>OZ010795.1:28681373-31081373 GCA_963932465.1 Maratus speciosus
GACCCCCTACGGAGGGCCCTACCCATAGGGCCGCCTCAGGTAGATAATCGGCCGTCAAAAATAAACTCAACCCAACCCTTTATCTAAAAAAAGAAAAGCATCAAAGCACAGTTTAAAAACGGCCGCCATTTTTCTTTCAACCGGGCATGCGCGGTTCATTAACCTACCACTTGAAGCTTGGTTGGGTTTCTCGACTCCAGGTTTGTTTTTACCTTCGGCATTACCTTGTTTTTATTTCAGCAGATTGAGTAAACGGTGAATTGGATTTCACGTTCAACCTCGAGTTAAACAGGCAACTCGAGGTTGAGGTTGACGGAGAATTATCAGTAAGAGTGCTGTAAAATTTCTCAAGGTGTGGGGAAAGTCGTGTTCCTATTGGCTGCGTGGTGCACACGACAGAAATAATTAGATTTTTACTTAACTTGTAGATTGAATTTGATATCACAGCTTCGGTGCTTGATTTGGAATTTACAGCATCGGTGCTTGAAAAGTTAGAACATAAAGTGAAAGAAATATCACAACATTTTTTACGGTGAATAAAAATGTTCTACAATATCCGGTTTTGAATTTGAGTTAAACAAATAGAGATAAACAAAAGATGTTGCGTTATTGATTTTATAAAATTTATTCAAATATCTTGGGTATTTATAATTTCGTAACTGATCAAATACCTTTGTTTTATTTCCAATTATATGACGTTTAAAATTTTTTAATTTAAAAGTCTTATACATTAGCTAGTTTTGAAAATGATTACGGTTATGAACAAAGGTTGCTTCATTATTAGTTTTATAAAATTTACTTGCGTATAAAAAGTTGTCATTAATTAATACTGTATATTTATTATGAAACTTTGTTGAGGAAACCGTTCTTAACTAAACAATTTTTCAAGATGTCGTTGCTAGAGAAGCTAATTTGTTAAACAAAAAAGAATAATTAATTTTAATTAAATAATTATGCACTAGAATGTAAGTTATATGTCTTTATTAATGCTTAGTTTACTAAATGGCTTCTGTGTACATGAAGTATCTGAACTTAAAGTTTTTTACAATTCACTTATTAGACAGATATTTGTAATTATAGTCTGATGAAAAGCATGGACATAAGATAATAGAATTAGTAATTGAAACATGAAGTGAAATTATCCTAGTAAAAGACTGAATAAATCAGGAATATTATTTTAGGAGTAATTTACAATTTTGACACGTTCAAATTTTTTTTTACCGCTTAATGTATTTTTTAAACACGGAAAGTAATATTTTTAACACTTCTCAACATAGTTGAAAAGTGTTTATGAATTCAGTTCATCTGTTGGAATGTCTGTTTACCGCCTGTGTGTCTGTCTGCGCTCTAACTCGCGTAATATACTCGGATCGCTATGCATTTGGTATATGTTACTGAAGTTCACTCCGAGATGTTCGCTATTGAAAATTTATAGGGACAACCATAAGAATTCCATTACATTACGGTTTGAGGTACATTTTAATGATGTTGCACTATTTCAAACATACTGACATACTGAAATTGATATATATCACTGAGGTGCGCTACCAGAGACTTATTGTACAATATGATGGCATAGCATTCCTCATTAATTTACAGGAACATACAAAATAATTCGGTTACACTACTGCATATGAACAAGACGTGCTGAGTGCGTTTGCCGTTGTGGTATGCATTTTTAAGTAAGCTAATTTTTTGCCTATTACTTGCTGTGTAGAAATTCTGTAGATGATACACAGGGCAGAACAAACGATCCCAAGTACATTTCAGTTTACTAGCGGAAATTGCGGAAGGAGAATTTTTAACTGTGATATGGGTGTCCTAACTAAACTGAATTTAGGCATTACTGTGTAGTATATATACAAATTTTTAGATAATATACAAGGCTATACAAAAGAATTCGGGCAATTTTTCGAGTATTGATAGCAATATTCCTGAAATTGGATTTTCAAATGTGTTATGCGTAACACCATTAAAATATATATTCCAAAAACTTCCAAATCTACACTAAAAACACTTTGATTATTTAAAAGATGTCCAATATCAATAAAAAACATTAAAATATTGACATGTTTCGATCTCTCACGTTTCGATCACATGTTTTATTTACTCAGTCATCATCAGAACACATAAAGACACAAATACAATGTACATAAAACACTGGAATGTAAGATCTGAATGAAATATTGACATGTTTCGATCACATGTTTGATTTAATCAGTCATCATCAGAACACATAAAAACACAAATACAATGTACATAAAACACTGAATTGTAAGATCTGCCGCTATTATAATGTGGAGATACAATGCCCTCTATATTTTCTACACTATCCGTTGTTTCATCATATGATAGATAAACAGATTTATAGTCAGATTTTAACAAATTTCACATTATTAAATTATAGAAAATTTTTTATATTAATTTACATAAACATAAACAGAATTCCTTTTGTTTCCCATACTCTTGTATAAACGCTACTCCACACAAGACAGACTACTCTCACTTCAGCTTCTGCTTTCCACCAAAAAACATGGACCCTCCTTGTAAAATCAAGGTTAATTTCAACTTGAAAGAAAAACAATCCAACTGCACATTTCTTAACGCTTTTTCATTGACCAGGCATCTCAAGAGATTCTTTTAATTATCCCTTCTTTCTTCTCTTTATCTGCTCTCCATTGTTATTCAACCTACGATAGAAAAAGGACCATATTCTGGTATTTACTTTCATACAATAGAGTTTTTCATACAGTAGACATATGAATATAATAGTACTCATTCCAGACCCAAAGATTTAAAAAATATATATTTACCTAACAAAAGAACGCAGAAAGTGATATACATATAAATACAGAATGACCGAAAATTCGGTATCATTTTCATTTTCAGCCTAAAATCTGAACCGAAAATGCTGCACAAAATTCGACCGCAACGAAAATCTCCGAATTTCAAAAATGTCTTTCGTTGCTTCGGAAGTTTTCGACATCACTCATTGATTTCAGCTGTATCGGCTCAAATGAGACACTTTTTATTTATCGCTATGAATTTCACTGTTTATAATTGTCAGTCATGAATGAGTGAAGACGTGAGTGCAAATAATACAGCAAGAAATGCATATAGTAGTAAACCTTGAAGACGCTTTTCATGTGCTCATTAAAAGCTCCAGAGTTAACAGTGATAGAAAATGTTTAGATTGAAATCGTAGAAGTGTTTCGAATACTCTTTGAGAAAGTTCTAATATAACAGATGATCATTTACAAACCTCATTATAAAACATAAATCGAGGTACGCATGCATAAAACATTTTTTAATTAGATGAAATTCGTATTGTTAGAAAATCATTCTGAGTTGTTGATGGATGAAATACATTTTATTTTATATGAAAATAAAAAGTTTTTGTCAGAGACACAGAGAGCCAACTTGGGCCACACCTATAATTACCCGTATATTTAATTAATAATTATATATACTATTTATGTATGTATTAATTACTGTAAAAAATTTTTGAGGACATTTTCTTTTTCGTTTTATTTTTCGGCGAAAAATAGGAAAATTACCGAAATCCAGTTTCGTTTTCGTTTTCGGTCTTAAAAACCTGTGTCGGTCGATCCTTGCTTATAAATACAATAAAGAAAGAAAATAAAGTTAATTAACAGAAATCTTCATTAGATACACATTCTTTAACGTTAGAACACAGAAGGCGTATAGTTCAATCACAATTTTTAATTAGAATTTATCGCTTTGTTAATCCTTAAAAGGTGTTATATAAAGCAGTAAAATACAGTCGAGCCGGTTAAGAAGTTCACAGTTAATACGCGATCCCGCTTAATACGCGGATTTTATCCGATCTCTTGAACATCGCCCATAAGGCTAATGCGAAAATATCATGTTTAATCCGCGAATGGTTTATTACGCGATCCCGCTTAGTAAGCGATAAATGTTCGGTTCTTTGAGGGAAAAAAATCGCGCTTTAAGTCACAAATTCGTTGATCAAGATGCGAATACTTTCTCTTTGCTCAAGTGTTGCCAATGCAGCGGATTTTTTTATTCAGTTAAAAAACACAATTTCCGAGTAGTATTATATATTTTATTTGGTAACAAATTAATGAAGGCGAAAATTACTAATCGGAAATAATGGTAAAAATTAGAGTAAAACAAAACAGAAAAGTTTTGTCTGAAGAAGTTGCATTTCTAAAGAAATGAAAATCTTTTTTGTGTAAGAGGAAAATGATTTTGAAGAGAAATTGTTCAATAAAATCTTAAAAAACCTTTTGTTTTAATATTCACTGATACTTAAATTATATTTTAATAATTAACTAAATAAGGCCCATCGAGAATTAACGGTAAATAAATTGAATGTTTCATTAGAAAAATCCTTGATTTTTTAATTAGTTGCTTTTAAATTAAATATTGAAATCGTGACAAATTTCTATATTGCATATGTGATTCCCATTTCTTTATAGCGATCGATAGTGGTATCACTCTAACCTATTGAATGAAGTGAAAGAATTTTAAGTTTATAATCTACAACCAATTATGCTTGCTTTTTATCAGAAATTTACCTAAAAATACTGGGTAAAGCATTTATTTTTATTTATTACGGCCTTTTTTTTTGAAAAAATAACAATAATTATTTTTATTTTATTTATTTTTTTAAACTACGCGACCATTAAAAGCTGCCATGAATTTTATTTTTATCAGCCACATTCTCTAAAATCTAAATTTGAAACTTAAAGCAGCTAACAATTTATAATATATATATTTTTTTATTACTTGAATTTTATTTTATATTTTTATACATTTTTTTAAATATTAACCATAGATATCAAGGTAATTTCTTTTGTAGTTCTTATATGAATATTTTTCTTTCTTTCCGTTTTCTTTTTTACGGAAAAGAATGGCAAGCTTTCCTTTCTGACACACACACACACACACATATTCTTGATAATGGCCAGACATAATGTTATTGCTATCACACCTTCCCCTTCCGGGAGAATATCATAAAATTTTAACTGGGACCTGACGATCATAGTCAAAAACATATACTGAAGTTTGGAACAATTATATGCATACCTTCATACACTATCCAATGATACAATAATAAAAATGGAACAAAATCGATATCACAGCTCCCCCTTCCGGCAGAATATCTCCAATTTCAACTGGAACCTGCTAGCCATAGTCAAAAATATGTATATGAAGTTTGTACAATTTCTATGCATAACTTCGACACTATCCAATGATACAATAATAAAAATGAACAAAATCGATATCACAGCACACTCTTCCGGCTGAATATCTCCAATTTCAACTAGGCCCTGCTACCCATTGTTAAAAACATATTTATGAAGTTTTATTCTATGAAAACGTCATACACGATAATACAAAGAGAATGCACCGACACTCGGACAGACCGACATTGTGTAAAGACGTGTCTTTCGGAATCTCTGACCCATAAAACGTCTAAATCCATCGAAAATCGGCAGTCGAAAACAATTTTGATTGCAAGACTATAATAAAATTACAATTACGTAGAACTGGCAACTTTAAATGAAAATTTCTTGTTTTACTTACAAAGTAACAAATATATTTAGCAACTTCTAATATTAAATTATATACTAATGATTTTCAAAAGGCTTAATTGAAGGATTCGACCCATCTTGATTAAAGAATTTATCTATGAAATTTCTTTTCAATTATTTTCTCTTATCTATTGGTTTGATTTCTAAATATTTTTGCTTTTGGCAGTGGAATTATTAAAAAGGCGGATATTTTTTTTTTTTATTCTTTAAAATGAAATGCAACCTTTAAAAAAAAAATCTAAAATGGACCTCTTTTATCAATGACGCTAGTAGTGAAGCAGTTAATGTGCGTTTTGAAGAAGAGGGATGATTTCGATTTCTTATTTTTTTTTTCAACTAAAAGAAAACCTGTTAAATAGTATTTAAAACCATAAAAAAATTTCTTCTACTTTCAAATTAAATTACTTATTTTGTACTTATATGTCATATCATAAAGTGTTAATTTAAAATCCTTTTCTTTTCCTTTACATGCTTACTATCATTTCTAAAATATTTCATTCAACGAATATTTTGAAGATGAAATTTCAATTTCAAAAAATATTCAAATTGAAAAATATTTCTCTTTGAAAAGTTTTAAGAAATATTTCGCATATAATATATCTCGGAGCAACCAGAAAATGAATTTTTAAGTATTTTTTCAAAGTTTAATATTTTTCTGAAAAATATTTTTTTACCTTTTCAACATATTGAATGTGTAGAGATAAAGAATCAATTTTAAGATGTCTTTTTTTTTCAAGTTTTGTTTCAAAAAGATGTATTTCTCTAAAAATGTAAAGTCTATTTTGTAAAAAAGAATGAAATTTAACATTTTCGGATGACTTACATAAGCATTTACTATTTCTAATTTTCTATGTTGTGGTTAATACACGGTGATTACAAATGAGTGACCCGATTAAAAAAAAAAATCATATTTTCGAAACTACCGCACATATTACGAAAAGTGATATATGAATTTAAAGAAAATTTCAGTAATGTATTGCAGAATAATGATGATGGTAATGCTATTTCTTTCTACGTAATCTGTACATATAATTTTCTTTTTGTGTACAAATATAAGGTTTGTTTTTTGCATTGTGTAATGTATATAATATGTATAGCATTTTGTGTGCATAGTAACAAATAGCACAATAAATTTTTCATGGTCATTTTAACACTGGCTGCAACAACAGTTGGAGTTTATGTTTGATATTTGATTGACACTTTTCAACAGTTTCTTTTTCCTCCGTTTTAAATTTTGGTGCTTCATCTTTCCTGTTGGGGGGAGGAGATGTAGAGAAGAAGCTTATCTACACAGATTGCATCTTCATATTAAAAAATAAACAGTCAACTGAAAGCATATATTTTAAAGAACACAGCCATAATTCACATTCCGAACGCACACAAGAATGCAACCAATCATCTGCGTTTTCACAGGAATAGCAAGGCTTCGCAGAGGGAGACGTGACAGATGAATCTCCCTTTCCCTCTTCCGAAGTCAGACCAGGGAAGCAGTAGAAGGGGAATGGTTTTTTCTCCCTAGTCTTTCAACGGTTTTTTGGCAACGATTCCTTGAACGAGAATACGAGTTGGTTAGCCGCGCACAGCGAGGAGACAGAAATATCTCTTTGCTGTGGCGTTGGCGTCTGTTTTATCTTCAAGATAGCAAGTAAATTTTTAAATGTGTTGAAAAACATAAAATTTGTGATGTGGTGTGCTAAGATGAAAGTTTTATGCGGAGAAATATGAAATAAAAAAGTGCCAAAACACTTCCAAGTTGCGATGGTGTACGTAGAAGACATAGTGTTGTGCGGAAATTATTAGTTTTCGATCGTGTTCAAGAAGATTCAAGTTGTGCTATATTGTGCTAAAAAGTTCAAGTACCGTGTTTTCAAAAATCCAAGTCCAGGGCTATATAGTAAATATAAAAATATGAAGATCCATAGATTAATTCTCTGAGATTGCAATTGTCTAGTGTAACAAGTGAATGCATACCATGTGCTAAAAAATACAAAGGAATCTTGCATAAGTCCCTGTTTGTGAAAGAAATCAAACACAAAAAATATGGTTGCAATCTGAATCTTAAGTGATGATATGAGATAGAATTCTCATAATGGTCAGTGAAAATCACATGGGCAGAAAGGCCTAGATCAGTTTTTTTTTCTACAGTTACAAATGTGCGATGTGGGACCCTATTGTTACACGGTGTACGTCCAATTTGTAATCCAGTTCGTTCCAAACATTTTGTAGCATCACTCTGTCAATGGTTCTGAATGTTGCACATATGCGTTCTTTAAGTTCTGGCAGTGTTTTCGGCATTGATGGTACATAAACAATGTCTTTGACATACCCCCACAAAAAGAAATCAAATGGTGTTAGGTCTGGGGATCTTGGTGTCCATGTGATTAAGGATAAACCACCATCACCCGCATGAGGACAACGCAAATCTTGTGTTCCAGCCGGATGGAGCCCCACCTCATTGGACTTTGCAGATACGTCGTTACTTAAACAAGGAGCTTCCACACCGGTGGATAGGGCGTGCGGTTTTTGAACGGACTGGATTACAGATTGGTCGTATACCGTGTAACCAGAGGATCACACATTAAACATTTGTAACTGAAATAAAACCCCGGTGTATTTCTCTTTAAATTCACATATAACTTATTGTAATATGTGCATTAGTTTCAAAAATATGATTTTTTAAAATAGGGTCCATCATTTGTACTCACCGTGTATAGTATTTGCAACTTTGTCTTATGTGTGTTGTGTTGTTTTATGGCGGACAATTATCAACACGAGGGATATAGGCCCGAAGGGGGAGTGCCCTCCGTGGGGGTCTTTCTAAGGTAACCTAACCCGTATTTACGCAAGGAAATACAAGCTTGGAAGAAAAACACGGAAAACTCCGAACCATTAGGCTGACGGGCGTGATTATGTTCGATCCCAGCACCTCCCGTCTACCATCTTCGACAGCAGAACCTATCAACCACTGGTGGGGCCTGCTTTGTCTTATGACAGGATGGTTTCCTTTTGTTAAGGGGTCTCAGGACTCTTAAAATTGGAAAAAATGAAAAAAAAGGCAATTTTCAACATTTAATATCCTAAAATGTATTTGATTTTAAGATACAATTTTAATTGAAATAACATATATGAATATAATCTTTCATTTCATGTATTTAAAAAATTATAAAATGCAGAATTAGCATTTACAGGTGGCTCCAAACTGTTAGACATTTAATGAGCAAAAAATCAGCATAACAGCTTACGCGCACGATTACAAAATAAGTATTGGAACTAGAATGAAAATTTTGGTGCCTACTTATACTTCAGATTGTAATAATTATCCTAAACCTAAATAAATTTGTATTTAAAACTTTTTTATATTTTTAATACAAAGTTGTATTTAACTAATGCAAAATTAAGAAAATTTCAATAGTATAATCACCTAAAAAATATTGTTTTGAACACTAAAAAGGAAATTTTAGGTCCAGTTTATACAGACTAACATGAAATATCTGTTTTGAAAATTTCATGAAAAAATATTCATAAGTTTTTGAGATATCGTGCGCGTTATGCCCAAAAATGTCATTTGGAGAAAAATGGCTTCAAAGTTTCCTAAACGACGCTTCAGCTATTAAACGTCTATAAAAGTAAAAGCCATAACTTCAGTTCTAATAGGAGTTTCAGGGAAACAATTATATCAAAATGTTCAGAAAAGTTGGGAGTTTAACATCTAAAAAACTTAAAATTTCGAAAATTTTAAAGATTTAAGAGTCCTGAGACCCCTTAAATAAAAATAGGCAAAATTTGCAGGCACCAATAATATCTCCAATATTATTTCTTTACTTAGAGGTTTTTAACTTTTTTAATGTTTCATGAAAAAAAATTAAAGCTTACATTTTTTAATTTTTTAAGATTACTAGGGGGCTCTGCCCCCTACGAGCTACGCTCGTCAACCCCTGTTCAGACACCGCAGACTCTAAAAGTACGCTAATTTGATCGGCTTTAAAAAGATTTCGGAAGATTGAATTATAATTTAAAAAACAGTGGCGATCTCCCTATAAACGGATTTCTATTCATTTCTCTTTCAATGGGGAATTTTAAGGCCAAATCCGCTGCGGTACTACTTGATGAACCCGTTTACCAATTTCGCCAAATTATATAAATCGCCAAAGCACTCGCCAATTATATAAATTGACATAATTTTTATTTTAAATAACGAAAGAACAAATAAATTAGTGCAACATTAATGAAAATACAAATAAAACGTCGAAATAAAAATAACTTGATGACGTAGACACGTGTAACTTGCTTAAAGTCAAGTTAATGTGACATTTATGATCAACCATTATTGGCATTTAATCTTATAGTTTGGCGAATGATAGATTTTTAGTCGACGGGATAACTAAGTAGTACCAAAAATACATATGTCAATCGCTGTTTTCGTCTTTGACGTAGACACCTGTAACAACATTTCAAAATAAGCTAATATAAAAGGAATTAAGTAAACAGAGTCTTTGTCTCCCGGTATTTTTTAACAAAGCGAAAAGAAAGTTCTTTTAAATAAGACTTTTTAAATTAATCGTTTTTAATGTGACGTAAATTTGACCAAACTATTCTTTCTCTTTTTAATATTCACGTGAAAATGCTTGTGTTAGAAATGAAATATTATTTGCGCTTTCCTAACAAAAATAGTTGAAAAGTATCCGCTCAAAATATCAAATAAATGTCTAGCGCAGTTTCTGAATTTAAACCTTTTTGCAATATTATTTTGTATTCATTTTATGTAATAACTGTAATGTGACGTAAATATGACGTAATGTCTCCTATTTAAGACTTCTAACGCATGTTATTAAATTTATTATTTTACAAATTCCTTTCTCGCTTAAAATTCACGTGTAATTATAGTTTTTATGACGTAATTTTTAATAAGTTCCTGCTTTTTGTACATAATTATTTAATTCTAAATCCAAATGTTTTTTTCTGTTTATAATAGTCACGTGTAAATAAATTTTTAATTTATTTACAAGTATAAATATTTTTGTTTTGAAGCAAACATTATTGTTTCCACTGTTTATATAGTTGGCAACAGTTTAAATTAATATCACTTTCTAAAATCTGTAAAAAATATCTCTAGAAATGCTGAAAATTTGAATTTAAAATAGAAATAAAACCTCAAAACATTAGTCAAATTAAAAAAAGAAAAACAGTCTGCACACCGGGAACTTCAAACGTATAAATTGATCTAAAAATGATTAAATTCCTATGAATAGTTTTTGCTCCTATAAAACTTTTTTAGTGGAACGATTTTGTCCAACTTTAGCATTAAATATCTCTTAAAATAATTCTTCGATTTGAAAACTGTCTACCTCAGCGTGCTTATCAAACATTTCTGTATCATACTACCGATTTTCATATTTTTGTATGCATTATTTTTCTTAATATTAACGAAGAAAGACCTCCTGTCACAAAAAATTCAAAACCGGCGGCGGCGGCGGTGACAGCGGTAGTTACTTTTTTTTAGAATAGAGAGAAATTAAATCAATTAAATGGTATTTAACATAATTAAAAATTAAACTCTTTTTTTTGTACACTTAAGTTACTTATATTTTGTTCATATGTGTTACTAGATATTTGTAATTTACTAGGGGGCTCGGCCCCCTACGAGCTACGCTCGCCAACCCCCGTCCAGACACCGCAGACTCTAAATGCACGCTAATTTGATCGGCTTTAAAAAGATTTCAAAAGATTGAATTATAATTTAAAAAACAGTGGCGATCTCCCTATAAACGAATTTCTATTCATTTCTCTTTGATTGGGGAATTTTAACGCCAAATCCGCTGCGGTACTACTTGATTATCCTGTCGACCAATTTCTCCAAATTATATAAATCGCCAAACCACTCGCCAAATTATACAAATTGATATAATTTTTATTTTAAATAACGAAAGAACAAATAAATTCGTACAACATTAATAAAAACACAAATAAAACGTCGAAATAAAAATAACTTGATGACGTATACACGTGTAACAACATTTCAAAATAAGCTAATATAAAAGGAATTAAGTAAAGAGAGTCTTTGTCTCCTGGTATTTTTTAACAAAGCGAAAAGAAAGTTCTTTTAAATGAGACATTTTAAATTAATTCTCAAAATATCAAATAAATGTCTAGCGCAATTTCTAAATTTAAACTTTTTTGCAATATTATTTTGTGTTCATTTTATGTAATAACTATAATGTGACGTAAATATGACGTAATTTCTCCTAAGACTTCTAACGCATGTTAATGAATTTATTATTTTATAATATCCTTTCTCCTTTAAAATTCACGTGTATACTTTTTATGACGTAATTTTTAATAAGTTCCTGCTTTTTATACGTAATTATTTAATTCTAATTTGAAAGTTTTTTTCCTGTTTATAATAGTCACGTGTAAATAAATTTTTAATTTGAAGCAAACATTATTGCTTGCGCTTTTTATACAGTTGGCAACAGTTTAAATTAGTACAATTTTCTGAAATCTGTAAAAAATATCTCTAGAAATGCTGAAAATTTGAATTTAAAATAGAAATAAAACCTGAAAAAATGTGTCAAAATAAAAAAATTAATGCAATCTGCACTCCGGCAAATTCTAACGCATAAAATGATCTAAAAATGATTACACTGCCATGTATAGTTTTTGCTGCTATAAAACTTTTTTAGTGGAACGATTTTGTCCAACTTTAGCATTAAATAACTCTTAAAATAATTCTTCGATTTGAAAACTGTCTGCACCAGCGTGTTTATCAAACATTTCTGTATAAAACCACCGATTTTCATATTTTTGTATGCATTATTTTTGTTAATATTAACGAAGAAAGGCCTCCGGTCACAAAAAAATCAAAACCGGCGGCGGCGGCGGTGACAGCGGTAGTTACTTTTTTTTTAGAATAGAGAGATAACTAATAAAATAAATTTTCTCCCTGTCTATGTTTGTGTTTGTCATGTCTAGGGAAATCTACCGCACGTACAAGTAGTTATGGACAAAAATAATGATTTTCCTATTTGAATGAACCATTCAGACATGCGCAAAAGCATTGATGCCAACATTTGTTTCCAAAAATTTCAATTTCCACCAGAAGTTTTGTATAAGAAAATTCTTATTTTAATTAGAATTAATTTATCCTTTATGCCGCAGCGGTAATTTAAAGTACTATTAAATTAACTTGTTATAAAATTCATTTATTACATCGATTAGTAGTAATACCAGTTTAGAATGAGTTAAAGATACTTTACCTTTTCTTATTTCACAAGCATTATTGGTTGCACAAAACAAAAATATTTTTAAAAGGATGATTTCTTTTGTTTTTGCTTCTTTTCTGCTTTCTTGATATTGAAAGATGCGGGGGGGGGGGGAGTTTCATTTTGGAAATATTTCTATATTTCTATTGTAAGAACATTATATTTGTATATTTCCTAATTCTACAAAATACTAAAAAATGTATTTTAAATAAAAGATTTGAATGGATTTATAAATATTGCACAAAATCCCTATAAATTCAGATTTAATTAATTAATTTTAACTGGCAAAATCCTTCTAAAATTTATTAAATGATTGTGTAGATCTTCTAGTTTTAACAATTCACGAGAAATAATTTAGAAAATGAAATTTTCATGAATTCATAACTTGGGACATAAAGGGTTAAGAAGCCCATAAAAATATAAAAAATCTTCTTATCTTCAAAATTTCTGAATATATGTAATTAAAATATTACTAAGGTTGGCAACTAGGATTTTGTTTCTTTTTCTTCCTTCCTTTCTTTTTTTTATGAAATTTCTGGTGGTATTTGTTAAAAAATATATAAAAAAAGTTAGAAACTATGTTTCTGCGCATGACATTCGATAGTAAAATCATTCATTTTCCCTTTAGTACGGACAAGGATGAAAATTTCGGTGAGGGTACTCCAAGGAATGTCCAAATGCACACTGGACTCATAATTTTAAATTTCTCATAATTAGTAGAGTTATTAATTGAAAACTAAACGAAAACGCATTCTTTTTTTTCTAAAAATCGGATGCACACCGGCGCATGCTCAGTTCGATGCAAACATTTTTATCTGAAAATAAAACTCCTGCTTTCATTGAAATCGCAGACGATGGAATTTTTCGATTTTCATTAATTTATGAAAATTAAGAAAACTATTTCATGTATGAAATTAAAACTTTGTGTATATACTTAGAATTTTTTTTTGCATCCGAATATATAATTTTTGAAAAAACTGGTCGGTAATGTTTTCTTAATTTAGACAAAAACTGACGAAACAATTAAAAAAGGATTTTGATAAGGGTAGATATATATTAAAAATTATTCATTAAAATACTAGAAAGAGATCTTCTTCCGTCGATCCCTCCATTTACTTTCCGAATATGGAAAGAAATGTTTACGAACTAATGAGTGAAAATAAATAGAACTAGTATATAGATTTTAAAATCGTTAAACATATGCATGTAAAACTTAAAATTGAGAACGGGAGAGGAAGGGGGAAGCATATTGACATTGAATCGAATTAATAAAGAAAACTGAATACCCGTAACTCGTAAATTATTAATGACTTGCCCCTTTTTTAATTCGATCTTCTTAGTTTTTAGGACCCTTTCTCCATTTATTTTATCCCCCATTTCTAAATTTTATTTAGGACCCTGGCCCGCGTGCGGCCAGGTCCTCGTACCTTGAGATTTCTGTGCTCCATGTCTTTTTCAATTTTCCATTCTGTGTCACTTTAATGCACTTATCAATGCATAACTTTAAATTTGAGTTTTGGACTCCTCTCCCTGGACCTCTACCATTATAATTTTAATGGGAACCTAGGTTCCTTTTGTAAGCATTTTATCTATTTTTGGAGCATTTCATTAAATTTGAATTCTTTAATTATTTTCCTAACCGATAAGAACTAGGGCATTTTAATGTTATAACCTAAGTCCCTGCTTTCAACAATCATTTACTCCCTTTAGGCCTCTCTGCTATAGCTCCATTAAAAAATATCCGATTCACTAGCCTTTTTTCCCTAACAACTTCTGACGTTCTCCAGCTACTATATGAACGACAAAAACTTTTCTTAGGCTTCATCTACCAACATTTTTTTAATCTTTTTCCCTTTAATGCAGCTTTTAAAAAAATTATCCGATTTTCATGCAGTTTTCTTTAACATAGTTCGACAGTTCCCAGCTATTTTATAAACTACTAAAATTATCTTTACATCCCAGTTACCGCCACCTTCGAAAATTAATCTTCTTTTCTATCTTCAACTTATGTTTAATCACTACAAAAATTACGAAGTACCTTGGATATCTAAAGTGCTAAATATTTGGGCCTTTTTAACAAGTTTTTAACTTAGGGCCCTGCTCTCAACTAACAGTTGCCTCATTAGAACCCCACTTCTATAGATCCCCCCGATTCACTAGTTTTTTCCGAACAACTTCTTAGGTCCTCCAGCTAAAATAGGAACTAAAAAAAATCTCAGACATCAGCTACCACCATATTTGATTATTAATCTCCTCCTTGGGCCTCTTAGTGCAATTTATTTTAAAATGATCCAATTTTCTTGAAATTTAACATAGAACTCGGGTTCTCCAGCTATTTTATAAGCTACTAAAAGATTTCTTAGACAAAAGCTATTTTCTCTTTCGAATATTAATCTTCTAATTCTGATTCAACTAATATTTACTATCTGTAAATTGGTATACATAGATAGTAATGCGTTAAGGGTTTGTCCAAAAAGGGTTTTCCCTCTTTGTTCATTCAACTTACCTTATGAATCAGCTAAATTCTGCAATACGAAAGTTTATCTTAGACTTCAGCTACCACCATTTTTTAACATTAACGATGCATGCTTTTCTTGGGTTCTATGGGCAGGATTTCAACGAAATTTGACTTTTGCAAATCAGCTTACGATTCTCTTAATTTTTTTTTCCGACGAGTGCGCAGCATGCCTGTTACATTGTACCGTAGGCAGCTTGGACCCATGTCTGAAGTTTATTCGGAGAGCTTTGTTTGGAACATACTGCGTTGCATGCCCGGTCTATGCTGCCTAAGGCATTGGGAACACATTTCGAAATTTCATTTTGAAGCACTTTTTTCCTTAAATTTTTAATATGAATCGGGATATTAAATATTCGCGATTTGTTTGGAAAAATCGACGACCCCAGGCAAGGCCACCCGGGTCAGTCAGTTTTTAATAAAGCACTTTTTCTTTTTTCCATATTTTTATGATATGAAATTACATATAAAATAGTATTCCATTTGTTGAATAATTGTGTTATAAAATTTCAATTTAAAAAGATATCCAAATTGAAAAACATTTTCCGTATATAATATAGTGCTGACTCAATAGAGAATCTATTTTTAAGGGTTTTTAAAAGTTTAATATTTTTCTGAAAAACATTTCAAAACTTATTCAACGTATAGTATTTCCATGAAGAGATAAAGAATCTATTTTAAGGGTTTTTTCGCAAAGTTTTGTCTCAATGAGACGTATTTCTGCAAAAGTGCAAAGCTCTTTTGTGAAAGAGGATTGCAAATATCCTTGGATCATATATAAAATCATTTATTTTTTCCATTTTTTACCGTTGAAGGAAGTATGGTATTTACATTGTCCATTTATGTTATATATATATATATATATTGCGAAGAAAATATCTAAAGTTTACATGAAAAAATTTACTATTATTGTTATATTTCACGATACTAGATTTTACATTAGAGGCATTTTAAGCTGGAATGGACTATTTGCATATATTTTTACATTTATGATAGGTTTCTATATGCATTTTTTAAGAATTTAAATGATTTGTTTGCCTGTTTATCTAGTTATCTACGAACGTCCGAAAACGGACTGACTTTTAAAAATTCAATAACTTGCAGAAGGGTTATGTAAGATGTTAGGAGTTCTTTTAATGCGACTCCCGATTTTAGTTTCAAATAGCAGCGATAGATGACACTGCCAACAATAGGCGCTCAATCGAGGACAAAACAGAAATCTACCAGTACTGATGCAAACGAAGGAGATTAAACATGTTGAGTGGGTCTCATTCGTCTATGCAATCTTGTTCTTAGGGACCGATTCTAACCTAGTCTGTATGATTTGTCTTTATACGTCCACGTATATCGATGAAGTTAGTTTTTTGATATAGCAAGCAGGTCCTCTCTGAATTTTGAAAAAATCGCCGGTAGGGGGCGCTGTAATAGCGATTTTTGTCCGATTTTGAATATTGTACCATCGAAAAGTGTATGAAGTTATGCATAGTATTGAGCCGAAAATTTTTTTAAGTTCTTGGCTATAGCGAGGAGGTCCTCTTTTAATTTGTAAAAAAATCGCCGGTTGGGGGCGCTGTAATAGCGATTTTTCTTCGATTTTTATGCCATTTTGAATATTGTACCATCGAAAAGTGTATGAAGTTATGCATAGAATTGAACCAATTTTTTTGTGTTTGTTTTTGGTCATGGCACGGAGGTCCTCCCTGAATTTGGAAAAGTTCTGCCGGTAGTGGGCGCTATAATTGCGATGCCTGTACCATTTTCATTATTGTACCATCAAAAAGCGTATGATGTTATGCATATAATTGAACCAAATTTTTTGTGTATGTTTCTGGCTATGGCAAGCAAATCCTCCCTGAACTTGAAAAAATTTCGCCAGAAGGAGGCGCCATAATTGCAATCTCTGTGCCATTTTCATTATTGTACCATTGAACAGTGTATAAAATTATGCATACAATTGAGCCAAAATTTTCGTGCATGTTTTTGGCTTTGGCCAACAGGTCCTCTTTGAATTTGGAAATATTGCGCGGTAAAGGGGCTCTGTGATAGCAATTTTTCTATACTTTTCTTGATTTTTCTTAGTTCTATTGTGCATCCGCGTTCTTGCAATGGCGGAAACTCGCTTCTTGCTAAGCCGGCTATTCGCAAACACCCGATAACAACAGAATAAGAAAAAATTAATAATTTTAACAAATATCAGGATATAGATTAACACGTTTTTAGTCCGTTTAATTGACTGGAGCAGAAATTTAAGATAAAAATCAAAGTTGGTATAGTATTGACCTAATAATATTGAAGTATTAACATGTGTAACTAGGTTTTGAAATATTAAGATGTATAAGATAAAAGAAAGTTTTTGGATTGGCACATCCAACTAATTCTCATTTGACGCCAAGCGTGTGTTTTGACGTCGGTTATCTTTAAAGACCATTTTCCCCCAAAATAGTGCCAATGTCGCCAATAATTCACCAAATTTAGAGAAATGTGCCAACTTTGTCACTTCATTTACTGCCAACTGTTCATCAAGTTAAGAACTCCTACAACCGTCATTTCCAGTGAAATGCACTGAGCCGTAGTGACGCCAAAATAACTTGCTAATCGAATTTTCTCGAAAGTGTGATCTAGCCTAATGGTCTTAACCTTAATGTGTGAAGCGTGTTATTTTTAACTGCACTGTTAAAAATTTTGCAGCATTCTGGCAGGTCATTCGACCGTTTTTTGGAAAAACGGTTTCATAACCATAATTTAACTATATTCTGACCATAAAATGACCAATAATATGGTCATAATAGTGTTAAATTACGGTTGTGTAACCGTTTTCGGAAAAAACGGTCAGATGACCTGCCAGAATGCTGCAAATTTTTAACAGTGTGCGCTTCCTATTTTGACTCTAAATATCACCGTATTTGGCGCTGTGCTGTCTCATATTTTTAGAACGCATTTTGTAAACGTAAATCAAACTTCATTCATAATTAACCTTTATTTTGTTTAGGTATTGAAACGCTAACAAAAGGGATTTTATTTTTAAATTGCAAGGTTATTTTTAATAGTATTAATTCATTACATTCATGACATCATTGAGATTTTCAAATAAAACGGTTTTTATGCATTTCATGGCTGTTGATATGCTTGTCCTTATAGCGGCTACTTAGCCTAATACCCTATGGTGTTGCATTGACGCAATGATTAAAATAATTGCTCATGCTTAAGGGGGTCCGGGACACATTTTACACTAGTTCTTATTTATTGAGTTACAATTTAAAATTTTTTTGTTTTGGTTAACCATATCATTTGTAAACAAAATCACACGATAAAACTTCTCATAATGTATTTTTTCATTGAATATTAAAACATTATTAAAAAGTGGGCAGTTTAAAATCGTTATGAGTCGAAAAATTATTTATAGAATTTCAATTTTTTTCATTTAAATAAATTCAATTTTGATTCAGCACATTAAGAAAATATTAATAAAAAAAACTGAAAAATATAAAAAAAAAAATAAATAAAAAAATTATGTAACCTTTTTTTTCAAGAGTAAATCGTTTTTTTCAAATTTGCTGAATCAAAATTAAAGTAAAACAATTGAAAAAGACATGCCCCACATTTGAACCCTTTATCTTTAACGGTTTTTGACTTATAAGCAATTTAAATCAGAAAAGTGGTGAAAAACCCATGATGAGGAAAACACATTTTCAGAAGAAGTCGTTTCCATGACAACTATTGCTTAAAAGGTAGATTTTGAAAAGAAGCCGGAACGTAAAATATAATATTTACTGTTTCAATTATTATAGAAACATGATTAAACATCATTTTAAGCAGAAAAAAACAGAGAAATTTGTAATGCAGTAAAATCTTTTTAGAAAATTTGAAGATTTTTGGGTCCCGGGTCCCCTTAAATAAATTACTCTGCCACCACTATTTTAGAATAAAAAAAATTGCCTTATTTATCAGCAGAAATGTTGCTGTTTTAATAAAGAGAAAATTATCTTTCTGAAATTGCGGTGGCAGACGACTTTCAACCAGAAACTTGAAAATTCCTAGTTTAAGTGTTTGGTGGTTAATGGGTTTATAAAATAGATAACCAATCCAGAAATTGGTTTTTGTTGGTCTTTTGACCGTATGACGTCGCACACTTATTGGCGTACGTCTCCAATTGTTAGTCCTCGATCTCGACGAGAGTGGTATTGTTCAAAGTTCTTGGTAGGTGGATCAGGAAATGTATAGAAAAAATCTTCCGAATACAATAGTTTATAAAATATTCGCAGTGGAAAATAGGAAAAAGAAAAAAAGACGTTGAAAATATTTGAAAACTTATTTACTAATTAGTGGGCAATTAAAGCTAATTATAAGTACAGTATGATTAGTAACTGAAACTAACTCCTCCCCTGATCCTATGGGATTAAAAAAGGATACGGTAAGGCCAAGAGGGGAAGCGGATCAAATTTTCATCGCTTGTATTTGGTGTTGGAATCACCTTGAACATTTTTACAAAGAAAATTATTATCATGATTAATTCTAAGGGCTTTCACTTTTTTAGTTGAGATACATAACACTCATTTATAATACATAAGTTACATATATTTAAAATGCACTCTTTTCATTCATTTCATATTGAATATAAAATAATAATATTAATAATATACTATTACTACTACTACTACTACTAATAATAATAATAAAAATAATGGGGCCATCTACCAGTGATAATTAGAACTAATTCCAGAAAGCGTAGTAAAGTAATTCCCGATATCACACATTATTCTCTTGCAAAAACTTTAGTCTACTGGCCAAATTATTATGGTAACTGAGTATTCTGCGTCTATTTTCGTGTATTGTTTTATTTGGCACCGCCCCCAAGTAGGACTCTGATACTGGAATATGAATGCGATGTTGACGGATTACTGTTTTCCATTTTGTAGTTAAACATTGTTCATTTTACTCTAAGCCTGTTAAGATCAAATATTTAATCTGAAAACCCAGTGAAATGAGACGTTTGAATACCCTCTCAAAAAACTTTCTTCAATTCACGGAAATTCTACTGGCAGTAGTGATGCCAGCATATTTTCGAGATTTTACGAAAATCCGTTTTTTTCCCTTCCTTTACAAGAGGTAAAATATCCGTCAATTGAAGAAAGTTGGGAAAAAGCAAAAACAGACGACGTTGGATTCGAACCAGACATCGCAGCGTTACGAGACAAACGCGTTAGTACTGAGCTATAGTTGTACAGCAACGAAATGTTCACCCAATATTAAATGTAATACAATAAACTAATACATTGATTTATGTGTAAATTTTAATGTTACCATAATAATTTAACCAGTACTGTAATAGCTGTCACCGTTGTTTAATTTTTTCTGTCTATTTTAGGTCATCTTGTCTGTTTTAATTTGTGTGCTTCAATTTTAAGCTTTCTTTACATTTAACAAAAATATGTAGTCTTCATTATTCTTGTTAAGTGCATATTACAGACGCGTATAATGGAAATTTCTACTACTTTTTTGTTTGGTGTTATTTTATTTATAACAAAAGAGAGCATGTCAATTAAAGTTTCATTATAATATACTTCGGTTTTCTGAAAGTATCTGTAATTTTGATTAAATACGTGGTTTGCGAGTCCATGTTCTACGGTATTTTTTCATCCTCTCGATGCTTTCTTTCACCCGTCTTAATTTGTCGGTCAAATTTTTATGCACCTTGTATATACGAGTATACAGATAAAGTTATTTTTTTTAGGAATCTAAACTAATATTATAAAGAAGTAACTTTTGAGTATTTATGGGGGTAATCTCTGAAACTACTGAGCGTACTTCAAAAATAATATCAGTAAAATGCTGATGACGATCTCTGTTCCAACATAGGCTATATTTTATGACGGTACAAAAAATCATCGCAAGGGAATGCCGGAGCAAATCATGTTTTGTGATATTATAAGGGTTAAGAACTTGAAATTTGGTGTCTTTATTTTTAAGATGTAAATACTCGCTATGAATGGTTTCTAAAAATTTAAGTCAGTGAAATGAGCTTACAAATGTTTTAAAAGCGTTCCAAGTTACGATTAATTTGAAGATTTTAGAACTAAAAACTCTAAATTTGACATGACTTTTTCTTTTAGGACTTTAATGATTGAAATATTAAAAAAAAAAAATTCGAAATGTAAATTGGCGCAGGAACAAAAAAAAAAAAAAAAAAAAAAAAAAAAAAAAAAAAAAAACAATATAAAATTGCTATTTCTGTGACACAGTTGGGCTAAAAACTTGACATGGCAATTGGTTTTAAGATCTTAATCTTACCAAAGAACGGTTTAAAAAGAGCGAACTTTAAAATTATTAAATTAGATATTTGTTTTAGTAGTATATTAAATTTTATAATACAACTAAAAAGAAACTAGAAAGTACTGATATAAAATGAAAGTGAAATGTTTTTCCAGAAAGGAGCTATAAATGTATTTTTAGGAATAGAAATAATCTAGTTCAAGAAAATGGAGAATTATGGTTTATTCAGAAGTATTTTAAACACAAACATGCATCACTGCAGCATTGTTTGGTACAGTATTACCTGATGGAAATCTGTATAGCTGTAAATGTAATACAGGCATTAACAAAACAATTTTTCTTTATTATTTATTTAAATTTGCATAAAATGTTCTAAAAACATTCTATTCACGACTAAAAACGACTAAACTTTCGAAAGGTGGAAAACGTTCTAAGTTATCAATAATTTGGAATTCTTAAGTGAACTTGAAAAGCATAATAAAACTAAATTTCTTTTCCCCCAAAACATCCGGAAGGTAGAAAACATTAAAAATTGCGATTAATTGGGAATTGTTAGGTATTCAAACTTTAAATGTATAATAAAACGACATTTCGTTTCCCACAAATCTTTTAAAAAGCGTAGAATGTACTAAATTACGATTAATTTGGAATTATTTAGGGTTCAAGCTTGAAATGTATAATAAAGCAAAATTTTTTTCCCCCTAAAACATTCGAAAGGTGGAAAACATTCTAAATTACGATTAATATCAAATTGTTAGGTGTTCAAACTTGAGATGTTTAATAAAACTGCATTTCGTTTTCCGCCAAACATTCGAAATGTGGAAAACATTGTTAATTACGATTAATTTGGAATTGTTAGGGGTTCAAACTTGAAATGTATAATAAAACTAAATTTTTCCTCCAAAACATTCAAAAGGTGGAAAACGTTCTAAATTGGGATTAATTTGGAATTGTTTGGGATTCAAACTTGAAATGTTTAATAAAACTACATTCCTTTCCCCCTAAACATTCGAAAGGTGGAAAACTTTCTAATTTGCGATTAATTTGGAAATTTTACGGGTTCAAACTGGAAGAGTATAACAAAACTACTATTAATTTTTCACAAAACATTCGAAAGGTGAAGAACGGTTTAAATGACGATTAATTTGAAATTGTTAAGGGTCCAAACTTGAAATGTATAACAAAACTAGATTTCTTTTCCCCAAAACATTCAAAAGGTGGAAACCGTTCTAAATTGCGATTAATGTGGAATTGTTAGGGGTTCAAATTTGAAATGTATAATAAAACTACATTTCTTTTTCCCAAAACATTCGAAAGGTGGAAAACGTGTTAAATTACTATTAATTTGGAATTGTTAGGAGTTCAAACTGGAAAAATATAACAACTAGATTTCGTTTTTCCCAAAACATTCGAAAGAGGGAAAATGTTCTAAATTATCATTAATTTGGAATTGTTAGAGGTTAAAATTTTAAACGTATATTAAAATTATGTTTCTTTTCCCCAAAACATTCGAAAGGTGGAAAACGTTCTAAATTACGATTATTTTGGAATTGTTTGGGATTCAAACCTGAAATGTATAATAAAACTAGATTACTTTTCATTCCCAAAACATTCGAAAGGTGGAAAATATTTTAAATTACTATTAATTTGAAATTGTTAGGGGTTCAAACTTGAAATGGTTAATAAAACTAGATTTCTTTTTCCCCAAAACATTTAAAAGGTCTTCTACAATTTAAATGAGACAAATCGGGTTGCCACGCAGCAAGTTGTTCCTATTTTGAATATTCTTATTCTTTACTGACGTATTTCTATATAATTACGAAAATGGCACGTGACATTACACCATTTAATTCAAATTGAAGAAAAAATAAAATCAAAAGAGAAATGCAAAGTTTCCCTTTGTATGATAAAATCGAATTGCTTCATGTTTTATTCATAAATTGTAGCTTTAATTTGTTTGACATTTGTTTATGACTATTTTACTATGATTGACGATGTCACATTTTCATAACTTCTATTTATAATTTCTAACAGAATACGCATCTGTAAATAAATACATGAATTGTCACTAAGCGTAAAACCAACAGAGTGAAAAATGTCCAAGTCGTGAAACGAACTCGTATCCTTGGAATTAGCTGTCCATGCTAAGTCTCTGCTCTGCCCTTTTACGAAGTCAATTTTATTTGTAAGTAGATATAATTGCCATGTATTATTTATTATTCGGGAAGAAATCAATCAAGCAGTGTTTACTCTTTTCTATAAAAGACTCGAATCTTTCCGATAACGGTGTCAAATTTTTAATTTAATCTGATTTTCAGGCACTCACCACAGAAGATTTTTATGCGGAAGGAATCGATTATATTTTAAGATATGCACCTTTTATAGGAGATTGAAAACATTGTTCTTCAGCATTTAAATATTAATTTCTGTAAATTTCATTCATTTTTTCATAAAAATGCATAGTTGCGAACTAGCCCTTTTTTGTGTTAACTCTATTCCCGAGTCATAATCCTTATCTTTCATCGCAGAATTCTGCTATTAATTAACATGAAAATTAGGCAAAGATTACTTTTCGGAAGGACTAATGACTGAAAAGTGGAATACTTGAATATTAAGGGTTTGTTGATGGATATATTTAATTTTTTTTATTTTGCTTAAGAGAAAAAAGCTTTAAAATTTGCAAATAATGTATCAAGTATAAAAATGCCGATTGGAGTGACAGGGGAGGGGGGAGGGTAAACGGCACAGTTGTTAGTACCGACAGTACCGTAGAATTTTAGGGTCCCGTTACTTTTTTTGTTAGAAATTAAGCCCTGATTCCAGTACTCTGCTATTGTAGGCACGATGACGATTCTTTGCCTGACATCTCCCATTCACACATGTCGTTAAATTTGTCACCCCAGCATACGTTGGAAACGTTTTCGCTCTGTTTGTTTTACGCGTAGTTAGCAATGTGATTAGCAATATGGTCAATTACATATTTCATAATTAACTTTTAAATACATAGATAATTTCGAACGTAATTTTTCTGCTCAAAACTAACAGATAATTAATTAAAATTATATATAGGATACGTATTCTTAAGATATTTGGAAAGGTTCGGCTATTCAAGAAAACATAGGCTGTAAAGCAACATACTAAATCACTCGGGGAGCAAATACAAACTTTTGAAATAAAATTTATTAAAATCTATTCTCACCCCTCTATTTTATCAGAGAATAAAGAATCTTACATTCTCCACCGTCAAACACAATACCAACCTTTGGTATGCGCAGTCGGTTAAAAATAAAGTAAGCAAAATATTTATGTTCTCGCATGAAATAGAATACTTTTATTTTTTACTATTTGAAGGTCACTTGTGTTACATCAGCACACTTGTGTTACATCACACTTGTGTTACATCATATGTACAATAAGTATTTGTTGACGAACAGTAAATCTAAGAAAATGCTTTTAAAAATAATTTATTTCTACGAAGGAAACTACTGTGCAACAATTTTTTTCTCTTTAGCTCCCACGTTATTTTTTGAACATGAAAAAGGGATTAGGTACTCTCGTGGAAAAAAAAAAGTAAACACCCCTACTAACTCCTCAATAAATTATCGTAGAAGAAAGTTACTGATACCGAACGATTGGAAATAAAGTGTACTTTTAAATGACATATATAAAATTTGCTTAGGGGCCATCTACATACCCTATGACGCAAAAGTTTAGACAATGAAGAAATTCTTACATACTTTGAAAAATATTTATTCAATTTTCAAATCACTGCTTGAAATTAATGTGCTGTACATATAAACAATATTTATAACAAAGAAAAGTGGAATTGTGCATATTGCAATAAATTAAATGGTAACAAAAATAAACTGCTGTCTCAAAAGTTTAGACACAAATTAAATAAAATCGAAATAAACAATTTTTAAAACCTGGTTGCGCATCCATGCTTATGTATTACGTCATATACACGAGATTGCATGGAAGAAACTAAATCTTGCATAGTTTGTGGATCGATATCGTACCACGCATTCTCAATAGATGTCTTAAGTTCCTTTTCAGAAGAGTATTGTCTAGCGTTGCTATAAACTTTGCGACACATGATGCTCCAAAGGTTTTCTATAGGGTTAAGATCTGGGCTACATGCTGGCCAGTCGAAAACTCTTATATTATGGGAATTAAACCAAGATTTTGAATGTTTTGCAGTGTGAATTGAAGCATTGTCTTGCTGAAATTCCCACTGAGGACCCCCTAGAAGCTCAGCAAATGGCAGTAGGTTTTCTTCTAATGTCTGTGTATAATGCTGTGAAGTTAGACGGCCACTGGTAAAGGTCAGAGATACTTGTCTATTATAGCAAAAGGCTGCCCAAACCATCACCGAGCCTCCTCCTTGTCTGCGACTAAAAAAACGTCGAGGTTCCTTCCGCAAGTCATGCCAATACGATAAACAACCATCTGGACCATCCAGATTCCACTTTTTTTCATCGCTAAATATGACTGACTGCCATTTCTCTCCATATGACACATACTTTCGAGCCCACATAAGTCTTTGTAACTTATGATGTGGTTTCAGAGCTGGTTTCTTCTGCATTTTGCTATAAACGATTGTTCCTTTTTCCAAAATTCGTCTACGAATCGTATCCTTTGATACAGAGAGTCCCGATGAGCTTTGAACTCCACGTACGCTCATTTGTTGAGTACTCGCTAGTCTTTGTATCAGGCGATCCTCTCGTACATTTGTCACACGTGGCCTCCCAGACCGACATTTTGCTTTATATTCGGAACCACTCGATAAAACTCGATAAATAGATTTTTTTGACCTATTAATAATAGCAGAAATTTCAGAAACGCTCTTCCCTTCACCTTTCAACTGCCAAATCCTTGAAACCTCATTCACTTGAATTTATTTAGCTCTCGGCATGTCGACTATGAAGCGCAATCGTTTGCAGAACTTAAGTACTCCAAATTTGTGACATCATCGATTCTAAATTTGCATATGCCAGCGAATATTCAAAGAAATTTAGAATAGTGTCTAAACTTTTGCGACAAGCACATTTGAATTTTTATGAAAAAAATTAGTATTATAGCAAATAAAACGACTGTCTTTTGTACATAGCATTTTAAATCAGTTTTTGAATATATTTACAGGTTTTTGTAATTCTGACGTCATAATTCTACATTTTAAAGCTGAATGACGTCATTGTCTAAACTTTTGCGTCATAGTGTATTAAAACGAACTATAACTTTGATTTTTTCAATAGCAGTACACAATTCTGACAGCATAAATGAACTCTACACCCTTCAATTAGCCTAAAAACAAATTTTTATGCAATTCGTAATATAAGTTTCTGAGAAGTTAATTATTTTAAAACGAGCGTATTTTAAGGGCTGTATCTAAATTACAGTTCGTTGCTCGATTGTTAACCCAGAGAGCCCCCCCCCCCCTTCTTGATCAAGGCACCTTAAGCGCTACTCAAGCAGTCAATGAAGCCTGCTAGATTACAGAATAGCAGAAGTAATTTCAAAATATCTAATCACTTCTACCATAGACGGCCCCTTAAACCATCATTTTACCGTTTTTTAAGCATAATTTGAAAGCAACTTGGAAGGAAAATGTGAAATTTTGGATTTCCATAAAGCAAGACTTAATAAATCTAAATCCATCAAAAAAATTGTAGGTTGCAATTCAAAATTTTTTCGAATATTAATTTCATAATTCATAATTAAATTTTTATAATAAAATTATAAAAATTGCAAATTCAGCGTATTTATGTTTGGGTATATTAGTATTAATGCTACACAAAAAATTAGCACATTAGGAGCATAATTTCAGGAGATATAAATAAAAATATGAAAATGTAATTACCTGATTATATCGTTCAACAAGTCCCGAGCTCTGTGGGTGCCCCGGCGTAGCAAATCTAGGAGCCACCCCCGGCCTAGCATGAAACTCCTGTATTAACCCTGATATAAAATTTCTACCCTGATCACTCGCTATTACGCGGGGTATTCCTGTCCGCATAAATATCTCTAACAATGCATCGCATGTAGCTTTAGCCGTAATTGTCCGTAACGGAACTGCCTCTGGCCATCTCGAATGTTGATCTACCAAAGTAAGTACGTATTGATGCCTACGCGCTGACGGAGGTTCAATTTTTCCAATTATGTCAATATTTACAACGTCGAACGGAAGTTCCGGTCTCTCAATTGGGACAATGGGTATCTGATCGCTGACCATCTCCCTGCTCCGTAGTTGGCAATCCTTGCATGACACACAATATTCTTCCACATCCCGCGACATACCTGGCCAAAAAAATGAATAACGAATTCTCTCTTTTGTTTTTTTCATGCCAAGATGATTAGCGAAAATCGATTCGTGCGCAATTTTTAAAATTTCCCCCCTCCTCACCTTTGGTATCACTAATTGCATAACTTGATTTCCCGAAACTCTTTCCCTATGATAAAGCAAATTGTCTACCATAACAAACCCATTTTTCTCTTTTTCTGCATCTTTGAAAGCTCCCTGTAACGATTCGCAACTTTTATGTTGCGCCCTGTAAATACTCGCATCTGATTGATGACCCACATTTAAATCTTCGCTATTATTTTTCTTTTCAATACAGCTAATCATTAACTCTTTTTCTGCAGTTTCATTTTGACTTAATAAACATAAATTCTCATCATTCATACTTTGATGCTCCCTTTCACTACACCCTGCTTTTTCACATTTAATTTCTTCCCCTCTTTCTGACTGCAACTCCTCCGTAGACACACAATCTAATCTATTTTCTTCCCCTCCACTCTGAACTGATCGTAATAATTCATAAATCGTTGGCGTGATAATACATGACCCATATAATTTATCTGTTGCTGCGAGCAAAACATCTACGCTGTTAACTACACTATTTGACACTCCGGAATCTAAAGCTATAGGTAAAGTTATAAGGTCAGCGGTTATTTTTTCTCCAAAGGCAGATATCAACTGAATTTTTGAATTTTCATCATTTCTAAATGAATCCGGTATTTGATTTGAATTAACGACTGGAATTTCGGCAGCGTTATTGATCAATGTATTCACTTTCCGCCCGCCTAACAACACATCCTGATACTGCAAAGTTTGCGTATTTATTGCCTCATTCTCAGAACATAAAGCTGTCACTTTAGCAACTAATTTATCATCATGTTTATTTTTCTCAATACCCGATTCCTTTTTCGATTGATTTCGAAAATTCCCCATTTTATTTTTATCTTTATTATTCGGGCAGAAACGTAAATGAGTTGTTTGTTTACATAGCCTACAAATGCCATTAGTTTTTCTTTCGCGAGAAAGAACATTATTTCTGATATGAGGTGGGATATATATCCCATGATTCACACTTCCGGTTTCATCATAGTTGCGAAAGAATTTTATCGGTCTATCATATAATTCCGAAAAAGTTCTACCTTTTGAAGTAAACCAATTATCGCATAATTCCGCAATTTGGCGTGGTTTTAACCAGTCATCCATTTGCTTTAATTTAACATAACTCCGCGTTTCTGAATCTAATGAACTCATTAATCTATCGGTAACAATTAAATCATTAAGCGTATCGAAATCATTTACTTTCCTAAGCTGACAATAAAAATCCCAATTCGCTCGGATTCTGCTCGCAAATTGTAAATGGTTTTCATTTTTCATTCTTTTTGCCGTAAGGAAATTTTCTAGACAAGCTTCCGGGGTAGGTTGAAATTCCTTTAAAATTAAAGCCTTAACCTTCGAATAACTCTTCATTTCATTTGTATTTACATAAACTAATAAATGTGCGGCCCGTTCGCCCACTAAATTTAGTAAAATTTCAACTTTTAACTCCTCCGAAACATTTTTCATTTCGAATGCCTTTTCGAGCGAACTAAAAAATAGATTCCACGCTTCCGGTTTAGTCGGGACTGGCATACTCAGGGTTCTAACACTTTTAATTAAAGATTCTAAAAAATTAGTATGGGTTTTTTGTCCATCCCCCCCCCCGGATCCAAATTCTTATCATCTGTTATCTTCGCCATTTCTAATTGGGCTTTAATGACTTCTAACTTTGTTCTCTCTAATTCTAGAGCAGTGTTCTGTTCCGATTTAACATTTTCTTTCTCAATTTTTAGTAACTCGGCTTCACGTTTTTCTTTTTCTATCCTATATGATACAGTAGTAATTAAAAATTCCTTTACAAATTCAGCATCCTTAGCAAATTGGGATGCTCTAATTCTATGCTCTAATTCTACCTTTAATCCTAATTCAGTCGCGACGACAACTAAATCTTCTTTTTTCAGCCCTTTAATGCTAAACATTTTTCTTTTTCAATTCAAACACTTTTATAATAATCTCTACAGATAACAGATACTCTCATATTAATTAAATAAATCAAGGAATAAATGTCATACTACAAGTAGCATCTTTCTTCTGACATGCTTAAATCAATCATAAAAATAAATCATATACTTTTCTCTTTATCTATTTAAAATATCTTCAAACACTATCTTCAATTAAAAATAAATAAACATGCAGCTTACTTTTAATAGGAGCTCTGGTGCTTCGGAAATGAGAGCGTGTAAAGTCGGCGCCGCTCCTCTGACCATCCCACGTGGTGTATAGCTTGTTAAAAATAACACTCCTTTTTTTAATCAAAGATTATTGAGTTTATTTAAAAAGAACATGAAGACATTACAAGACGACACAATGATGATGACTATTTACACTGAAAAAAAGAAAGGGTTTCACAAGGTGCACAACCTTCATATTAAACTCCACGAACTACACTTCACTATATTATTAACTTGTACACTATGACGCAAAAGTTTAGACAATGAAGAAATTCTTACATACTTTGAAAAATATTTATTCAATTTTCAAATCACTGCTTGAAATTAATGTGCTGTACATATAAACAATATTTAAAACAAAGAAAAGTGGAATTGTGCATATTGCAATAAATTAAATGGTAACAAAAATAAACTGCTGTCTCAAAAGTTTAGACACAAATTAAATAAAATCGAAATAAACAATTTTTAAAACCTGGTTGCGCATCCATGCTTATGTATTACGTCATATACACGAGATTGCATGGAAGAAACTAAATCTTGCATAGTTTGTGGATCGATATCGTACCATGCATTCTCAATAGATGTCTTAAGTTCCTTTTCAGAAGAGTATTGTCTAGCGTTGCTATAAACTTTGCGACACATGATGCTCCAAATGTTTTCTATAGGGTTAAGATCTGGACTACATGCTGGCCAGTCGAGAACTCTTATATTATGGGAATTAAACCAAGATTTTGAATGTTTTGCAGTGTGAATTGAAGCATTGTCTTGCTGAAATTCCCACTGAGGACCCCCTAGAAGCTCAGCAAATGGCAGTAGGTTTTCTTCTAATGTCTGTGTATAATGCTGTGAAGTTTGACGACCACTGGTGAAGGTCAGAGATACTTGTCCATTATAGCAAAAGGCTGCCCAAACCATCACCGAGCCCCCTCCTTGTCTGCGACTAAAAAAACGTCGAGGTTCCTTCCGCAAGTCATGCCAATACGATTAACAACCATCTGGACCATCCAGATTCCACTTTTTTTCATCGCTAAATATGACTGACTGCCATTTCTCTCCATATGACACATACTTTCGAGCCCACATAAGTCTTTGTAACTTATGATGTGGTTTCAGAGCTGGTTTCTTCTGCATTTTGCTATAAACGATTGTTCCTTTTTCCAAAATTCGTCTACGAATCGTATCCTTTGATACAGAGAGTCCCGATGAGCTTTGAACTCCACGTACGCTCATTTGTTGAGTACTCGCTAGTCTTTGTATCAGGCGATCCTCTCGTACATTTGTCACACGTGGCCTCCCAGACCGACATTTTGCTTTATATTCGGAACCACTCGATAAAACTCGATAAATAGATTTTTTTGACCTATTAATAATAGCAGAAATTTCAGAAACGCTCTTCCCTTCACCTTTCAACTGCCAAATCCTTGAAACCTCATTCACTTGAATTTCTTTAGCTCTCGGCATGTCGACTATGAAGCGCAATCGTTTGCAGAACTTAAGTACTCCAAATTTGTGACATCATCGATTCTAAATTTGCATATGCCAGCGAATATTCAAAGAAATTTAGAATAGTGTCTAAACTTTTGCGACAAGCACATTTGAATTTTTATGAAAAAAATTAGTATTATAGCAAATAAAACGACTGTCTTTTGTACATAGCATTTTAAATCAGTTTTTGAATATATTTACAGGTTTTTGTAATTCTGACGTCATAATTCTACATTTTAAAGCTGAATGACGTCATTGTCTAAACTTTTGCGTCATAGTGTATTAAAACGAACTATAACTTTGATTTTTTCAATAGCAGTACACAATTCTGACAGCATAAATGAACTCTACACCCTTCAATTAGCCTAAAAACAAATTTTTATGCAATTCGTAATATAAGTTTCTGAGAAGTTAATTATTTTAAAACGAGCGTATTTTAAGGGCTGTATCTAAATTACAGTTCGTTGCTCGATTGTTAACCCAGAGAGCCCCCCCCCCCCCCTTCTTGATCAAGGCACCTTAAGCGCTACTCAAGCAGTCAATGAAGCCTGCTAGATTACAGAATAGCAGAAGTAATTTCAAAATATCTAATCACTTCTACCATAGACGGCCCCTTAAACCATCATTTTACCGTTTTTTAAGCATAATTTGAAAGCAACTTGGAAGGAAAATGTGAAATTTTGGATTTCCATAAAGCAAGACTTAATAAATCTAAAGCCATCAAAAAAATTGTAGGTTGCAATTCATAATTTTTTCGAATATTAATTTCATAATTCATAATTAAATTTTTATAATAAAATTATAAAAATTGCAAATTCAGCGTATTTATGTTTGGGTATATTAGTATTAATGCTACACAAAAAATTAGCACATTAGGAGCATAATTTCAGGAGATATAAATAAAAATATGAAAATGTAATTTAACATTAGAAGCACTAAATTTTTAATGTTTTTTTAATTCAAAAACTTATCATTCAAATGACTTGAAATTTGATATCTAGGTATAAATTGAATCAAAGATTTGAAATAATTCGTTAAAATTGGGTATTGCCATTGAAAAAAAACAAAGTTATGGTTCGTTTTAATATGTAGATAGCCCCCTAAGCAAATTTTATATACGCCATTTAAAAGTAGACTTTATTTCCAATCGTTCGGTACCAGTAACTTTCGTGTACGACAATTTGTTGAGGAGTTAGTAGGAGGCGTTTACTTTTTTTCCACGACTGTACATTGAACGCCTTGTTCAAAGAAAGGTAATATATTAAGTGATCGCGAAATTTAGTATACAGTTAATTACAATGATAAATAAGGAATGTTTTTGAAGTAACGGTCAGCGAATTGTTTATATGTAGCTTATGTTATAATGTAGTTGAAAGCTTTATACTACAAGAAACAAATCATTCAACGATATTCTTCATAATGTCCTTTGTTTTTTGCAGCTATATTCCCAAATTAATCAGCATATATAAATATATCTAAAAGAAAAAACAAACAGATGCAACAAGTATTGCCCCTATGTAGGGCGAAAGTTTCATTCACATTTTTTCATTAAAAATATTCAAAATATAATACTAAATTTTTCCCGTAATTTGAGATATTGTGTAAATATCCTAAAATATTGCAAAGTTTAAACCCGAAATGTCTTCCCTAATATTTGCATTCTATTCTATTTAGCAATAATTTTAAATATCATATGTATAATCCATTTCCATAGGTTATAATCTAATACTGACCCCTTATAATATTAATATTACACTCCGTTATATTAAAAACACAATGGAATACTAATTAAGTATAAAAAAATAATAAAACATCAAGTTGAGTTGAAAAAAATGAATATTTGCGTTCTGTTCAGTCTGGCATTTAAAAAAAAATAAAATGTTGCATTCTGAGTCAGTTAATATTACAGTCAATAACTTCAAATGATGTGACATATATGTCGAAACTTTTTTTGACAGTTTAAAATTTATTATTCAATATTACAAATATTTGTATGCGTATATAACATTTTCTCTGTTTATCCACCTAGGGTCGTTTCATAGTAAATAAAAAAAATTTCGTGTTGTTCGAACTCTTTGAAATTCTATTTGGTTTAGCGTTTTTAGTGTTGTTGCAGCCTGTGTAAAAATTTGGTGACACAGACATTGATAAATTTTATCAAAATCAAATGTATTTTCAAAAGTATATATTGTGTGGGTAGACCTGCAGTTACAGGACACCCGTATAGAGTCATGTAAAACACCAAAAACGTTCCCGCGACAAATCATATTGATGTTGGCCCATCATCAAATTGTCTAAAGACATCTCCTATAGACCGGGAGACGGCAGCACAGACAATCACCTCATCGAGTTCACGGATGAAATTCTAGTATTAGTTAAATCTTGATTTGCATATTAAAACGCAATCGGTCTGCCAAGTCCTATCTTGGTGGAAAACACCTGAAAACCCAATTTTAGAAGCTGACTCGTAAGTTTACCATTGTGCTTTCCTGCTCCATGTTTTCATACCTTTTGGTGTAGGAAAACACAATGCTAAACCTACGAGTCAGCCGCTAAAATTGGGTTTCCGGGTGTTTTTCACCAAGATAGGACTTGGCAGACCAATTGCGTTTTAATATGCGAATCAAGATTTAACTAATACTAGAATTTCATCCGTGAACTCGATGAGGTGATTGTCTGTGTCTATTACTTAAAGATGTCACTTTGTTGATCGGTGATAGAAGTAGTCGTCACCTATACAGAGCGCTTATTTATTCAAAATATATAGCAGAGTTTTGAAATAATAATTTTCGATACATGGATTCAAGAATGTCTGTCATAAAATAAATCAGAACTTTTGTAGGAAAATTCTGGTAAGCATTTTGAATAAATTAATGCGCTAAATTTGTAACTCTGTCGGTGGATAACGTATTAATGAATCCATTAATACCCAGAAACCTATTTACATGCTAGGGGAAAATGAATGGCGAATTACAAATAATTTTTTTAACCAACACAGTGACACGAATGTGACCAAAATGAGAAGTCATAACGTGAGGGTCACCTGGGAGCTTTGACAGACTACGCTAGTCACCCAAAGTCACTCGAAGGCTAATTTTAAAGCGACATCAAACAAATATTTATTTTCTTTATCCTCCGCATTTAAATATGTTAAAACGATTTGCATAGGATATTGAGGTCGTTATCTAATTGGGTACCATTATAATTTTTAGATTTTGGTTGCACTCTCCCCGCCCCACTCCGAAAAAAATACAACAATGTACAAACTGCATAATAGCTGCTGTAGTAGGCGGCATTTTTCAGCGTTTAACGGTCCCTTGAATTTGAATATCAAATATCTGCAAAATTTTTATCCTCCTCATTTTTCTGACATAAAATAAGTCATAAAGAAAACCTTTACAAAATACTGGTGTCTAAAGTCAAATGGTCGTGCAAATGATTAAAAATAACCTTTTACGACAGGCGCGCAGGGCCAATATTCAAGTAGAGGTGTTGCCACCATCTGCGGCGATTCTTACGTCACATAGACGCATTTAAACTGGATGTGGGTAGTTAAAAAACAGCATAAAACTAAAAAAATGTTAAATATATACATTTTTTATTGTATTATATTGTTATTCGTATGGATTTTATTTTTTTAAATGCCCAGTTTAACTTTATGAATATTAATTTAAAAACCTGTTTCAGAATTTATGAATAGTTACTTCGTTATCACATGAGATGAATTGTGTTCTTTCCGTAAAAGAATTACCGTTTTACATTCTAAATACTCAATTATTTATTAAATAAAGCAGTCTTTTACATTAAAACTTATATTTCCTGTTTGTCTGACAGTGACACTTGATATTTTACAACTTGCAGACGTCACTTGTGTATTTTTCTGGTCGTATAAACACAATTAATAAGCATTCTTTGTGTAAAACTGCAGGGAACTTAAGAAAACTTTATTAAGTTGTAAATTTTGTAAAAGGCCATTCAATTCTTTATGATGAAACATTTCCTTTCAGGCTTAAAGTTTACTTTAAAGGAGTCTTAACAAAGATTTACTGAAATGTGTTGTGGAATTTTCCTATTCAAAATTAAATATTTATAATGGTAGTTTCCGTAGCAAGTTCTAAATTTCAAAATGAAATGAAATTGGGTAAAAACAATTTAATGCCGTCCACATGATATAAAATTTACGTAATTTAAACATTTTCAACGACAGAATTTTCTGCTGCACTTTTATCTGAAATGAAAACGGTTCTTCCATTATGAAGCATATAACAAATATTTCAAAATTCCAAAATGTTACGATTCATTCTAGATTTGTTCGAACCCAATCGCGCCCATCAGCCTAACCGTTTCGGAGTTTTCGTGGTTTTCTTCGAAACCTTGGATTTCCATGCGTAAATACGGGTTAGGTTCCCTTAGAAAGACCCCATCGAGGATACTGCCCCTAGGGTCTATATCCCTCGAGTTCATAATCGGCCGTCAAAAATCAGCCCAACCTAACTCATTCTAGATTTAATTCCGTCCTATACACATATCTTTCAACACCAGTAATTCCAAGTAAGAATATTTATATAATTTAATTCAAAAGTTTTCTGATGAAGTATGGTAAAGTGGGAAGATAATGATAAAGTATGAATACTTGTAGTAAAAATTAGAATTATAGGCAACAATTACGTCACGTATACTTGACGCTATTCGTAATGACGTCAAAGTTTTATATGGAAGTTGATGATCAATTTTAATCTACAAATGATAATAGGAGGTGTGAGGTTTCACGTCCGAATTCAAGAAATTTGGTAGAAAAGGACTTAAGAAATTATCAATTTTATATAATAACTAAAATTTTTTTCTGGTTTAATTATTTTAGCATAAAAGAATACAAAGTTCAAGTGCTGGGTCTGACGTCAAAGTAATATATGGAAGTTGATGATCAATTTTAATCTACAAATGATAATAGGAGGTGTGAGATTTCACGTCCGAATTCAAGAAATTTGGTAGACAAGGACTTAAGAAATCCTCAATTTTATATAATAATCAAAATTCTATTTCTGGTTTAATTATTTTAGGGTAAAAGAATTCAAAGTTCAAGTACTGGGTCCGACGTCAAAATATAAATGGATGTTCACAGTTCTCACTCAGATTTTAAAATTCGCTTTGGAGACAAAATTATCTGGAAGTTATTTACACTATAGGCCCAGCGTCTTCTTGGATCTAACTTTTTTCATATCAAGAGACAGGAAGTCTCTTACCGGGGGGATTTTAAAGTGTTAATCACTGCCTGCAAAGTCCTCACAACTGACATTTGCACCATCCACCCGCTGTGAGCTTTTCCAGTGCTCTTCCCAATCGTCTCCGCAGTCATACGAACAGCGCTTTATTCCGACTCTCTCTGTCTTCTGTCCGCATCCTTGCTCCTTCTTTTCCACTTCCTTGGAGAAAAGAAAAAGAGGGGAAGAGTAAGGCGTTCACTTTAACGTAGCTCCCAATGGCAAAAGAGTTCACTAGTTTTCATTCGAAGATTTTCTTTTTTTGTCGCCTCGTGATGCCAACCCATGATGCAATATCTACAAATAAACAACAACAACAACAACAACAAATCCACGTCGGCTCGACCTACAGGGGGGAGCTGATTTCGAAGTTAACTTAAGTTAGTTAAGATCTCAAGTTCATTTACTTTTATTGACGGAAATGGTCGAATGTTAAGTTTAAACTGTTTTATGTGTTTAATTGAACAAACTTTTAGCATGCTATGTAGTATGTGGGGCTATCAACAAGTTTTTGCCCTCATCTAGAAATCATTGAGTGAAATTTTTAAAATTGCTACATTGTATTAGTCTTTTCTATATAGTCACCGTGCACAGTAACACATTTCTTCAAATGGCATTTAAAAGAGTGCGGGAGGATGTATTTCGGGTGGCGCAATAGTAGACCCAAAGGGGGGCATTTTTCTAAATTTCACCGAGCCCTACATGTGACATATTGTTGGAAAGACCTGTGAGCGCTTATTCATTTTTATGCGCCTCCCGAACCCCTCTCCTAAATTTGCCCCGCGGAGGCATGAATGGTGTCGCAAAAAATTTAGAAAAGTGCCCCCTGTGATGTCTGGAAACGTTTAGATTAATTTCTCTTTGGATTCTTTTGGCGCCAACGCCATACGTCACGTGGTATGCGGGCGCGCGCGGAGAGAAGGGTGGATATTTTTTTTTCAGAGTAAAAGTGATTTTTGAGAAGGGTAGCCGAGCCGTGCATGTTGGCCGGCGTGTTTTTTGGATTTGTGAAAACGGAAGTATATCGGGTGCTAAGAGCACCAAAGGATTATAATTTGAGTAGTTTGTAATACACTATGACGCAAAAGTTTAGACAATGACGTCATTCAGCTTTAAAATGTAGAATTATGACGTCAGAATTACAAAAACCTGTAAATATATTCAAAAACTGATTTAAAATGCTATGTACAAAAGACAGTCGTTTTATTTGCTATAATACTAATTTTTTTCATAAAAATTCAAATGTGCTTGTCGCAAAAGTTTAGACACTATTCTAAATTTCTTTGAATATTCGCTGGCATATGCAAATTTAGAATCGATGATGTCACAAATTTGGAGTACTTAAGTTCTGCAAACGATTGCGCTTCATAGTCGACATGCCGAGAGCTAAAGAAATTCAAGTGAATGAGGTTTCAAGGATTTGGCAGTTGAAAGGTGAAGGGAAGAGCGTTTCTGAAATTTCTGCTATTATTAATAGGTCAAAAAAATCTATTTATCGAGTTTTATCGAGTGGTTCCGAATATAAAGCAAAATGTCGGTCTGGGAGGCCACGTGTGACAAATGTACGAGAGGATCGCCTGATACAAAGACTAGCGAGTACTCAACAAATGAGCGTACGTGGAGTTCAAAGCTCATCGGGACTCTCTGTATCAAAGGATACGATTCGTAGACGAATTTTGGAAAAAGGAACAATCGTTTATAGCAAAATGCAGAAGAAACCAGCTCTGAAACCACATCATAAGTTACAAAGACTTATGTGGGCTCGAAAGTATGTGTCATATGGAGAGAAATGGCAGTCAGTCATATTTAGCGATGAAAAAAAGTGGAATCTGGATGGTCCAGATGGTTGTTAATCGTATTGGCATGACTTGCGGAAGGAACCTCGACGTTTTTTTAGTCGCAGACAAGGAGGGGGCTCGGTGATGGTTTGGGCAGCCTTTTGCTATAATGGACAAGTATCTCTGACCTTCACCAGTGGTCGTCAAACTTCACAGCATTATACACAGACATTAGAAGAAAACCTACTGCCATTTGCTGAGCTTCTAGGGGGTCCTCAGTGGGAATTTCAGCAAGACAATGCTTCAATTCACACTGCAAAACATTCAAAATCTTGGTTTAATTCCCATAATATAAGAGTTCTCGAGTGGCCAGCATGTAGTCCAGATCTTAACCCTATAGAAAACATTTGGAGCATCATGTGTCGCAAAGTTTATAGCAACGCTAGACAATACTCTTCTGAAAAGGAACTTAAGACATCTATTTAGAATGCATGGTACGATATCGATCCACAAACTATGCAAGATTTAGTTTCTTCCATGCAATCTCGTGTATATGACGTAATACATAAGCATGGATGCGCAACCAGGTTTTAAAAATTGTTTATTTCGATTTTATTTAATTTGTGTCTAAACTTTTGAGACAGCAGTTTATTTTTGTTACCATTTAATTTATTGCAATATGCACAATTCCACTTTTCTTTGTTATAAATATTGTTTATATGTACAGCACATTAATTTCAAGCAGTGATTTGAAAATTGAATAAATATTTTTCAAAGTATGTAAGAATTTCTTCATTGTCTAAACTTTTGCGTCATAGTGTACAAGTTAATAATATAGTGAAGTGTAGTTCGTGGAGTTTAATATGAAGGTTGTGCACCTTGTGAAACCCTTTCTTTTTTTCAGTGTAAATAGTCATCATCATTGTGTCGTCTTGTAATGTCTTCATGTTCTTTTTAAATAAACTCAATAATCTTTGATTAAAAAAAGGAGTGCTATTTTTAACAAGCTATACACCACGTGGGATGGTCAGAGGAGCGGCGCCGACTTTACACGCTCTCATTTCCGAAGCACCAGAGCTCCTATTAAAAGTAAGCTGCATGTTTATTTATTTTTAATTGAAGATAGTGTTTGAAGATATTTTAAATAGATAAAGAGAAAAGTATATGATTTATTTTTATGATTGATTTAAGCATGTCAGAAGAAAGATGCTACTTGTAGTATGACATTTATTCCTTGATTTATTTAATTAATATGAGAGTATCTGTTATCTGTAGAGATTATTATAAAAGTGTTTGAATTGAAAAAGAAAAATGTTTAGCATTAAAGGGCTGAAAAAAGAAGATTTAGTTGTCGTCGCGACTGAATTAGGATTAAAGGTAGAATTAGAGCATAGAATTAGAGCATCCCAATTTGCTAAGGATGCTGAATTTGTAAAGGAATTTTTAATTACTACTGTATCATATAGGATAGAAAAAGAAAAACGTGAAGCCGAGTTACTAAAAATTGAGAAAGAAAATGTTAAATCGGAACAGAACACTGCTCTAGAATTAGAGAGAACAAAGTTAGAAGTCATTAAAGCCCAATTAGAAATGGCGAAGATAACAGATGATAAGAATTTGGATCCGGGGGGGGGGATGGACAAAAAACCCATACTAATTTTTTAGAATCTTTAATTAAAAGTGTTAGAACCCTGAGTATGCCAGTCCCGACTAAACCGGAAGCGTGGAATCTATTTTTTAGTTCGCTCGAAAAGGCATTCGAAATGAAAAATGTTTCGGAGGAGTTAAAAGTTGAAATTTTACTAAATTTAGTGGGCGAACGGGCCGCACATTTATTAGTTTATGTAAATACAAATGAAATGAAGAGTTATTCGAAGGTTAAGGCTTTAATTTTAAAGGAATTTCAACCTACCCCGGAAGCTTGTCTAGAAAATTTCCTTACGGCAAAAAGAATGAAAAATGAAAACCATTTACAATTTGCGAGCAGAATCCGAGCGAATTGGGATTTTTATTGTCAGCTTAGGAAAGTAAATGATTTCGATACGCTTAATGATTTAATTGTTACCGATAGATTAATGAGTTCATTAGATTCAGAAACGCGGAGTTATGTTAAATTAAAGCAAATGGATGACTGGTTAAAACCACGCCAAATTGCGGAATTATGCGATAATTGGTTTACTTCAAAAGGTAGAACTTTTTCGGAATTATATGATAGACCGATAAAATCCTTTCGCAACTATGATGAAACCGGAAGTGTGAATCATGGGATATATATCCCACCTCATATCAGAAATAATGTTCTTTCTCGCGAAAGAAAAACTAATGGCATTTGTAGGCTATGTAAACAAACAACTCATTTACGTTTCTGCCCGAATAATAAAGATAAAAATAAAATGGGGAATTTTCGAAATCAATCGAAAAAGGAATCGGGTATTGAGAAAAATAAACATGATGATAAATTAGTTGCTAAAGTGACAGCTTTATGTTCTGAGAATGAGGCAATAAATACGCAAACTTTGCAGTATCAGGATGTGTTGTTAGGCGGGCGGAAAGTGAATACATTGATCAATAACGCTGCCGAAATTCCAGTCGTTAATTCAAATCAAATACCGGATTCATTTAGAAATGATGAAAATTCAAAAATTCAGTTGATATCTGCCTTTGGAGAAAAAATAACCGCTGACCTTATAACTTTACCTATAGCTTTAGATTCCGGAGTGTCAAATAGTGTAGTTAACAGCGTAGATGTTTTGCTCGCAGCAACAGATAAATTATATGGGTCATGTATTATCACGCCAACGATTTATGAATTATTACGATCAGTTCAGAGTGGAGGGGAAGAAAATAGATTAGATTGTGTGTTACGGAGGAGTTGCAGTCAGAAAGGGGGGAAGAAATTAAATGTGAAAAAGCAGGGTGTAGTGAAAGGGAGCATCAAAGTATGAATGATGAGAATTTATGTCTATTAAGTCAAAATGAAACTGCAGAAAAAGAGTTAATGATTAGCTGTATTGAAAAGAAAAATAATAGCGAAGATTTAAATGTGGGTCATCAATCAGATGCGAGTATTTACAGGGCGCAACAGAAAAGTTGCGAATCGTTACAGGGAGCTTTCAAAGATGCAGAAAAAGAGAAAAATGGGTTTGTTATGGTAGACAATTTGCTTTATCATAGGGAAAGAGTTTCGGGAAATCAAGTTATGCAATTAGTGATACCAAAGGTGAGGAGGGGGGAAATTTTAAAAATTGCGCACGAATCGATTTTCGCTAATCATCTTGGCATGAAAAAAACAAAAGAGAGAATTCGTTATTCATTTTTTTGGCCAGGTATGTCGCGGGATGTGGAAGAATATTGTGTGTCATGCAAGGATTGCCAACTACGGAGCAGGGAGATGGTCAGCGATCAGATACCCATTGTCCCAATTGAGAGACCGGAACTTCCGTTCGACGTTGTAAATATTGACATAATTGGAAAAATTGAACCTCCGTCAGCGCGTAGGCATCAATACGTACTTACTTTGGTAGATCAACATTCGAGATGGCCAGAGGCAGTTCCGTTACGGACAATTACGGCTAAAGCTACATGCGATGCATTGTTAGAGATATTTATGCGGACAGGAATACCCCGCGTAATAGCGAGTGATCAGGGCAGAAATTTTATATCAGGGTTAATACAGGAGTTTCATGCTAGGCCGGGGGCGGCTCCTAGATTTGCTACGCCGGGGCACCCACAGAGCTCGGGACTTGTTGAACGATATAATCAAATATTGAAACGTATGCTGCACCATATAATTCGTAGCGACCCTAAAAATTGGGATAAACACATCCCCTATCTATTATTTGCGTATAGAGAAATTCCGAATAGCACTACGGGCGTATCGCCATTCAAATTAATGTACGGAAGGGAAGCTAGAGGGCCACTGGCGGTATTAAAATCTACATGGGCAGGCGAAATCCCACTACCTATAAATCTAGGAAAGAGCGCGACCGAATACCTCCAGGAGTTAAAAATTAATTTAGAAAGGGCGGCGGAACAAGCGGCAATAGTGTCGGAGGTTAAGCAAAGCTCGTATGCGAAGTACGCTAATCGAAGAGCGATTTACAAGGAATTTAGACCGGGGGACCAGGTATATTTATTAATTCCGGACTCCACAAACAAACTTTACGCGAGAGGGACAGGGCCAGCCGAAATAGTGGCACGTTGTAACCCTGATTCTTACAAAGTGAAATTAATGAACGGGAATGTTAGAAATGTCCACGTAAATAAGATAAGAAAATTTACTCCTAGGGTACAGGCGGTGGGAGTGATCTTCGAAAATGAGGAAGAATTAGGGGAGGTCCATCCCACACCCAGTACGAAAGATAACTCCGACCTATTCAATATAGAAGAAGTTGATTTAAGTCATTTAGGAAAGGTGGAGAAAGAAAAAAATGTTAGATTTATTGTATAAATATAAAGGACTATTTTCTAGAAAAGTGCAAATAGCTAAGGTAGGAGAGCATAAAATAAGAATAAGTGACGCAGAAAAGAAAAAGCCGTATGTTTACAGAATCCCAGAGGCCTTGAAACCTCAAGTAGATAAACAAATTGAGGAGTTATTGGAACTAGGTCTGATTGAAGAAAGTGAGGCAGAGGCGCCACACCCAGTAGTGTGCGTAATGAAGAAGGATGGGGCCTTGCGCCTATGCGTAGATTTTCGAGTGCTTAATGCAGTTACAGTGACTGATGATTTCCAAATGGAAAATGCCACCGATCTATTGTTCAGTATTGGCAGGGCCAATGTCATAACTACAATAGACTTATTGAAAGTGTATTGGGCCATACCACTAGAAGAAGACAGCCAAAATCTGGCGTGTTTCAAAACTCACAGGGCTCAGTATCGCTAAGTAATGGCCTTCGGGCTCAAAAACGCAGCTGCGACTTTTCAACGTGAAATGAACAGAGCACTGTCCGATTACAAGGAGTTCGCCAGAGCATATACAGACGACATAGCCGTCTTTTCTGAAACATTTGCTGAACATTTGGTGCATCTAGAAAAGATATTTTCTAAGTTATCAGACTTAAGATTTTCAGTCAACTTGAAGAAATGTGAATTCGCAAAACCGCAGATTAAGTACTTAGGACATATCATCGGGTCCGGCAGCCATCGGACCGACCCCGGAAAAGTGGAGGCTATTCGAAGGTTAGCAGTGCCTCAAACGAAGAAACAGTTGAAAAGTGTCCTTGGTCTATGTAATTATTATAGAGATTACATTCCTAAATATGCTGAAGTAGCATATCCTCTAACAGAACTGACGAAAAAGAAGAGTCCAGAACAGTTGTGTTGGTCAGAAGACCATGATCGGGCGTTTAATGAGTTGAAAAAAGGTCTTATCGAAGCACCTAGTCTACATACTCCCGTTATAGGAGTACCGTTTGTCATCGAGTGCGACGCATCTGCAATCGGCATCGGCGCGTGTTTATCGCAGCGAAAAGACGGAGTACTGTACCCAGTAAGCTATGCCAGTCAAAAGCTCACCAAAACTCAACAGGCTTGGCCGACGATCGAAAGGGAGGCCTATGCAGTCATCTGGAGTCTCAAGAAGTTCGAAACATGGATTTTTGGATCACCTGTGGAACTTATCACCGATCACAACCCACTAACTTTCATCACCAAAAATGCACCCCAATCTTCCAAACTGCAACGATGGGCACTAGCACTGCAAAAGTACGACATTGTGATTTCGCATCGACCAGGTGCCAAGTTGATAAATGCAGACGCGCTATCTAGACTTGAAACTGTTGAATAAGAAAACAAACTGTGAAAAACTTTCATGAACTATTTGATAAGTGACTGTTTACTTTAAAGTTTTGATTCAAAATTTATTTAGTGTGTTACTACAACTTTGTTTCCTTTTATATGTTTTATTTGTTATTGCATTTATTATTGTTATTATTAAGTATTAATTCTGTTTTGTATTAGTAGGTAAGACGAGTTTTAGGCAGAGTGCCCAGATTCTTCAGACATGTAGTTTGTATATTTTTTTTTATATGTATTTGTTAACTTTTATTTTTAATTGGGTAATTTGTTTTTTTTTTTTTTAAATGGAGTATGAGGACGTCTCCAGACTAAATTTCAGATAGAAAATTGAGGGACCCCCTCCCCCATTTTCAATCTTGGGTGGGGAGTGTGATGTCTGGAAACGTTTAGATTAATTTCTCTTTGGATTCTTTTGGCGCCAACGCCATACGTCACGTGGTATGCGGGCGCGCGCGGAGAGAAGGGTGGATATTTTTTTTTTCAGAGTAAAAGTGATTTTTGAGAAGGGTAGCCGAGCCGTGCATGTTGGCCGGCGTGTTTTTTGGATTTGTGAAAACGGAAGTATATCGGGTGCTAAGAGCACCAAAGGATTATAATTTGAGTAGTTTGTAATACAAGTTAATAATATAGTGAAGTGTAGTTCGTGGAGTTTAATATGAAGGTTGTGCACCTTGTGAAACCCTTTCTTTTTTTCAGTGTAAATAGTCATCATCATTGTGTCGTCTTGTAATGTCTTCATGTTCTTTTTAAATAAACTCAATAATCTTTGATTAAAAAAAGGAGTGCTATTTTTAACAAGCTATACACCACGTGGGATGGTCAGAGGAGCGGCGCCGACTTTACACCCCCCTATGGAGGGCAAATTGGAGGTAGAGGCTCAGGATGTGCATAAGATGAATAAGTGGTCACAGAACTTTCCAACAATATGTCACGTGTAGGGGTCGGCAAAAGTTAGAAAAATGCCCTCTTTTGGGTCTACTATCGCGCCTCCCGGAATACATCCCCCACTCTTTTTGAAATACCGTTTGCAGAAATGTGTTTCTATGCACGGCAGTTACATAGAAATGGTTTTCAAATGCGTTATTTATTTTCTAAATTGTTTATTTACACATCATTTAGTTTAATTAACTTGTGAAATTTTGTTACAGTATTCTGAATGTGTTGGAAAGTGTTTCACAATCTATGATGGTCCCATCATTTTTACTTTCTTCTATCTTTACAAGAAGAAAGTATTGGATTCGTGAAAATTTTCAACTTTCGGTTTTCGACGGATTTACACTGTTTATGGGTCGGATATTCCAAAAAACATGTTTTTACAAAATGTCTGTCTGTGAGTCTGTCTTTATGTGACACAAATTTTGTGGGCGCTCTATCTCAAAAACTAATGCACGGAATTTAATAAAAATTTATATTCAGTTAGGCCTTGATATAAGTGGGTGCTGATTAGTTTTTGGTGTAAATCACTCAACAGGTGGCGCTGTTATGCAGCCTTTTTCACGATTTCCGCAATAGCTGCATCTCAAGAACTCATGCACGAATTTTCACCAAACTTTAGATTCAGTTAGTCCATGACATGAACTGACATTTTATACAATTTGATGTAAATCGCTCAATAGGTGGCGCTGCTATGCTGTTTTTGTGATTTCCGTAATAGCTCTATCTCAAGAACTAATGCTTGGATTTTCAACGAACTTCAGCTCCATGTATACCTGGATATCAATTATTGCTGTTTATGTATTGATGCAAATCACTCAACAGGTGGCGCTGCTATGCTATATTTTTCAGAAATTCCGCTATAGCTCTATCTCAAGAAATAAGGCACGAATTTTTATCAGACTTCAAATTCAGATACACTTTGATATGAATTGGTGCTAAATTGATGTAATTTCTTGTGCTATTTAAATGATTTGATTGACGTAATTTATATAGAAGAAAGTTTTGTGATGGCACAACATACTAGTTTAGTTCTTGTTTAGTTTATCAATTTGCATATAATAATTTAGCTGTAGAACTAATTGTAATTTTTTCTGTGCCCTTGTTGTGAAACAATTGGCATATATATTTATACCCAGGAACGGTAGTAATAGGATAGATTTTTTTATAACTAAACAGTGTTAATATTACAAAGGTGTTTTCCATTAACTAATAATCCATAAATGGAAATAGTTTTCAAATTACAGTTGCTCTTTACTTAAAAACAAGAAAGAAAAATCATGAGTTAAGCATAGGTTATGAAACATTTTCCAACGCTTCCTGAAATCTTTAACAAAACTTCGTTATTTATGGAAGTAAGGTAAATAAGATAACTAAGTAAACATTTTAGAAAACGCATAAAAATTTTGAAAAACTGATTTCAACAGTTACCGTCCATAGCCAAATATGTATTCCAATTCTTTTGAACAAACCTGTATTTGATCTGTATGTTGATAGATGTACTATATAATGGAAAAATTTAGTGTAGCAAGAAAACGCATAACAGGTTGAAATATCTCTTTCAGTAACTTATACTAATAGATGTAAACATACTTAAATACTTTTATTGATCCCTGTATTTTACTTAGTACTTTTATTACACGCCACTATTTAGATAAAATTTAATTCAAACTGAAACACTCTTAAAACTACTGAAATCACATTTCCAGAAATTATCATCCATGGACGGTCATGTATCCAATTCTTTGCGTGACGCTGTATATAATTTTATCTATATTCTACAAATATTTCTCAGTAAATTAAGTGGAGTTCAGCTTAAAAATGCATAACACATTTAAAAACCACCTTTAAGCAATTTACGCTCATACTCAATTACCTTTACGAATTCTTTTGTGTAGCCAATTTTGTGTATATCAACTGTAGCATTTATACACACTATATAATATGCATAAATACAGTGAAATTTAAAAGCGAATATCATAATTAAAAATCGATATCATGCCATCATCTCTGATGTACATAAACAGTATTTGGGATAGAATATACTATCTGAAATATTTTGTGTGTCCCTGTAAATGCTATGCGCTTCGTATTATACATGAAATAACTTGTAGTAAGTCTCATCAACGTATATCGATTTCATTATATATGAAATAATTAAATGTAATTAAAATATGCCTCAAACATTTCTCCCATATACCATTATGTAATTGAATTATTTTGGGTGGCCCTGTAAATGAATAGTAACTATTCTTTGCACCACATATTTTACAAAATGCATATATTAGTGTACTGCGTAAATGCATATGAATTTTATTTTGTTTGGAAGGGTGTAATATCTTTAAAATTCATTTGAAACTATATTTTCCCATCGGCCGTAGCGTAACGGAATACTTTTGACTGTAACTGTAAATAAATAAAACATGCCACAAACTTCATTTGAAATAGGTTTCGTGCTAGGATAAACATCAATAACATCCAAAAGTTTCAGGGCTGAGTACATTTACCAGAGTTAGGGCTCGGATAGACGGAGAGACAAACCGAAATCATAAACACTTTTGAACTTCGTTGGAAAGTGTTAAAGAGTGATATTAGATAACATTTCTCTATTCCTTACTTCACGATTCTATCAATACATTAAAAGGTAAAATTTTTTCAGTGATATTTCGTGTTTTGATATAATTAGTAACTTTAACTTTTATTACATATATGTATTTCTTAATTACGTTTTGTGACATAGCGTGAGATATTTGTTTTAATTAGGTTTTTATTAACACATTTTTTTTACGAACGTAAAAATAGAGTAAATATACATTTATTTAAATTAAACATAAATAATTCATAACATTTTTACGTGTTCGTTGCAATACCTCATTTAATTTTTTTTTTCAGCTTCTTTAGAAAAATCTTTTTAGCGGAATTACGTTACAAAAATAACCGCATTTCATTTGAATAATATATTTAAAAGTAATGTAGAATAATCATAGAATTTTTTAAAACAACGACAAAGCTTTTTTAAAATTTTTAAATAAAACCTAAGTAAATAATAAAACACTGTAACCTGAAGTTTTAAAATTTTTCATTAAAGTTTGTGTTTTGTTTTGTTAAAAATTTGCAGGTTAAATATTTATATTTTGGATTAAAGTAAAAACTCTACTTAAATTTCCCTTTTCTTTTTTCAAATTTTGTTGTACGAAATGTATTTTCTTGAAAGAAAAAAGATTAATATATAAAAGTAACATTCCATTTTATAATTTAACTATTTTTACTGTGAACTTTACAAGACTTAAAAAAATATAACAATGATACAAAAACATTTAATGAAAGTATATAACAGGAAAATGATAATATTTACATAGCAAAGCAAATGTTTTTTATCCTCCGTTTTATTTTAGAATATGTTTAGTATTTATGCAGTGAATGCACAATTTTGTTTTTCTTTCAAAAATTGCTAGGTACGAACTAAAACAATCAAACAGCTTTGTTTGCAGATTATTTACAAACATGTAAACAATTTTCGGTATTTCCAGCAGGGAAGTATCGAATAATGCAATTTCATCCCAATTTTGTTCATATGGGATCCGGCATTGGGCTGTTTACATCTTGGTCAATATTGCCCCAATATTTAAAAGAAATATGGGCCTCCGTGGCCGAGTGGTTAAGGCTCCACACGGCAAATTGCTTGATAGTGCATGAGGTCTGTGGGTTCGACTCCCGCTGGCTCCGCTGCACACCCCTTGTAGAACTCCCAAATTCTCTGGTGTTGTAAATTTCCTTGTGCTATCTCGTTCTTGTATATTGACGAAATTCTTATGCATGGTTTGTATAATTATCTCTGTGTCCAAAACAAATGATCATTCGATGTGACAGCTATTGTAGCTATAGGCCTCAAAACAATCCCCAATTCGGTGGATTTCAAATGCAAAAAAAAAAAAAAAAAATCGCTGTGCTATTACCAATATTTTTAATTTAATGTCAATATTTTCGCAACACTGACGTTTCATTGTAAACATTTTCAATATAAAATTGATATTTCCGCAATCTTTCACAATCTGGCTTACTTTTCATAATTTTTAAAACATAGTGCTATATCGTGTGGCTGTTAAAGTCTTCATCCGATTTCAAAGTTCATTATTGCTTACGTCTAGTGCGGGATCAGTATAGAATGTTTTAGCTAGAGAACACTATGAAACAGAAACATTTTGTAAAGGAACACCAGCGACATGTTGACAAAAAATACATAACTGTTCAGTAAGGTGGAGCGAAAAAAATATTTTTTTTAATCAAAAAAGGGTAGAGGTCAAAAGTAGCCTTTATAATAAATCAACTGTGTGGCATTTTACCGATGAATAAAAATGACTTGGGTCTGCGCTTTTGGTCCAAAAGTCGAAATTTTGAGTAATGTTTTATATTTTTCCCAAATAAATTGAAAAATCCTATAGAACTACTTATTACTCAAAAGTGTAAGTTAAATCTTTATTATTAAAGATTTAATATGTTTAAACGGTAAAACGATATCTTTATTCTGTATAACTGGAGCAAAACCGATAACTTTCGACAAAAAATGATGTTGCCTCTCTGTTGTGGCATACAACGAATTGTTGTTTTGAATATAGCTCTTATCTAGTTTCTTTCAAATCTACCCAGGACAAACAACGCAGAGGTGGCTGCATATCATGTGCCATACTTGCCCAGCTTGGCTACCCAACCATCTGAGCACAATATTTTATTTATACATTAAATTGAAATTTTTTTCAAAGACTCACATAAGTTTTTAATGTATCTCTTCTTTGTATCTGCAGACTTTGGATTGTGCTGCTGTGAATTGCTTGACGTATCTTTCTACAGCTTATGTAAGAGAAGGCAAAGAACGTAATGGGATGTTATTAATGGAATCTATTCAGCGGTCTATTATCTTCATCAAAATTGCATCCGATAAATGCATGTAGTGATTGGGAGTTCTGTTACCACAACAATTTTCCATTGAATTAGATTTATATAAATATACGCTTCAAAGTTGGTTGTCGGTATTTGAGATTTGTGTATGCTACCATTTACTCTTCTCTTGCATATATTATGTGCTGAACAGCTAGCTGTTTAATGTAATGGCGATCATCAGAGAGCATTGCAATCAGAATTTGCGATTTGGCAAAGTAAGCATTGTCCTAAATAATTTTTTTTTCTTATTTGTTTTATGCCGTTTTCTGTGTTATTCAGTAGCAGATTAATTTCCCATGAATTTTTAGATCCATTCTTTAGATGTGGATTACATTTGATGGTAAACTATCCTGGGGCACAAACTTGGATTACATAGTACTTTGTGAGTGGACGCTGAGTTCTCATATCAAGGCGAAGAATTGTATTCGCCGTTGTGACCCATTTTGCGTGGGGAAAGTTTAGAATGCCCCATTTACAATGGATCATATGCCATATCCACTCCAGTGAATTTCCTCTGCATCATTTATTGAACAAGACCAATGCGAAAAATTCTGACCCACAAGTAATCACCGAACCAATCGAAAAAACTTTGTCCACGTGCCATTCACTTCCTCTTGCAATTTTGGAACGCACAGAGAGTAATTTGAAACATTATTTCCCAAAACGAGAAAAAGGTACCCCGCCCAGACCAGAAATACCTACTGGACATTTGTAAAACTCAAGGTAACTTCTCAGACGCACTAGCAAATAGGAACCCTGAAACTTGTCCCATGCAAGATCGTTCACAAGCACATAAAAATTTTCGCCTTTATATAAGCAGTGATTGACCATCAGAGTCTGTATGTTGACTCACAATGTATGTAATCCAAGTTTATGCCTTAAGATGGTTTACACCAAACGTAATCCACATGTACAGAATGGATCTAAAAACTTATGGGAAATTATTCGATTTCTAAGCAACACAGAAACTGGCACGAAACAAATACTAAAATAACCAATTAAATTTAAAAAATTAAAAAACCCGCCTGCGTAAAAAGCGAACTAATTAATTATTTCTCATCAATGTGGAACTTTTTTTTATATTTCTTACCTATTTTTTTATTTACTTGTATTGATGACTTTTAAGTTGTGTTTCATTGTTAGTTCCTATCTATAAACACTGCTTTGATTAGGCCTATAGATGTTTATGATGGTTAAAGTTGCAGTAAAACTAGAGATCCTACCTACCCAACTTTCAGGCTGTGTCATATTTAAACGGAGCTTCTGACTGTAAAATTGTCAATGAAACATCGTCTTCATTTTGAAAGACCTATCCAGTGATCTGCCACTCAATAGGGTGCGTAAAATTCTTTTCGTCTCAGCAGCCATTTTGTATTTTAAGGCCACCATTTAGAATGTATAAAAACAAAACCTGGACTATAAACTTCGGACGGTTAAGACAAATCGATAGAGAACATTCCTTAAAATCCATCCAGCCGTTGAGATGTTTCGAGGGTATAAAGAAATCAACACACCCAGATACGCTTGAAACACGTAACCCTTCTTGGCAGTCGGGTAAAAAGTTGTTTAGAAGAATGTTTGCTTTGCAAACCCAGAGCAAATTCTGATTGTCATTTAATCAATCAGATTCTGGTTACATTCTGATTGTAATTCTGATTGTATATTTAATCAACGCCAGATAAAGTAACACACATTAAGGATAAGTATTATGTTTTTTTAATATTTAAAGTATTAAATCGTTACAAAATAAAGTAAACAGTAATAAGTATCAATCTGACGAATTGAGGAATACAAGTGCTCCCAGTGGACGTGCAGACTACAAATGTCAAAAGTAAGCGTTTCTCTGCAAAAGTTGGCCTGACCTGTATTCTCTCTTTCAAAGAAAATACTTTTGATTAGTATTTTATTATGAATAACGAATAAAAAATCTTTTCCGCCCAAGGTAGTGATCTGGCCATTTTGCCCGATCTCTTTGTGGTCACTTTGGCCGGAATGATGCCAGCCTAGCCTCTAATCTACACGACTTACTGTTTTTAAATACACTTCCTTTATAAGATTATTTCGCACTGATCAAACAACATAAGAGCAAATAATTATAATATTATTTAACTTTAATCGAGAAATTTTACCACATGCTTAAAATAAAGAATGCGGAAAACAATAAAATTAGTTCAGAACGGAAAAAATGTAATAAATAAATACACAATCTTGTTTGATGGTACATAAAACACGAACTTTAATAAGCCAAAAGTTAACTTTTACGTTTCGAGCTGTTTCTACAGCCGTCTTCAGGAAATTAGGATGGTAAAATGGCTTAAAGTTCAGAGACGAAAGCTTCCTGTGCAATTATAATTAGGCGAAACTTGACCAATGATTTGAATACAAAAATGTAGTGTTGCCATCTAGTGAAAATAAATAATTATTAATTAACTGAGATCAAATTAATCAAAAGGTCGATTTAAGAAACAACGAGTTTTCCTGAAGACGGCTGTAGAAACAGCCCGAAACGCAGAAGTTAACTTTTAGCTTATTAAAGTTCGTGTTTTATCTACCATTAAGCAAGATTGTGTCTTTATTTATGATATTTTATGGTGCAATTGTTCGGTATATGTTATTGAAGAAAATGTAGCCTGCAAAATCGCAGACAATCCTACCCGCGTCTTTGACGAGTATTTCTCCTAGTTTCTGCGTGGTGCGGTCCTTATACAGTGGAAAAAACTCAAATGCCCACTTTGCCCGCCCTTTAATTATTTTAACTTCAATAAAATCCTTTAAATTTTTATACCATTATGTCTATCATAAAAAAATTTACAAAGCACTTTTTCTACTTAATGAATTTTTATTAGTGAAATGAAATTTAATTAAATGAATCAGAACTAAACTGAAAGTATCTTAAAATCACAATTAACTTTTTAAAATTATGCAAGTTCATTAAAGACTAATTAACTAAGCTAAAGTTAATGATGCGTTAATTTATAATCCTTATAATGCTTTCTTCGAAAATTTCCGTTCTAATGATTTAACTATAACGTTTTTCAGTTAAAAATGCGTTTTATTTCTTTTTCTCTTTAATTAAATAGTTTTTAGAAATTTATTAGAGAATTTTTACATATTAAAAATAAAAATGTCCCATATTATTTTTAGTTTCCGTATAATGCATGGATGTGTGTTACAATTTCCGAAATGAAAATTAATTTTCGTATCATAATAAGTGTTTTTATAAAAACAGATTTTTTTTTTCTTACTTAAGAAATAACATAGGCAATCTGCTCCTAACCTAGCCAACATAAATAGCGTCCGAGTACCATGACATTTATAGATGTTATTGGGCATCACCATGGATATGCGGCATTCAAAATGAAGAGTGTAGTATTTACCGTTCATTTACAGTGACTCTCAAAAGAATTCCATTGCATCACAGTCTATGGCGAAAAATCGGTAGCGGTGTATATTAATGATATTGCACTATTTTAAACATACTGAAATTAACATATATCACTGAGGTGTATTACACAGCACTTATTGCAGATTATAATATGCATAAAATTTATTATTCATTGTCAGGGACTCTCAAAAGAATTCCGTTACATTACAGTCTATGGCGAAAAAACGTTTGCGGTTGTATTAATGATATTTCGCTGTTTTAAACATACCGAAATTAACGTATATCACCGAGGTGTACTATACAGAGCTTATTGTGGATTCTAATGTGCATAAAATGTATCGTTCATTTTCAGGGACTCTCAAAAGAATTCCATTACATTACAGTCTATGGCGAAAAAACGTTTGCGGTTGTATTAATGATATTTCACTATTTTAAACATACCGAAATTAACGTATATCACCGAGGTGTACTATACAGAGCTTATTGTGGATTCTAATGTGCATAAAATGTATCGTTCATTTTCAGGGACTCTCAAAAGAATTCCGTTACATTACAGTCTATGGCGAAAAAACGTTTGCGATTGTATTAATGATATTTCACTATTTTAAACATACCGAAAGAAACGTATATCACCGAGGTGTACTATACAGAGCTTATTGTGGGTGCTAATGTGCATAAAATGTATCGTTCATTTTCAGGGTCTCTCAAAAGAATTCCATTACATTACAGTCTATGGTGAAAAATCGTTTGCGATATATATTAATGACATTACACTATTTTAAATGAGGCGAAGGAGAAAGACAGGCTACCACGTTGCATTCCACATATCTTTTTTTACAGACCACTGGAGTCACGTGATGCTTGAATGCACCAATGAAGATGTGCGAAAAGAGCAACACGTCACTCTATCGAAAACGACACACGAAAAATCGTATTTCATTAGTTAGAAATCTATATCAAAAATAAAAGAAATATTGGAAATAGAAAAATAGAGCATGGTAAAGTATCTCGGACGTTCCGCCTCAAATAAAGCGGCTTTTGGCCTTATTACCGTTCTTAAGTCACTTAGCACTGTAAAAAAAATGACATTTTAACAGTACAAAGTACTGTTCATCTCGCGCACAAACTCGATCACAGTGAATGTGCTGTATCTTTCTTTGGTTTCCTGACTATATTAACATGGAAAGTACAGTAGTTGCGTAAAATTGCCAGCACATTGTGCTGTTAATTTTACGCAACTATTGTATTTTCCATGTTTATATAGTCAGGAAACCAAAGAAAGATACAGCACATTCACTGTGATCGAGTTTGTTCTGGCAAATCTACAGTGGTTTTTTTTTTTACAGTGTAGTAGGCTTTTGACATTTCTGTCATATTGTAGATAACATATATCCTGATTAACGAATAAAACAGCAACAGATATATAATTACGAATGAAATAGCAACGAAATTTTTAATGATATGTGATGTTGATTAGAGTTTCTTATTTATAACAACATTCAACATATTTAAAAAGTGTTTATGAATTTCGTGAGTCTGTCAGTCTATCTGTCCGTAATCTACTTCATGTAAATATACGCGGATTGGCATAAAGTTGAAGTATGCTATTGGTATTTACAACGTCATGTTCAGAATTGACAATGAAGAATGTAGCATTTATCCTTTATAAGGGCACCGAAAAATATTCGGTTGCGTTACATTTTAAAGGGGAAAAATCATTTGCGGTGTTTTTAATGATGTTTCACAAATTCAAACTCATTAAATTTATGTATATCACTGAGGTGCATTACAAGATGCTAATTATAGAATCTGCCGTGTATACCACCTATTAGCCCTATACCATTTACAGGGACACACAAAATGATTTGTTTAGAGTACAATCTATGAACAATAATTGCTGAAAATGCGTTTATATTGTGGTATGCGTTTTTAAATGTAATAATTTTTTTACGTTTTACACGGTGTGTATAAGTCTTATACAACCTGTACTGGGCACCTAAAAAACATCTCGAGTATACTTGCGTTAACATTTTATCCGCCAACGTACATAAGTGGAACATAAACTATGTCATGCTGTATCTTTATAAGTATATGCTAAATCTATTAGAAAATTTAAACATATATTTTAAAAGATATGTTTTAATGGATTATAAAGTATTATTTAATACTTTTTGTGGTTCCCATCTTGGAGCTTATTGAAATGTAACAAAAAACATAAATGTAGTTGGCTCTGCTTTTTCCTCTATCTGTAACTTTAGAATTCAAATGTGACTGCTGAGATGATTATTATTGTATTGCTTACTGTTGTTTATGAAGTTTTATGCATAAATGAATGTTTTACCTTATTTTGTTTTTATTTTATAATCATATAAATGCCAATGTTCCACATGTAGAATGTTGGTGGTTCACAGTACAAAAATTTCTTATTGTTATTTTTTCTAGGATTTATTCATTTTTGCTGTGCTCCCTCGGGTGATTATTATTTATTATTATTTTCGTACCAGTATTATAAAAGAATAAATTTTATTATATCTGTCTCTTGCACCTATTGCCAAAGTGTCTGTGAAATATTTTTGAACAAATAGATGCCAATAACATCCACAAAAGAATTGCGCAAACAAGAAGGAGGAGATTTTGATTATTATAATGATGGCAAGGTTATTCGTATTCGATGGAATGACAACAACTTCGCCATTGTTATAATAAATTGGGAAGGAGTACTCAAAGAATAACATGATATTCTCAAAAACTGAAGCAAGAAGTTTCAATCGAACAACCTCTGATTAGATTGTATAATTAGAATATGGGTGGTGCATATATTTTTACGATCATTTGCTTGGAACATATAGTCCAGTACTTCTATGAAAAAAATGATGAAATCTGTTTGCAAATGAACTAAATATAGCTGTTCTCCTTAGAGACTGCATTATCATGCAGCAAGCTCAAAAGAAGCCCAAGCCATTTAGAGTATTGCCGTGAAATTGAAACTGTTGCCAAAAAATAAAAGTTGGATTTGATGTTTTTAGAAAGGGAATAGGAGGTCCTACTGCTCCAGTAAGTATGGATATTATCACCTCATCTAATAGCTATTGTGTTTCTCTGCTACTCAAGGAAGATGCTCAAATTGTCAGAAAAATATAAAGAAATGGTATGAATATCATAGAAAGCGTATGCACGAAAAATGTTTTCAGGTCTTTCATAAATATTTTGTTGTTAGTGACTAGTTAACATGTTCCTAAAATAGAAAACATTTTTTACTTTACCTTGTTTTCTTTGTTTTATTATGTGTGTAGTGCTGGTATGATTTGGAAAGAAAAATTCGCCAAAATGTACAAATGTTATTTGTACCGCCAACGTTCCACAAGTGAAACATGCCTGAAACTCCACTTCTATTTTATATAAAATCCCAAAATTTGGCACACAATCTTAGAATGAATTTAAATCGTCTCAAAAAAATTTCACATGAATTTGAGAAACAGTTCATGGAGCGGCTGGTAAAAGGTTAATTGACGGAAATTGATAAAGGGAATTTTCAACTCAGCTATACGTTTCCGAACTGAACTAAATTTTAGCATACTGTTTAGTATGTCAGAATTCTACAGGGCTGTACAAAGTACTTCTGATATTTTCCGACTATTAATGGTAACCACTTAAATAGTATTTTTAAATGTATAATGTATTTTCAAATGTTTTTATTTAGGCATCATGCTTCAACTTAACGATGAGGTTTTATTACAGTATTCTAATGTGTTGTGTTGAAAGGTATTCCATACTCTCTAAAAATGACATTTTCAAAACGGAGCAAAATATACTCAAATCTGAGTATGTCGCATAGTTAAAGGGGCTCCGAATCAAAATTACACAAGATCGAAACATGTATATACTCATTTCTGAAAACATGAACATACTCAAATATGAGCACACGACGCTTTATTCATGATGTTTATTAATGATGAATTATATATTTTTGATTGTTGTCAAATTCCACTTGCGCAGTCTTTCTTTTATGAATTCATCCATTCTTCTGTTTCGAAGGCTGAAGTACAAACTCTGCATTTCTGCGATTACATTACGACGGCTTTTAAGTGTTTTTTCGCGAACGTAATAAAAATGTAGTTCGCCACATTTCATGTTATAAAACATTACTGAAATGTGCGTTTCGTTCGAAATCATAACAAATGAAATAATATGAATAACTTCATTATTTTTGGTGAATTTTACTACATTTAACGATTACAAAGAAATTTTTTTGAAACTGAATGTTGCTGCTATTTCAGAATTGAAAGCATTGGATTTAAAACAAAACATTTTGTATTTGAAACAGAAAGTTTCATAACAAAATGAATACATCGATTTGCTCAGATTTGAAAGTGTTATTTTTATCAGTGTAGTCTATGCTGACGCATAATTTTACATTCTTGTTTATATTTTAATATGTCAATCAAAGGTAGAACAGTTAAAAAAACTTCCTTTGTATTACATGCACTTAAATATATATAAATCAAATTACAATACATTAACGGACAACTTTCCTCCAGTAGGCCGAAAAAAAGGATGTTTATAGCACTGATTTTCTGGAATAAGAGTAACGATTTTAGTTCTGGGTTTTTTGCATGTCATTAATTACAATTTGAAAAACATTACAAAAATTTTTTAATAATAAATTGATTATGTGGCTCGAGTTGCATGTAGGCAGATGCCCAAGCGAGCGTGACGAGCGCTTCCAATTGAGCGAGATTCGGTAGATCACCAGAGTCGTCTGCAATCTACTTTCGTTAAAGGTTGCAAAATTAGATAATATTGGCTGGAACGTAAAGCACTTTGAGGACAAAAAGTTTACAATCAACAAAGTGGCATATATTTGAAGGAAAAGATCTATTTCTTTTCTTTTTTTTTTGAACATTGACGAGATCCTAAAAATATTAATTTCTTATAAAAATGGCTAACAGTACTCTCTAATAAATTTGTATTACATTTAATTTAAAAAAATTACAAGATTGGTTTAATAGTATTTGCGTTCTGATCAAGCCCAGTTTGAAACAAGAAAGAAAAATCATGCATACAGCATAGATTATGAAAAGAATTTGAACTCTCCCTGAAAGCTCTAACAAAACTTCGTTATTTAGGGAAATGAGGTAAATAAAATAACTAAGTAAACGTTTAAAAAATTAATTTCAGCAGTTACCGTCCATAGCCAAATATGTATCCCAATATAACAGTTTAAAATTTCTCTTTCAGCACTTTTTACTAATAGATGGAAACATACTTGAATACTAATTATTTGAAAACAACGTTTAAACACACAATAAAACAAGCAGATTTGACCATACGTATACGTTTCGTGAGTACTAGGACTCACATCCTCAGTGTAAAAACTTTAAAAACTTTAAAAACAATATCCCCCCAACTGCATGTACGGTGAAAAAACCCAAATGTCAAAACATAATACCAAAAGACCATCAAGTTCTAACAGCCAATGAAATTAATGCGGAAGTGAAGTGTCGTGACACAACAAATCCATCCAGAAAGTTGAGATGTATGGTGTACTAGATAAATCATTAACCAAGGAGTCTTTAAATTTATGTATATGAACAGCCTCAAAAAAGTCTAAATCCAGAGGAGTAATGCATTTCTTGATAATGGTAGCTGAGTCAAAATTAAAATTATGTCCCTCCCCCCAGCAATGAGAGGCTATAGAGGATTTGTGTAATTCTTTTTTCTTTACATAGATTCTGTGTTCATTGATTCTGTAACGGAGTTTTCGTTTAGTTTGTCTAATGTAGGACAAACCCCATTGGTATTGATTGTTGTAAATGCCCCAATAATTATGAGGAGGAATTTGGTCCTTAAGTTGCGAAAAAGATAATTTATTAACCGGTTTAAAAACCACATTAAAATCATAATGTCTTAAGATATTAGCCATCTTAAAGCTATTGCTATTATAAAATGGTAAAATGATAAGGTTAGAAATGGAAACCGCAGTAACAGGAGAATCAAGATTATTAACATATTTATTAAGACTATGAGAAATTAAATTATTGATATAAGGTAAACTAAAACCTCGATCAATAGCCACAGATCTAATGTAATTTAATTCTGTAATAAGTGAATTATTATCTGAACAAATTAAGCGAGCTCTATTAATCAAATAATGAAAAGCCGAAGCTTTTTGGGAAGGGGTGTGACATGAATTGAAATGGGGGGGGGGGGGGGGTGACAGCAAAAGGTTTACGGTAAACGCAAGTGTCAAAGGTGTTAGGCTGACGTGTAACCAACACATCCAGAAATGGCAGTCTATTATCTATTTCAACTTCATAAGCGAATTGAATGACTGAATCTATTGAGTTTAAAATCGTTAATATATTGTCAACAGAAAATAGAGAAAGGTCCAAGAGTGCAAAAGAATCGTCTACATATCTACAATAAAATGGGAAGTTGATAAGGTTAAACATTTTAACCTCAAAGTAATGCATATATAAATCTGCTAAAAAAGGGCTAAGGGGATTACCCAAGAGGATATTGTTTTTAAAGATTTTAAAGTTTTTACACTGAGGATGTGAGTCCTAGTACTCACGAAACGTATACGTATGGTCAAATCTGCTTGTTTTATTGTGTGTTTAAACGTTGTTTTCAAATAATTTATATTTTCACACAAGTTCTGTACTTATTATACTTGAATACTGTTGTTTACCTAGTACCTTTACTACGAGCCACTACTTAGCAAAAATTTATTTCAAACTAAAATACTCTTAAAAAAACTGAAATCATATTTCCAGAAATTATCATCCATAGATGGCATGTATCCAATTCTTTGCGGGACCCTGTATATCATCTTATCTATATTCTACAAATATTTCTTAATAAACTAAATGCAGTTAAGCGTAAAAATGCATAGCTCACTTGAAAACCATCTATAAGCAATTTACGCTCATACCCAGTAACCCTTACGAATTCTTTTGTGTAGCCCTTTGTATAAATTATAGAATTTATACATACCATATAGTATGCATAAATATAGTGAAACGTAAAAGAGCATATCATAATTGAAAATGCATCTCCAGCAATCACCACTAATGTACAGTATTTCTGATACAATATAGTATCTGAAATCTTTTGTGTGTCTCTGTAAATGCTCTCCACTTCGTATTATACATGAAATAACTTATAGTAAACCTCAGCGACGTATATCAATTTCATTATATATGTGATAGTTTAACATAATTAAAATACGCCGCAAACGATTCCCCCACCCTAATATATCAGTATGTAACGGAACTCTTTTGTTTGACCCTGTGAATGAATGATTATTATTTGCACTGCATATTCTACAGAATACATATTTTAGTGCACATCATAAATGCATATCAGTTTTATTATGTTTGGATGCGCGTGACATCATTAAAAATCATTTGAAACGATTTTTTTCTCATTGGCCGTAATGTAACGGAATACTTTTGACTGTCCCTGTAGATGAACTAAACATGCTGCAAACTTCAATAGGGTTAAAATAGGGTTCGTGTTATGGTAAACATCAATGACATCCAAAATTTTCAAAGCAATCCGAGTATATTTACGAGAGTTAGATCACGTACAGACGGCCAGACAAATAGAAGTCATAAACACTTTTCAACTTTGTTGGAAAGTGTTAAAAAACCATTTTGCGTAAAATGCGTTTATAGTACTCCAAAGCAATGTAAGCCTACGGATGCGTTGCGCTAAAGAACTAAATAACTATACGAAAGAACTTCGAATTCCGCGAAATCGTTTTACTGGATAACATACATTCTATAAGGAATAGAAAAATGCGAAAAAAAAAATTGATTTTTTCAACCAAAAAAGCGAATCCCCTTAAAAAAGCTTAAAGAAACCTATGTTTCTGTTTAATATAACATTTTTAAACAATCTTAAAAAAATCAATCAAAAGGTAGTTAACAAAGATTCTAAATTATATTAAAACTGTAAAACATCTCAGGAAAAGGAGAAATTCTCTGAAGCGTATCGGACGATATGGGGCGAGGCGAAAATGAATCTTATATTCTTACCGATTGTCCTAAAGTGGGCTAACTATTTTAAAAATTCAATTACTTTCAAATGGTGACAGCCATTTAAAACACCCTTTCAGGAGGTTTATGTAAATTGTCTGAAGTTATTTTTAACTGTGGTTCCCTTTTTTTTTTTTTTTTTTTTTTAGTTCGAAATAACAGTTATAAATGGAGCTTCAAGCAATATGCGCTCAATCGAGGAGCAAAACCGAAATCACCCAGTACTGATGCGAATGAAGGAGATTACACCGTATGGAATGGTTGTCATTCGCCTATACAATATTGTTCTTACGTCCCGATTTGATCTCAGTCAGAATGAATTCTTCTCCTAAGGAAATTATAAAAATCCTCTATTGTTTCTCATTGTTGGGGGGAGGGACATAATTTCAACTTTGATTCTACCACTATCATCAAGAAGTGCAATACTCTTTCAGGCCTTTTTGAAGCTCTTCATATTCATAAATTGAGAAACACATTGTCAACGAATTTTCCGGTGTACCTTACATCTCACCTTTCTGGAAAGTTTTTTTTTATGTCATGGTACTTCACTTCCGCTTTGTTCTCATTTGTTGCTGCAACATGATGGTCTTACGGTGCTTTGTTTACTGACATTTGGGTTTTCGTATTTCATGTATTTCGGGGATTTTGATTTTACTTTATACACTAATGATGTGAATCCCTGTAATCACGAAACGTATAGGTCTGTTCATTTTCATAGTGCTTGATTTGTATACATTGTGTGTTCAAACGTTTGTTTTGTAGTGATTTATTATTACTAATCATTCGATAACGGTTACGTTTGTACAGGATTTACACGAGTTAATAGCGGTTATCACGTTTTTATCTTTTTTTAATAGGACTATGCTATACAACCACAACAGATAACACCTTTTTTATATTATTAATTTAGACTTAGTTCTAATTTTTTTATTTTTTTTTTAGCCCATTGTCTTGAAACAACTTCGATATCTTTTATACTTATGAATGTGATTAATACAAAAAATTTGTACAATTAATCAGTGATAATATTACAAAGTGTTCTAACCATAAATGTAAAAATGCAAGTAGATTTCAAATAACATTTCCTTTTTATTTGAAAAAAAAAAAGATATTTAAGTACTGCGCGGCAGCGCAATACTTATTTATTTCCAGTGTCACTTCTCAATGTTAATTTAACAAAGAAAAGCCTATGGAGATCATAACTTTTTCATTTTTTCTTCCCACCTTTTTGTCCCTGATGCCACTCATTTTTTTATTCTTTACTAATTCTAATGATATTATAAATTTAAAGTGTAAAAACGTTTGTCTGACGACAGGGTCAAAACGAATGGTAAAATGCCTTTGCCTATGGGTGAATTATAACCCAGAGATAAACATGGGCCAATTTTTTTACATTATTCAAATATTTTTCTTAATAATTCCAAATTTCGCTTTTTTCATTGAGAATCAACGGACATTTTTCATAGAAAATGTAACATTTTTTATTCATTGTTGCAAAAATTTCATAAGCCTAATAATAATTTATTTCTTTTCAGTTGAAATATTTCCACGTGAGATATTAAATTGAATTAGTTTATTTTTCAAGAATTAAAAAAATGAATATCGCGTCATCGTGGAAATAAAAAGGATATTTTCAGAATAAGTTTTTGCTTTGGTCAAGTTTATGTTTTAGTAAAAAGTTTCAAATGATAGCTATTTTTACGCAGGTAGCGAACTTAGTGAGGAATTACCTAACATAAATTTTAAAATGTATTTTTTTCCGTGATGAGAACTATTCATACCCCAAGTTAAACTTAGGCAATAATTTTGTGATGCGTTTACACACTTTGGGGGAGAATAAGGTAACAAAATTTAAGTAAGACTTTTATTTTTATTTTTTACTGTATCACAGCTGTAGTATTGTTAAATATTAGCAGTAAAGATTCAACACAATTTATTTTTGCATTCATAGCATTTCTGAGTGGGAAATAGGGTACCTAAATGTAAGTGAAGTTAATTTTTTATGTTTCGATTATAGATTTTTTACGTTAAGATTGGAAGTTTTTGTCCAAACTACAGCAACCTGCTCTACTACAGTTGTGAAATATTCTGAATTATACGTTAGTAAACTGCATCACACATTGTGATGCAATACTGCATACATCAAAGCCTGATGGTGATACTATTAATTTTGAAACGAGTTCGTCTGAATGCAGTAGTTATTAAAAAACTGACATATTAAGCAAAAAAATAATTTGAAGAACAAATTTAAAAAAAAATTATTTCCTACATTGTTTAAGCTCCAGAAGGGACAGATATTAAGATATTTCATTCAATTAGTTCTACATTTAATGTTAAATTTTTGTAACAAATCAGTTAATCCAATTGAAGATTAAAAAAAAAAATAAAATTCATACAATATGGTACTTAAAACGCCCTAAAAAATTAGATTCCATTCAAATTAAATCGAAATAAATCTTAGACTTTCTTTTTAAGTTTTGTATTTTGCATGCATCTTATCATTTTATGTGCAATTGTCATAAACATAATACAAAATCTGCAATACAAATATTTCCAATTAAAAATGAAAGAAGTCTAAGATTTGTTTCGATTTCATTTGAACGGAATCTAATTTTTTAGGGCGTTTTAAGTACCATATTTTATGAATTTTATTTTTATTTTTTAATCTTCAATTAGCTTAACTGATTTGTTACAAAAATTTAACATTAAATGTAGAACTAATTGAATGAAATATCTTAATATTTGTCCCTTCTCGGGCTTAAACAATGTAGGAAATAAATGTTTTTTTTATTTTAATTTGTTCTTCAAATTAAGTTTTTGTTTAATAAGATAATAGTTCTCTTTTACTGTATTTACGATTTATTATACATTAAAAATTCAAATCTTTTCAGCGAAATTTCGTGTTTTTAAGTTATGTTTATTTTTATTATACATATTTTTAAATAAGTTTTATAACATAGCATTGTAATGTGAGACATTTATGATATAATTAATTTCTAATCACACACTTATTTTACGCGCATAAATACAGAGGAAATATACATTACTTAAATATAAATAATTCATAACTTTTTACGTTTTCGTTGCAATGTCTCATTTCATTTTTTTTCTTTAATTTACAAAAATCTTTCCATAGGTGGAGTTAGGTGAGAAATATAATCGCAGTTAATTTGAATAATATATTCAAAAGTAATGTAGAACAATTGTAGAATTTTCCAAGATAACGACATAACATTTTTTTATTAAAACAAAACACTGCCTGAGTAAATAATAAAACACGACAGCCTGATGTTTTTAAAACTTTTGATTAAAGTTTGTGTTTTGCTTTGACAAAAATTGCGAGTAAAAATTTACACATATACTGGATTAATGCCAGAATTCTAATTGCTTTAATTTTTCTTTTTTGAACATTTAGTAGAACAAATTCTATTTTTTAACATTAAAAAAAATAATATACATTAATAAACTTATATTTTATTATTTCATTATTTTTACTGTAAACTTTACAAGACACAAGAATACATAAGAACAATACAAAAATACTTAAGCAAAATATATAAGTATGAGTAATAAATCTTAATTACGTCCACTAATAACCATATCAAAATAGACATTCCAAATGGAAAAGTCAAAACATATATTAAAATATTTATTTGCTTAAAAGACGTTACTAAAAACACATTAAAAGCATATTAAAAATCTATATTGACATTTTTCACCTCCTTTACCGAGTCGTCATCAGAATGTATAACAGAAATTACAAATACAATGAATATGAAAGCTGGAAAAAAATCATCGAATTCAAACAAGTAACCATGTAAACACACATGTAGGGGGCGTTATATGTTTACTTGTTTGAATTCGATGATTGGCCCTCCCCCAGCATTCATGTGCATTGTATTTGTAATTTTTGTTATACATTCTGATGATGACTCAATGAAGGAGTTGAAACATGTTAATATAGGTTTTTTAATATGCTTTTAATGTGTTTTTAGTAACGTCTTTTAAGCAAATACATATTTTAATACATGTTTTGACTTTTACGTTTGGAATATGTAATGTGATATGAAAATATATATCATGAAAATTAAAATGTTTGCATAACAAAGAAAATATTTCTTAGTCTTAGTTTCGTTTTTCGAACATCATTAATAAAAAAAAAGAGCCTGCGATGTCTGGGTGGGGGTTCGCGAGAGTAGCTCGTAGAAGGTAGAATCCCTTAATTACCTACTAAATTATCCCCTAATTATTCCCTAATTATCCCCACTCTGATTAGATCTTTTTTAAAAAGCTAGCTACTTTATGGATCTACATTTTAACACTTATCGGTTTAATATTGCACAAATACCTAATTTAACGTACTTTTGTTTATAGGGCCGTACGGATAGACCTCAGGACCCGGTTACAATTTGAATGTGCACCTACTCCTCCACACCAGCAATTGATATAATACAACCTGCCAATATTAAAAAGCACAGATTTGGAGAATATTCTCTTTTATAAATCTTTTACCTCTTTTGTGAGGTAAACGATGTCTGTCTGATAACTATCCGACCTTGATTTTTCCCGCTTGCAGTAGTGATTCCAAGGCGTCGCCAATGGTGCACATTGGAAGGAGACAGTTTCATGCTGATGCTTGATTTTTTTCTCGAGTTACAGTAAGCCAGTCGTTGCCTGATGGCCGTCGATTGAGGTGCTGTCGTACGTGTTGGTCGGATTTTGATTTCTCTCAAGATGACTAAACGGGTTGAAGAAAGGTGCCGCATCAAATTTTGTCAAAGATTGGTGATTCTCAAAACGAAACAAATCTTAAGATTCATCAAGTGTCATAAGATTCATATATTCTTCAGCTCATTCATCGCACCTGATTCAGGCTTTCTTGGCGAAACATGGAATTCCAGAAATTTTCCATACTCTCCAGACATGGCTTCTTGTGACTTCAGTGGCGCAAACTTTTCAAAAGTATTGGGTGGGCTTAAAAAGTTTTTTGAATAAAATAGCACTTATATTTTTTTTTCCTTCAGTCTGTATGTGTGTGAAGAGAGAGTCAGGGGGTGGGGGAGGCAAATGACTAAAGATGATAATTCGAAATTAATCCTTTATGTACTGAATTACGAATTCAGGAAAATTTTATCTTCTAAAGCATTTTTCGTGAATTGTTTAAAGTGCATTAGAAGATTTATATAATCATTTAATAAATTTTAGAAGGATCTTAGAAGGATTGGAGGATTTAGAAGGATTAATTAAATTTGAATTGATGGGGATTTTGTGCAATATTTATAACCCCACTCAAATCTTTTATTTTAGATATTTTTCTTAGTATTTTGTAGAATTAGAGAATGTACAAATATAATGTTTTTACAACAGAAATATAGACCTATTTCCGAATTGAAAAATCCCCCCCCCCTCCCCCCAACACCAAGAAAGCTGAAAGATGCTAAGGCAAAATAAATAATCCTTTTAAAAATATTTTTGTTTTGTGTAACCCATAATGTTTTTGGAACAAGATAAAGCAATGTAGCTGTAACTCATTCTAAACTGTATTACAACTCATCGATGTATTAAATGAATTTTATAACAAGCTATTTTAATGGTACTTATAAGTACCGTCAGTAGATAAAGGGTTAAACTATGTTTTTGCTAAGCAAATTCTTAAATTCTTGTAATTTTATTATAATTTTATAAATAATTTTATTAAATTATATTCTTATAAGTTCTTCCTCATAAACGTATCAATATTTATTTTAAGTAACATAGGAATTGCTAACTATTGAAAATGCAAAAAACTGAATGCCAGGAAAAACATACATTTTAATTACCGAAGTGCTTTATGCATTCAAGACCTCAAATCAGATGGCAAAATAGGCAGGAAATTTGTTTTTGTGAGAAATTGAACTATACATCCACTGAAAGGGTTTTCAGTACTCCTGTAACTCTACGCAATATCTTTATTATTTTATCCTATTGATGTCTACTTCACCCCTTTGAATTTTGGATCCAGCATTTATATAAAGGCATGATGTCCATAGCTAAATCTATAGTAACGCAGAAATAAAACATATTTCTTTGACATAAAAACATTTACTTCCTTACAAATAATGCCATTGAATTTCATACGTTTATCCTCTTAAATCTGGATTTTCTTATAAGTTTATCTTATTGGGCATGACATTCGATCGACTAGTTTTATATATAAAACAGCTGTTACCAATGCATATAAAATATAAAGCAGTGTCAATATATATAAATATAACAATAGCTAACATTTTATTTTATGTGACACGAAAGATCTATTTCATTGAATAAAATTGCTCGAAATTCCTTGATATAAATTTTAGAAACATTATAAAAAATGTTTTAATTTTATTTATCATAGTTTTATATTGACCATTTAAGAAATATATTATTTTAATTAATTGTAAATAATATCAAGCTACACAATGTTTACATAAAATGATTTTCGAAAATTCCTTTTTATTCTTTAAGATATTAAGGAAAATATTTTAAATATATTTCAGTAAATGCTTCTGTGACAGCATACAGTTCTGTGAAAAGTATAACGTGGCTTTCTGATATACAGGGTTAGATTAAAATAAATTATTTTCAAGGGTCTCTGGTCTGTTTTCTAATGCTACGTTTGAGGCAAAATCAAATTACGCATAATGTTAATGATTATTTTTTATTAAACACGCGTTTTTAGTATAAAAGTTTCCGAAAGATGTCATTATAGAACATTTTAGTACAAAAGTTTCCGAAAGATGTCATTATAGAATACAGATGAATTTCTCCTAGACAACCTAGACAAGCACCTCCTTAACAAGCTGAATCAACAAGAGGAGTCAGGAATGCTCTTGCTTCTTTCCGATAAGAAAAACGTTGCCCAGGTCAAGGAAGTGAATCGGGAAAAGAACGGTGATGGTGTAAAATCCCCGAAGAGGTTCTGACAGAGAAGTGCAGAAAACTTCCAGCCTAACTGATTATTCTGGAGTGGGGGTGGTTCCTGTGAAATGAAGACGATTTGATGCATCCACATTTTTTTCTTCAAGGTGCCAGAGTTAACATCGTTGCTTATACCAAGGTGCTGAAACACTAAATTACTTCTGTAACATCTTGGAGACGTTTTTAACTACAAAACATGAATTTTGATTTTTCAGAATTTTGTGTCCCCCCCCCCTCCCATGAAAATAAAATACATAAATATAGATAGTACAAAACACATTTCAGTTTTAAGACTTAAAACACTGGCTTTTTTTATATAAAATGACGTTATTCGCATCCTCTGAAGAATTCCACATTTACAATCCAGTCTTAAACAACATCTACAGTACAGTATGCATAGGACGTCACTATCGCTGAATAATGCACAAATCGAAAAAAAAGAGATGTCAACATTCAAGAAACTCGTCAAAAGAAAAATCGGCCATGTAATGATTTATATGCCTTCATTTGTTTGTAACATTAATATAGATACTTAAATTAAATGTAGTGTAGCTCCATGTTTTATTAGAAAACATTCATTTATATTTTTTCAAAATGACATGTATTTTAATTACATTTTTTCCCGTTGTTATGGGAAAATGGCAACAAAAAAATATAATTACTATTTTACAACTATTTTTCTTTATTTTCTACAGAAATGGAGTACTTGAGTTGCCAACATTAAACCAATGGTGCTAAAAACTACAAAAAAATAATGCCTCAAAAATAAATTGAAAATCAGTTTAAAAAATTGCACTTAAAAGTACTTTTTTTTCAATAAGACAGTACAGAAATTGAAAATTGCGATGCTTAAAAGTAAAAAAAAAATTACAGTAGAGTATGTAACCGTACAATGATACATGTACTTTGTTTTACGGCTGGCTTATACAACGGAAGGTTATTTTTCAGAGACGAAACTTTAATTGCTTGCCGAAAGTAATAGCATATCGCGGGCTAACAAGACCTTGCACTATCTATACGGCCGATATAAACCAAAAATGGTTGGCTAAAGTATTCAAAAGGTTGTCATCTTCAACATGTTGACACCTCAGCTACGCAGATATTAACCAAATGGCCTATTAAATGGTATAGTTGAGACGGAATCCAATAGTCATCCACACAGCAATATTGCGACCTTCAAGGCAGCCGTTGTGTCTGCAGTGGCAAATGTTCCCAAAACTCATCTGATCATTATCTTCAGTAAGTTTTGACAGCCTGTTGAGACGGTTATTACGGTTGGCGGTGGTTTCGATGAATGATGCCATCCAGTGTGTATGCTGGTCCCTTGTACAGAACGTTAAAAAAATGCTCTAGATCTTGTGTATATTCCTGTTTGAAAGTAGGCGTTGATTTGTTCTGAAATACCTGACGCAGCGTGTATATTTAAAAAAAGACAATCTTAAAACATACTTTTGCACCTAATTTTTTACTCTACTTTCGGGAAAGGAAAAGAAAGACTAGAAAACATGAATTCTGCTTTTCAGAATTTAGTGTCGCACCCGATGAAAAAATATATATATGTATATAAATATAGATAATACAAAACATATTTCAATCTTAACACTTAAAACATACGCTTTTATTTTATATAAAATGACGTCATTTACATCCTCTGAAGAATTCCTCATTTGCGATCCAGTCTTAAATAACATCTACAGTAATTTATTCATAAGACGTCACTATTGCTGAATAATACACATACACACACACACACACACAAAAAAAAAAAAAAAAAAAAAAAAAAAAAAAAAAAAAACAGATGTCACTCAAAAAACTTGTCAAAAAAGAATCAGCTATCTAATGATTCATGTGCCTTTATTTGTTTGTTATATAGATAATTAAATATTGTTTATAATAGCTCCATGTCTTATCGGAAATCATTCATTCATATTTTTTCAAAATAGCACGGATTTCAATTATATATTTTTTTTCAGTATTTATGGGAAATGGGAAACAAAAAGATATAATTACTATTTTCCAACTATTTTTTCTCTACTTTCTACAGAAATGAAGTCGTGAGTTGCCAAAATTAAACAAATAACGCTAAAAACTACAAAACAATTAATGCCTCAAAAATAAATGGCGATGAAGTTTCCAAATAAATTGCATTAAAAAGGTACTTTTTTTTCAATACGACGGTGTGTAAAAATTGAAAATGTGCGATGCTTAGAAATTAAAAAACTTGCAGTAGATATTATCCGTATTTAACCATACAATCATACATCTGCTTTGTTTTACGACTGGCTTATACAACAGAATCTCCTTTTTGGAGACAACACTTTAATGCTGGAAGAAAGAAATAGAGGAAAAATAATTTCAAATAATACAGAACAATTCTTTTCAACATTAGTTTTTTTCTCTTTATACTATATGAATAAATTTAAAATGAGTAGTTCCATTTAACTTCCATAATATTTTTTACGAAAGAATAAAAACATAAACAGAATTTCTGAAAACAACAAGGCGTCCAATTTAATCTGAAAAATTATGTCTTTTAAGGAAATATGAACATGCAACTTTCAGTGTAGTTTGTAAGAAAATTTATCTCATGCATAATTGTAAATTATTCAAACTATTTTTTTTGCTCTAACGGCAAGATGTTTTGTAGTATAATTATTCATTCTTACGTTTTATTTAAGATATGAGTATTAAAGAATACTTCGCTTTACAGAAAATAAAAATAATTAATTCAACATTTTTTTTCACTTTTATGTTAAATATGTTTTTTAAAAAACTATTTAATATAAAAATAGAAGAGCTTTTCACAAAACACAATGAAATAAATTTTCCAAGTTTTTGTATGAACTTAATTACAAGAATTTAACCAATAAGAAAAAAGAAATATTTTCATTCACGAATAAAATTTCAGTTCAATTATAAGTTTATCACATAATACAGGAATTTTATTTTTCGATTTTTTAATAATTTGAAATTTGTCACATTTTACGTACTAATGTATTTTTGTTATGAAATCAAAACTGACTTTCATAGTTTATATATATATTTTATTTAAGGAAAAATATTAATCCTTCCATATATAAAAAATTGTTTTGATTTGGAAATGGACCAATGAAAATCTGCGTAGATATTCCGGGTAGATCGGCATCCAATTTGAAAGCTTAAGCATGGCCTTTCATCGTTAATATTAAAAAAACTGTTGCATACAAAAATATGAAAATCGGTGGTATTATAGAGAAATGTTTGATAAATACGCTGATGCAGACAGTTTTCAAATCCAAGAATTATTTTAAGAGATATTTAATGCTAAAGTTGAACAAAATCGTTCCATTAGAAAAGTTTTATTGTAGCAAAAAACTATACATGAGAATTTAATTATTTTTCGATCATTTTATACGTTATAAGTTCCCGGTGTGCAGATTGCATTTATTTTTCTTGACTCATTTTTTGAGGTTTTATTTCTATTTTAAATTCAAATTTTCAGCATTTCGAGTATATTTTTTACAAATTTTAGAAAATGTTATTAATTTAAACTGTTGCCAATTGTATAAAAAACGCAAATAATAATGTTTACTTCAAATTAAAAATTTATTTACACGTGACTATTACAAACAGAAAAAAACAACTTTAAATTTAGAATTAAATGATTACATGTTAAAAGCAGGAAAATTACGTCATAAGAACCATATTCACACTTGAATTTTAAAAGAGAAACTAAATCTTAAAATAAAAAAATCATTATTATGCGTTAAAACTTGTCAATGGAGGAAATTACGTCATATTTAAAATGGTCAAAAAAATATGGCAAAGCAATTTACATTGAAAAATATATTTCGCTAGATATTTTGAGATAATCTTTTCAACTATTATCGTGAATTCGAAGACAGCGCAAATAATATTTCCTTCCAACAACAAAAGTATTTTCACGTGAATATTAATTAGAGAAATAAAACTTTGGTGTAAATTACGTCAGATATGAAATGATACATTTAAAATGAATTATTTAAAAGAACTATCTTATAGCGCTCTTAAAAAATACCAGGAAACAATGAGACTGTTTACTTAATTCATTTTACATTAGCTTATTTTCAAGTGTTTAACTATTTTTTTAATTAAATACGAAAACAGACATTCTATCTCTTAACAGCAGCAGATTTGGTCTTAAAAATCCCCAATCCAAGGAAAACGAATGGAAACCCGTTTACAGAGAGATCGCTACTGTCTTTTTGTTTTTTTAAATTTTAGTTCAATATTTTTAAAGCCGATCAAATTAGCGTGCTTTTTGGATTTTGGTGTGCCTGAACGGGGGTTGGCGAGCGTAGCTCGTAGGGGGCAGAGCCACATAGTTTTGTAAAATTATAGTTTTTTCGAAAAACAAATGTTTTATCCTCCAAACTTTCTGAAGCAATTATTTAGTAATTTTTAAATGTAGAAGCATGATATTTAGCTGTTAAAGTTATTTGAAAATCGAATGAATATTTTTGCAAATTTTGCGATAAATAAAATACATGTTGAGCTACAAATAATTGTTGCTCATAGTGCTAATTTTTCGGCCTATCGCAACTGACAAATTCCGTTCATAACGCCAACCTGACTGCATTTTCTGAAAGATTCCCTGCATTTACCGAAGCATGGAGAAAATGGAGAAAATATTCAATTAAAAAATTTTTGAGGAACAAATGTTATATATTCCCGCGGCCACCGTCTTGGATGTTTTTCTTGGCGTGAAAACCCCTTTTCCGCCAAGTGAATATTGCCAAGCAGATTTATGCTCATGTTAGGCTTTTTTACTCTACCAGGGAGGCAACCAAATAATGGCAAATGCCCTGAATCCCTGGTAGAAAACGCCCTCCACCATCAAACTCAGTCCCAGCCACTGAAAGCGATCCAGAATCAGCGACAGTTAATAAAACTAATTAGAAAACAGAAATTCTGCTTTTTCAAAATTTATTGTCTCCCCCGATGAAAAGAAAAATATATGTATATATAAATAGTACAAAACATATTTCAATTTTAAGACTTACAGCACACGCTTTTATTTTATGTTAAATGACGTCATTCGCATCTGCTTAAGAATTCCACTTTTACGATCCACTCTTAAACATCTACAGTAAAGTAGGCATAGGACGTCACTATCGCGAAATAATACACAAATGCAGCAAAAAGATGCCGTCATTAAAGAAAATCGATCAAAAACAAAAACGACTGTCTAATGATTCATACGCTTTCATTTGTTTGTAACATTAATATAGATAAAATTAAATATAGTTTATAATACCTCCATGTTTTAACAGAAATCATTCGTTTACATTTTTTCAAAATAGCACGGATTTTAATTACATTTTCTTTCGGTTGTTATGAAAAAATGGCAACAAAAATATATAATTACTAGTTTAAAACTATTTTTTCTTTACTTTCTACAGAAATGAGGTACTTCCGTTGCCAATATTATGCAAATGGCTCCAAAAACTACAAAAAATTTGATATTTCAAAAATAAATGGCGATACCATTTTCAAACAAATTGCATTTAAAAGTACTTTTTTTTTCAATACGACTGTATAAAAATTGAAAATGTGCGATGCTTAGAAGTTTAAAAGATTGCTATAGAGCATTTAATCGTATTACTTTGTTTTACGGCTGGCTTCTGTAAGGAAAAGTTATTTTTTGGAGGCGATGCAAAATAAGCTGGGAGAAAGAAATAGCATACCGTACCGGGGGCTAAAAAGTCACAAAAAATGGCACACTCTGCCAAACAAATAAAATACAAAAATTAAAGTCACGTACAAGTTTTAAACGTATGACTGTAACCCTAGTTACTATAAAATCAAAATAACTAAAAGTAAGACTGAATGAAACTGCAAAACAAAATTTTAAGTCATTTTCAGTTACAAATGATTGTATAAAGATATCTTAAAACTAAGTACTATTTACACTAATAATCAAGACAAGATAAAACATTAAGCCAATAAAACAGACATTTTAGGTCAATTCAAGTTACAAAAGACCATCAGACCCTGAAAATCCGGAAACAACTCAAAAATGCGTGAAGGCAGAAATATTAGCAAAGCACTGTGTGGATAACAGTCCTGCAAAAATCCACCAAAAATACATTAATTATACCAAAATATTCAAAATCGGTACTTCATGAATGACTATAATTTATTCAGTTCATGATAAATAACTGTCAGTTTATAATGATTCGATCTCGGCAAGAGAACATTTTGTAAATTCCAAGACAGAGTTCTATTTCACACAAAGGTAAAGAACAGAGGTATCAGAGGACACTTGCCGAAAATAAAATGCTTAACGTCGCCGACGTTACCGCAATCACACTTATGTGTTAGATGCTTGCCAATCTTAAATAAATACACTACTAAAGCACCATGCGAGGAAATGAAAAGACTACTACCCTTGAATAACACAAATAAGAAACGTCCGGTGAACGCAATATGAGGAAGGTTTCTCTACCCTTTACACTAACACATCGGGACTAACACATCGCCCACATCGTGATAATGTTACTCTTATAAAAACGCTTGACGAAAGAAACAGCGATTGGAATATCCAACCTCTCATCAAATTCATCATCCAGAACTACAGACTTCGCTAGATAGTCAGCCCTTCGTTACCAGCAAGGCCAATATGAGATTTAAACCAACCCATAAAAATAACTTTACCACTCAACAGTCTCAAGTTAGAATATATGTTATACAGCATCTTATCAATAGGAAATAAGTTCTGTAAGGCTTGTATTGAAGATAAACTATCAGTGTAGATGTAAAATTCTCTGAAATCAGCCTTTCAACAACAGTCGATTGCCTTGTCAATGGCTGATAATTCAGCCTGGTAAACAGTATTATAAGCGTAAAGTTTAAAACGTTTTTCTAATCGGATCGTTCCATCATTATAAACAACAAAAGCGGAGCCAACTGCCTTTTTCATCTTGGAACCGTCTGTGTAAATTACAGGGTGATTAAAAATAGGTACTGCAGAAGTGACAGACTTTACAAACTGTAATATATCATGAGTTGACACTAAATAAGGATAATCAAATGTACGTAAATGTGGCATAATATTTTCCTTAGTTACACAAATATAATTTATGCATACTAGATCTTCATGACGCACTGTGTTATAGTGACCAGACATCTGTTCCGACTCCAGCTCCGGGGGAGGAATACCCGAAATTACGCAAAAAGCTTCCGTACATACAGATCTGTAAACTCTGATTATTGATAATAAACAAAGACGCTGGCATGAAGACAAGCATCTAATTCCATGGTATCTCAAGTCCATGTTAGACTTAATGGGGTTTCCAGAACACGTTACTCGTCGGGGTTGCCTTATCGATAAACGCCAACAAAACATCGCCGATAAATCGAAGATGGCGGCCGAGGGAATATATAACATCTTATCCAATTTTGAATAAAAGCAGCTGCTAGTAGCACAGATATACGAAAAACAAGAAAGAAAATAACATGCATCAAACATAGATTATAAAACACCTTCCAACACATTCAGAATCATGATAAAAAACTGCACCGTTTAATGAGTTAAAATGTTATGTCAAATTCAACCATATGGAAACGCATAACCCATTTGAAAACCCAATTTCAGCTGTCCTCATCTACAATCGAGAAATTACCCAAATTCTTTGATCAACCCTGTATGTATTGTATCGCCCTATTGTATAGTAATCATCTTGTAGTGACATTCAGCGATTTGTATCAATTTCAATACATTTGAAATAGCGTCATGTCATTAAAATACACTGCAAACGATTTTTCCCCATTGATTATAATGTAACGGAATTCTTTTGAGTGCCCCTGTCAATAAACTATTAATCCCACATACTTCATATACAATACCAAACATGCCTTGGTGACCCTAAATAAGGGTTATCAATTTCATGAAATTTCGAGTCTATTTACGGGAGTTAGAACGTGGACAGATGGACAGACAAACCGAATGCATGAACACTTTTCAACTTTATTGGGAAGTGTTAAAAATGAACTCAGAAAATTGCCAGAGAGTAGGCAGTTTGAATTTACCGTATTTAAGGAGCGAACGTGAGGCAGTCAGGTTTTATGTTGCAACCGTTTTATACAGGGAGCGATATTGTCAACGATATGACATTATCAAGACACCAAAATTTGCCAATCGGGTCGACGAAAATCCTAGGAAGTCAATGAGGGCACTCGCTAGGGAGCTGCAGGTTCATAAGGCCATCAACCTATGTGTTATTCATGAGAACTTCTGGTCAGGGGACATACGTGACGAGGAGAGGACAGTTCCTCTCCGAGGCAACCAGAGATATCTACCTAACCTCTGCAAGACAACGCCTTATAGTGTCTCAGGACTCTTAAAAGCGGAAAAAATGAAAAAAAGATCATTTTCAACATTTAATATCTTAAAATGCATATGATTTTAAAATGCAATTTTCAGTGGGATGAAAGATATAAGCATGTTCTTTCATTTCATGTATTTAAGAAATTGCAAAGTGCAGGATTAGTATTTATAGGGGCTCCAAACTGCCAGACATTTGTCGAGCAGAAAATTGGTATGACATCTTACTAGCACGATTACAAAATAAATTTTAGAACTAGAATAAATCTAGAATGAACCTTCAACTTGTAATAATTACTCTGAACCTAAATAAGTTTGTATTTAAAGCATTTTTATATATTTAATACAAAGTTGTATTTAGCTAATACAAAATTAAAAAAAAATCATCAGTATAATCACCCAAAAAAGTATTGTTTTGAACAAAAAATAGTCAATTTTAGGTTCAGTTTATACAGAATAACATGAAACGTACGTTTTGAAATTTTCATGAAAAATTATTCAGAAGTTTATGAGGTATCTAACGCGTCATGCCCAAAAATGTTATTTGGAGAAAAATGACTTCAAAGTTTCGGAAACACCGCTTCAGCTATTGATCGAGTGTAGTTCTAAAAGAAAAGCCATAATCTCTGTTCTAATTGGGATTTAAATTAAAAAGTTATTTCAAAATTTCCGGAAAATATAGGAGTTTAGCAGCTCAAAAAAATTAAAATTTATGTTTGAAGAGTCCTGAGACCCCTTAACAGCCTAAAACATCATGAGGAGCCGGGGATATTTTTGTTTCCCTCCAATGAAAAAAACTTCATTCAGGTCCCAAAAGTGAACTACAAAAAGAGTGGTTGGTTCGTAATATCCCGAAGAAGTTCCCACCATCCTGCACAGAAAATGTCGAGCCAAATGATGATTCTGAGGGTCGTGAGCAGCTAAAAGGAACTGATGCCACCAAATTACTTTCTTTAAGATGCCAGAGTAGAGAGTTTCGTATACTGAGGTGTTGAAGCTCTGAATTACTTCCGTAGCACCTGTAACGACGTACATTTTTGAACAAAATTCTGCATCATACCATACAGCCAGAAGCTAACGAGAAAGATATGTTACAGCGGTGCATTCCAACTATGTTTTTTACAGACCGCTGGAGTCACGTGATGCTCGAATGCACCAATGAAGATGTGCTAAAAGAGTATCACGTCACTCTAGCGGTCTGTAAAACAAGACACGTGGGTTGCAAGCCTGTCTTTTTCGTTATATAAACCAATAACCCATTTAACCCAACAATGAATGGTCGAAAACTTTCATGTCTATATCATCTGCAACTTTCAGTCCCCTCCCCCAGCTCCCCAAAAATATAAGCCCTATGGAGCATTTACGTATGGGGTGTGGTTGAGAGGGACTCCAATAGTCATCCACATAAAGCTGTTGAAGCTCTCAGGGCAGTCTTTGGTACGCAATTCCCAATCCCTTCTTAATATCGTCTGCAGTCAGTTTTGACAGCGTGTAGAGGCAGTTATTGCTGCTGGCGGTGGTTTCAATGAATGATGTCATCCATTGTGCATATGATCACCTGTAGAGAACGTTAAAAGATAAAAGAAGTCAGAGATTGTGCGTCAAATGTGGAAAATGAGGTGCGTTCGTACTATAACTGGTTTTATAAATATTAAGACCTTTGTGCAATAACTGTTGCACTGTTATGCAAAAATCACGAATACAAAATTTATTAAGATTCTATATATTAAATTCAGTAATACGAAAATAATACGACTCCATCTTAAATAGGACGTCATCACCATGGCAACCTAGAATCGTCACCTATCATGGAATACCATTGAATGCATTACGTATGATAGTAGTTAATAGAATAATTACCTATCATGGGATATTATTGAAGTAATTATGTATGATATGATTTAATAGAATGAAGAAAAACTTTTATTAATACTTTTTTAAGTTTTGATTCGATTTTCATAAAATCTGAAATAACTAGACAAAATTCTCCACTTAGTATTTCCTTTCATTAGTATTATATTTAATACAGAAATTTATTCTGTATTAAATTTCAAACCATTTAGTTGGGAAGTTCGTGAGCTGTCATAAGCGGACAGGCAGACGGACTGTAGTGCAAGGGAGGGATATAGTGCACCATATAATCACTGTTTGTATGTTTGTTTTTAGGAGAAGTTGTTTCTTTAAGGATTTTAATCTAAAAAATAATCACCTTTACATTACTCTTTGCAGTGTTGCTTCAAAAAACATCTATAAAATAAAAACCATGTTGTTATTAGGTGCGTTCGTAATTATATAAATGGGGTATTCTCACAATCTTTTGACTTTCATGTCCCTGAATAATAATTTTTATTTTAATACACTTTTTGTGATTTTTTTAAATTTCATATACTGGGTAACATCCCATTGCATGATTGCACAACAGTATTAACGAGATAAATAAGTTTTGGACGATGTTGGGGGTCCAAACACCTGGAAAACTCCTATATCGTCCCGTGTTTCTAATGCTGATTTTTAAGTTTGGAGCTGTCTGGATAAAATTGTTTCAATAAAAATAATTCGATGTAATTTTTTTCTGAAACTAGAACTATTGTTTTATATAAATATGTAGCTAAAAATTAACCTGCACACATTTTTAGGGTTGTTATTATTTTTAAAACTCTGTCCCTGGGTTTTAGATTCCTTACCATCCCTCTTCTAAAATTATACAGAAAATCATTTCAGATACAGCCACAGATTTTTTTTTAAGTTTTTTCACATGAAGAAGTATGCTAGAGAAATAATGTCTAAAATTCTTTGGCAGGAAATTTACTGTAGAATTTAAATCAGCTTTTAAATATCAATTTCAAGCATCGTGGCTTTATGGGTAGTCTCACCGCCCCCAAGGTTTATTCCTGCCCTTTTCGAGGTAAATAAATAAAAAAAAAATATTTAATCTAATGTTAACAACTGTTTCTAAAAATCAACGAACATTGTGGCTATCACTTAGTCTTAACATGATTTTCCTAAAATTAGGTGGTAATTTTCCTTGCCGTTCCATCCTTACCGTCCCTTTTTTTTTACCATTTCGTCCCTTTTTTCCAATACCATCCCCCTTTTTTACCTTACCGTCTCTTCTTTAACACTTCTTTAAGACAATGTTATACCAAAATTCTGTACTACATTATTATAATTTTTATTTGAATGTCCTGTGGGTACTATGCAAATTCATTATAAGTAAAAATTTAGAAGAAAATAAAAAGTTATAGGGGTAAAATGGTAAGGAAAATTAAACTCGCTAGTTTAACTTAAACCTCAGTTAAATAAAAAAATTTCGCTGCTGACCATTTTTTCTTTATTTTGAATCATCAAGGCATTCGTCTATCAGATTAAAATGTTATTTTAGCAAGTTTAATTTCGCCAGATTTTTTCCCCCCAAAAGTCAAAAGATTGTGAGAATGCCCCAAATACGTAGCACCTATAGTCGTCGTTCAATCCGCCCGTCCGTCTGCATATAACAGAGCAAAAACTACCCAACCAAATGGTCTTAAATTTTAAATATATTTCTTTTTCTTTTTTTCCTTATAGATCCTGCAAATTAATAAGGCGAAAACTTTTGTTCGGAAATAGGGGTATAAAATAACTACATTACATTCCTACAACAGCTCACTGTATCAATTTTGTCTTTGAATCAAACTTTATCAAAGACCGCTTTTTAACACTTTCCAACAAAGTTGAAAAATGTTTATGCCTTCGGTTTTTCTGGCCGTCTGACCGTCTGTCCACGCTCTAACTCCCGTAAATATACTCGGATTTTCATGCAATTGATAAAGGTTATTAGGGTCACCAAAGCATGTCTGGTATTGTATAGGAAGTATGTAGTATTAATCGTTCACATACAAGGGCACTCAAAAGTTTTCCATTATTTTATGGTATATGGGATAAAATCGTTTGCAGAGTATTTTAATGACATTATGCTATTTCAAATGTATTGAAACTGATATAAATCACTGAATTTCTCTACGATTACGTTAAAACAAAGCATTCATAGCATTTGTTATTCATTTACAGGCACACACAAAAGAAATCCGTACAGTATAGTACTGTCTTTGAGTAATAGTGCTGGAGTGCACGGTTTAAAATTCGATATGCGCTTTTAAATTAAATTAATTTTTGCATCTTACTCGTTATATATAAATTGTATACCTCAAATACAGGACTGCACAAAAGTATTCACGTACCGTTCTCCTTATTAGAGGAAATTGCTGAAGGTAAATTTTCAACTGATGTATTATATATATCTATTTAGCGAACTAAATTTTGGCATGCATGTAGTTAATAGATTCAAATCTATATATCATATACAGGGCTGCTGAAAAAATTCGCATAATTTTCCGATTGTGGATGGGAACAGCTGAAATTGTGTTTTGAAATCTATTATGCGTTTCCATATGGTTGAATTAGACATAATATTTTATTTTTTTTAAACGGTGTAATTTTGTTGCATTATTCTAAATGTGTTAGAAAGTGTTTCATAATCTGTACTTGACGCATGATTTTTTCTTACTTGTTTAATTAGTAAATCATAACTGCTTATAAATTATCATAACGGCTTTTTAGGTACGTTCGTAATTATATAAATACGTAGCACCTATAGTCGTCGTTCGGTCCGACTGTCTGTTTGTTCTCTGTCTGTCCGTACGTCCATCCGCTTATCACAGAGCAAGAACTACCCAACCGAATGATATGAAATTTTAAATATGTAATTGGTGAAAAATTTTCATTTGTTGCAATCATCTGATTTTGCAATCAGTTGTTTTATTTGAGTCATTTCAAATTTTATGAAAATCGGATGGGATTACAGGAACAGTCAAATGTTTTTCGTCACATTACGTCCAGTGGGAAAAAATATTTCAAATGCATTTTAAAGATGTTGCAGTCTTTCGAAAGAATGAAATTTATATGCACTTATAAAGTGCACTAAAATGTACATTCAGTACGATATGCAGTGCAAAAAATATTTATAAAACTTGTTATCGTACGAACGCACATTTGCCACGTTTGACTTGCAATTTTCAACTTGTTTTGATAATGAATAATTAGTCCATGGAATGTTGCACAAAATTGGTATTAACACAGTTTTCTTATAAAAGTATTTCACTAACATCTATAAGAATATATATATATATATATATATTTTTACATTCAACATTTGGGATTTTTTGTTTGTATGAAATTACCAAGTAGATTTCATTATTCTTTTACATTGGTTCAAGAATGCATAAATACGCGTAATTTTATATTAAGGATATTTGCGTTAGAAATATAATTTAAACTTTAACTCCCTTTTCCTGTTTTATTATGGGTCTAATTTCACAATCAGAATAGAAAGACTTTTAACGAATGTGTAGAGGTGAATAACTTTCTTTAGAAACATCACTGAACCAAACTAAAAGCATTTTAATCGAAATTTTTTTCGACTTCCGGTTTTCGACGGATTTACACGTTTTAGGGGTCGGAGATCCCAGAAAACATGTTTGTAGAAAATGTCCATCTGTCCGTCTGTCCGTGCATCTGTCGTCATTGTACCATCAAAAATTGTATGAAGTTATGCATAGAATTGAACCAAATTCTTATTTTAAGTTTTTGGCTATGGCAAGCAGATCCTCCCTGAATTTGGAAAAAAAATCGCCGGTAGGGGACGCTGCAATAGCGATTTTGAATATTGTACCATCCAAAAGTGTATGAAGTTATGCATAGAATTGAACCAAATTTCTATTTTAAGTTTTTGGCTATGGCAAGCACGTCCTCCCTGAATTTGGAAAAAATTCGCCGCTAGGGGGCGCTGTAATAGCGATTTTTGTGCGATTTTGAATATTGTACTATCCAAAAATGTATGAAGTTATGCATAGAATTGAACCAAATTTTTATTTTAAGTTCTTGGCTATGGCAAGCAGGTCTTTCCTTAATTTGGAAAACATTCGCCGGTAGGGGGTGCTGTAATAGTGATTTTTGTGCCATTTTGAATATTTTACTATCGAAAAGTGTAGGAAGTTATGCATAGAATTGAGCCAATTTTTTTGTGTTTGTTTTTGGTCATGGCCCAAAGGTCCTCCCTGAATTTGGAAAAATTCCACCGGAAGGGGGCGCTATAATTGAGATGTCGGTACCATTTTCATTATTGTACCATCAGGAAGTGTATTAAGTTATGTATATAATTGAACCAAATTTCTTGGGTATGTTTCTGGCTATGGCAAGCAAGTCTTCCCGGAACTTGAAAAAATTCCGCCAGAAGGGGGCGGTATAATTGGATCTCTGTGCCATTTTCATTATTGTACCATCGAAAAGTGTATGAATTTATGCATAGAATTGAACCAAATTTTTTGTGTATGTTTCTGGCTATGTCAAACAAGTCCTCCCTGAATTAAAAAAAAATCTGCCAGAAGGGGGCGCTGTAATAACGATGTTTGTGTCATTTTCTTTATTGTACGATCGAAAAGTGCATAAATTATGCATACAATTGAACCAAATTTTTTTGGCTTTGGCCAACAGGTCCTCCTTGAATTTGGAAATATCGCGCGGTAAAGGGGCTCTGTGATAGCAATTTTTGTATACTTTTCTTGATTTTTCGTAGTTCTATTGTTCATCGGCGGCTCGTGCAAAGGCGGGAACTCGCTTCCTGCAAAGCCGGCTATTTGCAAACATCTGATAACAACAGAATAATGAAAAACTATTAATTTTAACAAATATCATGATATAGATTAACTCGTTTTTAGTTCGATTAATTGACTAAAGCAGAAATTTAAGATGAAAATCAAAGTTGGTATAGTATTGAACTAATAATGTTGAAGTAATAACATGTGTAACTAGTTTTTGAAATATTAAGATGTATAAGATTGAAGAAAGTTTTGGGATTGGCACATCGAACTAGTTTTATAGAATGTATGTGCAAATCACACATAGTTTTAAGGGGACCTGGAAAGCAAAATTCAACCAAAAATTCGATTTTTACTTTTTTATATAATTAAATAGTTTAAACTTTTATCTTTCCAACAATGTGTCACACATGTTTATATATATATATAAAATAAGTGTCGGAATTATTCATTCTTTCTAAGAGTACTTCACAGCTTAATGGGCATTTGAAATCTTTAATTGACTTTTTCTCAAAACTTGGATTTTTCATGTTTATGTTCCCCTTTTTTAATATCTATTAAACTTAAGAACTCGGATTTTTTTAAATATCTGAGTACAATATTATGTTAGCATTATTATATAATTATTGTTGTATGTATATTATGTAAATATACAATATTATGTTATATTGCATACTTAAACATAGGGATTTAATGATTTGTTGAGAATTATGTATTTTAGGCAGTGAAATCTTACCAAAAATGCTAAATTAAAAATAACTTTCAATAAATAATTAATTTTGAGTTTCACTTGAAAAAAATGGGTACTCAAAATTGAGTAAAAAGAACTCAATTTTAAATACGTGACATACTCAAAATGGCTCTAATTCAAATGTACTCAAAATTAAGAAACACATGCACTCATTTTTGATCCCACGTTTGTGTTTGTAGTAGAGATCCGCACTTTAAAATATTTGGAGATCGTAAATTATTACCAGGTTCAGTTTCTTTGCATTCGCTGGAGTCTATAAATAGCTGTAGGCTGTGATCAATGTAGAAATAACGCTTTTAAATTGTTTTTTTACGAAATCTGTTTATTTGGAGTAACTATATAAAATTAAAGCATTTTCATACAGAAATGGATAGGGATGGTGCCTGATAGAATTTCTAAAGACGATTTTTTTTTACATGACTGAGTTCATGAAGTGCAAGGGAGCAATTAGCCAATTATTCTGTAATATACACATTGGCATCAAACAATTGGCGAAAAGAGCAAATGAAAAATGAATGATATCATATGAGAAAAATTATCTGTTACGCTTTGGACAATTAGGAGAATTTTGAATTGTGTGGCAGGGCTACCAGCATAGCAGTCCTAAAAAATAAGCCAAAAAGAATTCGAACGCCAATTCGTACGTTAAGAGCAAAGTTTTGAGAACATAGCGTTAAAGACAATACAGACCGCACTTACTGGAAATGTTTATGATATAACAAGGAAGTCATACTCAAAAATTAAGCGGAGATCAAAGAGTTATTTCTACTGGCCGAAAGCAAAGTCGATCTTTATTCTTTTTTTTTTTTATCTAGTCAGCGTGAATAATCATCTAAATGAATTTTATCAATGCGAGAGCCGATTTAGTGATAAAGACATCTGTTAAATATCTTTTCTTTCTTTTCTTTTGGAGGAAAGTTACAATGGGAACTGAAATAAAGATTAGGATAAAATGAATAAGTAATTAAAGATTAGTTTTAACTGAAATTTAGAGAAAGGAATAATTTAAGAAAAATATATGTGATTCCACATCACAGTGTTCAAATATGAATTGTTATGCACTGCCCCCCTGAACTTACAAATTAAAGTAAAAATGTGCTAACATTTATTTTCCGTTTTAAATTATTAACAAGCGACATTTAATTGATAATTTATTAAGAAAAATAGTAAAATTATTAGCAAGATACTCAAATCGAAAATTTTTATAACAAGAGATTTATTTTTAAGCAATTTTAAATTATTTTTAAAATACTGTACATAATTTAATATTTGAACCATCATGAACATCTTTTATGCCACCCTAAATGAAATACCATTACAGGGTACAAAATTATCATTTTGTCTGAGTTTGATAACATGTGATGTTTCGAAATTGAGAAAACACATGTTCATTTTTGATACAAATATACTCAATTCGGTATGAGTACATCGAATTACTCGTTTTTGAGTACTTCATTTTTTTTCACTGTGATCTGTTAAAATACGTAAATTATGTTATTCTAACTACTCTAAAAAATGCAGACCTCTATATTTCACAATTTCTGAGAAAAATATATAGAAAGTTGGTGAATTCAACATGGAGGAGATAGGGCTTTCCCGGTCCCCTTAAGAAATCTCAGGACTCTTAAAGCTTCAAAATTTCCGAATTTTTAATTTTTTTTAGATGTTAAACTTCTATTTTTTCTGAACATTTTAATGTAATTGATTCTTTGAATTTATTATTAGAACAGAAGCTATGGCTTTTAGAATTATTCCTGCCCAATAGCTGAAGCGGCGTTTCCGAAACTTTGAAGTCATTTTTCTCCAAATGATGTTTTTGGTCATAACGCGCAGGATATCGCAAAAACGTCTGACTAGTTTCTCATAAAATTTTCAAATCATATGTTCCATGTTAGTCTGTATAAACTGAATCTAAAATTTTCTTTTTATTGTTAAAAAAAAAATCTTTTTTAGGTGACTATACTCTTGAAATTTTCAAAAATTTTTAATGGCTAAATACATCTTTGTGTTAAAAATATAAAAATGTTTTAAAAAATTTATTTAGGTTCAAGGTAATTATTACAATCTGAAGTATAAGTAGGTACCGAACGTTTCATTATAGTTTCGATATTTATTTTGTAATCCTGAGCGTAATCTGTTATACCAATTTTCTGCTCGTCAAATGTCTGACATTTGGGAGTCCCCTATAAGTGCTAATTCTGAATTTTGCGATTTTTTATATACATGACATGAAAGAACACACTTATATCTTTCATCTTAATTAAAATTATGTTTTAAAATCAAATCATATACATTTTAAGATATTAAATGTTGAAAATATCCTTTTTTAATTTTCACCAATTTTAAGAGTCCTGTGGACGCCTTAACTCCCTTTTCATGTCTTATTATGGGTGTAATTTAACAATCAATTAGTATCCTAAAAACTTTTAACGAATATGTAGAGTTGAATAACTTTCTTTAGAAACACAACTGAACCAAATAAAAATGTAAATGCACTAATGTTTTTAAATAGAGAAAAGATTCATTTTCAAGAGGAAAATGCATTTCATCATTAACCTTTGTAGAATGCATCTATTAAAATTCATTTTAAAATAGCTGGTTGCAAGTTATGGCAAGGCGCGTATTTCACGTCTCTAATTAAGAACAAAGGCAAATAACCTTCATTTAAAGAATGAAATAAAAGAATATTCATTAATTAAGAAGACATCACTCTTAGCATTTAATTTTTATTGTTATTTTGAAAACATGAACACATATAACGCAAATTTTATCATCTAAATTAAGAATAAATAGACGATTTTCTTAATTGCATTTTTTAAGGACATGCTATTTTTTTTAGATCTGAAAAAAATTAGTTATTATTTTTAGGTGAAAAAGTAATTACCTAATTTGAAAATTTTAATTGAAGAATTATTCAATTTGCTTCAGAAGCGTAAAGCCAACAGAGTAAAAAAGAGTCCAAGTCCGGAATCGAACCAGGGTCATTGACATTACGCGTTAATGCTCTACAGCTGAGCTACCAGGACGTTACCAAGCCTACACTGTTAAAAATTTCCGCTTAACGTTAAACCAATATATGGAGTAAAATAATGAGGATTACAAAATATGGTACTTCTTAATTTTCAAAAACTCCATTTCATGGTGTAACCTTGGATCTTACGCTGAATTGAACCACATTTTGATAACAAGTTGAACGAAGTTTTCGAAATACTTATCAGCCAATCAGAACACCACGTCTTTGACTGTGACGCCATTATAAGATAAGTGAAACGATTGTATTTCCTCCGCCATTTAAAGTTTAAACGAAAGGGATATTAAAAGGAATATTCATGGAATACAAAGGTAAGTCTTATTTAATTTTAATGTTTCATTCCTGTACTTAGATATTGTATAAGTGTTAAATAGTTTTCATGTTTTATAGAAAAAGATTGATTTAAGTTCCCGAATTTTACAAGCGATTGTGTGTTATATTCGTTATTTGTGTAACGGTTTGAAATATAATTGTTTTAGCATTTAAATAACAAACAGTTCTTAGTAAAAATTAATGAAGACTTCATTCGTTTTGTCTTTTTAAATAAGGAAAATTTGTGTAAACGCTTCATTCTTCCTATTCAGTAATAAGATGTGAAGTACTTTGATTTGTCGCAGCTCGAAAGGAAAAACAAAACGTGAAGTATTATCTTTAAAATGCTGATACCGAGCTATGTAGATTCATGTCTGCATTCATAGTAGTAGATGTAAACATTAATAGATTGATCTGAGATTGCAGTGATTTGAGGTACTTTTTATTTATACTGGAATTTTTGTTTTCTTTACCGTTTCCCTATTATAAAGAATAACAGTCAATGAATTAGTATTTATAATTATTTATATTTTGGAGTGAAACATGATATTCAATGATTAAGAAAATAAGAAAAGGTTTCAGATTGAAAAATAGATTTACACTGGGAATATTTCCTTATACATATTACAGTTTTTAATTTAAGAACTGAAAAGGAAACATGATATTTAAACATTTAAATAAAATGTTGTTTATACATAAAAAAAAATAAAAATTTTATGTATTTTAAGGGGTAGTTTAAGGTTAAAAGTTTAAGGGGTCTCAGAAGTCTTACTTTTTACATGGCAGTGCAATTTAGCAACATGTCACATTTATTTTTTTTCTCAGTCTCTATAAAAGGTAAATGCATAAATTTTTTAATATAGATAACCTAATATCTCTTCTATTTTAAATAATTTTTTTAATATTCTATATTGAAAATTTATTTTATTTTTATTATGTTTAATTTTGATAAAAAATTTAAAATTGATTTTTGACTTGCACACACTGCGCGCAAGACTGTAGCAAAACTATTGGTTCAAGAGCCCCCAAAAAGATTGATAATGATCTAAAGCTAATGTATCTTCAACGTATACTTCATTTGTAAACAATTTATTTATTTATTTTATTTGAAATTTAAATTTAAATTACAAAATTTTGAAAAAAATCATTTTTTTATTGAAAAATTACCAATTTTAAATACTCGATGCAATTATAATACTAAATTTGAAGTATAAATAATTCTTCACCTTAAAATGAAGATATTTACAAAGTTTCATGCAAATTGCTTTATTAGTTTGCGAGAAATGTTGCGCGCAAGCATAAAATTTAAGAAACTGGGAAAATTGCATTTAAAGATTAAATTGTATAAAACTTTTATAAGTTTTAAGTATAATATGATTGAACTATAATAAGAAATAGATATTACCTTTAAAAATATTTCCTTTCAGATATTTAACAAAAAAAAAAACTATTTTTGTCAAGAATCCTGGTGCATTTTCAATGTCGTCAATACGAGAAATCTCGCTTTTTCTCCTCCGCAAGATCACATACATATACAAATAATAACTTTTCAACAAATAAACAATTATTTTTACTACTAAATCACAAGTATAGGTTATTCATTGCATAAAAATGAATGTATTTACCAAGAGTCATGTAAATTTCTTTATTGGTTTTAGAGAAATGCTGCGCACAAGCATAAAATCTAAGAAACTGATAAGATTGCATATAAATACTAAATTTTCACAAAATTACTAACGTTTATGAATATAATATGATTGGCCTGTAATAAGAAATAGATATCACATTTTAAAATATTTCTTTTTAGTATATTTAATTAAAAAATATTTTTTTGAAGAATCCTGACGTATTTTCAATGTTGTCGATACGAGATATCTCGCTTTTTTCCCTCCGCAAGATCACATATGTATGCATATGATAACTTTTCAACAAATAAAGAATATTTTTACTACTAAATCACAAGTATAGGTTATTCTTTGCATAAAAATGAATGTATTTACCAAGATTCAAGCAAATTTCTTTATCGGTTTGAGAAACGGTGCGCACAAGCATAAAATCTAAGAAACTGAGAAACTTGCATCTAAATACTAAATTGTCACAAAATTATTAAAGTTTATGAATGTAATATGATTGGCCTGTAATAAGAAATAGGTATTACATTTGAAAATATTTCTTTTCAGTATATTTAACAAAAAAATAATATTTTTGAAGAATCCTGACGCATTTTCAATGTTATCGATACGAGATATCTCGTTTTTTCCCTCCGCAAGATCACATACATGCATATGATAACTTTTCAACAAATAAACAATTATTTTTACTACTAAATCACAAGTATAGGTTATTGTTTGCATAAAAATGAATGTATTTCCCAAGATTCAAGAAAATTTCTTTATCGGTTTTAGAAAAACACTGCGCACAAGCATAAAATCTAAGAAACTGAGAAAATGGTATTCAAAGATTAAATTGTAACAAAATATTTAAAGTTTATGAACACAATATGATTGAACTGTAATAAGAAATAGATCTTACCTTTAAAAATATTTTCCTTCAGTTATTTTAACAAAAAACGAAAAAAATTTAATGAATCCAGATGCATTTTCGATGTTGTTGATCAAGAAATCTCGAATTCCCCCCCCCCCCCCCCACACACACACCTGTATGAACACACACAATAATTTTTCAATAAATAAATGCTTTTATAGTACTAAATTTAAAGATTGTGATATATGTAAGCAATCATTACATAAGCGATAAAAGCATAAGTTATTCCTTATATCAAAAAAATGTATTTTTGAAATCTCATATAAATTGCATTTATCAGTTTTTGAAAAAAAATGTTATTGGCAAGCATAAAAGCTAATAAATGAAAAAAAAAAGTGTTCAAGATTAAAATTTTACAGTTAAAATGCACCTGATGCATACACTATGCCTTCTAACTGTTTGTTCGATTCATTTTTAGAAGTTTTTTGCCTTTTCCTAGCTTTACGGCTCTCGAGTGTTGCAGCTTTTGCCCGATTTTCTGCAGTTTGTATTCGCATTTTATCTTTTTCATGAAAGTTGTTCAGTGCACATTTTGATACAGGCAAATCTAAGTTTTTCATTATGTCTACTATTCCCTTACTACCATCATTAAAAATAACTGTAGCAAGGGAAGCAGCAATTTCTGCAACCTTTCTACCACTGCCAATAGTTTTTGGACAGTATTTCCAAAGCGTTGAATTGAACGACTCATTTGGGTTTTGAGTTTTACCTTCAAGACAACGCTTCAGTAAATTTGGATGGGAGAGATCTTTAAAAATGGGCTTTATAGCAAGCATAACAGGAAAAGGAACAGTATTCCTATGTGTAAATGCTTCGTTATTGATACTTGCTTTATTATATTTGCACCATGTATTTTCTCCTTTCAGGCAAAAAAAAAAATGCATGGGTTCCTCATCAGATGATGCTGTATAAGACCATACAGCCCAAATAGCTTTCCTCCTTTCTGATACACTTTTACAATTCCCTCTTATCGCATTTCCATAGTGAGTTGTCAGTTTTAACATCAAAGGATCAGTCAATCGTCCCTTTCCGCCAATATTTTTTCCATCAGAAAGTTTTGTTTTCTGCATTTGCATTTTTAGTTTTCTCAAACGAGAACCCATTCCCTTCTGTACATGGCCGACACACTCTACTTTATTAATATTTATGCCTATGCCATCATACGGTTTTTTATCTTTCAGTGAGAGAAACGTTTTTGTGTCGCCATCTACAATATAATTTATGTATCGCACACCATGCTTCTCAAGCGACCGAGAAAATATTGTTAACATACCTGACACTTCCATTTTCCCTGCTGATCCATCATGATTTTTTTGCACACTTTGGCATGATGTTTTTTCCACTTTTGGAAGCGTACACTGGTTTTTAAACCTTTATAGGATTCACATCCTTTGCAAAATGACAACATAACATGCGTGTCAATAACTTTCCCTGTGTTAGCACCAATGACAACACATGCACCTATAAGCGATGAAAGACCCCTAGTCTTCCTGGTGCCATCACCGCTGACAGTTATATCGGTACTACCATCAATTGTAGCACTTTCTTGAAGCGCAGCATTGTGCATGGAAGTTTCAGCAGCGGATGATGCAGCTATACAAATTTTACTGTTCACAGCATCATATGATTTTTGTGACACAGGATTTTGTAGACACATCACACTACAAAATGTTTGTAAATCCGTCAGACTTTTGCCTATGCATCTCATGGCAAAGATTGCACGTCGGTTAATTTCAGGAATATTTGAGTTTTCACCAATAAGTTTGTTATTCCTGAAAATATTCACTTCTTTGCAGCTTTTACATAAAAGTGCTGCTCAATTCACAAACTGACTTTTCTTCTATTTTTACTTCTCCTTTACAAGTCTTACACACTAAATGTTTTTCTAAACTTTCAAATAACAATGCAATGTCCATAATTCTATAGCCTAAAAATGTTTTAGGAAAGCTGTCCTTGCAATATTCTGGCTTTAACTTTCGATCTGAAGCACTTACTTTTTTTTTTTTAATCTTTCTGTGATTTTTTAGAATCAACATATTTATTTTCATTAAACCTTTTTTTTCTTAGGCCTTTCCCCAGATTTCCTTTTATTTTTAACAGATTCCATTATAGAAAATACTATAAACAAATCGCAATCCTCAGATAAAAACACGTCGCAAAGTAACTCAAAATTCACAATCACAAACATGTGCTTATTTTGCTGATTTAGTAAAGCAAATAACTTGTTTGACTTGACACACGAAGGTGTGTATTGGAGGTTGGATGCTTACTTGATATTCTCCATGGAGTACAAAAATGTTTCTCATTTAGAGAGAAATGAAAACCGCTGTCCGAACCCCCTTTTTTTTAAAACAAGCATTTTTTCTGAAAAAGGTTGACAAAGTGAGCAATTAAAACTGAACTTCGGGATTCGTCAGTCAATTTCATATTATTTCTTTTTTTTCCAAATATTTTATGTAACTACGATTTTTCGAAAATAATTTTTAAGTCATTCTTAATATTGTTACGACTTATCTTAATGCAGGTGTAAAAACATGGAGTATAAAAGAAATTCTGATTGTAAACAGGTAAACACAGTTCAGGAAGTATGTAAACAAACAACATATGGCAGTCGGCTGTCCCTTTAAATTCCCAATCGTCATTTCAGCTCTGAGTGGGTATAATTCTAAAAGCCATAACTTCTGTTCTAACGGGAATTTCAAGGAAATTTTTATATCACAATGTTCAGAAAAGATGGTAGTTTCATATATGGAAAAAAAATCGAAAATTTCAAAATTTAAGAGTCCTGAGATCCCTTAATAAGAATTATTAAGAAATATGTTTAAAAGAAAATTATATACATATTCCGTAGAATTTAAAAATTTAGACTCCATGTTAGTGTTCACATTTAATAAAACAATTACCAATCTCCATACATATAAAACAATTGCACATTCTTAATATTTAGATTATACTAAGAACTTATTAAAACAAGACGTGAGTTGCTAAGCAATGCGTTTTACCCTCACAGTTTTTTTTAAATCATGTTGTCCTTGTTTCATGCAATTTAGGATTTATATTTACTCTTTCTCTGATTGATTTTTGTTTAAAGATTGCTTGCATGCGTCATACAAAAATAATTTTATAGGTTTAGTTTGCAAATTATAATGCATTTAATTTACCTCAATTTTATAATTATATATATATATATATATATATATATATATATGAAAGGATAAAAATAAGTAAATAAAAATAAACCCCTTTTTAAAAGATAAAACCTTTTTAAAATTCAAAATTTAAATTAATTTTTAAATCAGGAAACCCAATTTATTTTTCATAGACTCTTAAAGCAAATAAATAAAAATATTTTCTTCATCATAAAAATATTTGACACTAATTGATGTCTATGAAACAGAGCTGTAAAAGAAATTACCCTTTGTTGACATAAGACAGTCATCATAAAACATATTAAACTATCTTAAAATACTTATAAAAGTAACAACTCTCTCTATGAACAAGGAAGTAAAGCATCATTATATTTATAGCATAAACAAACAGAGTTTTTCGGGATATGCTAGATAGTTTAAGAATGAAATTGTAAACAACAAAGGATTAATTTCAAATCTATAAATCAAAGTAAATAAGTTAGTTTAATTAGTGTCAAAGTGGAAAATTGATAACAGATAAATCATAATTAGCTTTTGTCTGGTTGACATTTCATATTATGAGTACCTCATAAATAATATTTAACATTTAAATTAGAATTAGCTCTTGTTGTGCAATCATAAGTTCAGACTCTTTGTCTCCACATAAAAAACAGTTATAAAAAAGATAATGCACCAATCATGAAAGAGTATGCCTCCCACTTTCATACTTCTGCCCTCTGTTGGAAAAAGTAAAAACTAGCTGAGAAAAAGCGGGGTGCAGAGGGAAGGAGAAGTCAGATTATGATGCAGTCCTCTGTTGAATATCAGGAATAATTTAGAGAACTTTGGCTCCTACCATCTTCCAAGTCACTGGACCTGACTTCAGATGATATCATGTATTATTACAGTAAATAAAGTCAGATTCAGCACAAACTGCCTCATCTTCTTGTAAGGCCATGACTACTACACTCACAAAATATGAAGTACAAGCGGAATCATTTCATATATATAAATATATATATATATATATATATATATATATACATATATAAAGCCACATAACATCATCGTATTCTTTCTTATGTATTTTAATGTGTAAATTATAGTGTAAGATATTTAAAATAACAATGGTGTTATCGTACAATTAAACTATTTTAAAATTCGCTAAATAAACCTAGGTTTCTAATCTTGAAAATTATTTTCCAACAAAAATTAAATGGAGAGATCGTAAATATTTCTTAAAAAATAATGGCCCACTACTGGTACGTAGCACAATAGAGGTGCATTTACATTATATATTATGTTTTTTTGCAACTAACTTTTTAAAATATTTTCACAAATATCGTGCATATTCACGCGTGTAACGCGCTGCCGTGTTCTAACTCGCACCTAAAATTCCAAACATCATTTTTATATTTTTAGATATATCGCCGATATAACATACACATCCTTTATTATAAAACACGTGCGTGTGGTTTTATATAAATAAATTTAGGAAAAATATTAAGTTTTTCATAGCATACTAATTCTATTCATCAAAGATTTATTCAGCGTATTGATTAACAAAGCAACGTATCAGAATTGAAATAAGTAACTCATATCATCACTTCTGAAATGACAATTAACACATTAACCTAATACTTTTGAAGTTTTTATCTATTTGTTCATATTCTAACTTTATGGCGAAATGCACTAAAACCCTCTTTTCTTGTCTGATTATGAGTATAAATTCACAACAGTTGAATCTCTTAAAAGAATGAAACTTGGTATGTAATAAATCTTGCAAGGTATAAAACTGTTCTTTAGAAACATAACTATTTCCAATTTAAATTGTAAATTTCCCTAATGAATTTAAAAATAGAAAGTCATTATTTGCACTAGCAGAGTGCATTTTCATTATTGATGTCTCAGAAATGCATCTGTTAAAATTTCAAAGGGAAATAGATATCCTTTATATAATCAGGTTAGGGAATGCTCGTCAGCACATAACTGTTAGATCTTATCATTTAAAATTATATTTCAGTTTTACAAACATTAAAATACTGTACAAAATATTTAATAAATTTACAGAAATGTTATAGAATCTCTAGAATCGAAATTTATTTTAATTCTCAGTCTAACAGAAGTTATCACGCTTTTAAATCAGTGCTTTTATTTAAAATTTTATGTATTTGAAAAAAAAAAAGTTTTTCGCCTTTTGAAAATGTTTTACATTAGTAATAGACAGAAATTAATTACTGAGTAAAATAATATAAATATAAACGATATAGTAAAAAGAAAAGTGCCAGTTTAACTGATGACAATGATCTCACAGGCTTTTCACAATAATTGTATATTATACTCTTATTTCAAAGAATAACACCAATCTAAAAATAAATTAAGGGATTACCACCCTCGTTTTCCCTCTTTATACTTAACCAATGAACATCTAAATGTAATCAGTGAAGTGTCTTATCAGAATAAACATGCATATCCAATTTGAAGCAAATCGGATAATGCTGCAAAAAAAACGCATTTAACTGAATGAAGGGGGTGGGGTTAGCACCCCATTCACCACTTTATACTTAACCAATGAACCTCCAAATCTAATTATGAAAGAACCTTATCAGAATAAACCGGTATATCAAATTTAAAGCATATCAGATAATTCTGCATGAAAAACCCATTTATCTAAATTAAGGGGGGTTAGCCCCCGTTGCCTCCTATATACTTAATAAATGAGCCCCAAAAACGAATCAGGGAAGAGCCTTATTAGAATAAACCTAAAAAAATTAATGAAATCGGATAATTCTGTATGAAAAACCCATTTATCTAAATTAAGGGGCGTAGATCCACATCCCCTTTATTACTTAGAATCCCTTCGAACCAATTAACCTCCAAATCTAATAAGGGAAGCGCCTTATCAGAATAAACTGATATATCAAATTTGAAGCAAATTGGATAATTTTGCATGATAAACCCATTTATCTAAATTAAGGGGGGGGGGATAAGCCCCAAGTTCACCTCCTTTATACTTAACCAATGAACACACAAAACTAATCAGGGAAGCGCCTAATCAGAATGATCCTAGAAAATATTTTTTGAAGCAAATCGGATATTTCTATCAAGAGTTAACACGTTACGTACATACGTACATACATACGTACGTAGATACAGAACCTACAGTCACATTACCTCTCAGGCTTCGATAGCCTGTGAACTAATAACTGTTGGAGAAAATTAAGCAAATAATGCGAAATTTACATATTTTTAAGAATGAAATTAATAATAAAATTTCTTTTTAATTTCTGGATATAGCAATAAATTAAACTGACTACTGAAAAAAAAGTTTCTACAGTAAAAACTTTCCTAACTCTCTCCGAAATATATTATAAAAACTGCTTTTAATAGTGAATATTTATTCAAGAATATGCATGAATTAAACATACGATAGAAAATATTACTAGTATTTTATTCAATGCGATCTTTAAAGAAGTGGTAACAATAGATAATTAACCTATTGAAAACTTTGTACACTCTTGTATTGTATTCCTTTATTAAAAACTATTTTAGAGGTTTTAAAACTTTTCTTGATAATTATAATTATAATGTTATGTTTATTTTAATATCTATTTCAGTTATTTCATCATTTAACTTTTTCATTTTCAAATATGTGATGACACTACTATAAAAATAAAGAAAGAAAAAGAATGTATTAACAAAACGTAAACCAAATAAATTACATATTTACCTTTAAATAAAATTATATACATATAGTTTTATGTGAATAAATTAAGGAGAAATATTTTACATACTATAATAATTATATTCGTGAATGATATTACTTATACACCGTATTGATTATAAAAGCAAATACATCAAAATTAAAATAAACAGCTGATATTGTTGCTTCGGAATTCCTAATTAACACATTAATCTCATAATTTTAAAGTTTTTTGCTTTTTGTTCATATCCAATCTTTATGGCGAAATGCACTAAACCCTCTTTTCATGTCTGATGATGAGTATAATTTTACAACACTTGAATCTCTTAAAAGAATGACACACGGTACATAATGAATCTTTCGAGGTATAAAAGTATTCTTTATAAACATAAATATTTCCAATTTAAATTGTAAATTTCCATTATGACTTTAAAAATAGAAAGTCATTATTTACATTAGCAGAGTGCCTTTTCATTATTAATGTCTCAGAAATGCATCTGTTAAATTCACGACACTACCTTGAGGGCAAGTTGAAGAGAAGCTTGTAATTTATGCACTTAATTAACACTAGAACGGCGGCAAGGGGTCATTTTGACCCCTGCCAAACGAATACATGTCGATTCGAACCAGAAAACTTTTTATAATTTAAAAATAATATATGCTGCGCAAAAATAACTTAAATAAATAAGTTAAATAGTTTTAAGTAAAAATTCTGATGTGAAATATTTTTATAAAACTTGAGTAAAATTTCCCGCCGTTCTAGTGTTAAGGTCAAAATTTCAATGGGAAATAGTTATCCTTAATCAGGTTAGGGAATTCTCGTCAACAAAGATCTGTTCGATCTCATCATTTAAAGTTTTATTATTTGTTTAAAAAACATTAAAACACTGTACAGAAACATTTAATGAATTTACAGAAATGTTATAAAATTTCTCAGTAAATTTATTTCCATTCTCAGGACATTTTTGTGTTTTTCATCCATTGCTTTAATAAATTGATACTTTATACATGTGAAAAAAAAAATAAAAAAAAACATTAAAATAAAAGAAATCTTTTGAAACAATGTTCTACGACAATAGCAGGCAGAAAATATTTACTGACTAAAATAAGGTATACTATAAATAACTTTTATATGCAAATTTAATATAGATATTTAACCTCTTCATTTTCCCTTTTAATAATACATAATATTTAAGACGATAACAAATGGCTACACAAAGATTTTTTTCCTATGCTTTGTTTCACAGTATTCAAATATAATATAAATTACAGTATGTAGTTTAAAACAATTAAAACATCTGGTTAATCATTAACACCTGGAAATCTAACCCGGGGTATTCAAGTTAAGATACACAGAACATAGGGGAAACATAGAACAAGGGAACGTATACGGAACATGGGGAAAATCATTTTGAAATGCAATGCTAATTTTTTTCTTGATTGCCCGCCAATTACATCTAATCGCGATTGAACGATGCAGACCTGGATATTATTATTTTTAAATATTATTTTTAATATTCATATACGTAATTATTATTTTTAATTCAATCATATTGATTGATAAAAATATTATAGGAATAAGATAATGGTCCTCCATTTCCCCACGATTTTAAGTATTTACTATACTTAATATTTCCGGAGTGATTGGAATACAAAAATAAAATATGTTTATCATTTATTAATTTAAAAATTGTTCATGCTTAATCAAAGTATGGTTATACTTAAGAACAAAAGTAAATACATATCCTCTTACATTATGCCATTAAATAATAGACAAAATGGCGTTTCCTGTTAAGAATTATAATAAAAAATTCACCAATGATAATGTTAATCCATTTCCCCACGGTTTCAAATCGTTACTATAGTTAATATTTCACAAGTCTCTTTCAGTTATATTTTTATCGTGAAACAAAATTGTTGAAATAAAATTGTTGTGTGGAAAAAGCTGTTAGTAGCACATATGAGCTAAATGTGTGGATTTCTATATTGTAAATACAAAGCTGTGCTTTAAGTACAAAAGTAAGACTAAACTGTATTAGGATATTTAACTAAAAATTGTTTCAGAAACACTAACAAATCGAATAAAAATTATTTATTTTTCTGCTGACGAAACAGAAATATTGTAGTAGCATTTAAGCATAATCACACACTAGTTACAAAAGTTAAAGTACACTGCTCAAAAAATTTGGGGAGCAAGCAAAAAAGCGAAGAGAACAGTGCAAAACAGCAATGTATGGGTATAAAATGGATAGTATACGTGTACCAATGCGCAATACATAAAAAAAGACGAAAAAATGATAAGGGAGCTTTTATTTTTTGAAAAGATGAAAAGAACATGAAAAGATGGTTTAGGGCAACAATTTGGTTTCATGTAAATCATAAAAAAAGTATTGTTTAGAAATGATGCAAGATTTTTAATATGGCATGTGGTCTCCTCGAACAGCTAAGACTGCTGGACACCGGTTTTCCTCCATGTCTCGGCCAGTAAAAGGAGGCATCGATCTCGCAGCAATGCGTAGTCTGAGTATGTCCCAAATATGCTCGATCGGATTTAGGTCAGGAGAGCATGCTGGTCATTCCATACGCTGTATTGTTTTAGCTTCAAGCAAGCATCCCACAAGACGAACTGTATAAAGTCAGGCGTTATCATGCATGGAAAAAAAGAATTCACTAATTACTGCAACATAAAATACGACATAAGGTCTCGGTATCTCGTCTGTATTACTCCGGAGCGTCAAAGTGCCATTCCGAATGATATGTAGGCCCGTACGTCCACCTATGCTGATTCCAGCCAAGAGCATCATCCCACCTCGTCTGTAATGGGATCTTTCACGAACGAAAGTGGGATTATTTTGAGTGACTTTTTCTTTCCATGCCAAAACACATCAGATGTCACATCCAGACTGAATCGGGACTCGTCTGTAAACAGAATTTCACTCCAACAACGTTTCCTCCAAACTCGATGTTCAGTTCCCCACCTTCTTTGGGCCGCACAGTGGCTTGAGGTCAACGGAATACAGTCCATTGGCTTACGTGCATAGAGATCACACTGGTGAAGCCTATTTCGGACTGTTTGGCTGAACACCCTTCATCCTTTGGCCAAGAAAAACTTAGTTTGCGGCTGAGCAACATTGCCCGTTCCGTCTCGACGGGCTGTTAACAGGATATATCGATCATCAGTTTCTGTGTTAGCACATTTTCGACCTTGCACTTGTCGATGACTACCATTCCATGTGTCTTGGAATCGATTCCACAGCCTTTCATGGACACTTCTTGCGACTCCAACAGCGTCCACTACACTTCGTTGTGTTTCCCCAAATTCAACTGTCCCGATAACACGCCAAGCCATGGATTGCAGTAAATGATGTTGTTGTGACATTTTCAATCCACCTTTTCTCAAAACACAAGCTGAGCAATTGAATTTTACAACTGAGGTGGTTAAACAGACGTTTCTGCAAAATCCCGCGATTTCTGCACTTATCACCTTTTACCAGTTTTTGCCGTCATAAACTTTAATTTACGTGTGAAGTTTATTTTATCTGTTTTCTACAGCACTTTAAATTATGGATGTTTTATTTTACGTTTCTTATATTTGTGTAAATATTTGCATAATTTCGTTAAAACCATGTGCTCCCCTAATTGTTTTGAGCAGTGTATATTGAAATAAGCGGAACCTTACATTTATAATATTCATTGATCAGGGTTAGAAATTCTTAAAGCTTTAAATAATCAAATGAATAAAGTTGTGTCAAAACTGTTATAGGATTTGGTATAGAAAACTATTTAAGACAATAAAAGATGAAGAACAAAAGGTTAAAACTGATTATCTACATTTATTGCAAATTACATTGTTTACATGAAACTAAAATGAAAATTCCTGACAATGCGATAAAACACGCTTTTCTTCATAAATTTGCGATGAAAAATGTTACGTTATTGTACCAGGAGACAGATTTACAATAACATTATAAATTCCATTTCGCGTCAAAATTTCTATTTGAGGGTGCTTACATAGATACTCAATATATGCCTCATTTTATAGTAAAATTCAATTAACATGTCTGAAATTTCCATTAACCAAATAATCAAACTCCTGCCATGGATGTATATATGCTTTAATTTATTAGATACATTTTTTTGTCAAATTAAAGAAAAACCATTAAAAATGGTAATTACATGTTATTTTTACGTCTAAATTTTTAAAAAAATGTTTCGAATGTAATTAAATCAGGAAACGATGTACCAAAAATTTTATCTTATAATACTTTTTAAGCTCTTTAAGACTGCTTTTATTCAATTTAAAAAATATTTAATTCACACTATTAATGAAATGTACTCAAATAACGATAACTTAAAATTAATTCATTATTCAATTTTCATTTAATGCGATAAGATAGTTAAATGATCATTTAAACGTAATTATATTCAGATTTTGAAAATTGAAAAAACTAATATTCTCCATTATCTTATATTTTAAATAAAGGTTTAAAAGAAAAAAAACCCTATACTTAGACTACATTTCACGGAAAATATTAATCAAATGACCAATCATAGAAGCAAATAGTTTGATTAAGTGCTGAATTAATGATCTGAGAAAAATATAAATATTTTTTAAAGGCAAAAATTAAAAATTCGTTTCTAAGCATGATTTCGTTTTAAAATTAAAAAATTTAAACTGAAACATTTCGATCATTCATATTTTATTTAGTTTCAAGATCCTTGTTTTTTTTAACACCTACCTATCTTTCTGTTAATGTATGCTAAAAAAGTTTAGTGCGGTCATGTGAAAGAAATTTAACAATAAATTTATTTATTCTTCTGAATTGCTGCATTCTTAGCGACAGAATGTTATATTTTTTAGACAATGATAAAAGGATTTTAATTTTTGAGCTTATGGAAGCTTTGAATAGTTGTTCGTTTTAAAGTATGAGTTTAAAACATTAAAAATTCTTCACCTACAGTTTTTATTAGTACATCATCGTGGCAAAGTATATATATATATATATATATATTGTTTCAATGGTATAATTGTACAGAAAGTTTATATATATATATACACATATATATAAAACTATTAACCTTGGTTATTTTGGCACGTAAATAAAATCTTCCAATAGGTCTGCCGGTGCGTGAAGTCGACGCCAATATGTCAATCGTTTTAAGAAAATGATATCTTGTTTTAAAATGATGACATAAAATGATTAGAATGCGTACAGTCGTGGATAAAAAAGTAAACAGACCATACTAACTCCTCAACAAATTATCGTAGAATAAATATACTGGTACCGGACGATTGGAAATAAAGTCTATTTTTAAATGATGTGTACAAAATTTGCTTAGGGGGCCATCTACATATTAAAACGAGCCATAACTTTGTTTTTTCAATAGCAGTACACAATTCTGACAGCATAAATAAACTCTACACCCTTCAATTAACCTAAAAACAAAATTTTATGCAATCCGTATGATAAGTTGCCGATAAATTAATTATTTTATAACCAGCGTATTTTAAGGGTTGTATCCAAATTGAAGTTCGGTACTCGACTGTTAACCTAGAGAGCCCACGTCTTGATCAAGGCACCTTAAGCAGTCAATGAGGACTGCTAGATTACAGGACAGCAGAGGAAATTTCAAAATATTTAGTCACTTCTATCATTGACGGCTCCTTAAACCATCATTTTGCCGTTTTTTAAGCATAATTTGAAAACTACTTGGAAGAAAAATGTGAAATTTTGGATTTCCATAAAGCAGAACTTAATAAATCCAAATCCATAAAAAAACTGTAATTGTAATTCATAATTTTTTCGAATATTAATTTCATACTTCATAATTCATATAATAAAATTATAAAAATTCCAAATTCAACGTATTTATGTTTGGTTATATTGGTATTATTGCTACACAAAAAATTAGCACATTAGAAGCATAATTTCAGGAGATATAAATAAAAATATGAAAATTAACATTAAAAGCACTAAATTTTGAAATGCTTATAATTCAAAAACTTATCATTTAAATGACTTGAAATTTCGTGTCTAAGCATAGTTTGAATCGAAGATTTGAAATATCTCGTTAAAATTAGGTATTGCTGTTGAAAAAAAAGAAGTTTGGATTCGTTTTAATATGTAGATGGCCCCTAAGTAAATTTTATATACATCATTTAAAAGTAGACATTATTTCCAATCGTTCGGTACCAGTAACTTTCGTCTACGATAATTTGTTCAGTAGTTAGTAGGGGGTGTTTACTTTTTTTTCCACGACTGTACTTTGTTTCCGATAATATTGTTTTCGTTAGATGCATTTATCTACTGTTCATCATCTCGCCTTCTGTTGCGCTTTCCAGCGAGCTTAGCTAAAGCTGAATTAAAAAAAAAATAGACCTTAATAAAGGGGACGGGGATGGACATCTATTCTCTACAAACTTAGATTTCTAGTCTGGGAAGCCCCTGTCGGTCAACCAAATATTAGAATTCATATAATTAAATAAATACAAAATGGAAATGCATTTGATAAATATTAATGAAATTTCACAGTTAATTTATAATAAAACGTAAAAATTGGCACATTATTCAATTTTTTTAAAAGTCAGTTTTAATTTTTAATGAGTATATATTGGGTCTTATTAAATTTTAAAAATACATTAAAAACCAATCAGAATTCTAAAATAATAAATTAATTTATCAGATAATGTTCTATAAACAATGTTCAGAAAGCATACGGAAAACAATAAAAATGCGGATGGTGAGTTTTTTTTAAGTGATAATAATCAATCTTAAATTATTTATTAAAACTTATAATAAAATTAACAGGAAAATTGCAGTTTAGAAGACTTGTACACATTCTTTTTAAAGGAATCTTGTTCATAGAAAAAAATTAGAGAATTATCAAAATAATAATATTGAAAGCCGAATGAAATAAGAAATTTTACATAAAATGTATATTTTTTAACTTGTAAAATCTACATTATTTTTTTTCGATATTTAAGCAAAAGAGAGATCTTTTTAAAATTCATATTTTGTATTTTGTGAATACTAATGCTTTAATAAATTTCTACATCATCATAAAATTACAATAATCACATTTATGAAATTAAATTGGATCAAACATAACTAAAAAGTACCAAGAACAGCATCTAAAAGTTTTTATACTATTTATTTTAATTGCGTAACGTATGTAAAATTCAAAATCAGTATTTTTCTGGATAAAATTGACGATGTCCTTTCTATCTTTTAAAAAAGCAGTATTTATATTTATCTGTTCCTTAAATGTGTTAAATGTTCTTTTGCTGTGTTCATGATGCAACATCGACTTTTAAAAATGAATATATATGACTTTTAGTTGGTTTTCAAAATGTATTTTTTTCTAAATTCTATAGTGTATTGACTTTAATTTATTTTTACTGAACATTTTATGTATATGAAAACATTTTAAAATTAAAGTAAATACTTTTAAATGAAGCTGCATTACTCTTCATTTTTATTTAGCTAAAATAAATAAAAGGGCATGTATTTCAATTTTCGTTTCTGAATAAAGTCATTATTTTCAATTTAACTTTTGTCTAACTTTTTACTTTTTTTCTACTACGAAATTTTTTGTTGTTCCACTTATTATTATTTTTGCTTTCTTATATCTTTACGAGAAGAACATATTGGATTCGTGAAAAATTTAGACTTTCGGGTTTCGACGAATTTATACCTTTTAGAAGGTCCTGAACCCGATTAGATGGTTTTTAGAAAATGTTTGTCTATGACTCCGTCTGTCATTCTGCGAGTCTGTCTGCCTATATGTGACAAACTTTGTTGGACGCTTTGGCTGAAGAACTAATGTACGGAATTTCACAAAACTTTAGATTCAGTTATACCTTGATATAAAAGGGCGCTGATTAGATTTTGGTGTATATCGCCCCATAGGTGGCGCTGGTATCCTATTTTTTCTCGACTTTCGCAATAGCTGTATATCAAAAACTGACACACGGATTTTCATCAAGCTTTAGATTAAGTTATAAGTTAACTTAAATATTTACTTAAGTTATGGTGTACACTGCCCAAAAGGTGATGCTGCTGTGCTGCATTTTGTACGATTTCCGCAATAGCGCTATCTCAAGAACTAATGCACGGATTTCCACCAAACTTCAGATTCAGTTATACTTTGACGTGAGCTGTTACTAATTATGTATTGGTGTACATCGCTCAATAGGTGGCGCTGCTATGCTGAATTTCTCACGATTTTCGAAAAAAGCTATATCACTAAAACTAATGCACGTAATTTAACCAAACTTGATATTCTGTTACATTTTCAAGCAAATAGATGCTTACTTGGGTGTATATTCAACAATATGAGTTGATTTTATTCCCTTTGTGTTCGAAATTTCGGTTGCGGACATCTAAGACGGTGGGTCCCGAAATTCAATGATTTGTTTGAAACAATGCGATACTTCTTGTTAAATGCATCTAATGCAACAAACCTATATACCTTTACAATTTTCATGAGGGGCTTAGATTGTTATTTAATTTTGGCACTGTAATAGAGAATTTTGAGTTATTAACCTGTATGAGATAGAAAACAGTTTTGGGATTGGCACATCTGGCGAGTTTTTACATATTTTGATTTTATACAAATAATATATTTATCAAAAATGTATCATTATATTTGAACTCATTTGAATAAAAGTACCATTACGAGTATTATTTGATATTTCATATGGTACTTTTCCAGTAAGTGGAACTTGCCGAGGATAGAAAAAATGGCCTTGGGGAGAGAAGGATATTTGACAGCATATTTACTGTCAATTTATTGACTGTTTTATATACAATTTGTTGAATATTTATAAAATTTCTTTAATATAAAGAAATTATTTATTTCTTTTTCTATAAATACAGGAGTAAGCTGTATATAAACAGCAGCAACAACAACATATATAAATATATGCATACTTATATATGTTACAATATTTTGTAATGATGACAAGAAAGTTTGTGCAATAACAGTAATTATCTCGCTCTAGATCCATTATAAAGATTGCACTGACAACGATCACACCATTAAATAATTTAGGAGATCTAACCGGCGTCCATTACAAAAAAAATATTTGTATATGAAATTTGAAACCGTCATTATTAGTACAAAGTTCACAGTCGTCATATTAATATAGCAAGTCTGCAGCCGTCATCATTTAATTAGCACATACTCGAAAAGCATGCTGTTTCCTCATAATTGAAGAGGAGAATATCGGTTACGGAAAAGATCTTTATTAAATCAGTAGAATATCATACAGCGTTAAAGCATTATCACAACAGTAGAAGAATATTGCGGCTTTTGAAAGCTTAAACTTTTAGTAGCTCTCCACCATAAACTTCATTTCAAATGACGTTAAATATGCTGTTCATTATTTTTCTGAGGGTACCGCTTCCTTGTTTTAGTCGTGTGTTCTGAAAATAACTCTTCACACACAAAATCTGAGCTCCTGAATGATGTTTTGTCAATAAGTACCTGATCGCCGAGTCACTTTTACGGCAATGCAGAGATGCCGACTAGCGAATGAGAATGGTCATCAAGTGGAAACACTATTTTTAAGCGCCGGAGAAAGATTATGCAAAACGGCTTTTTCCCCAAAACGCGCGCATAAATTATAAATAAGAATAATTAAAAAAAAAAAAGAATGTAAAGAATATATTTAAAATTTCGTTTAGAATAAATACAAAATATGTTGAAAAATGATAATTACAGAACAGGTAATTTTAATAGAATTAAAAGCATTTATCAGCATTTAAGCCCTTGAAACAACGTAATAATACGTGAAATGTTTTTACAAATATATTTTAAAAGAGAAATAAAATATTAATATACGCATTTTAAATAGAAATGAATTTAAGTAAAATGAAAAATTGGAATATTTTTTAAGGTAGGAAATAATTAAATGAACTAGGGCTCCGGAATCATGTTAGATAGAAAACTTTTATGGAATATATTTATAAGGAAGCGGGGAAATTTAATTTTCGTAATACATATATATAATATATATGTGTGTGTGTGTGTGCGTATATGCATTTTGCATATATAAACAAGTATAAAAGTTCATTAAGTTTGTTTTCATCACCGTTTAAATAATCTGGCAACAAATCGCGCTTCTTGAATCGTGAATTACGCCAAGCTTTCTAAACTAGTTGGATGTGCCAATCCCAAAACTTTCTTCTATCTTATACATCTTAATATTTCAAAACCTAGTTACACATGTTAATACTTCAATATTATTAGTTCAATACTATACCAACTTTCATTTTCATCTTAAATTTCTGCTCAAGTCAATTAAACGGATTAAAAACGAGTTAATCTATATCATGATATTTGTTAAAATTATTAATTTTTCCTTATTTTGTCGTTATCAGCTGTTTGCGAATAGCCGGCATAGCAGGAAGCGAGTTCCCGCCGCTGCATGAGCCGCCTATGCACAATAGAACTACGAAAAATCAAGAAAAGTATACAAAAATCGCTAGCACGGAGCCCCATTACCGCGCAATATTTCCAAATTCAAGGAGAACCTGTTGGCCAAAGCCAAAAACAAGCACAAACATTTTGGTTCAATTGTATGCATAATTTTATACGCTGTTCGATGGTACAATAATGAAAATGACACAGAGATCGGAATTATAGCGCCCCCTTCTTTCGGAATTTTTTCAAGTTAAGGGAGGACTTTTTTGCTACAGCCAGAAACATGCACAAAAAATTTGGTTCAATTATATGGATAACTTCATACACTTTTCGATGGTACAATAATGAAAATGGTACAGACATAGCAATTATAGTGCCCTCTTCCGGCAGAATTTTTCCAAATTCACGGAGGACCTTCGTGACATGACCAAAAATAAACACATAAAATTTGGTTCAATTCTATGCATAACTTCATACACTTTTCGGCGGTACAATATACAAAATGGCACAAAAATTGTACAAAAATCGCTATTACAGCGCCCTCTACGAGCGAATTTTTTACAAATTAAGGGAGGACCTCCTTGCCATAGCCAAGAACTTAAAATTTTTTTTTGGTTCAATTCTATGCATAACTTCATACACTTTTCGATGGTGCAATATTCAAAATCGCACAAAAATCGCTATTACAGCACCCCCTAACGGCTAATTTTTTGCAAATTCATGGAGGACCTGCTTGCCATATCCAAAAACTTAAAATAAAAATTTGGTTTAATTCTATGCATAACTTCATACACTTTTGGACGGTACAATATTCAAAATCGCCCAAAAAACGCATTTACAGCGCCCCTTACCGGCTAATTTTTTCCAAATTCAGGGAGGACCTGCTTGCCATATTCAAGAACTTAAACTAAAAATTTGGTTCAATTCTATGCATAACTCCATACACTTTTGGATGGTACAATATTCAAAATCGCACAAAAATTGTTATATCAGCGCCCCCTACCGGCGAATTTTTTCCATATTCCGGGAGGACCTGCTTGCCATAGCCAAAAACTTATAATAAAATTTTGGTTTAATTCTATACATAACTTCATACACTTTTTGATGGTACAATGGCGACAGACAGACGGACAGACGGACACACAGACAGACAGACATTTTCTATAAACATGTTTTTTTGGAATCTCTGACCCCTAAAACATGCAAATCCGTCGAAAACCGGAAGTCGAAAAAATTTCGATTACAATACATTCTTCTGTTGAAGATAGAAGAAAGTAAAAACAACTACGCACTTACAGTGAAAAAGTACCATTCATAGTTCATTAAAAGGACGGTGGAATCTGAAAAGAACAAAAATTGACCGAAAAACAGATGTTTTGTTTTCGTGTTAAAATTTTAAGAAAAAGCAATTTATCACCATGTGCTTGGTAGAAAGTTATTTTCCGTACTTGTTAAAGGTAAGTAAAGAAAATAACATTTTGTAATGTACTTCAAAAGAGTTGTTCTCAAAACACATTTTTTGCCATATAAACACTTTTTTAATGTTCCATACGTTTTAATTTTAGTTAAAAAATTTTAATATATATGTGGAAAAATCGTTATAGAAACTACAACACATTTATACAACAAACGTCAGTTTGTTAAAGCCCATAAGTAATTAATAAAGTATGTTAATATGTAAATTAAGTGTTGTGCCAGTTTATTATTTATTCGTGAAATAACTATTTGTCAGATTAAAAAAAAATGTTTTTTTTCTTTTTAACCCTAAAATCCTCTTTGGTAATAAAATGTAAAAAAAATGACAATCTATTTTGAAAATTGGAACGCGTGAACTTTTAAAAGTTAATCAATAGCTTAAAAAATAATTTTCACTAAATTTATTTTTAACACTTTCCAACAAAGTTGAAAAGTGTTTATGACTTCTGTTTGTCTGTCCGGCTGTCCGTCTGTCCGTCAATCCGTCAGTCCGTCTGGCCGTCTGCCCGTACTCTAACTCCCATAAACATACTCGGATTGCCCAGCAATTTTTTGATTGTTATTGACGTTTACCATAGTACGTTCCTTATTTCAAATGAAGTTTGTAGCATGTTTAGTTCATTTATGGAGACAGTAAAAAGTTTTCCGCTACTTTACGACCTATGGGAAAAAATCATTTAAAATGATTTTTAATGATGCTACACGCTTTCGAACGTAATAAAACTGATATGCATTTATGAAGTAAAATAAAATATGCATTCTATAGAATATGCGGTGCAAAGAATAGTTATTATTCATTTACAGGGCCATACAAAAGAATTCCGTTACATAATGATATAGGGGTGGAGAGAAATGTTTGCGGAGTGTCTTAGTTATGTTAAATTATTTTATGTATAATGAAATCGATATACTTCGATGAGGTTTCATATAACTTACTTCATGTATAATACGAAGTGCAAAGGATTTACAGGGACACACAAATGATTTCAGACACTATATTGTATCCGAAATACTGAACAGTAGCGATGATTGCTGGAAATGCATTTTTATGTTATGCGATTTTATGTTTCACTATATTTATGCATAGTATATGGTGTGTATAAATGCTATAATTCATATACATTGTTACACAAAAGAATGCGTAATGGTTACTGGGTATGAGAGCAAATTGCTTAAAGGTGGTTTTTAAATGAGTTATACATTGTTATTCTGAACTGCACTTGGTTTACTAAGAGATGTTTGTAGAATATAGGTAAAATGACATACAGGGCCACGCAAAGAGTGGGATATATGGCCGTCTATAAATGATAATTTCTAGGAATGTAATTTCAGTAGTTTTAAGAGTGTTTTAGTTTGAATTAAATTTTAGCTAAATAGTGGCGTATAATAAGGGTACTAGGTTAATTACAGGGTTGTACAAAAGTATTCAAGTGTGTTTCCATCTATTACTATAAACTGCTGAAAGAGAAATTTCAACCTGTTATGCGTTTTCTTGCTAAACTAAATTTCCCAATTATATAGTATATAATATCAACTACTCATCAAATATAGGACTTTTCAAAAGAATTGGAAGAAATATTTGGACGGTTACTGCTGAAATCAGTTTTCCAAATGTTCTATGCGTTTTCTAAAATGCTTACTTAGTTATCTTCTTTTCCTTATTTCCCTAAATAACGAAGTTTTGTTAAAACATTGAGGAAGTGTTGGAAAGTGTTCTTAATCTATGCTCAAAGCTTGATTTTTCTTTCTTATTTTTGTATAAAATGTGTATTTTATTCGTTATTAGAGAAATTGTGTATGAAGAATGTCTTGTTGGAAGAACATAAGTAGTGACAAATACTTTTTAATGTGCACAACCCTGTTGCGCAGGAACAATTACAGGTAGAGAATAACGCGCATTTACTTTTACCGTCGTCTTCTGTGCTTTGCCGGAAGTCTCTATGAACGGGGGTTCCTCACCGATAATCTTTTAACTCCCTCCGTAGTGTATTATGATTTAGTTTCTGAGAAGAAAGCAGTTCGAATCCATCGACCGATAAAAATGTAATTCTGGCAGACTAATACTGACTATAATACTAATGTAAACCGATTAATATACTATAATATATACTCGGATATGTTTTCGAAAATCCATAGCAGTAAAAGAAACTTTGTTTTTATAAATCCTTTCTATGAACGGCGGTTCCTCGCCGATAATCTTTTACCGCCTCCGTAGTGTATTATGATTTTGTTTCTGAGAAGAAAGCTGTTCGAATCCATCGACCGATAAAAATGTAATTCTGGCAGACTAATACTGACTATAATACTAATGTAAACCGATTAATATACTATAATCAGTGGCGTGGCGTCCGGTCATCGCTGGATGCGGCGATGACCAAGCAATATTTTAAAACTCTTAATAAGCTTTTAAAACTCTACGATCCAGTTTTAGCAGAACATTTGGAGTTCATGTATAAGTGAAGGTAAGATTTAAAGTTTCTTTTTTGAACATTCAACCATTGAATTTTAGAGTTAATAATTTTTCACCACAAACTTAAATAATTGCGATGACCACCGAAAATTTTCACGCCACGCCACTGACTATAATATATACTCGGATATGTTTTCGAAAATCCATAGCAGTAAAAGAAACTTTGTTTTTATAAATCCTTTCTATGAACGGCGGTTCCTCGCCGATAATCTTTTACCGCCTCCGTAGTGTATTATGATTTTGTTTCTGAGAAGAAAGCTGTTCGAATCCATCGACCGATAAAAATGTAATTCTGGCAGACTAATACTGACTATAATACTAATGTAAACCGATTAATATACTATAATCAGTGGCGTGGCGTCCGGTCATCGCTGGATGCGGCGATGACCAAGCAATATTTTAAAACTCTTAATAAGCTTTTAAAACTCTACGATCCAGTTTTAGCAGAACATTTGGAGTTCATGTATAAGTGAAGGTAAGATTTAAAGTTTCTTTTTTGAACATTCAACCATTGAATTTTAGAGTTAATAATTTTTCACCACAAACTTAAATAATTGCGATGACCACCGAAAATTTTCACGCCACGCCACTGACTATAATATATACTCGGATATGTTTTCGAAAATCCATAGCAGTAAAAGAAACTTTGTTTTTATAAATCCTTTCTATGAACGGCGGTTCCTCGCCGATAATCTTTTACCGCCTCCGTAGTGTATTATGATTTTGTTTCTGAGAAGAAAGCTGTTCGAATCCATCGACCGATAAAAATGTAATTCTGGCAGACTAATACTGACTATAATACTAATGTAAACCGATTAATATACTATAATCAGTGGCGTGGCGTCCGGTCATCGCTGGATGCGGCGATGACCAAGCAATATTTTAAAACTCTTAATAAGCTTTTAAAACTCTACGATCCAGTTTTAGCAGAACATTTGGAGTTCATGTATAAGTGAAGGTAAGATTTAAAGTTTCTTTTTTGAACATTCAACCATTGAATTTTAGAGTTAATAATTTTTCACCACAAACTTAAATAATTGCGATGACCACCGAAAATTTTCACGCCACGCCACTGACTATAATATATACTCGGATATGTTTTCGAAAATCCATAGCAGTAAAAGAAACTTTGTTTTTATAAATCCTTTCTATGAACGGCGGTTCCTCGCCGATAATCTTTTACCGCCTCCGTAGTGTATTATGATTTTGTTTCTGAGAAGAAAGCTGTTCGAATCCATCGACCGATAAAAATGTAATTCTGGCAGACTAATACTGACTATAATACTAATGTAAACCGATTAATATACTATAATCAGTGGCGTGGCGTCCGGTCATCGCTGGATGCGGCGATGACCAAGCAATATTTTAAAACTCTTAATAAGCTTTTAAAACTCTACGATCCAGTTTTAGCAGAACATTTGGAGTTCATGTATAAGTGAAGGTAAGATTTAAAGTTTCTTTTTTGAACATTCAACCATTGAATTTTAGAGTTAATAATTTTTCACCACAAACTTAAATAATTGCGATGACCACCGAAAATTTTCACGCCACGCCACTGACTATAATATATACTCGGATATGTTTTCGAAAATCCATAGCAGTAAAAGAAACTTTGTTTTTATAAATCCTTTCTATGAACGGCGGTTCCTCGCCGATAATCTTTTACCGCCTCCGTAGTGTATTATGATTTTGTTTCTGAGAAGAAAGCTGTTCGAATCCATCGACCGATAAAAATGTAATTCTGGCAGACTAATACTGACTATAATACTAATGTAAACCGATTAATATACTATAATATATACTCGGATATGTTTTCGAAAATCCATAGCAGTAAAAGAAACTTTGTTTTTATAAATCCTTTCTATGAACAGCGGTTCCTCGCCGATAATCTTTTACCGCCTCCGTAGTGTATTATGATTTTGTTTCTGAGAAGAAAGCAGTTCGCATCCGACGACCGATAAAAATGTAACTCTAACTGTAATGTTTATGTAAACTGATTAATACACTATAATAACTACTAGGAAACGTTCCTCAAAAATCAATAGCAGTAAAAGAAACCTTGTTTTTATAAATACTTTCTATGAACGGCGCTTCCTCGTCGATAATATTTTATCCCCTCCTTACTGTATTATGATATAGTTTCAGCGAAAGAAATTCGCATCGGACGACCGATAAAAATGTAATTCTAACTGTAATGTTTATGTAAACTGATTAATACACTATAATAACTACTAGGAAACGTTTCTCAAAAATCAATAGCAGTAAAAGAAACCTTGTTTTTATAAATACTTTCTATGAATGGCGCTTCCCTGCCGATAATATTTTATCCCCTCCATACTGTATTATGATTTAGTTTCGGTGAAAGAAGTTCGTATCCGACGACCGATAAAAATGTAATTCTAACTGACTAATACTGACTGTAATGGTTATGTAAACTGATTAATACACTATAATAACTACTCGGAAACGTTTCTCAAAAATCAATAGCAGTAAAAGAAACCTTGTTTTTATAAATGCATTCTATGAACGGCGGTTCCTCGCCGATAATATTTTATCCCCTCCGTACTGTATTATGATATAGTTTCTGGGAAAGAATTTCTCATCGAACGACCGATAAAAATGTAATTCTAACTAATATTGACTTTAAAGCTAATGTAAACTGATTAATACACTATAATAACTACTCGGAAACGTTTCCGAAAATCAATAGCAGTAAAAGGAATTTTGTTTTTGTGAATGCTTTTTTTTTACATTATGGAAATATATTGGTTTCTGTAGCTTCTAAAGATACAGAACGTTTTGCGAAATAATTTGTAACTCGGAAGAGGGCATTGTTTATTTTCTTTGATGGTTTCATTATACAATTCGTGATTATATTATACAATTCGTGACTAAGAAACATTTTCTTTTTATGGAGAGAGAGATCACTTTAAAACTTTTTAAAAAGTCAAAAATTTTTTTTACATGTTACCGAACTAAAAAAAGTATGACGATACTCCAATTAAAACAACTTTTATGATAAATTATGGGAGGTATACCTGTCTAAATGAATGTAAATTTGAACTTTAACCTTTTATCTACTGACGGTACTTATAAGTACCATTAAAATAACTTGTTATAAAATTAATTTCATACAGCAGTCAGCTGTAATACAGTTTAGAATGAGTTATAGATACATTACTTTATCTTGTTTCAAAATCATTGTTGGTTACACGAAACAAAAGTATTTTTAAAAGGATGAGTGGAATTTTTCAATTTGGAAATATTTCTATATTTCTATTGTAAGAACATTACATTTGTACATTTCCTAATTCTACAGAATACTAAGAAAAAGATTTAAAATGAAAGATTTGAGTGGGGTTATAAATATTGCACAAAATCCCTATAAATTCAAATTAAATGAATCCTTCTAAATCCTTCACTCCTTCTAAAATCCTTCTAAAATTTATTAAATGATTATGTAAATCTTCTAGTGTAGTTTAAACAATTCACGAAAATTGTTTTGGAAGATAAAATTTTCATGAATTCATAATTCAGTACATAATGGGTTAAAGTAATTTTTCTCAAATCAGATATTTTTGACATTACGCACGTCCTGTTTCCACAACTAAGTAACCTTATAAAATTAAAATTTTGTGTTATACTGTATTTCATTTATCTTAATTACCTATACCTTTTTTAATTAAGTACCTGTTATTTTGCATTTTATGGCTTAATTTCCTGAAAAAAATATTTTCGTCTGGAAACGTGATTATTATTTTAGGTTCAAGTTAAAGTATGATATAGTAAAAATATATACGTATATGTAACATTAAGTGGATATATCGAATACTTTTTTTATAATCCTGCGAGCAACATGTGTATGTCATCGAAAATCCTTAATTAGTATGTCTTAATTATATCAGATGTAAATTTCCAACTCGGCGAATAATGCCCGGATCAGGATTCGAAGCAGGGGTCTCTTGGTTCTACCATCTGAGCTATCTCGGGCAAACTCTGGTGGAACTTTTTCACCCACGTGACCTTATTGATTAATAGCATCTGGTGTGAAATCTGCTAAGTGCGTAAGGTATCTTTTTAAATTTATATATTATACTGTATGATGCTTTTGATATTAGATTATAGTCGACTAGCCGCCCTTGGCGACCGGTTTGGTCTCCCTTAAAATTTATGTTTTTGAAAGCATGCTAAGCATTGTATTATATTACTTTTATTCATAATTAAATTTACTTGGACTCCCTTAAATATAATTAATATAATCCCTTAAGCTAATATTAGTTTTTTTTAATTAATATATCTCAATTTGTTGATTTTCTGCAAGCAAGTAAACCCTATTGGAGTACAATGGAAACCTATGAGAATTTAGCGCAATATTAGAGATACCGCTAAGTTGGCGTCACTTTTGGAAACTAATTTGGTCGCCAAGTTGGTGACAAACTTGGCGGCATTTGGCGACAGAGCATTGGTCCCCTCTGTGGTAACCCCCCCCCCCCTTATAGGTATGGATATGCATTAAATACTGCTCAATAAGAAATGAGATGTGTTTCATTTGGGCGTTGCCATTAAAGAATAAACAAATAATCGTGATTTTTGTGCCACGTACGGAGCGTAATATATGTATAGATACTATACATTTGTCAATGATGAACTGTTTCGTTTTCTTTCATTTAATATTCTAGTTTTATTCGACAAAAATGTTTGAATTTGGTCCATCTTTAAGCATATTCGATGGATATCTTTCAAAAAAGTTATATTCTAGATCTAGGAAATTTATTTACTATACATATTACAACATTACTCAACAGAATAAATCGCAGGTAATGGAACTCCAGAAATCGCTAGATACGTAATTACACTAGATTAAATTTAACACAATTATTGAACAATGACCGGACTAGGATTCCAACCAGGGATCTCTTGGCTGAAGCAGCCAATGCTGTACGATCTGAGCTATCCCGGGCGAATCCAGAGGAACTTTTTCACACAGTTAATCTTATTGATTATAGCATCTGGTCTGAAATCTGGTTCATCTCAACAGAATAAATCGCAGGTAATGGAACTCCAGAAAAATCGAATTAAGCAAAATTATATTATAACTATAAAAACATCTTGCAAACTCTCCGAAATGACGGTCAGCAAAGCTTTTGTTTCAGAAATTCTTTTTAAAAATCTCAGAAATCCATTGGTTTTTGAAAATAAATGAATGTTTTTCGGAATCTTGGGTAACTCGTAAGAAGTTCTATTTTCGCAAACCTCCGTACAAGAAATACGACTTTTTATTCCACAATGATGCCCTCTGGTGGCTAGAATTGCAAATATTCACAGAAAACTACAGTACAGTATTGAAGAACGGATAGCAAAAAAAAACTTCCAAGAGTAATAATATAAAATATTTTTTTTTTCAATATTAATGTAGCTTAGTTAACATGTTTGTTGAACATGGAACGTTTTAGTTGAGAATAGATAGCCTTCAAATAGTTACATTCTAGGTCGAGGAAACTAATTAACACACTAAACATATTATTGGGAAACGTTTCCGAAAATCAGAGTGAGCAAAAAAAAAAAAAAAAAAAAAAAAAAAAAAAACTGAGAATTTTTCATTAAATCTCAAAAATAAATTCGTTAAAACTCACAATGCATCGTTAAATCTCAAAAATAAATTCGCTAAATCTCACAATGTTTCGTTAAATCTCAAAAATAAATTCGTTAAATCTCAGGATGTTTCGTTAATTCTCAAAAATAAATTTGTTAAATCTCAAAAATAAATTCGTTAAATCTCAAAAATAAATTCGTTAAATCTCAAAAATATATTAGTTAATTCTCAAAAATAAATTCGTTAAATCTCAAAAATAAATTCGTTAAATCTCAAAAATATATTAGTTAATTATCAAAAATAAATTCGTTAAATCTCAAAAATATATTAGTTAATTATCAAAAATAAATTCGTTAAATCTCAAAAATAAATTCGTTAAATCTCAAAAATATATTAGTTTTTGTGGTTTCTAAAGATAATGAAGGCTTTTCGGAATCGCAGATAATTCGGAGGAGTTTATTGTGCATTTTCGTGCGTGGTTTTGTCATTTTTGCATCGATTAAGAAGCTTAATCAATAAAAACAATGTTTTTTTTTGGCTGTCACTGATCTTTGGAAACGTTTTTCTTGACATTTGCCTTTTTTTTTTTACAGTGCAAGATAAAAATAAGTCTTTAGGAGAAAGATAACCAGATCCTGCTTGAGTATGCAAGTGCGTACGGTATTTTTTAAAATTTACATATTATATTGTATGATGCTTTTGATATTAGATTATAGTTGATACTATACATTTGTCAATGATCAACTGTTTTTTTTTTCATTTAATATTCTAGTTTTATTTGACAAAAACGATTAGATTTGATCTCTTATGAGTTCTCTAATACCTGTTGCATAAAAGTCTTTGGACTGCACTCTCAGACATCTGTGTACCTCACATTCAACATCTGCATCGGTTGGCTGTAAGCTAAACCATGAGAACACCCAATTGCAGTTGCTAATCCTGTTTATTGTTGTTCGCCTGTCAGCTGTAACCATTTCCTCAATCTTCCGCACTATTTCTTCTGTCGCAATCTCAACAGAACTACCACTTCGTTCTTTGTCAACAACTTTTAAACGCCCTTGCTCATCTTGTACTATTTTTGTCTCATAAATTCGAAATTGATATCTTACCGCTGGACAGTCCTGCCACATATTGGCATATTTGTAAAAAAATTACCACTTATTTCCGACCTCTAATATGCGTTTGTAACATACTTACTGCCTTTCCCTCGTATATAAGTACAAAAGAATACTTAAGGTCAAAGAAATTTACTTTACAAATAAATAAATAGAATGCACAATTCATCTTTAAAAAGATTAAACTTAAAATTATACTACTTGCAAATTACTTAAAAGGTGAAAAAATAGTTAAAAAGGTGTTAAAATACTTTAATATCCTCAGTATTTTCAACTATATACATATCCTTCGTCAGAGAATACAAAAATACAAGCGTAATATTTTCAAATTTCACGTAGTCGTAATTTTAAGTTTAAATTTTCTTTAGGTGACTAAAATAGTTGCATAACTTCAATCTATCTTTTCGAGATAAAAATCCGCTGGAAATAATCAATCCAAAGCGTTCTGAAGAAATTAAACGAAATTTGATTTACCTCTCATCTGAACAAGTGAACAGGTGAATGCTTTGATGGGATATTCAGTTCAATGCAACTCCACTCCCAGTGGATGAGTATTTCTATGTATCACATCATAGGGGAAAGTAGGGTAATGACGCTCAGAAGGGCAATATCTCTAAACAGAATAGAATTGAAAACGTGCGATCGGTACCGGCACCTAGTGAACGTCATCGTAAGTTCCCAGTAAGGATGTAATGACCGTCGGAAGGAAAGTATTTTTGTATCCTCACGTTATTATTTTGCATTTGTTTTATTATAAAATTCTACAACATCTAACTTGCACGTAAGTGTACACTCTTATTTTAAAATATTAAATTTCTCATTATGTCTACAAAGTATATACATTTAGCTGTACTTTCATGCTTTTATTTGTTTTTTTAGTGCGTTGTTACGCCAATTATAATGCATTAAAACCCAACATGGCGATAACGAGTAATGGCGCTCGCGTGGAATTCCGGAAGAAATGTTGCTAGTGGGCAACTTTTTTAAAATTCAAATTTATTGATTAACACCACTTTTTTGAAATGGTAAAATTACTCTGTTTTCGCCTTAATTAATATGTCATTAAACAAGGTGAATATTATGATTTCAAAAATGTAGTGAAAAAAAAACAAACCTAAATTTTAAAAAAAGTAGCCCACTATAAATGTGTAACACGATATGTGTAAAGTGGCTGCAAAAATTCTGCAGTGGTGTGAACAGCCCACGCAACTACATATATGACTTTCGTCTTACTTAAATGTTGTATTCAAACTCTGAGCGCAATTACCCTACCATGTCGGGCATTAGTGCTCAATCGATGGTTATTTAAATAAAACGATAAAAAAAATCCCTTAAACTTTTATGCAAATTACTTGATTGCAAGCTTTCCTTATGCTTTTCAGTTATACTTCGTTGATAAAGCATTGATTTTTTATGGTCTAGCTATTCATGTTTTCCCTTAAGCGCCATTCCCCTACTTTCCCCTATACCTATATATATCGCTATAGAAAAATATTCTAGCCATAGTACAGTAGGTGTAGTATAATATAATTAAGAAATGTTAAAGAATAATGACGAAAAATACGACTTTAAAGAAAATGAAGCGATTAACGAAGTAGGAAAGAGCGATAAATTAGGATTAGATAACCCTAGAGAAGGAGGTGGTGCTTAAAACTAAAAATATTATATATTTACTAGGGGGCTCTGCCCCATGCAAGCTACGCTCGCCAACCCCCGTTCAGACACCGCAGAATCTAAAAATCTAAAAATCTAATGGGTTTTAAAATATTAGAGAAGTTTAAATTATACTGAACTGCAGATCTCCCTGTAAACGGGTTTCCATTCAATTCCCTTTGATTGCAAAAATTTAACGAAGAATCAGTTGCTGTTAAGACATCCAATGGTTGTTTTCGTTTTTGATTAAAGAGGATCAGTTAAACATTTGAAAAGAAGCTAAAATAAAATGAATTAAGTATTCAGAGTCTTTGTCAACCGATATTTTAAAACAATCTCTATAACAATAGCCTAAATTATGTGACTATCATCAACAGTTCCGGGCGGAACACTTTGCTTTTTATACTCTAGGTGCCATTTTGATACATTAAGGTTATCCAGGCACAGGTGATAAGTCGCCAAATATTATTCTATACCCATCACTTCATCTATATTATAATAGTTGAAGCCATCAAATGCCATAAACAAATACGATCTGATCCCTTCGCCTTTCATATGAAGGTTTGGAACAAATGTCATATAGCTGTCATAAATGTCATGGCGCGATTTTTTTCCAACGCTAATTTGGGGAACGCATCAACAGCATCAACAACAACATACGGCTTACCATATCAAGCAAAATAACGATACTATGGCGCCAGTTAAATACCCGTTGCGTATATGACATTGGCGTCAGAAAAAATCGCGCCAATATAGGACCGTATATGACATCTGTGCCGAAAGATAAAATAAAAGTCGGGTGCAAATCTCGCCAATATTTTTTTTTCATCTCGCCAGTTAGCATTTTTTTTATTGTTCGAGTAGTAAATTAAAACATTGATTTGAAGTTGAAATTAAATGTCATGGTTTGTTACATAATTTAATATTTCGCCAGATGTCATATACGGCATGTTTGGCATGATTTTTTTTTTTTTTTTTTTTTTTTTTTTTTACGAAAATTTGGCGAAAACCTAGTTTTCGAATACCAGTTACATAATTATTTTTGGTACTACTTAGTTATTCCGTCGACAAAAAATCTATCGCGAACTATAAGATTAAATGTCAATAATGGTTGATCGTAAATGTCACATTCACTTGACTTTTAGCAAGTTACACGTGTTTACGTCATCAAGTGATTTTTATTTCGACGTTTTATTTTTATTTTTATTAATGTTATACTAATTTATTTGTTCTTTCGTTATTTAAAATAAAAATTTTGTCAATCTGTACAATTTGGCGAGTGGTTTGGCGATTTATATAATTTGCGAAATTGGGTGACGGAATAATTACTACATTGTACCGTATTTTTTAATTATTTTCTATTATTTACAAAAGGAAATAGCAAAAAAATAATTAATTACTATAGAACAATATAATTTATATAAATTTAAAAAAGAAATAACAGTAAATATACATTTATTATTAAATAAACAACAATAGCCGGGTTACCATGTCTATCAAAATAATGCCATTTGTGCGCCAATTAGGTACCCCGGTCCGTATGTGACATCTGTGCCTAATATTTTTCTTTTCGTTTTTTTTTTTTTTTTTTTTTTTTTTTTTTTTAAAGAAGTGAAAGCTATCAATTTAAATGTTTCATTTTTAAATGAAAGTTTTGTATTTAATAAAATGATAACGAAATACAAAAAAGCATTGTTCTTAGCATAGATTTAAAGGAGGCCAAACTGTCGCCAAATTAATTTAAAATAGTAACCTTTTCTGAATTATGAAAAAAAAATTTCTGTTATGATTAAAATTTGAGTTGCCATCATTAGAAAAAATGTATCTAAAATTAGAAAAAAAATTAATATTTCGAAAACTAATTCGAATTTAAAAATTCTAATACCAGTTTTGGGATCTGTGGATCAACAGAGATTTTTGGTGTTAATTTCATCGCAAAGTATTCCATATTTTAGGAGAAATCGCCGTGAAACAAAATCAGTTGTTTAATCAGTCGATTCAAAGAATCGATACATTTCAGGCGTTTCATATATTCGTTTCATAAATTCGTTTCATTAGGATTTTATATATATAGGGTAGATAAAAGAAACAAATTTAAAAGTAAACGAAAAGTGAGTTTAAGAGAAATTTTAAAGGTTTACACTGTTCAAATTATACAAATACCCGTCATAGTCGAACGAAGCAAAAAGCTAGATATTAACCCTTTATGTACTGAATTATGAATTCACAAACATTTTGTCTTCTAAAGCATTTTTCGTGAATTTTTGAAACTGCATTAGAAGATTTACATCATCATTTAATAAATTTTAGAATGATTTTAGAAGGATTGGATGATTTAAAAGAGTTAATTATATTTGAATTTATCTCTATTCTGTGCAATATATATAATCCCACTGAAATATTCTATTTTAAATATTTTTTTAGCATTTTGTAGAATTAGGAAGTGTACAAATATAATGTTCTTACAATAAAAATATTTCCGAATTGAAAAATCCCCCCCCCCCCCCCCAACGCCCAGAAAGCGGAAAAGATGCAAAGGCAAAAGAAATCAACCTTTTAAAAATATTTTTGTTTGTGTAACCCAAAATGCTTTTGGAACAAGGTAAAGTAATGCATCTATAACTCATTCTAAAGTGTATTGTTACTAATCGATGTATTAAATGAATTTTATAACAAGTTATTTTAATGGTACTTATAAGTACCGTCAGTAGATAAAGGGTTAAAAAGCTATCTATCAATAAAATTAATAAAAGGCCAAATTTCATTGTCAAATATTTTAATATATAATAAAAAATTTAAGTCTAACCAGTTTTACAGAAGTAAAGTAAGTAAATAGGAGTAATAATTATATCTTTGTTCTTAGTTTTTATATAAAAGGTGAAAAGACGAAAATAGTTGGCTAATACGTCTCATCTACGTAACAAAACATTAACGTAACAACAACAAACAAAACCCACTTTCGAATGTTTCTAGTTTCCATATTTTAAATTTCACTTTTAAATTTCTTGATTTGAAACATTTTCGGTAAGAAACACCTGATGTTTCTTCATTTCAAAAACATCCAGAAATATATTTAATGAATTATCTGACTTTGTAGTGTGGATTTATTTCTAAACTGCTCTAAGAGAAAAAGTCGTTTAAAACTTGCATGCTGTTTCTTTGTTGACTTTAAATGTTGTTTTTTTGTTTGAATAAAATATTAAGTTAGTGCATTGAGGTATCTAAATTTATTTAAATTAATCCAACAATCTACATACATTTTTTTTTTTTTTTTTTTTTTTTTTTTGGCAGAGAACTGCATGTTCTAATTTCAAATTCATAAATATATTTAAAAAACAATGTAGAACAATGCTTTCTAAAAAAAGATGAAATGCTTAAAAAAATTGTGAGTTTATCTTTCGATTTCTGATTTACACTGTAAAAAAAAATGGTAACGTTACATGTAAAATCCAGGAGCGTTTCGCCTTTTCTCAGGTTTTCAGAATAATTTAGCTCTTTCCTGTGAAATTCTGGTTTTCTTATCTGAAACGTTCCTGAACAAAATTTGGAAACAGCAAAACGCTGCGGCCGCCATTTATTATTTTTTTGCTATAATCCGTTGCTCGCGCGCGAGTGTCGAAAACGAATTCCTTAAATGAATGGAAAAAAATTAATATGGAATGCAAATAAATCAATAGACGACATAATCCTTTACGTCTCTATTGCCAAAACCATTCAGATGAAAATACAATACCTCTGTGACATCGCTAAGAGATTATCTCTCGTACTTGTCTGTGGAATGTTTAAGGAGCAGACCGTGTAAAAAAATACACCTATTATTTGATCTCCATTAACCAGGGGACCACCAAATATGATTCTCACCGATTTGATTAATTTAAAGTATGTTTTAGAGTTTTTATCTCTAATTATTCTTGTGAAAAAATTTCTTCAAATGGGCCTTAGATTTTCAGAAATTAGATGCCGAGGTTTAGCATACGTTTCAAATACCCATTAGTTTGCAGTTCTCAATGTGTCTTTCGTAGTGTGGACGCAGAAGGTTCGCACGCCACCCGTACGGCCCGAGTTCGATGCTACCTCCCGACTTTTTTTTTTTTAATTAATTTTATATTTTAATACTTTACAATTTGATTTAAATTTGATATATATTTGACACTTTGAATTGCTGCAAATTTGAATTTTTTTTTTATTTTCGGAAAAAATATACAATTACGTATAGGATTTTGTTTTTCATGAAAATTTATATGTATTTTATCTAACTTGTAAACTAACATAATTACCGATGAAAATCCAAAATATTTTATGTCTAGATTTTTTTTCTAATTATTATTTACATTTATATATTTTTATATTTTAAGCAAAGTTCAGAAACAATATATCATATATATATTTACTTTATTGAATTTTAACTGGAAATTTATTTTTTCGTGTAAATTATAAATAATAACTAGCGCTGCAGTTCGCAGCCAAGTCCAACTAATAGGAGTGAATTATGGCAGCCAGGTATCGGTCCGAATAGCCTAACAGGTAAGGCATTGGCACGGCACGGCAAGTATCCAGGTTCGATCCCTGGTCTGAACATTTTTCGCTCTGTTGGAATAAACTTCAACTGCGCTACTCCAGCCTTGAATATAAATAATAATTTTGATGTCAATTTCAAAATATTTTTTCATTCCAATAAATAATGATAATAAAGCGAAAATTGTCAACAGGAAATGTAAAAATCGTCTGCGGATCCCGCATGCTGTGAAATGTCAGTAATGTTTTGCTGTCAACAGAAATATTCCTGGTATTTCGCAGGAAACTTACTGGCATTTCTGTAGAATGTTTTTAACATATACAGTAAAGTTCCAGTCATTTTCAAGAAATGTTTCCTGGAAATAATGGGCAACTCACCTGCCCATTTTTTCCCAGGAACGTTGCGGAATTTTTTTTACAGTGTAAGTAGAAGCGGTAGGGGAGATATAATACACTTTTTTAATTATTTTCTTAACACTTCAAAAAACTGTCGTGTTTTCCTATAAAGTGACATTTTATTTATTTATTAAAAATACAGTGAATTTAAAAAATAATCATTCAAAAATGTATTCTAATTATTTTGAATGAATACTTTTGTATCAAATCTCCCCATTACTGGGGAGGACTGATACACTTGCAAGGGAGATTTGATACATTGTTATATATATATATTTTTTTAAAAAGCAAACAATTCAATTTATGTGTTATGCATTTTTATTTATGATAAATCTTGAAACATTTCAGTAAATCTGAAATGAATTGACATGGCATACTTTTGTTGTAGAAACGTCTATTAGAAAAGAAATAAATAAACATTTTTTTGTATATTTATAACCCCACTCGAACATTTTATTTTAAATATTTTCTTAGTATTTTGTGGAATTAGGAAATGTACAAATATATGCAATAGAAATATAGAAATATTTCCGAATTGAAAGATCCCCCCCCCCGCCCCTCCGCCCCTCCAATGCCAAGAAAGCTTAAAATATACAAAGTCAAAAGAAATCACCCCACTGTTAAAAATTTGCAGCATTCTGTACAGTCATTCAACCGTTTTTTGAAAAAACGGTTTCGTAACCTTAAATTAACTGTATTCTGACCATAAAATGGCCAATAATGTGGTCAGAATAGTATTAAATTACGGTAGTGTAACCGTTTTAGGGAAAAAACGGTCGGTCATATGACTGTACAGAATGCTGCAAATTTTTAACAGTGCCTTTTAAAAATATTTTTACTTTGTGTAACCAATAATGCTTTTTGAACAAGATAAAGTAATGCATCTATAACTCATTCTAAGCTGTATTACTATAATCGATGCATTAAATGAATTTTATAACAATGTATTTTAACGGTACTTATAAAGTACCGTCAGTACACCGTTAAAAATTTTGCAGCATTCTGGCTGGTCATTCGACCGTTTTTTGAAAAAACGGTTTCATAACCATAATTTAACTATATTCTGACCATAAAATGGCCAATAATATGGTCAGAATAGTGTTAAAATTACGGTTGTGAAACCGTTTTCGTAAAAAAACGGTCAAATGATCTGCCAGAACGCTGCAAATTTTTTAGTGTAGATAAAGAGTTAGTATCATCAGGAAACTAAAAATGGCGGCCCTGGATTTTCATCTATAATTTTTTTAGGTACCATGTCAGCAGGCAACCAATTCAAATTTGACTCATTGTTTTCGTAGAGATGATTGCAAGAAGATGTTGAGAGTAAAAAAAAAATAGGTGTCGTAGACTCAATTAAGATCAAAAGGATAAATTCCCGTCTTTTTAAATCCAGATTAAACAAAATATTGAGTAAATTATCTTGGAAAAACTTTACCAATTAATCATCTTAACCAAATTCAGTAACTTTTGCTGTAAAATATTAACGAATATTACAGTCTTATATTAATTTTCAACTTAAAAAACTATCTAATTCCAAATATACCAGTGTATCAATTCTCCTCATTACTAATGTATCATTTCTCCATATCATGCGTTATTGGATTTTTAATCATTTTGTATAAATGCAGTTGCAAAATGGCAATCTACTATCTAGTAAAGCTAACCCTAACAATGTGCTTTATAAATAAAAAAAAATTGCAAGATATTAGCTTCACAATAATAAGAGTTATGAAAGGAAATCAGTATTTGAAAAAAAAATTATATTGACATTCCAAAAATCTTCGAAATTAAAGAAAAGCAGTCACTCTTCACTGCTAGTTCCAGCTAATGATGGCTTCTGCAAATAAAAGAAGATGTGTTAAAATGGCTGATAATGTCATTTGCTGGGAAAAATTGCCATTGTAATAATCCTCTCTATGTATCAAGACTTCTCTACCTGCCCTACGTAAATAACTTCAAAATTTTAGAATTTCATATTTGATTAATTCTTATATTTTATTCTTATGAACATTATGGAATTATAATTTCCGTATATTTTAATGTGTAATAAAACCAGTTGGAAATTGCACGTCAAACGTAGCAGATGTGGTGCGTTCGTACTATAGCTGGTTTTATAAATATTTTTTGTACAGCATGTTATACTGAATGTATATTTTAGGGCATTTCAATAAATGCATATCTATTTCATTCTGTTCGAAAAGCTGTAACATCATTAAAATGCGCTTGAAATATTTTTTTCCTATTAGCCGTCATGTAACGGAAAAGTTTTAACGGTCCCTGTCATTAAACTATACATCCGATTTTATAAAATTTGAAATGACTCGACAAAATTGTACAACAATTATATATTTAAAATTTAAGACCATTCGGTTAGTTAGTTTTTGCTCTGTTATATGCGGACGGACGGACGGACTTAACGACGATTATAGATGCTGCGTATATACACTGCTCAAGAAAATTAGGAGAGCAAGCAAAAAAGTGAAGAGAACAGTGCAAGACAGCCATGTATGGGCATAAAATGGATAGTACACGTGTATCAATGGGCAATACAGAAAAAAAGACGCAAAAAATTGTAAGGGAGCTTTTATTCTTTGAAAAGATGAAAAGAACATGAAAAGATGGTTTAGGGCAACAATTTGCTTCCATGTAAATGATAAAAATTGTAATGTTTAGAAATGATGCAAGGTTTTTAATATGGCGTGTTTTTCCATTCATATGATGAGGTTATGGATAACATTTTGGGGAATACTGTTCCGCTGCTCAAGAATTGCAATCTCCAAGTACCGGACATTAAAAAGAGGCCTCGGTCTGGCAGCAGTGCATCGTCTGAGTATGTCCCAAACATGCTCGATCGGATTTAGGTCAAGAAAGCATGCTGGTCATTCCATACGTTGTATTGTTTTAGCTTCAAGCATGTTTTCCAAAATACGAACTGTATTAAGTCTGGCATTATCATGCATGGAAAAAAAAGAAATCACTAATTTCTGCAACATAAAATACGATATAAGGTCTCAGTATCTCGTCTGTATAACTTCGGATCGTCAAAGTGCCATTCCGAATGATATGCAGGCCCGTACGTCCACCTATGCTGATTCCAGCCAATAGCATCAACCCACCTCGTCTGTAATGTGATCTTTCACGAACGAATATGGGATTATTTTGAGTGCCTCTTTCTCTTCATGCCAAAACACATCAGATGTCACATCCATACTGAATCGGGACTCCTCTGTAAATAGAATTTGACTCCAACAACGTTGCCCCCAAACTCGATGTTCAGTTCCCCAGCTTCTTTGGGCCGCACAATGGCTTGGGGTCAACAGAATACAGACCATTGGATTACGTGGATAGAGACCACCCTGATGAAGCCTATTTCGAACTGTTCGGATGGACACCCTTCGTCCTGTGGCCAAGACCAACTGTGTTTTCAGCTGAGTAGCATTTTCAGTACCGTCTCGACCAGCTATTACCAGGATATATCGGTCATCATTTTCTGTGTTAGCACATTTTCGACCTTGAACTTGCCGATGACTATCATTCCATGTGTCTTGGAATAGATTTCACAGCTTTCATGGACACTTCTTGCGATTTCAACAGCGTCCACTACACTACGTTGTGTTTCCCCAAATTTAACTCTCCCGATAACACGCCAAGTCATGGATTGCGGTAAATCATGTTGTTGTGACATTTTCAAGCCACCTTTTCTCAAAACACAAGCTGAGCAATTGAATTTTACAACTCAGGCAGTGAAACAGACGTTTCTGCAAAATCCCGATTTATGCACTTATCACCTTTTACCATTTTTTGCCGTCATAAATTTTAATTTACATGTGAAGTTTCCTTTATCTGTTTTCTACAGCACTTTAAATTATGGATGTTTTATTTGACGTTACTTATCGGGGTAAATATTTGCGTAATTTCGTTAAAACGATGTGCTCCCCTAATTGTTTTGAGCAGTGTATATAATTACGAACTCACCTAAAAATGATAATTGTGTTTCCTTTACCTTAAATTTCTAATTTGTATCTATTTCCAACTTTTTAAGAGGACAAGGGACCGTCAAACACTTTTTTTTTTTAAATTGAACTTTAAATACTATTAAATGGCATACTATATGAATTATGACATGTATTTATCACACAAAAAATTAAAAAAAAAATATTTTGGAGAAAAATAAGTAATTTTCCGGAATATTTTAAGAACCATCAAGAACCATCTAAATGTCCCAACCTCACTGCATATCAATTAAAATCCTCAATATTTTTTATGCCAGTTTGGTTTAAATATACAAATAAAATTCTGCGTCGAATTTTATATATTTGAATTTAAAGGTAAGAAAGGAAAAATATTTTCTAAATTTTAGGAAATTTTCAGCATTTGATTATCATATTTCTGCACTTAACTAACGTTAACTTTTCCAATTACATTTAGTTTAAAAAAACTATCCACAGCCTTATTTGTATATGTAAACCAAACTGGCATAAAAATACATTGTTGGTTTTAATTGATATCGAGTGAGCTTGGGAACATTTTGAATGGTCTAGATAATGATCAAAATATTCAGGAAAATTTCCTATTTTTCTCCCAAAAAGATTTTTTTAAATTCTTGTGTGTTAAATATACAGTAAAACCTCCCTAAAACGACCACGTTCCGTTCCAATAAAAATGGGTCGCTCCGAGAGGTGGTCTCTTAATGGAGGTTATGTTTAAATCTAGGTTTTTAATTGTTGAGAAAGGGTAGCGATTAATGTTACTAAAATTTATTTTTCACATTAAGGAAAAATATGAAAATTTAAGTATCAAAACAAAAGTTAATTACATAAGTTTATTAGTGCATAGTATAAAAAATAAATACATTGACGTTTGCTTTGATTTTACGGTTTTATCTTTTGTAACTTTTATTTCCAAGTCCTTTCGAATTTCAGTAAATAAATGCAATTTTTTTTTGGACGGAAACAAATAATGAAGATTTCATTAATTTATCTACTTCTTTGAGGGTTTCCTGACAGAATAGAGCAGGGAAGTTTATGGACCGTCATTCTTAATTTGTCATCAGAGTTAAATTCATTGCCTAAAAAGGTGCAATAGGTTTAAACACGTAAAAGTTACCGTAAAAAAATAATAAAAAAAAATTCTAAAATTAGTTTAGAAGTTTGATAAATAATGCGCTCTCCGGGATTATTTTTCTAATAAAACCTTCTTCAAGCGACCAGGAAAAAAAGGAATTTGTTTCATTTTCTTCAAAGAAATGGGTCGATCATGGAGGGAGTTCCACTGGCATGGTCTCTGAATGGAGGTAAAATTAGTATTGAGCCTATGGAAATAAATTTCGTTCCATGAAAGTATGGTCGTTCAGGGAGGTGGTCTCACAGAGAGGTATCACTTTACATATATATATATATATATCGTTCAGGAAAGTGGTCGCTTAATAGAGGTGGTCGCACTGGGAGGTTTCACTGTATTCCATAATTCATATAATGTGCACTTGAATAGTATTTAAGGTGAAAAAAATGAGTTTGAAGGTCCCTTGTCTCCTTAAACAAGCCGAAAATTGTGCGCCAAGCGTGGCAAATGAGGAGAATTCATACTACAACTAGTTTGATAAATATTCATACCTTAGCTCAATAGCTGTTACACTCTTATGCGAAACTGCATGAATAAAAAATTTATGTTGATTCTATATGTTAAATTCAGTAAAACGGAATTAATAGGACTCCCTCTTAAATAGGCTATCATCACCATGGCAACATAGTCTTCATTCGATTTTCAAAATTTGAAATCAATCGAGAAAATTCTGCAACGTTTATGTACTGGGTGAGTCAAAAGAAGTTCGTTACAACTTTAAAAACTCATAAAAAAGGAAGAAATATGATAAAGGAGTGCGGTTTACAAGAAAGGGCTCACAAGGTAGTAGGAGTTTTTTTAGCAGCAGAACAAAAAAATTAAAAAGCAATTTAACAAATTACAACGACCATTTGGAAAATGATTTTTCAAAGACTAAAATTTAAGACATAAAAAATCGCACGGAGTTGATCATACATTAAGTACGCTATGGATTACATTTTTCGGTACTGTACATTTTTAAACATCTACGGAGATGGCCATTCATTACGTACGCCATGGATTAAACATTAATATTCCTGGACCCATTTTAAATGAAATTTCATTCTTAAACTTCTAAACATCCCACACTATTACTTTTTACACCGTCGTATAGAGAAAAAAATGTACTTTTAAATGCAATTTGTTTGAAATCTGTATCTCAATTTGTTTCTGACTTATTAATTTTTTTTGTAGTTTTTATCACTTTTTTGTCATAGTGGCAACAGAAGTATCCATCTCTGTTGAAAGTAAAGGGAAAATACAGATTACTGTATAGACCCATCAGAAAACGAATAAAATGAGGATTAAACCCATAAAAAGCTTCAGATATGCTTTGGATTTCCTACCCTGAGAGGACAATAACCATTTTTCCAAATGGTTAAAAAATAAACTAGAAAACAGGAATTCTGCTTTTTCAGAATTTAGTGTCGCCCCCGATGAATTTTTTTTATCTATAAATAGTAGAAAACATATTTGAATTTTAAGACTTACAGAACATCCTTTTATTTTATGTAAAATAACGTCATTCGCATCAGCTTAAGAATTCCACATTTACGATCCACTCTTAACGGCCTACTTCAGTCACACGAAAAGACCCGTTCGCTAATGCTTTTCCTTTGGAAGAAATTTATAAAGATATCTCGGTCGCATTTCAATATTTTTAAATGATTATTTTGCAGTGGCTAGCTGAGGTCAATCTGTAAAAAGGCCGTTTTTTACTTTTTCAATTTTCATCGGTGATTTTTTTCAAGAGGATGCTTTCATTTTAGGAACCGGTTCTGAAAATGAAAGTGTCCTGATTAAAAATACTTGTAAACGAAATTGAAAAATCAGAAAACGTCCTGCATACAGATTGACCTCAACTAGCCACTGAAAAAAAATCATCTAAAAATAGTGAAATGCGACCGAGATATATTTATAAATTTCTTATATAGGAATAGCATTAGCGAACGGGTCTTTTCGCGTGACTGAAGTAGGGCCTTAAACATCTACACTAAAGTATGCATAGGACGTCACTATCGCGAAATAATACATAAATGCTGCAAAAATCTGCCGTCATTAACAGAAATCATTCGTTTATTTTTTTTCAAAATAGCACGTGTTTTAATTACATTTTCATTCGGTTTGTTATGAAAAAGTGGCAACAAAAATATAATTAATATTTTACAAATATTTTTCTTTTACTTTCTAAAGAAATGGAGTACTTTTGTTGCCAATATTAAGCTAATGGCTCCAAAAACTACAAAAAAATTAATATTTCAAAAATAAATGGAGATTTTCAAACAGTTTTCAAACAAATTGCACTTAAAAGTACATTTTTTTCCAATACGACGCTATAAAAATTGAAAAGGTACGATCCATAGAAGTTAATAAAATTATTATAGAGTATTTAATCGTACTGCTTTGTTTTGCGGATGACTTCTGTCAGGTAACGTTATTTTTTGGAGGCGACATAAAATAAGCTATGAAGAAATAGCATCGTAAAAAATAAGAACGTTAAATCAACCAAAAATTTTAAATTCTAAGCATGCCGGTTTCATATAGCATACCTTCCTCAGTGCTAAGGATGGCGGTAATTTGTTCACATATATAGGAGAGGTGGGGATTCAAGTTACAGGTTTATTAACCAATAGGAAAACAAAGGATTGCAGGTAACAGCCAATAGGAATATAGATGGGAAGTGGAACCGAAGTAGTAAGAAAAACAAATTAAGAGAAAGAAGTTTTATGTAATATTTTTATGTAATATATTGTTGGAAATATTACATAAAAAATTCTTTCTCTTATTTTTTTTTTATAATATAAATATTAAATTTTCCTGTTTTATTGTGGGTGTAATTTCACAATCAAAATAGAAAGACTTTTAACGAATGTGTAGAGGTGAATAACTTTCTTTAGAAACATCACTGAACCCGATTAAGAATGTAAATGACACTAACGTTTTAAATAGAGAAAAGTTTTATTTTCAAGAGCAAAATGCATTTCAGCATTAACCTTTGTAAAATGCATCTATTGCAACTTATTTTAAAATAGCTGGGTGCAAGTGAAAACATGGCGTGCATTTCACTTCTCTAATTTAGAACAAAGGCAAATAATTATTTTTTAAAGAATATGATTTGCAAATCACATAGTTGTAAGGGGTCTCAGGACTCTTAAAGCTTCAAAATTTTCACATTTTTCATTTTTTTAGATCTTAAACTCCTATTTTTTCTGAACATTTTAATGTAATTGTAATTGGCGATCACTCAATTGCAAAACGAGCTTGATTTTATCAGGGGAATTGCTATTGATCATGGTTTCCCTATTGGTTACACTAATAGAATCATCAGGAAGTTTGACAGCTCTTTGGTTCAAAATAGAGATTTGGATTTCTCCACAAGAGTGTTTAGGAAATTTCAATATGTACCTATTATGTTTGAAAGACTCAGAAAATTTTTAATTAATTTTAATATAACTCTCATTGATACCTCTCCTCCCAGTTTGATGGATTTGTTGGTCAAGCATTTGGACTACACTCCTCTCAAATTTCGAGCTGGCATATATGAAATACCCATTACTAGTGAGGATGATAGTAAGAAATATTATATAGGCATGACCAAGAGGAAGTTTGTGGAAAGGTCAAAGGAGCACCGTTATGACATAAAATATCAAAAACCGTCTACAGCTTTGTCGAGATTTTATCTCAATAATTATCATTGCTATATTGATTTTGAGAATGCTAACATTATTGTTCCAGGTAATGACTTACATAAAAATTTAATTAGAGAATCAATAGAAACTTCATTAAGAAAATATGAAGTATGTAATGACAATATATCATATAATATTCCAAAACTTTGGTTACATATCCTTAGAAACGTACCGGGGGCTAAAAAATCCCACATAGAAGACGCTGACGACCCGAAACACAGCGAACCAACAATTTGTTCCATTCGTTTGTTCTTCCAGGAACAAATGTCCAACATGACCTCCAGAACATTCTACAACACAACTGTTGTCCTGTTCATTGTGTTTCGGGTCGTCAGCGCCCTCTACATGTGATTGTTTAACTATTTTTTTTTTTGTTGTTGTTGCTAAAAAAAAAATACGACTACCTTGTGACCCCTTTCTTGCAAACCGCAATCCTTTGTCACAATTTCTTCCTTTTTTTACGAGTTTTTAAAGTTGTAACGAACTTCCGGCTCACCCGGTATATAAAATTTCAAACTATTCGGTTGGTTATTTTTTGGCGCTGTTACATGTGGCAGACGGACTGATGGACGGTCAAAGAGATGGACTGCCAGATGGCAACTATAGGTGCTACGTATTTATATAATTAGAAACGCACCTAATAAAGGTATTTTACTTAACAGATTATTAGGTGGTAAACCTTTATAAGTTTTATCAGAACTAAAATGTAAGATAAATTAAGAATTATTAAAATCATATACGAGAATTAAGTAATTTATTTGAAACCTATTCTATATAACATTAAATGGCGATTCTTTCAACTTTTGAGCATTTTCGATTTTTCCATGCCTCAAGTATGTAAATTTTTGCCTTAAGGTCGCCTACATTCAAATGGTCGTTAACGTGAAAATTTTGCATTTTTTTTATTGTTTTATTTGAAAAAGCCACAATTTACTATTCTAAATCTTTTTTAATTATTTTTCTATGGTTATTAGAGGAGGACTTTTCGTCAATGTAATAAGCAGGAGGTAATGTGTTAAATACACAAAGCGGACGTAGGAAGGCCAGGATAAATGAAAAAGATGTTTCTATGGATCGTTTACTTACTTTTTTACATAAAAAATTGTTAAAACTTAACTGAACCTTCTAGAATAATTTTGTATGTATGTAAAAGAAATAAACGACATCACTAAATGCGATTTCTGGAAAATCAATTTTTCCGTTATCTCCATGGTCTATAAACGCCATTACATAAATTGTTTTAAACATATTTCAGTGACATTATGTCAGAATGTTTTCCGTATTACTCACTATGTTTTAACGAAAATCTCAGTTTATGTGATAATGTAACTATTTTATAGGTACTCGAATGTAAAAAAATGGTAATTTTTAATAGAAAATATTTATTTCTTGACATGTTTTGAAGTAATTGAGTTAATTTTGATGATATTGTATAACTCCTAGTTCAGTGGATAGGTAAGGGTAATAGCAGTATGTAGTATAAAGGAAATTGAAACGTATTTAGTTGAACTGAGTTCACTCTCCGGCGTAAGCAAGAAATTTTCATACAAAAATGGCCAAAAAAAAAAAACTATTTTTTAAAAGGTTATGAAGATTTTACTTTGCGTTTATGTGTTTTCATCTGTGTGTATTGCAAATGAACTAAAGATATGTGTATTTTTTCAATATTCTACATCTAAAACAACAATAATAATATTAATAATAAACTAGGAAACAGGAATTCTACTTTTTCAGAATTTAGTGTCGCCCCCGATGAAATATATATATATATATATATATATATATATATATATATATGTATATATAAATACAGGTAGTATAAAACAGATTTCAGTTTTAAGACTTAAAACGCACGCTATTTCAACAGTTATTTAAACAGTTTTATATCATGCAATAAAATTTTCAAAGAGTAAAAAAGAGAGAAAGCAAGATAGAAAATGCAAAGCAGAACGGAGAATTATTTTAAAAATACACTTAACCTCTTTTTTCTCTTTTATTTTTTTCCTGTAATCCCCATTGTTATTTATTTTTTCATTTATTTCAAGAAAAGAGTTATTATATTTCTCTCTCTCTCTCTCTCTTTTTACTTTCTTCTATCTTTACAAGAAGAAAGTATTGGTTTCATGAAAATTTTCGAATTCCAGTTTTCTACGGATTTACACGTTTTATGAGTTAGAGATTCCAAAAAACATGTTTTTACAAAATGTCTGTCTGTGAGTCTGTCTGTCTGTCTGTCTGTCTGTCCGTCTGTCTGTATGTGACACAAATTTTGTGGGCGCTCTATCTCAAGAACTAATGCACGAAATTTCACAAAACTTCATATCTAGTTAGACCTTGATATAAACTGGAGCTGATTAGTTTTTGGTGAAAATCGCCCGACAGGTGGCGCTGCTATTCGGCATTTTTAACGATTTCTGCAATAGCTGTATCTCAAGAACTACTGCATGGATTTTCATAAAACGTCAGATTCAGTTAGTCCAGGATATAGTTTGGTGCTGATTACTTTTTTGTGAAAATCGCCCAACAGGTGGCGCTGGTATGCTGCATTGTTCATGATTATCGCAATAGCTCTAACTCAAGAAAAAATGCACGAATTTTCATCAAACTTCAGATTCAGTTAGTCCCTGATATAAATTAGTGCTGCTTAATTTTTGGTGCAAATCGCCCAACAGGTGGCGCTGCTGTGCTGCATTTTTCACGATTTCCACAACAGCTGTATCTCAAGAACTATTGCACAGATTTTCATCAAACTTCAGATTTAGTTAGTACTTGACATGAATTGATCTATAAATTAGTGCTATTTAATTTTTGGTGTAAATCGTTCAACAGGTGGCGCTGCTATGCTGTATTTTTTGCGATTTCCGCAATAGCTTTATCTCAAGAACTAATGCTTGGATTTTCAACAAACTTCAGATTCAGCTCTACCTTGATATCGTTTAGTGCTGTTTACTTTTGGTGTAAATCGCTCAACAGGTGGCGCTGCTATGCTAAATTTTTTTCAGAATTTCCGCTATAGCTCTATCTCAATAACTAATGCACGAATTTTCATCCAACTTCAAATTCAGATATACTTTGATATGAATTGGTGCTAAATCGTTGTTATTTCTTGTACTATTTAAATGATTTAATTGACGTGATTTATATAGAAGAAAGTTTTGTAATGGCCACAACATACTAGTTTCTATTTTGATTTTGAATATACCTTTTAAAAAAATTAACACTAATTTTAAAAGTTCTTAAGACTCATAATGCGTAAAATGATAGGCAGTTTTCAAAAAAATTATATTTGGAAGTACATCACCTTTGTATTCGACGGTGTAAAGTTTGAATTTTTTACGATTACATAGATGTTAAATTTTTGTTATATTTATTTTATTTTATTTTCATTTTATAATTTTGTTACAGAATATTTGGAGACATTTTTATTATTGAAATTATTTATATTGATTTAAGTGATAATGGATTATTATTCTTCCATACAGAGCATTCTGCTCTCGAAGCTGGTAGACGGGAAGTGCTGGGTTCGATCCCAATCGCGCCCGTCGGCCTAATCGTTCGGAGTTTTCGTGGTTTTCTTCGAACCATGGATTTCCATGTGTAAATACGGGTTAGGTTCCTTCCCTTAGAAAGTATCTCACGGAGGGCACCCCCCCCCTCGGGTCTATATCCCTAGAGCAGATAATCGGCCGTCAAAAATCAACCAACCAACCATATAGAGCGTGTCCACGATAGAGGTAGATTTAAAAGAAATCTTGCCTGAAAATTAATGTAAAAACCATAAAAAATAAGTAAATTAAAATACAATTTTCAAATAAATTGCAGTTGAAACTATATTGTTTCCCCAACACGACGGTGTAACAATTGAAAATGCGCGAGGTTGAGAAATTTAAAAATCGGCAGTAGCCAAAAATTAGAATACCGAAATTCCATCGTCTAGTGTTGCGATTCGCAAAATGACGTCAGCGTTACGCACAGATACGTTTGTCCTTTATAATATAGATAGTTAATATTTAACGTTAAAATAAGGCATTCCTTTTTACCAAAATATTATCGCAAACTATCTTCATTGTATGTTCAGATGTCTAAAGCACGCCGATTTAACAAAAGATGCAAGGGCTCGTATCTTCTATGAAAATAAAAGATGATAATGTTATTGTCCTAATTTACACAGTCTTTTGCTGCTTTTGTTTCCTACATGATTAATTGAGCTTTCTCGAAATATATTTAAACTATTGTGTTTCAGTACAGCTCTAGAAAACTGTTTTTTGTACGCTGTGAAAAAAGACAGATCTTTCGTAACCCTTTCTGATTTGTCGTACTATTGTCGTACATGTCTTTTTATTGAATTCTTTTTTACTGAATCTAGCTTTCATTACAAAAAGTAAAAAGCTACCTATTGCAGCCGCCCGAAGGAAGACGCTTCGGGAAATTTCGTTATATTTTCGCTGTGATATTCGATCTCTGTTTGATCTGCGGACACTTTTAGATAGCTTTCATTACAAAAAGTAAAAAGCTACCTATTGCAGCCGCCCGAAGGAAGACGCTTCGGGAAATTTTGTTATATTTTTGCTGTGATGTTCGATCGCTGTTTGATCTATGAACACTTTTAGATAGCTTTCATTACAAAAAGTAAAAAGCTACCTATTGCAACCGCCCGAAGGAAGACACTTCGGGAAATTTTGTTATATTTTCGCTGTGATGTTCGATCGCTATTTAATCTATGGACACTTTTAGATAGCTTTCATTACAAAAAGTAAAAAGCTACCTATTGCAGCCGCCCGAAGGAAGACGCTTCGGGAAATTTTGTTATATTTTCGCTGTGATGCTCGATCGCTGTTTGATCTATGGACGCTTTTAGATAGCTTTCATTACAAAAAGTAAAAAGCTACCTATTGCAACCGCCCGAAGGAAGACACTTCGGGAAATTTTGTTATATTTTCGCTGTGATGTTCGATCGCTATTTAATCTATGGACACTTTTAGATAGCTTTCACTACAAAAAGTAAAAAGCTACCTATTGCAGCCGCCCGAAGGAAGACGCTTCGGGAAATTTTGTTATATTTTTGCTGAGATGTTCGATCGCTGTTTGATCTATGAACACTTTTAGATAGCTTTCATTATAAAAAGTAAAAAGCTACCTATTGCAGCCACCCGAAGGAAGACGCTTCGGGAAATTTTGTTATATTTTCGCCGATCATGACCCCCAGATCCCAAAACCACCCTCTGTTAAACTGTTGACTTATATATAAATATAGTATTCACACAAAAAAATTGAGATTTCTTGGCTTCAAATGGCTTGAAGTTTAGGTAAAACACTGATTTTTTAACTTTTTGAGCAAACATTTTTTAAATGTAAAATTAAATTCATTTTAGTTGAATTTACTTGAAAAGTCATGTTTAGTGTACCAAATGTATCAATAAACTCTGATTATGTATTATTTAATAATTATGTGTATTTTAGATGAGGCGATTTTTATAGCCTTTTTGCGTATAAGTGAGCAAAAGTTGTAAGTATTGTTTGATTCGTTCGTCGGTTTCTCTCTTTTGTTTTTATTATGTTCCTCGCTCATCTTTCTTCATCTTCTTTTTTTCTTGAAGCGTTCAGGGTCACATATTTGGGTGACAGACCACAGCATGTCTCGACAACAAATCTGTAAGCAGAGGAGAAGGTGGAGGAGAAACCAATGAAAATGCAATCAGTCATCATGAGGATGAAGGAGTAAATAGGAGATGAGAGAAAACGCATTATGGGATGTTAATTATTTTTCTTCTCTAAAATACAGATATTGTCAGAAGATTCAAGAAGTGGGAACTTTGAAGCAGGCAGTTCGATTGAATCAGAATGTGAACCAATGTCTTCAAAAGCAAACTTTAAAACGCATATCCCTTTGTTACGCAACGTTCACCACATTTAGAAATGGTATATCAGATAAAAAAATTTGCGTTAAGAGCTTCATTCGTGCTTTATCCGGTAGGAACAACGGGACCTAAGAGCTTTACCAGCCCAATCGGAGCTAGAGTAATGCAATACTCAATTTTTCTCTCTTTTGCATTTCTGATGTCCATGAAAAAAAATAGTCTCGTATAAATCGATACGTACAGTGGCGGTCAAAAGTTTCCGTCCAGCATAAAATTTTTGGATAATTTGCAAGTGTACCCATATGAAGAGGGTTCAGAAGTGATACTTATATATTTTATCGACGTAATAGTTAGGAACTTATTTATGGAATAACAAATAAATATCAATAAATTTAATTGACAAAATTAATTGCAAAGGAAAACGCATGTTCTCAAAAGTTTACGGCCATCATGGCAAGTTTGGAAAAAAAGAAAATAACTGTGATCAACAACATTTACAATTAGTATTTTGTCATTATACCTTTAGCAATTAGTACTGCGGCGCAGCGACGTGTCATCGATTCAATGAATTGTTGATGATCTTCAATGGTAAGTTTCTTACAGTCTTCTTGCAATTTTTAGGAGAATTCTGCTGAATTGGAATATTTATAATTCCGCACACTTCTGCCAACTTCATTCTAAAGGTTTTCTTATAATCAGGTGATTTATCTGGCCATTTCAAAGATGAAATTTTTTTGTGCTAAAGCCACTGCTTCACGGGCTTGCATATATGCTTTGGGTCGTTATCATGCTGAAAGAATTAATTACGACCAACATTTTTCCTTCAATCAGGTAGTAAATGATCTTGCAAGATATCCTTATACATTGCACCATTCATCTTGCCACTAATTTCAACTAATGGACCTTTTCCAGAAAATGCTCCCCACAGCATAACGTGTCCTTTGACATGCTTCATTGTAGGAATAACATATCTTGAATCATATCTTTTGGTTTTATGTCATCGGACATAGTATCTGCTACTACTACCAAAATGATTGAACTTTGATTCATTGGAAAATAGTACATTTTTCCAGTTTTCACTTGAGCAGTCTTTCTGCTCCTTGACAAACGCCAGTCGGACCCGTTAATGTTTTTTAACACTGACTCGTCCATAAAGTCCTACGCCACGTAAGCGCACGCGTGAGTCATCAACTGCTTTTCTCTTGATACATTTGTCCACAGGAATAGTCATTTCCCGGGGTCTCCCGGACCGTGGAAAGTAGTTGAGAGCCGTGGCCCTTATTTAAAAAAATATATATCGTTCATAGTAGATTTCCCGATCGATAACTTTTCCGCAATCTCACGAGAGGATTGACCCTTTAGCGACAAACAAATCACTCGTTTACGAACAATAATTGTTAAACTTTTCTTTTTTGAATTTCTACTACGTTATTCACGTTGATTAATTAACAAACACCAAAAAACACTTTACTGATAGCAAAAACAGACGAATGACGAATGGCCGGATACTTTTGCACACACGAATTTCGAATTCCTCCCATTTGCATCTAGTGTCTTTAGTATCCAATCAAAATGATCACGTGGGAGATGTCATTTGCATATTACTAACTTTTCGGGCAATTGAGCTTCTTCATCGCTGAAAAGTTCTGGCATACAAATCAAAGAAACTAACTGGACGGAAACTTTTGACCGCCACTGCACCTCATTATTGATGTGTGATTCATCTTTCTCTCGACGGTGTTGCTTGCAACCTTTTCTTCTGTGAAAATTGTTTTATCTTTACTACCACCAAAGAATATGCTTGTAATTTTTTCCCTCCAAGATATTCCTCCCCCTGTATCTTCTTTTCAAGTTTATTTTTCTGCCTACAGACTTTGTCTTTATTGGTGCACGGATAAAGCTCTTAACGCAATTTCCCGACATCATATACCAGTTCTAAATGCGGCCAACGCTGTGTGAGAAATGGATATGCTTTGAGCAGTTTGGGAGTGTCTGCTTTTGAAGGCCCTGGTCCAACTTCTGATTCAGTCAAACTGCCTATTTCAAAGTTCCCACTATTTGAATCTTCTGCAATATTTATATTTTAAAGCAGAAAAATACTTCCCATAGAGCAAAAAAATGACATCCCATCCCTCAGTTTATCCCATATTCCATTTCTCGTGTCTTTCGAGTGATGACTGATTGCGTTTTCATTGGTTTCTATTACAACTTCTCCTCTCATTTCAGATTTGCGTCGAGACATTCTGAAGTCGTTACCCAGATATACAACCCTGAACGCATCGATAAAAAAGAAATCAGAGTGAGGAATATAACAAAGACAAAAGAGAGAAACCGATGAACGAATCAAACAATACTTACAACGTTTGCTCACTTATACGCGAAAAGGCTATAAAAATCGCCTCATTTAAAATCCACATAACTATCATGTAATACATAATCAGAGCTCATTTAAACATTTGATACACTAAACATGACTTTTCAAGTAAATTCATCTAAAATAAATTCAATTTAACATTTAAAATATTTTTGCTAAAAAAGTTTAAAATTCAGCATTTTAGCAAAACTTCAAGCCGTCTATCAAGAAGATTCTAAAGATATGAAATTCCGGGCATTAGTTCTTGAGATATTACTAGCTCTAAAATCGTGTAAATCCGTAAAAATGCAGCTTGGCAGCGGCACTGAGTGTGAAGTTTGATGAAAATCCGTTCATTAGTTTTCGAGATATAGCTATTACGGAAATCGAGAAAAATTCTGAATAGTAGCGCCACCTGTTGGGCGATTTTCACCCAAAACTAATCAGTACCAATTTATTACAGGGACTAATTGTATATGAGGTTGGGTGAAAATTCGTGCATTGGTGTTTGAGATACAGCCATTGCAGAAATCAGGAAAAATACAGCATAGCAGAGCCATCTGTTGGCAATTTATGGCAAGAGGTAATCACCTACAAATTCTATCAAGCTATAAAGGAATGAAAGTTTGATGAAAATCTGTGCATTAGTTCTTGAGATAGAGCTATTGCGGAAATCATGAATAATAAAAAATATGAAACTATAATAAATATAATATAAAACTATTTATAATTAAATTCAGCCTTAAATATGTTCTTCAAATTCAGAATAAAATTAAAACATTCATTTTCAAACAAAATATTATATGTTTATTACAAACTTAAATGTCAAAATTGAACGATTCGATGTTAAATTCTATTTAAATTTCTAAACTATGTAAATAACGTGAAAATAATATTAAGTACTTGCGTTTCCTAGGGAAAATAAAGATAAAAATGCATTTTCGTGATTTACAAAATTTCTTGCGGCGACTTTTACTAAATGATTAATTAACTAGCTTTGTAGAAAATTCAAACTATTGAGTCCACGTTCACAGGCATATGTATAAAGTACGTGATATGTATTGAAAATATTTCTTTAAATTCTTTTCGAGAACATGCTGTTCCCAACCCATTTAGAAAATCTTTATTTGAAAGAAAAACAAGTTTTAATATTTTACTTATCCTTTAAAAGAAAAAAAAAAATTCTTCATTTCTGCAATGGAATTAAACAGATTTGTTTCAACATTTGCAATGGTTTTTTACAACATAAATCTGTATTTATTTTATAGTATCTTTATAAAACCATATAGGAGATCAAATCATTTTTTTTTCATATTTAACTAGCCTTACTTAACGGATTTTTTTTTTTTTTTTTTTTTTATCGGTGTTTCAATTCTTTTTTTTTTCCCGACAGCGTGTTTTTTATATTTTAAAATAAGAAGAAAAAATACAAAAATGCTCTTATTATTTCTCTCTTAAAAGATTTTACTCGTATAGGTAAAAAAAAATAACATCTTTTATTATTCTACACATTTGCGCAATTTCTTTAAAATTAAGGTCAAAATAATTACCCACAATTTTTAAATTAACTCAAAGGCAAAAATATGCATTCTTTTTAATGGAATGATGTTGTTAAAATTTAATTGTCGTATGTTGCCGCACTATAGAAAAGAGGTTCCCAGTTTACGACTTACAGATATATTTGATATAATAAATGATTTTAGTTATTTCCAGAATCTGATTATACTGTTTTGCCATTTATCATATAACTGTATTGAAATATTCAGTTAATTGCCGAAAGCGAAACTGTGTAAAGACATTGATATCTGAACTAAATTTTGAAAGAAATTTTAATATAAATTCATTACAAATAATAATATGAAAGAGAAATTCCTCTAAAGTGTGGAAAAGAACAGTTTGGTTTATTGTAATTATTTTCCTACAATTACTATAACCTAAATTTAATTTTGATTTAATTACTAAAGGCGTTCGTAATTATATAAATACGTAGCTCCTATAGTCGTCGTTCGGTCCGTCTGTCTGTCCCTCCGCATATAACAGAACGAAAACTGCTCAACCGAATGGTCTGAAATTTTAAATATATAATTGATGCAAAATTTTGTCGAGTCATTTCAAATTTTATGAAAATCGGATGCATAGTTTAATGACAGGGACAGACAAAAGATTTCGGTTACATTACGGCCAATGGGAAGAATTTATTTCAAGTGCATTTTATTGGTGTTACACCCTTTCGAAGAGAATGAAATTGATATGCACTGATGAAGTGCATTAAAATATACATTAATTACAATATGCGTGTAAAAACTATTTATAAAACTTATTATAATACGAACGCACCTCACTGGTCATGTTTGACAGACAATTTCTAACTTGTTTTTTATTTACTCTTATATCTGCTGTAAATGTTTATTTTATTACTTTGAATTTTAAACTCAATAACAATGTTCTTCATTCAGCCAAAAAAAAAAAAAAATTAAGGAAAAAATATTATATTTTGGTACGAAATTATCACAGAAATTAGGATCAAGACAAAAAAAATCAATTGATGCAAGAAAAATGCTTTAATAAAATATGTGAAATAAATATTTATATTATATAACAACAAATAAAATAAATATATATATTATATTTTAAAAAGTTTATTGTGACAATTATCTTAATGTCTAACAGGAAATAATTACAGTTATATTATATTAATATAATTATTCTTAGAACATCATTAGCTTTCTTGACATTAAAACTAATAATCTACTTTTAATCCTTTGTGAAAATTAAAAACTTAAACATTTTTTAGTATGAAAATAATTTTTTTAAACAAATGTTTCTATCGTAATTATTATTATAAATAAATTATTATTTCGCTTTAAGAAATTTATTTGCTACGCCAAATAATTTAATGTTAAAAAAAAAAAAAAAACTGTAATTTTGTATATTATTATTTTAAAATTCTCCCCCAACTGACTTAGAAGCACATGTGAATCTACTTGCTTATAACATCTTGCAGAAAATTTAAAATGAGAAATTATTTTAAAAAGTGAATTTTTATATCGAACTTTGGAAAGTTTTGATTATTAAAAACTCCAAATTTCATCAAAAATTAAATATTTTGTTTCATGTAAACATTTTTACTAATCTAGTTAAACTTACTCAAATTTTTATTATACAAATTCCTTATTTTGGACCTTATTGTCTTTTTTTATTATTTATGCAATAACCGCTTTAAAACGTGTAACTTCTGATTAAATATTACATTAGCTCTTAATGTAGGGTAAAGTGTACATATTTCGTCCCCTCTCCTAATTCCGTCCCCCTTAACTTCTACGCTTCTGCGAAAGTTGCACCACTTATGAAGCAAGGCATAAGGAATGGAAGGTAAAAGGGTCAGTGTTGAAAGTTTCGTTCGCCAAGACGCATACATAATTTTAAGACGGCGAATTTCCTATTTTTAGAAGACCTGAGTTCTTATTACGTCGTTTGTAGAAAGTTAGTTACTGTACAGTAATTATTTATTTCTTATTCATTGCATGTATTTTACGTTGGTGAGATGCTGATAGTACAATACAGTGAGTTTTAGGACGCTCAGTTCATCTTACGGGAACTGAAGCTCCGTGATATTGAGAAGGAGCGTGGTTCCAATTTCATCCACCTTGCAGTTCTTATTTTCGTCCCGGGGACGAAATTACAAATGCTTTTTCATGACTTTTCTTCAATTTTTTCCTCTTGTTTGGATGGCGAATGTTTCGTTATGTTATTCTTCCACTGATAATTAATACATTTCTTTGTGCCTTACTTAAATGTAAATTAAATTACTTACGCATTTAGAAATAAATTTTGATTTAGTTATAAGTTAAGCTTCTGCTTATTGGATTTTTTGGGGGGAGTAAATTGGGACCATTTTTTTTCTTTTGCATTTTTTAAATATTTTTTAAAAACAATTTTTTGCATTGTTAAAAATTTTTTGTACGATATTTACCTATGTTTCTATGTGCGTGAGTAGTTAGTCTATGTAAAATCAAAATTTGGTAGATTTTCACTGAAAATTACAACTTCCAAGGTCCTAAAAGTGACTGGGGGACAATAATAGGGCACCTTACCCTATATAAAAATTCCGGAAAAAAGGTTTTATTTTTATATTGAAAAGTGTTATGTACTTTTAAAACTTACTTTTTTCTTCAACAGGTAAAGATAGAAAGCGATAAAGGAAGAATGCGATTTCTGTAAAATTTTCAGCAAGTCATTTTTCTTTCCATTTTTCATTCATTTTTCTTTTTCAAACTTTTTTCCATTTAAAAGTTTTTCGCCTGGCATTTGTTGAATTTGAAAGTAACAACAAATAAAAAAAGCTATGCAAAAATTACATGTTCTTTGTCATTCCGAGTATATTTAGCGAGCCAGAGCACGGACAGTCGGACAGATGGTCAGACAGTCAAAGTAGCCCAGTGGTTAGGGGGTTGAATTCGGAATTAATTAGGGAAAAGCTGGAAATTGTTTTAATCCCTTCTGTTTAGGTAAAGAATGAATATGCTATGTTTTCCCCTCGTACTAGGTGAGCGTTAGGAAATATGTATAGAATTATAGTAAAAAAACACGTTTTTTTGCATACCATAACAATATCACAAAGCAGCTAACTGTGTCAAAAACATAGTCAATACAAATGTTGTAGAGCTTAAAATTCTGAGTAAAATGAGTACCTACACTCAATACTTACGTTGAATATTAAGGGGGCTGAACACTCAGCTTCGGAATTCTCCTCCGTAATGTTAAGTCTATGGACTTTTGTTGCATTTGTATATTTAAAATATCTTCTCGGGAAATTCATATTTTTGAAATCTTTTTTCTGTGTACTCTTCTTAAAGGATGTGTCTTTTTTTCTTAGTTTTCAAAATATTTCTAAAATCTATTCTGAATTTAATATTTTATGTGTTAACAGCGGGCGAATGGTGAGTAAGATTTTAACACTTCCTATAAAATTAAGTTTATACTTTAGAAATATTTTGAGAACTAAGAAAAAAAGAGACATCTTTTAGGAAGTGTACACAAAAATATAAGTGAAAAAAATTAATTTCCATAGGAGATATTTTAAATATACGAATGCATCCAATGCCCATAGAATTAACATTACGGAGGAGAATTCCGAATCTGAGTGACCAGCCCTCTTAAGGTCACAATTCTACTTCAAAGTTTTAGACCCATCATCAGGGGGATCACCTCAGAATTAATTAGGAGAAAACTTTAAATTGTTTTAATCCCTTCAGTTTAGGTCTAAAATGAACGTACTATGTTTTCTTCCTCGTACTTGGGTGAATGTTAAAAAATATGTACATATTTATTTTCGAAAAACACGTTTTTTTTAATTTCCTTAACAATATCTCAAAGCAGCTAACTCTATAAAAAACATTGTCAATACAAATGTTGTAGAGCTTAAAATTCTGAGTACCATCATTAACATTTTTATTCAACATTAAGGTCGCAATTCTATCTCAAAATTTTTCAAATAAAGAGCTTGAAGCCAGGAGAGACCAAGTTAACTTCACAATATCTCAAATTGCGGCCTTAATATTGAACAAAAATATTAAGTGTAGGTACCCATTTTACTCAGAATTTTAGGCTGTATAACGTTTTTACTAACAATGTTTTGATAGAGTTAGCTGATTTGAAATATTAAGTTAATTTGGTCTCTCCTGTCTTCAAGCTATTCATTAGCGACTAAGGCAAAATGTTTAAATAGAATTGTGACCTTAATGTTGAACAAAAATATTAATGATGGTACTCATTTTATTCAGAATTTTAAGCTCTACAACATTTGTATTGACAATGTTTGTTTATAGAAGTAGCTGTTTTGAGATTTGTTAAGGAAACTAAAAAAGAACGTGTTTTTCGAAAATAAATATGTACATATTTTCTAACATTCACCCAAGTACGAGGAAGAAAACATAGTGCGTTCATTTTAGACCTAAACTGAAGGGATTAAAACAATTTCCAGTTTTCTCCTAATTAACTCTGAGGTTATCCCTTGATGATGTATCTAAAAGTTTGAAGTAGAATTGTGACCTTAATATTCAACGTAAGTATTGAGTGTAGGTACTCATTTTACTCAGAATTTTAAGATCTACAACATTTGTATTGACAATGTTTTTGACAGAGTTAGCTGTTTTGAGAATATTGTTATGGTATGCAAAAAAAAAAAAAAAACGTGTTTTTTGACTATAATTCTATACATATTTCCTAACTCTCACCTAGTACGAGGAGGAAAACATAGCATATTCATTCTAGACCTAAACAGAAGGGATTAAAATAATTTCCAGCTTTCCCCTAATTAATTCCGAATTCGGCCTTTTTTTGCTCTCCTACCACTGGGCTAAACCTAATGCATAAAATTTTTAAAACTATCTTAAAAACGTTAAAAATGCTCTTCTTGTGAAAAACAGAGCAGATAAAGAATCGGCAATTTTAGTGTGATGTACTCTTTTTTTTTTAAAAAAAGGGCATTTAATTAACCATCTTACAACTTATAATTACTGAGCAAATTTTATCGCAAAAATATCTGTCGCAATAGCAGAATTATTATATAAGTCAGTTTTCTGTAGCTTCATTTGCTGAGGTTTTACGATAACTTCATCAAATCGTATATTTCCTGAAATGGCGGCTCAAAGTCATAGCGCTCAAAGTGCAAAAGACTGCAAGAAAAAATATCAACACGCAAAGAGTTGTATCTCTGAAATAATGATGCGTCTAACCGTCATTTCCTATCTTAATTCTAATCTCTTCAGACCCCAGAGTTTATATATATATATATATATATATATTTTTACTTCAGTTATGAATTTATATTAAGAAACGGATAACTAGGAAAGACTGAAAAGGACAAAAAATAATTTTTTTTTATATACATAGAATTTGATGATACATGGGGACTCAATAACTGTATTTTTTGGCAAATTATTAGGATTTTTTATTTATCTCTTTTCATTACAAAACAATGAAAAACATGAAATAATTAAACATTTAATAATTTTTTATTACTAATGGACTGTACAAATGGTATCTTTACATACAAAAAAATATTTACGTTTTTGTTTTTGCATATTTCGTACATTTTTGCTGCAAACCATTTTGATATAGCACGTATCTCGCTAAAAAAGCGCTCTAACAAACAAATTACTATTTTATTATTTCTACTATCTATTAGTCGCCATTCACATCAATTTCATTTTTTTAACATTATTGATACACGGGAAAAAATTGTAAAGATGTGTACCGTCAAACTTTGATCCTTGAGGGGTTACTTTGATCCATCCCATAAAAAATGTTTTATTCTTTGTATTGAACAATTAATACAAGTTAGTTTGGAGTTTTTGCCTTTGAAAAATATTTTATACTCTACTATAGGGTATTCGAATAGTTTGGGGGGTAATTTAAATCTGTTAGTGGCAACACTGGATGGGTTTATAAACAACTGTTTTCGCGTGTAAATTTTAACTCTCCAAACTTTCTATAGTGAAATAATCTGGATAAGAGCTAAAAATAAGGTAAGTGTCAAAATATTAGCTTTAGTAACCTGTAACCCATGTGTGATTATAGTTTTTCCTTTAACTTTTTATTGCGATAGGAAATGTTTACATTTTCATAAAGCTAACATGAAAACCAGTATGTCGAGGCTACTTTATGCCAGGCCTTTGTTGGTCCAAAATAGCCCCAATTACTTTTAAATGCCTTTTATACAACCAAATCTCTTAAAATATGTTTTAAATAACATTTTTTAAAAAATGTTACTGTAGAAAAATGTTACATTAATTGTTTTTGTTCCGGTTGCTGAGGACAACTGTTTCTCGTTTCTTTAATATTAACATTTGGTTTATTGTGTTTAAATGTTAAATATAAAAATGTTTATCGAGTTTGCAGTGTTAATTTATTAGCGAATGCTATTGCAAGGGGGTTTCGATAAAAATGTATTCATTTACATATGAAATATGAAATGTATTCATTTTGTATGAAACTAAGTGAATGGATCAAAGAAGCCTCCGCAGGGGCTACTTTGTTCCAAAAACTTTAAAAATAGTTACAAAAATATAAAAATAAAAAAATTGCTCTTTAAAACCATACAGTTGCTTCATGTTAATTGATTACAACTCCATTTGGACGTTGAAAAATCACGTATAATATTTTTTAATAATGAATTGTGAGTGGAACCAGGAAAAAGGGGCCCAATGTAGCCCCGGTTGACAGTATCCTATAGGATACATCGGGTCTGAGGAGGTTATAAAGCAAACATGGTCGTAAGTAACGAATGTCATGTCGACGGTGCAAAGATCTAAAACTTGCTTTTACAGAAAATTTTCAAATTTTTCAGCATGGTACAGTTTCAGTTTTTAGACCATCGGATAGGCAACAAAATTTACGTTCAAATAAAATTTGTTTGAAAACTGTATCTAAATTTACCAATGTTTTAGGTTTTAAAAAAAAAAATAATTTTCAAGCATAATTTTTTAAAATAAATTTGTACGGCAAGAAATGGCTTAAAACCTGATTACAGGAGATTTTTAAAAATGTAAATAACTCAGTACTTGTTTGTTTTCGTTTAATAATCAATAATACTAATTTTTTTGAGCAGTGTATTTTCTTGAACAATAAATATTCATTAATGACTTTTTATGATAGAAAAATGCCTGAAATATTTTTTATTTAATAGTTGCATAATTTAAGAATATTAAAAGCTGTTTTTATTTAAGAAATATGTGAAAATTAATATATATATATATATATATATATATATATATATATATATATATATATATACCGTGCTTACATTCTTACTTTTTGTAAAATAGCAAAACTTATAAGTAAAAATATCAGTTCTTTCATATTATTTCAACGCTGCGAATTTAGCATGTTTGTCTGTTGAACATGCATATGTTTACTGGAGAAATGTTAGCATCCGAAAAAACTATATTTCATGTTGATACCTGTTTGAAAGAGTCGATTACTACTGTAGACTAATGTAGAAACTATTTTATAACATTTCCGAAAATAATGGTCAGCAAATGATATTTTGTTTAGGATTTGCTTCGTTTAATCTTGTAAATCTATTGTGTTCTGTAGATAAAGAACTGTTTTTTGGAACCGTGGGTATCTCGGAACTTTTTATATTTTATTATACTGTACTGTATGAAGGAACATGTATCTTTTTATGCTGTGAAAAGGGAGACTATTTGTGTATGTGTGGTGCAAATGAGTTGCAGATGCTGCAAAACTTCTGCAAATTTTTTGTATTATTTTCTGATCTATCTTAAAAAAAAAAAAAAAAAAAATTGCTGTAATTTCTTAGTTACCACTATTTTGGAAATCTTTGTCTTACCTTCAGAAAATGATTGTAAAAGAACCAATGAAAACAGTACGTAAATCAAAATTGACGAGTTATCATAATTTACAAGAGTTAATGTGACACTTTTATCTTTAAAATATTTTCTAAAAAAATCCTGGGAAATCTTAGTTTTCTGAGATTTCACTGGAATCCTTTTCTAAAGTGTTTCCGAATATAAGGGATTAAGATTCTCAGAATCATGGGTGAGTATGAAAATACTCTAAATGTTTGTAAATCTCTCTACTTTATTAGAAGATTTTCCTGCAATTTATTTCGTGTATTACTTTGAAAGCTATAAAATCTGCAATTTATTTAAAAATTGAAGTTATTCGGTAAAATTACAGATCAGCTTCAACCACGTGACCACATGCCCACCAATTTTGTACCAACCAATCAAAATCACCGATCTTTTAGCGCTCAACCATTGAAAATGGGGAAACCAGGGAAATTTGGGAGGCAAACAAAAAACATTCACGATGTTGCCATGCTGGTTGATAGGGTTTGACGTCAGTTGAAAGTGATCTATTTAGTTATTAAAGCAACAATGACTGAAAAATCTAGCAATGAAATCTAAATATTGGGCGATGATTTTGTAGAGTATTAGCATTGTTCAATAAACACTATATGGAAAAGTGCATCTAATTTTATTTGGTATATCTGTTCAACTTTTGGAAATACGCTTGGGTAATGACAAAATAAAAACATGTAATATGGCGCTGTGGAATTTGTTGTGAATTGAAATTGGTATACTTAGCATTAAATTCCTGAAATTCTTACAGGATAATTTAGAATATAATTGATATACAGTGCGATTATATAAAAAAAAGCTATCCCGATATATAAGCCCCTAGCTATCATAGCGTTCGCAGAAACTGAATGAAATTTTGGTTTAAAGTAATTTGAGGTATGCGCTCAAGAATCATATGTAAAACAGCAATTAAACGCTAACTGTTACTGTTACAGTGACAAAATTCTGAAAATTTCAATTAACAACACATATTTAAATCTATTGGAATTTGATCGCCATAGTGAAAGACCACAAATATCGTTGGAAACATACCTGTAGCAGGAAAATCGCCGGAACTAGACAGAATAAGAAGAAAGGCGAAAACAAAAAATAAGGACCGATAAGCAACATAAAGCAAAACATTTTATTGTGTTTCTCAAATTTTCCACGAGACCTGTTTCACACACGATGACATATTTCATGCGGCAGATGGTGGATAGTATTTTAGCACGCACCATTGGAGGTATTTGGTTCCATCTAGAGGAATTTGTTGAACCTGACGTCTGATGACATCATTTATATCAGATTCTGTTTGCGGATTAAATGCATACCCTTTGGATTTAAGGTATCCTCACAGACAAAAATCCATTGGAGTGATATTGAGGACATTGGCGGCCACGGAAACGTGAAATGACGGGAGATAACTCTATCACCAAACGTGTCAAGAAACGTTTGACAGAAGACTCCACACGTAGGGGAGAGCCATATTGCATACACACGACGTCAGATAGAGCATTTCGGTGTTGTAAATTGGGAATTACATAATTCGTCAATATTTACAAAATACGAGCGCTCTTTACGTATACGTTTGTATACCTGCGGCAGTAAACTTTTAAAAAAAGTAAGTGCCGAGGATGAAGGTTCTTGTTATATCGCACCACGCAGTCACCTTTTTCTTCGTGTAACGGAAGTGAAACCACATTATGGAGATTATTGTCTGCCAAGTGCACGCAGTTCCTCATATCATCATTACCAGTCAACGAACCGACACGGAAACATGTAGAGAACAGAGTGCAGTATCTTCCGGAACGCAGAATTTCGCAACTGTAGAACGCATGAAACACCGCGTGCACTTGCAAAGGAAACTTCCCGTCTCATAGACTACTGCAACAGCCTCGGCAGGAACGGAAGGTCGTCCAATCCGAGGTCGATCGCATGTGGAACCAGCTTCTTCAGATTTACGGATCAAGTCCCGTACAACTTTTACAGTACAAGGTCCTCTGCTTAGCCCATGGTTTCTGCGGTAGAGACGCAATGGCTTTGCGGCATTTTGTTAGTTCACTTAACAAATCTTATCCACGTTCTTTTCTTGTAAGCGGCATGTTGTTCAGAGTGCAATAACCCAAGATACTCTGCACGCAATTCACAGTACCCTTTATTTCACTTGGTGCGACGACGTCATTCATGACGTCGTCTTACGCCGAACCAGGAAATATGCATAGCTTGGTTTCTTCTTCTCGTTTCGAGGGAGATTCAGCAGGCTGGGATCATAGTGGAAGATACAGTGGGAAATGTGCCATCATTAGAAAAGAAAGTCGTGCTGTTGTGAGCGCTATATTTTATTTTTTCGGCGCTAGACTTTATTTTGTCTCTTTTCTTCTTAGTCTGTCAAACAACGGCAATTTTCGCGACGCAGGTACCGTTTCAATCGGTTTTAAAGTTCTTCACTATAACTATCATATTCCAATAAAAAAAAGTAGTTGTTGCTGTTTGAATTTTTTCGAAATTCTGTCACTGTAACTGTTTAACTGGTAGAGTACAACTGTTATTTTTCAACGGTATAATAGCTAGGGTCTCACATATCGGGAGAGTTTTTTTTTATAATCACCCTATATATTACCGTTTGTGGATGATATTTTCTTGAAATTCATTTTAAAGATTTTAGACTATGTATCAATCATCAATAGTTGTCTTATATTCCACACAAAAGCATTCAAACACAATAAACGAAATGGTTATAGAATGTTTTTTCTGAATAATGATTATTAAAGTCAATACATCATATACGAAGTTATTAAATGCGTTTGCTTTGAAAATGACTTTTATAATGAATTAAATGAATTATTTCTCTCTATCTATCGATCTATATTTTTATATGAAGACGCCGAAGCCCCCGAAAAGATTCTTGCATTTTAAAATTCCTTATGTTGATAACTGAAATAAATATAGATATGAAATAAATGGCGATTTTAAAATAAAGACTTATTAATTCGAGTGAATTAATTTTAAAATACCTTCACTTTTAACCCGTAGCTACTGCTACGTTTCTTCAACTTGTAACATTATTCAAGATTAGACAAACCTCCTAAAAATCTTGTCTTTTGTTACAAGTTTCATAAGTTAAACAGAATAAAAATTATGAACTATGTGTTTTTAGATACAATTTTGCCTTTCTGAATAAGCATTCTTACAGGCAGAACAAGCATAGCGCCATCTGATCACTAAAATTTAAAGTATTTTTTTTTTAAATTTTTTAATAATTTTGCGAGAATCATACCAAGGAGATGCTTGCATTTTAAAAGTCCAAAATTCGATAATTGAAATAAATATAAATCGGAAATAAATGACAATTTTAAAATGAAGACTTATTAATAATTTCGTTACATAATTATTATAATTCGAATAAATTAATTTAACACTAGAGCCGCTGGCTATTTTACTCAAGTTTCATAAAAAGTGTTTCACACCAGAATTTTTCGTTAAAACTATTTAAATTATTTAATTAGCCTATTTTTCTGGTGCATACATGTAACATATCTTATCAAGAATTTTCTGGTTTGAATCGGCTATTTGCAATTTGGCAGGAATCACAATGACCTCTAAAGGCGGTTCTAGTGTTATAAAATGTTGCATATTTAGCCACTAGCTGATGCTCAGTTTCTTCAACTTATAAAATTTCACAAAGTAAGTAAAAAGAAAAAAAACCCTCAACACATGAGTCTTTTGCTACACATCTCATAAATTAAACAATATGATGAGCAAAAACTGTGCGATTTTAGATTCAGTTTTGCATTTCTGAATAATCATTCTTACAAATTTGAGCAAGCGCGGAACGCCATATGAAAGGTAAAATTATTTTTTAAACTACTATTTAAACATTTTGCGAGATATCTTATCAGCACTTGACTTATTTGACTTTTATTATAGCTCATGGATTATTAAATTTTAAAGCTTGAGATTGCGAAGCTCTGTTTTATAGTATTTAGAAGTCCTTTTACATTAGGCATCTATACCTCAATATATAATATTAATGTATACTAATAAATACAATATTTAAAAAGCTCTGGAAATCTGGCAAAAAATACATATTTTAAATTGCCAACAATGTTCATTATATACCAGCTTCCGTTATTTTCCCATTTATTATAAGTGGAAAAGCAAATTAATTAAATAGGATTAATTTATTGGCTCTATTCTTATAAATGGAAATGATATATCGTACAATAGGTATGAAAATAATTCATGCCAACTTACTTATCATATTACAAATTCTAAATAGTATTTATTTTGACGCAAATAAAATTTTATTGGCGAACCTTCAGTTCCTCTTATCCATTGTTTGGAAAATTGAATTAGACAAAGCTTTATTTCTCGCCTCTGAAAATATGATTCAATTCTTTTATTTATTTATTACACAGACGTCCTTTTTTAAGAGTTTATTTGATAAGATATAATTCTATTTATAGAAAGAATAAAAATACGTATTATAAAAACTTTATCTTATACCGTCCTTTAGAATAGGTTTCATACAACATACACATATTTAGCTCTTTCTTTTTTATAATGGAATGGAATTTTTATATGTGAATATTATCTACGAATATTTTATTGTGCTTTTAATTCAATTTATACTATGAAACAATATATTCAATGAAAACAGTTATTCAAATATTGTTTCAGTGTTGAAAATATTTGTAAACATATTTATTTAGTGTCGAAACTATTTTTGTACACTGTAATATATATTTATACATTTACACTGTTGAAAATAAGCATAATTATATTTACACTGTTGAAAATGTTTATTCATACATGTTTACACGAGCCAATTCTTTTTATTTTCAGAACTCGTAATGTAAAGAACATATTATAATCATGATGTAAGTGTGTGTATGTGACTGCAAAGAAATTACTGTAATCATGATGTACATGCATGCATTTGAGTGTAAGGAAAGCATTGTAATCATGATGTATATGTGTGATGTGAGTGTAAGGAAAGTATTGTTATCATGAAGTATGTGTGTGTAAGTGAGCGTAAGAAGGGTATTGTCATCATGAAGTAGTGTGTGTAAGTGAGCATAAGAAAAGTATTGTCATCATGATGTATATGTGGGTAAGAAAAGTATTGTAATGATGATGTATGTGTATGTAATTGCAATGAAAGTATTGTAATCAGGATGTATGTGTGTGTATGTGAGTGTAAGGAAATTATTGAAATTATAATGTATGTGTGTGTATGTAAGTGTAAGGGGAAAGTATTGTAATCATGATGTATGATTGTGTAAGTGAGTGTAAGGAAAGTATCGTAATTATGATGCATGTAGGTGTACGTGAGTGTAAGGAAAGTATTGCTGTCATGATGTATGTTTGTGCATGTGGGTGAACATGGTAACTTCCAAACGGTACCGTTGTTTCTATGGAGCCCTTGTTTGAAGAATATGTTAAAGACCGCTGTCTCCAGAACGAGATAGATTTTTGTACAATTCGGCTGACGGATTCAATATTTAATTCATTTTAAGTCATTTTCTAACAATTTTCTTAGAATCTAGAGGGAAAATCACCAAATGTGCCAGAGTTTAAATTTTAAATATTTCGCTCATTTAATTAAGCGTTATAGGCAAAGGTAACGTCTCTAATTTCAAAACGGGAGGTCCAGTGTTCGATGCCAAATGATTCCACTATGTTTCAAATTTATCTGAATCCATTGTATCTATATACATAAAATCTTAAGGTAAGTATCGGCTTACAAGCAGTTTTTCTTTTTAGACGGTGGCAACGAGTGGTTAGACGTATAGAGAGGCAACGTATAGAGTTTAATTTTAAAATTGATTTTTTAAACGGCACATTCTTAAAATCCCGGGCAACACAGGGAAGTTCGTATAGTATCTTTATATATATATACAACGATAAGGTACGTGGCGGCGAAAAAGCGGTTATTTCTGTTTTGGTGGTGGCAGTGAGTGGTTTGTTAAGAAAATCAATCCTGTTAAACTTAAGTTTAGCCCGGGGGGGGGGAGACCGTGGCTGAGTGTTTCAGGCACCGTACCGCTGATCGCTTGAGAGCGTAGGTGGGCTACGGGTTCAACTCCCGCTGGCTCCGTTGCACACTCTTTGTTCCCGGTTGTAATTCTCTGGTGTTGTAAATTTCCTTGTATACTGAAGATAACTTATAAGCGGGCACCCGATGTCAAGCACACAAGTCAGATGTATGTGTTTGAAAATGAACTTAAGCCGGCTTCGTTACTTGTTGTGGTGGGAAATATTTTGCTTATTTCTCGCAAAAATGAATTGCTTCTGCTTTCGATATTTTGATACGAAAAAACGCTAGAGTGCGCGGCGGCGAAAAAAAAGGTTATTCCAATTTTGCCGATGGCAACCAGTGGTTTGTTTTGAAAAAGTTGTTTTTAACACATGTGCTCTTCGCAGGATCAGCCAGTTTTGTAAAATTTTCGGTAAATTGAGTGGAGTCGCATCAATTTTTTTTTAGTTCCAAATGTATCATAAACGAATGCGTGGCAGGCTAAAATGTAATTAACCATACATATACAATGTCAAAAGAGCTTCTTAAGAACACTGTATAATTTATATATTCGTGTGATTTTCTTTAATTTTTGTACCCTGTTTTTCTCAATTTCCTTTATAATTATCCTTCTATCACGTGTTCTTCCCATTGGCTAATGCTTTTATGTGAATAGCTGATGACGTCATGATAGAATTAATGGTAAAACATGAATAGTTTGAGTCTGTGTGTATGTTGTGTCTATATATGTGCGTGGGGGCACCCACGCACATATAGTAATTTGGCACTTTAACAAAATCCTTTCAAACGAAATCAACATGGAATATTCGCAGAAATACGCCATGCCGACGTCGAAAAGGATTTCACGAAGTTGTAACGAAAAATATGATAAATGGATCTTGTGGTACACTAAATCCAAATTTACGGAAATGCTCTGAGCGATATCCTCGAGCATTAATATTCAACACAGTTACAGGAACAGAAGAAGATCAGCAGAATATGGCCGTAAATTAGCAACCATACAAAATCGAAACGGGGACACCGAATTTGATAGCCGGTGGGTTGTTCCATTCCATATTCGCCTTTACTATCAAAAACATACAATGCGCACATGAACGTGAAATACTGTAACTCCGTTATATCGGTCAAATACATTTGTAAGTACGTGAATTAAGGCAGGAACATGGCAGTGTTTTCGTGTAACCAGTAAGAAGTGATAGGAATGCGGTCATACATATCGATAAAATCGTACTGAATGAAGATGGAAAATACATAAGCAGCAATGCAGTTCTATGGCGCATTATTTTATTTCCCATACATGAACGCTGTCCAGCTGTTCTCCACTTATAAGCACATCTAGAAAATGGACAAGGCGTTTATTTGAAAGCTGCAAATGCGCAACAAATAACTGTGACTTCACCAGCTATAACTATAAGTGCTTTGTTTACGGTCTGTCAAAAGGACGACTTGCGAAAACACTGTTCTATTCGAAAGTACCCACGTATTACACATCTAATGCCAGTAGAAAATCATTTGAACGATGGAAAGGAGGAGAGCGAGACAACGGACAATCTGACACATTCAAAGAAACTATGATACGCAGACTATACACCGCGCATCTCAATCAAGATGAGCGATTCTTTTTTCGCATGCTGTTGGTAAAGTTGCCCGGTCCAACGTATTTCTAGCAACTGCGTACTGTCAACTGCGTTACACATGCCAATTTTTACTGCTTCTTTTGGTGTATAATAACGTCGTGAACAAAATTACAACACGGTTGATCTTTTGTTGTATGTGCAATCAAATAATCCTTAGTAAACGCTTTATCAAAAGGTATTTACGATCAAATAACGCAAACTGTCGATAACAGAGTTGGAGAAATTTTCTTAGATGGCCAAGAGAAACTGGCAAAACGTATCTAATTAGATTGGATCTGGCAGCAATTCGATTCCAATGTGGCATAGCCTTAGCTATTGCGTCATTCGGAATAGCTGCTGCATTACTACCAGATGGAAGAACTGCTCATACCGCTTTGAAATTGCCATTGAACATGCAATTCCATGACACTCCCAAGTGCAACATTTACAAAGCATCTGGTATGAGAAAAGTATTGCGGAAATGCAAAGTTATTGTTTGGGATGATTGCACAATGGCGCAAAAAATTAACTCGAGGCTCTTGAATGATCATTGTAAGATCTGCGCGGAAATATCACACCATTTGGGAGTGCATTAAAATTTATTTCAGGAAACAAATACCTTTAATTCGTCGATTAACACTAGCGGACGAAATAAATGCTTGCCTGAAATACTCTGCTTTGAGGCGACACTCAAAGACGTTAATCACTGGAAATATGCGTCTCCAGCTGCAAAACGATCGATCAGCTGAGATATTCTCCCATTAACTGCTGGAAATTGGGAATGGAAAAGCGATTGATTTGACCACAGGACGAATTTCATTGCCTTATAACTTCTGCAAGTTAGTGACGTCAAAAGAAGAATTGATTGAAAAAAATATCTACCAATATTCAAACGAGTTATAAGAATCACGATTGGCTGAGTGGACAAACTATTCTTGCGACCAGGAATAAAGACGCCTACGAATTTAACAGCATTATTCAGTCTGACATTCAAAGCGAAGAAGTCACAGACAACTCCGTAGACACTGTTGTGGGTAGTGAGATGAGCGGTTAATTATCCGCAGAAATTTTGAATTCACTCGATTTGCCAGGGACATCACCGTCCGTACTGCAAATGAAGATCGGCGTGCCAATTATAATTTTGCGAAATACCCACCAGCCAAAGTTTTGCAACGGCACAGGACTTGCAGTAAAAAGTTAACGAGGAACGTCGTAGGAGCAACAATCTTGACAGTACCTATTAAATGAGAAGATGTCCTCATTCCTCGCATTTCTGTGATTCCAACGCATATGCCATTTAAATTTAAGAGATTGTAATTCCCAAGTCGATTGCCGTTTACAATCACCATCAACAAAGCTCCGGGCCAATCTTTAGAATTGTGCGGTTTAGATCTAGACACGGATTGCTTCTCACATGAAAACATATACGTTACGTCTTCATGAGTCGGAAAACCAGGCAATATATATATCTGCACAGATAATGGAACAACAAAAAACATTATATACCCGCAAGAATTGTGAAATTAAACATATTAGAAACGTCCGCATTCTCTTTTTATCACCCGACATACTATTTCTCTCTAGCAACAATTAAAATGTTGTCCCTAAAAAATAACATTAATTTACACAAAGGTGAAACGAAGCATATGTATCACTGTACGGTTAAATACTGATAATATGAACTGTAATTTCTTTTATTTTTTAAGTTTCGCACATATTCAATTTTTACACCTTCCTATAGGAAAAAAAGTATTTTTAGCTGCAATTTGTTTAAAACTGCATCTCAATTTGTATTTGAGATAATAATTTTTTGTAGTTCTTAATGACATTTCTTTAATAGTGGCAGCTGAAGTATTCCATTTCTGTAGAAATAGTTAGAAAATAATATATTTTTGAAAAAATATAAATGAATGGATAACATGATTCTGATAAAACATGGAGCTATTGTTATAAACTATATTTATTTTAAGTATCCATATTAAAGTTACAAACAAATGAAGGCACATGAATCATTTGATAGCCGATTTTTTTGTCGAATTAAGAGATCGATTTTTGCTGTGTTTGTCTGTTATTACGTGATAGTGACGTCATATGCATACTTTTCGATAGATGTTGTTTACAACTGGATCGTCAATGTGGAATTCGTCATCGGATGCAAATGACATTATTTTATATAAAATAAAAGCGCATATTTTAAGTCTTAAAACTGAAATCCGTTTTGTAGATGTGCATCATTTTTGGCTTTTCATTATTTATCAATTACTTTAAGGGGGGTTTACTTTTAGGGGACTGTTTTCAAAATTTTAATTTTTTAGATGTTAAACTTCGATTTTTTTTTTACATTTTATATGATTGTTTCCTTGAAATTCCCATTAGTGAGAAGTTATGGCTATTAGAATTATACCCTCTCTATATCTGGATTGGCGTTTCCGACACTTTGAAGTCATTTATCTCCAAATGACGTTTATGTGTATAACGCGCAGCATATCTCAAAAAGTTCTGAATATTTTTCAAGGAGAATTTCAAAGCAAATGTTTCCTGTTAGTTTGTATAAACTGAAGCTAAAATTTCATTTTTATTATTCAAAAAAATATCTTTTCATGTGATTATAGTGTTGAAATTTACGAAATTTTGTATTAGCTAAATATTAATTTGTGTATTAAGAGTATAAAAATGCTTTAAATACAATTAGGTAGCTTTCATTACAAAAAGCTACCTATTGCAGCCGTTCGGAGGAAAGCGATTTCAAAAAATTTTGGTATATTTTCATCGATCATGACCCCCAGACCCCGAAACCACCCTCCGTTCAAAATTGATATATATATATATATATATATATATATCCATATTATATATATATATATATATCTGACCTATGTCACACTGTAACTCTCGTATTTATGAACCGATTTGGATGTAATTCGGTGTGTACATAGTACATACCAATGTCTCGACCGAGTTCGTTGGCCAGCTTCATCCGCCATTTTGTTTCAAAATGGCGGCCATTTAAACTTTTTAAAGAAATTTAAAATTTGAAATATGGTACCAAGAAATTGAAAATGGAAAAATATTTTTTTCTTATGTATTTGACCTTTATACAAAGACTCCGGAGCAGTTTTTGTTTCGTCTATATCTTAAAAAATGGCTGAGTTATAGCATTTTGAATTTCTAGCGTGGCTGACATTTTGAAACGTCCTGAATTTTGTCACGCGATAAAAGGCGTATTTATGAACCGATTTGGATGTAACTTCGTTTATACATAGTACATACCAATGTCTGGACCGAGTTCGTTGGCCAGCTTCATCCGCCATCTTGTTTCAAAATGACGGCCATTTAAATTTTTAAGAAAAATTTAAATTTGAAATTTGGTACCAAAAAATTGGAAAATGAAAAAGATTTTTTTGTATGTGTTTGATCTTAATACAAAGATTCCGGAACAGGTTTTGTTTCGTCTATATCTAAAAAAATGGCTGAGTTATAGCATTTTGAATTTCTAGCGTGGCTGACATTTTGAAACGTCCTGAATTTTGTCACGTGATAACAGACGTATTTATGAACCGATTTGGATGTACCTTGGTGTGTACATAGTACATACAAATATCTCGACCGAGTTCGTTGTCCAGCTTCATCCGCCATCTTGTTTCCTAATGGCGGCCATTTAAAAAATTTTTAAAAATTTAAAATTTAAAATGAGATACCAAAAAATTGGAAAATGAAAAAGATTTTTTTGTATGTGTTTGATCTTAATACAAAGATTCCGGAACAGGTTTTGTTTCGTCTATATCTAAAAAAATGGCTGAGTTATAGCATTTTGAATTTCTATTGTCGCTGACATTAAAAAACGACCTGATTTTTGTCATGTGATAACAGGCGTATTTATGAACCGATTTGGATGTAATTTGGTCTGTACATAGTACATACCAATGTCTCGACCGAGTTCGTTGGCCAGCTTTATTAGCCATCTTGTTTCAAAAGGGTTCCCATTTAAAAAAATGTAATTTAAAATTTAAAATGAAGTATTAAAAAATTGGAAAATGAAAAAGATTTTTTTATGTGTTTGGCCTTGATACAAAGATTCTGGAGCAGTTTTTGTTTCTGAAAATTTGTTCTTTTGTTTATATCTTAAAAAATGGTTGAATTATAGCACTTTGAATTTCTAGCATGACTAACACTTTGAAACGATCTTGTATTTGTCACGCGATAACACACGTATTCGCCTATTTCGATGGAAGAAGGCATGTGGATAGTATAAGCAATACCTCGACCAAGTTCGCTGGCCAGCTTCATCAGCCGTCTTGTTTCAAAATGGCGGCCATTAAATTAAAAATATATATATTTAAAGTGAGGTGCAAAAAAATTAGAAATTGAAAAAGATTTCTTTCTTAAGTATTTGACCTTGATATAAGGATTCAGGAGCATTTTTTGTTTGTCTTTATCTTAAAAAATGGCTCAGATATAGCAGTTTCAATTTCTAATGTGGGTGACATTTTGAAAAATCTGATTCCTTGCCTGCGGCAGCACTCGTATATATCAACCGATTCCGATGTGAGTGAGCATGTGCACAGCAATTACTAAGGTCTCGACCAAGTTCACTGGTTAGCCTCATCCATCATGCTGTCTTAAAATGGCAAGGACTTTATGAAATCGCCGAATTTGGCAGCCAAATATAAGTTACTTTAAATAAAAGCAGCTTGGATAAAGCTGACTAATTTCGCGAAATTCTCATTCATTATGATTTAGTATTGATAAAAATTAGTATTGAATCTCCTATATTCGGTTTCCACAAAATTCAGCTTCGTGTGTTTGAATAATATAAGTTGGCTTTTTTAAAATAAGGAATATGAAAGCTACCTCTTCCTCCCGGCACTGGCCGGAAGGACTTTTTTATTTAGGTTCAGTATAATTATAATAAACTGAAGTACAAGTAAGCAGAAATTTTTTTCCTTTTAAATCATACACATTTTAATATATAAAATGTTGAAAATTGTCTTTTTTTTTTTTCATTTTTTCCAAATTTAAGAGTCTTGAGACCCCTTAAAAGACCAGTGTAAGGTAATTGACGAATGTAACAAGCCTTCTAGAAACAATCTACGAATTGGTAGAAAGCTCGCCACCATTGAATGAAGCCTGTTCCATTCCTGGTGAATATTGTTTGTTTTTGAAAAAAATAACTTTAACTTTAGCTGTACTTGATTTGCTCTGTTGTTTGTTTTTAAAATGGTTAAATTGTACTGATGAGGCCTTGCGGCTTCTTGACGAAACATTTACTGGATGCATTTTTTAATGTATTTAATAAAACTGTATTCAATTCTGTCTTATTTTATTTAATCTTTTAAATGTTAAAGCTGTTTATTCATTATTTTTTGTCTCTAAAAATATTTTGGTGAGTATGAAAATGTCTAATTGAGAGTGTATAATATTCGAAAAACATATATTCTGGGTTGAAAAAAATATTTTAATACACTCTAAAAACGTCTCGAAAATGTTTCAGAAAATCGTGGAAGCAAAAAAAAAAAATTGTTTTTTTATAAATGCTTTTTTAAATCGCGAAATTTTATTGATTTCTGAGATTTCAAAAAAAAGAAAAAACATTTTTCGGAATTGTGAAAAGCTTAGAAGTTGTTACCCGACTGTCAAGAAGGGTTATGTGTTTCACGCGTATCTGGGTATGTGGATTTCTTTATACCCTCGAAACATCCCAACGGCTGGATGGATTTTAATGAATGAGGTTTCTATCGATTTGTCTTAACCGTCCGATGGTTATAGGCTAGGTTTTGTTTTTATAAATTCAAAATGGCGGCCGTAAAATACGAAATGGCGGTAGAAGTAGTAGAGGCGGAAAAAAATTTACGCGCCATATTGAGTGACATATCATTTTATAGGTCTTTCAAAATGAAGAGGATGTTTCATTATCTATTTTACAGTCAGAAACTCCGTTTGAATTTTACGCGACCTAGAAGTTGTGTAGGTAGGATTTCTAGTTTTACAGTAACTCTAACCTTCATAAACATCTATAGGACACATCAAAACAGTATTTATAGATAGGAACTAACAATTAATCACAACTTAAATGTCATCAATAAAAAAATAGAAAAAATAGGTAAGTAATATAAAAAATAGTTTCGCATTGATGAGAAGTAATTAATTAGTTCGCTTTTAACGCAGTCGGGTTTTTTTATTCTTTAAATTTAATTTTATTATCTGTTTTACTTCGTGGTTATATTTAGTTTTTCTAGATTGAAAATTAGTCTTTTTTTACTGTGTAGAAATAAAATGTTTTATAAATATGCTATTTACTAAACAAAGCGTTTTAATAACATATACAGGACAATTGCATCATAAAATATAATAAATAAAGACGCACAACCTTGCTTAATGGTACATAATACACGAACTTTAATAAGTTAAAAAATAATTCTACATCTCGAGCTGTTTCTACAGTTAGTGGTAACCACTAACCACTACATTTTTGTTTTCATATGTTTAGTCAATGTTCGACAAATTGCCTCTCACACAGAAAGCCTTCATCTCTGAGCTTTTAGTAATTTAACCATCGTATTTCCTAAAGACGGCTGCAGAAACAGCTCGAAACGTAGAATTTATCTTTTTTGCTTATTAAATTTCGTGTTTTGTGTAACATTAAGCAAGGTTGTTTGTCTTTATTTATTATATTTTATGGTGCAATTGTCCAGTATATGTTATTAAATAGCATATTTTCAGTGATATAGTAATGTTGTATGCAGCATAAATAAAATAATTTTTAAATGAATAATTAAATAAAAAGAAGGAAGCAGAAATTGTGCTTTTTTTCGAATTTAGTGTGATGAGGGGAAAAAAATTATCATTACGATGTGAAGCCCGTTGAATTTCGACGAAAGAAAATGTTTCATTAATTTACAATAAACCTACAAAATTAGTTTAAAGAAAATGCATCTTATATTGGATAGTCTAACTTTAAAACAAATACTATTTTAACCTAAAGATCACTGCTCTTCTGTAAAGACACTCTAAGTTTTTGTAAAACTTTGCGTTTTATCAGTGTGTAGTTTCAATTGCATTATTTTCAAAAAGTGAAGCATTTCCACCTGTGAAGACTTTCAATGCCGCTGGAGAGAAAATGATGCATTTGTACAAAACATATTTCCATTTTAAGACTTAAAATGCACGCTTTTATTTTATAAGAAATAATGTCATTTGTATCCGCTGAAGAATTCATTAACGATCTAGTGTTAAACAACATCTATAGGAAAGTATGTGTAGGACGTCACTATTGCGGAATAATACACATACTTAGCAATAAACGATGTCGTAGATTCGACAAAAAAATTAAATAAATAAATAATAATAAAATAAAATAAAATAAAAAAATATCGGCTATCTAACAATTCATATTTGGCTTCATTTGTTTGTAACATTATCAGAAACCATTCAATTATATTTTTTCAAAATAGTACGTATTAAAATTACAATTCTTTTTTTCAGTTGTTATGAGACAAAGACAGCAAAAAGATATTGTAATCTACTATTTTCCAACTATTTCCCCTTTATTTTCTACAGAAATGGAGTACTTCAATTGCCACCATTACAGAAATGCGATTAAAAGACTACAAAAAAATTAATACCTCAAAAATAAATTGAGATGAAGTTTTCAAACAAATTGCAGTTAAAAGTACTTTTCCTTAATATACGAAGATTCAAAAATGAAGTTAAAAAAATTCCAGTAGAGATTATCAGTATTTTACCGTATAATAATACATCTGCTTCGTTCTATGTCTGGCTTATGTAACGTAACGTTATTTTTTAGTGACGACGTTTTAATTGTTTCCTGAAAAAAATAGCATATCGGTGGCTAATAAAAAAATTTACTTTTATTAGGCTACAAATATATATATAATAATAATAATAATAAAAAATAAAAAGCTGAAATGAAACACCAGACTAATTTTAGAATGTTAATTAAATTTTAATAATTGATAGAGAAAGACATTTTTTTATTGTTGAAAATAATATAGCTCTCATATTCAATTAAAATTTCGTATTATGTATAGCTGCTTATTTTTCATAATACAAATAAGTAGTATATTACAGAACTATCCAGGGATTAGAACTATTATTAAATTGTAATGAAAAAGTTTTTCATTACTAGTCATGCCTCGAAATTTTAATTAGGATTGGTGGTGTATTGCGCTTCATTAATTTTTAATATTATATTTATTTTTCCGAAATTCAGTTTTAACGCTTTACAGTTTTATAGGAAACATAAAAAAATTCATTGGATAAGGATAATTAAAAAGCCATTGAAACAAATAATAAAAATTTATGCATATAAATAATGAATCAAAAATTTAAATAAATGAGAATAATTTATTTCTAAAATTGCTCGCTTTAAGATTTTTTGATGTTAGACGAATCAAGAATTTTTCATTCGTAGCCTTTTTAGTGATGAATAATTATAACTACAAAATGTATTAGTAGATTTATATAAGGTATGCGCCTACCGTCGGTGCACTTTTTTTTTGATAAATATGAAATTTTTATCAAACAAATGTGTTTTTAGTTAAAACAGGGAATAAAACTATGAATTCATATAAATTTTTAAAGGAATTATTATTAACTTTTCAAATTTAGGCAATATTTAGTCAAATTTTAGTAAAGATTTTCGTTGATGCCAAACCTTCTATAACGAAATCTATTCAATATATTTCATTTTATTTTCAACAATATGTGAGCAAACCACTTACTTGTGTTATGCAGCAAAATATTTGCAAAACCTCTTAAATTTACTAAATTACAACAAATTTTGTATAAAAAACATGATTTTTTTTTCTAAAAAACTGTGTATTTTTCAATAGAAAGAGCTCTTAAATTAATATACACTGCTCTAGTTTTATATAAAATAAAGATATAAACGAAATTTTTTTTGCCGAAAATAGAAGAAGAGAATCACAAATGAAAATTTTTCTGGTTTTTAAACTGTGGAGTATGCAAATTTTGAGTTCGACGTCAAAAACGTCGCTTCAGCGGCAGCGAATGAAATTTGACTTTCAACTGGATAAAAGAGAATGAAGACAAGGATGATCGGCATTCAGTGATTGCTTTGTTTCGATGAGTACGATGTATCAGCGAAGTCATTTGACAGATTCAGAAGCTTTGAGAATTGTTGGTAGGTTAGAAGGGGGCCAAACTCAAGCCGAAGTAGCGCAAGCCATTGGAGTGTCACAAAGTGTCATTTCCAGGAACCGTTTTTTGGAGAGTGGATGTGCAGGCCGAAGACCAGGGCAAGGTCGTAGATGGGCAACAACGCCCAATGAAGATCGGTATTTAGCGTTAACAGCTCGGAGACACCGAACCATGAACGCTACTCTTCTCCAACAACACCTTCGCTCGGCTACAGGCACCACGATTTCAACTCAGACTGTCCGAAACCGGCTCCATGCTGTAGGTCTGTATGCTCGCCGACCGATGGTATGTGTTAGATTAACATCAAGGCATCGTCGCGACCGCAGGGAGTGGGCAACCGAGCATGTCAACTGTAGGAGAAATGAATGCAGCAATATTCTGTTTTCTGACGAGTCCCGTTTTTCTGTGCATCCGGATAATAGGCGTATTTTCATCTGGAGGGACCGTGGCAGTAGGAATAATCCTGCGTTCGTGCACGAAAGTGTCAGATTTGGCGGTGGAGGAATGTTGGTGTATGGTGGCATCTCCATTGACGGGCGCACTGACCTCTACATCATTCGAGATGGAGCTCTGACTGGTCGCCGATATAGGGATGAGATCCTCAGACCTATTGTAGTCCCTTACGCTGCAGCAATCGGAGATAACTTCATTTTAATGGACGATAACTGCAGGCCACATCGTGCAAACCTGGTGGAGTATTTCCTTTTCAAAGAAGGAATCGTTCGAATGGAATGGCCAGCGTGTTCTCCAGACATGAATCCAATCGAGCACGTTTGGGACGCTCTAGGAAGACAAGTTTCTGGCCGCCAACAACCCCCACAAACTCTCCAAGAACTGGAAAGAGCTCTTCTGGAAGAGTGGGGCAGAATACCCCAACTCGTCATTAATAGCCTCATTGAGTCCATGCCTCAAAGGTGTTCAACGTTGCTGGCCGCCCGTGGAAACCATACCCCCTACTGAAAATGATTTTCTTTGAAGAAAACACCTTTTCTTATTCTTTTTTTCTCATATGCACAAATTGTGTTTTTTTCCTTTAGTACACAAATGCGCAATAAAATGCATTTTTTTTCTGCCAAACAAGTGTAATTTATTCTCATATAACCTACTATGTCTGTCGACCATGTATCAATCAGCTAAACAGTTTACCAGATACAAAATCCACCTAAAACTGCAATATCCTTTAATTGTTTTGAGCAGTGTATACAAACTTACAAGCTATATTTTTCTTCATATTATACCTATAGATAAGCAGAACCTTGTCACAAAATTTTATTTCAATACCTTAAAAAACTTTAAGAAATGATGTTTCCTATAATCGTGCACAATGAAATACGCAAATTAAGATTTTGAAAGAGCACAAAAAATTATGTATAAAGTTTAAAATTTTGAATACTATTTTCTTCGGAGTTGTTTATTGTCGTAGTAGAAAAATTCGAATAAGATTTAGTTTCTAATTTTAATTTTACCCTTATTACTTTCGTTTTCTATGTAACCAATTCGAATTATACTCATCACATTTTAAGACTTCAGCTTCTAATTCATCTAAATTAATAGATTTTTAAATTTCAATATCGAGATAATGAAGCTCTTTTTTCTTTCAAATCTAACTCAGCGAGAAACTGCTCCAATTCCTCTTCATCGGCACTATTTTCTGAAATTGCCGCTTCTATTCTATTAATTAATTTCGTAGTTTGAGATCTAACAGTAGTGCGTTTAGTTTTATTAAGTGCATTTTCATAAATCAATCTTATAACTATAAATTTATCAAAAATAAAAATAGTGGCAATTATCTTATATAAACAAAGCACTTCGATAAATTTTCTAACTCAACGAAATTGTTATTGTTCTGACTCAAATATTTTAGGCAGTCGCTGTTTTGGGCGCCAGATATACTAAATTATTTCATGCAAAGCTATAATGGTAAGTAAAAAACACATACCGATCCAAGGTAGGCCGCTTTCTTTTCGAATCAGGATTCTAAACATTAAGAACAGAAGTAAACATCACCAGACGATTTTGATAATGAAGAGGACTTTTCTTGGCTTTTTATATTATTTATATCATATTAACTTACACAAAATAATATATACATTATGTAAATAATTATAGAACATTTATTATTTTGATGGGGAAAAACGCGCATGTCCGATCAAATTTTTCGTTCGTTCTAAAAACAGCAAAGTTACTGTTGTCAAAAGGAAAAAAACAAAAAGTCCTCATGGTAAAATCATAAAATGTCATCTGAAAATGTCCGTGGAGGTCAGTGTTTCCCAATAACTCATAAATTTACAGTGTTTTCTGAGAGTGTAGTACTTCTGATAAACGATAGTACATGATATGCACATCAGAGTTGGTCAAATTTGCAATCTCAATTATCCGCAGTTTAATTACAGATTTATTGCATGTAATTGATTATAGTTACACACATTCAAACACAGAAATTTTGTCAAATAATGGGATAGGAGCAGTTCCGGTTACAGTGCTGCAAGAATTTTTTACGGCATGTAATTTTAATTACAATTAATTACGTACGATTAAACTGCAATTACATTGCAGATAATTGGAATTACAGATTTGCCCAACACTGATATACATCATATACTACCGCAAGTATCTTGTAATGCAACAGTAAGGTATACCAGTTTCTTTATAGTTGAAGTAATGCAACATAATTAATACACTGCAAACTGATTTTCCCGTAGACTAGTATGCAACGGGATTCTTCTGTGTGTGTTTTTATAAATTAAAAATAAATGCTTTGCAATACAGAATGTATGTTTTAGTGTATGATTGCATAACTGCATATTAATTTCATTATAAATGTAATGTTGTGACATCATTGAAGCGGATTTGTGACGATTTTTCCACATTGACAGTAATGAAACGAAATATTTACGAATGTCCCTATAAACGAATTTTAAATGGTACCACTACACTTTCCATTGCGATCGTGCTATATTAAAACTCAATAACATACAAATATTACAGGGCAATCCCAGGTTATTTACGAGAGTTAGAGTACTTCGAGACGGACAGACAAACCAAGGCCATAAACACATTTCAGCTACCTTCAAAAGTGTAAAAAAGGACCAATCGATGTCGAATAAAAGACAATTCGTACGGTATGCACGGACTGAGATGTTAGTAAAAAATTAAAAATTTAATTTTATCGACGTTTCGACGATGCTGCTATGTGATAGTGCAATAAATGTTTTTCAAGAAAATTAAATTATATATTTTAAACATTTTCTTTATTAATAATTTAAATTTTTTTCTGCTATATTTTTTCAAGCTATTTAATAAACAATACTGTTAAAACTATTAGCATATTAAAATATAACAGAATTAAAATAATTTTTCACTTGCTTAATCTATTAATATTTATTCAAATTATTTTATGAAAAATTTATCATTTAATTTAGAAGTTATAGATGATAAGAGATTCTGGAATTTAATTAAATAAAAAAAAATAAGAAAATGAATACAAAATTTTAATATTTTAAATTCAATTTTCAGATTAATCTTGCATATGATTCACTAAATTTTTAACATTTAAAACTTAATGCAATTATCCCGCAGTTTATAGTTAATTGATGCGGAATTTAATCAGATTTTTGCACATTATTTGATTAAAACCCTATCAGGCATAACATTTATACAGATATGAATATTTTATTCGTAATTTGAATTAAATTTTCATAAAAAAAGAAAATATAAAAAAAAAAATCAGACTGTCTACTACAAAAGAAATTTTATTGTGCTTTCTTAGCAACAAAACTAAAAACTACCTTCTATGTTTATTATTTGTAAGTATTTTAGAGGTAGATGTTATTAAATATCTACGAAAATAATTTAATGTTTTATAAGATTAATTTTATGTCAAATACAATTAACATTATGTATAATGTTATAAAAATCCCTTGACATATTGATATGTGACAGTGACAGTGCAGTGTACATTTGTATTATGCATATTTAAATTTGTAGAATCCAATTGTGTACAATATACACCAGCGAGGGTAATAAACGATTTAAAGATTTAATTTAAGTGCGTAGATGGTAAATATTACGGATTATTATGGAAAATAATATTCATTTTATTTAATCGCTGAATTCTGCGATTGAATAAAGCAACGATTAGTATTCGAAAATAACGTTGCTTAAAATCTGTAATCCTTGGAATTTATTCATTATGACACATCGTCATATTCACCATAGTGTTCAATCACAATTTCTTATTGTTCTGTTATTGACCGTTGCTTAAAATCTGTAATCCTTGGAATTTATTCATTATGACACATCGTCATATTCACCATAGTGTTCAATCACAATTTCTTATTGTTCTGTTATTGACCATTGGAATATATCTTGGTATTATCATTACTGCGTTATCAATAAATGACAATTTCCAATGGCAACAGATAAACGAACCTATGTACTTTTTGTCTAAACGTCGGAGCCTGTCATCAAAGTCTCGTTTAAAACAAAAGAAAAAAAATACATTTAAAAAAATATATTGATTTATATACTTTTCGCAGTGAGTGATTCAAATGTCTTATTGATTTATTTAAATCAGTGATGTTTAAACATTTTCACTTTAAGATCCGATAAAAAAAGAAGAAGAAATCAAAAAGGGTGAAATAAATTGCTTTCTTGACCATAAAAAAATTATCTTAGAATCTAATTTTACGCACCATCGAATTTAATTAAACACGTTTTCATTTTGATTTTCTTTTTTGTGCAAAAGCAGAGTAGGTTTGATGCTGAAACATTCCCACTGAGGATAAAATGTATTTTCGAATAAAGAAATGATCTTAAATTTAGTAGTAACAGAATAATAAGTTTCTTTTTAATGATATTAAAAAGCTTTGAAACTTAAAATAAGATATGTAGAATTGTAAGATTTTAAGAACAAGGAACCAAAAAATGTAGAAAAGTAACGTAAATTTTGTAAATTACATATATGTTTAATATATTATACACATTAATTATTGATAGTTTTACTATAACTGGCTGTTTGACATTGTGTAATTGCAGTCCTGTAATGAATAAAATAACTAATCTGACTGGGGTTAATGAATAACCTTGAATAACCTATTCAGTTAATGGAATGTGGCGATCAGTTACAGCGACGTCACAAGTTTACAATTTTAAGTAGCTCCAAAAGTTGTCACTTAGTTACACAGCGACTCGTCGGTGATGATCCTTCGGTTACTCCAGTACGATGTTTTCGTTATAATTTATCTTTAACGAATCATTATGTGTCACTAGATTTAATTAAAAATATAATAAGTTTACCGGTGAGAAAATATAAGAATTGATAATTAAATAATTGTGTAATAAATCAGTTACATTTTTACACCAGTCTCCAATATTTGGATAATCGGGCATATTGACGTCATGGTGACTTTGATTTAATTTATTTTTCACGTTACACTACGATAATTCTTGACGTTTAGTATAGAACGGTAGCTACTGAAAATGAAGTGGGTACCCTTTGTAGTTCGTTTACGAGGACTGTCAAAAGTACTATGTTGCACTACGGTCAATGGTGTAAAACATTTCAAGTGTATTTTTATGATTTTTCTCCATTTAAAACATAATGAAATTGATAGGCATTTATGAAGTGAATTAAACCAAGTGAACATGCAAAATGATGTACAAAGCATCTATTATTCCTTTACAGGGCCACGCAAAAGAATTTCGTTACATAACGGCCTACGGCGAAAACTGATTACAGGGTATTTTTATTGCGTTACAAAATTTCAAATATGATGAAAATGGTATATATTGGTAATGTGTACTACTATATACTTGCTGCAGTACATGATGGGCATAAGAGTTATCGTTCATTTACAGGGTCACGAAATGTTTCCGGATACAATACTGTATTTGGAGTAATGTGTATTAGCGATAATTGTTTCAAGTACGTTTGTAGTTACGGTATGCGTTTTTAAATTTAGCTAAATTTGTTCATATTATGTTGTATGTGGAACTGCTATAGATCATATATAGGGCTACACAGAACAATTGGTAATCATTACTGAATATGAGTGTAAATTGCTTAAGGCGGTTTTTTTTTAATCCAGCTGTGCATTTTCAAGCGGATCTATATTTAATATACTAGGATATGTTTGTAAAATATAAATAAAATCATATACAGTTGCACGCAAAGCACCGGATACATGGCCGCCAAAGGATGTTTTAATTTCTGGAAATTGGTGTATTTTTGCACCTATGAGAGTTAATTGCTGAAATCTGGTTTTCATATTTGTTATGTGATTTCTAATATTTTATTAAATATCTAATTTACCTTATTAAATTACACAATTTTTTTTATCAGTCTGAAAGTGTTACATAATTATGAAACGCACAGTTTTTCTTTCTTGTTTACACTGCGATGGGTGAAACTGTGTTTATTATGCCATATTTAACAAAAGAAATAAAAACATTCTATGAAAAGCATTTTTATTTTAAAGAAAAAATACACTGTATACTATCGTGATGTGTGTAAATTACGAGATAAACAATTTGGAGTTAACAATGTTCAACTAAAACAACTGTAAATGAAGATTGTTTTTTATATTGGTACGTAAAAAAATTTCCATTATGGATAAAAAAAAAATGTTTTATTATGTTAAATGAGATGCATGAAATGCAAAAACTTAATTATAAAATTCAATGCAATTACCATAAAATAATTACAGATCTTATTACATTATTATAAACATACTAAAGGCTTCCGAGTTTGGTAAAAAATTAAATTTTAATTGCATAAAGTGAAAAATGCAATTACCTAAAAGAAAAAGAGATTTAATTACTTTAATAGAATTGATCTAATTAACGTTTAGCTGAATTGTACGTCATATATCAAGCAATTATAAATTAGCGATTTATTAAATTCGTTTAGAAATTAATTTAATGATGCAGAAAGTTTAATTATAAAGTTTCATTTTCAATTATAATTGCTTTAAAAGTTCTGTTAACGTCATTTAGAATTAAATTTCAATTCTTCCTAAATGTTACGTAAATAATTACAAATATATAGATATATAAATGTTTACAAATAATTAGCATTTGTCTAATACTCCGATAATAATGACACAATGGGTGTTTTATGTTTTTCCAAAAAGTGTTAATTAAAAATGAAATATAATGTGTACATTGAAACTTTAAAATATGTCATTAATTTATAATTTTATAGTTCTAATGTGTTGTAGGCAATCATTTAGGAAAATACAAAGTATTTGAGAATAATCGTTTGAGAAGCCACATATAACAAAATCAAAAAGAACATGTTGAAAATTGTACACCAAACGTGGCAAATGAGGTAGTTTCATACAAAACTAGTTTTATAAACATTTACATCCTGGTGCAATAGCTGTTGCACTCTTATTCAAAAATGCATGAATAGAAAATTTATTACGAATCTATATATTAAATTTAGTCATACGGTAATAATAGGACTCCATCTTAAATAGGACGTCATCACCGTGGCAACCTAGAATCATTACCATTCATGGGGTATCATTGAATTACGTACAATCCGATTCCACACACTAATCCTCATGGCAACCTAGAATGATTACCTATCATGTGATATCAAAGGATTAATTTCGTATGATAGTATTTAATAGGATGAAGGAAACTTTATTAATATTTTTTCAAGTTTTGATTCTATGTTTATAAAATGTGAAAAAAACCCGACAAAATTATACAAAGATTATATATATTAAATTTAAAGCCATTGTGTTTGTTAGTTTTTGCGCTATTGTATGCGGATACTAACGGACAGACAGACGGACGGACCAGACAACGACAATAGGTGTTACATATTTACATAACTACGAACGCACCTAAAAAACACCCCGTAATAATATATATTTATACATGTGCCACAACTCATTATTCAGGATAATGTGTCAGTAAGAGGTATTTAAATTTTACATACCTACCTAATTGTGTCTAGAAAAAGTGTTTATAAATACTATATATGTTATGGACGGACTACTGTGATTCATTAGTAATGTAATATGATAATTAAATAATAAAATTGAAAAATTAATGACGACATGTCACATGAAAATACACATAACTTAAACAATTTAAATAAGATAATTGCAGAGTCAGCAAAAATGCTGAACTTGATGTCATGGAAGTGTATACTTCCATTCTCTTTGTCTGATGTTAATGCTTACCTGTAAATATTGTGTTTCATTTTTGTAGATAAATTATCTAGTTTTAATTAATTAACTTTTCGTAATCATTTTATCTGCAGTAAGGTAAAGTAGGGACAGACGCCGTGGTGGGATAGGTACCGCAGAGATTGTGTGGGCGACACTAACGCTCCCTAGACCAATTGAAGAATTTCGTAGTGTTCCACTGTTCTGTAGCCGCGGTGGGATAGGTACCGCAGAGATTGTGTGAGCGACACTAACGCTTCCTAGACCAATTGAAGAATTTCGTAGTGTTCCACTGTTCTGTAGGCCGTGTTGTATGCTTTTCCACCGCTTAATTGTACGTGGCTACATGTTTATGCCAGTTTTTATGCTTGCGTGGTAAGTTGCTAAAATTATTCTAATACAGTTTTATTACATATTTTAAGCCAAATAGGCAGAGATTTCATCCCGAAATCGATTGCAACTGTAGACTAGATCCTCGTAGAATATAGACATGCGCTTGCCTTTCTCTCGCGTCGCACACATGACACAAAATAGCGTCGCAGCATCTTACCTGCCACTATGGGACTGATACCGCATCGACGTTGAGGGACAGATGCCGCAAAATATATTTTTCTTTTTTGGTTAATAAATTCATCACTGCGATTTAAATATAACTTATATTTAAATGAACGTATATTAGAGAATACTGCTACATGTCAAAATATTTTGAGAAACAATGTTGGTTCACCATGTGTGAATAAGGAAAACGTGGGCGTTTTAGAATTCTCACCATCTAAACTATTAAACAAAATATCTCCTTATTCCAATGATAAAAAAAAAAAAAAAACTATACAGTCAATTAAGAGAAAGCAAAAGGATGCAAATACTGCAAGCACTGATTTTATAAACAAGAAAAAAGAAGAACGAAATAAAAAGCAAAAGAAACTAGATAGTTTCCAAGAACGACATCTTGGCGGAAGTAAAATGTGCAACAAGTAAAAATTAAATTTAAAAAATCAAAAAATCCGACTGCGTAAAAAGCGAACTAATTATTTCTCATCAATGTGAAACTATTTTTTATATACTTACCTATTTTTTTATTTACTTGTATTGATGACTTTTAAGTTGTGTTTAATTGTTAGTTCCTATCTATAAACATTGTTTTGGTGAGGCCTAAAGATGTTTCTGAAGGTTAGAGTTGTAGTAAAGCTAGAGGTCCTACCTACACAACTTCCAGGCTGTGTAATATTTAAACGGAGCATCTGACTGTAAAATAGTCATTGAAACATCGTCTTCATTTTGAAAGACCTATCCAATGATATGCCACTCAATAGGGTGCATAAGATTTTTCGTTTCTACCGCCATTTTACGGCCGCCATTTTGAATTTATAAAAACAAAAGCTAGCCTGTAACCATCGGACAGTTAAAGCGAATCGATAGATACCTCATTCATTAAAATCTATTCAGCCGTTGGGATGTTTTGAGAGTATAAAAAAAATCCACATACCCAGATATGCGTGAAACACATAACCCTTCTTGGCAGTCTGGTAAAAAAGGGAAGGTAAAGATCATCTTGAAAACACCTTATTTCAGGAAGAATCGGAAACACGAGTCATCTTCCGACAATGACGAAATTGTTCCTCTTATGGATTCTGATGGCAGTATTGGATTGGAATTTGATGACTCTGAATGTGCTGAGTGTCTGTTGTCTTATCAAGAAACAAAGTCTAAAGCGATTAGGAGTCAGTGGATCAAAACCAATTTGTGGCTGCATGAAAAATTAACTTTACTTTTGCAACGGGAAGTGTGGTGTGATTGTCGGTGAATGGAAATACAAAATCAAAGAATGAGAAGAATTAGGCCAAAAATAAACATAGAAGACATAAATAGAATAGAACTAATAGTTACATTAAGAGCAAACTGCAATGCTCGCTGGATGTAAACCAGTGATTTATATCTTTTTTGCAATTATGCTGTCTATGATTTCCAGTAATTATGCTATGCATTCATGTAAATTCAAATATTTTTAATTTCATTTTTTGTCTTAAGTTTTATTATTTAAGCTTACACCTTTGCATTTTCGTTAAACTTTTCACAATTTAGTGATATATATAATTTTTGTAAATTTACTGTTATTTATTTTCATTTTAAGTAGTTTGAGAATATGAAAATGTGATTTGCTTGAAAAAAATAAAATAAACAAAATAGCTTTTTTCTCCATACAGCATCTGACCCAGCACATAAAAAATGATGTAAAAAATGATGTAAAAAATGACCTTTTATGAAAATAATTATGCCTACTTTATTAAAAGGGTTTTAACTTGTTTAACATAGAAATTAGATTCTAAAGAGTTTGTTTAAAGATTTCTGGTATTTAGTTGTTTTTTTTTTTGCTTTATTGTACATTTTACAAGAAGAAAAGTAAAATGGCGGCATCTGTCCTACTTTACCCTATATGAGTGTAATCTATTTTATATTAAATTAATTTGATTTATTTTTAGGTACTTTTTAATTTACTTATGCCTACCAATTATGACTTAGATATCTCAATAAATATTCTATGTTAATTCTAAATGTAAGTAACTATTGCGGTAAGTTTATAAGTAATAGGTCCATCGAAACTACATAACGCAGTATATTGATAAATTTAAAATTTATCCATTTAATTTTTAACATGGACGTTTGTGTTAATAAATTAAAAGCTCACGTTACCCTGTTACTAGAACGTTTTTTTAATTTTATGATCATGATTTAGGATTATTTTTATAAGTAAATTAATTACACCAATGTAGCTTGATGTGGCGTTTGGTAAATGCTGGAAATAAGATATAACTAATCCAGCTATAATAAAAAGTTGCTCATTTCTGTCCAGAAACGCACAAAAACCCAATAATCAGAAAAGCTTATTTAAAGTAATTAAACTAGCTTTCATTAAATAATAAGTTCTCAACAGACATAATTTGTTGATAGCGATGCGTTAAAAATGCATTGAAGGACTCAATGATAAGTAATATGTTTATTAACTGAAAGATACATGAAAAGTTAAGTATTATGACCATCACATTAAAATTCTCCTCTCAAGCCTTGATGCCAGCTTTATGACAAATTACAGAATGTTAAGGCTTTTTAAAAATATATGAAATCCGAAAACGCTAAATACTATTCCAGATTTGGAATTTATTCCTTTTAGAAACAGTCAGAAGATTTTGGGAAACCCGAATTTGATAATGTACAAGGACAAAAAATTTAAATTTTAATGCAAATATTAAACATACTTTATAACATACTTATAACTACTTAAAAGGTAACACAAACATATAAAAATATTATTTAATGCGACCCTAAGATCTTTCGAACACACACGCGTTCATTTTCAAAGGGAAAAAGATGACTGAGTGAAATGCACAAGCGGAGTTCAGTCCATTTTTCTGCAGAGGGGTGAAAAGATCAGTTCAAATTATCAGGATGTCTTGAAATATTTAGGATATTATACTAAATCGCGGGGATATTATAAGAAAGGACATTGTTACAAACATTATCACTTCAAACTAAAACTTCAAAGGATTCACGGATTATTGAAGAGTAATGGTTAGACGTTGAAATGATCATTTTAGCGTTTTCGAAGTTGTACGGAAGTTTTTCGGACTGAACGCCACTTGCGCATACGTACTATTTTGTTCTTGTTTTTAAAATGTATTTCTATTCAATTAGTCATCGTTTTCCCTTTGAAAATGAAGGCGTGTGTGTTCGATAGTTCTCGGGGTTGCATTAAATAATATTTTTATATGTCTGTGTGACCTTTTAAGTAGTTATAAGTTTGTTATAAAATATATTAATAACAAGGGGAAAATTTCCTTCACGACACTAAAGTTTAATGCAGTGTTTTGACTCTATTCAAATTTTAAACACTAAATATTTCAAATGGAAGACGTCGATTTATTTTTAATCTATTTATTCTGTTTATCAGCAGTCAAGAATTACATGTAAGCATAAATAAAACTTTGTGCGAAGTGTAATAAAAAAGCTAAAATCTTTAGCAACGATTTTTATGCACAAATAACGCTATTTGTGCGTAACTATATATCGTTATTTGTGCGCAAAAATTGTTGTTAAAGATTTTAGCTTTTTTCTTATAAGAATTACATATGTTTAGTGAATTTAACCTATAAGGGATAAGATTTTTATTTATTTTTTAAATAAAGAGTACCTATACTTGTTAAATAATTTAATTTGGAAAATATTTTATTTTAATGACTATATTTCTGAAAAAATGTGTAACCATATCACAACACGTATTCACAATGTTCTAAAAATAAATCTTTTGTTAAAAGTTTGAAAATTGTAATACTGTACGATTTATTAAATACTACACATTTTCAGCTGCTTAAATTAAATGTTGTACTGAGACAAGTAGAAATTAATAGTTTTATTATTTCGAAGATTTATGGTCAAATAACTTATCTGAGAAAAATGAAGAATGTTTTGAATGTAGATAAACTTCAAGATCTTTCAGACATTTTGCATGACTGATATTAAAGAATGCGAAGATAAAATAGCGCTATTTACGATATGATGAGTTCATGATATTATATCGCGCATCCTGATTCTTTCCATCACATAAATTTTCAAAATCCTTTAAAATATCAATTTATCTTTTCTACTGATCTAAAAAATATAGTTGGAAATGAAATAGTAAAATAATATAATTTTTCCTTTTATAGCATGATTATTTTCTTTAAAACAAATGTATGATAGGAGAGATATTTTTACTGTTACGAATACACTATATGACCATTAATCACCGAACATTTTCAATTTTAGACATTTTGTCGAATACTTAAAGATATGCTCGGCGTATTCTTCTAGAACTTCAGGATTATAAAGAATATATTTGACCTTATATTTATTAATGTCGATTTGATAAGGAGGACAATTAGAGGGTCAACAAAAAATCAAAGACAAATAATAATATTTGGGATCACATTGTAAAATAAAAAGCATGAAATAATCTATCGCTACAGCATACAAATATGCGGATATTTTGCAATATGTGTATTTATATGTGGAATAATATCACGTATATTTATGGAGATATAGTGATATTTTTAAAAAGCTTTAGAAATTTTTGCATGTTTTTTACTTATATCATGCAGAGTTTTCCATCAAATTTCACGGAAGTTTCAGAAAATTTGGGAAAAGTAATAGAAACAATACTGTTCAATTGGAATATAAATATATTAAACATTTGATGAAATACGAGGAGTTGTATGAAATGCTTTTTATCTGCACATGCGCGAAAATAACAAAGAATTTTTTTATCATGATTTTATAGTCAACTCTATGGAGCAACGCATATAAAAAGAGAAAGTCAAATATCGTGAAAATTCAGAAAAATATCGGCGACAGAGTGAGCTGATATTTAGTTGCTCTCTAAAAGAAGCTGATTAATAAGGGATTTTTCATAAACTGACACTTTTTATTAACTAACTTTGAGCAAAGGAAATTTAATTATCTAATGAATGTCAACGAGCGATTTTGATATTTCTTTTTTTTTTCTTGGAATAAGCTCGTTCAGGTGGTTTTCCAAAAAGAACTAATGCATCAATATAAAATGAAAATAAAAAATGGCAATTTATGGAAAATCTTTATCCTTCAGCTTCTTATAAAGAACAACTAAAAATCAGCCTATTGCCAAAATCTTTCTGAATTTTCACTATACGTGATTGGATTCTTTGGATGAGTTGCTCCATAGAGTTGACTACTAAATGATAAAAAAATGTATTTGTTATCTTTCGAGGTAGCGCAGATAAAAATATTTCATACAGTGGCTCATATTTCATCAAATGTTTAATATATTTATAAATTAATTTCTCTACATTGTTTCTACGACATGTTGCCACATTTTCTGAAACTGGCGTTTAATTTTATTGAAACCCTGCATCATATAAGCAGAAACATGCAAGCATTTCTTTGACCTTAAAAAAAACACTGTATGTCCATGAATATACGTGCTATTCCTACACAAACGAATACACATATTATACAATAACAACATATTTGTGTGCTGCAACGAATGATCATTTCGTGCATTTTAATTTACAGGGCGATCCAAATAATATTATTATTTGTTTTTGACCCCCTAGTTGACCTCCTTATCAAATCGGCATTGATAAATATGAGGTAAAATACATTCTTTACAATCCTTAATTTCCAGAAGAATCTGACAGGTAATTTATTTTCAATATTTGTCAAAATATCTAAAATTGAATGCTTCCGGTTATTAATGGCTATATTGTGCAGTAATAAAACGTTTAACATAAGTTGAAAAAAAATTCGATTTCAAAAAGCCGTATTTTGTATTGCCTGAAAGAAACGAGTTTGATTTGGAAGGGAAATATATGTTGACAATTTTAAACAAGTTGGAAATTGCACGTAAAACGTAGCAAATGAGGGGAGTTCTGCACTTCAAACGTGGCAAATAAGGAAATTCTGCACTTTAAACGTGGCAAATGAGAGGCGTTCACACTGTAACTAGTTTTATAAATATTGTTTGCACCGCATATTGTACTGAATGTATATTTTAGTGCACTTCATAAGTGCATATCAATTTCATTCTGCTCTAAATGCTGTAACATCAATAAAATGCACTTGACATTTTTTTTCCATTGGCCGTAGTACAACGGAAAACTTTTGACTGTCCCTGTAATTAAAGTATACATTAATACTTGGAAATTTTCCCAGAGAGAAACATTTGCCTTGTATACAATATGTCAAATGAAAATCTAATTTCAAATTAATTGCTTAAAAGGTGCAAAGTCAACCTGGTGAAAAAGATTTCAAGCCGGGATGCGAACCCTGGCCAACAGTATATGGCTGACATTCTACCGACTAAACCACATTCCATCTTGTGCTGCGTTTGTAGTCTTTCCAACATATAATAGTGAGAAGTTCCAGGCGGGGTATCGTTCCATGTGGTTCAATCGGTAGAATGTCAGTGCGCTATATTAATGGCCCGAGTTCGCGTCCCGGCATGGAATCTTTTTCACTAGGTTAGCCTTTGCGCTTTTAAGCAATTAATTTGAGATTTGATTTTAATTTGAAATATTAAACTATGTATTAAATTTTCATAAAACTTGAAATTGTTCGACAAATTTTTGCAAAATTTATACATTTAAAAATTTCAGACCATTTGGTTGGGTAGTTTTTGCTCTGTTATATGCAGACGGACCCAACAACGACTATAGGTGCTACGTATTTATATAATTACGAACGCACATAAAATGTCAAAGGAAGTTTAATGTTTATTTAAGGATGATCTCGAATCCTAACAAGCTATTTATGACGCACTGTGCAAAATTTAAAATTTATAGACTGACAATTTCAGAGAAAAACAAGTAAAGTGAAACTGCAAAAAACATCCCATACCATCCCATTACAAAAGTCACTTCCTTGTGGAAACTTGCGTGTCAAATGTAACATAAAATAAAAACGTTAAATTAATACAATATGTTTTATACATTTCTTTTCAATATCAAAATAATAGAATTATCCTGAATATTTCGAGATATTTTTTTTTTTTTACTACTTGGCATTCAAAAACAATTTTATCCTTCCTTTTACTATTTTCTTATCTTTTAAATGTGAAAAAAAAAAATAAATATTTCACTCTAAATTTACTTTTTTCAGATATAAAATATCTTTGTTTTACTTTCCAGAAAATGAACATTGGTCTGTCACATCCCAACCTGCATTTCATTGTATCTTCCCTCTTCATTTGAAATCCGTTCTTATCTGAAAGAAATTATACCACGGAATGGCCACAATAGCAAACATAAATTTGATCCGCTCTAATTAACAAAATCAAAGGATTCTAAAATGTTTCAAGTCAGTTTTTTAGAAGTTAGTCTTATAAAGATAAGTCTCTCTGTTTAGTTTTCCAACCAAATGAAAATAGCGGCAGCATTTGAGCGTCATTCCGTACAAGTAATTTAAAATAACAGTATTTCAGTTCCTTTATCAGTAATGAATACACCGAATTTTTTAAACATATACAGGGTGTTCATAAAAGAACATCACTGTTATAAATTTTAGTAGTATGAACTGTAAGCGTTGTAGAGTGTTTTTTCACGATCACAAAAAAGTGTAATCTAAACAGGTTTAGATAAGCGCATACGTAAGTACGACTTTGTTATTGACTCTCTTGCAGTGGCACATGGGAAAACTGGCGACTCCTGAGAGTAAAGTGTTATTGTTTAGCTAAAGATTTAAGATCCGTTACAGCAATAGGATACTTTTCATGTGGGGTTTTATAAAAAATCGTGTCTATGTTCTGCCGCTACCTAATGATTTACCAGAGTTGAAATACGGAAGTGAAGAGACTATTGCTTCAATGACTCTTAGATTCTTAACTGAAGTGTGAGAAGAATTGGACTTTAGGTTCGATTTCTGCCGTATAATGGAAGTCCACATATTAAACATTTGCAAGAAAAAGAAGGTTAGTTTACTTTAAATATGATGTACACTGTAAAATAAAATTCCATTAAAATACGGAAATGGTACTGGCAATCGAGACTCCAGTACTATTTCCGTATTTTAACAGGAATTTTTTCCCGTAAATTCCAGAAAAATTTCCGTTTTTCTGGAATTTACGGGGGAAATTTCCGTTACAATACGGAAATAGTATTGTCGTCTCAGTTGCCAGTACAATTTCCGTATTTTAACGGAATTATTTTTAGAATGATGGTTTGTTGTAAATAGTCTATATTAGATTGTTATAATATACCATTGAAACTGGGACCTTCTTTTATGGCCTTATAATGCGGACAGGAGTATGTAACATGGATGCATGGATTTTTATGTATAACTAATCGAAATATATTTTTGTAAAAAAAAAAAAAAAAAAAAAAAAAAAAAAAGCCATGAAAATAGATATTATGAAAAAGATTGTGTCATTTTACTGTGTTGAATGTATTGAGCTTACATCTATTTAATGTTTCTAATTAAATCTGATGCACTAAATATCATGTATGGAGATAGTGAAATTTGAATATACTTTCAATAATATACAGGGTGGTCATAAAAAAACTTTGCCGATATATGGAACTTTAGCGGTCCGTCCCGTTTAACCGATCGAGATGAGATTTCAGATATAGCTATTCAGAGGTATGAGCTCGGGATTCTGTGAACGGCATCAAATTGGCGCTCACGGTTACGGTTATAGGTACAGAAACTCGATATTTTCAAATAGCAACGCCCATTTATTTTCATCGCAAAATACTCAGCGCATGCGGAAACCCTAAATAGCGCTCGAACGGTACGTATATCGCAATAAATGAACCCGTTATGCACGCACAAAAAACAGCTCAGCGAACGGCCAAAAACAACACGATCGGGGCGCACGAAGGAAATTTGCATTTGACAGAGGCAAGACAACAATCACAGAACGCCTTTCGACAGGTAATCAGCGTAGAAAACGGATTCTTTCCTCTGTCATATGTCATACTCTTATGGTATGTCATATGTTCCTCTGTCATACTCCGTGCGTCCCGATCTTGTTGTTTTTGGCCGTTCGCTGAGCTGTTTTTTGTGCGTGCATAACGCGTCCGTTTATTGCGATACACGTACCGTTCGAGCGCTATTTAGGGTTTTCGCATGCGCTGAGCATTTTGCGATGAAAAAAAAGGGGCGTTGCCATTTGAAAATTTCGAGTTTCTGTACCTATAACCGTAACCGTGAGCGCCAATTTGTTGCCGTTCATAGAATCCCGAGCTCATACCTCTGAATAACTATATCGGAAATCTCATCTCGATTGGTTAAACGGAACGGCCGCTAGAGTTCCATATATCGGCAAAGTTTTTTTATGACCACCTTGTACTTTTTGAATATACTTTTATATTATACTTTTTGAATATACTTTTTATTGCTAACTAGACGTAAAACCAACAGAGTGAAAAATGTTCAAGCCGGGAATCGATCCCTGAACACTTGCAATAACGCTCCAAGTGCTCTACCAATTAAGCTACGAGGACGATACCCAGCTTAGCACAGTAAGAGGTGCTGCGCTGGAGTGAGAGATGCTAAGTCGTCCTCGTAACTTAAATGATAGAGCACCTAGAGCGCTATTCCAAGGGTTCCGGTTCGATTCCCGGCTTGGGCATTTTCCCATCTGTTGGTTCTACACTTAGTCAGGAATGTGATAAATCACGTAATCAATATTCAATAATTTCAAGCGTAATTTTACTGCGGAAAATTAATTAAAAATTATATAATCATTTGTTTGTTTACCTTCATTTAAGAAAGACTGCTTTACGGCAGATATTTAAACTGACCTTCCTGAAGAGGAAAAATGCTTAAACTGTTTTCAAAATTTTAACCAATTAATGAAATAAGAACTAATAATAAGAGTCAAACATAGATTATTAAAACATTTCCCACTCATTCAGGGTACTGAAACAAAATTTCATTGTTTATTAAGGTGAAAGATGAAGTATAAGTAAATGAAATGAAATGAAATCATCCTCTCGTGGAGAGCTAGCGGTTAAGCATAGGAACTTTTCTCCACGAGAAATAATCTATATATATACAGTAAAGCCCTGATTAACCGCGAGCAGAAGATCCGCGGTGCGATTTATCCGCGAAGCGAAATTTTTTCTTTTCTTTTTTTTTTTTAATTCAAGCTAACAGCAAGGAAAATACAATAAGCAATAATAATAAATATAAACAGAAAAATTCATGTGTTCGAAAGTAATAGAAGAATATTTCTAGATTCGTTTGCCATGCTTAAAATATCAGATAAAAATCTTGATGACTTTTCTTGATTTTATTAACAAATCACAAACACATCAATTAAAATATTCAACAATTAAATAAGACAATTATGATACATTCCAGTGGAGCATATCAAGAATAGCTTCATTTTTGAGATAGAAAAAGTGTTTCTAAAGCAAGGAGCAAAAACAAGTGACTGATTTTTTTAAAAAGGTGTAATTCACCACTTTTTTTACAGTATGTATGGCACTGTTTGTTTACTGTTCTTTATCTTAGTGATTTAGACGTAAAGCAAATGTTTCGGCTGTACTGTGCATATGTATGTATTTTAAACGTTTTATTATGTTTTTTGTACATTAAAACATAGTTTTTATGTTGAATTTTCTTTTGTTCGTGCTTGCAAACCATTTTCAGTTTTTTTTCGGATTATCCGCGATTTTTGTTATCTGCGGTACCCTTGGCACCCTATTCCGCGGATAATCGGGGTTGTACTGTATTACGCTATCTAACGTGGCACAGAAATCAAGATCATTTGTTAATTGTTTAATGGCAATGGCCGAATGAAACGCATCTCATTGGTTATTGAACAGAATCTAATGCATGTCCATACCTATAAGGGGAAGGGATTACCGTAGGCAACACCTTGTTCTGTTGCCAAATGCCTCCAAGTTTGTCGCCAACTTGGCGATATATCGCAAAATTTGGCGACCAAAATTATTCGTCAAATGTTACGCCAACTTGGCGATATCTCTAATATTTCGTCAAATTCCCATAGACTTCCATTGTAAGCCAACACTGTAAAAAAAGGACACGGAATACGGAAATTCTACTGGCAATCTAGACGCCAGTACTTTTTCGGTATTTTAACGGAAGTTTTTCCCCGTAAATTACAGAAAAATTGTAGTTTTTCTGGAATTTACGGGGGAAAACTTCCGTTAAAATATGGAAATAATACTGGTGTCTCGATTGCCAGTAGAATTTCAGTATTTTAGTCCGTTTTTTACAATGAAAAGGGTTTACTTGCTTACAGGAAATCAACAAATTGAGAAATTTTAATGCAAAAAAAAGCTAACATTAGTTTAAGGGATTATAAGTAAATTAAATTATGAATAAAAGTAACGTGATACAATGCTTAGCATGCTTTCTCAAGCTTAAATTTTAAGTCAGACCAAACTGGTCGTTCATATTTTAGGTTACAGATGTTGAATATTACATAACAGAAATTCAAGTAAAAGTACTACAAAGTTAGTATTTACAATATAAGTTCAGCATTTCTTAGCAAAAGAAAAAAAAAAGGAAGATACATTTTTGCACTTATAAAGCTCCTAATCCAAAAAATCAGAATAAGACTTATGCGTCATATCGAACTTCAACATTTGAAAAAATTGCGTTATAAGAAAAATTAAAAAGAAATTAAAATGTAATTTAATGCATATTAAACTTAATAAGGGGCTCAGCCCCCTGCAAGCTACGCTCGCCAACCCCCGTTCAGGCGCCGTAGAATCTAAAAACACGCTAATCTGATGGGTTTTCAAAATATTAGAGAAGATTGAATTATACTGAAAAAGCTGTGCAGACCTCCCTGTAAACGGGTTTCTATTCAATTCCCTTTGATTGCAAAAATTTAAGGGCTAATCAGTTGCTGTTAAGACATCCAATGGTTGTTTTCGTTTTTGATTAAAGAGGATCAGTTAAACAATTGAAAAGAAGCTAAAATGAAATAAATTAAGTATAACAGTCTTTGTCTTCCGGTATTTTAAAACAATCTCTATAACAATAGCCTAAGTCATGTGACTATCATCAAAAGTTCCAGGCTGACCACTTCGCTTTTTATACTCTAGGTGCCATTTTGGTACTTTAATGTTAGCCAGGAACAGGTTATCAGTCGTCAAATATTATTCTATTGCCCTCATTTCATCTATATTATAATAGTTCAAGCCGTCAACTGCCATCTACAAATACGCTCTGATCCCTTCGCCGTTCATATGAAAGTTTTGCAAAGATGTCATATACGTCTCATATTGGCGTGATTTTTTAACGACGCCAATTTGGGGAACGCATCAACAGCATAAACAGCAACATCCGGCTTACCATATCAAGCAAAATAGCGATATTTTGGCGCCAGTTGTGTGCCCGCTCCGTATATGACATTGTCGTTAGAAAAAATCGCGCCAATATGGGACCGTAAGTTTTCCATTTTGATTAAAAAATCATTTTTTTTTCGAATAAAACTACATAAAAGTTGCCATGGTCGCAAAGAAATCTAGGTACTGTTACGCTAGTAGGATGCAAATTTCCCCAATAGTTTTTTTTTCAACTCGCCAGTTAGCATTTTTTCTTTTTCAAGTGGTAATATTTGGCCAGATACGCATCGCAGGTTTGGCGTGATTTTTATTTTTTTTACGAAAATTTGGCGAAAACCTCGTTTTCAAATACCAGTTACATATACATTTTTGGTATTCCTTAGATATCCCGACGACCAAAAATCTATCGCCAAACTATAAGATTAAATGTCAATAATGGTTGATCGTAAATATCACATTCACTTGACTTTAAGCAAGTTACACGTGTTTATGTCATCAAGTGATTTTTTCGACGTTTTATTCGTATATTTATTAATGTTATACTAATGTATTTGTTCTTTCGTTATTTAAAATAAAAATTACGTCAATTTGTATAATTTGGCGAGTGTTTTGGCGATTTATATAATTTTGCGAATTGGGTCGACGGAATAACTAAGTAGTACTGTATTTCTTAATTATTTTCTATTATTTTCTAAAGGAAATAAAAAAAAATAATTAATAATCATAAGACAAAATAATTTATATAATTTGTAAAAAGAAATAAAAGTAAATAAGCCGTGTTACCATGCCAACCTTTTCTGAAAAAAAAAATATCTGTTTGATTAAAATTTGAGTTGCCATCTTTTGAAAAATGTATATAAAATTAAAAAAAATAATAATAATATTTCGAAAACTAATTCGAATTTAAAAATTCTAATACCAGTTTTGAAATCTGCGGATCAATATTGATTTTTAGTGTTAATTTCATCGCAAAGTATTCCATATTTTAGGAGAAATCGCCGTGAAACATAATCAGTCGATTAATACTTCCGATTCATAAATTCGTTTCATTAGGATTTTATATATACTAGGGGATCGTACCCGGGCTTCCCGGGTTAAAGAATATCGGTGAAAACATTTTTTTTAATTGAAAACTAATAATTTCTTTATATGCAATAAATTTTTTAGATTACCCACTTACATTAAAAAAGCATTTTTCATATGGAAAATGAGAATTATACAATCAAATAAATTTTTGAAATTTATCAAAAGCGATATTTTCTTAATAGCCGCATACTAAAAGTTATTTGACCAAGATTCTTCTACTTATGGCATCCTTTTATATTCTGATAATTTCAAAGCTTATACATGTCTATTAAATTTCTGTTTTATTTATATTGTTTTATTTATTTATCCATAGGCAAGTTTTTTTTTTAATGGAATGGTTTTTTTAATAAGCCATAAGAAATTAACTCTTTATTTTGTTTTAAGGGCAAACGGATTAATCTAAATAATCTTCTGTAATCTAAATCGCTATTATTTGCATGTTATCTCCCTTTTATAAAGACACTCTAAATTTTTGTAAAACATTGCGTTTTATCAGTATGTGATTTCGATTACATTATATTACATTCAAAAGTGAAGCATTAACACCTGTGAAGAATTTCAAAGTAGCTGGGCTGTGAAAATGACGCACTTCTACAAAACATAATTCAGCATTAAGAATTAAAATACACGCTTTTTTATAAAATGACGTCATTTGCATCCGCTAAAGCAATCCACTTTTACAATCCAGTCTTAAACTTCGTCTATAGAAAAGTATGCATGTGACGTCATTATCACGGAATAACAGACTATATTCTTGACATAGCCCCTATTTTAATTTCAACTTTTTTTCAGGTTTTATGAGAAAATGACATAAAAAAGATACACTATTTTCGACTGTTTTCCGTTTACTTTCAATGATTTTCAATAGACATGGGGTACTTTTGTTGCCACGATAAGAAAAATGGTATTAAAAACTACAAAAAAATTAATATCTCAAAAATAAATTCAGATATATCTTCCAAACAAATTGCATTTAAAAGAGCATTTTTTTCCTTATACGACGGTGTAAAAATTTAAAATGTGCGATGTTTAGAAGTTTAAAAATTTGCAGTAGAGAAAATTGCAAAACCAAAATTTTATTTCAATAGTTTCAATGTGTTGCCATTCGCAAAATGACGTATGCGTTACGCACAGATATGTTTGTCCTTTATAATATAGATAGATAGGGTAGATAAATTTGCATGACATTACACTGGAAAAAACCTCTGCCACTGGCATCTAGAAAATAAATTGTTCCTGTAGAAAAAAATAGTTCAATGTCATTATTATAAATTCTAGTTCCCTTTGCTAGAGAATTCTAGTTACTCCTATGAAAGTTCAAGGACGTTTTCCTGTATTATACTGGTCAAACATATTTAAAAATCTCTGCCAATAAATGCGAACACAAAAAGTGAGTTTTAATAATACTAGTCTATGAATTAATGCTAGAAATCAAGTTATAATTTCTCGCAATTCAAACGATTCATAATATAATATATTGTTTCGTCACCTAGAAAACTATAGATTAGAAATTCTCGATTATTTTTTCTATTCAGTTCATTTGTATACCTTATTCGCACAACTGGGAAATATATGTTTCTAGTTTTGGATTCAGAAAATGATAACTATTCGTTCTAGATGAAGGTGATATAATTTTTCTATGAATTTGTCAGTACATTATGGTAGAAACAGTATGATTAGAAAGTTATGAAGACAACGTGATCTATAATATAAGAACTTAAGTAACAGAATAGACATTATTTAAAATTATTTAATAAAAGTATTATAATAATAGATTCTTTTTAATAAATATACGTTTATTCAAAATGTTGTAATTTTCTTTAGTTTATCTTAGTTTAAAAGATCAAACAGAGCTATATTCAGATTTTGTTTGACCGTGGCATGCTTCTCAAAACTGAAATTGTGTATCATTAGAGGAGAGTTACCATATATGTAATGCAGAACAGTTCCTGAGCTTTTTTGGCATATGCATGTTGGGGAGGAAGGATTTCCTATTTTATTTAAAAAAGAAGGGAAACTTCTGTGTCCACTAATGTAGTTGCTCTGTGGATTTCTATGTATACTGCGGCCTAAAATTTAGTTCAGTAAAGAAATCCATAGCACAGATGAATGTCCTTCGTCAACATTTTCTGTCAATAACAAGAAATATAACCGATCTCTTTTGTGTAGCCCTGTGCATAATCTGTAGAATTTAGGTACAAAAATTAAAATGCAAATATTAGTTACATTCATAAACGCGCACCACACCTAAAAACGCATTTCTCGGAATCATTGTTCATAGCAATTGTCCTAATCGAATTCTTTTGTGTGCCCCTGTAAATGAACGATGATTGCAATACACTCTCTATTTCATAATAAGCATCTTGTAGTACACCTCGGAGATACATGGTGTGTTCACAAAGTTTCAAGACTCGTGCTAGAATACAAAAGTTATTAAACATTTTTGTACAGCGAACTAAAATTCTTCGAAATACGACTCTTGGGCATCAACACACAGTTGCCAGCGTTTTTTCATTTTATTCATAGTCTTCCTGGGGGTCTTCGCGCGCAAGGCTGTTAAGTGACCTCGTCGAAGCCGGAATCGTGGATCGCTGGAATTGTGTCGAATTGCTTCTATTTCAGGTCTTTCTTGATCCGGAGGAATAAAAAAAGTCGCTGGGAGCAAGGTCAGGGCTGTAGGGAGGCTTGTGGCAGTATTGCCACGTTAAACTTAGCCAAAACTTTGGCGGCTGCGAGCGACGTGTGAGAGGGCGCATTGTCGTGGTGAACAATCCAATCTTCTCTAGTGTCTGGGCGGAAGTGCCGGGTCAGGTCAGTTTTACGCTGGAATGCACCACTATTTGAAGGATAGAGTCCAGCGCGCCCGCTCAGACATCAGAGACGAGTGGATTGTTCACCCCGTCAATAGCCCCTCTCACACGCCGCTCGCCGCTGCCGATGTTTTGGCTCAGTTTAACGTGGCAATACTGCCGCAAGCCCTCTACAGCCCCGACCTTGCTCCCAACGACTGTTTAGTTTCCCTGTATGAAGAAAGACCTTAATGAGAAGCGATTCGACACGATTCCAGCGATCCAAGCAGCTTCGACGAGGTCCCTTAACAGCCTTGCGCACGAAGACCCCCAGGAAGCCTATGAACAATGGGAAAAACGCTGGCAGCGGTATGTTGATGCCCAAGGGTCATATTTTGAAGAATTTTAGTTCGCTGTACAAAAATGTTTAATAACTTTTGTATTCCGGGACCAGTCTTAAACTTTGTGAACACACAATGTATACATCACTTTCAATATGGTTTAAGACCAATGTCAGATGGGCGTCTTTTTTGCTGCTTTTTTTGCTTATGTATTATCCATTCACAATGCTATAGCGATGTGAATGGATAATACATAAGCAAAAAAGCAGCACAAAAGACGCCCGTCTGACATTGGTCTAAATAGTGTAAACGTCAATGAAAGACTACGCAAACGATTTTTTCCACTAGACTGTAATGTTAGGATTTGTTTTGATTTTCCTAGTAAAGGAACTCTTATAGCCTCATAGTTCAATTTCTATACCAAACACGCCATAGTAGTACATTTTACGAGTTAGAGTATAGACAGACGGTAGGCAGACAGACAAGCAGACAGGTTGGACAATCTTATTTGATAAACACTTTTCAATACCACTGGAAAGTGTTAAAAATTGTTTTCTAGATCATTTTCTAAGATTAGAGAGTTAAATGTAAAAGCTGATAATTTTAAATACATTGATAAATGCGATTTGGAATTTCGATAAATTTCGAAGACGCAATAAATATATATCCCTCACAGAATTATCATGATTTAATCATCGCGAATCAATAGAAATTATTACTAAAGAAAATACTGTTTGCAATGACGTTTAATCCCACAACATACTCAGAATTTGGCTCAGTTTGCTTAAAGAATCATAAAACGAGTAATATTCCACTTCCTTATACCCATGTTTTATTTTCCCAATGTTTTCCGGATATAAAAATTGACTTCCACTTTAACTGCTTTCGTCACCATCTACGTGAATTTTGAAAATTAGACGTTAACAACAATTGTATTTCTTATATTTATCTGACGAAGACTACGTTTTTATAGTTGAAAGTACTAAGGTATTAAAGTAATTTAACATCTTTTTAAATATTGTCTCATCTTTTAAGTAGTTTTGCACATAGTGTAAGTTTAACTTTTTAAAGATGAATTAAGCATTTCTATTTATTTATTTACATTGATAAATGGTTACAAAATATATCAAAATAACAATAATAGAGTTTGAACCCATTTTATTAGCAAAAAAGGCACAAATATATTAATATTTTTCAATAATATTAAAAACTGTACTTGCTTTTAAATAATAATTTAATTTAATTTTTAGTAATTATAAAATATAGTTGCACTTTATTCTTAATTCATTTATTCCAATTACTAAGTGTGAGTAATCTAATTAGAATAATGTAACACATTTCAGTAATTTTAAACATTGTTTCTTATTATCATAAAGTAGCTTTTTTACTAGTAGACTTATTATAATAATTAGTTTTTTTTTTGCCAACAAACGGTTTTAATAAAATGCAATTTACAACTTTTCTTTTCTTCTCTGAATATAACGCAAAAAACTTTCTTGTATTTACTTTTATACATTGCGTTAAAAAACTACTTTTAGCATTTTTAATTTAGTTCATAGTATTTTGCTTTATCTTTCGCTGTAATGAAAAAATGGTATTTTTTTCTGAAGGTTGATAGATATATTTCCAGTTAGAAACAATATTAATTAACTCTTTAGATAAACCGCAAGCAAAAAACGTAGAAAGTGACTAATTAAAATTTTCACTCTTTTATTTAACAGAAAATTATGTTTTATCGGCAAGAATAACAATATACCCCAGTATTTTTTTATCTTATAAAAGAGATATTTTCTGTTATTAAAAATATTCAATTAATTTGAGAAGTGTTGATAATATGTTTCATTTTTTCACGTTTTGTAGAATTGAATAGTTTTGTTTAATTAATAACAAAAAAATGTAAAATTAAGTTTAGAAATTTTTACAATATTTCTCTGCAGTTTATAATGCAGAATGGAGCTTTATTTTAGAAGCCTACTGATAATTGTACGTGTGGCAATTCTTTTAAAAATGTATTTAGGAACCCACTCGGATTTTTTCTTTTAATTTTCCCTCGAAAAACCATTTTTTGGTTTAATTCGAAACACTAACAGATTTTTTGCGACAGAATTGAAAATGGCTTTCGCAAAGATCTTATTGCATGGGTATTGGTTGCCATTTACATAAAAAAAAGTTCACTATTGAACTCCATTAATTTTTTATACTGTTCATATCATGCAATCGAGGTGTCCAATCCAACAATGGAATATTATCCTCACTGAACTGCTTTTCGAAGTTTTTGAGACGTTGCGCGCTGAAATTTCTTAAAGCAAAAATCAGTTTTACCCTACACTGTAAAAAAATCCGAACAGCATTCCTGTAGGAATCGAAAAATAGTTGACCTTATCGTATCGGAAAATTTTCCGACCCAGCTCGGAATAAAATCCGTAAAAAAAGGAAACATTCATTAAAACGGTACTTTACGGATTTTATTCCAAGTTGACGGATTTTATTCCGATTTTACTGATTTTATTCTGAGCTGAGTTGGAAATTTTTCCGGTACGATAAGGGCAACTATTTTTCCGATTCCTACAGGAAATCTGGTCCTATTTTTTTTTTTTTTTTTTACAGTGTACCTAAAAGCAAAAATATGCACAAATTGATGCTTTCAAAGTACGAATGTACACTTTTAAGGAGTCCTTTTTATGTATAAACATGAAATTTGGATATTGATTAAACAGATTGTGCTTTATAAAATTCTGTCATTAGATATTTATTAGCCTTTTACAGAATTTGTGTATTGATGAAATCAAAATCTCTCTCTTTTTTTTTTACTCCAGAAGTCATTGCGCGCATGTTACCTTGAGAAAGTATGTACGGATTGTCATGAAATTTGGTAAAGATACTAAACATATATGTGTGTTTAAAACGAACTACTCTTAGGCCAAAATTATTTCATTAACTATATAAAAAAATATTTTTGTAAAAAAAATAAAAAAATTATATTTTTAATGAATAAAAATAGTCATAACTAAAAATATTACCATTGTAAATACGTAAAAGTAGCTCATTTTAAATACACATATTTGTTTAGTATCTTTACGAAATTTCATGACAATCCATACATACTTTCTCAAGATATCATGCGTGCAATGACTGCTGAAGTAAAAGAAAGAGCTATTTTCATTTCAATAATACACAAATTCTGTAAAAGGCTACTAAATTTCTAATGGTAGCATATTACAAAGCACAATCTGTTTAATCAATATCCAAAATTTCATGTTTATACGTAAAAAGGTTTTGAAGATAGACTAATTCAAGTTTTGAAAATTTTCGTTAATTTTCGACGCGTTTGAAAGGAACAAGACCCCTTAAGTTAATTTTCTTTTAATCTTTTGATTAGGGACTATGACTGGCGACTATTATTACAATAAATTGTACCACAATTTGCAAAATGTTCATTATAGAAGATTTATCTTAAAAATATCCAACTATAAGTTTATAACAGAGATTATTTTGCAAAAAGTTATACGAACAGAAAAAAAAAATACAGCTTCTCGAACGTATGTGTCCCGTCCCCCATCTCTAAAAGTTAAACAATAAAATTATAAGTTTTATCTTTAACTGACACATAACCATACATTAACTAACCATATCACAACTGATCCTTTTTTATGTTGACACAAAATTTCTATTATTATACAAATCTTGTCAGTGTAATTTTAGACTGATGGTTGTCATTACAACGATGCATGCGCCGCACATTCTTTTTATGAAGAAATCTTCACCTTTATTTAATGACAGAATTTCTGTAATAAAATAAGGCGAATATTATTTTTTGCATGTAGTAGCATGAAAATGTTTTTCGCAAAAAGCAGTGAATAACACTGCTTTAGACGCATCAAAATTGAATTTATTTTTTATCCGCAGGAAGTTTTACATTTGTACGTGTACAATTGGTGCAGGAATAAAAGCGTCGTATCGGAGCTGTCAAATTAAAGAAGCTACAACCATAGTTTGGGGTGTTGTTTCAGCTAAAACTAAAAATAATCAACTTACTGTTTCCAAGAAAACAACCTTTAAATTGTACAATCGTATTTTAGAAGCATAAATTGTGATATATAGTTGCTTTTAGGAAGACAAATTTCCAAGAAGAATTTTGCTACGCCGCAAAAAGAAGCGAAAACAAAAAGGGCTATTAGTAACACTATTCAATTATTTAACTGGTTCCTTCATTCTCCAGATATGAATACATATTATAAAAGTATTTCATTATTTTTTTTCGACGGACATACCACTGCTGGAAAGGAACTAGGCAGTATAGACGCTGCATTGCACATGATATGCCTGTTATATAGCGTATTTTTGAAATATGTCTTATAGAAAATGATTTTCATGTAAAAGTTTACAAACAAGATAAAGAATTTTTTAAATGAAAAAAAGTGTGTCATGTTTTTATATAACTTGAATAACAGATAATGGGAAAATGTCTACATCGATTATATAGATCAAATTTCAAACCATTCGGTTGAATAGTTTTTGCGCTGTTATATGCGGACAGACGGACGAACCAGGCGACGACTATAGGTGCAACATACACTGTAAAAAAAAAACGACATTTTTACAGTACAAAGTACTCAAGGCTCGCAACGTTCCTAAAATTTTCGCACTTTGCTACCACTAAATTAAAACGATAATCTTTGTTGTATAATTCTATTATTGATGTTAAAGGAACCTAGCACGAAGAATTCTTATTTAAAATACTGGTAGCAAAGTGCGAAAATTTTAGGAACGGTGCGAGCCCTGAGTACTGTTCATCTCGCGCACAAACTCGATCACACTGAATATGCTGTATCTTTCTTTAAATTCCTGATTATTTAAACATGAAAAATACAGTAGTTGCGTTAAATTAAAAGCACAATGTGCTGTTAATTTTACGCAACTACTGTATTTTCTATGTTTATATAATCAGGAAACCAAAGGAAGATGCAGCACATTCACTGTGATCGAGTTTGTTCTGGCAAATTTACAATGGTTTTTTTACAGTGTATTTATACAATTACGAACTTACCTAAACATAATCATAGTACAATACGTAAGCACAAACATATCAATAATAAAAACAAAATTTCATGTAATCAGGACTATTAATGATTGGGCTTATTCAATACCAGAAATATTTACATAAATTAGAAACATTTAATTTCATAATGAAAGCATCATATCTGATTTTATATACATGAAAATAGAAGCTTACGCTATTTAAGGTCTCAAAACCTTTTAATATAATTTAGATTTTTTAATAATGGATACTTAATTCGTCAACTTCACATGAATTCAGCTAAGGCTTGAAATTGAACTGATGTCAATTGAAACAAGTTTTGGCTTGTTATCCCTGGCGCCCGGATAACATAAAAGTACCAATTTTCTTAAGTTACATGAACTTTCATTAATGTGTAAGCTATTTTATTTACTGACTTATTGTTATTTTATTTTAGTTGAACAGTAGATTTTAAGTTACATTTTAGCTGATTGTCGTGCCAATGGTTAGTTTTTAGTTCACTTTCATAACAATTTGGTACCGTTTCGCTAGCCAAATGGAATAAATCATTCAGTGCTTTACTCATTAATCGAAAATTTCCACGCAAGTGGGATTGTCTGCAAAAATGTCCTCACTAACGAAAAACACATAACGCGAACAGCAATAATAACAGCTGTAAAGATATATATATATACATATTAGCAGAACTACCCGGCTTCACCCGTGTCAATTATAAGGAGCCCTCATGGAAATATAATTTAAAACGAAATAATACGGCATACACAAAAACTGGAATTTGTGCATTCCCATTCACAAATCGTTTAAAAGACAATCGGAAAACATGACGTTATTGTCTCGCAACCATAGTAAAATCCCTGAGCTTTAATAACAGTACACGCGTTTTCTTTGGTGGGTGCAAGAGAAAAATATGACAAAAAAAAAAATCCACCAAATCGCGTAGCGTATAGTGAAATTCTTGTTTGTATTGTATATATACACATTATAAAGTAAAAACACTATGTCAGTGCCCATAAATTGTGCCCCATAAATTGTAACCCATAAATTGTGCCTTTACTCACTTCTAAACACAATACAATTTCATTTATTACAGTGTCGAATTGAAAAAAGTTCTTTCAAATAAAATTTGTTTGAAAATCGTATCTCAATTTTCTGATTTTAATGGATTTTGAAGTAATTTTCAAGCCTGGATATTTTTAAAGGTGTGTGCAACCCGATTACGAAAGATGAACTCATTTACTCTTAATGCAATAGTATAAAGAAAAGACATGTCTATGATTAACGCTGGTATCGTATTTTCGGTGACAACAACCTAACACAACAATAAATTTCTTTTTTACTGCAATTTAACCTCTAAACATCGCACATTCGATTGTTCCACCCGTCTTATAGAAAATAAAAGTACTTTCAGTAATATTTATCTACATTTTTTATGGCTTAACAGATTTTTTATGGATTTTAAAGTAATTTTCAAGCATGAATATTTTTTAAATATGCTTGAAACCCAATTACAAATTATTTACTCAATTATTCAAAAACATTGTAAATAATTCAAAATTTGTTTGCTTTCGTGTAATATTCAATAACCGAATTACCAAACGAAAATAAAACATCAAATGTAAAATAAAATAAAACACGAATTTAAAAGATATCAAGTCAAACTACTCAAAATAATTTAATAAGTATATTTTTTTAACTTTTAAAATTAAAACACACGTTTTCTTTGTCACGCGTAACATAAATGTACGATTTCTCACAATACGGGGAAAAATACAATACATGCATCAATTATAAGCTTTTATTAAAGTAATAGATTAAGAGGGTTTCCACTCTAAATAAAACATCACTCTTAAACGTAATCTTAAATTTTTCATTAATAGAAATTAAATCTGCAATGATTAGATGAAATGATGTCATTTTCCATAAATTTTAAATCGTGACATCAGCCAAGAATTTTTTTGAAAAGGGTATTAACATTTATCTTTTTACTATAAATCACAGAAAAGGTAACTACTGAGTCTAAATCAATTCAACACTTAGCTATTACGTATAGCTATAAGATATGGCTGTAGTATACAATCGAAGTAGTAAACAAATGTAGGAGCCATTTATTTTTACAATGATTTTGACTACACGTTGAAAAGATTTGATAGAATGTGACGTCATATCTAGCCTTTATTTTCTTTTTCCTTAATTGTTTTCACGAAATTTTACTGTCTGTATTAAAAATAGATATTTTAATCTAAAAAATATTCAAATTAAGGTGCTACGTTATTTTACCGCACTTATAGTTAAAGTTTTTACTTTATATATAAAAAGAAATTGCATTTCCTGTTAAGAACGACGTCAATTTCAAAAATGCAAAAATATACCAAGAAAATCTGAATTTTTATTGGCAAATAGAAACAATATACACGCGTTATCCTTATTTTTTTTCACATTATTGTGTCATTTTTTAGGGTGTGGCAACAGGAAAGAAACGTTTGAATTAAAAAAGATTTAAAAAGAGATATTTCTATAATGTTAAATTATGGAAGTGGTAGAAGAAAGGGATAAATAGTGGTATGATAATTTTTTAAAGTAAACAGTGATCTTTTCCACGTTCTAAAACGTGTATATGAACTATGTACATGAACTATGTAAACTATGTAAAATGAACTATGTACATGAAGTTTCGTGCAAATCGGTCAATAATTGAAGATTTGTATAAAGGACATATACACAGAGAACGGCTTTTATATATACTAGGGGATCGTACCCGGGCTTCCCGGGTTACAGAATATAGGTGAAAACACTTATTTTAATTGAAAACTAATAATTGTTTTATATGCAATAAGTTTTCTCGATTGCCCACTTACATTAAAACAGCATTTTTCATATGAAAAATACAAATTATACAATCAAATAAATTTTTGAAATTTATCAAAAGCGATATTTTCTTATTGAGATTTTTAGAGCTTATTATTTTAGAGCTTATATATGTATTACTTTTTCACATTTTTGTGTCATGGGTGTGGCAACAGGAAAGACATGATTTAATTAGAAATTTTAAAAAGAGATATCCTTCTATCTTTATTATAAAGGACAAACATATCTGTGCGTAACGCATACGTCATTCTGCGAATGGCAACACGCTGAAATTTGAAATGAAATTTCGGTTTTGCAATTTTCGCTACTGCAAATTTTTAAACTTCTAAACATCGCGCAGTTTCAATTTTTACACCGTTGTATAGGGAAAAAAATTTACTTTTAAATGCAATTTGTTTGAAAGCTCTATCTCAATTTTTTTTTGAGATATTAATTTTTTTATAGTTTTTAGTACCAATTTTGTAATTGTGGCAACTGAAGTACTCCATTTCTATTAAAAGTAAAGGGAAAATATTCATGGTTTATTTATTTTTATTGATTATATGCTTATTGATGCCATTTTCAGATTACAAATAAAAGTAACTTTTTTTCTAATTTTTGAACAGAAAATGACATCAGCCATTAAAAAAAAAACACGCATTCTTCTTCATAAATCAAAAGATTGAAGAAGATATTTCAATATTTTTACATTACGCTGATACTGAATTTGAGATGCTAGGCAAAATAATTCAGTGAATAAAAATGATGTCATATTTAAAACAAAACGATCATTTTCTTTGATAAAACTAAATATTTGACCAATACTAAATGGCCAATACTATGGCAACTAAAGGCAAATTTCTGAGTGGTAAATTTTCGCGGATACGGAGATTAGAACTTAAATTTTATGCGAATGTTCACATGAAAAGTTGTATCGGACAAACGTGACTTTAAGTTTGGAAATACATTCATTAACAATATATTGCGCGTTAAAATACTTTTAAATTGTAAATTTTGAGAATGTGAAAATAACGCACAGTTTAGATTTTATGGGGGAAAACTTTATGATGCGACAAAGCGAAATTCTTTTTACTGATTTTTCATCCCGTAAAAACAAACGTAAGAGCCTCAATCGATGATTACTCATCTTGATTATGTAGTCTAATACAGATTATTTTTCAATAATTTAAGCAGTTGAAGTTTTTGGAAATAATATTTTGGTAATTTTAGGTTAAAAACATTATTTGTTTCAAGAGTTAGATAACCAATGGAAGATGAATTTTTTATTGTAATTATTTTTGTAGGTTTATTATAAATTCGATCTAAACAGTTCCATTTTAAGCATTTTAATTCGTCGAATTTCGACGGGTTCCAACTCGTATATATAAAAAAGATTTGATTTGGAAATGGACCAATGAAAATCTGCGTAGATATTCCCGGCAGTTCAGCATCCAATTTGAATGCTTAAGCATGGCCTTTCTTCGTTAATATTAAAAAAATTGTTGCATACAAAAATATGAAAAGCGGTAGTATTATAGAGAAATGTTTGATAAACACGCTGATGCAGACAGTTTTCAAATCGAAGAATTATTTTAAGAGACATTTAATGCCAAAGTTGGACAAAATCGTTCCATTAAAAAAGTTTTATAGGAGTAAAAACTGTACATAGGAATTTAATCATTTTTAGATCATTTTATACGTTATAAGTTCCCGGTGTGCAGATTGCATTTATTTTTTTAATTTGACTCATTTTTTTACGTTTTATTTCTATTTTAAATTCAAATTTTCAGCATTTCGAGAGATAATTTTACATATTTTAGAAAATTGTATTAATTTAAACTGTTGCCAACTATATAAACTGCGCAAGCAATAATGTTTGCTTCAAATAAAAAAAAATTATTTTACACGTGACTATTATAAACAGAAAATATAAATAGCAGGAACTCATTGAAAATTACGTCATAAAAACTATATTTACACGTGAACTTTAAAAGAGAAATAATATTGTAAAATAATAAATCCATTAACATGCGTTAGAAGTCTTAAATAGGAGAATTTACGTCACATTTACGTCACATTACACTTATAACGTAAAATGAAAAAAAAAAATATTGCAAAACAGTTTAAATTTAAAAATTTCGCGAGACATTTATTTGATATTTTAAGATGATCATAATATTTCATTTCTAACAACAGTTTTTTTACGTGAATATTAAAAAGAAAAAGAAAAGTTTGGTGGTTACGTCAGATTATAATTGTCAGATTCAAATTATAATTCAATCTTCCGAAATCTTTTTAAAGCCGATTAAATTAGCGTGCTGTTAGAGTCTGCGGTGTCTGAACGGGGGTTGAAGAGCGTAGCTCGTAGGGAGCAGAGCCCCTGAGTTTTAATACAAAGTTGTATTTAGATAATGCAAAATTTAGAAAATTTCAACTATATAAACAACTAAAAAATATTTTTTTTAACAAAAAAAGGTATTTTTATGTTCCGTTTATACAGACTATCATGGAACATATGTTTTGAAAATTTCATGAAAAAATATTCAGAAGTTCTTGAGATATCGTGCGCGATATGCCCAAAAATTTTCATTTGTTGAAAAATGACTGCAAAGATTCGGAAATGCCTCTTCAGCTATCGAGCTGGTATAATTCTAAAAGCCATAACTTCTGTTCTAATGGGAATTTCAAAGAAACAATTATATCAAAATGTTCAGAAAAGATAGAAGTTTAACATCTAAAAAAATTAAAATTTCAAAACTTTTAAAGCTTTACTAGTCCCGAGACCCATTAAACAATTAACATACTTTTCGTATTTTATTACAACCGGTTGACAACCGAAATCAACCGAATCATCATCAAATGTAAATTTAAATTCATTTTCGCGGTGAAATTTAAAATTTATTTTATTTAAAATTTTAGTAAGAAGAAATTTCTTCTGTTACTAATTAAAAAAGAATTACGTATGATATACTGAAATCAAATTTCATATTTATCACAAAAAGTTCATAGTTCAGAAATGCATTTTTATTTGCTATTTAAGTCTTTAATCTTTCGCCACTTTTCAATTATTTCAGTTTAGAAGATAAAAGAAAAAAAAAAGATTAGAAAAAGATCACAGACAAAGATCATACAGCCTCTTTCTTGATATCGGATTTCTTTTTTTTTATTTCTACTTATTATAATCACGGATCTAATTAATATTTTTAAGAATTTATTTTTCTGTTTTTAATTTTATCTTGTGTATAATTAGAACGATTTTGAAATGGATGCGTACATGATATGTGAAGAGTAACTTTCAATATTTGTCGGGTTATGGTTGTTTGATTTTGAATTTTATTGGAATTTAGTAGCAGTAAAGTAAAATTCTGCTTAATCATATATTTTTCATTTTAAAATCTCTTGTTAATAAATAGAATGTTCGGGAAATAACAAAAATTTAAAAAAGTATCAAAGTATGAAAACGAAAACAGGAAATAAAAAGCACAATTGGATTAATTCTGCATTTACATTTTTTGCCTTATTCTGTAAATAATCGAACATTTTAAAAGAAATCCTCCTTAATCGTATTGAATTGATTTTTTTAACTGAATTTATATCATTCCCACTTAGGTATGTTATTGCTTGAAGGGATCTCTGCCAGAGTAAGTTATATTTTGTTACATATTGTAATGTTTAGTAACATGTACTTTTATGTTTTTTTCATTTTCCATGTAGGTTAGAGGAGTTTGCAATCTCTATAACGCATTCTGTAAGCAGCGCATTCGTCGAGTTGAAAACCACATTTGGAAGATTGAATTCATATATTTTGATGATATCATTCAAATTAGTATAATTTCAGAATTGAGGATTGTTCTTCTCAGATACTTTAGGAATGTTTTTATAAAACTATATTACCAATTAGTATCATATACATTATAATCCATAAGATGTTTCAGTGAAATTACTTGTAAGCTGTGACTCATTGTGAGCTATTCATAGAGCAAGATGAATCAGTTAAAATTTGTTTTCATTAAAAGAGAGAATATTCGCCATTTAAACTTTCTTTGACTCTTTCCGGAATAGTTAAAAAGTGTTTATGAATTCGGTTTGACAGTGCGACTACCATCGCCTCTTATTCTGACTCTAGTAAATATAGTTGGACTACCATATAATTTATACATGTTATTGAAGTTTACTATAACATTTTCGCTATTGAAAATGGTGTATACCGTTTATAGTTCGTTTACAAGGCACTTGAAATAATCCAATTACTTTATGTTTCCATGGAGAAATTTTTTTTGCGGTGAATCTTTTACGATACTACACAATTTCAACATAAGAAAATTGACAAGCTTTAACGAAATGCACTAAAACTTTCTTAGTCATATATTGTGCACAATATTTACCATTCATATATCATTCATTAAAAAAAGTCGGTTGCATAATGGCCTACAGGTGAAAATTTTTTGCAGCGTGCTTTAATTTTGTTTAAGGTAAAGCTAGGAGAGTCTACGCACAATTCGACAGAATGATAATAAAAAAATCTAAATATTAACTTTTTGCTAAACTATCCATGAATAATTTTAACTTCATTTGATTTTTATGAATTTTCATTGCTATTTTGTTGTTGTGCTGTAATTTTATAGAACAGCTGTAATAAAACCAAAAAAGCTATTTTTTGAAATTTGTCTGTAGAGGGTTGGTGTGATTGCGAATATTTGTAGGATAAATTGTTATTCATAATAAATACAATTAAATTGTTAATAATAATAATTACACTTAAATACATTGTTGTAAGGTTCTTGTGATCAAATATTATTGTATTAGCAGTGAATGTTTCAGTCTATTGATTAAAGTATCAGAAAAGGGAAGTAATTTTAAGAACAACTAAAGAATTTTAATTACAGAAAAAAATTTAAAGAATCAGAAAAAGCAAGTCCAAAGAAGCTTGGAAAATAACGTTAAGTTACTTGATAACACATTTAACTTAAAATTAGTTCAATTTCATTTCCACAGGTAATGTTTTCTTGTTTGCTGACTGAAGTTGTCGTCGTCCACAATCGATGCACATATTGCTGTAAATGGTGAAGGTTTCGTGCAATTACCTGCTACAAGTAATACAAAGAATTCACACACTGGTCAAAATTGTGCTGTGGTACAGTTCTAGACATCCAGTGCAGCCATTCTCATTGCCCTTCTTTTTCTTTTTTCCAGGTTTTTTAAAATTCTACTCTAGTTCTGCTAATACCTTCAGCTTTCCTGACACTCGACTCAGGATGCCTTCGTATAAACGAAGAAAACCAAACTTTGCCTGCTAGCATACAAGCAAAAATAAAAAATTCATTTATTAGAAAATTTATATTTAGTTAACAAAATTAATTTATCAGCAAATTAAATGTTCATAAATTAATAATATATATGTATTATAATACATTTATTAGTAAATGCATTATTAATTTATTAATACAAATAGTTATATGAAATTAATTTAATAACAACTCTATTATTATTGTATTAACATTTTTTTTGTATCTTGGAAAGTATACTTTAGCGAATTAAATAATTGCCAAATTTAGTTTCTATAAATATAGTTTTTCAAATTTGATTCATTCATACGTTTAACATGGAATCTGTCATTTATGTAAATTTACCAATATCATGACCGGTTCTGTATTCCATGATGTTGATGAGGGAATGAAAACGGAAGAGATTCAGTGCTCTAATTAAATACATTTAATATGTACATTAGACGACACAGTTACAACAGACCCACACATAATATAACTTAATAATAGCTTCAGGATTCCATATTATTTCACAGCAGCTTTTCGAACACAACACATTCAAGATTTCATAGTCTCTCTCCCTGGCTGTTGCCTTTCCGAGTTTTCCAAAAAGTCTTTGGACCCCGGAGTATAGGCAACTTTCACACCTTCCCTCCAGTTTCTACATATTGGACGGTGTCCTACACTGTGAAACTACTCTTAAAACTCGTAACACAAGTCGTACTTAATAAGTCCTATCAAAAATCCTAATTAAAAAGACCTATTTAAAAAAAGTTATATTTAAAAGTCCTTTACCTGTCCCATCGAGAGCATTTACTTAAACTACTTAAGATATATGAATTCTTATACACTATATACTAAAAATATACATATTAAAAATACAAATGGTGCAATGTATGATAATGAAATAATACAATATATATACATATATATATTTTTTCTACTCATAAATGCGAGATAAAGTATCTGCCACTACATTAGAACTTCCTGGTTTATGAGCAAAAGAAACCTGATAGCGAAATAGTGCCAACGACCATCTCTGTAATTGAGCGTTCTTAGGAGTTCCCTCTGTTAAGTATTTTAGGGGATTACGATCTGTATGCAATATTATGATTGTTCCATAAGTCCACATTTCGAATCTCCCAAGTGCACAGATTACAGCATATGCTTCTCTTTAAATTGTGCCCTACTTTGATTGAGTTGGAATAAGCTTTTGACTGGCAAAGGTTATGGGCTTTAACACGCCGTCTTTGTCTGTTTGCATTAATCAGGTACCAATACCCTATATGGAAGCATCGGTGTTTCCCAGCAAACACATACCTTTCGGCACGCGATCGGACCACAGCCGGCAGTGTCGGTTAATTGTCGGTATGGGCACAGGGATTTCGATGAAGTGTCGGCAGCATGTTGGCAACTGAAACATAAGAATCTGCTTTTTTGGCTGCTGGTTACCGTAATCGGTCCTCTTATGGTTATATATCGGCAATCGACTTACACCGGCAAGTGACGCAGTACCGATACGTGATTTCTGGTAGTGGCCCAATTAGCTTTGCCAACATCGGTCCGAATTTGGAATTTTTCGTCTTGGCCGACATTTTTTTTTCTTTTTCTTAATTTTGTTTGAAATTGAGTTTTTATAAACTATATATATTTCGTGTATTTCATATGAAATGCTAATAGTGATAAACAAAAAAAAATTCAAAACTAGCTTATATATATTTTTCTTAAGCTGTTATTGAATTCATTTTAAAAAGGCTTACAAATATTTAAATCATCAAAAGAGTTTCTTAAATCGCCCCTTAAAATTATTATTCGTTATAAACTTAATCGTAGAAAAAAAAACTTCATAAATTAATTATTTTCTAACTATATATTCATTTTAAAAGCAATAGCTATTTTTCTTATTTTAATTAAAAATCAAAATATTAAAAAAGTTCTTAAAATTATTTTACAAGCTATAAAAATATAAAAAAACTACCCAACTTTTTAGAATTAAAATTTAAAAGAAAGATTGAGAAATCTCCCACTTCTAAAAAATGATTTACCAAAAAAAAAAAGATAAATTTATATTTTTATTTTATTTGATGATTAAAAAATGTTGATAAGTAAAAGAATCATTTTTGCTACTTAATCACTAAAAATATATTCTACAGTAAATCATCAAACGATAAGAAATGAACGCTTATTCTAATTAAAAGTGATTAATTACCAACCTCTTTTTTTATTAAAATTAGCTTTTCTATGTAACAAATATATATTTCTTGAATTAACGCATTTAATTTCATTATAATTCCTAAACAGAAAATTTTATTAAGAAAAAAACCCCTGAAAGTCACTTATTTCATTTAATAAGCATTCTTAAATTTATAAGAAAGATTCAGAAATATCCCCCACTTAAAAATTATCTTCCAAAAGAAAAAAAAAATGTAAATTAATATTTCTATTTTATTTTTAATTTAAAAATATTGATAAGTAACAAATTAATATTGCAACATTCTCATTAAATATATGTTCTACTTTAAATCCTCAAAACGACATAAAATGAATTCTTATTCTAATTAAAAGTTAATAATTAGTACTAACTTTTTATTTATTAAAATAAATTTTTCCATGTTAAAAATATATATTTTATAAATTAACGCAACGCATGTAATTACATTATAATCCTAATAAGAAAATTTGATTAACTGAACAAGACCTCTAAAAATATTTTTTAATACTTAATTATTATTAAATTTATACCTATTCTTAATTATTCTTAATTATATCTATATCTTAATTAAACTTAAAATTTTTCTTAAATTCCTTTGCTTTAACGAATTCACTAAGATATTTATTTCATTCATTTAAATATTAAATTAACTTTTAAATAAAAGCGCGTAAGACAATTATAAATAAATAAATAAAGAATAAAATGAAAACACTTCAAAGTTCTAACTTTCCCATCTACCATTTACCTTTAATGACAAACCATTACGTATCAATAAGACTTCCCCTTATTACCTCATACAATCCTCCCTTGATCAAGTCTGAGTGGTCAAGTGGTTAAGGCGTCTACTTCCTGTCCTTGAGTTCCTTGGATCAAACCCAACCTCATCCAGCGCCGAAACACGTTCTTTTCGAATAGGCATTCCGCGATGGCTCAGAGATGGCGCCATCAAAACAGATTTTTTTCAATTGATGCTGGTGTCGGGCTGCGACCGGCGTTCGTATGGATAGCTATTGGCGTGCTGTCGGCATAGCGTTTTACCGATACTGGACCGGCTGTGCGCCTATCTGTCGGGCGTCACTCTCCCGGCGTGTCGAAAAAGATATGGAACCGGTACGGCAGCTGGTATCGTGCCGATACCGTCGGTAACGGCAAAGCGGCTGTCGGCCGATTGTTGATAGCTCTGTGTTTGCTGGGTTATTTCGAACGGTTTGGACATGTCTGGGGTATAAAGGTTTGTAACTTCACATAAGATTTCCTTTAACTTATTGAACGACTTTTCAGCATCTTCTGACCATGGAATATCATTTGGAACAGTTTTTCTGGTCAGATCTGTCAAGGCCTTTACAAGGTTAGCATAATGCTGAACATATTCTCTGTAGTAGTTAAATAGACTTAATATGGATCTCAGTCCTTTCTTCGGTTTGGAAGTTTTGAGATGTTTTATTACTTCTAGCTTATCGGGAATAGGTCCATGTTTGCCTGAACCCACGATATGTCCTAAATATCTGACTTCAGATGCTGCAAAGGAGCATTTTGTCAAGTTAGCTGGAAAATTCAGAGATTTTTAAGTTTCCAAAATTTCTCTTATATGTTGCAAATGTTCTTCTCAGTTAGAAGAGAAAATTATAATATCATCAAGAAAACTTTCTGCATAATCACTATGCGCTCTAAAGGTCTGATGTATTTTTCTTTGAAAAGTAGCCAGAGCTCCAGACAATCCGAAAGGCATTACTTTCCATTGGTACTGGCCTTTTGGGGACGCAAAACTGGTCAATTCTCGACTACTCTCTTCGAGTGGGATTTCCCAATATCCCTTTAAAATATCTAGAGAGGTCAAATATTTCACTGAACCAGATTTAAATTTTAGGTTGTCGGAATTCTGCATGCGAAAAAGGAAGATCTTGGTGGCGGCGTTTAACTCTCTATAATCTACACACAGTCTGATTGTTCCGTCCTTTTTAGCTACGCACACCAATGGATACACTATTTCCGCAGAAAAAGGTTCTATAAGATCTTTCCTTAGTAATTCCTGTATTTGGTTTTCTACATTAGCGTTCAAAGTTCCTGGTACTTTGTGGTTGTTTTCTTACAACAGCAGGTTTTAAATTTATGCTATGTGAGCCAACTTTGGCTCTCTTCAGTTCTCCATCAAAAACCACTCTATATTCCTGGATAAGTGCTACTAGTTCCTTTTGTTATTCTGGCGATAAATTGCTTGAATTAATATTTTTCTGCAGTTCTTCGTCAACGACACTGTGTTGTTTTATCGGAGCATGTTGTACTTCTCCGAACTCTTCATCCACTTCGTAAATAACACCAACAGCCCTAATCGGTTGAATATACTTTCTTAATTTGTTCTGATGTAGACGTCGAATATTTCCGTCAAGTAGATTGACTGCATAGGAATGCACCGATTTTTGTTGAATTAACTCTCCTGGTCCATTTCATTTTGAACACAGTTTATTAGTGAAATCAGGGATTAGTACTACTGCTTCATCTCCGACGGAGAATGTTGTATCTTTAGACCTTAAATTGTGATGATGAACGTATCGCTGTTGCTGGTTTTCAGCCACGGTCTTTGAGTATTCTGTCGCATCTTTTAAACGTTCCCGAATATTTCTGCATATAATCAGCTACAGGCTCCCCAATTCCTTGGGGAAGTACCACTTCATCTTCTCAACTTGATTTCAATACAGCTAATGGTCCTACAGGTGGACGACCGTACACCAACAAGAATGGTGCAACACCAGTTGCGGCATTGGGGACTTCTCGGTATGCCCATAACAGAAATGGTAGTTGTTTGTCCCAACCTCTACCATGAGAGTTTATGGCATGATGTAGCATTGATTTCATTATTCCCACCCATAGTTCAACCAATCAGTTTGATTGTGGGTAACCTGGAGTCGAAAACTTAGGGACACATCCCAATCGTTTCAAAAGTTCTTTTGTCAATTTTGAAGCAAAATTTCCTCCATTGTCCATGGCAATCATTCTAGGAATTCCAGTTTTAACAAAAATTTCAGTAAACGCTTCACAAGCTGCTTTTGCTGTCAACGATTTAATAGGGATTCAGGCCAACGACTATGTTGATCCATAATAGCCAGAACATACCGATGGCCTCGAGAAGACTTCGGCTCAATTGGTCCTAAAATACCTGCATTTACTAATTGAAATGGGAGTTCTGGTCTTCCGATCGATGCACAGGTGTTCGATGCACAGGTGACAGATAAGTGTTACGTCCGTTACTTTTGTTTTTCTGCGCATTTGACAATCATGACAAGCTGCGCATAGTTGTTTTACTTCTTTTGGCATTCCTTCCCACCAAAACGACATAGCAATTCTATCTCTTGTTTTTTTAGCAGCTAAGTGTCCACCAGTTGGTGTTTCATGTGCTAATCTCAAAATTTCTTATCTTCTACAGGCAGGTACAACAAGTGGAACATAATTTTGTCCTCCAACCTTACCTATATGATACAATAAACCGGATTCTACCCAATAATTATTTTTCTGCCACTTTGCATCTTCAAAGAATTTTTGTAATGTAGAATAAGCCAATTGCTCCTTTTTCAACAGTTGGACTTGCGAAACTGAACAACTTTCCTTATGGTTCTTACCAACATTTTCGGGCAAAATAGTTGCCTCGACCGGAGTAGGAATCAGTTACAAATCTGAAGTTTCTTTGTCGTCATCGTCATTATTTTGATTTGTTTCCAGTTTTCCTTCTGGACACCTTCCATCCACATTGAATACAGATTTTTCTTCGTTTTCTTCAACCGGGTGATATTTACCTCATCCGCTAAATACAACTTCTGCTGTTCTTTTAACAGAGCGAAAATTTTGGGAGTGATCAAAGCTTCTTCGTGTAATCCTTCCATTACCGCAACCTGTACTCGTACATACGGAATAACCTCATCTTCTGTCCAAAGAGTGAGCCGGACGGAGACAAGTTTGCTTCCACAGGACTCCCTACTGCGGGTCTCAAGAATACTTTTCCACATGACTGTGAATACTCTTCCGGTACCACCGACTTCCGCACCACTATCGATGATTCCCTGAAACTTCTGGTTACCGATTCCTAGATATATCTTAAGGAGTCTCCCATCTGTTTCTTCAACCGGAATATTCACATTCAGACAAACTGCATTTAGACCCTTTTTCCCAAGATCGCTTTTCAAAGTTTTTCCTCCATCTTGTCTTACAGTATTCAATTTGGGACAATACTTCTTCACATGCCCTTCCTTTTCACATGCGAAACAGGCATATTTTTTGCGAAATTCTCTTTTTTCTCGTTGCACTCCGAGAGATGCTTCAGTCTTGGGTTCAAATTTCGGTTTAACATCTCTCATATCTTTTTTTGATACCGAACTGTAATTATTCCAACTTTGATTTCGAGAGTTAGATAAATTTTTCTTTTGAAATCTTTTCTTTTAAAACTGTCGTTAATGCTCTCGTAATCATCAAGTTTTTCTTCCTATTCTAACGGCGTGGTAAATGTGAACCAATTTTCCAAGAAATGTTCTCCTATTTCTACAGGCACGCTACATTTTAATTGTTCTGTTACTATTATTTTAATTGCTGGAAAGTGCTAATATTTAAGTCTGTGATCCATTCAGTAAAATAACTTAAAAGCTCTTGTGTATAATTCCTCTGTGATTTTTCATGTGTTTTGTGGTGTCTGTGAAAACATAGTTTTAATTTTTCACTGTTTAACTTGTCGCTTTATCGCTTTAAGATAAGAGTTTTCACAAAATCTTCATTAATTGCATCTTCGGGGTTCTCTAGCTAGCATATTTGCAATTTCCACTGGTAAAACTGCCAATAGGAAAGCAACCGAGTCTTTCCTTGGTACTTGTGCCATTTCTGCTTTTCTTTCAAAATTTATCAAAAATAATCCCATCTCATCACGTTTATCATCAAACTTCAAGACAATCTGTGCTAATTGAATTTTTGGTGCTATCTCAACTTTTGATTCATTTCTTTGTTCCTGAAATTTCTGTAATTGTTCCAGTTTTTTCATTTCCAATTCATGTTCTTTTGCTTCCCTGGCTCTTCACTCCTCCCTTTCTTCTTGTCGTATTTTTTTTCCCTTTCTTCTTGACGTTTCGCTTCTTGACGTATTCTGTCTTCCCTCTCCATTTCTTCTTTCTTTTTCCTATCCTCAATTATAGAAATCAAAAATCCTATAAGAAACTCTTCTTCATAGTCATCCACTTCTAGTATAGCTTTTTTTCAGATCTATAATTTTTAAATTTTCGACATCCTGAACTCGAAGTTCAATCGCTACTTTCTGTAAATCTCCTTTTCAACTACCTTTGCTTAAAAACGCCATATTTAATAAACAAAATTTCAAAAATTGAAACAATCAACAATACTCAAACAGTGTCTCTACCTTCATTCGAACTTCCCCTAAGAACGCCTTAAACCAAATTTAAATTAAACCTGAACATTCTTTTGTACATAACCCCCCAATTTGAATGAAATTTATGTTATTTAAATACTTATATTTGTATTAATGACTAAATTCAAACACATTTCCGCAACAAAATATGTCCAGAAAACAATTCATGCAATAATTAAAATATATTTTTACCAATATGTCAAGTTAAAAAAATAAATAAAACCTTTGTGTTCTAACAAAATGAGAATTTGTCAATCCTTTGCGTATTAATTTTTAAATACATCCTTCCCAAAATACATAATATACATTATCATGTTTTGCATTTAACACTTTAATTTCTTATTGAATTATATTTCAAAACGAACCAAATATTTATAAATCACAATCTTAAATAAACACCTTTCAGTTAAATTAAATTTTATCGGAGATATGAAAATCTTTCTTTTATCTTGATTTGAAACTGAAATGAAATCTCTAGATTTCCTTTCAATTTGTAAATCGAAAATAAGCAACAACAAAAGAAAACAAACAAATGTTACAAATTTATCCGTTGCCATTTTCACTGAACAGATTACTGAACTTTTATTTCATAATTCATTCAATCTGAATAAGTCATAATATAATCATTTTAGAATAATACGTAAGAAAAAAAACCACTTCCTCTACATACTTTGAAATAGCACCTTTTTTTATCTTAATCACAAATATAAAAGAATAAATAAAATCATTTGAAAATAAATCTGTGTCTTTCTTTTTTTCCTCTCCAAACGATAATTCACTTAGCTTAGGGCACAGCTTTCTTCGTCACACTATTCCAGTGCCATTTAATACGGCAGTAACACTGCTTATAATTTTTAAAAGCTGAAGACCATCATTCTAGTCGGCTGCGCCATTATCATGGCCGGTTCTGTATTCCATGACGTTGATGAGGGAAAGAAAACTTAAGAGATTCAGTGCTCCGATTAAATACATTTAATATGTACATTAGACGACACAGTTACAACACACGCACGCATAATATAATTTAATAATAGCTTCAGGATTATATATTATTTCACAGCAGCTTTTCGAACACAACACATCTACGATTTCATCGTCTCTCTCCCTGGCTGTTGCTATTCCGAGTTTTCTAAAAAGTCTTTGGACCACGGAGTATAGGCGACTTTCACAACCAATACGCTGCGTAATCTCTACTTGTATGGAAACTAATGGGAACAATGAGCCATCTCTCCTAATTAGCAACTGCGCAAACTCTCCAATTTCGGTAGGAGAGATTGCGCAGCCTTTTATTTAAATATGACCGCATTAAACGAACCGGTGGTATTCACATTGTTAGTCCAGTTAAGTAGATAAGGAGAAATCGTTTAAGTTTAAAATATTTTGTATTATTGAAATATCGTGTATAGAAATTCTTACGAATAGCTATGAAAATTCAAGCATGTACCTTAGGAAAACAAAACAAAATCGCAATGCCTTATCCTAGACTCTCGAATCAATCAATCTGCGCATTTAACCCTTTATGCCTCCATGGTACTTTAAAGTATCAATATATTCTATCCCAATTAAAACACACTTGTTGAATGCATTCGCAATGGTAATTTTAAGAAACAATAGCAAATATTTCCCTTGACCATGAATAGACAGTAATATTAGTTCCAGTAAGCTGAAAATTGTTTAGGAACCTATTTTGGAACATGTGAGTCTCAATTTTGCTGCCATTTTGTTATCTGACATGGTATCCATAACTTTTGTTTGGAAATATCTGAAATTTTAAAAGTTTGGGTACCATATTTTTTTTCTTTTTTTAAATAAATTACTTGACAATATGTTATGCTAAAAAGAAAATAGTTTGCTTGCTTTAAGCACTTTTCAATGCAGTACTTTTGAGTACCGTCGGGATTACGTTGAACACGAATTTTATTTAATTTTTAACTTTTGAATACATATGGTGCATAAAAACACCGTAATGGAATGGAATTCTTTTGAATATCCCTGTAAATAAACACTGAATCCTATCCCTACCATATCATATAGTACGCATCTTATAGTGTATTTCAGAGATATATAAGAATTTCAATGAGCTTGAAATTGTGAAACATTATTAAAGATAACTGCAAACGATTTTTCTTCATATGCCGTAATGTAATGGAATTCTTTTGAAAGTCTCTGTAAAGGAACTGTAACTGCTACAAGATGCATTTTCAATAACAAACTTGCCATAGTGAATACGACTATATTTACGCGAGTTAGAGCACGGACAGACAGACGGCAGGCAGAGAAACCGAAGTCATAAACAGTTTTCTACTATGTTCGAAAGTGTTAAAAATATCTGATATATTGTTTCGGAATTTTGTATTGATTTTTATAAAAAAGATACTAAAGTAATACTCGCAATCGTATGCTATTAATAGTTTTCTAAAAGATAAATCTTTAAAACTTGCGTGTTGAGTTATATCTTGTTTTTAAAATTCAGCAGAATAATAGGTTATCGTTCCTAAAATTATGTTTAAAAATTATTCCTGATTTCCAGCTTTTCTAACCTATCCCAAACTTATTGTAAAAAAAAAAATAAATAAATAAATAAATAAAAATCAATAAAACAAAAGATAAAATTTATAATAACTTTTCTTATCACCGTTTTTCGCCTTGAAGCTTTATTTTTCTTGTAATTGATAAGCTTTTCAAAATGGCTTTAATAAATGTGATATAGGTACGTTTTAAAATGAATTAGTCTCTGATAACGCACATTTCATTCCATTTCTTCAGAAAAAATTGCATATATTATTCTTTGAAACCATGGAATTTGATTAGTTATATCTTAATTGGAAAACATCCAAATATTTTGTTGTTCATGGAAACATAATTTATCATTCACATTGAACTAATATTTAAATAGTTTTTCTTCGTCCATTATGAAATAATTCAGAATTTTTTTTCTAAGTGAGATAAGCAAAATACGAAAAAGAATAAATGCCAAGTTAGAAGTCAATTATGAACTGAGTTATATATTTAGAGTAATCTTTTTTATCACTTTTGCTTTCTCTTGCAGATTTAGTTGCAAAAGAAATGGTTACTTTAATATCATAGATTTATAAAATCGTTGATTCTGTATATTATAGTTTATAAAAATATTATATTGAAACAGTCTTTTTGATAAATGAGGTTGTAAGATTAATTATAAAGTTTCATTAAATGTGATATTTTGAGGTTAAACATGTGAAAAAAAAGACTCATCATATGTGGTTTAATTTATAAATTTGTTGTTTTTAATCTTTTTTGTTCCTTTTTTACATCTTTATACGACAAATACATTAATATTTATATATTTTAATAAACATGATGAATGGGCAGATTCTGGTGAAAAATGAATATACATAAAGCATATCGCATTTATTTTGTTAACAAAGCAATGATTTAGGCAATTTATCATTATGCTAATTAAAACATAAATTACTCTGAAACATTTTAATAATATTTTCAGTTGCATCAAAGGTTAGAATCAGAAAAGAAATTGGTTTTTTTAAATTTCATATAATAACATGTGTTATTTTGTTATATTTTTAGTCAATTCTATTTTACTTTATGGAATTCAGAAGACAGCTTACCTAAAAATTCGTCAGAAAATCGATTTTCTTTTTTCTAAAATTTAATAAAAGCTTGTTTAACCCCTTAACGCTCGAATTAAATTGCGATTGAAAAATTCAAATTGCTTATTGGTACCACTTTTATGAAAAAGAAATATTCACCTTATTGAATGACAGCAAAAACGATACTAAAATATAGCCAATTTCACTATTTTATAAAACTGGTGGGAATCAAACAATCTGAGTAAAAGACACAGCCCGAGGATATGACGAAAGCGAGAATTAAGGGGTTAATTGGGAATATTTTGATACTTAAGTTTTATCCATATGGCAATATAACGCGAGATAATGTAAATTTTGTTAACACACCCAGCGCAATTTCCCATACAAATTAAAACTTTAAATGGCTTTCTCTCCATATTCATATTTCCGTCATTTTCCTGTTTAAAAAATGCAAACGTTTTTGTATTTGAAATAGATTTAAACTTTTTATATATGTTCTTTATTATATATGTGACAAATCTGCGCATAAAATTAGCCTTCAGTTTTTTTGTTATTAAAAAAAAATAATAAAAGTATAGGAAGATGTGTTAGATTTCATCGTTTTGCATTATATATCAGTAAGAAAAAATATTTTAAATACAATATTAGATGCATTTTAAAATCCATGCGTAATCTTGTGCAATATACATTTGAAAATCTTAAAAAAGAAATTGGACAAGAATATTAATATATAAAAAAAGTAGTCGGGATTTTAAAAAAATCATTTTAATTTTTTTTTAAATTTTTAATTAAATATGAGGGCAAGTCAGAAAGTAGGTCACAGAAGTCAATAAAAAAAGGTAAATCGAGATACATACTTTAGAAGGCATGTTTATTTCTCTATATAATCGTTATTTACATTGATACATTTGACTTGTCTCTTTATGAGTTTTCTAATACCTGTCGCATAAAAGTCTTCGGACTGCACTCTCAGCCATCTGTGTACCTTACATTCAACGTCTGAAATCAGTCGGCTGTAGGCTAAACCATGTGAACTTCCTGTTGCAGTTTCCAATGCTGTCTATTGTGTTGTTCGCCTATCAGCTCTAACCATTTCCCCAACTTTCCGCACTATTTCTTCTGTCGCAATCTCAAGAAGACCACTTCGTTTTTCGTCAATAACTTTTGAACACCCCTACTGCTGTCTCAACAACAGCCTGGCTGTCCTGCTGTTATAACTGTTGTCTCATAAATTTGAAATTGACATCTTACATTTGGACAGTGCTGCCACATATTCGCTTATTTGGAAACAATTTACAAATAATTTCCGACTTCTGATATCGGTTTGTGACCTACTTACTGAATTTCCCTAATACGCAATCTTTTTTTTTCGAAATGTACAGTCGTGGAAAAAAAAAGGAAACACCCCCTACTAACTCCTTAACAAATTTACCGTAGAAGAAAGTTACTGGTACCGAACGTTTGGAAATAAAGTCTAGTTTTAAATGATGTATATAAAATTTGTTATTGGGCCATCTACTTAATAAAACGAACCATAATTTTATTTTTTCAATAGCAGTACACACTTCTGACAGCATAAATGAACTCTACACCCTTCAATTAGCCTAAAAACAAATTTTTATGCAATTCGTACCATAAGTTTCAGAGAAATTAATTATTTTAAAACGAGCATATTTTAAGGGCTGTATCCAAATTGAAGGTCCGTACTCGATTGTTAGCCGAGAGAGCCCCTTTCTTGATCAAGGCACCTTAAGCACCACGATAGCAGAAGAAATTTAAAGATATCTAGTCACTTCTATCACAGACGGCCCTTTAAACCATTCTTTTACCGTTTTTTAAGTATAATTTGAAAACTACTTGGAAGAAAATTGGGAAATTTTGGATTTCCATAAAGCAGGACTTAATAAAACTAAATCCATAAAAAAAAAACTGTAGGTTGCAATTCATAATTTTTTCGAATATTAATTTCATAATTCATAATTCATATCATAAAATTATAGAAATTGCAAATTCAACGTATTTATGTTTAAGCATATTAGTATTATTGCTACAGAAAAAATTAGCGCATTAGGAGCGTAATTTCAGGAGATATAAATAAAAATATGAAAATATAATTTAACATTAGACGCACTAAATTTTGAATGTTTATAATTAAAAAACTTATCATTCAAATGACTTGGAATTCGGTATCCAGGCATAGTTTTAACCGAAGATTAGAAATATCTGGTTAAAATTGGGTATTGCTGATGAAAAAAAATAAAGTTTAGATTCGTTTTAATATGTAGATGGCCCCCTAAGCAAATTTTATATACAGCATTTAAAAGTAGACTTTATTTCCAATCGTTCGGTTCCAGTAACTTTCGTCTACGATTTGTTGAGGATTTAGTAGGGGGTGTGTACTTTTTTTTTTTCGAAATGTACTTTTAGTTGAACATTGAAATCCAGTGAGAACCATTTGTACCACATTTTTAAAAATAATCAAAATTTTTGAAAAGGTAAACTCTCCCCATAACACTTTTTTCCATTATATAAAAGAGAACTCATTCATTTACATAGCTGTTGGAAATAGACTTGAATAATCTGGTCTTTAATGTGATTTCATTTTATACTACTCTAAATATCTGATTTTTTCTTTTCATGAAAGTGGTGTTTTTTAAACTCCATTAAGCATGATTAACTAAGTTGTTCACAGATATGGATTTGCACTAGATGTATACCGGGTATTGCCCAATGAGACCAACAAATTCTGAGGTGATGGTAGGCATCAATAAGATGAAAAATTACTATTGAACATTGGGTAGCAAACGACTTAATTAGTTACAATTACAGGGTGTTCTATCCTAATCCATTTTCGGTTGACGATAACAACGTTCAGAAAACTGAAGTACATTATAATGAAACTTTTACTATAAGTACTAACCGTTGTTGCAAATATGATAAGATTTAAAAAGAAAAAGCAATTTAAAAAATTAGAACAACCATTTGGAAAATGATTTTTTCGAAGACTAAAATTTAAGACATAAAAAATCGCACGGAGTTGATCCTACATTGCGTACGCCATGAATTAAACATTAATAGTGTTATTACACGTAAAGATTGCAAGCGACAAAAATCGCCTGCGACTGCTCAAATTTCCTGAAACTTACGTATTATCCAAGCATTTCATTGGCTGTTCGGGAAAAAGTTTTTCCATCGTCCAACAAATCTGATGACCCATTTTAAATGAAATTTCATTCTTAAACGTCTAAACGTCCCACACTATTACTTTTTACACTGTCGTATAGAGAAAAAAAAAATGTACTTTTAAATGCAATTTGTTTCAAAGCTGTATCTCAATTTGTTTATGAGTTATAAATTTTTTTGTAGTTTTTATTACTTTTTTGTCATAGTGGCAACAGAAGCATCCATCTCTGTTGAAATTAAAGGGGAATACAAATTACTGTATAAACCAATCAGAACACGAATAAAATGCGGATTACACCAATAAAAAGCTTCAGATATGCTTTTGATTTAATACCCTGCGGAGAACAATAACCATTTTTCCAAGTGGTTAAAAAAAGTAGTGGAAGTTTCTATTATACTTGCCTGTAAAATGCTACACATGACGCCTCACATTTTTCACACTGATTATCAGTTCATATTGTACTACAATTGCGTAAGCACCCTGTTTTTTTTTTTTTAGAACTGTTTGTGATGTTACCATAATTCATACAAAACAATGCACATATTATTACATTTTTATTGCAATATTTTTATTTTTCGAAAAAGTATGACCGCCAAACAGACTTCAATTATAGTGAAACACTCTGTATTTGTGACTAAATAAATGGTTTGCGACCTCATTTCTTAAGGAGATATTGTTAATCACCGACCATTTTCGGCAATATTGCTGTAAGGAGGAATGAATCCAAAAAGAACTTTTTAAGGTAATATAACCCGAATTGCCATTCTACTACACGGAAAGCCATGTATATACAACTCGCTCAGACCGCACTGGTACAGAATCGGCGAACTATGGCCAAACTTATCATTTTGCAGCAAGAATGCTAACAATTGGGATAAGTAGGCGTATCGATTTCTAAAAGAAAAAGTAAAGTAAAAACGCCTCGTAGTATTTTAAACACACTCAATTTATAATGCAATATTTATTATATTGAAAAAAGTTAATTGCATTTATTTACTTTATTCTTTACAAAACATCATTTATTTATTTCATACAAAACAAATTACATATTATGACATTTTTATTAGCCCCGGTATGGTATGCTATTTCTTTCTCCCAGCTTATTTTGAGGCACCTTTAAAAAGTAATGTTATCTTTCAGAATCCAGCCGTAAAACAAAGCAGTAGGATTAAACACTCTATAGCAATTTTTTTAACTTCTAAGCATCGCACAATTTCAATTTTTATACCGTCGTGTTGAAAAAAAAGTACTTTTAAATGGAATTTGTTTGAAACTGCATCTCCATTTCTTTTTGAAATATTAATTTTTTGTAGTTTTTTGAGCCATTTGCTTAATATTGGAAACGGAAGTACTCCATTTCTGTAGAAAGTAAAGGAAAAATAATTGTAAAATATTAATTATATATTTTTGTTGCCATTTTTTCTTAACAACCGAAAAAAAAAAATGTAATTGAAATGCCTGCTATTTTGAAAAAATATAAAAGAAGGATTTCTGTTAAAACATGGAGCTATTATAAACTATATTTAATTTTAAGTATCTTATATTAATGTTACAAACAGATGAAGGCCTATGAATCATTAGACAGTCGTTTATTTTTTGATCGAGTTTCTTTAATGACGGCATTTTTTAGTTTCAATTGTGTATTATTTTGCGATAGTGACGTCCTATGCCTACTTTGCAGTAGATGTTTAAGAGTGGATCATAAATGTGGAATTCTTAAGAGTATGCGAGAGACGTCATTTTACATAAAATATAAGCGTTTGCTTTAAGTCTTAAAATTCAAATATATTTTGTACTATTTATATATACATATATATTTTTTTAATCGGGGGCTTTGTTTTCCAGTTACATTGTTTTTCTTTTCCGGAAAATTATAACCATCAAGCCTACTTCTGTTAGGGTGAAACACTCTGTATTTGTGACTAAATAAGAGGTTTTGACAAAATTTTCTAGGACAATTTTTAATCCTCTACTATCACCGCTCTGAATTTTTCTGTCGAATTCGGCAACACTCTGTATAAATAACAGCAATTGTTAAAAGAATATGGGAATCTTGAAATAAAGTTTCGGTGTGTATGCTTTAATTTCTTTGACAACAGAGCCGATATGGTATCCCTAAATCAAGAATGCATTATTTTATATGAACTAGGGGGGCCCCGCCCCATTGCTCGCTACGCTCACAAACACCTCGCGTAATCGCTTCGCGATTCCGTTTGGTATCGCGAAGCAGTCCCTATTTTCTAGCCAACCCCAGACGTAATTGTTTCGCGTTTTAATTCTTCATCGCTTCGCGATCGTTATTTTCTATGCATTCAACTTTTGATTCCATTTGGTAAAAACGGGCTTCTCCTCAACTTCTGACAATTTTACTTACAATACCTTACAATACCTTTACAGTACCTTATCTCCAAGCACAGAATCATCTTACATATTTTCATAATTATCAGAATGATTAAATATGCCGAAAATTATATATGTAGTAATAATTACCCCCTCTACCCCCTACGAGCTACGCTCGCCAACCCCCGTTCAGGCACACAAAAATCCAAAATCACGCTAATTTGATCGGCTTTAAAAATATTGAATTAAAAGAAAAGAAAAACAGCGATCTCTCTGTAAACGGGTTTCCATTCGTTTTCCTTAGATTGGGGATTTCAAAGACAAAATCTGTTGCTGTTAAGATATACAATGGCTGTTTTCGTATTTAATTAAAAAAATTAGTTAAACATTTGAAAATAAGCTAATGTAAAATGAATTAAGTAAACTGTGTCATTGTTTCCCGGTATTTTTAAACAGCGCTATAAGATAGTTCTTTTAAATAATTCATTTTAAATGTATCGTTTCAAATCTGACGTAATTTACACCAAAGTTTTATTTCTCTTATTAATATTCACGCGAAAATACTTTTGTTGTTAGAAGGAAATATTATTTGCGCTGTCTTCGAATTCACGATAATAGTTGAAAAGATTCTCTCAAAATATCTGGCGCAAATATATTTTTCAATTTAAATTGTTTTGCCATATTTTTTGGCCATTTTAAATATGACGTAATTTCCTCCATTTACAAGTTTTATAATAATGATTTTTTTATTTTAAGATTTTGTTTCTGTTTTAAAATTCAAGTGTAAATATGGTTCTTATGACGTAATTTTCCTTCTTTTAACATGTAATCATTTAATTCTAATTTTAAAGTTTTTTTTTCTGTTTGTAATAGTTACGTGTAAATAAATTTTTAATTTGAAGTAAACATTGTTTGCGCTTTTTATACAATTGGCAACAGTTTAAATTAATAACATTTTCTAAAATTTGCAAAAAATATCTCTCGAAATGCTGAAAATTTGAATTTAAAATAGAAATAAAACCTCAAAAATGAGTCAAATAAGAAAATTAAATGCAATCTGCAGACCGGGAACTTATAGCGTATAAAATGATCTAAAAATGACTAAATTCTCATGTATAGTTTTTGCTCCAATAAAACTTTTTACCAATAAACGATTTTGTCCAATTTTAGCATTAAATATCTCTTAAAATAATTTTTCGATTTGAAAACTGTCTGCATCAGCGTGTTTATCAAACCTTTCTCTATAATACCTCCGATTTTCATATTTTTGTATGCAACAGTGTTTTTAATATTAACGATGAAAGGCAATGCTTAAGCATTCAAATTGGATGCCGATCTACCCGGAATATCTACGCAGATTTTTGTTGGTCCATTTCCAAATCAAAACTTTAAACTTTATATATATATATATATATAGGATTACGAGTATTGTAAATATTTAGTGTTTGTGCTTAAAAATAATGTAAATAGTTCAATTAAGCTCTATTCATAAGCTAATATTAGTTTTTATTGCATTGAAATATCTCAATTTGTTGATTTTCTGAAAGCAAGTAAACCCTATTGGATTTCAATGGGAGTCTATAGAAATTTGGCGAAATAATGGAAATAGCGCCAAGTTGGCGTCACTTTTGGCTACATATCGTCTGGTTGGCGACAAACTTGGCGACGTTTGACGACAGATCCGGGTCCTCTCCTTGGTAATACTCCTTATAGCGTCAGAAAGCTCTGACCAATGAGATACATTTCGCGGTATCTACGCAGATTTTCATTGGTCCATTTCCTAAGCATTACTTTTTTTTATATATAGAAGGACTATTTTCATAACATGAACAAAATCTCAATCTTATTCATTATTTGAAATTGCCAAAATTAGTAAGTCATATAAAATATTTAATAATTTTTAAAATCTTTGCAAAAACAAACCTTGAAAGAAAAGATAATTTTTATGCGGATTTAATAATGGGGTTTCTACACTAGACAACGTGAAATTAGCAGCCTACCACAATGCGCATTTTGTGCCAAATTACAACTGCTTATGAAAAGATTGAAAGTATCCACTGACGTATTTATTCTTAATATGACTAAATTAAAAATTAAAGCTATTAAATAAAAATGAGGGCATCAAAATTTAGTTCAAAGTAGCATAATTTTCCATATACCGGTGCATCATAAATTAGTTAAAACTTTGAAAATTCATTAGAAAGTAAAACAATATGCTAGAAAAATGTGGTTTCATGAATGGGATTAGAGGGAGATCGCTTTATATATATATATATATATATATATATATATATATATATATATATATATAAAGCGATATAGGGGGCAATATTATTGGATGTCTCAATCTATGAAAGGACAAAACATATAATGGATTATGACAGGGATAAAAATCATAGGACAAATGTTGAATTAAAGAAATTAAAATGTTGCAAGGATGTCGAAAAAGTTATCGAAAATTACAGCTCAAACGATAACGAATCAGTAATTAAAAACATTATATTTAATGTCAAAAAGAAAATGATACCAGAACTTTTGGGGAATTTGCATAAAAAAACGGGTAACAACAATAGTGACATGACTCTAGATCTATTGAGATTTAGAATAAGAAAACAAAATTTAGATAGTTATGTAAAGAGCATGTATAAAAAAGATGCCGAAAATAACAAAATATACTGTGTCTTGGATTACATGGGGTCACATCTAAAAGGTGTTAACATTAATAAAGTTTTAAATAAGTATAATAGACTGCTGCCGGATAAAAATATAGAGATTTTTAAGGCTTTTAAATATGTTAAACCGATGGGCAGACTCATATATAATTATAACGACTATGCAAAGGATTTGAAAAAAAGTATCGATAATAGTGTTTGCTATTGTCACGAAGTGAAAGTCAACGATTAAATAAATCCAACATACGGACACGTATTAACGGGTAGTTTAGATATTGTACATAATAAGAATTTGAGTGAAATTATGAAATACGGAACGAGTTACAGGATTAAGAGAGTATTAACAAGAAATATGGCAAAAAAACGCTGTAATATGAACTTAGATATTTTTATACAAAAATTAGTTTATAAATACAATTTGCCAGCTAGCGTTTTCGAGGAATGGAAGTATCATATTTTAAAAGATTTCAATAGAAATTTTGAGAGTAACTCTGAGGGGGTTTCGGTAAAGTATTATAAGGATTTGAAAGAATCTATAACAGAATTGCAGAATAAATTTATAATTACGTATATAGATAAAGCTAACAAAAATTACGCAATTATTTTTAAAACATTATATGGTAAATTACTCAGGAAGGCTTATGGTAATGAAATAAACTATGAAATTGTCAAATCAAATAAACAAGTTATTAGTAATAGAGTAAAAGCATATTATAAAAAAATTAAAATAAAGCAAAATAGTACTAGCTTTCCATATTTGGTAATGGTTCCAAAGTTTCATAAAGATCCGGTTGCTTTTAGAGCTATTACATGTGGTTTCGGTTCATATTTGGAAAATTGTAATAAAAAATTGTTGAAATTATTAAAAGAGATTTTTGATGAAGTATTGAAAGATAAACCGGCTTGTATAATAAAAAACAGCTTTGAGTTAATTAAACATTTAAATCTAATGAAAAACATTTCAAGTTTAACTGCGTATGATTTTGAAGATTTGTATAATAGTATTGATTTGGACAATCTTAAAATAAAAATTATGGAGTTTTTTAGTAAATATAATTCCTCAAATATCGGACAGGAATGGTTTACTAATTTGTTTAACTTTGTAGTGAGTGAGAACTACTTATATGACGGGAAAATTGTTTACAAACAAGTTAGAGGTATTCCAATGGGGGGATGTTGTAGTTCGATTTTAGCCGATATCTACTTATATATGTATGAGGAACAAATTGATATAAATGAGGATATGAAGTGCTTTCGTTACATTGATGACGTTTTAATAGTCAGATGCAATGATGTGAAAAAAGAAAAAATTGATTGCTATCCTAGAGGTTTAAATTTGAAATTGGAGTCAAAAAGTAAAAACATGGTCAACTATTTAGACATTAATATCGAGATAAAAAATGGTGAGATAAAAACAGATATATATGATAAACGAAAAAGCTTTAACTTTGAAACTATAAAAATCTTAAATTTTGGATCAAATGTGCATATCTCAATATATAGAAATATTTTTATTAACGGGTTAAACCGTATAGATAGATTGACATCAAACACTGGGGAAAAAATTGAAGAACTTTACAATTGGTATATTCTGGCATTGCACCATGGCTATCCTGAGAGATTTTTGAAGAGTCTGCTACGAAATTTCGTAAAGTGTAAGACTTATCGCAGAGATTTAGAGGTAATGTGGATGCGAAGAGAGGAGTAACCGTGGCTTTGACTGTTCAGGGTTTGCGTGCACGATTGTTTGGGGTTTCATGTTCAGTTGTTGGTTTTCGGTGGGTCTAGGCAGCTCATTCGATTTGTTAGTTTTTTTCTTTTTGGTCTTGACAGGTTGTTTGGGGAGCGTTGTGCACATAAAAACTGGTTTTAACCCCGCAGTTGCATGCCGCAAGTGCATGCCGGCCTGTCTCCATGGTTTCAATTTCTTCTGGTTTTAGTTTGAATGTTTTTAAAGTTTGCCGTTTTTAAAGTATGTTGTTTTTAAAGTATGTTGTTTTTAAAGTATGTTGTTTTTAAAGTTACTTGTTTTTAGTTATTTTGTAGTTGTGATTTGGTTTGGTTTAGTTTATTTATTGTTGGATCAGTTCCGTAGTTTCAAATTTTTGGTTTGGTTTTTGGATATAACAAAAAAAGCTGTGGTTCAAAAAAAATTCCGACTGATGGCACTGGCGTGCATTATATGAAGCAGATGTATTAAAATTAGGCTTATAGAAAAATACTTGTTTCTTGAAAACGTCTAACAAACTTCAGTATCCCAGCTCATGAAATGGTCTGTTTTCTAATTTCTTTTGCCGTTCAGCATATTTACAATACTATGGGGGCTCTACCCCCCTACGAGCTACGCTCGCCAACCCCCGTTCAAACACCGCAAATTCTAAAAGCACGCTAATTTGATCGACTTTAATATGTATCGCTTAAATGTGTCGTTTTAAAACTGACGTAATTTTCAATAAAGTTTTTTTCTCTTTTTACTATTCACGTAAAAATACTTTTGTTATTATAAAGGAAATATTATTTGCGCTGTCTTCGAATTCTCAACACGAGACCAATGCGATTCTTGTAGCCGCTTCAATAACATCTGCATTGGTTCAAAATACCTCAACATGCTGATTTTCTGAAAGCAAGTAAACCCCTAATTTCCGTATTCCGTGTCCGTTTTTTACAGTGTTGGTTTACAATGGAAGTCTACGGGAATTTAGCGAAATATTAGAGATATCGCCAAGTTCACGTAACTTTTGGCGACTAATTTTGGTCGCCAAATAATATATCACCAAGTTGCGACAACCTTGGCGGTATTTGGCGACAGAACAGGGTCCCCCCTATGGTAACTCCCCTTATAGGTATGGTGATGTATTAGATGCTGTCCAATAACCAATGAGATGCGTTTCATTGATACGATAGCGCAGTATATATATATATATATATATATAGATTAGCTTTAAAAGATTATCTCAAAGTATTAAATAAATGTCTCGTGAAAGCATATTTTTAAATTTAAGCTGATCAGCAATATTATGGTTTGGCAATTTTTATTAATACTGTAATTATCAATTTTTAATTATCAATATTTTCCTGCTTTTAATACGTAATCATTTAATGCGCATTTGAAAGTTTTTTTTTCAGTTTATAATTGTCACGCGTAAACAAATTTTTAATTTGAAGGAAATATTATTCTTTGCGCTGTTTTCAAATTTGGCTACAATTTAAAATAATATCCTTTTCTAAAATTTGTAAAAAATATCTCTCGAAATGCTGAAAATTTGGATTTAAAATAGAAATAAAACCTCAAAAAATAGGTCAAATTAAGAAAATAAATGCAGTCTGCACACTGGAAACTTATAATGTATAAAATGATTAATTTCCTATGTGTAGTGTTTGCTCCTATAAAACTTTTTTAATGGAATGATTTTGGCCAAATTCAACGTTAAATATCTTTTAAAATAATTCTTCTATTTGAAAACAATCTGCATCAGCGTGTTTATCAAACATTTCTCTATACCATCGATTTTCATATTTTTGTATGCAATATTTTTCATAATATTAACAAAGAAAGACCTCCGGTCACGAAAAATTCAAAACCGGTGGCGGCGGCGGTGACAGCGTTAGTTATTTTTTTTTTAAGAATAGGGCGATGCCTGTTGGTCATTCCCCGTTCTTCTAAAGGGTGTTAATCAAGAATGCTTGATCTGATAACGATTGCATACTGCTGGCATAGAATGCAGAATCTATGTGCATTGAGGTGTTTTACTGATAACCTGATTTGCATTGTGCAGGCCAGCGCCATCTGTTGGTAATTTTTTGAATCACAACTTTCTTTGTTATTAACAAAAATTCGATCCCCTTCTAATACCATTCTGAAACCTCAGTTTTTTAGCATCATTTGTTTCTTTTTAAGAGGTAAGTTTACTTCAAAATTGGTCAAAAAATCGATTTTCTTTTTCTAATATTTAATGAAAGCATGACTAATTGTGAATATTTTGACACTTAATTTTTATCCATATGACAATTATATCGCCAGCTATTGTAAATTTTGTTAATACATCCGACGCAATTGCCCATACAAATTAAAAATTTAAATCGCTTTATCGCCACTTTCCTGTTTTAATGCTAAAGCTTTTTAGGGTTTCGTTCTTTCCGTCTGTCTCAGAGCCCGTTCTCAGAAACTATACAAGTTGGAGACTTGAAATTTTGCATACTTATAGCTGAACACCTCACATCAAACGATAAACATAATTTTTTTAAAAAGTCTTATATGTACCCCTCTGGGCTCTAACATGTGTATTTTAAACATTTTTTTTTCTAACTGAGACCCTTGAAATTTTGCATACTTATATCTGAACACTTGCGATCACACGACAAATCATAAAAGTTTCAAAATGTCTTATGTTTACCCCTCCGGTCTCTAATTTGTGTATTTTAAGCAATTCTTCTATCTCAGACCCTAATTAAGTTGTATACTGGAAATTTTGTATACTTATATGTGAACACTTGCGATCACACGAAAAATCATAAAATTTTCAAAAAGCTCTTATATTATTTACCTCTTCGGGCTTTAAGTTGAGTGTTTTAAGCAATTTTTTTTTAACTTCCCTCCTTTTCACCCGGGGGGCACTTTTTTAACTATTGTCGACACGACCACTGTTTCATATTATGCACCATAGCCTTACATATTTCAGTTCCACTTTTTACTACCAGAGGGTTCCTACCTATCTCGTATGCTATGGGTCCGATTCCCTTGACTACTATATCTACGGATAGGTTGTAAAACGAAGTTTCGTTCGTAGAGGTTTGTTTACAATAGAGGGCTCTCCTTGATTGTGGAACCTAGAAATAAAAGTTTTTTCAAAAAGATAAAGTGGTTTGAAAGGAATATTAAACGAAACCCTCTGTGCGATCTGTGATCACACTTACCCACTTGTTTTGTATTTGAGATAGAGATTTAATTTTTTTGTGTGTGTTCTTTATTACATATGTTATAAATCTGCGCACGGAATTAGCCTTCAGGTTTATTATTTATTTTTTTTTAAATAAAGGTGTAGGAAGATGTGTTAGATTTCATCGTTTTTCCCTATATATATAAGTAAAGAAAATATATTAAATATAATATTAGATGTATTTAAAAATCCATGAGCAGTCTTGTGTAACACACATTTGAAAATCTTTAAAAAAAAATATGGGCAAAAATATCAATAATTAAAAAAGTAGTAGGGATTTTTAAAAATGCAATTTTTGTAAAACTTTTTTAAATTTTTAATTAAATATGCAGTTATTTTTTTAAATTCACCTTTACTTGAACATCGAACACCAGTAAAACCAACATTTGAACCATATTTTTAGAAGTAAAAACAATTGTTGAAAAGGTAAACTATCCCCCTTAAGAATTTTTTTAAGGTTTTAACGAATTTAAGGAACACCTGAAAAAAAACGAAGCAAAAAATATATTTAAAGTAGTCAAAAAATTAAAATATTATATTGAACAAATTCGTAATATCATGGGTATTTGAAATTATAGTTTGCGATCCTATTAACATTATGTTACGTCCAGGCAAAACGCGCTTACACAATAACACGCTTAACAAAAACCTACTAAAATATTCTTCCCCCATCCCTTCTTCCACACTTTATTATTATTTTTTGCAAGATTTGTTTCGCGCAACATTTCTTCAGGCACTATTTTGCCCACATACGATTAGTCCAACAAAATTTTCTCGCAGCTTAAAGTGAAATAAATAAAAGTACATCGTTAACAAAATTAATATATATATATATATGTTACGAAACAATTTAATGGGTGTAGTTGAAATATCACATCGTGCTTATTACGTATTTCTGGAGTCATACCACATTTTAATCAGCCGTTGGTGATGCTGTAAGCAATCCTACCACTTAGCACAAGCATTGTGCTCTGTGAAAATATAGCAGCTGTAGAGCGATGATAATATTGGTATAGTCCAATCAAACACTTATTATTTCATTATGAAAACAAGGCAGCGTGCGTGGCGAAAAAGGCGTATGAAGAAATATGGGTTTTTCCCAATTAAACACATGGAAACGTAGTCATAGAACAACTGTTTATTCCATCAGAACACACCAACACTAAACAATTCCCACAGATGAGAAATCAGAGCATTCCACTCGAGCATAAACTAGGTATTCATGCTAAATAGATGTTAATTTACGAAATGAATATTCTACATGGCTAAGGACACCGGGTAACAGGTTATGTAAACAATCACAGCACAAAATTCTCTCCTTCTGAGCTTATGCTCTCGCTATTTATGAGAATGCGCGGAGGAATTCCGATTGAAATTAAAACTTCAAGCTAAACCAACGAAAATCACGAACGAGCCTCGAAGTGAAACTGGGATCCGACACTCAGCCAATGGAGAACGGTCAAGAAACGTCACAGGAAAGAATCCCAGCGCCACTAATGGAATGATTTCGATGTGAAAAGGTTGTCTCTCAGCTGGTGGGAAAAAGATATGAAATAGAATAAAAAGTAAAAATGGTTTTGATAAATATTCGAAAAATAAGTAACTGCGTTCAGAACTTTACAGTTTGGTAGACGATAAAAATTAATGAAGGGATTAAAAGTTTAGATTACGTTTTGGAATAAATCTATTATTAAGATAAGTGTTTTAAAAATATAGGAATTTAGCTAGAAATAAATAATAGAGCGTATTAAAAAAAAGGAAATAATGAATAGGCCGGCAATTTAGAATAATTTAAATGAATAGTAAAAGTAAAAATTTTTATATAACACATATATATACGCAATTTTCAAACAAACAAACAAAATAAAGTGTTTTATTACTGAAGCACAGCTGGCGGAAGGCGAGCGAAGCTTCATATGTATTCATGCCACATGAACATGATTTCTCGGTAATCGCTCTATCAATTGTAATTTATTAGAGAAATAGGAGAGGACAACGAAGGAGAAGTTCATTGTCATAAAGTTCAATAATAAAGTGTTTTATTACTGAAGCACAGCTGGCCGAAGGCGAGCGAAGTTTCATATGTATTCATGCCACATGAACATGATTTCTCGGTAATCGCTCTATCAATTGTAATTTATTAGAGAAATTGGAGAGGACAATGAAGGAAAAGTTCATTGTCATAAAGTTCAATAATAAAGTGTTTTATTACTGAAGAACAGCTGGCCGAAGGCGAACGAAGCTTCATATGTATTCATGCCAAATGAACACGATTTATCGGTAATTCTTCTATCAGTTGTAATTTATTACAGAAATATGAGAGGACAATGAAGGTCTCCTTATATCATACTCAAATCCTTTCGAAAAAAATGTTAATAACACTACTTATGTACATAATAAAAGGTCAGTCAAATTTTGCTACGGAATCCCAGTAATAAATACAAAAATAATGTTTGGAGTATTTGGTTTAAAAAAAAAAAAAAAAAAAAAAAAAAAAAAAAAGAACGCACCAAGCGATTTAAAAAATTGCACGTCCCTTCTCCAAATACAAGGGATTTTAATGCATATGAAAAGTGCTTGTTAAATGAGCGTTTAAATGAATGATGAATTTGAATTTGAACGATTAAATAGTTTCTTTAAATCTATAGGGGGGAGTAACCGAATTTGAACCACTTCACTTATTTTCAGGTGTAACTCTCTTCATTTACGAAAAATCTGCAAAATATCACCGCACATGGTCAATCTATTCATCTACTAATTAAATAAAGCTTTAGAACAATTTCTTTTTGAAAACCTTAAGTTTTATTTTAATTTGAAAAAGTTGTCAAAGGTGATCCAAATTCTGCGACTGGTCGTCTAAGTTGGACCCCCAGTCTCATAAATTGGACCAGACAATATTAGGCTGTTTTAATGAGTAGGGAATATAACTTATTTTATTAAAAGCAATTTTAGCGATTAATGAAACAATCAAACAAAACAACAGCAATGAAATATAATGAAGTCAAGTGTCTGAAAGTAACATTAACTGTTTTAAAGTAAAATGTATTCAAAATATAAATCAAAGTTATAAGTAATTAAGAATAGAAATTATGGAACTAATTGCCAGTTACTTAAAAATCACGTAAGAACTGATGCAAGACTTACACATGAATTTCTTTTGTTATTTTTTTATTCCAGCGCACAGAACATGAACCCACATTTGGCAATCCGAACACTGAATCATGTCCGCTACTTTTTCTTACAAATGAAGCAAAACCAATCATCACTGTCTTGATTTTTCTTTTTCTATTCTGAATTATTAGACTTTTCTTTTGCGATAGAAGTTTTCTGTACCTTATGTCTACAGTTCTTCCGTTCCATCATTTTCTTTCCAATTGAATTAAGCCTATTTTTAAAACATGATATTCCAATTGTTTTTGTGTTTTGAGAGTTTCCTTTTTGTCTTTTTTTTTCATTTCAAGGATTACTTTGATTGGCGAAGATGTTAACACAGCTGTTTAGCTGTTTTTTGGCTCACTCTGAACTTTGACTTAACTGATTTTGGCAAGGGAGGTAACATTTCTAATGATTCTTTGACTTTTTTTTGGGGGGGGGGGAGGTGTAGCTCCTGCTTTTAAAAAAATAGTGTCCTAAACGTACAGTCCTCGAAATTCATTACTTATCTTTCAAATTTATGATCAACAATACATTTTTCTTGACAATACATATATCTTGTCTCCGACACTAACAAAATTCTAGTCGATTTGATAGTGTTCCGAATCGACCTTAATTTTGATTTTGAAACAATTTTAATCAATTTAACTTTTGTTCTAAAGCGCATAATACGATCGGTAAATTTAATTAAATATACTTTTAAATGTATACGACATACCTGTAGTTATATAAATTTATTTATTTAAATTAAACTTACTGTAACTAGTTTAGTACGAAGAATAGAAAAAAAATTACCTTAATGAGTATTTAACATAAAAACATTTATTTTGAAATTTCATCGTGTCGCCAATCAATGATAAATCGCTAAAAATAAGAAACTGTTATTATGTTATTAAGGAGATAGGAAATCCAAAATTTTTTTTAAAAAACATATGAGACATGAGTTTCAAAACTCGCCTTATCCAGAAAATCAAATTTCGGGAAATCGGGAAAAACATGTAACTGCGTCCATTGGTTTTCATGGTAAATAAAAATTTTTCAATGCCAAAAATACAGGATAAAACTAATTTTTTTGCTTGTTGTAGAGTTTTTTCGGTGCAGACTCACCAATAAAATAAGATTGATACAGAAAACACGATTTTTGAAAATAGTTTTGAAACTCACGTCTTTATATACAATAAAACCTCCCTAAAGCGACCACGTTCAATTCCAATAAAAATGGGTCGCTCCCAGAGGTCGTCTCTTAATGGAGGTCATGTTTAAATCTAGATTTTAATTGTTCAAAGAAAGTAATTACTAATGTTACTAAAATTTATTTTTCACATAAGGACAAAGTATGAAAATTTAAGTATCAAAACAAAACTTAATTAGATAAGTTAATTACTGTAGAGTTTAAAAAATGAATACATTGACGTTTGCGTTAATTTTGCGGTTTTATCTTTTATAACTTTTATTTCCAAGTCCTTTGGAAGTTCAGTAAATAAATGTATTTTTTTTTTTTTTTTTTTGACGGAAACAAATAATGACGATTTCGTTAATTTATCTATTTCTTTGAGAGTTTCCTGACAGAGTAGAGCAGGGAAGTTTATTAACTGTCATTCTTAATTTGTCATCAGAGTTAAATTCAGTGCCTAAAAAGGCATAAACGGGTTTAAAGACTTGCCGGAATAATAATAATAATAAAATCTAAACTTGTTTAGAAGTTTGATGAATAATGCGCTCTCCGGAATTATTTTTCTAGTAAAACCTTCATCAAGCAACCAAGAAAAAACTGAACTTGTTTCATTTTCATTAAAGAAACGGGTCGCTCATGGGGGGAGTTCAACTGGGACAGTCTCTGAAAGGAGATAAAATTAGTACTGGTCCTATGGGATAAAATTTCGTTCCATGAAAAAATAGTCGCACATGGAGATTTCACTGTATAATATCCCAATGAGAAATTATCTCGCACTTTTTTCAAATTTTTCTGAGTGTGCGCTTATGGAGATTATCCTTCTTAGTGAAGCATATATGGGGCATTCTCACAATCTTTTGACTTTTGGGGGAAAAAATCTGACAATATTAAACTTGCTAAAATAACATTTTAATCTGATAGACGAATGCCTTAATGATTCAAAATAAAGGAAAAATGGTCAGCAGCGAAAATTTTTTTATTTAACTGATGTTTAAGTTAAACTTGCGAGTTTAATTTTCCTTACCATTTTACCCATATAACTTTTTATTTTCTTCTAAACGTTTACTTATAATAAATTTGCATAGTACCCACAGGACATTCAAATAAGAAATAATAACAATATAGTACATTTAATACAGAATTTTTGTATAACATTGTCTTAAAGGGGTGTTAAAAAAGGGACGGTAAGGTAAAAAAAGGGGATGGTATTGGAAAAAAGGGACGAAATGGAAAAAAAAAGTGACGGTAAGTATGGAACGGTAAGGATCATTACCACCTATTTTTAGGAAAATCATATTAAGACTAAGTGATAGCCACAATGTTCATTGATTTTTAGAAGCAGTTGTTAACATAGGATTATATTAATTTTTTTATTATTATTTACCTCGAAAACTGCAGGAATAAACCTTGGGGACGGTGAGAGTACCTAAAAGCCACGATGCTTGAAATTGATATTTAAATGCTGATTTAAATACTAGAATAAATTTCCAACCAAAGAATTTTAGGCATTATTTCTCTAGCATACTTCTGCATCAGAAAAAACTTGAAAAAAATTCTGTGGCTGCATCTGAAATTATTTTCTGTATAATTTCAGAAGAGGGATGGTAAGGAATCTAAAACCCAGGAACAGAGTATAAAAAATAATAACAACCATAAAAATATGTGCAGGTTAATTTTTAGCTACATATTTATATAAAAAAATAGTTCCAGTTTCAGAAAAAAAATACATTGAACTATTTTTATTGAAACAATTTTATCCAGACAGCTCCAAACTTAAAAATCAGCATCAGGGACACGGGACGGTAGATGAGTTTTCCTGGTATTTGGACCCCCCAACATCGCCCAAAACTTATTTATCTCGTTAATATTGCTATGCAATCGTGCAATGGTATGTTCCCCAGTATATGAAATAAATAAAACACAAAAATGTGTATTAAATAATAAATTATTATTCAGGGACATGAAAGTTAAATGATTGTGAGAATGCCACATATAAAAATGTGTTGCGATTTTTGAGATTAAAAAATGTGATGCAAGCGTAAGTGAAGGACAAAGTCGTAATGAAAACACTATGGGCAATACTATGCTTTTAGTATGGGCCAGAAATATCCATCGTTTACAGGGAGTCACTTGATAAAGCTCTTCTAGACGTTGATAGAAATCTCGCTTGTTATCTGCACACATGTAGGAAAAAAGACCAATCTGTTATTTAATTCTTTATGTACTGAATTATGAATTCGTGAAAATTTTATCTTCTAAAGCATTTTTCGTAAATTATTTAGACTACATTAGAAGATTTGTATAATCATTTAATAAATTTTAGAAGGATTGAAGGATTCAGAGGGATTAATTAAAATTGAATTCATAGGAATTTTTTGCAATATTTATAACCCCACTCAAACCTTTTATTTTAAATATTTTTCTTAATATTTTGTAGAATTAGGAAATGTAAAAATTTGGTATTCTTACAATAGAAATATAGAGATATTTCCGAATTGAAAAATCCCCCCTCTCCCCAACGTCAAGAAAGCTGCAAAGATGCAAAGTCAAAAGAAATCCTTCTTTTAAAAATATCATTGTTTTGTGTAACCCATAATGCTTTTGGAACAAGATAAATATTCATAACTCATTCTAAACCCTATTACTACTGAACGATGTATTAAATTATTTTATAGCAAGTTATTTTAATGGTACTTATAAGTACCGTTAGTACATAAGGGGTTAATCCGACATTCAACATTGATTCTCTGCGAAAAATTAATTCGATTCCTAAATGAATAGAAATACCGTGTCTTATAAAATGCAAAGTTTACAGTGTCTTAATAGCATCGCAAACTGTGTTAGTATTTTTACTACATAGTTGCCAACTGTTGCATTTTTAATAAGTCCAATAAACATGTTTAGAGCTGGAAAATACAGGGTGATTATAATTAAAGTATCACTTTCTAAAGACTGTAAAAAACGAATCACTGGGCAGAATGAACTGATATTTCATGTGAGTATACGTAAAGCAATGGGAATTTGTTTTGCGAAAGAAAATAATAAAAAAGTTGACCGATAGATGGCGCTGTACTCATCAAAATATGCTAATTAAAAGACGTCAAATGCTGTTGTGGAATTTTTGTTCAAAACATATCCACCACGACAAGCTAGTGCATCAACCGATAGGTCAAAATCGGTTTTTAATTGTCCCTGAGGTCAAAACCCATGGAAATAGTAAAAACGAAAATGAACCCGTCTCTTTGAATTTATCAATCAACTTCTTGAGGCCGAATAGAGTCATCGGGAAAGAGCCGCATCTTAAACCCTTTAATGTTCGGAATTTCTTCAATTGAATTGGCGCACAGTCACCGTTTTTGTAGGAAAAGCGGAGCCCGATTCTTCAATAATAGAGTCATGAATACCTTCTCATGCGCAGAATAAGAGGAACAAATTTCCCGCCCTTTTATAACAAGTGTAATGCGCCGTGTGCATGTCACGTCTTTTTTATTAACATCATATGATGATTAAAGCGCCATCCATCTGTCAACTTTTGTACTTTTTTCTTTCGCAAAACAAATACCCATTGCTTCAAGTAAACTCACATGAAATATCAGGTTATTGTGCCCAGTGGTTCTTTTTTTACAGCCTTTTGGAAGTGAAGTGAAACTTTAATTATAATCCCCCTGTATATTCATCAAAATGTGTCTTTTTTTCTTTGCGATAATCATACTTTTTCTCAACTAAAATTTATGGTTCAAATATATTTACTTGACATAAAAAAGAAACAGCTGGCAGCTATGCTACTACTGTACGTTCATAAAATTATATTGAAGGAGAATTATATGTAAACAAAAAAAAAAAATGCATGTAGCAAAAGCGCTTGTTTTATATCACAAGATATTGCTACCAGAATCACGTTTTTAATTTTTTATGGGTCAAAAATTGATGTCTAATCAATAATCTCTATATAATAAAATGCAGTGTAACGCATCCGGGGCGAATCTATCGATTTTTCCAATCTCCGATAAAATGGAACCACGTTAGGCTTAATTTCGATTTCAGATGTGTAAGAGAAAACTTAGCTGCTTAAATACAAATCTTTTCTGCCTGAAATCCCTTCTGTTCAACATAATTGAAGAGTTGAGTGGATGAACATGTTATGCCACAGGTTCGGGTAAAACCGGGTACTTAAGAGTGGGTCAAAACCGGGTATACCCGGTTTTGTCCTACACTCATGGGATGGTTTTTGAAAGATAGTTAATAATTTAACATGGAGCTTTAAAATGTTAAGTACTGTTAACCCCTTGATGTGTCATTCATAGCACCTCTAAACTCATACTACAAACAAGAGGTGAGGAAGCAGTAGATTTCCAATCCCTACCAATCTGTGACAATTTACCAAATTGAAAAATTATTCAAAGCTGCATTTTTGAGAGCAGCTGTCGAAAATACTCCAATCAGACGGTTTTAGAAAACAGGGATTGTTCCCTACAACAAAGAAGTTTTTCCAGACCATCTTTTCACTCCTTCGGAAATGACAGAGAAACCCATAAAAGTCTGTGATAATACACCTAGGTCTATGCAGTCATAGGTTCGCATAGCTACAGCAATAAATATTTCTGAAACATCACAGGATAATGAAGCTCACTCTTCCACATCTAAAAGAGTTGCCATCATACATCCAGCAGTTGACAACATCCAGCCTCTTCCATCGACATTTCAGATTGTGCATCCCAGAAATCTGCATTTCCAGTTTCGCCTAAAATGCTATTACCCCCTCCCCAGAAAGGCTTGCAAAGAGTTCGCAAAAGAAAGGGAAAACTGTTATTTTGACTTCTTCTCTCTATAAATTAGATTTGGAAATAGATATTTAGCAGAAAGAAGCCAAAAAGCCTGGAAAACGAAAAACAATGATTGTTAAAAAGAAAAAAGAAACTAAGAATCAACAGAAAAACAAACCAAAAGAATGTTGAAGCAGGAGATGAAGAAGATAAGGAAGCCTGCATGTTTTGAAATGAACTTTACTCCAATTCTGATTTCAAAGAAGGTTGGATAAAATATTTGAAATACCAAATGTGGGAACACGAAGCATGTAGCATGAAGAAGAATATGAAAATAAATTCATTTGTGATTTTTGCAGTTAAAATAACTCACAGACTTCCAGTGAAAAATAAATAGGTATATACAATGTAGAAAATTTGCCGCAGATTTATTTTTGGCATATTGAAGCACACATATGGAATTTCGTTTTGTTAAAATTATCAAAATGTATTTTTTTACTACATTAAACCAGATTTTTTTTTAACGAAACTGAGTTTTCCAGGAGTTTTAAATGGATGCTCGGTTTTACCCAACCAGACCCGGATTTTTGCATATCTCTGGAAAATGCCATTTCTTATATATAATAAATTATTTTTTTTTTCAAAAAGAATGTGTTTTATTATAGCCAAAGATTCATTCAATATTAAAAACGGTATTCAGAGTTTGTTTTTTCATTGGATTGTATTTGTATTATGTTTGTAAATGTAGTAACAGACATTTATGGTACCCGATTTTGCCCCACCTTCCCCTATAATTTAACAATTTTAAATACGTTACATAGACAATTTAGCACATATTTTATGATTGTATTTGTATTATTATTTGCAAATGTAGTAACAAACATTTATGGTACCGATTTTGCCCCACCTTCCCCTATAATTTAGCAATTTTAAACACGTTGCATAGACAATTTAGCACATATATAATATCATTCTATAATAGGAATGTTATTTGGAATATATTTTTCTTTTCAAAATGTTTTCAAACCATCGCCTTGTTATTTATTTAGCATGCAGGAACATAAAACACGGATTTATCTACTTATAAAACCTTCCAAAAATATCCAAGCAAAGTGCTTTCAGAAGATATTTTCCTATTTGAATGATCCAGTGAATTCCATAAAGTAGCGTATATACAATAGTTTAAGCAGATATTTCAGGCAAAACTTATTATATAATGAATAAATCTGATTTCTGTAAAAGAATAAAATATTGTGTAAAATGAGAAATTAATGATAAAATACCAAAATTTACGTTGAAATTATCAAGTCAATAAAAACATATATATTTTAACTTTTAGGGGAAAAAAATCATGCTTGAATTTAAAATCGGAAATACTTTATTACAAAGTGATTGAATTTACTGTTTAAATAAATTGCTTTAATATTTCATGAAAAACAGTTTAAAAAAATCAAAGATTCAATATTATATTATTTCTTAACAGATAATTAACTTGATAGATATTATTACTTTCTTCAATCTTCAATAGAAGAAAGTATTGTAATCGAAATTATCTTCAATATAAGAAAGTATTGTAATCGAAAAATTGTTCGACTTCCAATTTTCAGCTGATTTACCGTGAAAATATAAACGTGCCAGACCGGGCTCGGGTCGAACTTTTAATTTTTACACCGTGCCGGGCTCGGGTCTGGATATTCCGTCCCGTGCAGACATCCAGCCTGAAAGTATCAATATATATTTTTAAACAAATTTTCCAATGAGTTAAAAGTTCACAATTCAGAAACTTTAATTTTATGATGATTTAACAATGGAGCGAAAAATATCCGTAGGAAAATAGTTTGTAGAAAGAAATTCATTCAGAATTTATATATATATACTAGGGGGCTCTGCCCCCTGCAAGGTACGCTCGCCAACCCCCGTTCAGACACCGCAGAATCTAAAACCACGCTAATCTGATCGGTTTAAAAAGGTATAGAAGATTGAATTATACTGAAAAAAGCTGTGCAGATCTCACTGTAAACGAGTTTCCATTCAATTTCCTTTGATTTCAAAATTTTAAGGCCGAATCAGTTGCTGTTAAGACATCCAATGGTTGTTTTCGTGTTTGATTAAAGAGGATCGGTTAAACGTTTGAAAAGAAGCTAAAAATAAAAGGAATTAAGTGTACAGAGTCTTTGTCTCCCGGTATTTTAAAACAATTTCTATAACAATAGCCTAAGTCATATGACTATCATCAACAGTTCTTGGCGGACCACTTCGCTTTTTATATTCCAGGTGCCATTTTGGTACTTTAATATTAGCCAGGTACAGGTGATAAGTCGCCAAATATTATTCTATCGCCATCATTTCATCTAAATCATAATAGTCCAAGTCATGTAACTGCCATAAATAAATACGCTCTGATCCCTTCGCTTTTCATATGAAAGTTTGGCCCAGATATCATATATGGCCCCATATTGGCGTGATTTTTTTCGGACGCTAATTTGGGGAAAAGATCAACAGCATAAACAACAACATCCAATCCAGCTTATCAAATCAAGCAAAATAACGATACTATCTCGCCAGTTAAGTACCCGTTGGGTATATGACATTGGCGTCAGAAAAAAATGCGCCAATATGGGACCGTATGTGGCATCTGTGCTGAAATTTTTCCATTTCGATTAAAAAAAATCAATTTTTTTTTCGAATAATACTACATAAAAGCAATGTCGCAAAAAATTCTTGGTACTGTTAAGCTAGCCGGGTGCAAATCTCGCCAATAACTATTTTTCAACTCGCCAGTTAGCATTTTTTTTAATTTTTCGAGTGGTAAATTAAATAATTTGCTTTGAAGTTGAAATTAAATGTCATCATTTGTTACATCATTTAATATTCGGCCAGATGCAACATACGCACCCGGTTTGGCGTGATTTTTTTTTACGAAAATTTGGCGAAATCCTCGTTTTCGAATACCAGTTACATATGTATTTTTGGTACTACTTAGTTATCCCGTCGAACAAAAATCTATCACGAAACTATAAGATTAAATGCCAATAATAGTTGATAAATGTCACATTCACTTGACTTTAAGCAAGTTACACGTCTTTACGTCATCAAGTGATTTTTATTTCGACGTTTTATTTGTATATTTATTAATGTTATACTATTTTCTTTGTTCTTTCGTTATTTAAAATAAAAATTATGTCAATTTGTATAATTTGGCGAAATGGGTCGATGGAATAACTAAGTACTACCGTATTTTTTAACTATGTTCTATTATTTTTTTATTTTTAAAAGAAAATAACCAAAAAAATAATTAACTATAGAACAAAACAATTTATGTAATTTAAAAAAAAAGAAAATAAAGTAAAAAAAAAAACCACTTATTATTAAATAAACTACAATAGCCGGGTTACCATGTCAACCAAAATAATGCCATTTTGGCGCCAATTAGGTACTCCGACTCGTATATGATATCTGTGCCTAATATTTTTATTTTCATTTCGTTTAAAAAAAAAAAAAAAAGAAGTGAAAGCCATTTATTTTAAATGTTTCTGTTTGTATTAAATAAAATGATAATGAAATACAAATTGAATTATGAATAAAAATAACATGATACATTTCTTAGCATATATTTAAGGGAGGCCAAACTTCTCGCCAAATTAGTTTAAAAGAGTAACCTTTTCTAAAATCTGAAAAAAAAATATCTGATTGATTAAAATTTGATATGCCATCATTAGAAAAATGTATATAAAATTAGAAAAAAAATTAATATTTTGAAAACTAATTCGAATTTAAAAATTCTAATACCTTTTTTGAAATCTGCGGATCAATATTGATATTTGTGTTAATTTCATCGCAAAGTATTCCATATTTTAGGAGAAATCGCCATGAAACATAATCAGTTGTTTAATCAGTCGATTCAAAGAATCGTTACATTTCACTCGTTTCATACATTCGTTTCATAAATTCGTTTCATTAGGATTATATATATATAGGGTAGATATTTTTTCCTACAAATTTCCTGCATTTTATGCTGTGGAAATAACACGGTGTGCATTATGATACGAGATACACATTTTCTCGTTTCTCCATGTGAAAAACAGAATGCGTAGTATCCGCGAATAAAATCAATATAAAATCATCATAACCATGGTAATTATAAACGGTATTTGTTTAGAAATAGTTATCAATTTTTACTTGATTTCGTATAACTTATTTATGTCCATCAACTTTTTTAGAGCTCATTTTATTAATGCCAAAACTTATGCTCGATTATTTTGTTAAAAAATAACATTTATTTCGATAAAAAAATGTAGTATTTTTAACTTATTTCAATAATTAGCCTGTAATGTATTTTGAAAAGTTAATAAAAAATAAAAATGCACGGTATTCTATTTATTACCAAAAGACGCCATTACTCATTGACAAAATTCAATGCGTAATGAATTTTCCATAAAAAATTCAATCTCTCTGCTTTGGGACTCATGAAATATGCATCATTTATTGTAAGTTATGAGGGATGGAGAACGCGTATGTATAAACAGATCGATAGCTCAGTTTGTTAAATTAGGTCCCTAATGTACCTAATAAGCGATGCATCATGGCGTAGCAGGTAATTGGTCTCTCTCTGCTTTGAAAGTCTACGCAAAAAATATATTTCAATTTTCTAAAAAACATATTTATATTTTTAGAGCATAATTTTTGAATGGGCGTTATTATTTGTTCTGCTAAGATTTTTAGAATATTTCATGTTTATTCCTTTTGTTTATATTAGTGTTTAAAAATGAGCCTTTATTTTATTTAAATGTTTCTGTTGTTTGTGCTTTTTTAAATCCGTAAACCATATTCTCATCCCTCCTAACTAATTAAAAAAATATATATCCGAAAACGGGAGTTCTGCTTTTTCAGAATTTAGTGCCGGCCACGATGAAAAAAGAAATATATGTATATAAGTATATAAGTATAGATAGTACAAAACATATTTCAGTTTTAAGACTTAAAACACACGTTTTTATTTGATATAAAATGACGTCATATGCATCCGCTGAAGAATACCACATTGACGATCCAGTCTTAAAAAACATCTACAGAAAAGTATGCATGTGACGTCACTATCTCAAAATATTACACCAATCACGCTAAAAGCGATGTCGCCATTCAAGAAACTTGACAAAAAAAACGGCTATCTAATAATTCACATGCCTTCATTTGTTTGTAATATTAATATAGATACTTAAAATTAAATATAGTTTATAATAGTTCCAAGTTTTATCATAAATCATTAATTTATATTTTTTCAGATTAGCACGCATTTTACTTGCAATTTTTTATTCTGTTGTTATGGGAAAATGGCAGTAAAACTATATATTAATCTACTATTTTTCTACTACTATTTTTCCTTTACTTTCTTCAGAAATGGAGTACTTCAGTTGTCAACATTTAAAATTGGCGTTAAAACTACGAAAAAATTAGTATATCAAACATAAATTGAGATGAAGTTTTAAAACAAATTGCATTTAAAAGTACTTTTTTCCCCTTTACGACAGTATAAAAATTGAAAATGTGTGCAGCTTAGAAGATAAAAAAATTGCAGTAGAGATTATTTGTATTTAACCGTACAGTGATACACCTGCTTTATTTTACGACTGGTTTATATAACGGAACGTTATTTTTTAGAGACGACATTTAAGTCCTAAAACTAGTCCTAGTACAAACGCACTTCGTTTGCCACGTTTTACGTACAATTTTGCGACTTGTTTAAAAAGTTATTTTTACTTGTATACTTATTTAAAAAGTTTTCCAGTTTTCCCTTACTTCGAAATAATCTCGCTGTGTCATTAAACGTAGTACGTATACGACTATGTTCGTAGCATTTAAATTTATACAGGGTGTATCCGAAATGCTTTAAAGGGGTCCGGGACACATTTTCAAATTTTTTTTATTTATTGAGTTAAAATTTTGAATTTTTTGTGATGGTTAACCATATCATTTGTAAACAAAATCAAATGATAAAACTTCTCATAGCTTTTAAAAAAATTTTTTTAATTTAAAATTTATGAAAAAAGTGGTATAAACTAAAATCGTTATAACTCGAAATATTATTTGTAGAATTTAAATTGTTTTTCATTTAAATAAACAGAAATATATATATTTTAATTTACAGCTAGCATTTAAAAAAATATTAATTAAAAAAAAATAAAAATATTTAAAGTAAAAACTTAATAAAAATTGATGTAACTTTTTTTTAAAAAATTCATATTTTCAAAAGTAAATATTTTTTTCAAATTTGCTGGCTCAAAGTTAAAGTAAAGCAATTGAAAAATATATGTTCCAAGTTTCAAACATTTATCTTTAACGGTTCTAGACTTATAACAATTTAAAGATGAGAAATGGTGAAAAAAGCCATCATGAAGAAAAACGCATTTTCACAAGAAATCGTTTTCATGACAACCATTGGTTGAAAGCTAGATTTTGGAAACGCACCAAAACGAAAAATTTAATATTTTATGTTCTAATAAAGATAGAAACATGATTTAAACGTCATTTTAAGCACAAAAGAGCAGAAATTTTTTTTATGCAATAATTTTTTTTTTTTTTTTTTGAAAATTTGAAGATTTTTATGTCCCGGACCCCCTTAACAAACTTAGATGATAGTACTCATCAAGACGAACAAAAAATGCAATGGAACATGGGGTCGCAAACCACTTATTGAGTCGCAAACACAGCGTGTTTCACCCTACCTGAAGTCGGCTTGTCGGTATTAATTTTGCGAAAAATTAAAATAGTGCAGTAAAAATGTAACGATAAGTACCTTATTTTGTGTGAAATGGGATAACATCACAAAAAGTTCTAGAAAAACAGGGTACTCACACAATCGATGATACCGCATAAACTGATAATCACAGTCCAAAATGGGGACTGTCCAATGCATACTGCTGCCGCGTATAGTGGAAAGTTCTACCACTTTGTTTTGTGATGTTATCGCATTTAATACAAAATAAGGTACCTTTCGTTACATTTTTATTCCAATATTTTAATTTTTCACAAAATTATGACCGACTTCAGTGAGAGTGAAACACCCTGTATTTGTAACTCAATAAGTAGTTTTCGACCCCATGTTCCATTGCAATTTTTTGTTCGTCTTGATGAGTACTATCATCCCCCTAAGTTTGTTGAAGCATTTCAGATACGCCCTGTATAATGTGAATATTTTCTAGATTGTATTGCATTTTAGTAATATGTCTATTTTCTGTATATTTCTATTTGGAAATGGAATTTCTAATTTGATAAAAGCACATCTCCATAATTTATTGCAGGGATTGAGCATCCGGTCACAAGAGGAATCTTTCATGATAAATCGCATTGCTTCTATTGACTGTATAGTTAGCAAAACGGGAAAAAAGATACTTTTACTAGTAAGTATATATTTTTAATGCTTTGGAAAAGTAAGATCAATGTTACAAAATAATATGTTTTTCCGACGGAAAAGTAGGCTTTTTAGTAGGTTTGATTATTTAACTCTCAGAGTTTATTTACAAGAATTTAATGTTTAAATTTTAGTTTGATTTTGAAAAAAGAAATGGTAGAAAGCATGAAAGTCGTCTCAAGTAAAACTGGAATTTCTTTTTTCTAGTTTAGTTTATGGTTATTCGCCTTGTTGGTACGTTTGCATTTGGATTACGTTTTAATTTAAATTCTTAAAAGTTATGCATCGGCTCGAGTGTTGTCACATTGTAATCCGGAATTAACGAATTTTTCCATTATTTTATGTATATATATATTATATAAAATTTCACTTTGCAATATTCAATAAAATTATTCTAAATTTCCGGTATATTCGTTATTTCGCTATTTCTTAATAATCTGTATTATTTATTTCTAGTTAAATTCCTATAAACTTAAAGGACATTTCTTAATAATTATCTTATTTGAAACCTTAATCTAAATCTTTTAATCCCTTCATTAATTTTTATCATCTACCAGAACGTGAGATTCTGTGAGAAGCTACTTTTGAATTTTTCGAATATTTTTAAAAGCCATTTTACTATTTCTTATTTTATTCAAAATCAGCTTCCCGCACACCTGTCTGGCGTCAGGCGTATTACATTGAAACTCTTCCGTGCGCATATACGGAACTCATTCCATATTACGTGCCTATCTTGTTCTCCATTGGTTGAGTAACCGAGCGCATTTCATTTTGTTTCTCGTTCTTGAATCTTTTCGGTTCGTCATGAAGTTTACATTTCATTCTTCCAACGTGAATCCTTCCAAAACCGTCATGGATGAGGTCAGAAGAGAATTCTGCGTTGTCCTATTGTTTTAAAACTCTGTTATCAGGTGTCTTATCGTGAAGTAGAACATCTGAATTTGTGCATTAAGATCTTTTTAGCATGGAATACTAACTCGTGCTCTAGCCTAAAGGCTCTACGAAAACTCTTTTAATATGTGAGTTGTTCACGTTTTTATGTGTGCTTGAATAAACAATTTAAAGTGATTTTGGCCTCTGCTTTAATGGAAAAACTGCCTGATTTCTTAATCTTTTACTTACCACTTACATGGCCTGACCATCGAAATAGAATTTGACGGCTCCATGAGTCGCTGGTGTTTCGACTGGACTTAGCCAATCTCACTACTACAAAAAAAAAAAAAAAAAAAAAAAAAAAAAAAAAAAAAAAAAAAAAAAAATCAATGTAGTTGATTAAATGGGTCAACGGCAAAGTACTCAGCCTGCCCACAGCTGTCAATATTTTACAAGTCTGATGCTTTTAGCAGAATGTTTCACTAGGTGATACGAATTTTTTGCAACTTAACCAATGCCTGACCAAGGATTTAATCAAAGTCCGGCATTTTATAATATATATATATACCCATTATAGAATATTACAAATCATTATTATTTATATATGTATACATATACATGTATTTTTTTTTTTTTTTTTACTTTGCAACAAAGTTGAAAAGTATAATAAACACACATACTACAATATATATTGAAACACATACACACATAAATAACGCCTGCATTCAACAGTTAAATGTATATATAAATATTATACCGACATACACACAATAAATACAATAAACCCAAATTCTTGGGTTGTCTTTGGTCCATACTTCGTACTGAACGATCTCTCATGTTCTGGATACCTCTCATGTTCTCGCACATTTCCGAATCAACCTCTACCAATTCTTATGAGCCCAAATTTTTAAACTGAGTATGAATGATTGGAATTCAGAATGAGTTAAAAATGCCTTTACTTCCCCGATTGATTTTAAGGACCCAGTAAAGCACAGTCCACATTTTCAGATATCAACAAAAATTTGGGTAATTTCATGAGCTTTACAGATAATCTGATTCCATTACTTTTCTACGCACTACTTACTATTTTAAACTGAAACTAGTTGACAATTTTTTACTGTAACTTTTTTAGATCGAGCTTTACTTTTCTCTCTGGTTCCATCAGTTTTTTATATCATTTATATATACCTTTAGCTGTTGAATGCAGGCGTTATTTATGGGTGTATGTGTGTTTCAAAATATATTGTAGTATGTGTGTTTATTATATTTATCGTAGATCGATGTAATAGTAAAATCTATTCATCGTTGTCCGGTCATCCAAGGCTGTCGTATAGATGGCTGGTGACTTCCCCAACATGGTTTATCAGTGAGAAATTGCAGACTCAGGCATCGGCCGGAGTAGCTCAGTGGTTGGAGCAGCAGTCTTGTATACTGTGGTCCCGGGTACGATTCCAGGCACTGGCTAATTTTTCACTCCAGTTAGGTTTATTGTATTTACTGTGTGTATGTCTCTATAATATTTATATATACCTTTAACTGTTGAATGGAAGCGTTATTTATGTGTATGTGTGTTTCAATATATATATTGTAGTATGTGTGTTTATTATATTTATCGTAGATCGATGTAATAGTAAAATCTATGAGCTTGTTCAGCGACGCAAATCGGACCGCCCGTGCGCAGGGAGATATACCTCATGGAGTAGGTCTTAAAAAAGTAAGGAATTTCGAAATAATTTAATTATTTTGTAATTTTATGGTTCGAAACAGGTGAAACCAAAGATTAAATCTTCTTATCTTTCCAAAATTTATGCAGCAAATTTTACGCCCGGTCTTCGCTCACTTGACACACAAAAAATCTGTGGTCGTTATGATCACGTGCTTGGGCTTTTTTTGTTTATATTTTCCCTCGTTTTGTGGGTTGACTGATTCGCTTGAACAGTTTGACAAAAAAAAAAAAAAAAAAAAAAAAAAAAAAAAAAAAACTACATCCTAAAAAAAAAACAGTAATGGGATTCAAATAACTTAACAAGCAGTTGTACTCCCTAATGACGTTTTTCTCAAGTTTCAAGAAAAATAATGTGCCACACATAGATTTAAAAAATAATTTCCAACGTTATAAAATGATGAATAAAAAAGTTTTATCTTTAAATACAGTGAAAAAGAAAAAATATGTGCTTTAATATGCAGTTTACTATCAAAAGGACATAATTTATTTAGCAAATATTCAACAATTACAAAGTACTCATCAAAATTTTTATCAGAAAATGCATCAAAATGAAAGTTATAATTGTAAAAAAGCACTATTTTTCAAGCGAAGGAAAAGACTAGGCTATCACCAAGCTCTGCCAGGCTGCCATAGATTGGACAAAAACTTTGGAACTGAACATTCGTTCTGTGCATATATTACTATTCTCTTTTAAAAATACTCTGCGGAACACTGCCTTAATTTTATCTAATAAAAATGTTAGGCAATACCACAGACTTATCATATAATCTCTTATTATCTTTACACTGAGGGTAACACAAAGCTGCTGAGTATTTAGCTTCCAAACTCACCGTAACTATACGTTTAAAATATATCCCACTCCATATGCATCTGTCTCCTTCGCGCCCGGGCGAAGTGGTCGTGGTTGCTGAACAAGCGCTATTCATCGTTGTCCGGTTATCGAAGGCTATCGTATAGGTGGCTGGTGACTTCCACAACATGGTTTATTAGTGAGAAATTGCAGACTCAAGCATCCGCCGTTGTAGCTCAGTGGTTGGAGCGGCAGTCTTGTATACTGTGGTCCCGGATTCGATTCCTGGCTCTGGCTAATTTTTCAATCCAGTTGAGTTTATTGTATTTATTGTGTGTATGTCTGTATAATATTTATATATAACTTTAACTGTTGAATGCAGGCGTTATTTATGTGTGTATGTGTGTTTCAATATATATTGTAGTATGTGTGTTTATTATATTTATCGTAGATCGATGTAATAGTAAAATCTATTCATCGTTGTCCGGTCATCCAAGGCTGTCGTATAGATGGCTGGCGACTTCCCCAACATGGTTTATTAGTGAGAAATTGCAGACTCAGGCATCGACCTGAGTAGCTCAGTGGTTGGAGCAGCAGTCTTGTATACTGTGGTCCCGGGTTCGATTAATGACTCTGGCTAATTTTGCACTCCAGTTGGGTTTATTGTATTTATTGTGTGTATGTCTGTATAATATTTATATATACCTTTAAAAGTTGAAAAGTATTTATGAATTCGGTTTGTTTGTCCATATGTCGTTTTGTCCACGCTCTAATTCATGTAAATAATCTCGGTTTTCCATGCAATTGAGAAATGGTAATCATATTCGTTAAACGTTCCATGGCATGTTCAGTATTGTGCATGAAGTATTAATAGTTCTTTTACAGGAGCACTCAAAATAATTCCATTATATTATGCTATGTGGGAAAAAATTGTTCGCAGAGTATTTTAATGACATTACGCAATTTCAAATATATTGAAACCGATATAAATCACTGAAGTTCAGTACAAGATGATTTCGATAAAATTGGGCATTTGTAGCATTTGTTCATTTACAGGGACATACAAAAGAAATCTGTTACAGTACTGCATTTGAGCAGTAATTGCTGGATGTGCTTTTTGAATTTCATAATGCGCTTTTAAATTTAACTACTTTTTTGCATCTTACTCGTTGTATATGAATTCTATACCATGTATACAGGGCTGCACAAAAGAATTCAAGAACATTTCTCCTTATCGGCGGAAATTGCTGAAAGTGAGCTTTCAACTGAGATATGAATTTCCTAACTAGACTGAATATTTCCATGCATGTATTTAATAGATACAAATCTATGTATCATATACAGGGCAGCTCTAAGAATTCAGATGTTTTTCAGATTGTAGATGGGAACAGATAAAATTGTTTTTTCAAATGTGTTATGCTTTTCCATATGGTTGAATTAGACATAATATTTTAACTTATTAAACTGTGCAGTTTTGTTACATTATTTTGAATGTGTTGGAAAGTATTTCATAATATATGCTTGACGCAAGATTTTTTCTTTCTTGTTTCTTTTAAAAAAGCGTATTACAAACCATTCATTAGAGTTTAACAACTTAATTATTTATTAACAATTAAAAGTTTCTCATTATGATCGTGATTATTCAATTATTTAAAATTAAATGAGTATGTTGTTCATTTAACTAAAATAATCAAATAATTACGTTACGTAATATAATTACGTTAAAGAGTAAACTTTCAAAGTAAAACATGATGTAACTATATATTTTTACTAGCAGGCAGACCCGGCGTTGCCCGGAACCTTGATAAATGACCCTTAAATAAATCTCAAATTTGTATGATTTTATACCTTTAACTCCATTTTATTTGAATTTATGTTTTTAAATGAAAAAATAGCTAAAAAATACTAAATTGAAAGTATACGCAATTTGGTATTTTATTTTTTGCGTTATTTTATTTTTTGTGCCAATGCGTACCAAAAGCGACTGAAACCGAGACGAAACAGTAAGGTTTTTACTGATTTCGTGGAAATATTCAGGGAAACAGTGTTTGCCTGTGTATTTGGTAAGGTTAAAATTCATATTTTTTAAAATCGATGCACCGTGGATTGCATACATTTTTTCAGTTTTTAGAAAATACTTTTGGTTTGTCAGTACCTGTAAAATCGCTCCCTGGAGGGACGAAACACTCAGGTTTTTACTGATTTCGTGGAAATCTTCAGGGAAACTGCGTTTGCCTGTGTATTTGGTAAGGTTAAAATTCATATTTTTAAAATTCGATGAACCATGGATTGCATACATGGCTTCAGCTTTTAGAAAATACTTGTGATTTGTCAGTACCTCTAAAATCGCACCATGAAGGGACAAAGCACTCAGGTTTTTACTGATTTTGTTGAAATTTTCACACATTTTACTTTGTACAAATGTTGTCAAAATTTTTGTAGGTGATGTAAATCTGGTCTATTGAGATGCTCTAAAAAGTCTGTATTAAAATGAAAATGTTCAGTTATTTTTAGGGTGGAAAAAATATCGTCACCATGAGGCGCGAAGTGACCTGCGTTCACTGGTACATTTGAAAAAGTTAAAATTCATGTTTTAAAAACAGATTACACCTTCAAATAAAAAGAGATTTAAGCTTTAAGAACAATCTGGTTTGTCAGTACCTCTAAAGTTGTGCCCTAGAGGTGCGTTCAACAAGCGTTTTTTTTTTTTTTTTTTTTAATGACCCTTTTAGATTTTTTTTAACCATTTGGAAAAATAGTTATTGTCCTCGGTCAGGGTAGGAAATTAAAAACATATCTGAAGCACTTTATTAGTTGAATCCCGCATTTTAATTGTTTTCTGATTAGTCTATACAGTAATCTGTATTTTCCCTTTACTTTCAACAGAGATGGATACTTCTGTTGCCACTATGACAAAAAAGGAATAAAATCTACAAACAAAATTAATAACTCAGAAACAAATTGAGCTACAGCTTTCAAACAAATTGCATTTAAAAGTACATTTTTTTCTCTATACGACGGTGTAAAAAGTAATACTGTGGGATGTTTAGAAGTTTAAGAATGAAATTTCATTTAAACTGGGTCCAGGAATATTAATGTTTAATCCATGGCGTACGTAATGTATGACCAGCTCCGTAGAAGTTTAAAAATGTACAGTACCGAAAAATGTAATCCATGGCGTATGTAATGTATGAAATTTCATTTAAAATTGGTCCAGGAATATTAATGTTTAATCCATGGCGTACGTAATGTATGACCAGCTCCGTAGAAGTTTAAAAATTTACAGTATTGAAAATTGTAAAATTGAAATTTCTTTTAAAATTTGTTCATGATGGGTCCAGGAATGTTAATGTTTAATCCATGGCGTACGTAATGTGGGATCAACTCCGTGCAATTTTTTATGTCTTAAATTTTAGTCTTCGAAAAAATCATTTTCCAAATGGTCATTGTAATTTGTTAAATTTCTTTTTATCTTTTCTTTTTGATTTTCTTTTTCATTTGGTTAACTGCGACATTTTTTTCAAATTGATTATGGCATTTGAAACGTAAGAGTACGTTCTTTTCGGAATACGTCTTTCAATTTTAATACCGAGCGGTTTGGTCGATTTGGATTAAAACGAAACAATCAAAAAACAGAAATAAAGTCGGAAAACGTTTCTTCGCTAGCTCCCGATGCGTAAATGGGTTAACGCGCGTGCGCAACTGCTTTCCTTGACCGGGGATCAAATACCGGTTGTCCTAAAAAGGACTGACTGATTTTAAAATTTAATAACTTGCAAATGGTGACAGATATTTAAAAAATTCTTGCAGGAGAGTTATGCACAAGATGAAAAGATTTTTTACAGTGATTTTCGATTTTAGTTCGAATTACGAACAATAGATGGTAATTAATGGAACAATAGATAACAATAGATTGAACAATAGTAATTAATGGAACAATAGGCGCTAAATACACGCTCTATTTTTTGGCCTTTCTCCTCTTCCATGCGGAAAAAAGAGGTTAAAATGTATTGAGTGGGTCTCGAAGTACCAAAAATCGAGCCTGATTGAGCGTCTATTGATCGCAGCGCCATCTATTGTTTGTAATTCGAACTAAAATCGAAAATTACTGTAAAAAAACTTTTTACCTTATGCATAAACTTCCTGCAAGAATTTTTTAAATATCTTTCACCATTTGTACGTTATTGAAAATATTAGATACACCCTAATATTTTCATATACCACTTCACAAAACAAATCGTGCAATCTATTAAGTTTAAAATGCTGATTAAGAAGTAAGATCTTGATTCATGGCTCCATTCATAGGACATGAAAACATTAATTTGTAGTGATGTCAGATTGTGTTTATTCATGTCGAATATATATATATATATATATGTGTGTGTGTGTGTGTGTGTTACAATATTAGATCTATCTCCGCGATTTACTTGTACTATTCTAATTTACTTATCTATATTCACTAAATCCTTATTCTTAAATAATCTCTATCATTAACAGGGTTATCTTAAAGATATTCGTTCTTTTTCAAATTGTTGACGGTCCCCTATGGGGTTTCGGGAAAAAAATGTTCGCAGAAATATATGACTTATACTATACTGTTTACACACCTGCAGATTTAGGTTAATTCCTCTATTATTCCAGATGTTTAACAAAACGTCTAAAATTGCAAGTGATCGGTCACCTTTGGCCATATAGTATACATCAAAATGTTTTCGTGATATTCTATATTTATCGTCCCACAGGAAGGCATTGAACAAAAAAACGTATTTAGATATTTAGCATAAAAGATCAAAACTGTATTCAGAGAAAAAAAGTTGTTTCAAAATGATTCTAAAAGAAATACATTCTGATGCCGAACATTTATACGTTTAAAAAAACCCCTCAAACTTTTCTTCTATTCCGTACAATTGTATTCTTATCCAAAATACTTGAAATATATAACAGAAAAGAAATTACTCAGAATTTAATTCTATACTTTCTATGGTTGCTTTGGTACCAGGAGATTTCAAAAATGCCATTGGGTTAACTAGAGCAATAAAATACAAATCGAACTTAGCCTAAATCTTTAAATAAACATTTGAACTTTACTCGTTTGTTATTTATTCAACGAAAAATAGCTGAAGGCGAAAAAAAGCAAAAACACGCAATGAAAACTTCTTTTACAAGAATATTATTCTAAATTTTTTCTTGAGTAAGTTCTCTTTTTGATAGCATGTTTATAAATAAATAAATATATGTACTATCCGTGTGTAACACCGAAGATATATGTAATAAGTAGATATATTTTATTTTAAATATAAAATGGAGGATTTAATACAAGATTACTATGTTGAATTTCATAATAAATATAAAATATTTTCAACATCAGGATTTTTTAATGTATGTTCAAAATTTCACACCTCGGTCATACACAGAATGCGATTTGAAATGTCAATTGAAAAACAAACAAAGGAAGATACAGAAAAAAAATCTTTTCTACTCAAAAATGAAATCATATTCCATTTTAAATCGTTAAGGAAACACAAGACAGGAACGCCACGCTTGCACACAATAATTTAACTCTTAGATTTTATACTCATTTAATATATAGTCGGTACCATGTCAAACTATCCAATGTGAAAACAGTGGGCTACTTTTTTCAAATTCAGATTTCTTGATTGGAACAACTTTTCTGAAATGGTAAAATTCCCCTTAATTAATATGTCATTAAATAAGGTTAAATAATTCGAATTTTACTATTTCAAAAAAGTGGTTCCAATCACGAAATCTGAATTTTAAAAAAGTAGCCTACTGTTTTCACATTGGATAGTTTGACATGGTACCGACGATATGTAACTAAATTTTATCCAAGTTTTTATATATACTTTAATTCATGTGTTTGATAAATCTGTGAAAGAACTTTACCCAAGTTAGAAGTGTCTAAGTTTTGTAGCTCTCAGAAAAATTGTAATTTTCAGCTAAAAACCCCATTAACTCCTAAAGTACTCAAGTGCATTCTATAAAAATATTTTGGTCATAAAATATAGATATAAGATCTCTATGTGCCAGACAGTTTTTAAAAAGTTTAATCTGTTTCAGGAAAAAAAAAAACATTTCTGGAAATATAAAATTTCTGAAAAAAGGACATTGCTCTAAAATAAAATCGCAGAAATAAACTAACTGCCATAAATCTTGAGCATAATCGAGCGAATATGGATTCCAAATTACATCAAAATTGGCCGGGTAGTTTCAGAGGAAACGAGTCTTAAAGCTCGCATATTTCCCATAGAATTGCACCCAGTATTGTCTTACCTTAATTTCTGAATATTACAAAAGTCAATTAGCGTCTATTAATGCCGAAAAAATGTGGAAGTCTTACTGGTTTTTCCATTGGATCATGTCCCATTGAATAACCGTGATTGCTTGAATTTTTTATTCCTTCATGTCTTAAGGAGGTAGAGAGGGGAGGGGGGCAAGTTTTAACGTCAAAAATAGGTCATACTTTTGTGTCTTTCAAGAACAACTTAAATCATTGGCGTTATAGCCAACATATTAAGTTATTTTTGGAAAGTATTTTGTATTTTTTTAAAGTAAAATAAAGTCATGTTTCCTCATTGGATTTCTAAAAGAGAGTGTTCTGAAAATACTGTGCCTATTTATCTCTTGAAATGAAATCATTCTGTCGTTTATTTAACATTTCATAAATCATTCATTCAACTAGAAAGAACCGATAAAAAATTCGAATATGCTTCTTGCATACCATTTCATAAATTAAAAAATATCTTAATACAGTGTCAGAATATACTGTAAGAATTTTATCTTCATTTTCATTATTCCAGCATAATATTTATTCATACACTAATTTTTCTTTTTCGTTTTTTTTCTGTTTTTATTTGATAGACGATGCCATGCATAATCCATCGTTAATTCGTTTTAACATTTATTCTGTTTTTGTCAGATAGATGGTGCCACTGCCTATTGTCTTTCTTATGATTATTTGAAGCGATAATCAATTGGAAACCTTATGAACTTTTGAAAATCACGAAGGCTTAGCTTTGTTGTTTAAAATTTTAAAAGCAATGTAACAACTTTTTCCTGTAAATGGTCATCAATGATTACCGAAACGTCGATTGTCATAATTTTATTTTAATGTTCGTTTAATTTTAACATTACAACATTTTGTATATGCCATTTAGTAAATTTGTGATTTTAGTTTTCACGTTAATAAAGAACTTTTCATAGTGTAAATGCTTATTATTTCTTTTTGTTCTCTTTTATTATTTCTCTTCCATTATTCTTTACGGTAGGCCGAAAAAATCTTTTTTTCGGTTTTCGATGATGGGTAGTGTGAGAAAGTTGCCACTGGTGGCACTAAGTTCACACAAAAAATTTGAGATTTTTTGGACAATTCCTTCATCATCATTTGCCGCAAATGGCTTGAAGTTTTGCTCAAATACTGATTTTTTAACTTTTTTAGTAAAAATTTAAAAAATGTTAAATTTAAGTTATTTTAGCTAAATTTACTTGAAATGTCACGTTTAGTGTACGAAATGTTTAAATAAGTTCTGATTGTGTATTATTTAAAAGTTATGTGCATTTTGAATTAGGTAACTTTTATAGCTTTTTCGCGTATAAGTGAGCAAGAATTGCAGGAATTTTTACAACAGGGAATAAGGATATCGTAATCGATAATGACTTGGTCAGGAGGCAGAAAAAGGAACTTGGAAAGAAGATACAGGAGGAGGAAGATCTTGGAGGAAGAAAAATTACAACCATCTTTTTTGATAGTAGAAAAAATAAAACGATCTTCATAGAAATAAAGGGGGCTAGCAGCACCGTCGACAGAAAGAGGAACAAATATCACCATGTTGTGTGAACCTGGTTCGGAATATTTGGGTCACTTGACATCTCCTTGTGGTCACTGCGGAAAAATAACAAAATCAATAGATAATTTTCTAAGCCAGAATAAAGTCTGCTTTGGAAAAAAATCAGGAAGAGAACTGCAACATTTGATATATATTCTTCATACGAACGAACTCCCACTCTGACAGCGACAACAACTGTCTAAACTACATGGCAGAACCACTTGATCTAAGACTTTTACCAAGTTATACGGAGCTAGATTAATAGTGCACTCAAATCTTCATCCTTTTGCATTTCTGATGTCCACGAAACAAGAATAGGCTCGTAGAAATGGACACGTACATTTTCGCACGCTATTAGTAATATGTGCATCATATTTCTCTCGACGGTACTGCTTGTTTCCTTTTTTCTATGAAGATCGTGTTATTATTTCTGCCATCAAAAAATATGGTTCTAATTTTTCATCCTCCAAGATATTCCTCCACCTGTATCATCTTTTCAAATTTCTTTTTCTATCTACTGACCAAGTGTTTATCGATAACGAGATCCTTATTCCTGATTGTTACAATTTCTGCATCCTAAAGCACAGATGAAGCTCTTAACGCAATTTACCTATATTATATACCAGTTCTAAATTTGGCGAACGCTGTTTGAGAAAAGGATATGCGTTTGGTAGTGTCTGTTTTTGAAAACCATTGTTCAAATTCTGATTCAGACAAACTGCCTGCTTCAAAGTTCCCACTTTTTTAATCTTCTGACAATAGCTGTAATTTAAACAAGAAAAATATTTAACACCCCATCTTGCAGTTATTCCCATCTCCTATTTTCTCCCGCATACTAATGATGATTGATTGCGTTTTCATTGGATTCTGCTCCACATTCTCCTCTCCTTCCAGAATTGCTGTCAAGACATGCTGTGCTCCGGCATTCAAATATGTGACACTGAGCGCATCGAAAAACCGAAGGAAGAGCGAAGAACATAATAAAGACAAAAGAGAGAAACCAAACAATACTTACAATTTTTGCTCAGTTATACGCGAAAAGGCCATAAAAATCGCCTAATTCAAAATGCACATAACTAATAAATAATAGATAATCAGAGCTTATCTAAACATTTCGTACACTAAACATGACATTTCGAAAAAAATCATCGAAAATAAATTTAAATTAACATTTTAAAATTTTTGCAAAAAAAAGTTCAAAACCAGCATTTGAGCAAAACTTTAAGCCATTTGCGGCTAATAAAGAGATTGTCCGAAAAATCCCAATTTTCTTGTGTAAACTTAGTGCCACCAGTGGCAACTTTTCCGCACTACGCATCATCGAAAATCGAAAAAAAAGTTTTTTTCGGCCCACCCTATTACTCATTCGTATTATAAATTTAATAGTATTTAAACACATACATAAATTTTAAAAATATATTGCCCTTTTTGTGGAGGTTTAAGTAAACTGTGTTATTTTATACATTGTAGAAATTAAAGTTTAAATTTCTGAATACCATGTTTTGAATGTGAACTGTGTTATTTCGTAACACTATTATCGTAACTATTTAGGCTAAAAATGACAGGTGCAAGGTGCGAACATTTTACTGCCATAGTACTGCTTTCTAAAGTATGGATATTTTTTTACTTTATAGTTATAATGTACTTTATTCTTTCCTATTAGTTTTAAGTTTTACGTAATCTTCATTATCTCTGATTTACTCATACTATAGTCTTCAAACTAATTTAAAATCTTTGGGCGACAAGAAAGATTTAATAAATAAGCGGGTTGAAATGAAAAGTGAAAAAGAACTTCTCAAAAACACTATAAAAATTTTGACAAATGCGCGTTTAGTGCATTCATTAAAATTTTTATGGTGTTTTTGAGAAGTTCTTTTTAGTTTGACTAGAAAGATGTTGCAAATATTGTTATATAATTTTCACGACAAACTAAAGTACCAAAATTTATTATATATATATATATATATATATATATATATATATGGTTATATATATATATATATGCAAAACTTCTGTGACGCTCCTGCATATCTACGTGAAGTAGTATAACGAACACACGCTGTAAACTTTACCAACCCTCAGTTATTCCTGAGAATAACCATAGTGCAGTCAGTCGTAGGTGGCGAAATAGAAGACAGGACGTAATAAACATTGGAAAGAATTTCCCTTTCAATCACATATCAGAGGCATCATAATCTTTAATTAATTTATTGTGAAACCATCTCATAACAGTTCCACTAGAAATTCAATCGGCTCTCGAATCTAACTGTTCCATTTCATCTTAACACTCGATGATGTTATATACTCGTTGTTGTGTATGTCGTAGGCTAATTGAGAAATCCGGCTCTTTGCAAACAGCCTAGGCTGTTTGCAAACAGCCGGGCTAATTGGAGAATCCATATATACCATTCAAACATAATTTCCAGCATTAGGTACGGTTGAATAGATTTTCCTTTACAAATACGAGGGGATATACCCGGCCTTCCTGGCTTAGTGTAAATAAGTGAAAAATATATTTTTAATTGATAGCTATATTAAATATTACAAATGAAAATCAAATTTTAAAGTAATTGCTTAAAAGGCGCAAAGGCCAACATAGTGAAAAAGATTCCAAGCCGGGACTCGAACCCGGGCCATCAGTATAGCGCACTGACGCAAGCAATTACTTTATTATTATCTTTATATTATTAGTATCGCTTTAAGCAATTACTTTAAAATTTGATTTTCATTTGTAATATTATATGCAAGGCGAATGTTTCTCTCTGGAATAATTTCCATGTATTAAGCTATATTAAATTTTGTACATTTAACATATATATTTTTTAAGAATACGCACTAACAATACTGAAAATCATATTTACATACAAAATATTAATTTGTATTCAGATACCGTTTCCAAGTTCATTAAAAGCGATAATTTTGTATCGGCTTCGCGACAGGAGTTAACAGCCGAAAAAATTGCCAAAAATCTCTATTTACAATTTTTATTCTTTTATTATTCTGAACTTTTTTTTTTATTCTGACTATTTGAGTAGGGTAAGCGCACAATTTGATTGCATGTCTTAAGAAAATTAAGTTTTATTTATATTTAGAGTTTCATTTATTGATTGATGAATGTTTTAATTTCATTGTGGAATATAAGCTGAACACAAATGCTGAGCTTTTCAATATTAATAGCTCATTAATTAATTAATTAATATTAATAGCTATATTAATTTAACTGCAAACTTATTATTTAAGTTTGGCAATTGTGTGCACGCGATAGAGATCGATTTACAAAAGAATCATGCTTGAAAATTGTTTTAAAATCAACAAAGGGTGAGTAAATGGCAATACATTTTTCTAGCAAATTGAGATACAGATTTCGATCAAATTTCATTTAAAAGTGCATTTTTTTCCCTTCACGATGGTGAAAATTTTAAAATGTGCGATTTTTAGAAGTTAAAAAAGTTCTGCAATTAAATTTAATTATCTGTTGTTGCCATCATCGAAATGACGCCGGCTTTACGCAAGGACACGTTTGCCCTTTATAATATATCATTCAACACTAATTTTAAGCATATTTAAGGCTATTTAAGCTATCATGGCATATTTTAAGCTATCATGGTCTCGGGCAATACCGGCCGAGTCAGCTAGTACTAAAAGAAATTAACATAGTATGTTTGAAACTATATGCCTTTTTAGATGCGTTCGTAATTATATAAATACGTAACATCTATAATCGTCGTATGTTCCATCCGCCTGTCAATCTGTCCGCATATAACAGCGCAAAAACAACCCAACTAAAAGGTTTGAAATATAATATGTAGAAACGTTCCAGAATTTTGTCGTGTCATTTCAAATTTTATGAAAATCGAATCAAAACTGAAAAAGATATTAAAAGTTTTCTTCATTCGATTAAATCCTATCGTTTGCATGGAATTCAATGATGTACCATGATAGGTAATGATTCTAGGTTGCCATGGTGATGTCGTCCTATTTAAGATGGAGTCTTATTAATTCCGCATTACTGAATTTGATGTATAGAATCGTAATAAATTTTGTATTCATGCATTTTTGCATAAGACTGCAACAGCTATTGCACCAAGATCTGAATATGTATAAGACTAGTTATAGTACGAATGCAACTGATTTGCTACATTCCATGTACAATTTCCGATTTCTCTATATTAATGTAATTGAGTTGTTCTAAATAATTAATACATTTTATTTTACTTGACATTCAAAAACGCTTTTATCTTTCTATTTACCATTTCCTTATCATTTTCAAATGGAGTAAAATAAATAATTTACTCCAATTTTACTGTCAGATCTAAAAGGACTCTATTTTACGACCAAGAAAATGAACGCCACGTCCCGACCTGAATTTCATTGTATCTTTCCGTATTCATTTGAAAGCCGTTCTTATCTGAAAGAAATTATACCACGGAATGGCCACAATAGCAAACATAAATTTCATCCGCTCTAATTAACAAAATCAAAGGATTCTAAAATGTTTCAAATCAGTTCTTTAGAAGTTAGTTTTACAAAGATAAATCTCTCTGTTTAGTTTTCCAACCAAATGAAAATAGCGCTATCATTGTAAGCGTCAATTCATACAAGTAATTTAAAATAGCATTATTTAAGTTCCTTTATCAGTAACGAATATACCGAACTTTTCAAGCAATTATAATATAATAAAGACTGTAGCATGAATGCTTTAATTTTTTAATGAAATTTATCAAAATATATTTCTCCAAAATGGTCTTAAAAATGAATGTTATAATTATGAATGTATAAGCAAATTGTGTTGCATGTAATCCGCTCATATCTTTTTACTATTTTTGATTAATTCTGATACATTAAATCATATACGGAGATATTCAAAATTTAATAAGTTTTTTTGTCTTTCTTTCACAAGAAATGCATTCAGTCAGAAAATAACACGTTTAATCATTCATAAGAAGGTTGATAAAGTACATACATTTATACATTTCCTAATACAGTAAGTCTATACAGTGTGATTCATAAAAATCGAAACAATAGTCTATTCTCTTAAATATACACGTACTTACAGTTCCAAAGTTCCATAAAAAAAGATGCAAAATTAGATGAGATACGTTACAACTCCATGGAGGGTCTATTTGAGAAAATACAAAAATAGAACTTTTATACGGCCCCCGCAGTGTAAAACTTCCAATTGGGAAAAAAATCCTTGTCCATTTTTGAATGAGGCAGAAATAATTTATCTTTCTATCTGCAAAAATCATATGGAAATTAAAACTCAAAATTAGTGACTTACACCACTTAACCATACCTCTGAGTGACGTGGTTTTAATACATTCGGAATATAAGATAGGGATCATCCGCAAATTATACGTCATTAAAAGTCGATTTAAGACTGTGCTTCTACGTTGAAATAGTTTAACATAAAATGGCAGCGCACAGATTTTATGTTAAACTTGTTTTTGAAGTAAGCTGGAGGTCGGCATTAGAAGTCTTCAAGGGCCGAACTTCCCATGCCCGAGCTCGGCCCGGCCCGACTGAATTTCTACAAAAATTAGATTTTACATCGATATGGTAAAAAATTGTTTCATATGACGAGGTCTGACCGAAAATATTTATGTTACTTTTGTGTGTGTGTGTGTGTGTTCTTAATCTTCATTTTTAAAGTGGCACTCTAGGCTGTGATATTTATTATTTTAATGAATTTTAATTTGTATGTAAATGCTTCATTTATCATTAATATCGTTAATCCAAATTCCACTTATTGCAGATTTTGAAAATTGCTGTACAGTAAAATCTTCTAAGACGGAATCACATATGAAAGAAAAAAAAATTTCTTATAGACAAGTTCCCATCTTAGCAGGTGTATTCTTTTCTCACGTATTATTATATTCATTTTTATGGATCAACAAATCTTTCTGTTTAAGACAGGATTCCGTCATAGTCAGATTTATTACACGGTTTTTACTGTATTTTAATTTAATTCTCTAGAAATCTACTGTTCTTTAAAAAGAATAAATTTTAAATTTTTATTAAAGACTAGTAGCTATTTAAAAATATATGTTGTCTCAAAAGTCCGTGCGAAATTTACTGATTTTTGCAAGGACCAAGACATGCAGAGACAATTATTTTCTTACGGACTGGATTGAGACTGGGACTAAAAATTTTGGCCTGTGAAGACCTAGGAAGAATGAAGCCAGTGCGGCTCGGTATGGAAAAAATAAGTTTGGCCTAGGCCTGACCCCTTCCCTATCACAAAGAATAATGACCAGGCCCGGCCTAGTCCTAGGATTCATAAAAATGTAAGGGCCGGGCCCGCCTCGCTCTCAAAACAATAGTTGTGAATGAAAATAGACCCAAGGCCAGCCCACGGTCTAGGTCAGTAAAAATGGAGGCAAACTTTCAAACAAGCCGGGCTGGCAGAATAAAGACATTTTTTAACTGCTTTCGGGCAGGCCGATAAAAAATTTGAAGTTGTGAGTGCTAAAATTATGAAAAAATCCGAAATCGGCATGTTTGAAAAAGTTTTGTTTTAAACCAACTGACCAGACATTTAAAGAGTGCATACAGAATGAATATGAATCTGAAATTTAATCCAATCTTTTTAACCATTTGGAAAAAAGGTTATTGTCCTCGTTAGGGTAGGAAATCAAAAGCATATCTGAAGCTTTTTATTGGTTTAATCAGCATTTTATCCGTCTTCTGACTGGTCTATACACTAACCTTTACTTTCAACAGAGATGGATACTTCTGTTACCACTATGACAAAAAAGTAATAAAAACTACAAAAAAAATTAATAACTCAGAAACAAATTGATATACAGCTTTCAAACAAATTGCATTTAAAAGTACATGTTTTTCCCTCTATACGACGGTGTAAAAAGTAATATTGTGGGATGTTTAGAAGTTTAAGAATGAAATTTCATTCAAAATTGGTCGATGGTAAAGCCTTTTCCAGAACAGCCAATAAAATGCTTGGATAATACGTAAGTTTCAGGTGGATAATACGCAAGTTTCAGGAAATCTGAGGAGTCGCAGGTGATTTTTGTCGCTTTCAATTTTTACGCGTGATAACACTATTAATGTTTAATTCATGGCGTACGTAATGAATGATCAACTCCGTGCGATTTTTTATGTCTTAAATTTTAGTCTTTGAAAAAATCATTTTCCAAATGGTCGATGTAATTTGTTAAATTGCTTTTTTATTTTATATTATTTAAATTTTCTAAATGCGTTTTTCTGAATGTTAGGTTTTTTTTCACGATTTCCCCTCTTCAAATTGATATAAGTCAACAATCTTTATAGATGAATGGTCCAAACTTGAATGATGGAAAGATGTATTTTTTGATTATTTTACATTAATTTTATTTCGGTAAATTTGAAAAAAAAATTACTTTTGAAATTCATATTCAAAAAATGGCTGAATATAATTGAAATTATATATTTCTCTTTATTTAAGTGAAACAGATTTGAAATTCGACAAATATTTCGAGTTATAGTGATTTTAATTTACCCCACCCTCTTGTTTAAAAATTTACTTTTAATATAAAAAAAAAATATGAAGAATTTTAGGATGTGATTTTGTTTACAAATTACATGGTTAACAATCACAAGCGTAAATTCAAAATTGTAACTCAATAAAAACTAGTCGGATGTACCAATCCCAAAACTTTCTTCTATCTCATACATGTTAATACTTCAAAATTCGGTATCACACTGCCAAAATTAAATGGCAATCTATGCATCTCATGAGGATTCTAAAGATATGAAATTCCGTGCATTAGTTCTTGAGATATGACTATCGCTGAAATCGTCTAAATCCAGCAAAATGCTGCCTAGCAGCGCCATCTATTAGATGATTTATACCAAATCCTAATCAGCAACAATTTATGTCAGCGTCTGACTGAATCTGGAGTTTGGAGAAAATCCGTGCATTAGTTTTTGAGATAGAGCTATAGCGAAAATCGTGAAAATTCCTGCATAGCAGCGCCACCTATTGGGTGATTAACACCAAAACCTAATTAACAACAACTTGTGTCAACATACAACTAAATCTGAAGTTAGATGAAAATTCGTCCATTAGTTCTATAGATAGAGCTATTGAGGCAATCGTGAAAAAGGCTGCACAGAAGCGCCACCTGCTGGGTGATTTACACCAACATATAATCAGTAGCAAGTCATATCAAGGACTAACTGAATCGGAAGTTTGATGAAAATCCGTGCGGTAGTTCTTAAGATAGAGCTATTGGGGAAATCGTGTAAATCCTACAAAATTCATCATAACAGCGCCACCTGTTGGGCGATTTACACCAAAACGTAATCATCGTCAATTCATATCAAGGACTAACTAAATCTGAAGTTTGATCAAAATCCGTGCATTAGGTCTTGAGATAGAGGTATTGCGAAAATCGTGAAAAATACAGCATAGCAGCGCCACCTGTTGAGCGATTTACACCAAAAACTAATCAGCATGAATTTGTATTAGGGACTCACTGAATATGAATTTTTATTAAATTCCGTGCATTAGTTATTGAGATAGAGCGCCCACAAAATTTGTGTCACATACACACAGACAGACAGACAGACAGACAGACTCACAGAGTCACAGACAGACATTTTGTAAAAACATGTTTTTTGGAATCTCTGACCCCTAAAACGTGTAAATCCGTCGAAAACCGGAATTCGAAAATTTTCATGAATCCAATACTTTCTTCTTGTAAAGATAGAAGAAAGTAAAAATGTAAAGCTTCCCGGACCGTTTTAAATTAATATTGTTTCTTGAATTACACACATTTCAATGTATGTCCAATTCCTTAAAATCTGACGAATTATTTAAACGGACATATCTCTGTGAGTTTTGAAGATTACATGATGGATTTTTTTGTGTTTAATTCAGGAATGGATAATGAAAATTTTCCTAATTCGAAATTTTAGCTTACGGGGGCCGTATAAAAATTTAGTTTTCGTATTTTTTCAAATAGACCCCCCTCCCCATGGAGATGCAACTTATGTCGTGAAAATTTGCACCAATTTTTAAGAAACTTGGTATGTATCTAGGGTCAATATGTAAAGAAATAGGCTATTGTTTCGATCCTAATGAATGACATTGTATATATATGTATATGTATATATATATAACATTTGCGTGTGTGTGTGTGTTATAAGTAAAAACATAAATAAGGGAAAATAAAGTGTCATATATTTACTTACACTGCATAGACATACATTTTAAAAATGCTACTATCTACTTACATAAAATCCAAGTGTAGGAAAGCGTCGGTAACCATTCTGGAGCAAATTGACTCGGAAATACGAACCGGTCGTAACTAAAAGCCATGCTAGGCTTAGTAAAAAACACATGGTAATATATGAAAACTAAATGACAATTTCTTTTACCTCACTTCCAGTCTGTTCAGCATATCGTTATGTAAAACACGTATATCAACATTTCTGTGAACAATTTTTATGATTTGCATTTATTTTTTAAAGTCATTTATTTTCATGAATTTAACATATTTTAAAAATCAAAACTTTAATGAATTGATTGTTTAATCTTAATGTTTAGGGAAATTTTCACAGGCTGAGTTTCACTTTGCTAATTTTTATTATTTTCGCAACAGAAACTGCTGTCTAGTGAGTCATTCACTTTTGAAACTCATTCATCAAAATAATTTGTGCTAATTTGCAACAGGTGTTTAAAGGGACACGGGACCTTTGAGTTTCTCGAAATGATTAAAAACCTCCCTTTTTCAAAGTAACAAAACACAAATAGTATGCATTAAAGTTCTTTTTCCCTTTCTGCCTCAAGTATATATACTTAACGATATTATCCAGAAAAATAAATGTTGTATATACAAAATTAATACTTAGCCCTCTCGTGAATAAATTATTTTTCCTGATTTTTCATTATTCACAAAAAATCTTTTTTTGTAATAAATGAGAAACCATTATAAAATAATTTTATTATTGTACTGCATGCTAGGTATTATCTGCCCACAAATCAAATCTCCATAAATGAATGTTCAGAAATTTTTTGCTTAATAATGCAATAATTATACGACCTCATATGAGGTCCGTATGCATGAGAGGTTTAAATTTTAAATTTAAAAATTCATCTCACTAGTGCGTGAGTTAAAATCATTATGTTCTACACGCATGATAAAAATGTAAATTAAGCACATAGAAAAGAATTTTTGAAGAAAATAGAATTATAACACACCTACTTCTAAATTAAAATCAAAATATATATATGAATTTCAAAATTTTCACAAAAATTTCTAATTCGGAAGACAGTAGATATTAAGAAACAGTAGATTTTTTTAAACTTGTAAATACCGGAATAAAATTTTAACATGAAAGAAAAATAATTAAAAGAAATACACGAGAAACGAAAACTCTTTATAATTCTTGAGATATTTTAAAATTTACAAAAGTAGATAAATTCTTATTTTCTTAGAACATATTTTAAAAATGTAGTTTACAATCAAAATTTCTTTTAAATATAAACAGCTGCTACCGTAATTAAAACGGGAAGGCTGGCAGTTACATTCCTTTAGTTCAAACATAAGTATATTTTTATTAAAGAATAGCGATTAAATTTTGCTTACAGTTTTATGTATACATTTGAAATCTTGAGCTAATAACGCATTACACACGGATTACCTTTATGGAAACAGTCTTTGTAGAGATTAGATACATCTATAGCATACACGTGTATACTTCGTGAATTAAAAACATGCTTTATATGTTATACAGAGCTATTAAAACTTTGCGAGTTTAAAAGTACAGTTTAATATAATCGGATTAAGTACTATATATTTAACGTCCAAGCTGTTATAAAGGTTACAATTTATAACAAGCTTCGTAAACTATAATAAAATAGAAAGCGCTTTGTTATCAATTTTCAAGACATATTTGAATGGCATTTAGAAAGATACTTTAACAAGAAGCAAGTATTTATTGTTTATAAAATATTTTGAAATAATTTATTATACCTTGTAGGCTAGACAATAAATATTCGTATATTTTTTGTTCCATTCGTTTTCCTGTTTATTTTTTAATCTAATAATTTGATTCCTATGTTCGTTTGTTACTTAGATTTTGGATTAAAAACCCTTCACTAACCATCTTCCAAAAACTCCATGATATTCTAGGTAAAAAACACAAAGTATAAGTATTTACAATAGATATTAATAAACAAGAATTATTTTATGGCGAACATGTATAAGAATGGATCTTAATTAAACAAATTAAGAAATTTCCATTTTTTAAAACTTTTTGAAATCCTGACCCATTTTTATCAGGAATGATCAGAATTTTACACTAGCTGTTTGAATTTAAACACTAATTAGTAACTTAGCATACCTTAGCTGTATATATCAGTTCAAGGGATATCAATTCTCTCTTTTAAGCGTTCTTTTATCCTTTAATTTGAATATTTTAGCACTTTTAATAATTGTTACATTCCACGACTACTTCTCCTGAAATTATTAATCAATAACATTTAAATTAAAGGTTGGTTAATTGGTTGTGTTTGCTGACAGCCGCATCGCAGGTCGAGAGTTCGACTCCCGACTGGTCAAGGTTCACTCAGCATTTCATCCCTATGGGGTCGTTAAAATGAGTACCAAGCTTGCCTGGGAACTAAACACCGAGGGTCTCGCGTTAAGCCGACCACCTGGACGGGACACATGCTGTAAAGCACCCCGGTTCCCAGGGTCAAGAAAACAGAGTTGGGCACTGTCGGCCGTGATCCTTCTTGGATTGTATAGCCACAGAGTTTAGTTTAGTTTTTGGTTGGTTGTGTTTATAACGGTCAATTATCAGCACGAGTGATATAGTCCCTAAGGGGTAGAGTGCGCTCCCTGGGGGTCTTTCTAAGGGAACCTAACCCATATTTACGTTTGGAAAACCAAGGTTCGAAGAAAACCACGAAAACTCCGAATGATTAGGCCGACAGGCGCGATTGGGATCGAACTCAGCACCTCCCGTCTACCAGCTTCGAGAGCAGAACCTCTCGACCACTAGTGGGGGCTTGAAATTAAAGTGAAAAAGGCAAATATTTTTTTATCATTCACAATAGCGCCGTGATTTAAAAAGATTTTCAATGACACTGTGAAAATACTATTATCAATTAGCTAAGATGATAACAATACTCTCGTCTAAAGGTAAGTAAACGTTATATGTGCTATCCTTAGCACCTAATTACATTATAATTTTCATGTGATTGATTTTCGTAAATGTTATTTTCTTTCTCAAAAATTATAGAATTGCAATTTACTGTTATCCCCAGTGTTAAAATAATGCTGCTATAGATTAAAGCTCATTAAGATAGTTTATTTGAATTCTCTGAGGTGCAAATTAGCTTACAAGGCGAGGTTCGAGGCCGGAAACACAGAATACTGTGAACGATTTTGCATCAATATAGTTAGTGTACATAAATATATGAATGTTATAAAGTGAAATACCCAGAGGTCTTTAGAAAAAACCCTCAAAGTTTAAACAAAAGTTTATAATCAGATAAATTACATCGTTTGGCAAACGGTTTAGCAGCATGGCTACACCGCGCAAAATTTCCTAATTTTATTTTCTAGTTCGAATCCAGCCAGTTTTTCGCAGCGAAACAATTTATCTATTATTTTTAAGCCACAATTGAAACAATGCGTATAATCATTGAAATTTACGAAAAATATAAATTAGATAATGTTTTGTAGCATCTACAGGGTATTTAAGAAAGGACTCCCTAACTTTGAAATGACATAACTGCGAAAGGAGAGACATAATGATGAAACAAGTGGTATGTTGGACAGACAGGTCTGGAATTTGTTATACACTGGTTTGCAGAAACAGTTCGAAGATTGGGCATCAGAGGGCGCTGTAGTCACAAAGCAGTATCTTTGAAATATTGTCTGAAAATATGCTTCGTGAGCAGAAGTCAAATCACATTATAATGTTTTCGATATGATCACCTTTTATTAGCAATAACATGACGCAATCGAAGGGTGAATTTTGAAGTCACTCATTGCAACATCTCTACTGAAACTGATGCACATTCCTCACAGATGAATTGTTCAATCTGTTCAAACGTTTGAGGATTGTTAGAGTGAACACTATCTTTAACGTATTTAAAGTAAGGTTCATATGGATTGAAACCCAGAGAATATGAAGGCCAATCCATACCAGTGCCATCGGTAGTATTCCATAACAATAAAAACATGTTGCTCCAAAGAAAACGAGATTTTGTTCTTCAATTTCCGTAAAGTAATTAATTGGATACAATTCTTACACGTGTAAGCAACGAACCAGATTCAAAAATGAACTTATTTTACTTCTGATAAAGCTTAGTCTGCTCTTGCTGCCAACTATTAGCCAATCTTGGAACTATTTCTGCAAACCGGTGAAAAACAAATTCCAGACTTGTCTGTGAAGCATGCCACTTGTTTCATATTTTTGTCTGTTACTGTTTCGCAGTTATGTCCTTTCAAAGTTGGGGAGTCCTTTCTGAAACAGGTTTACCTGTAAAAGTTTGCATGTTTAAATGTTTAATGAAAAGCAAAAGAAAAAAAAGTAGCTTGTATATCTATAGACGAGAAATTTTTGTTGCTATTTAATTTTTTCATTTATTTAAATGAATAATCTCCTATTTTTCAAAGAGAAATAAAATAAAATACGTGATATAAATCTATAAAATATTATTTTAAAATTTGTTTCATATCCAAACATAAAAACAATCATGGTTTTTAAAAGTTATGCTTTTAGATTTTTAATATGCTATTTGTAAAATCACTTGATTTTGTAATTAGAATACCTGTGTACGCATTGATCATTTTTGGCAATTCAAATTCTATTTTGTTGTATTTAATATGCTTAATCGCATAAAAGTGCAGTTTGAACTCTGAAATAATGCATGTTTTTACATTTAATGAAAGGTAACAAAATAAATAAAAAAAATATAAAACCACAGGCAATTAGTACTTCTACAGTGTTAAAAATTTCCGTTCAACGTTGAACCAATATATCGAGTTAAATGATGACAAGTACCAAAATATGATACTTCTTAATTTTGAAAAACTCCATTTCATTGTGTAACCTTTGAAATTACTCCTGGTTGAACCACGTTTCGGTACTACTCAACAGCCAATTAGGATCACTGGTTTCTGCGCATGTCTACCGCACCTGTATGAGATATTTTTCTAATGTTGGTGATCTGGAAGGGATTGTCTAGATTTTATGCTTCCAAATTCAAAGATTGGTATCAAAATTCTATTGTCCAATTTGCAAGAAGATGGAAAGAAACGATAGGATTTCTTGCATTAAATTTTTATCTGTGTTATGTTTAGTTTATTTTGAATGATTGCAACAAAGATTTCATTGCGAAAACGAAATTACTTTTGATATAACCTAATATTTCATATTACAGTTTCAAAAAATAAGAATAAACTATTTATCAACCATTCTTTGATTCATAAAGACAAAACGAATGAAATCATAATTAATTTTTGCTAAGCTTTGTTATTTAATCGATGAAACAATTATGTAGTACAATCTCGAAAATCCGGCTTTTCCGGTACCGAGGCTTATAACAGGATTTTTGCAAATTCCAGATTTCAGAAAGAATATCAAATGTACATCCAATATTTTTATTGATAATTTTAGTCAGAATTAACTTCACAACAAAGTGATAATTATGTGATAAAAAGAGAAAATTAAATTTAAAACAAGGTTACTTTATATGTATATATATGTATATATATGTTATATAAAAAATGTTAGTTGCGATATTCCTGAAATTATTCTATTTTTCAGTATATTCAGTATTTCCCTACTATAATAATATCTGTCCTATATTCTATTTATTCCTGTTTAAATACCCCTTCCGCGTATATCAATAATATATTATTACAAAACCTTAATTTAAAGCTCTAGATGCCTTCATAAATTTTATAAGATACCCTAACTATCACATTTTGAGTAAAATTAATTTTTATATTCGAATGTTTTCAAAAGCTATTTTCTTTTTCTTTCCTAATTTTCATTCTACGAAACACCTTTCCCGTGCTTAACTTTTCACCCTAAAAATCTAACGATCTTAAAACTGAAATTCTTTTTCTTTCAGCCTCGCCCTCTCTCTCGATTGGTTCTAGACAATTGTCTGAGAGCGGCTGCCTTTTTCCAATTTGTTTGTTACGCATGCTACGCAATCAATGTATCTTTACACCGACTCGACAAAACTGAGCTGCACGTCCCGTAACGCAGATTTCAGAGATTTTCACAGAGTTTCACCTGTCTGCAACTAGTATAATAGCTATCTGGTGTTTTCTGATGTTATGGAATATGATTATTGCTTAACCAACATCTTTTGAATGTTACCTTGCTGTAAAACGTGCTGTAAGGCGTTTTTGCCGACTATAATATGTGGGAATTGTTGAGATGCTCTGTTATTAATAAAGAACCGTTCACGTTTAATGATGTCTTCGTATTCTTTTGGAGAAATAATCAGTGTGATCCTTGCCTACCACTCTACTATTTTCGACTGCCCAACTGTTCATTAGTGATTGTTGCTGGTCGCTATAATATGGTCTTCAACTGTTTTATTTTCTACAGATGGCGGCATCCCAACGGCAGATTATTTATTCGGTCATTTGCCAAACTACTCAGAACATGACAAATCACCACACACACACACACACACACACACATACACACACACACACACACACATATACATATATATATATATATTATATTATCTGTGTTACAAAAAAAATTTTAATAAACAGTAAAGTCAATTCAAATTATGTAATTTCCGAAACATCGATGTCAATTTTATTTGCTTCAGATCTTGGGCCTTTATTTAACAAGTTTTCCTTGTATTGTATACAAGTGAAGAATTTCTATTTCGAAACTCTTGTTTTTATAAAGCAGATATTACTAAATCTCCAGCTAAATTTATGCCGGTCCCTCGTGCTCTGAGCTGCTACAAGCGTTATCGGCGGTTCTATTTAGGACAGCGTCAGTGATCACGCGGTTCGTTAAATTGTTCTTTGTTAAAGAATTTTTGTCAATTATCAGCCAATCATCTATGTCATTTTTTTTCGAATCTTAATGCATTCTCCGATTTTGCATGTTCAATAAGCTAAATTTGCATGTTCAATAAGACTAAAACTACGAGACCAGTCTTTTTCTATAAATCATGAAAACCATTTAACTCCTATTCATAAGAACCAATATCTACAGAAATAAAATATTAAAGTGAAATAAGACTTACCATTTTGTTTCATAAATAATCATCTAAATTATATCCATTCATTTCAATTCTAACAATGGCAGCGACGGCCGCCATTTTTTAAAATTATTTCTTTCTGCGACCAAAAATTTAATCCTTTCTCCAAATTGGTTTTATCCAAATATAGTAGTACGTGCAATATTGTGTACGCTATCTTGGCACTAATCAACAGATATTTGATACAACCCCTCATCTTTTTGCTTCTTTTTGGGAACAACGGATTCCGAGCATATTCTATCGACGATAATTTTCATAATTTTCAAGCTAGAATTTGAGACTTCCACAAAAGTTGCTCTATAGATTTAGCTAATACATTATGCACATTATATTTTGATTGCATTCGAACATGCGCAGTGAAACATGTTTTAGTAAACCTGCTCATTTTTCATCCAATTATTATTATCTTTTAATTCTGATTACAGAGTTTTGTGTACAATGTTGATTGTCATATTCTCTGAAAAGAACTTTTGCTTATATTAAGAACTCTGCAAATTACAAGCAAAAAACTTGGCGAAATTTGGGGCTGTTTTTATAAAAACCTTAATTTCTATACTCGTATACATGTTATCCTCATACAAATGAACACAGTATATTACTATTAATAATCTCGAGTTTGAACGCTTTTGCTACATTAGTTTTACAGGGTTATCCAAAATATATTCGTTCTTTTTCAATTTGTTGACGGTCCCCTATGGGGTTTCGGGAAAAAATATTCGCGGAAATATATGACCTATACTATACTGTTTACGCATGTAGTTTCAGGTTAATTCCTCATGTATTTTTCTAGATATTTAACAAAACGTCTAAAATTGCAAGTGACCGGTCACCTTTGGCCATATAGTGTACAACGTAGAAGAACGTATACTCTTTAAAATAACATTTTGAAGTGGTCATTAATTAAAAGATATTGCCATGAAAACATTAATTTGTAGTGATGTCAGATTGTGTTGATTCATGTCGAATATATATACATGTACATGTTACATTATTAGATCTATCTCCGCAATTTCCCTGTACTATTCTAATTTACTTATCTATATTCAGTAAATCCTTATTCTTAAATAATCTCTATCATTAATTCTGTTAAATTCTCTTTAATTTAATGTCTCACTTGTCTATTTCACTTAATTATTACGCTTTTAGTATTCTTAAATTAAATGTTCCATTTCCGATCTTTCGCATTTTAGAATGTTCTTTGGTAGCCCTTTTTATTTTTATTCCAGTCGAGATTTACCTTCCCGCGCTTTATTTCGAAGTTCCTTTTTGCTTTATTATCCCACCACCCGCTCTGTTAGTACTCTTTTCATGGCGGATTTCTTTGCATTTCAATTGGTTTAGAGTGCGTACTACGTCAAAATTGCATTCGTACGCTTGGAAAGTAAAAAGCAGTTACACACGATTCGCCAACAGATTTTGCTGAGTATTTTGAATTGTAAACTACCCCCTGGCTGTGTGTCTGACAAAATAACGTTCGTTCTAAAGATTTTACCTTTTTGATGTAATCAGATGATTACTATTGATTATAGATGTTTCTACATCGAAGTTATTGATGGCACTGCATCGTGAGTTGCGAGAACTGCTGCCCGATCTTATTGAATAAAAATGCTCTGAATAGTATTGCTTTCGTTACTCGTTTCCAGGAGAAATCCCAATCTTCATTTCCATTGTTTTTGTCATAAGCCACTTCACTGCCAATCATCTTTAATGAGAAATGATCATCGTATTCAAAGATTAAGCTGTTCAATTAAACAGGCGAAGCTGTTGCTCTAGTTTCCTTTAGTACATGTTCGTACATCTATGCGCCAACTCCATGATACGTTCATCTCTTCATCTACATCGCTATGAGATCGACGAATTTGTTTTCCAGTAACCTTTAATATCATAACAGATAAGCCGATAGGATTTTATATCGTAACAGAAAAGCCGGCAGGAATTTTATTATAACATATATATCAGGAATTCTGACATAATTTTTACTTTTAAGTTCCTCAATAATAATTTTTATTTTAGTGCATATCACATTGGTTCTTTTTGTTTCTTATTTTGGAAAATATATCATTGAATGATTCTATAACAATATTAACGAGATAAATAAGTTTTTACGATGTTGGGGTCAAATATACCATGGAAGTCCTTGCCGTCCCGTACCCCTGATGATGATTTTTAAGTTGGAGTTGTCTATGTGAAATTGTTTCAGTAAATGTAATTCGACCTAATTGTTTTTCGAAACTGGGACTATTGTTTTATATAAATATGTTGCAAAAAATTAACCTGCACAGATTTTTAGTTTTATTATTATTTTTTTAACTCTGTACCTGGACTTGAGATTGATATATAGAGCTCAAACAATTAAGTGCAGTAGCTACTTTTCTAAATAATTTCCCCCAATAGCAAGAGATATCGGCTAAATTTCAGCCTAATACCAGAATTGTCGGTAAAGGATCAGTAGTTGAATGGAGAGCTTCGCACAATATCGTCCGAACAAAATCTGGCGATTTTTCTAGAAAATGTCGAAGGAAAACGTCGGCAGGAAATTGTTATATTATTACAAGTCGATTAATCGGCAAAATATTTATGTATATGTAATCGGCCGTCAATCGACAAATAATAAGGAATGAATCCTTTTACTCAGGTGTTATTATTTGTTCCCGCTGTAAAAATACCCTCTGCAGTGATGATAGGGAGTGTGTGTCACATGAATAAAACTGTCCAATACCCAGCAATATGTTATCTTACGGCAGCTCAAAATGCTTTTTCACGTTTCAAGGACATCATTTGTAAACGGATAGTCGAAGGAATATAGGGAGAAAAAATACTTTTCAAGAAATATTCTATGATGAGAATATATTATTATTAGCAAATCAGTAAACTTAAATCTCTTTAAAACTTACAGATAGCTGGTCAGTGTAATAGTAAACTAGCAATTTAAAAGGGTTTGTTTGTTTCTTTTTTTTAATAATTACGTATAGACATTCGTACTTAAAATTATGAGTAATAAAATGGTTAGATATATTTGCTGTTTTGTTGATTTAGATAAATAAAGAAAAATTATAAGATCTGAAATTGAGATTATATCAGGATAATATTTGAAATTTAGATGATTACAACAACAAACTATTTGTTCTAGATGTATTTTCTTCGTTATAAATTAGACATTTTTGATTTAAAAATTAATTTATTTGGAAATAATTCACATAAGGTTATTGTATAAGTTACATAGAGGTGGATCATCTTTGTTTCTCCCAGGTAGTGATAAATTTAATTTTATACCGTTTAAAAGTAAAAAAAAAATGACTGAACAATTTTTTTAAATTAAAATAATTATTAGATAAATAAATTGAAGATTATAAGATCTGAAATTTAGATTATATCAGGATGATATCTGAAATTTAGACTATTACAAGAACAAACTATTTACTCTAACTGCATTTTCTTAATTATGATTTAGAAATTTCTGATTTAAAAATTAATTTATTTAGAAATTATTCAGATAACGTTATTGTATAAATTATAAAGAAGTTGATCATCTTTTTTTTCAGATAGCGATAAATTTAATTTTAAACCTTTTAAAAGTAAAAAAAAAAATGACAATTTAAAAGAAATATTAATATAATTATTAGATAAATAAATTGAAAATTATAAGATCTGTAATTTAGATTATGTCAGAGTAATATCTGAAATATAGACAATTACAAGAACAAACTATTTGCTCTAAATGTATTTTCTTAGTTATGAATTAGAAATTTCTAATTTAAAAATTAATTTCTTTGGAAATAATTCAGATAATGGTATTGTATAAATTATAAAGAAGTTAATCATCTTTATTTTTTCCAGTTAGTGATAAATTTAATTTTATACATTTTAAAAGTAAAAAAAAATGACTGAACCATTTTTTTAAATTAAAATAATTATTTAGATAATTATTTAGATTGAAAAAAAGAAAACGATATTTTTTTCACATATAACCAAAATATAATGAGACGCTTTAAATGATAGAATTTTCGCAGCTAAGACGCAATGTTAAATGAGAATATTTTACAATATAACATGGAAAAACTATCTAATTAAAATGCATCAAAGTTCGTTTCAATTCAAATAGTAAATATTGTTATACGGAAATATTTTCCACTATAAAATACAAAAATGTTTTCATAGAGAGGGTGTAATTAATTAGGTGAAACATTTTGTTTAATTTGCATCCTAAATATTGCTGATCTTGGAATGAAATTTACAGTTAATTATTCTTTGTAAGATGCAATAATATTTGTATATCAACAGTATGACTTATTTATAAGCAAGAATATGATTTTAAAATTAAATATAATTTTATTTGCATCTCACAATAGAAAATATTAATTGTAATTTAGATTGTAATTTTTATTGTAAAATTATTTAACAATAATATTTTGTCTTTAAACAAAACAAGATTTCTTATATTTCAATTAGTTACATCGTCTATATAGAAATATTTTGTGTCTTACAGTTTGAAAATATTCCCAATGAGCAATATTCATTTTTTGAATTAAAACGAACATTTTTGCGTTTTAAGAACTATTTTTGCATCATGCAAATTCTTCTGTTCGATATCATTATCTAATCGGCAAAAGATCATATGATATTGCAAAGTACTCTGTAAAGGATTGCCAAGTGACCAAATTATCGAAAACTAATGCTCAGAGGCTTCAAAATTGACTCAGTTGTAGTCGGGATGCGATGCTCGAAAGGCTATTTGCCTGCCGAACCCGGAGAATGAGATCGTCAGGACGAAATGAAATCGACTTCGATATTCTGCTAAGGATTATTTGCCTTTTGGTTCAATCTATGTCACCGATTATTATTTGTTATTTAATTTTATAAATGACAGTGTTTTTGGTACACCTGAATTAAATGCGAAATTTTCTATATAAAAGTTATATAAAAATAAATGTTAAAGAATATTTTAATTTGCGATAAAAGCATCAGGGTAAATGCTTATAGCATTAACTGTAGGTAATCTTAGTAACTGAAAATCAATAGTTTTACCATTAAAATTTGTGGTCTGGTGTATCGTTAAATTTTGAATTATACTCTTCTGATAAACCATTTATTATTTTATGAAGAATTGTGTTGTATGATAAATGTTAATAGAAAATTTATATTAATACCTGCTCGCGGGATCCCAAATTACTACATGAATCTTGAGACGAATCATATTCCCGGTGACATAATAAAACACTATTCACACTAATAAAACACTATTGACATAATAAAACACTATGTTCTCAGGAAAGTAGAATACAAATGTTAGGTTTTACACTACTGTATAATTGTAACTCCTTCAGTCTGAGTTATTATACATAGCTGCAAATAAATAATACACATTTAAAATATTGGCATTTGAGTTATTTTATATGTATGTATGTATATATACATAAAATAATACTACATATTTAAGATTGAAAACAACAAAACCGACAATAACAAAAAACAGTTTGGGTGTGGGAATGATGCAAGTTTCTTTTAGAAAAGTATTATTGAAATTATTTTGAGTATAAAGTATCAATTTACCATCAAAAAATAAAAAAATAATTCATTCAAACTAAACTTGGGTAGCAAGAGAAATGACCTATAGAAAATATCTGTTACCTGACATTTTGAAAATAAGTTAATTTTAGATGATAAATCATATTTAAAACTTATAATTTATATTTCATACTGAAAAAATTATTATATGAATTGGATATAACATATTTTACTAATTTTATATGATTTCAGTTTGTGAATTTAAAATTCTTACATTTTTTATATAATCGGTTAATTTTGTGTCTAAGTAAGGAACAAAAATTAAAAATCTCAAAGATCTAAAAATTTCTATATATAAAAAAATCTAATAATAACATTTGCGTTTTTTTCTGTGGTAGAATTTTAGCTAAATTGCTCTAAGAATTATGTAACTTTTCAACTGGATTTTATAGTAATATTAATAAGGTATATCTCTCAACTTTATTCTGTACTTGCATAATCTAATTGAATCATTATTCGGAACGTAGCGTAGTATGATAATAGAAGTATGTAGCAAATAAAAACAATACACTAAATGAACAAACGCTTTCATATTTAAAATTATACATAGGGTAAATGCTCCAAAAGTTGGCTACCACTCTGTAATTGACCACATTGAGATAAATACCTTATGTTTTCAAATTTATACCTACTCGCAGGTAAAAAATAGCTTAATGAATCATGGGATGAGCTGAATCATGAGGGACATAATGTTGAAGAATTTGGAGGCGAAGCCTGCTATATACACTAGAACCTTGCTAATACGAACTAAATGAGAACAAAGTCTGTTCGGATTCGCTGTTTTTTTTTTTGGATTATCTGAAAAGTACATTATTACAGTAAACTATACTAAAAATTATTGTAATATGTAATGTAAATCATTTGTTGCAACCAATGAACAACAGGATGCTTCAAACTATGGAATGTATCTAGAAAAAAATGTTTCTACGAACTTTAGTTCACAACGGGTACCCTTCACCATCCTTACTTGGGCTTATGAAAATAAATGACAATCAAAAAAGTGATCTACTAAGTAGCTGAAGCATGGAATAATCTCACCGAGCAAATGCCACAAAAGTCGAGGTTACAAATATGGTTTTTGAAACCACAGTAGACCCAGTCCATTTATGAAAATGAGGTAATTCATTTAGAAGGTGCAGCAATCTATGTTTTATCCACTGCCATAGTGAGACAAGTCTGTAGTTCACATACGCTCTCATAGATGCCATCTGTGTAAAGAGTCTGTGAAGTCATACAGGAAACCTTCACAACCAATACTGAATAAAGTCCACTCACCAGTGTACTACTCTCTCATCTGTGTTCCATTCTTGTCTTAATATTCCTTCACTATTATAAAAAAAAAATTGTAGTTAAAATAAGTAGCGATTTCGAATCTTCTGGTGAAGAACAAACATTCCTGAATCATCAGATGGAGAAACTTTGAATGGTAAATAATGTTGTTTTAATAGTGTGTGCATTACATTTGGGCAATTGCAATAGTTATAGCTTCTTTATAGTTAAAGTTAAGCGTAAATAGTATAATGTATTTTAAAATATTGAAATATTTATATAAATATTAATGTATGTGAGGCATTCTCAAAATTTTTAACTTACAGGAATAAAAATCTGGTGAAATTAAATTTAATAAAATAATATTTTTAACTTATTGACGAATGCCTTAATCATTCAAAATAAAGAAAAAAATGGTCAGCAGCGAAGATTTCATTATTTAACTGAGATTTAAGTTAAACTTGCGAATTTAATCTTCCTTTCCGTTTTACCGCTCTAACTTTCTCTTTCCTTCAAAATTTTTACTTATAATGATTTTGCATAGTACCCACAGAACATTCAAATAAGAAATAATAACAATGTAGTATTTTTAGTAAAAAATATTGGTATAACATTTTCTTAAAGGGGTGTTAAGGAAGGGACGGTCAGAGAAAAAATGGGAGGGTAAAGAAAAAAAGAGATGGTAAGAGAAAAAATGGGATGGTAAAGAAAAAAGGGACGGTAAGGAAAAAGTCCTTCCGACAAGTGCCGGGAGGAAGATGTAACTTTCATATTCCTAATTTTTAAAAAGCCAGCTTATATTATTCAAACACACGAAGCACAATTTAGTGGAAACTGATTATAGGAGTTTCGATACTAATTTTTATCAATACTAAATCATTATGAATGAGAATTTCGCGAAATTATTCAGCTTTATGCAAGCTGCTTTTATTTAAAGTAACTTATATTTGGTTGCCAAATTCAGCGATATCTTGAACTGCCTTCTATTTTAAGACAACATGGTGGATGAGGCTAGTTTAGTGCCGATCAGAAGGAAGTCTACGATGAAGAATGGAGTGGAAGACCGTTAGTTTTGGAGGCGGTTATGGAGATGGCGTTTATTGGACCTCGCACCTAGTGATTATCACTTGTTCCCAAGTTAAAGGAACACTTGGGTGGCCAACGCTTCCGGAGAGACCATGACATCAAAGAAGAGGTGAAACGCTTCCTCAACAGGTTGGCGGCGGAGTTCACGACATTGGGATATAGAAATTGGAGCACCGTCTACAAAAATGTGTAAAAAAAGATGGTCATTATGTAGAGAAATAGAGCAAACTTTCTTCTTTCCAACGATGTAAATTTCTATGAGAATAAACAATGTTGTTTATTTGTAAATTTGATGGGAACATTATTTCTGGATCGACCCTCGTACTTTCAGATATATGTCATCTGTTTACAGACTTTGGTTACTCTAGGAGAAGTTAAAACATATTTTATGCTGCTTTCTAAATGAACTTTTTTTTTTTTCAAAATGGACTTGGTCTACTATGGTTATGAGCCCCTCATATATAAAGACTCTCTTAGAGAGAAAATGACACAGAGTGTGCAAGATATACGCTCTTGGTTCTTTACAACGTAGCTGGGTACGTGTTTATAGATGTTTATATAGAGATTGTAATACATCTGCAACTTTAGACGCTGAAGGCATGTATACTCTTGGAAACGAAATTGACATTAAAGATACTATGAACACATAAATTCATTTCCTGCGCACTTAAATCAGTATTACAGGAAAGACAATCCTGACAGGATATATCTTTATACTGATCTTTCGTGTAAGAAGATGCATGACATGCATTGAGGCTACAGTAAAGAAAAAGGAGCCCGGTGAAGGAGAAATTCTATTTCAAAGACTTTAGCTCGAAGTTTAATTTACACTTAAAACTTCGAAGTGTAGTTATATGTATATTATCCGATTACATATCAGTGAAGCTTTCGACGGAAAAGGATTAAAGCACTAGAAACCAAAAACTAGTCTTAAGGGCTCAGGTACCTTTGATCGATGAAAATACAAGCAAAATGCGTGTACGACATTTATCAAAATATCTTAAAATATATTCGTTTTAGGAATTTCAAATTTTTAACACATATTTAAATAACTTTCCTTTAACTCTTAGAATAATTTTATGTCTTCACCATAAAATAAAATTAAGGAATTATAAAAGGTCTTTTTTTTTTTTTCTCGGATAAAACTCATACAGAGTCTTGCGCGCAGCATAACATGCATGTGAAATATCATTATGACCTGAACTTGCTTTATATACAAAGAAAAATAACTTATAAGTAAAATGAAGAACCCTAGTTACTTTAAATTCTGTCTTTGTTTAAAAAATACATAAATATATGAACAATAACAAAATTTAGCTCTTTTTTTGTATATAGTTATTCATAATTTGAAAAATTCTTACTCAAAAGCAATAATAGTTCGTCATTTTAAGAATTTGTATGTTATGTAACTACTGCCAAATTTTTATCAAATTCTAGCCAGCCGTTTTGGAGCAATCATGCGCGCAAGTTGAAAAAATAGCATTTTGAGAAAATCCAATTTAAAGATAAAATTTCTTTTTAAAACTTACTATACAAGATATCTTTAATTAATTAAGCATTTACATATTTATTTACTTAACTAATTATATAAAAACATAAATTTAATAAGTTATATTATATAAAAATAGTAAATAGTGTGCTCTAAAACATGCAAAATGAACGTAGATATACAAATAAACTTTATTGATACAACATTTTTGTATATAATTATTCATATTTAAAAAAAATTACATAAAAGTTATAATATTTCGCCAATTTTAATATTTGCATACTATGTAAGTGCTGTTACCTTTTTATAAAATTTTAACCAACCATTTCGGAGAAATCATGCGCGCAATGGAATCGGAAACGTTGAAACGAAAATTCAGTTTTTCGTTACATCATTTTTCTAAATAATTACTCATAATTAAAAAAAATCATTAAATAAAAGTGATAATACTTCATCAATTTCAAGATTTATATGTTATGTAAGACATATTCATTTTTTATAAAAATTTAGCCAACCATTGCGGAGAAATCATGCACGCAGCAGAATCGTAAACGTACAAACGAAAATACAGATTTTGTCATATCCATTTTTGTAAATAATTACTCATAATTTAAAAAATCCATACATAAATGTTATAATACTTCACCAATATCAAGATTTACATGTTATGTAAGACATGTTAATTTTTTATAAAATTTTAGCCATCCATTTCGGAGAAATTATGCGCGCAATAGAATCGTAAACGTAGAAACGAAAATTCAGTTTTTGTCATATCAATTTTGTAAATAATTACTCATAACTTAGAAAATCCTTACATAAAAGTGATAATACTTCGTCAATTTCAAGATTTATATGTTATGTAAGACATATTAATTTTTTAGAAAATTTTAAACAACTGTTTTGGAGAAATCACATGCACGATTGGGAAAAAAAAAATATTTTTGTGAAAATTCAATTGAAAGATAAAATTAATTTTCAAAACTTATTGTGGAAAATATTTTTAAATATCGCAAGCATTTATATAATTATTTACTTATCTAATGATTTATACACATGAATTTAATAAATATTATAAAAATAATAAATATTGTGCACTAAAACATGAAAAATATATTTAGAAATAAAAATAAAATTTACCGTTACAACAGATAGTACTGCAGCATCTGTTTACTTTGATAATCCAGTTAATAAAAAAACTAACTGCAGATTGTAGAAATAGATTTACACATAATAATTAATAAAAAATTAACCGGTAATTTTTTTAATTGGACATAATTTCCATAAAGAGTTTACTGACTCATTGTTGTTTTGGGTCTTACCTCCCAGTCATCTAGAGAGAAGTTTTAGTAGTGATAAATCCTTAAGAATTGGTTTCACAACATCCATAACACTTGTGGGTACTGTGTTCTTGTGTATAAACTTTTTCTCAGCACCACAAGCAATTGCTTTTTTATATTTACACCAAGACTTCCGGTAGGGCAAAAAGAATATAGTGGCTCGGCATCTGTTGAGCGGGTATGAAAGTACACAGCCCACACAACTTTGCGCATTTCAAGTAGATTGTTTTTATGCTGTCGAATGGCATTTCCATAATAATCTGTTAGATTAACAATGATTTTCTCCGTATGTCTACCTTTTTCTCCAATCGGTTTATCCTCGCTACATTTTACCTTGTTTTGTTTGAGTTTTCGTAAACGTGTTCCCATTCTCTTTTGAATGTGGTCCACACATTCAATTTTTGTCACTTTTACATAAGAGCCAATCAATAGGCCAATCCATAGGATTGAACTCTATTATGGCTTGAAAAGTTTTTGCATCCCCATCGCCTATAAATCCAGTGTATTTTGCACTTCTGGCGGATTGCGAACGTTTATATATTCGAACCATGCCAGTTAGTTCCATTTTTCCGGCAGATCCATGGTGATTGCTGAGGCATTCTGTTTCATGATTTTCTTTCCGTGAGTTATATTCATGTGTCCCTTTTTTCAATTTCCATACATCACACGATTTGCAATAAGAGGAAATAACTTCGGTGTCAACGACATTTCCAGTTTTGTTACCAATAACCGTGCATACACTTATACGTGATATGTGACCCCTCGTTTTCCATGTGCCGTCACCACTTATATTGATACACGAACCAGTCAGGGCAACGTCTTCCCATGCTGCAGAATTCATCGACTTTTCTGCGACTGCTGCGGAACATTTCTGTAGCTGCTTTCTTGCTGCATATAAGCCTTCTTGGAAACTGGGTTAGGCAGATCCATAATCCCACAAAATAGCTTCATATCTACATACCCCAATCCAATTGATCTAATGGTATAAATATATCTATAGTTTATTTCAGATATCATTTTATTTGTTCCGATCTTCTTAGAATTTTTAAATCTAATCACTTCGGCACAACTTTCACATAAAACTGAAAATTTCGACGATAAGACACATTCAATTTCTTCTTTTAGTTTTATTTCACCACCGCAAGCTTTACAGGATAAAAACGTTTCCAGAATAGGAAACATGTGACTGACATCCAATATTCTATATCCTTGAAATTCAGAATAGTAATCAAAATTTTTATGCAGAGAAAGTTTTCTCTGTGAAGCACTGTTATTTAGTGAATCATTTTCACTGTTATTCAATGCATCACTTTCACTTTTAATCTGTTTTCTGGTATGCATATTGCCAGTAAATTTCCCTTTTTTCGGTCGTGTTCCAGACGCTCGTTCAGGCGTTGTTTCTCATTAACTTTCACTCATTATACTTGAAGATGATAAACGAAAAAAATAATTAAATTACAAGCTACAAAATAACATAGATGGAAAAATATATCACTGGAAGATTCTCAAAAGGTGGGATCATTAAACGTTAACTATATGTAATTTTTAAAATTTTTAAATTTAAGGCCAATTTTTTAAATAGTATAGTATATGTCTACAAAATTATACGCAAACATTAAAAGACAGCAACTATTCTGGAAAATTAATTATTAAAGCATTTAATTACAGTTGTGTACGTTACAAATTTTGGACATTTTTTCGCACGTACGTTACAGATTTTGGACGTTGCGCTTAGTATTTAAAAAATTCTTAAGACTAAGAATGTAGTAAATGTCTCCTATAATTGTATGTGTATACATATATACATGTATAATTAACTTTTTGTTATCCAGTAATAATAATAATAAAATCAAATGTTAATCTCTGATTTTAAAATATTTACTACTTTTTTAGAAGTAATATCTTAATTTTATAGGAATTAGACATTATGCAAAAAACATACCTTTACATAATATTAGAAGTATCCAACATATAATTTATTCTTCTTTTTTTTCAAAAAATTATACTGCCATTTTTTTAATGCACATATCTATAATTTCTTTATCAAAAGAAAAGTCTCCTCTTGATGTCACCGGGTGAGGTGGATTTGGTGATTTCAACAAAATATCTTCATATTTTAAATTCGTGCTGTCTTTTTTAGATGAATAACGAAACCTGTTAAAATCAATGTCTGTCTGAGGAGTCAAAAAATTTATAGAAAATATTTGTTCACCATTATCAATGTTGATCTTTTCAATAATACATGGCCATAAGTTTTCATCATGAATTAATACAAAGTACTAGTCACCAATGTCAATCTATTTTCAACTGTGAGGAATCAATTGTAGAAACAATATTTTTTTCACCAGCTTCACTGGTAATGCATTCTTGATTGCTTTTTACAGAGATTGTAAAAACCAGATCTATTTCTTATTTGAATAGTACCAAATTCGTTTGTCGTGTGTATGGAGTGAATCTTTTGAGTACCTTTAACAGTTTTCGCTGGCTGTCTGTTCTATACTTTGAATGCTGCCAATTTCTGTGGTTTTTTTTAAACCAAAGTTACAGCACGAAGTGGCTTAAACTTTTTATTTGCCTTGCATTTTGGTGAGGGAGCAAAGAGGAAGAATGGAATTTTAAGGAGATGGGATTCTTAAACCTTGAATTAAAAAAAAAGAACTCAAGTACAATAATTTAACAAAAAAATATTTATTTCATTTTGTAAGATGTATGTTAGAACAATGGACTCTGTTATAATATATTTATGTATTTAGAAAATTAAAATTATTAATTTTTAGATCGTACCACGATTTGGACATTGTTATTAAATAATCTTTTGGGGTACATTTGCTACAAAGAAAACTTTGCAAAATAGATAAAAACACGTAAGATCATTGAAGAATTACTTTTGAAATAAAAAAAGAAGTTTACTATTCATTTTAAATCATACTTTTAAATAAGCATGTCCGAAATTTTGTAACGATCGCAGCGGTCGCCATATTGTGTCTCTCGTTGCACACATTAGTTGATCATGCTTCAAGTCAAGTTATATTATTACACGTACTAAATACACTTTATTTATACTAAACACGGTAATTATTTATTTACGATCTTTTATGCATTCGTTGTGTACCATTAGAACCACCTGGAAGCAAGTTAAAACTCTTTTTCTTGGTGGTGCACTGGAGCAGTTAACGTTATGAATGTCCGAAATTGGCCTCTTTAGCATAAAATAATAAAATTTTAAGATATTTATACAAAGCTTTTACAATAAATTATGTCATTTTCTGTCTCTGAATAGAATTAAAAACTCAGTGTAAAAAAAATAAATAAATAAAGTCAATGATAATTAAAGTTATGTTTGAAAGGCTTAAAGTTATGGCGTGTGTCCAGTGCCCACCTTTTGAGAATCGCCCCACTATTAAAAATCAAAAATCGGGAGATTAAAACAACGTGTTTGGATCTATTCAAAAGATAAATAGAAAGAAAACTGAGGTTGAAGTAGAAGTTACTTATTTCTGCTTACTTTCCTAAGCGGAAATGAAAAAAAATTCCACAGAATAAAGAAAAATCGGAGTAGAAATCCTTGAATCTTATCAACTACAGCCGGCGCCAGCTGAGTGAAAAATGTAAACAAACAGTCTGGACCTTGAATTGATGATATTTCATGTAAAGGGTTCTTACATTTTTCCCCATAACTTCGTTTTTAATGTGAATTTTTTTATGGTGTTTGTTTTAATATGCATCTAAAGGATTATACTTTCATATAAAGTAATAAAAAAAATCGAAATTTTGACCATTTGAAAGGTACCTGACCCCTTAAAACCAAACGAAAGCTTCACTTTTGGAAAGCACAACAGGCTAGAGAGAAAAGGAAAACTGATAACAGTAAAGTTTCAGGTGAAACCTATTGCTGTAAATTCGGTTTCCAAAACAGAACTTCCCTTTTCTAACCTTTCAACATCAGTATATGGCCAAAGTTGACCGGTTACTTGCGATTTTTGACGTTTTGTTAAATATCTAGAAAAATACATGAGGAATTAACCTCAAACTGCAGGTATGTAAACAGTATAGTATAGGTCATATATTTCCGCGAAGATTTTTTACCGAAACCCCATAGGGGACCGTCAAGATATTTAAAAAAAACGAATATCTTTTGGATAACCCTGTAAAAACTAATGGAGAAAAAACTTTTAGACTCGAGATTATTAATAAGTGGTTTATTGTAATATACTGTGTTCATTTTTGTGAGGATAGCATGTATACTCCTAGAGAAATTAAGGTTTTTATAAAAACAGTCCCAAATTTCGCCAAGTTTTTCCTTATAATTTGCAGAGTTCTTAATATAAAAAAAAAGTTCTTTTCAGAAAATATGACGAACAACAATGTACACAATACTCTGCAGTCAAAATAAAAAACTTTTTGCGAGCTATTTGCGAGCGCTATTGCGCTCGCAAATAGCCAAGATAATTTTATTTATATTTATATTTTGCAATGCTTTTCATTATGCATGTTGTCTCGTGACATTGTTTACCATGTTATTGTTTTGAAAATTAATCCACGCTCACCAATAGCTAATCTAATCTTTTGAATTAATTTTATGTTTACAATGTTTTTCATTATGCATCATGTCGCGTGACATTGTTTACTATGTTTATTGTTTTTAAATTATGTGAAAATATTTTCTATCGTTGAATGATTTTGAAAATGTTGCCGTTTGTGCAACGAAACGATCGTCAATCTTAATAAAGATTTTCTACCACTTTTTATAGAATTTTTTAACTTTATCTGTTTATAAGTGATTATTATACATGTGTTTATAATGGATATATGATTTGGTAAACTTGATATTTGGTAAACTTCCTCATTTTTCATCCAATTTGTATTATTTTTTTATTTTGACTGCAGAGTATTGTATACAATGTTGTTCGTCATATTTTCTGAAAAGAACTTTTTTTTTATATTAAGAATTCTGCAAATTATAAGCAAAAAACTTGGCAAAATTTGGGACTGTTTTTATGAAAACCTTAATTTCTCTATGAGTATATCTGCTATCCTCATAAAAATAAACACAGTATATTACAATAAGGCACTTATTAATAATCTCGAGTTTAAACGCCTTTTCTGCTTTAGTTTTTACAGGATTGTCCAAAAGATATTCGTTCTTTTTCAAATTTTTGACGGTCCCCTATGGGGTTTCGGTAAAAAATCTTTGCGGAAATATATGACCTATACTATACTGTTTACACACCTGCAGTTTGAGGTTGATTCCTCATGTATTTTTCTAGATATTTTACAAAACGTCAAAAATCGCAAGTGACCCGTCACCTTTGGCCATATAGTGTATAAACGCAATATATATTTTTATAACTTTTGGGTGGTTCCTTTAATAATAATGAGGAAATCGTTCACAAGACATTTTTAGGATTGTTTCAAGAAACCTAAGAGAGAAAACTTCTAAACATAAGAAAATTATTCTATATTCTGATGCCTATAGTGGCCAAAACAGGATCATCAAAATGTCTCTTACGCTGTTGAAACTGGTTATTAGTATAGGCATATCAGCAGAGTCAATTGACAACAAATTCTTAGTGTCCGGCCATTTTTTCCTTCCAAACGACGGAGACCTTGGTCTAATGGAAGCAGAAAGTCGCAAAATACAACCAACAACATTTCTGTGTTCCTGGGGAATGCAAGGAAACTATTATAAATGCAAAGATGAAATGTCCAAAATTTGATGTTGTCACTGAAGTGAAGAATCCATACTTTTTTTCTACTATAGCTTTGGATGAAACTATCACAAACTGAAGGAACCACACCGAGGAAGCTTGTTTCAGTTGGATGGATATTAGATGGCTGCGTGTTGCTTAGGTTCTCCCTTCATGTTACAGTTTAAAGAAACTTTCCATGAATATAAACCTTTTCGAAAAATAAATTTGTAAAAACGGGCTCGTGGGTGAAATTTGCTTTCTTTTTCAAATGTCAGTCAAGATTCATTAAACATGGGCCGTAGAGATATCATCTTACCCAAAAAGAAAGACATGGATCATCTTCCATACATTCCGCCGATGCATCATGTATACTTCAAGATTCTTTTAATAGAGGTCAATACTACACTCCAATACTAGACAATCCAAGTTACTTCGTCTAGAATACATGATAATAATGATGATAGTACAATGAATTATTCAAGAAAACTGGTTACATGTTTCACCCTTTGTGTTTATTTTCGACCGAAAAATACAATAAGTAAATAAAAATCAAAATAAAGAATTTTTGTAATCATAATAAATAATTTTTTATTTAACTCCAATAGTCATATTTTTTTCACATGGAAATTTCACAACCATAGTGGACAAAGTCTCCATTTTTTAAAAAGAGTATAAATTTACAACAGAAATATTAACTTGTAATTAGTAAAAGTAGAACACTTTAAAAATGATACTTTAAATTGAATATTGACATATTTAATTGCTATAAATCAGTTGATCTGAATTAATTATTTATTAAGAACTAAAAAGTGTTAATATTCACAATAAAGATAAATAGACTTCGTCTGCTATGGTTGCAAACCCTTCGAATATGGCAGAAACTTTTTGTCTTCGAAATCCCAGATCACATGGATGAGTTATGTAAAGATTTACACATCTTGAAAGTAATTCCAGGTTGTGAAGAAAAAGATGAAGCGGATGTAAACGAGAGGCTGGCAGCTGACTGTGAAGGTGATCAATAACTCTCAGACTTACAAATTGATTTATTGCAAGATGTTGGTGAAGAATCTGATAAAATGTGGGAAAATTGTTGATACAGAACAGCGTATTTTACATTATGAAAAAGAGAAATCGCTGAAAAATTATTCCTGTGTTTAGCGCCGGGAAACAAACCGTGTCGGATTTCATGTTTATGAGGCGGTAGATTAAAATTGCGTCATCATTTAGATTTACATCTTTACGACAGCAAAAACTTACAGATTTCATGCACTCAAACAAGATAATGAAGATTTCTGTTCACCGGTAAAGCAATTGCTTCATTTTCTGAAGCTTTTTAACAAAAGTTATTTCCATCTGTTTAAGGCGAGAACAAAAAATATTCAAAATTTTTTTGGTTCGGATTATTCAAATTCCAAAGTAACAGGATTCGAACACGAAGTGGTAGTGTAGTAACATGTTAAACTTCCGTCAGCCAAGACGATTCAAACGCATCCGAAAGTACAGTAAACGCTCTGTAAGGCGGACTCTGTCTAAGACGGAAATCTGTCTTACCGGAAAGATTTTCAAGTCTCTCTGAATGCATAGACATAGAGTAAAATTTGTCTAAGACGGAATATTGTCTACCACGGAAAATTTTCTCGGTCCCTATCGATTCCGCCTTAGACAGAGTTTACTGTAGTATTTTTTCATCTGTATGTCATGTACGCAGTATGTAAAAGTAATTAAAATAGGTGTCTATTAAGTTCAATACATTCAATCATAAAAAATGACTATAGTAGTTGTCATCCTATTTTTCAGGAATAAGTATTACCAGAATTCATTAAAAATGTTCGGATCGCCATTCGTAAGCGAGTGTGGCTTCATCATGATGGGGGTCAACCCACTTCAGCGCTCTTGTCTGCAGTTAGCTGCATGTCACTTTCAAAGCAAGATAGATTGAGTGCGAGTATTTATGCGACTCGAGGAGGATATCGTCGCTGAAATATCTGTTTCTACTGCATATGTATTCGTGAAATACCTGTCAATTTTGAATCTGTACGTCAATCATTACATTGACGCTGGCAGGAATATATTACTGTTGATGCAATTTTGAATACTTATTGCAAAGTTAGTTTTTTCAATGACGTTGTCAATCAGTGTTGCCAGATTGGGGACTTATTTGTTCCCAGATTGTTGATTGACACCGCTTTTTTTGAAATAGAAATATTTGGCATATTTAAAAACGGATTAAAAATTCTGAAAAATAAGGGGAATGATACTATTTTAAAAAGTGGTGACAGTCAAATAATCTGAATTTAAAAAAATCCTCAATCTGGCAACACTGTTGAAAATAAACATTCCTTCCATCTCCCTTTTCAGTGTTTGTGTCCCAACGACTCACCTGCAACCCTATTTTCTTAAGGGGTCTCAGGAGTCTTACTTTTTATCTGGCGTTGCAATTTAGCAAAATGTTACATTTAATTTTTTTTCTCAGTGTCTGAATGCATAATTTTTTTAATATAGACAACCTCATATCTCTTCTAGTTAAGATAATACTTTTAATATTCTATATTGAAATTTTATTTTATTTTGTTTATCTTTAATTTTGATAAAAAAATTTAAAATTGTTTTTCAACTTGCATGCACTGCGCGTAGCATTTTTCACAAACTAATAAAGCAATTTGCATGAAACTTAGTAAATATATTCATTTTGAGATAACTAATAACTTATATTTAAAATTTATTATTATAACTGGATTGATTATTTAAAACTGGTAATATTTCAAAAAAAAGAATGATTTTTTTTTCAAAATTTTATAATTTAAATTTAAATTTAAAATAAATAAATAAATTGCTTAAAAATGAGATATAAGTTCAAGATACATTAGTTTTACACAATTATTAATATTTAGGGGGATTCTTGAACCAATAGTTTTGCTACAGTCTTACGCGCAGTGCATGCAAGTAAAAAAAAATATTTTTTTTAAATCAAAATTAAACATAAAAATATATAAATAAAATTTCAATATAGAATATAAAAAAATATTTTAAATAGAAGAGATATTAGGTTGTCTATTTTAAAATTTTATGCGTCTGTGTTTTATAGAGAGTGAGAACAAAATTTAAATGTGACATGTTGCTAAATTGCACCGCCAGGTAAAAAGTAAGACTCCTGAGACCTCTTAAAAAATAAAGGATTCTCACACTGTTCTCTATCAAAGTTTTAATCATGTGTTCAGGTAAATCGTATATTTAATATGAAATAAAATCGATATTAAACTAATAACCATGTTAAAGTTAACCGTTAATAATTTTTCTTATTTCTTTTCGTATTTAAAAGTTGTTTGTACATATATATTTATTATCAATGAGATTTGAAAAAAAGAAAACAATCAAAAATTTTTCTCTTCATTTTAATCTTATATTTATTGGAAATCTCTATTTCGTGTAAAAAGTCACGTAAACAGACTTAAGTTCATAAATTATCATTCGGCACTTTAAAGCTGAAATTTCTTTTTACTAAAGTGCATTTTTACAGAAAATCCTATGAAAGTTTTGCTGCGATTTCTAATTAAATCTTCAGCAAAGAATAGAAAGAAAAAGTCGCATTTTTATATAATCTTTTAAGACTACGTATCTTTGCGAAAACTTTAAAAGGTAATTTTATAAGAACTCTCATTTCCTTTCCATAATGATGTATTTTGAAAAATTCGTTGTTTATTTAACTATAAATAACTCTATCCAATATTCCTTTGTGTGACAAAAAATAATATTAGTTTCCAAATATGTTATATATTTATAAGATATTTCTATAAAACGTGGGTTTAAAAATTCTTATAATTATATATTTTCGGTAGGTTCCTTATGCAGCTTATTAAATAAAGTTATTTTTGAAATTATATCTTAATTTATCCGTAAATGTTTCCATACGGTCTTTATGAATATGTACGAGGGAAAGTCAATAAGTAAGTCACAAACTGATATGAGAGGTCGGAAATGAGTAGTAAATTGTTTCCAAATATGCCAATAGGTGTCTACATAATCTATCTATAAGATGTTAATTTCGAATTTATGAGACAGCTGTTGTGCAAGATGAGCCGGGTCGTTCAAATGGACGAAGAAATTCAATCGAATTGTTGATGAAAAGCAAAGTGGTCGTCCAGTTGAGATAGCGACAGAAGAATCAGTGCGGAATGTTGAGGAAATGGTCGCTATGCTGTCTATTGTTGTTCGCATGTCAGCTCTAACCATATCCTCAACCTTCCGAATTGTTTTTTCTGTCGCAATTTCAACTGGACGACTATTTCGCTCTTCGTCAACAACATTGGAACTACCCTGCTCATCTTGTACATCTGCTGTCTCACAAATTCGAAATTATCATAATAGTGTTGGATTATCCTGCCATCTATTGGCATATTTGGAAACAATTTACTACTAATTTCCGACCCTTCATATCTGTTGGTGACGTAGTTACTGACTTTCCATCTTAGATTAATAGTAAAAACCTTAAATACAAAAAAGAGTGGAAATTTGACATATATATAAACGAATACTGTATAACGAAAACAATCACTGTCTAAACTGTAAGAGTAAAACAAAATATGTAACGGAATATGCATAAAAGTAAAAATAGGTTTTTTTAAACTTTTTTTTGGTACTTTTCGGTTAGCCGGGCACCAGTGTTATATATACATATATATGTGTATATAAATGTATGTATGTATATATACATATATATTTACATATATATATGAGTGTATCTATACAATATGTGTATGTGTATATATATGTATATTTACATATATGTATGTATATAAATATGTATATATAACACTGGCGCCCGGCTAACCGAAAAGTACCCTATTTTTAATAAGCATTCAATGTTCATCTTGAAAATCACGCCTGATTTCATGTTTTTTTTTCCTCAAAAATTACCGTTAGAATACATTAATTTGTCATGGGCACTAATTTGGACCATGAAAAAGTCGCTACTTTTTTACGCTTTGTTGAATGCGCAAGAAAGAAAATTTTATAAAAAATGTTAAATTTTTGCTCAATTTCTTTTTTAAGATGGGGTAACGGAAATAAAAAAATGAAACACTTTTTGAACTATCTGTTTAGAATTTCTAAATTTATTTCTCAACGTATAATCGTAGATAATTAATTTTAAGCTATTAATTGTTAAAGCATATAACAGTAGAGATGTTTTTTACTGCAATAAAATATTTTTAGAAAATGTGAAGCTATTTGTGTCCCGGACCCCCTTAAAGAGAAATACACCAAGTAATTTTCAGTTACAAAAGTTCAATGTGTGACACGGCTAGACACGGTGTGTTCTTGTTGCACGGCATAGGTCCAGTCTGTAATCCATTTCGTTCCAAACCTCCACGGTGTGGGAGCAGTCGGATGAAATGGCAGATAAAGTTGTTCAAATTTTCAACAAAACGAGCTTAAATTTAATGAGCCAAAATAATTGATGAAAGTTCGTTTTGTTGAAAAATTGAATAACTTTATCTACTGTCTGTCTCAGACAAGAAAAACCCTGGAACTGGTCTTAACTCGGTCCTGTTGCCAGGGTAACTGGCCAGTCGACTGTATTTTAGGGAAGTCCGGCATTTTCTTTTCTCCCGTTCAATTGATCATTCCGAGAATAACCGTAACCTTTTCTGCCTTTCCCCTCCAACAGACGAAGACCCTTCCTTATTTGGAACCTCCGAAAGCAGGAAATCTACTCGGGGTTTTTCTTGTCTCAGCCAGACAGTAGTATCGCATCTGACGTACAATCTTTAAATTACAATGATTTCTTCTGAACAATTCTCGAATAAGCGCAAAGAAAATCCTAAAAATATATAAATCCTACTGATGACGCCCTTATAATGGTTGGAAACGTTCTGGGTTTTCTAAGGTATTTTAAGATATTTTTAATTTGGATTTTAAATATCTTTATATTATATTTATGCATCTGAAATTAATTTTTGTACAATTATTTGTGCTTTTAAAAATGTGTATTTTAAAAATCAGGCTCATTTTATATTCTTAAAAATTAAATTTTCCAATCTTTGAGAAGAGTAGATATAATTATACAATAATTAAAATAATAAAACTTTGTAAAAAATCACCATAAAATAAAAAAAAGTACACAGGACGCGTTTCAAGCTAAAAATATTAACAGCTCGTATCCGTAAGAGAACAAGGTCAAAAATGAACTGAAAGGTAGAGAGTAGAGCTTGCAAAGAATGCGAAAGATGGCGCAAGCTGAAAAGAGCACATGCAGAAGACGAAAGTGTTGCCAAAATGATAGAAGAGAAATTGATAGAGAAAAATGGAAATAAAAGAAATGAACAAAATTAAAATAAAATAAAAGGAGTAAATTAAAATATATAAATAAATATTAATAATAATAATAAATAAAAAATATATAAAACAATAAAACAAGATAAAAACAAAAGAACCTTTAAAAAAAATAAATAAAAATAAACGAAAGAAGAGAAGAGGGAAAAGAATTACAAAAGTAATTTCCACGCTGGAGAGAGGAAAAGAGATGATGAGAGATCATTGACAAGATTATCAGAATTTTTAGAAATAAAATATGTCATGAAGTATATTTTATTAAAAGAAAGGTTTTTTTTTTTTTTTTTTTTTTTTTTTTTTTTTTTTTTTTTAAAGGTTCTTTTTTTTTTATCTTGTTTTACTCTTTTATATTTTTTTATTTATTATTATTATTAATATTTTTTTATATATTCTAATTTACTCTTTTTATTTTATTTTAATTTTGTTCATTTCTTTTATTTCCATTTTTTCCCTATCAATTTCTCTTCTATCATTTTGGCAACACTTTCGTCTTCTGCATGTGCTCTTTTCAGCTTGCGCCATCTGTCGCATTTTTTGCAAGCTCTACTCTCTACCTTTCAGTTCATTTTTGACCTTGTCCCCTTACGGACACGTGTTTACTTTAGCTGATGATGAGCTGTTAATATTTTTAGCTCGAAACATATCCTATGTATTGTTTTTATTTTATGGTGATTTTTTAGAAGTTTTATTATTTTAATTGTTGCATATCGCCAGTTTTCGGTGCTGTTTCGCTATAAATATACAATGTTTTATATGCTTAGAAATATACAAATAACACAATATATATATATATTGCCAGCGATGGTGGTGTTGTATAACTTTTGATAATTGATTTGTACGTATTTTTTAGCGCTGAATCCGAAAATGACCTTCATTTTTAACCATTATGTCAGGAATTTATACAAATATTAAATTTCAATGGTAAAAAGTCAAATAATAGAGAACATCTGATACTGAAAGGTACAGGAAATGGCTTTGTTTCATAACTTTTGATAACTGATTTATATATATGTATTTTTAGTGCTGAATTCGAAATTGACCTTCATTTTTAACCATCAAGTTGGAATTTTTTGCAAATCGTAAATTTCAAAGTTAAAAAATAGCAAAATTCTGATACTATAAAATAGATGTGATCGATGTGTGTTTTAAATTTTGGTAATTGATTTTTATGTATTTTTTAGCACTAAATCTGAAAATAATCTTCTTTTTTAATCCTTAAGTCAGAAAGTTTCGCAAATCATAAATTTTAAAGTTAAAAAGTAAAAATTTTGCAAAAAACCCTGACGTGATGTTAAAAAATGAAGGCCATTTTCGGATTCATCGCTACAAAATACGTAAGAATGAACCATCAAAATCTAAGCAATATGACAAAACCCAAATTTTGCAGGCTTGTGATCTATCTAACGATATTAGATTACAATCTAATATCGTTAAATGTCGACTTCAGGACATTGGATATTGTACGAAAAGAGATGAAATTTAATTGTCAAATTTACATTTAGAAACCTGATCTGAAGTTTTACTATTAGTTTTATTTTCACGAATTCCATGTTGTTACAATTTTTTCCAGTTTCCTTCCTATATAAAGAGTAACAATAACAAAAAAAAAAAAAACAATGAAAGGATATATATTTAACAATTTATATTCTGTCGAACGTTTGGCAGAAATCAGGTTTTATAAACGTATATCCTTCCATATGTATGGAAAAAACTACATCAAATACTACAGTACTTTAGATAAGGTAATTTACAAAGAATGTCAATTTATTTTTCAACCACTGAAGACATCTCTGCTTAGTTTAAGTAAGTGAACTGTATTAAAATTTTAGTTTGTAGGGAAAAATCGTTAACACATAAAAATAAATGTTCTAAAGCTATTTTTATTAATTTAATTTAAATTTCTTTTTTATGAATTTTAATCTCATTATTTTTCTCAAAAAATAAAAATAAAAATAAAAATCAACAAACAAGAAAGAAAAATCATATTTCACGCATAGATTACGAAACGCTTTCCAACACTTACTGAATTCTTTATCAAAACGTTGCTCTTTAATAAGGTAAAAAGTATATATATAAGTAAAAATTTTTAAAAACTCATAACATATTCGAAAATTAGATTACAGCAATTACCGTCCATAGTGAAAAAAGTAGTCCAATTATTTTGTGCTGCACTGTATTTAATCTACAATTGAAGAGCTGAGTGGAAGAACATGTTATGGTACATTTTCTTAAAAATTATTTTATCTTTTGGACGAAGGCGTTATAAGGCATTCTATCACATGGTAAATCTAAAATACCTTGGAGATTTAAGCCTTGAAGATTTAAGACATTATTCATTAATATTTAATATTTTAATATTTAATAATGTAAATAATATTAATATTTTTTAATATTTAAAAATTAAATATGAATAAGTTTTTTTGATAGCGTTCAGTACCTCACCTGTTAATATTTTAAACACATTGTATCAGACAGAAAATAAATCATTAAAATTGACAACAAAAACTTTCACATCAAATTTCTTCAAATGTAATTTTTGTTACTTAACATGTTATTCCACTCAGCTCTTACATTATTAGTACATATTCTACAAAATATGCTAAAACTTAGTTGAGTAAGAAGATGCATAATAGGTTGAAAATTCACCTTCAACCGTTTCTATCAGTATATTGAAACTAACTTGAGATCAATATACGGAAACAAACATCAATAACGATCGGGGCATAGTAAACATCAATAACATGCCACAAAATCAAGGCAATCTGAGTATATTTACGAGAATTCGGACAGACGGACAGACAAACCGAAATCCTAAACCCTATTCAACTATGTTCGAAAGTGTTTAAAAAATGTATTAACGAAAGTCTATCTGCTTAATGGAAATAAATGAAATGAAGTAAAATTTCTTATATTACATTAATAATACGATAACATATAAATATAAATGTTCTAATGTTTTCTTTTTAATTTCAACATTTATTTATGAATTTTATTGCGTTGTTTTTCTCGAAAACAAAAAAATATCAAAAAATAAGTGTATTACCGAAAATAAGATAAACAGATAAGTGAAATGGGCATTCATCTGAGGAAAGTGTCATGAATTCTAATTTTCCAAACGAATGAACAAAATGAGTTAGATTTCTTTTTCTTGAAATGATGCCAAATTATGCCAAAGATTGCAATTAAAAGAAGGATTTAAACGAATTTTTTAATTGTTTTCAACAAATGCATATTAAAATGATTAAGGATAAAAAATGTATTTAAATGTTTTATTGAAAGTATAATGTAGTTTCCATTATATATATTCTTTTTATTTCCATACCCTTGTCATTTTTTATAAAGGTTTCATTTAATTTAATCTTTTAAAATTCTATTTATAAATTCAATTCGCCACGTTTTAAATTTACATAATGCTTCCCATTTCTATTATTTATGATAGCCCTTTTATTAAACGATAAATCATACACTAGATTTCTCAACCGATATATTATCAATATAAATACATTGGCCTCCAAAAGTTACCGTACAGGGACTGGATGCTTTCGATTGCACATGTTTTGTCAAATATCTACCAACATTATTGGCGAATTGTTCTTGAACTTCTAGGATGTAAAGAACATGTTTGATTTTATATTTCTCGGTGAAGATTTATCGGGGGGTAAAATTAGGGGCTAATAAATTTAATAATAAAATAATATTTGCGATCACCTACACTGTAAAAAAACGACATTTTTACAGTACAAAGTACTGTTCATCTCGCGCACAAACTCGATCACAGTGAATGTGCTGTATCTTTCTTTGGTTTTCTGACTATATTAACATGAAAAATATAGTAGTTGCGTAAAATTAACAGCACATGTGCTGGCAATTTGGACGCCAGCAGTTTGTGCTATAAAAAAATACGTCCAAATTGCCAGTACATTGTGCTGTTAATTTTACGCAACTACTGTATTTTAAATGTTAATATAGTCAAGAAACCAAAGAAAGATACAGCACATTCACTGTGATCGAGTTTGTTCTGGCAAATTTACAGGGGTTTTTTACAGTGTATGTAACAGAAAAGGCTGGAAATGGTTTGTCACTGTAGTAAATGACTATTTGGGTCCTGTTCAACGTTTGTATGAATTTGTGTAAGCATATCACACATATTCTTGAAGTTGTTAAAGTTTTTGTGAAAAATTCAAAAGTTTTTTGTTTATAGCATACAGAGTTTTCAACCAAATTTAACACAACTTTCCAAAACCCTGACAAAGTGCAGTAGCAACAGTATACTGCAATTAAAAGATGAATATATTGAATATTTGATGAGATATGTGCATTTGTATGAAATAATTTTTAACTGCGCATGCGTGGAAGATCCTAAATTTTTTATTATATAATTTGAAAGTCAGCTATTTAGGGCAACTTATATAAAAAGTCCAGCCAAATATCGCGAAAATTCACAAAGATAGGGTCAATATAGTGAGTTGCTTCCTAAAAATAGCTTTATTATAAGGGATTTTCCACAACTTTTCAATCAGCTCACTACATCTTCCTAAGTTTTCACAACATTTGACTGGACTTTTTTACAGAAGTTGCCCCAAAATAATGACTACCAAATTATGAAATAAAAATTTTGATATATTCCGCTCATGCGCAGTTAAAAATTATTTCATACAAGTGCCCATATCTCATCAAATATTCAATATATTCATGTTTTAATTGCAGTATACTGTTGCGTCTATTCTTTGGCAAGTTTTCAGAAAGTTGTGTTTAATTTGGTTGAAAACTCTGTATGCTATAAACAAAAAACTTTTCAATTTTTCACAAAACGTTAACATCTTCACGAATATCAGTGCTATGCTTACACAAATACATACAAACGTTGAACAGGACCCAAATAGTCATTTACCACAGTGTCAAACCATTTCCAGCCTTTTCTGTTACATAGGTGATCGCAAATATTATTTTATTATTAAATTTATTATTATCCCCCTAATTGTACCCCCCGATAAATCTTCACCGAGAAATGTAAAATCAAACATGTTCTTTACATCTAGAAGTTCAGGGTCAGCTAGGTGGGGAGGCCTACCAAATGGCTTAAGCATTCACAAGCCCCACCCAGCGGTTTCCATCTACTACCGCCGTCACCACACACACACACACACACACACACACACACAAAAAAAAAATAATAATAAATATAAGGCCCGAAGGGACCTACAGGAAAGCCAATTGAGAATATTAAGATTAAATACAATATAAGTACAATATATACACGATGGAAAGCCCAATTTTTACTGGGCGTTTACGAGAGAAATTTAGATATTTGTAATTAATAAGATCATGAAATAATAGATAATAGGATTTTTAAACTTGTTGGAGCGGCAAAAGCTCAATTACTCTGCAAAGCTGGGCGTTCTGCAAAAATACAATAAAAGCTACGTATATGTATACTAAATTAGAAAGAGATTCATAATTTTAAAAATAATGTAGAATATAAAAAATAGGTAAAATAGTGAATAATTACGATGAATATTATATAATTATATACACACACAAAAGTTCAAAAGTCTATTGTTTTTGCAACAGTTCAATTATAGTTCAATCATGTTGTTTGGGGCTAAGAGTTTATTTTGAATTGGTGGTAGAACAATTCGCCAATAATGTTGTAGATATTCGACAAAACGTGCGCAATCGAAAGCATCCAGTCCCTGTACCTTAACTTTTGGAGGCCAGTGTAATTGAAAGGAAAGCAATTCATTTCAATCTGCGCTTGTACATTACTTTTAGGCAATCGTTACTGATATAAATGGATTTTAAAAATCAACATAAATTTAATAATGTTCAACTGTAGTAATTTATCTTTTCATTGCCGCAGAGATGAGTAATAAAATATGTAAATAGATTTAAATCATTTTTGTTACCAAACTATTTAGTTAACAGATGCAGGCAAATGTACTTTAATATAACAAGATTTGTGAGATAATTACTGACACATAATAATTTCCTATCCTATTCACCTGCTAAATTTAACCACGCAGATGTATTTATTTCATGTCCTTATATAAACATTTCGTAGATTTTCTGTCTGTAGGTTTTGAGGTTACTGGATGATGATTTTGTGATGGTAAACATTTACCTGTTTATCGCCAGAAATTTAAAATGTCCCCATAGGCTTTTACGTAACGGTCGTTGGATGCTTCCTCTCTCTGCATATTAATGTTACCAAATCTGAATGTATACGAAGGTATTGGCAAAACCATGCCAAGGATGCTGTAACATGTAAGGTAGACCGTTGCACATTTACGCGTTTTTTTTTTTTCAATGAATTTTCTAAATTTTATGTTTCACCTTAGGAAATTTTAGACATTGTGCTTTTATAAAGCAGTTAATAAAGTCAATTCAGTTGTTGCCCTATTTGTATTTTTAACCGTAAAGAATTTTTTTTTAGGTCCATATCTTATCAAGTGGGCACGTTTACGCATATTATACGAGATACCAAGGAGTAACGGAATTTCGCAGTGACGGACCAAACTTCCACCAGCAAATTTCAATATAAACTTTCTCCTTATTCAAAAGTGTTATTAATATACAATTTCAATCATAATTATGACAAAAACAGGTAATTAATTTTACTGGTGGAAGTTTACTTCGGCGGTAGTCACACCGTGAGTTTCCTCCATATTGTGACAACCTAAACAATCTCCTGTCAGTGTCAGTGAAACAGATTGCAATACCGGAGCCCAAAGTGAAAATTTTATTCAGAATTTACTGGCTTAAGTTTAATTCGGTGGTAATCTGAAACTGTTGATGCGGTGTGAAAAAATCAATCACCATCTTGTGATATCTTCCTCAGTTACTTTACTCGCAACTGGTAGACTTTACATTGTATGTCTCCTCCTTTTTATTCACAATTCCTTTGTTATAAGTTGCCAACTATTGTTCCTATCGCCCTCATTGAAAATTCCACCCATTTTATTGAAAATATAAGACTTTTATTTTTTTCATTTGAAATACGAGGTTGTATCAATAAGTTTTTGCCCTCACATAGAAATAATTGAGTGAAATTTATGTAACTGCTACATTGTATGAGTCCTTTACTATAGAGTCACTGTGCACTGTAACACATTTCTGCAAACGGTATTTCAAAGAGAGGGGGGAGGATGTATTCCAGGAGGCGCGATAGTAGACCCAAAAGGGGGGCATTTTTCTAGCTTTTCCCAACCCCTACCTGTGACATATTTTTGGAAAGATCTGTGACCACTTATTCATGTTATGCACCCTCGAGCACCTTCGCCCAAATTTGTCCCTCGGGGGCATGAATGATGTCCACAAAATTCAGAAAAGTGCCTCAAGGAAGGCAGAATATGGGGAGGGGCTCAGGAAGTGCATAACATAAATAAAGTAGTCACGGGCCTTACCAACAATATGTCACTTTTGGTGGTCGGTAAAAGTTAGAAAAATGCCTCCCTTTACTATCGCGACTCCTGGAATACATCCTTCCCCCTCTTTTTGAAATACCAGTGGCACAAATGTGCTACTGTGCACACTGACTATATAGAAAAGCACTCATAAAATGAAGCAATTTCATAAAAAAAAATTACTCAATTATTTCTATGTGTGGGCAAATCTTATTGATACACCCTCATATATAACTTTCATTGTAGATGAATTTCACAAATTTCGTTATAGAAAAACGCTAAAGAAAGAGGAATAAGAGGAAATAATATCATAAACCAAAAGATTTTATTTAAATTTTAATGCATTGTATCTAATTTACACATTTAAGCACACGAAAAATAAAAGCTGATTTTGCCGAGAAAAATGTGCTTTTGGTTAGATTTACGCTCAAACATAAAAGTACCGGAATTTCAACATAATAGCAATAAATAGTTGGATGTGCCAATGCAAAAACTTTCTTCTATCCCATACATCTTAATATTTCATAAAGTAGTTATGCATGTTAATACTTCAATATTATTAGTTCAATACTATACCAACTTTAATTTTCATTTTAAATTTCTGCTTCTGTCAGTTAATCGGAGTAAAAACGTGTTAATCTCGATCATGATATTTAAGGTGACTCGAGGATAGATGGCCATAGTTTTAAAGATTGAAATAAAAATTCTTAGATTGAAAATACAAGAAATAATTATGGATATTTAAAATTCTTATATATATACTCATGATATTTTGGACGAAAAAATAATTAAATATTGAGAACAAAAAGGGGAAATAAAATTGAAATTAAAATGGCAGATGGCCATTTCTCCTTCAAGCCGAGGAGAGATGGCCATCCAATACAAGAGAGAAAAAATGAAGTTAAAACAGCAAAACATAACACATTTCATATAGTTAATCATAAAAAAACATATAGCAATTTGTAAAAATGCAGTTATGTAACGGCCCTCATAGCATGCATGGTCACAGTGACGTCGTTGTTACGTCACTGTGGTCACGTCACATCTGTGACCAAAATGCCACCACTCAGTGATGTCACATTGTGACTGAGATGTGAACTTCTTAGAAAACTTTAAAAAATTACAAAAATTATTAAAAACATGTTATTTACTGTAAAAAATATTTTTCTGCCGGATTTAAAATATTTTTAAACCGTGGTCCAAGTTACCTCTGTGCCTCTAACCAAAACTTTTTATTTTAATATAACATAAAATGTAATTAATTCATCAGCGACAGAAAAAGATTTCCTAATTATGCGAATTTCATATTATTAAAAAATGTTTTAGGTAAACATACCTCGACTTATCTTTTATAAAGATTTTTGTAAATGATTATCTGTTATACTAGAAGTTTCTCAAAGAGTAGTCGAAACATTTCTATGGTTTCAAACTAAAAACTTTCTATTACAGTTAAGTCTATAGCTTTTAATGAGCACGAAGAAAGCTTCTTCAAAGTTTAGTCATATATGCATTTCTTGCTTTATAATTTGCATTCAAGTCATATTTTTTTTCTTCTTAGTGTTTCACTATTTTAAGTAACTATTTTTTTTTTAATTCTGCTTCTTTCAGACGTTTAAAATAAAAGTGACATTTCCCGAATATAAAATAAATGTACAAAATTTATGCAAAGCCCATGACATAATTAATTATTCATATTTCATTTTTTGTTTTCAAAATATATCTTTAAAAATTATTTTACAAGATGTTTTATTCTACAGAAAATTAATATTAAGAGAATGACAGATTGACAAAGAAGAACTCATCTCTTCTCGATAATCTTGTTGTATTTTTTAAGAAGATGTTTTGTATATAATTCCTGTGATACAAATTTTACTTTTAAAAAAAGGAGGGGGTCTTCATTATTACCATTAAATTAATTTGTACATATTTTGAAAATTTAAGCAATGTTTTATCTAGTAAATTCTAATTATGGATAATATTATTATTATTATAATTTACATAAATGAAACTTTACAATTCAATAAAACTGATAGAAATAAAAGGTGAAATACAATAAAACATTTTCAAACAGGAAATTGAATTAGAGGCAATTTGATAAAATTATTACGCATTTAATTTCCTTCCGAATCTGTTGTATAGAAAAACAAATAAAACCGAAAAACATCTGCTTCGAACTTCGAAACTTAAAAATCGTCTGCACTATTTCAGTTGTTACGACTCGACCACAGAATTTTGGATAAAAGTAACAGTGAAGCTTTTAGAATAAACGCGGGAAGTTCTGTGGACACTGGACAGCATAGACGTGTTGACACGGATTTAAAAACTGAAACAAGAACGTTCTCAGGATCCAAGTTAGTTCAGCTAACAAAATATAAACCCTAGAAAATTACGGTAGCTTTCACTTGTTGAAGATGATTCAAGTGATTGCTATCGTACTTATTATCGGATTTAATTGGTTCCCCAAAATCACGTAGAACGTCAATGAAATTAGGTATGTAAAAATATTATTTTCCCTGTTTGCTTTTTTTTTAAATCACAACAATTTTAGTTAGCTTCTCATAAACATGCTGTAGAACATAAATATTTCATTACATTTATTTTTTATTTTGTTGAAATATCTAAAATATTATTTTCCCTGTTTGTTTACTTTTTTTAAAATTACAATGATTTTAGTTATATTCTAATAAACATGTTATAGAACACAAATATTTCATTACATTTATTTTTTATTTTGTTAAAATATCTAACTTCCTTTTCAACAGCTTTGATCAGATTATTAAAATTAGTGATTTAAATTGCATTTTAATCTGGTTTATTTTCTTATTTAAATATTTGGTTAAAACCACATGGTGTCATAAATATGGAAGTATATGGACAAGTATTATAATCAATCATTAATATAATTAATAAACATTTAAAGATAATTAAATTATTTTTTAAAAAGGCTTTTTATAGAATAAAATTATTGGCAAACATAATTTTTTAATTTTGTATTAAGTGATGGTCTTAAACAATTTGCATTGCATGTTTTTATTTTTAAAAATTGCATCTGCTCAGAAGAGGAATTTATAAAAAATAAGACACAACGGAAACGTATACTATTAAAAGAGATCGTAGATATGTAATGTTAAAAAAAAATGATTATTTAATGTATTATTCAACCTGTGAAATGTTTTAAAATCTATAAAGAAATAGTCATAGCAGGTGAAAGCTTTTCAGTTGTTAAACATTCTTATTGAAATGTTTTCAAAGTGAACTAGAAGTCTGTTGGCAAATGAAAATATAGAAGTTACGCAATCAGTAAGAGTTTAAATATGATTTTACTTTAAAAATAATGCAAATACTTGAAAGGTATGAATCTAAAATGTAATAACCATCTTTTATGATTTACTTTTTTTTTCTGGATAATTTTATCATTTTATTTCCTGAATGATTTTATCGAGATAAATTTCAAAGTATCGATATTATACACCCTTTATAAACAGCGTGATTAAAATGGATTTCTTATTTATAATTACCATAATCTTTTTACAATATATACAGTAGAGCGCCGATTATCCGAATAAGTCGGGACCGATCCTAGTTCGGATAAGCAAAAGCTCGGATAAATGGGCAGACAGTTTAAGGGATGTTCCTGACTATTCTAAAACCTTCACACTTTATCTAGGTTTAGAACTGACAGCAATAGTTAGTACTGGAGTGCTTAAAAATTGTTTTCTTTTTTTAATTGTTTTTTTGTTTACTTTTTTATTATTTAATTTTTTTTCTCTTATTATAATTTTCTAAACTTCAGAGATTATAATTTAAGCAAAAAATAAATTGGAAGTTAGGTATTTTCTCTTTCTTTTTTAGAGAGAGAAATATTTGGATAATTGGAAATTCGGTTAAAAAGAATTCCTTGAGAGAAATACGCTGTTCGGATAATTGGAAGTTCGGTTAATTGGAGTTCCGACAATCGGCGTTCTACTGTATTTATAAAACTTTCACCAGACTTTATTCTAAAAATTAGTAGATTCTAATCTATTTGTACTATTTATGATAATATCAGAGTTATAGTGGTCATGGCAATAAATCCAGCCAGATAGATCTTTGGCAAAACATAAAAACTTTCACATTAGACGCAAAATAGAGAGGCTGCGGTGCTGTGTTTTATAAATAATAAGGTATTATTGTTTTAAAAAATCATAGATAGTAAGAGTTATTTTTATAATATATAATTTCATAAATAAAAATGTAATTTTGGCAATCAATTATTAAAGTTATTTTTTAATAATCAAAAAGTTGTTTTATATATGTATTTTACTTCAAGCAAACCCTGATGTAAAAAACATTAACCCTTTGTATCACCGTTCTATGCATACCCAAAAGTTTTACTTACTTTTACAGTGAGCTTAAAAATACGATTTTATTTATTGCTGCTATCTTCCAACATAACGAATATTGGCGAAATTGTTCTTAGAATTCTCAACATAATGATACTGGTGATACTCAGTTAATTTTCTATACCAAAACTGTATTTTTCATTTGAGTAGTTTCAAATGGTTATTGCTAAAATGTACTTCGGAAATTTTGTAATGCATGTATGTGGCATAAAAGACGTAAACAATCATATATAATGACTATATGGCACATGATGAGCGTTTCGAGTTTATATATATATGTATATTACGCACGCATAAACTTCACAATGATCTTGGCAATGCCGTTACTGCAATTTTTGCATAATCAAATTTATAGGGACCTCTATAACAAAGAAGTATCCTACCTTCTCTGCCCCAACTTGTTTGAATTACAATCATATATATATATATTATGATAATCAATATCATAAAACATATAAAATTTAATTACTTAATATCGGCATTTCTTTTTATCTTTCATTTTTTTTATTATAAATGTTGTGTAATCCAGAAAATTCAACTTCATCAGTGACTTCGAGTTTATAATGCGTATTAAATGAAATAAATTAATTTCATTCAGTATTTTCTATAGTTTAAAGAATATAAAAAGTACAGTATATATTATAAGATATTATATTTTTAACACAAATTTTATTTTGATAAAGATTTGAAAATTTAAACAAATTGTTTCTTTGGTAATTTTAATGCTTTTAACAAATAGCTAATTTTGAAAAAAAAAGTGTGGTAGATCGATCATTCAGTTGTCTTCAATATTCTCATTTATTGCAATAGGAAAGAAAGGTGCAACAAAAATTGAAGTCTGCGGGGCATTGCATTTTGATTCAATAAAATTCTTTTGGTATACTCTTGTTATAGCGGCCCCCAAGTTTTAATTGCGATGTATCGCCGAAGTATATTAATGTTATAGATGTAAATGATTTTACAACCTGCATAATTATGACTATGTGTGACATGCATACGTGTTTACAACTGTACAAGTATGTCATAGTGTGACTTCACAACATTGCCACTAGAGTCACATATTCGTCACAACGTTAATGACAAAATCGTCACAAATCACACAATTTTCACAAAATTGTCACAATGTGACTTCAAAGCAGTGTCGCTATCGTCACAGAATCATCACAGTGTTAAAGACAATTTCGTCACAAATGACACATATTTCACAATTTCATCTCAATGTGACTTTAAAGCATTGTCACATTCGTCACAAATTCGTCACAAAGTTAATACCAAAATAGTCATAAATGACACACTCTTCACAAATTTGTCACACCGTGACTTCACAAAGTCGTCACAATGTGACGTCACAAAAGAGCTCTAAAACGGCCATAACGACTTCACATTCTATTCACAATGACTTCACATCGACGTCACCATGCCTAACGGGGGAAAATGAATGAATAAAATTCGAATAAACAAAATTTGAAATATAATTTAAATTCTTCACTTTTCGTAAAATTTTACTACATTTTTGGCAAAGGTCTTGATAGTTTGTACGCTTTTCATAGAACCGCTTGAGGCACCTTGTGCACTGCATCTAGTCATGCTGTTACCGTGTGTCCCAAAAATGACTGATTAATTTAAAAATTCAATAACTTGGTAACGGTGACAGATATTAAAAAAAATTCTTGCGGGAGTGTTATGTAAGATATCGGGAGTTTATATGCTGCAATTCTCACTTTTAGTTACAAATAGCATCGATAGATGGCACTGTAAGTAATAACCGCTAAGTCCAGGATCGATTTTTCTGCCTCTCTCTTCTTCCATACGAAACAAAAGGAGATTAAAATGTATTCAATGGATCCCGAAGTACTAAAAATCGGATCTGGATTTATTGTTTGAAATTCGAACTCACAAAACGAACTCACTCAAGAATCACAGTAAAAAAACTCCTGACATCATACATAACCCTCCTGCAAGAATTTTTAAAATATCTGTCACCTTTTGCAAGTTATTGAATTTTAAAATCCATCAGTCATTTTTGACACACCCGGTATATTCTTCTTTACAACCAACACAGTGATACTCATCCAATTCTAATTCGGAAAAAGTAGAATCTGATAATTTCAAATGTATGTAATTTTCTTCACTGCTAAAAGTGTTTTTTTTCTCGAATTTATTTTAATCTTCTTCACGGTTTTACGTTTACTTATAAACTTTATCTGTTTCTGGGATAAAGTTCCAAAGTTTTTCAATATCTTCTGATAAAAAGTACATGATTAGGTCCTATATTATATTATAGCTATTGAAATATTTATATTAGTTGAAATTGAAACTATTATATCAATTAACATAATTATAAACATAAAAGTTACATAGCTATTTTAAATATAATTATATTTAGTTTAAGTCCTCATTCTGTATAATTTTGTAATATTTTTTAGGTGGTCATCTCTCCTCGATTTGATGTGGAAGGACAGATGACCAACCAATTTAAAGCATCACGCCGCCATTTTACATCTTTGTTTTAGGCTTAGGGGCAAAGATTGGATTATATACGTGCCTTAAATGTCGTATAGTTAAAAAAAAAAAAAAAAAAAATGTAACGTACGTACATCAAAACATTCAGATACCTAACTCAACAAAAATATTCAACCACTAAATTAAATAAATATTAAAATTGCACTTACTTTTTATAATGGAAAAACACAGCTGCAATGAATGAACCAGTTGGGATATTTCCTACTGACAAAGTTTATGCTGAAATCTACGTTTAATTTTTGGAAAGACCATCTCTCCTCTATGACCATCTATCCTAGTGTTAGCCTATTAAAATCAACAGTTTTTCGTTATTTTGTAGTTCATAAGCAGTTTGCGAATAACCAGATTAGTAGTATGCTAATTCCCGTAGCTGCACGAGCCACCGAAGGTCAACAGAACTAAGAAAAACCGAGAAAATTATACAAAAATCGCTATCACAGCATCTCTGTCCGACAGAATTATTCCAAATTCAAGGAAGACCAGCTGGTCATAGGCAAAACCATACACAAAAAATTGGTTCACTTCAATGCATAACTTTATACACTTTTCGATGCCACAATAATGAAAATGGCACAAAAGTCGCTATTACAGCAACTCCTTCCGGCAGAATATTTTCAAATTCAAGGAGAAACTGCTGGCCACAGGCAAATACATACACAAAAAATTTGTTCAATTCTATGCATAACTTCATACACTATTGGTGGTACAACAATGAAAATGGCAGAGACCCCTTCCGGCGGAATAATTCTAAACTGCAGGAGGGCCTGCTGGTCTTAGCCAAAAACATACACAAAAAATTGGTTCAATTCTATGCATAACGTCAGACAGTTTTCGATGGTACAATAATGAGAAAGGCACAAAAATCGCTATTATAGCGCCAACTCAGCAGAATTTTTACAAATTTAGGAAGGACCTGCTGGCCATAGCCAAAAACATACACAAAAAATTTGGTTCGATTCTATGAATAATTTCACACAGTTTTCCATGGTACAATAATAAAAATGGCACAGACATTTCTATTACAGCGCCCCCTTCCGGCAGAATATTTCTAAATTGCAGAGGACCTACTTGCCACAGCCAAGTGCATACACAAGAAATGTGGTTCAATTCTATGCATAACTTCACACACTTTTCGAAGGTAAAATGGCTACACACGGACACACGGACAGACAGACATTTTTTAGAAACATGTTTTATGGGGACTCTGACCCTTAAAACGTATAAATCTGTCGAAAACCGGAAGTCTAAAAAATTTCAATTGCAATATTTCGAATTCATTATTCTTCTATTAAAGGTAGAAGAAAGTAAAAGTTAAATTAAATACTTTTCTTCTCTCTGCGTAACTTCGTTTTCAAATTCGTAATTTTTAAATCATACCTACTTAATAATTATTGTAATAATATGACAGTTAAATAATAAAACTTCGTATTAGTGATCATAAAACAAAAACACGTCCAGGAAGCGTTTCGACCTAGAAATTTTAACAGTACGTCGTCAACCAATGTTAACATATGTCCGTAAAGGATAAATTATAGAACTGCTACAATTGTATACTAATTATGCACTTCTTCAAATATATTATGAAGAATAACTCTAGAAATAATCAATTTTCATAAGGCTTTTTATTTTTGGCATAAGTTACATCTTTTAAAAGGTCTCATAAATCAAGGTTACTTAGCTTATCCTTTTCATAGGTAATTTTTTAACATTCTTTAACAATGAATTAATTACTTTAATAAAGTATCATTAATTAAAGCACAATACATCCATTTAAGTATATCATTATTACAATAAATTTGATCACACGTACACAATTATAATTTTATTACAAGTAAAATTATTTTTATTCAATATTACTTTATAACAGTGAAAATCTACGAAATACCGAAAATTCCAATAAACTTTATTTCTTTTTAACACTTTCCGACAAAGTTGAAAAAGTGTTTATGCTTTCGGTTTGTCTGTCTGTCTTTTAATGTATTTTGACTGCTTGAAATGTACTTTAGATTTTATTACTCTACTTCCAGAATCACATTTACGGCTAAGGACAAATTCATATTCAAAGCCGTTATTAGATTACAATTCCAAATTTCTTTTTGAACTTAGTTTTGCTTTAAAAATATTTTAAAGCTTTTCGACAAGCTTTTAAAACTTAAAGAACTTCGTTTATTTATTTCTTTTTTAGATTATTATTATATTTTCTTTATATTTTTCTTCCTAAAAGGAAAGAAATTTTGAAATAGTTGTAAACATCTTCATTCGCTTACAAAACAATTTTTTTTAGGGTTCCGTACTTAAAAAATAAAACCGGACCCATTATAAGACCGCTCGTGTGTCTGTCTGCCTGTCCGTTTGTCACACCCACTTTTCTCGTAAACTATGTAACGTGGAAATTTCAAATTTAGCACATGTAATAAAGGCTATTGGCCCACATATTTATAGCTTATTAACCATTCACAATAATATCTAGGAACAATTAAGGGGGCTAATAAAGTTATTTAAAAATAAATATATTTTCTTTTTGTGTATATCAAGTGGGGTATCATATGAAAGTTCCTGTAATGTCTATCTCAAAAATACATATTTTTTCAATTTTAGGAATTATATTTTCAACGATATCGTAAGAAATGTAATGCAAATATATCTCCCCCCCCCTCCTCTATTTCCGAATCTACTCAAACTATAATTATGAACTAGAAACCAGGAATTCTACTTTTTCAGAATTTAGTGTCGCCCCCGAGGAAAAAATATATGTATATATAAATAGTGCAAAACATATTTCAATTTTAAGACTTAAAGCACAAACTTTTATTTTGTGTAAAATGACGTCATTCGCATCCGCTTAAGAATTCCACATTTACGATCCACTCTTAAACATCTACAGTAAAGAATGCATAGGATGTCCCTATATAAAAATAATACACAAATGTAACAAAAAGATGCCGTCATTAAAGAAACTAAAAACGGCTATCTAATGATTCATTGGCATTCATTTGTTTGTAACATTAATATAGACGATTTCAGTCGTGACTTCAGTCATGACGTTTCGTTTTCGTTGGAAACTGACTCCAAACAAACGGTTGCTATGTTGTATTTTCTATTTTGTTTGTGTGTTGCAGCTATATCTTATATCTATATCTCACATCTAAGTGTTTTAATACTTGATATGTACTGGTAACATTTTCAACGATTTAGATTTAAAAAGAAATGGCGCATAGCAACCGTCAGTTTCCAACCAAAACGTCATGACTGACGTCACACTGAAAGGGTCTACAGATATTTAAAATTAAATATAGTTTATAGTAGCTCCATGTTTCATTATTCGAAGAAATTATTCGTTTATATATTTTTTTCAAAATAGCACGTATTTTAATCACATTTTCATTTGGTTGTTATGGGAAAATGGCAACAAAAAGATATAATTGCTATTTTTCAACTATTTTTCCTTTACTTTCTATATAAATGCAGTATTTGAGTTGCCAAAATTAAACAAATGTTGCTATTAACTACAAGAAAATTAATATTTCAAAAATAAATGGAGATACAGTTTTTAAAGAAATTGCATTTAAAAGTACTTTTTTTCCCAAAACGACGGTATAAACATTGAAAATGTGCGATGCTTAGAAATTAAAAAAATTGCTATAGTGCATATAATTGTGCAATGATACATCTCCTTTGTTTATTGCTAGAGTCTGTAAGGTAACGTTATTTTTTGGAGACAAAATAAGCTGGGAGAAAGAAATTGCAATACCGTTCCGGGGGCTAAAAAAAATAGGCGTGGTAGAAGTGCATTTAAACCTTGCAGGAAAACTGCAAAAATTACCCTATGTCACGTAATTTTTGCGTTACACACAAATTTAACTTTGTGGGCGAAGTAAAGGAGTTGAGGTACGCTCGAGGTACCTATCGTAGTGGAAGTATAAAAGAATTGTTGATAATGACTTTTGAAAAATAATTGTCGGTAATTAGACAAGACCTTTAAAGACACGGACAGTTTGGACTTGCATAAAAACATAATCGTTAATAAAATACTTATATTCATCCTATCAAGTTGAAATAAATTTTTTTAAACATGTACTGGATGACAATTGATGTTAATATAGTTTTTTTTCAAATATTAATTCATTAATTATATTTTAATTAATTAATTTTAGTTTTGTATGGGAGACAAAATGGTCGCCATTGGTTATTGAACAGCATTTAGTTCATTTTCATATCTATAGGGGGGGTACCATTGGTTTACCCTGTTCTGTCGCCAAATATCGCCAAGTTTGTCGCGAACTCGGCGATATATTGCCAAACTTGGCGACCAAACTGAGTCGCCAAAAGTGACGCCAACTTGGCAATATCCCAAATTTCTCCAAATTCCCATAGACTTCCACTGTAAACTAATAGGGTTACTTGCTTATAGAAAATCAATAAATTGAGATATTTTAATGCAGCAAAAACTAATAGGGGAGAGTAGCCAAATTTGGACCACTTCACTTATTTTCAGGTGTAACACACTTCATTTTTGGAATTTCTGCAAAATATCACTACACGTAGTCAATCTATTCATCTACTAACTAAATATGCCTTCAGATAAATTTCTTTTAGAAAATCTTTATTTAACTGGTCGCCTAAGTTGGACCCCGTAGTCTCTTTAATTGGACCAAACAATATCAGGTTTTTTTAATGACTAGAGAATATAACTAATTTTATTAAAAGCAAAGTTTGCGATTAATGAAACAATCAAACAAAATAGCAGCAAGGAAATATAATGGAATCAAATATCTATAAATAAAGGTAAATATTTTAAATCAAAATGTATTCAAAATATAAATCAAAGTTATTAGTAATTAAGAATAGAAATTATGGAACTGATTACCAGTTACTTGAATATCATGTAATGAGTGATAAAAAGCTTACACATGAATTTCGTTTATTGATTTTTTTTCCAGCGCACGCAACATGGAACCGCATTTGGCAATCTGAACACTGAATCATTTGTGCGATTTTATTTTTCTTGCAAATTAGGCAAAAAAAATCATCACTGTCTAGATTTTTCTTTTTAGTTTCTGAATTTTTAGACATTTGTTTGCAACAGAAGTTTTCTTTGCATTATGTTTGTAGTTCTTTCCTTCCATCATTTTCTTTCCAATTGCATTACGACTATTTTTTAAAACATGATGTTCCAATTGCTTTTGTGCTGTAAGAGCTTCTTTTTTTTTGTCGTTTTCTTTTTCATTTCAAGGTTTACTTTATATGGCAAAGATGTTAACACAACTGTTTTATTGCTCCCCCTGTACTTTGATTTAACTGAATTTAGCAAGGGAGATAACATTTCTAAAGCATTTTTTGGCTTTTTTTGGGGTGGGGGGATTTGTAGCTGAAGCCTTCTCGCAGATCAATTTCTTCACATCTTACTCTCTCCTTTCTGTTTCCTATATCTTTAACGGCTTTTGTTGTCACGTGTTCTCTTCGAGACAGTTTGTGTGTGTCGTTTTCAACAGTTTCAACATTATATTAAAAAAGTGTTTAAAAAATACGCTATGATTAATCAAACGCAAGCAATGTATATTCAAACAATGTTTAATTCACGCCGCCCCCCCGGAGCCATGAAATAACCACTCCCCACGGAAGGTTTGAGATTTTATTCATTTTAATGGCAAAAAAGTGTAATTCCATCCTCCAGAACTGCAAAAAGTTCGCCCCCCCCCCCCCACACACACACACATCTCACGGAATCGCAAATATTCTCCGGGAATGAATTTAACTCTGTAAACCAAAAACGCCGTAGAACTAATTCAAAGGAAATAAATACAAATACATACAAAATAAAAGAAATTGCAAGCAAATTTATTGCATAAACATGTAAAAATATTTTTATTTTTATATAGGCTTAAGGGGGCAAGGGACCTTAAAATCCTTAAAAATAATTTTTTTTATTTTTTGTAAATTTCAACTAATTATAATTCAAGGGTACATTATATGCATTATGACATGCATTTATCACAAAAAAAAAAAAAAAAAAAAAAAAAAAAAAAAATGGAATTTTACGCGTTGTTTTAGAAATCTTCGAAATGCCCCCTGCGTTCCCCATATCAATGAAAATCCCCAATATTTTTTATATAAGTTTGGTTTATATATATAAATGAAATAGAGCATCGGATTTTATGTATTTGAATTTAACGGTTTAAAAAAAAATTAAAAATTTTGAAATTTTTTCGAAAAAGTTTAAAAATTTTTCAATTTTTTTTCTTAATCTTTAAATTTAATTATATACAATTCGATGCTCTATTTTATTTATATATATAAACCAAACTTATATAAAAAATATTGGGGATTTTCATTGATATGGAACACGCAGGGGGCATTTCGAAGATTTCTAAGACAACGCGTAAAATTCCATTTTTTTCATAAAAATAATTTTTTTTTGTGATAAATGCATGCCATAATGCATGTAATGTACCCTTGAATATTATTTAAGATAAAATTTACAAAAAAAAAATAAATAAATAAATAAAAAATTCAAAATATTTTTAAATTTTTCGAAAAAAAAATTCAAAATTTTTAATTTAATTTTTTTTCCTTTAAAATCAAATATATAAAATTCGATGCTATACTTTATTTATATATATATATAAATCAAACTTTTATAAAAAAATATATATATTGGGGATTTTCATTGATATGGAACGCGCAGGGAGCATTTCGAAGATTTCTAAGACAACGCGTAAAATTCATTTTTTTCTCTCTTCCATTTTTTTCTGATTGCTTAAGAGGCTCAAAGGCCAACATAGTGAAAAAGATTCCATGCCAGGACTCGAACACGGGCCATCAGTATAGCGCACTGACATTCTACCGACTAAACCACATGGAATGATACCCAGCCTGGAAAATTTCTCACTATTATATGTTGGCAAGGCTACAAACGCAGCACAAGATGGAATATTTATCGTGAGTCACCGACCTGGGGGGACGTTATTATTCCAGAGAGAGAGAAAAAATATTTCTTTTTCACTATGTTGGCCTTTGAACCTCTTAGGCAATTACTTTGAAATTTTATTTTCATTTGAAATATTGTATGCAAGGCAAATATATTTTTCTCTCTGGAATAATTTTCATGTATTAATATAGTTTCTATCGATACTGGATTTAATTAAGTTACGTGTTCGCCCCAGGTCGGTGGCTCACGATAAATATTCCATCTTGTGCTGCGTTTGCAGCCTTGCCAACATATAATAACGAGAAATTTTTCAGGCTGGGTATCGTTCCATGTGGTTTAGTCGGTAGAATGTCAGTGCGCTATAGTGATGGCCCGGGTTCGAGTTCCGGCATGGAATCTTTTTCACTATGTTGGCCTTTGAGCCTCTTAAGCAATCACATTGAAATTTGATTTTCATTTGAAATAATCATTGACATGTTTGACGAACATATTTGAGGAGCAAACATTCAAACTGTGTTTTCTCACAAAAAATTAAAAAATGAGTTATTGTTAGTTTTAGGAACTCTGTGTTAAATTACACAGAAATAAGCGGTTGTTTTAATAATTTTTTTTTCGATTATAAATCAATTTTAAAACTTGGTGTTTCAATCAAAGAGTGTTTCCTCCAAAGCCTGCATTCAGTCAAACAGTGATTTCCCCAGCCTGCTAATCACAGTTGTCACTCAATGTGTACTTTCGAAAACTACCATACATATCACAATTGAAACGGATTGTTTTAGAGAAAAATAAGAGAACTGTTAAGGTTTAAAGGCTTCCAGAGTTATAGATTGCAAGATCTAAGTGAAGAATATGATATATATCTGTCATGAGTTTTGATTGAAACACCAAGTTTTAAAATTGATTTATAATCGAAAAATTTTTTTTAATTAAAACAACCGCTTATTTCTGTGTAATTTAACACAGAGTTCCTAAAACTAACAATAACTCATTTATCTGTTGTAAGTGTGTGGCTGTCTAGATGAAGATATTGGTTTTAACATTTGAAGTGGATTTATGGCAAACGAGTATTTATTTAGTAGATATTTAATGAATACTACCTGGTACCATAATCTGTCATTTTATTTTATCAAGAATCAAATGAAGTTCAGTATTTGCTCAAATAAAATAAAGCTTTTGTATTATTTGTGAGTTAGGACTTATTTCATTCAAAAAGCCTTTTATCCACTTGTCAAACAATTAAAACATGTTTCCTCCTATGAATTCGGTCAAAACGTGATTTCTCCAAAAATTAAATGTATTTTTTTTTAATTTGCTTTAGGTTTAATATCTTGTGTATGCTTGCAATTCTTTCTTATAATCAATATTAAAAATACACAATAAAAATTAGAATTAAATACAAGTTATTTTCTAATTTATCAGTTTTTTGTGTTTTTTGAAAATTTGTATCTCAAGGAGAAAGCATGGTTTGAATGTTTGCTCCACATTTTACTGACAAACATGATAAATTAACAGCATTGACAATAAAAATAATATTATTTATATTATTCCTTTATTCTTATATGTATAAATTCAGTTGCGCAGCTAAAAAAAAGGTTTTATTGAATATATATAGCATTTGACTGCCTAAGGGGAGCTGCTCAGACGTGGGGACCACGTCTGTAGAACATAGATGTTCCCCCCGGAGCATTTTATTAAGGTCTTAAAAAAATGCTGTTCCAGTTAAAGAAAGCAAGGAACGTTTCCCAAAATCAGTACTAGCAAAATACATTTTGTTATGATAAATGCTTCTTTAAATCTCGAAAATCTGTTGGTTTCCCGTGTTTCTAAAGATAAAGAACGCTTTTCGGAATTATGGATAACTCGGCTTCCAATGCTCTACCAACGGTGCTATCCTTAACGAATCTATCCGATATACTGTTCACCCAGAAACCTTATTGATTACGACACCTGGTCTGATATCTGAACAGTTCAATAGAATCAATCGCATATAATATAACTGCAAGAAATGTTGGGTACATATTACACTTCATTAATTTTAGCACAATTATTGTAATGAATAAATAAATTACACGGAATTGTGGATAACTCAGCTTCCAATGCTCTACCAACGGAGCTATTCTTGACGAATCTGGCAGACAAAGAATTCGCCCAGAAATCTTATTAATTACGACATCTGATCTGATATCTGAATAGCTCAATAGAACCAATCGGAGATGATATAACTCCAAGAAATATTGGGTACGTATTATTACTTCATTATTATTACTTCGTTATTATTGCTTTATTAATTTTAGCACAATTATTGTAATAAATAAATAAATAAATCACACGAGTTCTGGACACTTTTTCACTCATTTGGAAAATTACAGCTCGTTTGATTTATTTAAACTTTAGAATAAATGTGTTAAAATTAATCAAACATAGCATTTCTATAACAAAAAAAAATAAAATAAAATTTATTATTAAATGCATTAAATATTACTAAACATTATATTTTTAATTTATCAAAATTTAATTCAAAGTTAAATCTTCCTTACTTTAGAAGAAAAACAGTGAAAACGTTGGAAGAAACAGACAGAAGATTCCCGTGAAAAGAAAATGTGTTTTACTTTTAAAGCATTTTGAATATTTTGAAATGTATTTAAATTCTTTCTACAAGAGTTACAGAACTGTAATGGCAAAATTGGAGTTGAAATTTAAGAACAAAAGATGTTAAAAGCCATTATTAGATTAAGATTTCAAATTCTTTGTAAGTTTACTTGTTTTTTGCGAAATGTTTCAATCTTTTAAAAAAAAAAAAAAAAAAAAAAAAAAAAAAAAAAAAAAAATTAAACTTAATGGAAGAGCTTTTATTTTTGCGGATGCGATTTTTATTACTAACAAGGAAAAACGAAATTGTTCTTAAATATTTTCCTTGATTTCCTCATTGTTTTTTATTCGTGAATTCAACAAATCAACTATATTAAAAATCAGTTTGGTTTGTTTATCTGAAGGGAGGTAATAGCGTCTGTAAATCATGTAACTTAAATTTCATTATTAAAAGTTAATTTTATTTTAAAACTACTTTAAATGAAAGAAGTTCTGAATATCTTCCAAGACACTATAAACTGTACCGCAAAGAAGCTATTCATGTATTTTTTTTAATCTACAAACATAAGTAAATTGTGCACACAAATAAATAATATATATATATATAAATAAAATGTTTATATGTATATATATGTAGCATTTTGCTATCGACTTTCAGACATTTTGGCGACACTAGTATATCTCGAATTAAAACGTAGTAGAAAAATCAAGACCAAACATCCGTTATCATGAAAACATCGGATTGCAGTCAGGGTGGCGAGTAAGGCAGGCTTAATAAACATTGAGAAATTTCCCATCACATAATGAATAGAGTCATCGTAACTTTAAACTTGTTTATTTGACAAAAAACATATCAAACACTCCCAGTAGCTGTTTCATCAACTCTCAATAATCGATCATTCACTTCATAAAACTTTAGATGTTACAAGATTAGGAACTACACATTAGAACGTTCACTCCAAGCGACACAGCTTAATTAAACGACCGGAAAAACGTAAATTATTTCGCTCCTCGCCGATGTAACGATATATGTACTACAAGCAACAGAACGCTGACGGATACAGAAAAATGGAAAACCAATTCCAGCAGAGAGATGGGGAAGGACGGGACATAAAACAAGCTATGATTCGATGGGAAGGGATGACGTCGATAATGAACTCTTTATACGGCGTCAGAATTAAAGCGCCATTAAATGATGGCGGGCGCATGGAATTGTGGGTATAGAACACCAAAGAACAAATGATATTAAAAAACATTCGAAAGAAAAAAAATTTAGTTTTAGAAGAAACTGAACAAGTAATTTAATGGGTTTTATAAGATTAGACGAATGTATTTTTAGAATAATAAAAGAATACGCAAATTTAAATGCTTGGAATAAAAGACTTAAGATATTATTAAAGATAGGTAAAAAAGGAAAAATATTAAGAATTTGGAATAGTTTTACTAAGGAAAAGGGGCAAAAATTTTTATTATTACATATATATAAATTCATATGTAAACAGGCATGGTTGTGTTCGCAGCTTTTTCTATCATTTGGCAACAAATTTCACATTCTGAAGCCAGAATCGCTCCAAGCTTTTTTCAAAATTACAAAGTTCCTTACAATGGGGAAAGTAAGGTAATTATGTCTAAATGTGACGCGATTCCCCATAGTTTAGTCGCATTTAGGGTATATTTGGCGTTTTATTAAATCTATCCTATATATATAAAATCCTAATGAAACGAATTTATGAAATGGCTGAATTGAAACGAATTTATGAAACGATTTCATGCAACGACTGGTTAAACAACTGATTATGTTTCACGGCGACTTCTCCTAAAATATGTAATACTATGTGTTAAAATTAGCACCAAAAATCCGTATTGATCCGTAGATTTCAAATCTGGTATTAGAATTTTCAAATTCGTCTTAGTTTTTTAGATATTAATTTTTCTTCTAATTTTAAATACATTTCTCTAATGATGGCAACTCAAATTTTAATCATAACAGATATTTCTTTTCATATTTTAGAAAAGGTCTACTTTAAACTAATTTGGCGACCAGTTTGGCCTCCCTTAAATGTTTGCTAAGAAATATATCGTGTAACTTTTATTCATAATTCAATTTACATGAACAATCTTTCGCCAAATCGAAAGATTGAAAGAGAAACCAAGAACTCGGTATTTTTATGACGCAGGTGATAAATCGCCAAATATTTTTCCCGTCGCACTTTTTTTATATTTCATTAATTTCATTTAAAATAAAATTCTTTCATTCATTTTATTTAAAATACAAAAATTTCATTTAAAACTAAACGTTTAAAATTGATGGCTTTCACTTCTTTAAAAAAAAAAAAAAAAAAAAAAAAAAAAAAAAAAAAAAAAAAAAAAAATGTATATATATATTTATATATATTCGGCACAGATGTCATAGACGCACCGTTGTTAATTAGCGCCGAAATGGCATTATTTTGATTGACATGGTAACCTGACTATTGTTGTTTATTTAATAATAAATGTTTACTTACTTTTATTTCTTTTTAAAAATTATATAACTTATTTTGTTCTATAGTTATTAATTCATTTTTTTTGTTATTTCCATTGTAATTTCTTTTTGAAAATAATAGAAAATAATTAAAAAATACGGTACTACTTAGTTATTCCGTCGACCTGTTTCGCCAAATTATACAAATTGACATAATTTTTATTTTAAATAACGAAAGAACAAATAAATTAGTATAACATTAATAAATATACAAATAAAACTTCGAAATACTAGGTTGAGCAAAAAGTTCTGGGAAATTTGTGAAAGTTTCGTTGTTATGCGCAAATTAACAACAAAAGCAACAAGAAATATTCTTCAAAGTAGAGACCAAAATAGCCCACGACTTTCTGCCATCATTCTGACAGATTCCGGTTTTGCTGGAAGTACCTTTCCGGGTCCTTGGAATCGAAAAACTCTTCACATGCTTCTTCAACTTCATTAAAGGATTCAAATCGACGGTCCTTGAAAAAGCGTTGCATTGATCGAAAGAGGCCATCATCGGATGGAGCCACGTCTGGACTCTAGGCGGGATGTGAGAGAATTTCGATGCCGTCCAACTGTGCTACATACGATACAAATTCTGGTAACTATTAGATTAAAAATTTCCCAGAACATTTTGCTCAACCTAATAAAAATCACTTGATGACGGAAACACGTGTAACTTGCTTAAAGTCAAGTGAATGTGGCATTTACGATCAACCATTATTGGCATTTAACCTTATAGTTTGGCGATAGATTTTTGGTCGACGGGATAACTAAGTAATACCAAAAATACATGTGTAACTGGTATTTGAAAACGAGGTTTTCGCCATATTTTCGTTTAAAAAAATCCCGCCAATCCTGCGGTGCGTACATGACATCTGGCCAAATATTAAATAATGCAACAACCCATGACATTTAATTTCAACTTCAAATCAATGTTTTAATTTACCACTCGGAAAAAAAATGTTAACTGGCGAGTTGAAAAAAAAGCTATTGGGGAGATTTGCACCCAGCTAGCGTAACAGTATCAAGAATTCTTTGCAACCATGGCAACTTTTATGTAGTTTTGTTCGAAAGAAAAATTTATTTTTAATCAAAAGGGAAAACTTTCGGCACAGATGTCATATACGGCCCCATATTGGCGCGATTTTTTTCTGACGCCAATGTAATATACGCAACGGGTGCTTAACTATCGACAAAGTATCGTTATTTTGTTTGATATGGTGAGCCAGACGTTGTTGTTCATGCTGTTGATGCTTTCCCCAGATTGGCGTCGGAAAAAAAAAATTCGCGCCAATATAATGTATATGACATCTGTGCCAAACTTTCATATGAAAGGCGAAGGGATCAGACCGTATTTGTTTATGGCAGTTACATGACTTGAACTATTATAATATTGACGAAATAATGGTTATAGAATAATATTTGGCAACTTATCTCCTGTGCCTGACTAACATTAAAGTACCAAAATTGCGAAGTAAAAAGCAAAGTGCTCCGCCCGGAACTGTTGATGATAGTCACATAAATTAGACTATTGTTATAGAGATTGTTTTAAAATACCGGGAGACAGAGACTCTGTATACTTAATTAATTTTATTTTAGCTTCTTTTTAAATGTTTAACTGATCCTCTTTAATAAAAACGAAAACAACCATTGGATGTTTTAACAGCAACTGATTCGGCCTAAATTTTTTGCAATCAAAGGGAATTGAATGGAATTCCGTTTATAGGGAGATCTGCACAGCTTTTTTCAGTATAGTTCAATCTTCTCTAATACTTTAAAACCCATCAGATTAGCGTGTTTTTAGATTCTGCGGTGTCTGAACGGGGTTGGCGAGCGTAGCTTGCAGGGGGCTGAGGCCCCTAGTAAATATATATTTTCCTACGCAGGAAATTGTTGAATACTGTACCTTTAGCTCAAAACTAACTTGTTTTTCAGAAATGGAATAAATATCAGTAGTATAATCCCACAATATACGACTGTCGCATTTAGGTGATTTTTGTCGCATTTACGGCAGTTGAAACATAAATGAGACGTCCAAAGTCCTAAATGTGACAATGCGTTTCATACATGCCAATTTATCTGAAAATATTCATTTAACCCTTAACTGCTTACAGAAATAGTCGCACAGCTACGACATTTATAATTTAAAATCACTTATTCAGTAGTTTCTAGCATTAATACTAAGGTTCCAAACGGAACAAATTTTCACAAATATTGGAACGGAACATTTAAATGGAAAATTTCAAATTAATCCGTGGCAATTTTAAAAAAGAAGTGGTTTGTGAGACCGCTAACAGTAATTAATGGTTAAACACTAGTCACGGAAAACTTCGTTTAAAATTCACGAGTAAATATTATCCCGTAAAATCCACAGTAGTGCCGTGCCATATAGGATTCCGTAACTTCAACTGCGTATATTTTTATTGGCAATATAGTGGTAATAAAATATCGCACATGATTTCTGTAAGAAATTTAATGTGGACTCGAGATGGGATAGTAATTTATTTAGTTAACGAAAATTACAAATTAATTAAAGAATGTCTAAATAATGCCATTATTTTAAATTCTGATCGGAGCGAATTCGCATTAGTGTGGGATTCACGAGTTAAAAGAGTATTTACAATATATTTCTAATATTGTTAACAAGAATATTTATTACATATAACTCGAGTTATTATGAAAAGTCACATGATAAAAATATTAGACTTACTAATAGATAAAATCGTGCAATGTTTTTAATATTTAGATTTAAGCAGACCTGATTGAGCCAAAGAGATTCCCAGAGTCTGATATTTTCTTGCCTCTGCCCATCTCCTTTTCCTTACATTTTCACAAAAATTGAAAATTTTCTATGCCTCAGTATACATATATGGTAGCATAAATACACATTTAAATAAACAGAGTTTTCTTTTTTGATCTTATACTCTTCTAAAACTATAAAAGGTTTATTATAATGAGAAAAAGTTAAAAACAGAATACAAAATTCAGATTTAAGAAAATAGTTTAAAAAAAATTGGAGACTAGGGCATAACTCAGCTGCATCATGCTTTAATCAGATTCGACATTTAAGCTACGGAACGTTTTAATGTTTGTAAAATTAACTTTCTTAATCGCATTAACATAATTTAAGTGTTTTCAATCTACACAAGATTTTTCAGAATTTTCACCATATAAAAGTATTCCGAATCCCGTAATCATCGGATATACACCGCTATTCTTACACCAATTTTTTAAATTAATAATATTAAAGACACTTATTCTTCGGTTTTAATCATTTTAAACACAGATTTAAGTACCCAGTTAAAGAAAAACAGTGTGTGAGAGGATCATGCTGAAATTCTTAATTTACTAATCAAACACAGCTTAATTAAACACAATTTATGCTTTACTTACGAATTTAATACGATATATGAAAAATACCATATAAACTTGCCTCGTTAATCTCTTAAAAGTTTCTCCGCATTTCGGACATTGAGTTTGTCGTTAATAAGTATCTAAAGAAAACGAAATCGCAAAATGTGTAGAATGTTTTGAAACTCTAATTTTAAAATTGGTCGCTTTTTCTTAAGCTTAAAATATAGGTAAATGAAACATAAGCCGTATTCCTTCACGTCCATCCAATCATTTGATTTTCAAGTCAAAAAAGAAAAAACCTGAGTCACTTTCGGGATTCTTTGCCTCATTTAGGGAAGATGGGGGCGCTTTATATTAAATGATGTCTATTTTAATGGGATTTGTTTTAAAAGAAAACGTTTTAAATGCAGAGAAATGCTTCGCGCTTTTTTTCCCCTGAAGTTCGGATGTCACATTATATAGCATTTATTTACGATTCTTACATTAAGATATTAAGTACAATGACATTGTCGCATTTAGAGATCATCACATTTAGGCACAATGACCTTAATTTATGAAAAAGACATTTTACCGACACTTTTTAGTTAACATCTTAGAAAATTATAATTGTTTTTAATTAAATTTATATACTTTTCTATGTACAATCTTGAAATTAAACCTTACTGTCTCTATCGCAAATCTTTCTATAAAAACATACTAATCTATTAGTAATAACGTCTACTAATTAATAATTTACTTTAATTCTTCTTGAGGGGTAGTCTTCATACTGAATTTGCATCCAACTTTGAAATGATTCAATGCCAACACTTAATTTTGAACTCATATTTGGTTTATCAGATAAATTTTACTTTCGGATACGAAGCGGGAAGAAATTCAGTTCGATAGTTCAGAAATTATGTAGTTTTGAATTCTGCCCCTCCTAATGTTAAAATCATTTGTAATTTTTTCAAAACTGTTCGCATGATGGGCACTTTTTAAAGCATATCTCACGAAGTACTTGGTTGAAAGTGCTATAATTTTCGCCTCGCCTATTTGAACTTTGAAGAAATATATTTCTGTCAACAAACTCATAAGTTAAATTTAAATTTTTTGAAAAGTTATTTTCAAAAATGTATATTTCACAGTATCACAAAATAAAAAATGTAACAAAATTTTTTAACAATGCTTCTGTAGTTTTTAGTATCTACAGGTGATAAAAACAAATAACTCTCATTCTCTATTATCTATTTTTGTTTAGAAATTTTATTAAGCATAAAAACTTGGAAATAAACATAAAATGTTTACTGCAATTCACAATGATTTTTGCTTTAGTCTATTTATTAAAACATCTTAAATAGGAACATCTAAAGTACTCTATAACAAAACACTTGAAAATTTGTTTTATTTACTAATGAATTTCTTATTTTCTTCATAACAAATATGGAGCAAAGTTAATCAAGTGCTTACGCTTTGGTAACTATTGGCTTATGCATTTAATTAAAAAATTCTTTGGAGTATAGAAAAATAACGTTTTAAGCTGATTATACACCTTAAAAGTATTTCTAGATCATGATATTAAGCTCGTTATGTTTTTAATTAAGAAAAATATCTTAACAATCCATTGGGTTAATTATCTAAAATATTATTACCCGTTAAATAATTAAAAGCCTTCATTAATGCTAAAAAATAAAGGTCATCAGAAATACCTTGATACTGAATTTAGTTTTCCGTAAAATATTTCAATTAAAACACATTCTTTAAGAATTTATTTCTTTCAATTTTCAGTAATGATAAAAAACATTAAACATTTTGGAACTTATATTTAATGGAAAAATCCGATTTAAAAAAAAAACAAAATATAGATTAAATAAGTATTATTTTACTTTATAGAAATAAATTATTATAAATATAGAACCTCTAGACGGTTGAAAATCTATAGAAAGTGCACCCACAATTCAACAAATATAGAGATCAGTAAAAATAGATATTATTGAAAATTTATGATAATAAGAATAGCGTAAATTGGCGTTATTTTCACCTTCCAAAAATGTTTTTAAATAATTTTGGATGTGCTCTGTTGAAGAAATTTATGCCATTCACCAATTTAAAAGTTTTTTTAAATTTGTGTTCAAATTACCCTCTCCTGTGTCCAAACTACACTCAAGAAAACATAAAATGTTAAATTTTCTAGCAACTAAACATGGTCTCATTAATTTTTGAAAATTAAAATCCAGCGTTGTTAATTATATTATTGTAGCAGTATAGTATAGAAGTGTCATAAGAGTACCACCTCAATATGTTGCACTGTAATTTCATGAAATCTATCGATAGTGAGGGGAAAAATATAATTATATTGAGAATTTCGAAAAGATTTAAGCTCTAGGGTTATACGTAAATGGAATGAATTGAAAAAATATTTAGTTTTATTAAAAATCTGCATTTCAACAAAAAAGCTATTACTATAAAAAAAATATATTTATTCAATTCGTTTAACCTGAAGATAAGTAAAAAATAAATAATTAAAAAATAAAAAATAAAAAATAAAATAAAATTTCATTGTTTTTTATAGTAGCAAAGGAAGATATAGTAAGATATTTCAATATAATGTTTTGTTTATAATAATTAAATATATAAATAAAAATCTTAATCAATGCAAAGTTGATCAAAGTTTGCTCTGCATGCGTGGCATTTAAGTTGGATCATATCGATAGCCAGCGCGCTATCCATTTTATTAATAGCATTTCGAAAAGAGAGACACTTTTATGCAAAATCTACCTAAGAAAATATCTGCTCTATTTCTTCTTTCTCCTACACCTTGAAATATAAACTAAATTTATAAGTTCTAGCTAACTGTTAATTGCATTTAGACGCATGCTTAACCGCTCGCAATGCACGTAACTACCGGATGTCCTAAAAAGGACTGACTGATTTTAAAATGCAATAACTTGCAAACGGTGAAAGACATTTAAAAAATTCTTACAAGAGGGTTATGCATGAGGTCAAAAGTTTTTTTACAGTGATTTTCGATTTTAGTTCGAATTACAAACAATAGATGGCGCTGTAAGCAATAGGTGATAAATACAGGCTCAATTTTTTTACCTTTCTCTTCTTCCATGCTGAAAAAGGAGATTAAAATGTATTGAGTGGGTTCCGAAATACCAAAAATCGAGCCTGGATTTAGTGTCTATTGATCACAACGCCACGTATTGTTTGTAATTCGAACTAAAATCGAAAATCACTGTAAAGAACTTTTGACCTCATGCATAACTCTCCTGAAAGAATTTTTTAAATATCTGTCTCCGTTTGCAAGTTATTGAATTTTAAAATCAGTCAGTCCTTTTCAGGACACCCGGTACTTTCCACAAGTTACCAAAGACGCAGACACTCTTCTAAATCATCATTTTTCCTCTCAAATCACGACCCATTTCAATGATAGCTATTGGAAATAAGTAAATTCGACCCTCTGTGTATCAGTTGTGTTAAAGCGACTTTCAATCAATTCATTGCAACTTGTCCCTTTTAATATCAAATCCATATCCGTAAATCACACAAATGTATCAGGTAGTTTTTGTACTTAATTCATAATCATATTTAGACCCATGCTTAACCGCTCTCTATGCCCATAATTATTTTCCACAAGTTACCAAAGAGCAGACAGACACACTTCTAAATCATAATTTTTCTTCTCAAATCACCGCCCATTTCAATGTTATCTATTAAAAATAAGTAAATCAGATCCTCTGTGTATCAGTTTTAAGCTAAAGCGACTTCCAATCAATTCATTACAACTTGACCCCTTTAATATGGACCATAACCGTAAATCACACAAATATATCAGGTCGTTCTTTTACATAATTCATAATCATATTTAGACGCATGCTTAACCGCTCTCTATGCCCATAATTACTTACCACGAGTAACCAAAGACGCAGACAAAATCTCTTCTAAATCATCATTTTTCCTCTCAAATCACGGAACAGTTCAACGATATCTATTGAAAATAAGTAAATCAGATCCTCTGTGTATCAGTTAAGCTAAAGCGTTTTCCAATCAATTCATTACAACTTGACCCCTTTAATATCGAATCCATATCCGTAAATCACACAAATATATCAGGTAGTTTTTGTACTTAATTCATAATCGTATTTAGAAGCATGCTTAACCGCTCTCTAAGACCATAATTACTTTTAGTCCAGGCAATAGGAAATTTTACCTAGCAAAATTAATGGTAGTTCTGGAAATCGGCTTACTTTATGTTTTTTGAGTCGCTGAATCCGAATTTGTAACTTCCCACCAAAATTTCCCCCGGCAACCCCCCCCCCAAATTTTGGTAAAAAGCGCCCCCAAAAAGGTTTTTATTAAAAGAATCTATTTTTTTATTGTTTTACGGGAAAAGTATCTAGAAACTCAGAAATTAGACAAAATTTGCAACAAATTAGACATATGACATTATGACTTGGGATGAAGGGGAATGGGGAATCTACCTCGGAACATGCGCGCGGTGCTGCGTGGACTAAGTTGCGCAATTCCACTTAACAACTCACACATTTACATTCGCCCTCCCATTTCCCCTCCGAACTTTCCTTATAAGGTTTACTTTCAGTTTTTTGAGTAGCTGAATCCGAATTTTTAACTTACTCCCAAAATCCCCCCCCCCCCCGAAAACCCCCAAAATAGTTGTTATTAACTTAATTTTTTTAGTGTTTTAGGGGAAAAGCATTACAAAATTCAGAAACTAGACAAAATTTGCAACAAATAGGATAGATGACATTATGACGTAGGATAAACGGGGACAGAGGGGAATGCCTCGGAAGATTCCCCGCGCGCTTTTCTCAAAAACCAAATTTTTTCAAAAAAGCAATTTTTGGGGGGGTTGCCGGATGAAATTTTGGTGGGAAGTTAAAAATTCGGATTCAGCGACCCAAAAAACATAAATTGAGTCGAAATCCAGAACTAGTATTAATTTTGCCCGGTAAAATCCCCTATTACTTGGACTTCATTACTTAGTGCACGTGGCGCCGCAGTGTATGTTCCGAGGCAGCCCTCTCCCTCCCCGTTCATCCTACGTCATAATGTCATATATCCTATTTGTTGAAAATTTTGTCTAGTTTCTGAATTTCGTAATGCTTCCCCCCTAAAACAATAAGAAATGTAAGTTAAAATAATTATTTGGGGGGGGGGGGTTCGGTGGGGAAAATTTTGGGGGGAAGTTAAAAATTCGGATTTAGCAACCCAAAAAACTTAAAGTAAACCTTATAGAGAAAGTTCGGAGGGGAGATGGGAGGGCGAATGTAAACGTGTGAGTGGTTAAGTGGAATTGCACAACTTAATTCACGCAGCACCGTGCGCATGTTCCGAGGCAGATCGCCCCTTCCGCTTCGTCCTAAGTCATAATGTCATATATCTAATTTGTTGCAAATTTTGTCTACTTTCTGAATTTCTAGATACGTTTTCCCTAAAGCAATAAAAAAAATTGATTTTTTTAATAAAAACCTTTTTGGGGGCGCTTTTTACCAAAATTTGGGCGGGGGGGGGGGGGTTGCCGGGGGAAATTTTGGTGGGAAATTAAAAATTCGGATTCAGCGACCCAAAAAACATATAGTAAGCCTTTTTCCAAAACTACCATGAATTTTGTTAAGTAGGGTCACTAAACTGTCTCTATTGCCTGGACTATTTCCGCAATTTACCAAAGAAGCAGACAGACACTCTTCTAAATCATAATTTTACCTCTCAAATCACGGCCCATTTCAATGATATCTATTGAAAATAAATAAATCAAACTCTGTGTATCAGTTATCCCTTTTGGGACAAGTGATGCCAAATGGCATGATGACATTCACGAATTCTTTTGATATTTAAAAACTGAATCTCGAAGATTTTGTTTAGTATTATTCAAAAGATACCTTTTCTGTCTTTTCAGTAGTATTTTTTATTTCCTCAATAGATGGTAGCGGCGGTTCCAGAAACTGAAAAGTATTGCTTGATTTTCTTTTAAAACTTGAAGTGAAAACATGGCTGTAAAAAAAAAATATACATATATATTATTCTCATTTTTCCTTTTCTAAAAATTACAATTTTTTAAATATAATTTTTAATATGTATGAAATACATATTTATGTATTTATAATTCAACAACTGTATTTTTATTTCAGTTGCAATTCATAGAAAATATACATGATTCCAAATGGCATCACTGGGACTAGATAGATAGTTACAACCGAACTCTCTATTTTGATTTCTTAGCTGATTTGGTGGTTTTTTGAAAGGGAAAAACTTTCCTTTAATAATTATCATGCCAAAGCAAAAAAAAAAGAAGTTATTATCATTAGAAGTTATTATCATTTATTTACTAAGGAATGATGTTCTGATACAGAAATTGAAAAATCTGACAAAGGGGACAGTGAAAGTTCACACAATCTATAAAATGCAGATGATTACATGCACTATTGCGATTATTGATTTCGTGGATGTCCAATTCAATTGTCGCACTCGTCGGCCTAACTGTTTGGAGTTTTCAGTGTTTGCCCAATTCAATTGTCAATATTTTTGATCTGGAAACAAATGATTCAGTCTGTCTTGTTACTATTTCTGTAAGTAATAAGCATAGAAGTTGAAGTTGAAAATGTAGATCAGTTAGAAGATACGAATATTGAATCATTTGACACGAAATTTAGAGAAACTTCTTCATTGCCTCCTGATGAAATTTTAGCCCTTATTAGTACTTTAAATTATTTTTTGATTAATAAATTACAGATAACTTAGTGTATCAAGTGGCTGAGAGGTTCCGCTGGCAAACCTCGTAGACAGGAATCGCTGGTTCGGAAACAGTCGCGTTCATCGGCCTAACTGTTCGGAGTTTTCCGTGGTTTTCATCGAATCTTGGGTATCTTTGCGTAAATACGAGATAGGTTTCCTTAGAAACATTCCCCTGAAGACACCCCTCCCTCGGGCACATATCTCTCGTGTATATATTCTGCTGTCATGAACAACACCAACACAACCTTAGTGCATCAAACAAATCTCTATTCTTGACAAAAGCCTGGAACTTCAGTAAATACAATTATACATGTAATGGACATTAAAAAATGAATGTATATGTTATTTTCTTTTGATTATAATGATGTCAAATGGCATCATGAGCAGTTCGTGCGCAATTTCTGTTTGGTCCCAATGATGCCAAAAAAACTATTAAAAATGTTAAATAATTTTTTTAAATATATTTATTTTTATCTTGGCTAAAAATAACCTTAATTCCAGAAATTCGGATTTTTCCTTTTGTAAATAAAAATGCGGGCCTGAAAGGGTTGAGCTAAATCGACTTCCAATCAATTCATTTCAACTTGTCTCTTTAAATATCGAATCCATATCCGTAAATCACACAAAATATCAGCTAGTTCTTGTACTTAATTCATCATCAGAAAACATTTTCGCGTCAACAAAATTATTTTTGTGCGAAAATATTACAACATAATTACAGTGTTTTTGAAAAAACACCATATTCTTCATCGTTCATATTATCACTTGCTAAAGATTTCCAGATTAATGTTATTTTTTGTGTATTTAATTTGTATTCCGTATTTCGTATTTTAGGGGGGTTTTCTTTACTGCAGAGTTAAATTATTAAATTTTACCACCTTTTATTTTTACATTCATATTTAGCTGTTGTCGTTTAACTGTGTAAAGTCTACATTAGATATTTATGTTATTATCATTTTTTTAACTAGGGGTCTCTGAGTCTACGAGCTACTCTCGCCAATCCCGTTCAGACTCTAAAAATCCGTTGATTTTATCGGCTTTTAAAAGATTACGAAATATTGACTTATAATAAAAAAAACAGTGGCGATATACCTGTAAATGGGTTTCCAGTTATTTCTCTTTTACTGGGGGATTTTAAGTTGAAATCAGCTGCTGTTAATTGCTGTTATCGTGTTTGATTAAATGAAATTAGTTAAATATGTGATAATTAGTTAATATAAAATGAACTAAGTCAACAGTGTCTTTGCTTCCCGGCACGTATTTATATAATACCTTAAGCTGGTGATACCGGGTACCATTCATCCTCGAAAAACAAAAAACCGTATCGCGGCCATGTTAGCCTTAAGCATTCCGATGCCGTATTATAAGGCAAAAACTGCCTTATTTAATCTACGTTGTATAACATCTATTCTAAATACTTCAAAAATATACAATTATAATACTTTAAGTTCTAAATAATAACAACCAGCTATCAATAACAGGTTACTGCTATAAACAAACGAAGACCCTTGCCAATCAGAAGCACAAATTCCAAATCTAGAAACAAATGAACGACGCTAAGATCGATTCATTTATCCCATTCATTCCATCTGACATCCGATTCTACTTTTGAAATATTTGTAAAAGCGTATTAAAACCTTTAAGTATTTTGACATTCGTTTTTCACTTTTACATACCGACTAACGTTTTGGTGAAATAAACAAGACAGCGTTACCATGCGTCGACTGTACTTTATTTTAAGTTTGTTTTTGGGCTATCTATTGGTAATCAATATAAATGATGAAATTGTCGATTGAAATTACATTTTTTTCTTTAAAATAATGCAGGACGTAATGATGTAATCTGAAGTCACTTTTTAAACGTATCCGTTATATATTTATAAAAATTCGTTCAATATAAATAAAATGGATATTTTTATTACTATAACTTTTTAACTTTTTTCACGATTTACCAACTTTAAAAGAATATATCTAAAATTCCTTGCAAGGTATGTGCATGAAATTTTCAACAGAGATTTTATGCTATATTTCCAACAAAAAGTCTTCAGAATTTTTAATTTTGAGTAACAATTGTCAAAATATGCTAATTAATGCAAAACTCACTCATAAAAAATTCATTTGTTTATTTAAATTTTTTTGTAAAATTCATATTCAATATTTTAAGAAATCCTGAAGACAAATTAAAATGATACATTTTCTGTCCACAAAAGTGTAAAAATTTTGTAAATCGAGTAAGTAGTACTTCCAGAGTTATATCAAAAATTAAATATGTTTAAAATTTCAAAATTTATTTTTTTAAAGTATTTAAAATTTTTCACATATTTTTTACATGCAATATTCTTATTATATTAAAACATATTTCGGAAAAAAAATCATAACAAAATTTCTGTAAAAAAAAAAAAAAAAAAAAAAAAAAATAGAATTTTGAGCCCCGGACCCTCTTTAGTATGGAGTCCTAAAAGAGGAATAATTTAGTGTAAATTGACGAGTTTTCCTGACAGTGTATAACAGCGTATTTGATGTATGACGTCTTTGAATGTGTTTGCTTTTCATATTTCATGTGGAACTAATTAGGTCCTGAAATAACAAGCTTTAGAAAAAAGATTTTGATAATGGGATCTCAAAGATGATATTTCATTTTAAAATATTTTTCTCGGTGATTCCTTAGAATATGCTGCTACTCAAAAGAATTATTTTTTACGCTCTGTTACTACGCTCAACCTCTTTTTTTAGCGTAAAAATAGAATTTTATAATCGATTATTAACATAAGGTGTGTCCAAACGAAATAAAGCCACCGTAATTGTGTGCCGTAACTGGGCACGAAACAAACAAATAAGATTGAAACAAATATATTAAGAAAGTCTATATAGAAATACATATTTACAAAGAAAAACTCACTCCCAGCCCCACCTGGCAGGAGAAAAAGGTGACTGTATAAAAAAAGAGGGTGAAAAGTGTCCCGCCGAAATAAAGTCACTGCCAATATTAGTATTTATTCGTAACTGGCGACATTCGAGCTGCTGAGATCAACATATTTATGACGTCGGGCAGTTCTCAAGTACATGATCTGTGGCAGTCGAACTTTCTGCGGACTTTAGAAGGTTGTATTTTCTATTTCTCTTGCTGTATTGCAATGGGAAAAAAACCCTAGTTATCAAAGTTCGAGAAAGGAGAGATAACAGTTTTTAAGGAACAAGGTCTTTTACATAGACCAATATCTAAGTAAATCCAACGATCTAAAACCGTAATGGACAATTTTGTAAATCAGGGTAATGCGTACGGTTATAAACAAAAGGAGATGTAACTGCAGAAAAATGACTTCCAGGCAAGCAAGAGCAGTTTTACATCGTCTTTCAGGAGGTGGTATTTCACTAAAATCGTTGGCCAAAGAGGATAACATCCCTGTGACAAAATCAACTCTGTCACGAATTGAAAAACGTACAAGCAACTTGAGATATAAGAAACAGAAACAGCAGCACATGTTGAAAGCTATACACATGCAAAGGAGAGTCCACTGGGCCAAATATAATCAAACCTGGAAGGACCAGTGACATCGTGTTATAGTCCCAGATGAGAAAATTTTTCATCTGGATGGGCCAGAAGGCCTTGCTTTCTATTGGTATGACATGAGGAAATTTTCTTCAAAAGACAGCAAGGTGGAGGATCATTAATGGTGTGGGAAGCCTTCGGCTACGGAGGTAAACATAACTTGGCTGTTCTCTCAGGACGTATGAAGGCTACCGATTACCAAGAAATGCTAGAAAACTGTTTACTGCCATTTTTAAACAGAATTGGTAGACTAAGTTGGATTTTCCAACAGGAAAAACCTCCATTCATGCTAAAAAATCGTCCTGGGAATGGTTTCTGGAGAATCGGGTGCATGTCATGGAATGACCTGCCCTTTTCCTCCGAACTCAATCCCCAAGAAAATGTGTGAGATATCCTCAGTAGGGCTGTATATGCCAATAGCAGACAGTTTCAGTCTGTGGCAAAATTGAAGGTCGTCATCATTGAAGCGTGGGAGAACATTGATGCTACTGTTCTTCAAGGAGTGGTAAATGGTGTGCCACATCGTATATTCTAAGTCATATATAACCATGGCGGATATATTGTCTGTAACAGTAGTGGCTTTATTTCGGCGGAACACCTGTCCCCCCTCTTTTTTTACAAATTATTTTTTTTTTATTGCCCGGTTAATGCAGGGAGTGAGTTACTCCTTGTAAATATGTATTTGTATATAGACTTTTTTAATATATTTGTTTCGTTCTTATTGGTTTGTTTCGTGTTCAATCACAGCACACAATCACGGTGGCTTTATTTCGGTGGGACACACCTTAATTCCTGATCTGATAAAATTATAAAAATTACATTATGATGTGTGTTTCCGATGGAAGTACACCATTTTAAAATTTTAGAACTTAAATATAAATCAGAGCTCAGATGGCAAGGGTGGTATCTGACAAAATGGCAATAAACGGTCAAGTGCGAGTATTACTCGCTCAAAGAGGGTTCCGTAAATAAATACATAACCTTTTCGCTGCGTAATTGTTTCATCAAAATGGGTTCAAAAATTGCGCATTTTTTTATTACATGTTACAAATCTACATGTATTTTAGAGTTGAAATATATGAAAGATTTTTGTAAAAGATTTTTTTATATAGAGTTAGATCATTAAAAAGTGTTTGTCAGAAATGTTTGTCAGTCTTTTACAGAATTTTTAATCTTTTACCATTGGTTTTTCAAAAGAGAAATTTTTGAATAATTTAATCGGCAAACGGCCATGCAAAATTTACAATAAAAAACAACTGGGGGGAATAAACAAGGAGACTTAATTAAACGGAAAAAATGCTTCCCCGAGGAAATCTCGGGTTGCGCAGCGAGAAATAATCAATAACTGTATTATACAAAATTAATTAATAACTGTATTATACAAAAAAAAAGCTTTGCTAAAAGAGTAATAAGGATTTGCAAAAAACTTTACAACATAGGGTTGGGTATAGCTGTATCTACTAGAAAATTATGAATGGATATGATATGAATGTTTAGAGCGATATGAAGACTAAATTGTATCAAATACTGCTATTCCGTATAACTCTTTTTAAGTGCGTATGTAATTATATAAATATGTAGCACCTATAGTCGTCGTTCAGTCCGTCTGTCCATCTGTCCGGATATAACAGAGATAAAACTACCCAACCGAACGGTTTGAAATTTTAAATATATAATTGTTGCAAAATTTTGTCGACTCCTTTCAAATTTTATGAAAATCCGATGTATAGTTTAATTACAGAGGCAGTCAAAAATTTTCCGTTACATTACGGCCAATGTGAATAAATTATTGCAATTTTATTTTAATGATGTTACAGCCTTCCGAATGATCTGAAATATTAAATATATAATTGTTGCAACATTTTGTCGAGTCATTTCAAATTTTATGAAAATCGATGTATAGGTAATTACAGGGACAGTCAAAAGCTTTCCGTTCCATTACGGAAAATGGGAAAAAATAATTGCAAGTGCATTTTAAGAATGTTACAGCCTTTCGAACAAAATGAAATTGATATGCAATTATGAAATGCTCTAAAATATACATTCAGTATAATATGCGGTGCAAACAATATTTATAAAACTAGATATAGTAATAACGCACCTCATTTGCCACGTTTGACGGGCAATTTTTAACTTGTTTTAATCTTATCCTGATCTGTTTCTGACGCATTTAATTAGGTACTGACAATAAAACTAGAGCATCTTTAAACTTCATTGAGCATTTCATAAACCCAAATTAATCGTAGTAAGAATCATTTCTTTTTACAGTGTACCTAAAACAAAACCCTTGTTCAAAGTTAAAACTTAGCATTGTGCTCAGTGCGCTACGAAAGGAGGTCTCAAAATTCTAACGCCATCTTGCTCTATGCGGTGTTTTTCCAGTTGGCGTATCGTGAGACCTATTCAATGCAAACTAGTTGTGAACCCCATGGTAATTATGTGAATAAGCTAATTAAAGTAGTCTGTTTTTAAGACTGGCGTTTATTTCTTGTATAGCATTATTGGGCATTTCATTATACAAATATATCATTAAAAGTTGTTATCTCTCCTTTAAAAGCCGATGGCGCATAGACTATGCCGCCCGTGTCTTTATGTTTGGCCAACCATCGGTGTCTTTAAGGATTAATATCTCGCCTAATTACCAGCCTTTTTTTCGAAAATCATTATCACAAATTCTTTTATACTGTTTTGATGATAAGTACCTCCAGCGCTTTTCAACTCCTTTTCCGAACGCCCGCAAATCGGAATTTGTGTGCAAATTGAAAATGCGATTTTCTCTAAATCTATGTGACCCAGGGTTGTCGCTATAGTTTTTCTGCAAGATTTAAATTAACTTCTACTGCCCGTAATTTTTTCATAATTTTAGTTTCATTGGATTCAGAAATAGAAAGGGAGGGGGCTTATTATTGCACTACATTTTCGACAATATCTCTGAAAATATACTACCTAAAATTAAAATAAATGTATTTTTGAGTTCGGCGTACGAAAGCTTTCACACGATACTCCACACGATATACGAAGAAAATATTTCTGTAAGTAATTTAATTCGCCCCTCTACATTTTTTCTAAATATATTTGTGAATGGTTAATAATTTATAAATATGTGGGTCAATAACCTTTATTACTTCAGCCAATTACTTTCTTTTTATTACTTTCCTCGTTCCATAGTTTGCGAGTAAAATTGGTATGAGAGACAGACACAGGGGAGATCTTATAATAGTTCCTTTTTTTACTTTTTCAGTACGGAACCCTAAAAATGAGTTAATCATGTGATTGAAGATAATTAATGGTCTGATAATTAATAATGAATGGTCTCCTCTACCATCTGATAAATTACTTTTTGAGAAAACCTAATGCACACAGCGATTTTAATTGATAAAAGAGGCATTTGACAACAAACGCAAATAGGTATTTGGAAATTTACGCCTCATTATCTCAAAATGATCATTGTGTCACTTACCACCTTTATCACCTATGCTCTTCGATTAATACATTAATTTTAAAGCATTTTTCTCCTTACATCGTCAGAGGTGATAAATGGCCCAGTATTCCCTTTAACTCGTGCAATTGTATACAAATTGGACGGATTATAAATGGACAAATAGCAATGGATTTAATGATGCTCCGGTAAACCTTTAGACAAAATAGGCCAAATGTCTGTGAAACCGCAACAGTGAAACACTTTAAATGAAAAAAAAAATAATTAATACATTAATTTTAAAGCATTTTTCCCGTTACATCGCCAGAGGTGATAAATGACCCAGTATTCCCTTTAACTCGTGCAGTTGTATACAAATTGAAACAGCAATGGATTTAATGATGCTCCGGCAAACTCTTCGACAAAATAGGCCAAATGTTTGTGAAACAGCAACAATGAAACACCTTAAATGCAAAAAAGTAGGAAATAAACTATAAATTAAAAATGAACAGTCTGGTATTTAAAAAATAACTTTTTATCAATTAATAGTTTGATACTAATTAATTTAGGACTATACGTTGAGAAATCAATTAATATATCCTAAAAAGATACATAATGCTCCATTTTTCTTTTCTTTTTTTTCTATCTTAAAAAGAAACAGAGTAAAAATTATATATTTTTTAACAAATCCACTTATTTGCCCTTTCTACCAAGCGTAAAAAAATAAAAAAAAAACGAATTACAGTCAGAAGAATAGGCATGATTTTCAAGATAAACATTACTCCTGAAAAAAATTATTCGCGAAAAAACGCACAAAGTACTGGCTTCACAGTTGGGAAAATACTTTTGTGATTTGAAGAAACTTTTCTGTTATTTTACGAAATTTCGGTCTTTTGACTGTATGATTTTAGGATATATTGGACTTAAATTCGCGAGGTTTCGGGGATTTGAGAAAAAAAGGACATACATAAAAATTTCGTTTCTTAAACGAAAAGGGGCTACAGAGTAGTTGCGGGAACACCTCTGTAATTTAACGGAAATGCAGATTAAATTGGAAGAAGTCATTTAAGTTTTATACTAGGTCAGTAAAATGTCAGTAGTTTGAGGAAAGATGTGGAAATTCGTGTAGAATTTTTCGTATGTTAACGAAAAATGAGCAAAAGTACAAAAAAAGAAAAAAAAATCACAGATTTTTTTAGAGTTTGAATGCTTATGAAACAGGAAATTTTTTAACTATTGTCATATTTATATATTTTTAAATTAATCTTACAATTTATCTGTTGTAATATGTTAATTTCATAAAGCATTCTAGATTCGAGCAGTGTTGCCAGTGGGCTACTTTTTTATTAATTTAGATTTCTTGATTGGCACCACTTTTCTGAAATGATAAAGTTCCCTTTGTTTTCTCCTTAATTAGTATGTCATTCAATAAGGCGAACTTTACTATTTCAAAAAAGTGGTGCCAATCAAGAAATCTGAATTTTAGAAAAGTAGCCCACTGACAACACTGGATTCGAGATAAGAAGAAACATTTTAATTTTCTTTTCTTACAAAATTAAATAACAACACAGCAGACATCACTTTAGAACAAAATTACATATTTAAAAATTTCATTTTGAATTAGATATTAGAAACTCAATTCGAAAATGATTACATGAAAAAAAAAGTCCTTCCGGCCAGTGCCGGGAGGAAGAGGTAGCTTTCAAATTCCTTATTTTAAAAAAGCCAACTTATATTATTCAAACACACGAAGCTCAATTTAGTGGAAACCGAATATAGGAGATTCAATACTAATTTCTATCAATACTAAATCATTATGAATGAGAATTTCGCGAAATTAGTCATCTTTATCCAAGCTGCTTTTATTTAAAGTAACTTATATTTGGCTGAGATGTTGATATATACTATCCACATGCCTTCTTACATGGAAATAGGCGAATACGTGTGTTATCGCGTGACAAATACAAGATCGTTTCAAAATGTTAGCCATGCTAGAAATTCAAAGTGCTATAATTCAACCATTTTTTAAGATATAAACAAAAGAACAAATTTTCAGAAAGAAAATCTGCTCCGGAATCTTTGTATCAAGGCCAAACACATAGAAAAATCTTTTTCATTTTCCAATTTTTTAATACCTCATTTTAAATTTTAAATTAAATTTTTTTTAATGGCAACCCTTTTGAAACAAGATGGCGAATGAAGTTGGCCAACGAACTCGGTCAAGACATTGGTATGTACTATCTACAGACCAAGTAACATCCAAATCGGTTCATAAATACGCCTGTTATCGCGTGACAAATATCAGGTCGTTTTAAAATGTCAGCCACAATAGAAATTCAAAATGCTATAACTCAGCCATTTTTTTAGATATAGACAAAACAAAAACTGTTCCGGAATCTTTGTATTAAGGTCAAACACATACGAAAAAAATCTTTTTCATTTTTCAATTTTTTGGTACCTCATTTTAAATTTTATATTTTTTAAATTTTTTAAATGGCTGCCATTTTGAAACAAGATGGCGGATGAAGCTGGGCAACGAACTCGGTCGAGATATTTGTATGTACTATGTACACACCAAGGTACATCCAAATCGGTTTATAAATACGCCTGTTATGACGTGACAAATATCAGGACGTTTCAAAATGTCAGCCACGCTAGAAATTCAAAATGCTATAACTCAGCCATTTTTTAAGATATAGACGAAACAAAAACTGCTCCCGAATCTTTGTATCAAGGTCAAATACATAAGAAAAAAATATTGTTTCATTTTTTAATTTTTTGGTACCACATTTAAAATTTAAATTTTTCTTAAAAATTTAAATGGCTGCCATTTTTAAGCAAGATGGCGGATAAAGCTGGCCAACGAACTCGGTCGAGACATTGGTATGTACTATGTACAAACGAAGTTATATCCAAATCGGTTCATAAATACGCCTTTTATCGCGTGACAAAATTCAGGACGTTTCAAAATGTCAGCCATGCTAGAAATTCAAAATGCGATAACTGAGCCATTTCTTAAGATATAGACGAAACAAAAACTGCTCCGGAATCTTTGTATAAAGGTCAAATACATAAGAAAAAAATATTTTTCCATTTTCAATTTTTTGGTACCACATTTCAAATTTAAATTTTTTAAAAAATTTTTAAATGGCCGCCATTTTGAAGCAAAATGGCGGATGAAGCTGGCCAACGAACTCGGTCGAGACATTGGTATGTACTATGTACACACCGAATTACATCCAAATCGGTTCATAAATTCGAGAGTTACAGTATGACAAATGTCAGATATATATATATCAATTTTGAACGGAGGGTGGTTTCGGGGTCTGGGGGTCATGATCGATGAAAATATACCAAAATGTTTTGAAATTGCTTTCCTCCGAACGGCTGCAATAGGTAGCTTTTTGTAATGAAAGCTACCTAATAACTAGTTAAAAAATTTTTGATCATGTCATCAGAACAATTACACTGAAATTTTAAATATGTGTCTAAGATTTTTCTTTTGAAAAATAAATGTTAAAAAAAGGTACGTTGTTAATGTAACGTTAAAAAAAGCAACTTGTTAATTTGTAATTTATTAACACTTTTTGTGTTCTTTTAAAAATATTTAGACTTCAAATTTATAAAAATAAATGTTTATTTCATGGCAGTTTTTATATTTAACTTTGTTAATGTCCTTTCATACATGTAAATTATTATTTTTACTTGCAAATAACAAATACTGCATTACTTTTAATTTTAAATAGCATTAAAGATCAGATTTTTTTTAAATTGTTATGTTCTATGTCAAATAAATTTTCAATCTAACTGATATTTTTTGAAGTAAAATTTTATTTCTCCGTACATTGTAAAGATTAGAAGATAAAATTTGCATAAGTGCCAACTAATTCAATTTGTAAAGTATGAAATTAAATATTTATTTAATTCATTAAAATTCATAACTTAAAATATTCAATAAATAAATATATCATGTATTTTCTTAAACAAATTTGGAATTACTAACTATAAAATTTCTTGATAAATAAATACCTTAAATAATACTATTTCCTTTCAATTTAAATTTGCATTATTTTTTGTGGAAAAATACTCTCTTATTATTTCTTCATTGTGTTATGATTCAAAAAGCTAAATTCCAATCTACATTTCTGGTAGATGTACCACGCTACAAGTAAAAATGGATTTAAAGTATTTAAAAAATAATTTTTATTATAATTCAAATGTCTATATGAAATCCGTTTATTGAAAATATATTCTGTTTTTACTGTATTTTGATGTAAAAGACTACAATAGAATTGAGACAGAATTAAACAAAATAGATATTGCTTAAAGGATTTAGTAAACATGTAACTTCTGGGTAACTAATATTTTACAAATAGCTTTAAAAACATATATTTCTTTGCATCTAAATTGATAGTGCTTTTGTTCTAGAATATGAAGTTTTTTATACTTAATAAAATGAATTGTATGTTGTTTTTTATACTTAAAAAATGAATTGTAAAATATGTTTCATAAATATTTGAAAATGCTTTTTCAACATTTCAATTATCCGAAATCAAAATTAGTGTTGAAAGTGTTTAGACGTATGTTTATACTTTTACGAAATTATTACAAATAAATAATTTTTTATGCACAATAAAAATGCTTAGACCCTTTCACAATGTACAATTTTAATAAATAAAAATGCCTTAAAACACACACATAGTACAAAATAAACAATATGAACATTAAAAAGTACACCGTTTTACTTAAAAGGCAACAAAGAAAGTAATAATATAGATGATATAAGTTAAATATATACGTTTTATTTCAATTTTCTAATAGTTTCGGCCTGCAATCCCGCGGCCACCGTCAGGGAATATTTTTATTAATTGCTGTCCCATTCATTCCAGTACTTCACTTCGTTTGAAATGGGATAATCTATGATTATTAGGGTAGATGGAAGTAGAAGTAGAAGTGCCCTGGATTGAATTTATGTAGATAAAAACATTTAACTGTCGTTCCATTTATTTTAATACGTCACTTTGTTCACATACGTCACTTTCAATTTAAATACGCATCCGGACAGTTGTAGAAGTAGCAGTGATTCAGATAAAACCTGCGTAGAGGAAAATATTGAACTGCCGTACCATTCATTTTAATTTCTTTGTTCATATACGTCACTTCGTTTTTAAATGGAAAATAGTAGAAGAAGCTTCGGATTTAAAGTACGTAGTGGATAATTACTGAGAGTTTAAGTTTTCAGAATTTTTAACCATATCGAACCCTTGCTTCAAAAGTGGCATAACTCAAAAAAGTTCAAAATACTCAATAATTGCTTTAAGTGATAAACATAAATTTTAAAAAAGGCAAAATACCTTTATTTATTTACATTTCGACGTGTTTCATTGTACCAGACGGCAACATTCACAAGAAAATAAAATGATTAATGAATGAAAATAAAATAAAAGAAAACGCAAAAATTAAAATTGAAAAACTAGTAAACAAAAACAAAAATCACGTGAATACAAGGATAATGAAGTTAACTGCAACATTAAAAATGGAAAGTTGTGAAAGTGAATTATTTTATATTATTGTTTCATGATTCTGTGTGGTATTTCTTTCCAAATTTTAGGAAGCTCCATGGATACTGAATCATTGCAAATATTCTCATTGCGTAAGAAGATCTCTATTGATTCTCTGATCAATGAAATGCAATTAAACATGTCGAAATGTAAATAAATAAAGATATTTTGCCCTTTTTAAATTTATGTTTATCATTTATAGCAATTATTGAGTATTTTGATATTTTGAAGTGATTTTTATATGTAGTTTTATATAAAAAACATCGTTTTTTAGAAAATGTGAAAAACTTTTTCGGGGCAGTGTAAAGGTCATTGGCTATCTTGGAAACACAACTGATCCCTGGTGGCTGGATTTTCAGTGCACTTTAGGTGATTTGTAGAGGCGTAAAAACCAAGCAGAATAGCAGTCGTAACTCAAAACACCCAATTTTTGAGTTGTGACACTTTTGAAGTAAGGGTACGATATATTGGGGATATTCTAGTCGTTACATACTTGATTACTTTTACGCAGAATTTCTATGGATTCTTGGATAATGAATGCTTAGTAATTAGATATGGAATACATAATTTTGCTTTTATAAAATCTATCGTGATATACTGATTCAAATTTAAGCGTGTATTTAAGCATAATATGTATTTTGTGGTTATGGGATCTCAGGACTCTTAAATTTGGAAAAAAATAATAAAAGACCATTTTCGAAATTTAATTTCTTAAAATGCATCTGATTTTAAAATATAATTTTTATTGGGATGAAAGATATAAGTATGTTCTTTCATTTCATGTATTTAAAAAATTTCAAGATGCAGAATTAGCATTTATAAGGGTTTAGAAACTGTCAGACATTTAACAAGCAGAAAATTGGTATGGCAGCTTACGCGGAGGATTACAAAATAAATTTTGAAACTAGAATGAAAATTTTGGTGCCTACTTATACGTAAGATTGCAAAAATCACCCTGAACCTAAATAAATTTGGTTACTTTTCGGTTAATCGGGCGCCAGTGTTGTATATACATACATATATATACATGTAAGTATATATATACACATAAATGTATATATGTATATATGTTACATTATAAGATCTAATTCCGCGATTTCCTTATCTTATTCTAAGTTACTAATTTATATTCACTAAATCCTTATTCAAATAATCTCTATCGTTTATTCTGTTAAATTCACTTTAATTTAATGTCTAACTTTCTAATTTACTTAAATATTACGTTTTATGTATCCTTAAATTAAATGTTCCATTTCTGATCTTTTTTTCTTCTAAAATATTCTTTTAGCAACCATTTTATTTTCCCTTCCGAGAATTTTACTTTCCCGCGCATATTCCGGGGTTGTCCTTTTTACATTCAAATTCATCCACTCCCTCTATCAGTATACTGTCCATGGCGTGCTATTCTTAATTATTAATTGGTTGAAAGCGCGACCTACATCATATTTCTATTACTACTCCAGGCGCACAAAAAGCCGATGTTCGCTGTGTTTCGACAGATTTTGGTCGTATTTCCATTTGTCATACAACCCTCTAGTCACCGTCCGATGTATTCAATTATCTCTAACTTTACTTGCCTCCTTAGGTGTGAAATTTTGCTTAGGTGTGAAATATTTTCTACAAGACAAAATCATCTGCTTTAAAATATATTTTAATTTAAAATTCTTTTAATAAGCAGTTTTACAATTTAGTAAAAAGGTAAACCAAGAGAAGAACCGTACCAGGATCGAGGTATCGTATCCCATATCGCCGGTTAGACCTTAAGGCGAAGCCCAGCCGAAACGACACGTGTTCTTAAAAAGCAGGAAACCAACTTTTAAAAATGCACAAATAAAACGTGAAAAGCAGCAAACAGCTGTTTCGAATCTACTAGCGAGATTCTTCATCAGCGCAAGATAGAGCAAGACACAGCGTGCTAGAAAAAGCCAGGCTGAGCGATGTTAATTTGTGCATTTTTAAACGTTGGCTTTCTACTTTTTAATATTCCTACATAAAGGTTTTAATTGCTATTTTAATGACAACGTGTTCTACCACGTGGGCGAACACTCCACCAAACATCAGACACACAATAAAGGGACAGTGAAGGAACCTGCTACCACCGACCAACGCTTATAGTGTTTTTCGCTAAAACTGACGGTTGATATTCAGGGTTTTTCTCTGATAACGTGTTTTAAACTACCCTCTTGGTTACTTTTTACACACTACATTTGAGGTTGTTTCAGAGCTCTTATAGTCGAGAATGAAATGATCGGAGAAAACGAGTTATCTGGGATGTTCATGGACACTGGTGGCGGTGACTATGAACGTCAGCCACCAGTTGAGCTAAAGGCGATGTCCACTACAAGAATCGTCTGCAATCACCGACTATAATGGTCGACTATGTAAGCCACAATTATCTGCCATACTGAAAAGCAGAGACCGCCTTCTGCAAGGACTATGAGAAACTTGCCGGATTATCATTACAAACAAGAAACAAGTTGGAAATTGCTCGTCAAACGTGGAAAATGAGTTGCGTTCGTACTATAGCTAGTTTTATAATTATTTTTTAAACCCCATATTGTACTGAATGTATATTATTTTGCACTTCATAATTGCATAGTCTGTAACATCATTAAAATGTACTGCAATAATTTTTTCCCATTCCCCGTAATGAAAAGAAAAAAAAAATGACTGTCCCTGTCATTAAACTAAACATCCGATTTTCATAAAATTTAAAATGGCTCGACAAAATTTTGCAGCAATTATATATTTAAAATTTCAGACCTTTTGAGAGCTGTAACATCATTAAAATGCATTTGCAATAATTTTTCCCATTGGCCGTAATGTAAAGAAAAACTTTTGATTGCCTCTGTCATTAAACTGTACATCCGATTTTCATAAAATTTGAAATGGCTCGACAAAATTTTGCGACAATGATATATTTAAAATTTCAGGCCATTCGGAAAGCTGTAACATCATTAAAATACACTTGCAATGATTTGTTTCCCTTGGTCGTCATGTAACGGAAAAATTTGACTGTCCCTGTCATTAAACTATACATCCGATTTTCATGAAATTTGAAATGACTCGACAAAATTTTGCAACAATAATATATCTAAAATTTCAGACCATTCGGTTGGGTAGTTTTTGCTCTGTTATATGCGGACGGACGGACTGAACGACAACTATAGGTGCTACGTATTTATATAATTACGAACGCACTTAAAAACGCTAAAAAAAACTTGTGTGGTCAATCCGTCTGAGGTACACCACGGTGGTGCCATCAGACTACTCGTGCAGCAATCAACGAAACTCACATCTCTCACAGTCATCTTTCGCATTCAAGAGGCCAAGTCAGAATCACAGATGAGCGGCACTGTCCTCGTTGACCGAATAGTTAGTCTTTTCTGCTTTCGAGTTTTGGGACTGTCCTGATCCCTTTCGCAAGGTTTTGCCCAGAATTCCTGTCCAGGTTCTAAAGCACATGGCCTCTATACCCCAGCTCCCCGTCATATACCTAAAGTGTAATAAAAAAATAATATAAAAGTAATAAAAAGATAATTTCCCAGTGAAACTGAATTCATTGAGCTCACATGCTATTCACACTAATTCTATATTATACTCTCATTTTCTTCAAAGAATAATGCCCCTCGAAAAGTAAATTAAGTGCGGCAATTATCTCCCCCTTCCCCCCGCCCTTTATACCTAAACAATCAACATCCGAATTTAATCAGGGAGGCGCCTTATCAGAATAAATCGGCATAGCAAATTTGAATCAAATCGAATAATTCTGCATGAAAAAACAATTTATCAAAATTAAGGGTGGGATTAGCCCGCTGTTCCTCCCTTTGTACTTAACCGATGAACCCTCAAAACTAATCAGGTAAGCGCCTTATTAGAATGAGCCTATTTTTAAAATTTGAAGTAAATCCGATATTTCTATCAAGAATTATCGCGCTACGTACATACATATATAACCTGCAGGCACATTAGCTTTCACGCTTTGATGGCCTGTGAGCTAAAAAGATGAAACTGGTAGAACTAATCAATGATATTTTTCTCGAGCATATTTTGGTCCTTAAATAAATTTAAAAAATATCTTTTAAAAGACGTAAAATTAAAATTTTAGCTATATATTTTTTTATTATTGAAATTTGAGCTAGAACAATTCGTATTTTTAAACAATCTTCAAAAACTTGCTGATTTTCTTTGAAAAGAAATACAGTATAGATTTATTAGATTAGATAAATTCATTATAAAAGAGAATAAAGGACATTAGAGAATAATCGTAATATAATCCAGATATCTCAATTGTAAGACATATTGAGCTGCCCTCTAGCGGGTATTAGTTTTAATATTTAATTTTAAACCAGGAGATGAAATGACCCTTATTGCATAGATTTTGTGTTTAAAGTTTGTATTATTATTTTTACGTTTAATTTTTTTTTCTAGTTCTCAAAATTCTTAAATAAAAATATATTTGAAGTTATTGAAAATTTATAAATATTTATTTAGTATTTTTTTAAATCATTTCGTGTATCATTAAAAAAGTATTGATTTGAGAATTTCAAATAATGCTGATTTTTCATTTTCATGAAGGATCCGGGATTGATTTTTGTTATTACACTGCAAAATGGAAAACTGCAAAAATACGAAAATTATATTGTAAAATTAGTGAAATTTTTTTCGAGGAGTAAAATACAAACAAACTCAAAGACGAAAAAATTACTAGATTTTTAGCAGTATTAATTGTGAAGGATATTCTGAAATACATATTCGCTATTCGCTACACATTCACGAAATAATTTCACAGGAGAAAATAAATCCTTAAAAATCCGGAAATTTACTGGCAATCAAGAGATTTTTTATTTTTTTACAGTGCAATTATTTATTTACAAAAATCCTTTTTTAATATGTGCAATATATATATAAGGTATTTTTCAAAGTTCTACATTGTCTATTAATGCAACGTTGTTACCTTCAGGACTCCCTTCTCCCTATATATACATTAATTCAGCCGCTAGTTCTAATTATAATTATTAGAAGCGTGAAGTATTTACAATACTATAATGTGTTCCACATTGTTAAATAGATTATGCGTATAGTTACAAACCATTCAATAATTCTCTAGAATGCTTTACGCGTCATATATTGTGTTAAAGCATATATTGCACAGACGTTTAGGGTGATGCATTTGCTTAATGTGCAATTTCGTAGACTATGGAGAAATAATCGGCTTAACGTGTATGATGGTTATTGGAAATACGAACGTTGTACACATGCCTGTCGTAAAATCATTGCAATTCGATAAGGTATATTGATTCATTTGTATGATAATGAATTCAATATCTGTATTAATGCAATCTTTAAATTTGCCTATATATTATGTTGAGGATTTATATCATTTTGAATATTCATAAATGTTCTTTATAATGACAAGTTCTTAAGAAAAAACTTTTTAAGAACAACAAATTAGAATGAAGATTGCGTGGTTTGGGTAGTAATTAAAAGTAATTAAGATTGATCGTGTATATTAATATAAAAAATAAAGCTTTCTTTTGTTTTTTTTACATTGTAATATGTAGCTACTTCGATAAAAGAAATCTTCACTATCTTAAGGTGATTCTTTTTAGATATAAAATCATTCACAATCCATTTTCCAAAATACAGAAAAACAAGTATATATATATAATTTTCAATTTGTAAGTGACATCAAGATTATATTATACGTTTTCTTTCATGTGGACTATATTCTATTAAATAATAAATAAATGCACAATAAATCAATGCAATATTACTTGCATGGGTGAGTAACTTTTTTCTTAAAAAACTGAATGTTTAATATAATTCGTTTTTTAACTATTTGAAAAAAAAAATCCATAGCTTGTTTCTGAAAACCAAAAACAGTATCATTTCATACGAAATGACCATTAACGTCAGATTTCCTTAAATAAATATATTTCTATAGTAATGGTGGGAAAATAATAATATATTTTTCCTGTGCAGATAATTTCTGTTCTACTGGAATTGGAAACCTTCGGACTCAGATAATAACGCTGCATAATCGTAACAACACATTCTTACCACGGTGACGTTACTAGGTGACTCATTGACGTACTGCGATATATCTTGCGATGTGAATATTACGTTGTTGCGGATATGATTTGTTAGTTTTTAATCTGATTTCTGGCATTAAGAAAATACGTACTAGTAAAAATATCATACAGCATGACGGAATAGTTTTGGTCAGAAAATCATTTCAATGAGCAATATGTTTTCCTTTTAACAGTAAGTTACATTAAGTACATTTTACAGTAAGCTACAGCCATGTTTTACACTTATTCATACCACTATTTTTTAACAGATAAGTTTTTCATCTTTAATCATCGAAAAGAGGATTAAAAAAGGCAGTTTTATCTGATTAAGAATAGTGTAAAGAAAAAAGTATGAAAATTAGCATCTATGAATTAAACAAAATCTTTACACTAATTAAAATTTTTAGCAAAGTAAAAATTATAAAAGAAAATATCATGCATTAAAATGATGTGCAGTAATTAAACGTTACATTTCTTTGTCAGTTGTATCATTTAGATGTGAAATCGTAGCTCGCAATTAGGCATATTTTCTCTGTTTTATTTGGGTGCAGGTCAGTTGCATAGGCATTCAATAAAAAAGTGTAATTCTCCCTGGAAGTGCGTTCGCCAATTCACTGTGGTAGATTTTTTGCTGCCAAGTATGAACGGTACCTTCGCAGTGCGACGTGAAAACCAGGTTTTTTATAATACTAGATGTTGAAATTTAGTGATATTGAACGTTATAGTGATAGCGGCATTGTCAAAATTAATGTTCTTTAGAGATTCTTATACAACGAGGTTGCTACATTAGGCCAAAATTCAACTGTGTTAACTATTAGAAATGAAATGGTTACAGCTCACGCGCTAGGGCTATAAGCTTGAAATCAAGAGTTCAAGCACTATCACAAGACCGGTTGGGGCTCGACATTTATGCCAGTCTTGGACTCGGGCGGGCTCAGGCTTGAAGTGGAATTTTTTTTATTTACAAATTTGAAAAAAAAATGGTAATGGAGGAGTTTGGAGCTTTCCAAACATCTATTTCAAGTACGAATAACAAAAATGTATATTACAAAAATAGCATTTCTTTGAATTTTAAGGTATTTTTTTTAACACATAATCTGTGCGAATGTCTAAAATTGGAATGTCTGTCTGTGATTTTCAGAAAATCAGAGATTTCTAAGCCCATTCAAGTATTTAGAAGATGTATAGTGAAAAAAGAATACTCGTATATTATTTTTCTTGTCGGTCTGTTGAAAATAAGTTCAGAAATGGTTGCATTACAAACACTAAAGTTATCAGAAGAATATACAGAATATTTCTGACCACAATCTGCAGTTTTTATAATCTGATATCTAAAACAGTATTTGAGAAAACAGGGAAAATGAATCAATTAATTCATTTTTCATTATTCAAGAACTCGGGAACTAATTGATTAATTAAAAAAATATTTACGCCTATGGAAGATCTAATTAAGATTTGTAATTGATAGTAAATTGCATTTTTACCTTGTGAAGTGTATATTTTAATTTAAAAAAAACTGAAATTTTAAGTATTTAAAGAATTGTTTAATTTTATGTATGAAGTTGTTTGATATATTAACGTTCTAATTGTTATTTTTGAAAACATCAATTAAGTTTTATAACAATCGCAGTTAGTATTTAGTGTTTTTATAATTAAGAATTAAAAAAAAAATCATATATATTTTTTAAAAGAGAACGTCACCTTATATATGCACGTGCAAACAAAGAAAAAAAAAGAAAAAAAAAAGAATAACAAAATACAACTTTAAAGGATGTCATTTGATATCGTTAGAAATGGCATTAAACTTAATATTCGCCTGGAGATATATACAGTTTTATCTTATTATTGCGACGAATAAAGTATATTGAAAAATACGAATTCACATACTGCAGATATCATTCATGCACATTATTTATGTTACAAACATTCTACAGAAACAAGATGAAAAAATATTAATCATGCATCATTTGAAAGTTTTTGAAACAGGCCTTTGATATACACTGGGGTGCAAAATAGCAAAATAATAGGGACGATCATGTAATTGTCTAAATAAAAAAATTAATTATATTAATCCATATATAAACCATACAAATTTATTCTGCCAAACTAAATAGTCAATATTAACATAAAGAAAACATTCCAAAATAATTGTTATAATATAATACAAAATGTTGATTTTTACTCGATATGCACAGGGAGCAAAATGATAAAAACAGAACAGACATTTCTAAATTATAGAGATATTACATATCAATTGGACTTCATTTGTGTTTACTAATTTGAATGCAGCATTATAGCATAGAGTTCACATGGTTATGAATTTGTCGAATTGAGAAAACACATCATACCTCAAAATACCATATTTTAATTCTACTTTCGAGTTATACTACACGAACTGACCATTTTTCATTATATATAGCTCACTGTAATACTTCAAACGTTCTTCAGGGTATTTAGGTTTGAACTATTGGCTAGCGAATCAAGTTTAAAGGTCTTATTTATCTTCAAACCACTTCGTTGTGTATTTTTCAAAGTGAATTTAGGCATTGTCGTTTTGAAAATTTAGTTAAAGCCGGTAATTTCTTCATTCAGTTTCAACAAATGGCATTCTAGTATGTGAATGCCTATAGGTATGCCTATTTTGTTTATCCGCCTAGAAAAGCAATTTTAAGCTTAACTCCCGAGAAAAAAGGCAGTCCAAACCACTAGGGAGCCTCCACCTAATAGACGCGCGTAAAATACCTCTTTTTCCTTTGAAGACCATTTCAATATGAATGAATACCATCCGGAATATCGAAATGAAATTTCTTTTCAACAGAGAACATAATTTTAGATTAATTTGTGTGTTGCATCAGATGTGGTATTAAATTTTTAAGAACTACCGACATTTTTATTGTTTTTCTTAGAGTCGATACTAATGCTGGCATCTTTATCTGTCTTCCAATCTCCATTGCTGTAATTCTTTTGCTTGGAACCTTGCGAACAATCAAACTTTGGGATCGTTTCGAAAGAATTTTCGGCCTACCTGTAGATTTTGCAGAAACGTAAATAGTTAAATTCTGTAATAAGGGAGATTCTCAAAAGGTGGGATAATTAAACGTTAACTATATGTAATTTTTAAAATTTTCAAATTTAAGGCCAATTTTTTTAATAGTATAGTATATAAGTTTACAAAATTATACACAAACATTAAAAGACAGCAACTATTCTGGAAAATTAATTATTAAAGCATTGAATTAGCAGTTGTGTACGTTACAAATTTTGGACATTTTTTCGCACGTAGGTTACAGATTTTGGACATTCCTGACAGATTTTGGACGTTGCGCATAGTATTTAAAAAATTCTTAAGACTAAGAAAGTAGTAAATTTGTCCTATAATTGTATGTGTATACATATATATATATGTATAATTAACTTTTTGTTATCCAGTAATAATAATAATAAAATCAAATGTTATTCTCTGATATTAAAATATTTACTACTTTTTTAGAAGTAATATCTGAATTTTATAGGAATTACACATTATGCAAAAAACATACCTTTACATAATATTATAAGTATCCAACATATAATTTATTCTTTTTTTTTCTCAAAAAAAAAATAAATAAATAAATAAACAAGCTATACTGCCATTTTTTTTAATGCACATATCTACAATTTCTTTATCAAAAGAAAAGTCTCCTCTTGCTATCACCGGGTGAGGTGGATTTGGTGATTTCAACAAAATATCTTCATATTTTAAATTTGTGCTATCTTTTTTAGATGAATAACGAAACCTGTTAAAATCAATGTCTGCCTGAGGAGTCAAAAAATGTATAGAAAATATTTGTTCACCATTATCAATGCTGAGCTTTTCAATAATACCTGGCTATAAGTCACCAATGTCAATCTATTTTCAACTGTGAGGAGTCAATTGTAGAAACAATATTTTTTTCACCAGCTTCACTGGTAATGCATTCTTCATTGTTTTTTACAGAGATTGTAAAAACCAGATCTATTTCTTATTTGAATAGCAACAAATTTGTTTGTCGTGTGTACGGAGTGAATCTTTTGAGTACCTTTAACAGTTTTCGCTAGTTGTCTTCTATACTTTGAATATTGCCAATTTCTGTTTTTTTTTCTTTTTTTTTTAATCAAAGTTACAGCACGAAGTGGCTTAAACGTTTTATTTGCCTTGCATTTTGGTGGGGGAGCAAAGAGGAAGAATGGAATTTTAAGGAGATCGGATTCTTAAACCTTGAATTTAAAAAAAAAGAACTTAAGTACAATAATTTAACAAAAAATATATTTATTTTATTTAAGATGTATGTTAGAACAATGGACTCTGTTATAATATATTTATTTATGAATTTAGAAAATTAAAATTATTAATGTTCAGATTGTTCCACGATTTGGACATTGTTATTAAATAATCTTTTGTGGTACATTATCTACAAAGAAAACTTTGCAAAATACATAAAAACACGTAAGATCAGTGAAGAATTACTTTTGAAATAAAAAAAGAAGTTTATTATTAATTTTAAATCATACTTTTAAATAAGCATGTCCGAAATTTCGTAACGATCGCAGCGATCACCATATTGTGTCTATCATTACATACATTAGTTGAGCATGCTTCAAGTCAAGTTATATTATTACACATACTAAATACACTTTATTTATACAAAACACGGTAATTATTTACGATAAAACATTATAATAAATATCTTTTTATACGTTTCAGGACACCAAATCTTCTTTAAAAATAAATTTATCGAAAATAAAATCGGCGTTTCCATCGTTAACCGATTCGGACATTCCACTTTCTTGTTTGAGAAAAGTGCATTTATTACAAAAAAATCTTACAAAAACACATACAAATAATTTAAATTTTTTTAAAAATCATTTTAAAGTTAGATAAAAGAGTTTAAAATATTTAATTGATGTATTTTTCGTGGAAATGATAGCTTTGTGGCGTACGTTACTTTTGGACATAACAAAATACAGAAAAATTCTTTATAGAAAAGTCCTTCTATCTTCAAAAAAAAAAAAAAAACAATAAATCAGCCTGCGAAATTATCAAAAAATCATCCGTTTCCTTTATGCATTCTTGTTTACCATTAGAACCACCTGGAAAAAAATTAAAACTCTTTTTCTTGGTGGTACATTGGAGCAGTTAACGTTATGAATGTCCAAAATTGGCCTCTTTAGCATAAAATAATAAAATTTTAAGATATTTATACAAAGCTTTTACAATAAATTATGTCAATTTCTGTCTCTGAATAGAATTAAAAACTCAGTGTAAAAAAAAAAAAGAAATTAAAGTCAATGATAATTAAAGTTATTTTTGAAAGGCTTAAAGTTATGACGTGTGTCCAGTGCCCACCTTTTGAGAATCGCCCGTAAATAAAAAATGACAGTCTTTGAACGTTTAATTTTGTCGCAATTCTTTGAAGCGACATTCTAATGTTGTTACAAGCCAGAATTTATCCTCTTTCGAAGTGAGAATACATTTTCAATCACCCTGTAGACCAAATGTTTTTCGAACTAACCAATGCGCTCAGAATTTTAAATGCAGTTACCGGATGTCCCAAAAATGACTGATGGATTTTAAAATTCAATAACTTGCAAACGGTGACAGATATTTAAAAAAAAAAAATTGCAGGAGGGTTATGTATGATTTCAGGAGTTTTTTTTTTTTTACCTTGATTCTTGATTTTAGTTCAAATTTCAGACAATAAATGGCGCTGAGAGCAATAGGTGCTCAGTCCAGACCCGATTTTTGGAACTTCAGGATACATTCGATACATTTTAATCTCCTTTTTTCGCAAAGGAAGAAGAGAGAGGTCGAAAAATCGAGCCTGGATTTAGCGGTTATTGCTTGCAGTGCCATCTATCGATGCTTTTTGTAACAAAAACGGAGAATTGCAGCATGAAAACGCCTGACATCTTATATAACACTTCTGCAAGAATTTGTTTAATATCTGTCACCGTTTGCAAGTTATTGAATTTTAAAATCCATCAGTCATTTTGGTACATTTGGTGTATGCGAAAATATCCACCAATCACGTTCCGCAGGATTCGAGATATTTACGGCGTTCCATTTTGCTCCTGCGTAAATTTAGCAAAATGCATATTTCAAAATAGATTAAGAAATATACATGCGATTTTTGTCAACGATTATTTTAATACTATTAATTGGAATATCACGTATTTAATTTCACCGCTAAGATTTACGCATCTGCATAGAAAACGCGAACATATTTCTTTCTTTTTCTATCTTTCCTATCATTTTGCATTCCGTTGTAGTACATTCACATTTCGTTATAACACGTTGTTTGATTAAAAATTGTAGTTAATTTAGAATAAGTGAAAAAAAAGTATCCGCAAATAACCTCAAGGATTGCAATGACGAATGCTCGTAATGTTTTAATATTGAAATGTCATTAAGATTTTCTGAGATAATTTAGTTACCAATTTCCAGCATTTTGTATATACGCTACAAAGCAGAAAATAAATTAAAAATAATTTACAATAAAATTCTCAATTCAAATACTTAAAATTTTAAGGGGAATCACTACCAAAAAAAATATTTTTTAATTATGACCTATATTATATTTTTAGGTTCATGTTTGAAGAAAGCATAGTCATAATAGAACATAAAAAGCGTTTATATCTCATTATAGGAATAACGCTTTTAAAAAATTAAATTAAAAAAATAACAATTTAAAATTCCTTCTTTTTTTCATTTTTCATATTTGGAAATAGATCTTTTTATCCTTTATTCAGAGTACTTTTTTCTATAAATTTAAGTATCGGATTTTTGATTATTCCATTAGATCAGTAGAAAAAAAAAAAAAAAAAAAAAAACGTGGGAAAATAATATGTTTTTAAGTTCATACCTGGTGTCCCAAAAATGAAGATGGATTTTACAATTCAATAACTTGCAAACGGCGACAGATATTAAAAAAATAAATTCTTGCAGGAGTGTTATGTAAGCTGTCAGGAGTTTTTATGTTGCGATTCTCAATTTTAGTTACAAATAACATCGATAGATGGCACTGCAAGCAATAACCACTAAATCCGTGATCGATTTTTCAGCCTCTCTCTTCTTCTATGCAAAAAAAAAATAGATTAAAATGTATTGAAAGGATCTCGAAGTACCGAAAATCGGGTCTGGACTGAGCCAGTGTTGCCAGTGGTCTACTTTTTTAAAATTCAGATTTCTTGATTGGCACCACTTTTGTTGAGATGTTAAAATTCCCCTTGCTTTCGCCTTAATTACTATCTTATTAAATAAGGTGAATTTCACTATTTCAAAAAAAGTGGCGTCAATTAAGAAATCTGAATTTTAAAAAAGTAGCCCACTGGCAACACTGGACTGAGCACATATTGCTCACAGTGTCATCCATTGTTAGAAATTCGAACTAAAATAAAGAATCACGGTAAAAAAAAAAAAAAAAAAAAAAAAAAAAAAAAAAAAAAAAAAAAAAAAAACTCCTGAAATTATATATAACCCTCCTGCAAGAATTTTTTATGACTTTAATTGACTTTTAAAATCCATCAGTCATTTTTGGGATAACCGGTATATACCTTTTTAAAGTTACAAACATATCGAAAATCCGATACTTGATTATCACACACATAAGGTCTAAAGATACTTTAATGAAATTCAGACAATTATTTATTGTAGATGCCTTAGCATCTCGATTAAAAAGAAAATATAAAAAATTGCGAAAAGAGGAAAATGAATTTAAGCACTCCACTTACACATAAATGAGATTAAATTCCATCTTTATGACTTAAATATATTTTCTTTATTATTTAGGAAATAATAAAGATGGCACATTTTTAAATCAAAATCTGTAATTCGACAGTTTTGTTATTTTTTATTAAAATGACAGGTATTGAGTTCCCTCAATTTTCGTTACAGAACATCCTCTACTAACCATGCTTTCAATGAAAAAAATATGAATAAATAAACGTTAATATTTAGTAGGGTTTGAAATTGTATAAAAGGGAGACTAGGGAGGGCTGACCCACTTTTTACAAAATGATTTTTTATTTTTTAATTACTGAACATAGAATAAAGTTTTATATATCGTTTTATTTGTTATACAACCAGTTATCAAAATAAAATTGCTACATTACTGTAATACATAAGAAATTTGAAAAATGATGGATTTTAATCATGAGAAAATAATGGGTCAAGGCTCCTCACATATGGGAGGGTTGACTTACTATATGGGAGGCTTGATCCACTTTGTTTTATATTGAATTATTTGTGAAGAGAAATAGAATCAGTTTTAAAAAAGGAAAATAAATTTATGCTACATGCTTTAATTATTCTAAAAACACATTTTTGAAAAAATGATGCTTAAACAAATCGGTTTTGACGCAATCGCAAGTCAGAAGAGAAAAATTTAGTTTTGAACAGGATTTTGTCTGAGCAGGTTTAATTGTACACCAGGGAAAAGGAAATTTTAACATTTAAGACAGCATTCCACTAGAGACAGGTTCCGTGTTCATAAGGTTTCATGCCTTATTATGTCTGGCTTTAATAGCCACTGTCCCGCTTTTTTCTGTCTCCTTGTCCTACTTTTAGTGGCATTCGACCTGACATCTCTAGCTGTCAGATAGTTTGGATTCATCTCACTCTATTCATCATGTTGATTTTGTCTATATACCTTCCTAAAGTTTTTCGACCAATGCTATGTCTTTTTTCATCCGCGTGAGTACTTAATTTATCATTAACATTTTTTAACCCTTTAAGGGGCAAAGTACTTTCAGTACTAAAATGTTGAAATAAATGACTGGCGCCGGAATATACGAAAAAATTTATTTGGAAATATGGAAAAGGATATATTTCACATACATATTAAACAGAAAAGATTTTAGTAATATTCTGGTGCCATTGTGGTGTTTGGGAATTAAAATTAAGTGGTTTCATAAGCATACCACTGCCTCTGAAACGGTTAAGACTGCTGCTTTCATAATTTCTAGTCTTTTTCACTGCTTCTGTTTACTTATTGTAAGTAATATTTAAATGGAAAAAAGTTACTATCAATTTTTCCATTTATATTTCATTAATTTTTTTTCGTGCAATGGATACTACAGCGATTTTTTACATCTTTCTTTAATCAGTTTTAAACATTTTCTTTTTCATCACACCATTTTACTGTAGCTTTTCAGAACAAATTTACATAAATTTTTTTTATATAATCAATAATCTTAAATTATGCACAGTGTGTAATAAAAAGATTTCCGAAACCCCCTAAATTAACACATTCACGACGGGCAATTTTTATTAAATCTGAATTTTAAAACAGTAGGCTCTGAAAGTGTTTTGTAAATTTGTGTTCTTGATAGGTTTCCAAAGTTTATGCATCAGTAAATATCTTTCAATGTACGAATTTAATATAAAATGTTTTACAATCTAACAAAATATGGACAACATGATATAAATGCATTTCCTGTAAGGTAGAAGCCACGCCCTTAGTCAATGATGTTTTTTGAATGAAAACGAGAATTCTCGTTTCCCGTCGTGACTGTGTTAAGGGAGCCTTGAACATCTGCTCGGCCCTCCCTCACATTGACTGGGTCAAGCCTCCCCACATAGCCCTTTTCTAAAAAATAGCACATTGTTATGCTAAGCCTAACTTACTGTATAATCTTTATGCCTGTAATGAAAGCTCGATGTTACTGCATTACTTAAAGCCTACTTAATTAAATTTCTATGATATATTTCATCTGAAAATAGCTTACAAAATATTTCAAAAAATCACAAATTTAGGTTGAAAAGCCTCACATTTCATTTTTTCTACATCTATTTCGATTATCTGTATAAAACAGAAACTGTTGTTTGAGCATTCCAGTAGCTTTGGTTGACACATATTGATAAAACTCTGAAATTCTTTTAAAACTGATGGGTGGGTCAAGCCTCCCGTATGGTCAATCGCTCCTAGTTTCTCCTATATTTTTAACGGAATATTTGAATTATATATAAGATTTCTCAGCATATAATTGCAGATGAAAAATTTATTTTCAATGACCTGAATACCTAGTCTTAAGAAAATAATTTTATATTAAAAAGGAAATCAATCCGCATCGGTTGAGTGGAAATTTGTCAAACAGAAGATATATTACAGGGATATAATATTAACGATTCTATCAGAAACTGTCGCGATATTCATGAATAGTCTTTTAGGTAGCTTTCATTACAAAAAAGTAAAAGGCTACCTATTTCAGCCGACCGGAGGAAAGCACTTCCGAAAAATTTTGTCATCGATCACAACCCCCAGACCCCAAAACCACCCTCCGTTAAAATGTGGCTTATATACATATGTATCAGATTTTTGTCATGCGACAACTCTGGTAGTTTTAAATCGATTTGGATGAGTTTTATTGTGTATATAGTACATATAAATGTATCGGCCGAGCTCGTTGTCCAACTTCAACCGCCATCTTGTTTGAAAATGGCCGACATTTAAATATTTAAAAGTAAAAAAAAAAAAAAATATATATATATACAAAATATTTAGAAATCCAAATTTGTTTTATGTTTAAGTGTTAGGCCTTGATACAAGGATTCCGGTGTATTATTTTTTGCTTTGTCTCTAACTTAAAAAATGGTTGATATATAGCAGTTTGAAATTGTTGGGTGGTTGACATTTTGAAACAAAACAACAATTAAAGAAAATCAGGTATTAATTTATGAGTGTTAGTGAACGTTACCTTCAGATTCTCGCCAAACTTGGCGAAACATTGCCAAATTTGGCGACCAAAACTAAGCAATCATAAATGATGCCAAATAGACTATAGCTTACTAATGTGGCGCAATTCTCATTCAAATTCAATATTGACGAATATTCTTTTATAGGGTTCCTCGCATTTTAGCTTCTTAAAATTTGAGTAAAATTTGGAAATTTTTAAAACCAAAAAAAAAAAGGATTTTTTATTGAATTATCTAATACACTAAGTTCCACTAATTTTAGTTTCGCGTGTTTGAGTAAAATAAGCTATATTAAAAATAAATAAATAATTAATTAAAAACAAGGAATATGAAAGCTACTTTTTTCTCCCGACACATGCCGAAAGGACTTTTTTTAATATCCGCACAGTAACATTAGTGCCTCATGTCACTTTTGTGTTTTACGTATCATTCAAAAGTAAAAAAATTTTTAGCTTAAAACAGCGACTTCTCACTTATTTACAATGTACAGTAATTACTTTTCAGTACAAATTTTTCCAAAAAGTAATTTTTATCTTTTGAATTCTACCATTAAATAAGGTGAAAATTTCTGCTCAGAAGTAGCAGTGTTAAAAATAATGATTTTGCATTGCTTCAAGAGTTCACTGTATCAATTTTATTCTAAGAAAACTATTTGTTTAATTTGAAATTGTTTTATAGATGGCTATTTTTTTTTTAAAGATTGTATTAAAGGTTTTATTTTATGGAAGTAGTATTAGTTTGGAAAGAACAAAATTTACATTAATAAGTTTGTTGCATGATGTAACCAACGATTTAAAAAAACGTAATTGAAAGATTAATGTTTACTTCGATAATTCCTGAAATAATTTATTTTCTCACAAATAACCCAAACAATTTTTTTCCCGTTTTAACAGTAACATTTAGTTTCGTAAGCAGATATACGAATTATTTTGATTTTTTACATTTAATAAATTTATTTAATTACAATGAAATATTCTGAACATATGAACACATTTTTTATTTTGATGTATTAAAACGGAACATTCGAGTGAGAAATGAGTTTTGTGAGACTATAATTGCAGACGTAAGATTTATCTCTGATGAATTGATTATCCAGTCTCGAGAGAAATCATCTTCTACCACAAACCAAATCAATCCACCTCGGTTGAGTGCAAATTTGTCAGAAAGAAGATATATTTGCAGGGATGATGTTGATGTTTTATGATTTCGTCATAAAATTTGACGATGTTAGGGAATAGTCTTTCATAACCTTAGTATTAGAATTTTTCCTGTGTTTTTTGTTTTGCATATTTTTGCGGAAAGGAATGCTTTTGTTTAAATATTTTCTTTCTGATAATAATATTTACATGAATGATTTTGCATTGCTTTTCCCTTGCCGCTATCATTACAGAATTTATTTCAAACGGTGTGACATATTCTTTTTCGTTTTTTGTGTGTTTATATATGAATCAAAATATAACATTTTTAGCTTAATATGGCAACTTCTCACTTAAACACTCATTTTCTGTACCACATTTATGAGTTTCTTTTTCTTTTTCTTTTTTACTTGTAGATGCTGCAAATTAATAAGGAGAAAAATTTTGTTCAGAAATAGAGGTATGAAATAACTACATTACATTGCTACAAGAACTCACTGTATCCATTTTGTCACAAGACTGCTTTTTTAATTAGCAAATCATAGCTGCTCATAAATTTTTATAGCTGCTTTTTTTAATTTGCAGTTGTCTTCTAGATTATTATAATTAGTTATTTTATTTTATGAATCCTTCAAAATTTAACTTTTTTATCTTAATACAGTGACTTTTCACTTGAACAGGATATACAGTAATTCGATTTCACTTCTAGTATTACCACTTTTCTGAAAAGTATTTTTTGCATTATAAATGTTGCGAATTAATAACGCGAAAACTTTTATTCAAAAATAGCGGTATATAAATAACTAAAATACATCGCTACAAGAGGTCACTATATCAATTTTGTCACAAGACTGCTTTTTTAATTAGCATATCATAACTGCTCATAAATTATCATAACTGCTTTTTTAATTTTCAGTTGTCTTCTAGATTATTATAATTAGTTATTTTATTAAAGCAGTATTAGTTTGGCATAGAAACAATTTATGTTAATATGCTAGAGATGTAATACAAGAATTTAAAAACCGTTTTATTTATAAGAAATAATTAGATTCGCTTCATAATAATTTCTTTAATTCCCTTAATAATTCAGAAAGAGTTTTTATCCTCCAAATTAAATTAACCAGTTTTCTTTTTTAACATTTTAACAATAATTTTCTTAAAACATTTCTTATATTAATATATCCCATAACTACAATGAATTACAATGATTTGAAGGTCTTCTAGATTATTATATTTAGTTATTTTATTTCATGAAAGCAGTATAGTTTAGTGACAGAAAAAACAAAAACAAAAAAAAAACCGATTTGTCGTAATACGCATTTATATATGATGTAATTCAAGATTTAAAAACCGTTTTATTTATGAGAAACAATTAGATTCCTTTAATAATAATTTCTTTAATTCCCTTAATAATTCGGGAGAATTTTACTCTCAAAATTAAATTTAACTTTTTTTTAAACTTTTTAACAATACCTTTAGTTAGGTATGAAAGTATGTAATTTAATTTTTTAAAACATTTATTTTATTTAATATAACACATAGCGTAATTCTATGATAGATGGCCATAGAGGAGAGAGGGCCAGCCTAAATATTTAAAAAATATGTACCATAGATTGCAGCATAGACTTTGTTCGTAAGAAATAGCTCAACGTGTTCATTCATTGCGACATGCAGTTGTGTTTTTCAATTGTAAAAAGGAAGTGTAATTTTAATGTTTATTTAATTTAGTGGTTGGATATTTTTGTTGAGTTGGGTATCTCAATGTTTTGTAGTACCTATGTTACACTTCTTTTTCTACTATAAGGACATTTAAGGCACGTATATAATCCAATCTTCGCTTTTAAGTCTAAAACAAAGACGTACAATGGAAGAGTGATGCTTTAAATAGGGTAGCAATCTGTCCATCAATTTTAGGAGAGATGACCACATCAAATCGAAGAGAGATGGCCACCTATAATCAGTATTTCAAAATTATACGGAGTGAGGATTTTAATTAAATATAATTACTTTTAAAATAATTATATAATTTTTATATTTATTATTATATTAATTTATATAATTATTTAAATTTTAATTAATATAAATATTTCAATAGCTATAATATAATAGAGCCTAACGATGTATTTTTGTTTCAGAAAATATTGAAAAACTTCGGAAACGTTGATTCCAGAAACAGATAAAGTTGCTAAATAAACTTAAAACCGTAAAAAATCTAAAAAAAAAAAAACACTTCCAGTAGCGAAGAAGATGAAATACATTTGAAATTATTAGATTATACAGACTCCGAGGGAATAAAATTGGATAAACTGTGTTGGGTGTGGAGAATAATGGAATACCATAACCAAAAAGGATTACTGCATACAATGCATAAGGTGCCAGAAGTGGTTCCATGAAGCGTGTACAAACCATCAAGATCTTTGCCGAAAATGGGGTAAAATTTTACGAAAAGAGAAGGATTGAAATTATACTTCAAATTTTGTTTATTAAAATTTTATTCACTGATTTTCCGTGATACAATTGCATCTATACAAATGGCTATTTGTTTTTCTAATTAACTACATGAAATGTGTTGTATTTTTATGTTTTAACCTCATTTTTTCTTTCTTGTATTGGATGGCCATCTCTCCTCGGCTTAAAGGAGAGATGACCATCTGCCATTTTAAATTCAATCGTGGTTCCCACTTTTTGTTCTCGACATTTAATTATTTTTTGTCCCAAATATGATGAGGATATGTATGGGAATTCAAAATATGTATCAATATTTCTTGTATTTGCATTCTAAGAATTTTTATTTCAATCTTTAAAAACTATGGCCATCTATTCTAGAGTTACCCTAAGTACAAAGAAATGTTTTAAACATATCACAATTTATTTTGCGTGTTAAAACAGAACATTTGAGTCAGAAATGAGTTTTATGTGAGTATACTTGCAGACAGAAGATTTATCGCTGACGAACTATCTGATCAGTCTCCAGAGGAATCATCTTGTATCACAAACTAAATCAATCCGCATCCGTTGAGTACAAATTTTTCAGAAATGAGATATATTGACGGAATATATATATATATATATATATACATTAATTCTATCATAAATTCTGACGATATTAGGGAATAGTCTTTCAGAAGCTTAGTATTAGAATTGTTCCTGTCTGTTTTTTTTTTTTCACATATTATTACAACAGCATCCTTTAGCTTAATCCTCTTGTGCATGATTTTTAATTTTTCCTTTAAAAAAATATATGCGATTCCTTAATGGGCATACATTAAAGGAAAAATACTGAAAAAATTATCACTCTTATATTTTTCCGTATTTTGGAATTTTTTTAAATGGTTGCCAAATGGTAACACCATGCATTAAGCGTATTCTAAGCATATTCTACGATACTTCTCTGGACTTTTTTCTATTAATTGTCGGGTGGCATTTTGAAGCCCGGGATTCTGTCTCTTCTTATAATTCCAAGGCACGAAATTACTTTTGATTTTAAAAGTGTCATTAGGTTCACTGATGTTTAATAGTTATCAAAATATAGTTAATGATTTACAGGTTCAACAATTGGATGAATTAGTCTAGCATTGACTCAAATGCTAGCCTCAAATGCTAGCTTGGCAGACAAGTTGTATTTTTTTGCAATAAATATAAAAATTGTATGCAAATCTTGATATTCGTGCAAAAAATATCAATTTAAAAGATATTTATACGTATTTTTTGAGAAAGGGGGTGGGGAAAAATACTGCTTTATAGTTACGAGCCTTTGTCGCACTTATATGCTCATAAACACAGAGAGATTCTTCCATGAGAATGGATAAGAATTTCCCCCCAGGGTACCGACTATTAGTTTCAACTTGAATAACTTATCTTCCTCATTAGGCAACCTATTATCGTTTAGATGGGAAAATCGTCGTATACTTTCAAATGTATTCGAGATCATAGTGTGACTACCACGTGGTACACTAAAGATACGGTTACCAAACAATCTTATGATTTTAAAATTTGTGATACTACTTAAGATACAAATTCTCTGATATATTTTTTTATATCTGTTAAGCATATAATGAGTGGCTCTTGTATATATTTACGTTTATCTTTATTTGTTTACGTTTACCTGACTGCTTTTATTTTAATGTAGATGGAATACTCACTATCCCAACGTTTGCATCAACATTCTAGTCAATTTCATTAGCTGATTTACCTGCTTGTAAATCGCAATCAGTCTCATCATAAGTGCCTGAACCGTTTTTGAACAGAAGGTTTAGACCAAAAGGTGGATCGTCATTGCTATTATTGTAAGAAATGTCACTTTCACTTTACGATACAATCCCTATTTCTTCTGTTAATAATTTTTTATAGTGTCTTTGCTTTAAAATATATGTTGAACAGGATGAGGCTTTATCATAAAAAAATTTTTAATGAAAAATATAGACAAAAAGCAAGATGAAACAATCACAAATTCATTGAACAGAATACTGAAAATGTAAATAAAAGTGCAACTCAATTCATGGTGTTGCCAAATGGCAACAAACGCATATTCACATGCATACAATATTTGTTGCAAGAAAACCTTAATGAAAGTTATTTAAAATAACTTTTAAAAGCATAATCTTTTGAAAAAGTTTTTTTTCAAATGAAATTTTGCATTTTAAATATTCTTAATTTGTGTTAGAAATCCATCTATGGATAGGAAAATGGAAGGCTTCAAAAGTTCATTTTTATTTGTGACTGATAAACAACTATTATCACCTATAGTATTTTTTATGAACTGAACCTAAGTATGGGGTAACAATGAATACTTAAAGCATAAAGTTATCATGAGGCAAGGATAAATAAACGATAAGGAGGGAAAATTTAATTCGTTGCCAATTGGCAACAGTATCACTAGAGGGTTAAATATTATCTTTCTGATAATTATAGTTGCTTGGTTGATTTCAGATTGTTTCCCACAGACGGCTATCATTAAGGAATTTATTTCAATCGGTGTCTTTAGATAGTTTTCTTTTCTTTTTATTTGTGTTTCATTTATCAATCAAAATTCTTCATTTTTATCTTAATACAATGATATATCACTTAAACACGGTGCACAGTAATTCACTTTCTGTACCACTTTTCTGAAAAATATTTTCTTTCAATAGAAAGGCTGCGAATTTATAAGCCGAAAACTTTATTCAGAAATAGTGGTATTAAAATAAGTGCAGTACATCGCTTCAAGGAGGTCACGGTATCAATTTTATCACAAAACTGCTTTTTTAATTTGCAAATTTTATTAAAATAGTATCAGTTTGGCAGAGAAAAGATTTAAAAAATATGCATTTACATAGGATATAAATCACAATTTAAATCCATATTTGTAATATGAAATAAATGCATTTATTGTTAAATGAGTTTGGAATTAATTTCTTTAATAATTCCATAAATAATTTTACCCTCAAAATTAAATTAAATAGTTTTTTTTACATTTTACAATAACCTTGAGTTAGGTATAAAAATATACAACTTATTTTCATATTTTTATGATTAATTATATTTAATATATCACCTAATTAAAATAAAATATTCTAAACATATCAATACTTTTTTATGTGTTAAAACGGAACATTCGAAGGAGAACGAAGTTTTATGAGACTATAATTGCAGATGGAAGATTTATCTCTGTCGAATTGATCATCCATTCTCGAGAGAAATCATCTTGTACCACAAACTAAATTAATCCACATCGGTTGAGAGGAAATTTGTCAGAAAGAAGATGTATTGCAAGTATATATATTAATGATTCTGTCATAAAATCTGACGATGTTACGGAATAATCTTTCATAACCTTAGTATTAGAATTTTCCCTCAATTTTTATTTCACATATTATTGTGGAATAGAATGCATCAGCTTAAACGTTATTTTACCGATAAGACAGTCATTTCGTTTATTTCAGATTTTTTCCCTCAGATTTTCATCGTTATATATTATGGCACTTGGTATTGTTAAACAAACAATTTTCGTTTTTTACACTCTATCAAATGTGCACCTAAATATACATTTAAAGATACTGAACAGTAAAACATTCCGTAAAAATACGGAAATTGTACTGGCAATCGCGACACCAGTACTATTTCCGTATTTTAACGGAATTTTCCCCCGCAAATTCCAGAAAAAATTTCGTTTTTTTCACAGAATTTACGGAAAACAATTGTGTTAAAATACGGAAATAGTACCGGCGTCTCGATTGCCAGTACAATTTTCGTATTTTAACGGATTTTTTTTATTTTTTTTATTTTTTTTTTTACAGTGTGCATTAATACAAGACATTTAGAACAAAAGGTTGATTATAAAAATTTTGAATAAAAGGTATTCAATCTCAATTTGGGGATAGGGCACTAATATAAAATATTTTGAGGAAAATGCTGTTTATGGCTAATTCAATGAGTTTTTATAGTGTATGTCACATTGCGGATAACTGCTATGCTTGTTGGTTATCGTTATTTTCGAAAAGTTTGCTTCGCCTCATTCCATTAATAAGATATCTCTGATAAAATAAGTCACATTTTTCAGTTGTAAAATACGGGTAGCCAAAAATCATAGCACGTGCCTTACACTACAACTGCTCATGGAAATAGCCTTATATAAATTTATTAATAAAATGTATTAAAACTACATTTAGAGATACTGCATGAATGTAACACATTTTGAATAAAATATTGTTTAAAAAAAATTATAAATAACAGGTATTAAATCGACACTTAGAGATACTGTTTTAATGTAACTCATTTTGAAGAAAATATTTTATATAACAATGTATGGATAAAAAAGTTTTGAAAATTAAGATTGTTAAAATTATAAATTAAATCATAACTGTTGACAAACTTTAAGCCGCGCCACTTTTCAAAAGTATATTATTACTTCAAATTGCTATAAAAATATAACAGACGAAGTATGTTAATCTTTATAACAAAAAATCGTAAATTTATACAGTTAAACAATTTCATGTAAAGGCAATGATTATCTAATATTCTGCAGATAGCTTAAAAGGCTTGAACTCTGATGTAGACTTCTTCTTTGGTTCAAAATAATGTTGTAGATTTCATTTGCCTTTGAAGTATATTTTGAAACGTATTAAAAAAAATATTTTTTCTATAACGCTTAGCAACAGAAATTAGCAAAAGCATAGACGTGACCATTCGTGAAGTAGCAAACATTACCATTCTTTATTCACCAATATAACGTAAAAATTGCCTAAAATATTCAATCTAAGGCTGCATTTTCATCAAATATCATAGGGTTGTATTGGCAACTGTGCTGCGAAGTATATTTTCGTATCAGAAAAACATTATTTATGTAGTCCTTTCCTTCACCCCTTACGGCCCTGGCGGTCACAAATGTATTGCTTACTTTTAAGATGCTTTAAACTACAAACATGAAATGATCATGTAATGCTGCAAGACCTAATGGTTACATATATGTGCATTTGATAAAATATATAATTTTCAACTAATCAAAATAAAATGAATTAATATGTATTTTACTAATCAAAACTGCTGTCTGACAAAATTTTAATTTTTTCGGACTTTAAGAAAAAAGTCAGGACCGAAAGGGTTAAAGAACGAAAATTTCACGAGCCAAAGCTAAAACTTTCTTTAAGTTCTTGAGTCAAAATATGGAAATTTCTTGAAATAACTGAAAAATCTCTTTTAATAACTTAAGTCTTCCGTAAACTTGCTGCCTGTACTTCGGGCGAATTTTTGTGAAATATATTTTAAGATTGTCAACACAAGAATATATATACATCTTTATTTGGTTGACGTGAATTTTTTTAAAAATTAAATAATGAGATGTGTTGCATAACAATAATTTTTAGAAACCACACATTTAAAGTAATATTTTTTTCAGATAAATTTAACTGATATAATGTAATGTACAGCCGGAAACCTCCCAAAAAGAGAGTTACCCTTAAAATTTAATTCCCAAAATGTCACAGAAAAAAAGTAGTAGACTTTCCACTACAAAGTAATTCTTTTTCAATATTGTGATAAGAAAAATAAGCTTAAAAGGTAGTCTGCAAGGTGAAATTGTACCAAAATTGCCAACTGCTGCTATCTTTTACGCTTTTTTCGTACCACTATATTTGAACCAAAATATTTCTGTTTTTAACCATCGAAACTGTAGAATTAAATATAGAATTAATTTCGGTTGGAAAATAGCGATAGGAAAAAGCGTAAAAGTTGGCAGTTATTAAAGTCTGAAATTTTTAATAGGAAAATTTACTTTTTACATCATATTTGGCATTTTTGGGTACCTTTTAAATTCGGATATCAAGCGGATTAATGGGTAATGTAGTTTAGGATTTATTATGTAGGTTTAATGTTCAACACTAAATTCTTTCGTAATTCTTGCAAAATAGATTGCAATATTGTTACTTTTTAAGTCATAACTCAAGAACTACTTACCATAATAAGCGGTAAAGTTGGAACCGCATATTTGATACTTCTAGAAATTGATTTATGTAAAAAATGCATAGATTACAAATACTATTTGTTTTTATTAAGTTTTAAAAATGTAATTTTTCGATATAAACTTTTGAAAAACATAGGAATTTAAACCTATTTTTCTATAATCACTTCACTCCATATGGCCACATATCTGGATTTCCTTTCTTTCGCGTTTTATAAATGATACTCGAACGTAATTGTAATTTAGATTTCAGAAGGATATGCTTCGATATTTATGATTCTAAATAAGGCAAAAATATTAGAACTATTGAAACCCTGAATTTAGAAGCGGAATAACTAATTTATTATGAGTCATATTATATTATACTAAATAATGATGATTTACAGCGTTAAGAGCTTTAGCGTAGGTTAATAGAAGTCGATTTTCAGAAGCGTCAAATATGAGGATCCAAAATTACAGACCATTCCTCCAAGTAGTTAATGACTTATGTTTAAAAATCTACCAGTATTGCAATCTGTTTTACAACGATTACGAATGAATTTAATTTCAGTATTTTCAAATTGTAAATATATAATTCCTAAACTACTTGATAGAATGTCTTCCCATTTAGAATTCCAAGGTAAAATTTACCGAAAAAGACAAATACGATATCATAATTAGGAGTTTGTATTTAAAATTTCAAAGTTTAGTTCAGTTGTAGTATGAAGACGACCTAAACTATTTTTTTATTACTTTGACCGATTTTTTTAATATGTAAATCATTCTTAGATAATTCAGGTAGCTTTCAAGTTTCAAAGATTATCCAGTATGTACCAATACTAATATTATAAAGAAGTAAAAATTATTTGTTTGTTTGTAGGAGGTAATCTCTGGGACTACCGAATTTCAAAAGTAATGGGTGATAATAAATGAGGGTATTAGTCCACGTTCGAATATAGGCTATATCGTAAGTCGATTCCACTACTCCAAAGGGGGACATGAGCAAAAAAATTTCTAAAAAGGCGATTTTTGTGTTACGGAAAGGCCTAGAAACATAGAATTTGGAATGGTAGTTACTTGTAAGATATAAATGATCTCTAAGGACATTTCTTAAGAAATTCGAAATTTAAAAGAGGTGAAAATACACAAAAAGCGTTCGAAAACGTTCTAAATGGTGATTTCTACGCAATCTGAGGAAGTACCGAACCGATTTCAAAAATAATGGTGTCAAAATGATGGTGACAGCCCTTGCTCCAACATAGACTATATTTTATGTCGGTGCCACTAACCCTAAGGGGGTGCAGGAGCAAAAAATGTTCTAAAAATGCGATTCTTGTGTTACTGAAGGGCCTAGAAACATGCAATTTGCAATAGTAGTTACTTATTAGATATAAATGATCTTTAAGAACACTTTCTGAAAAAATCGAAATTTAAAAGGGATGAAAGAGCGCGAAAAGCATTCTAAAAAACGTTCTAAATTGCGATTTCTACGCAATCTCAGCAAGTACCGAACATATTAAAAAAATAATGGTGTCAAAATGATGGTGGTAGCAGTTGCTCCAACATAGGCTATATTTTGTGTCGGTGCCACTTCCCCCAAAGGAGGTTCAGGAGCAAAAAACATTCCAAAAATGCGATTTTCGTGTTACTGAAGGGCCTGAAAACACGAAATTCGCACGGTAGTTACTGATAAGATATAAATGATCTCTCAGAACATTTCCTGAAATAATCGAAATTTAAAAGGGATGAAAATGCGCGAAAAACTTTCTAAATTACGATTTCTACACAATCTCTGGAAGTACCGAACCTATTTAAAAAATAATGGTGTGAAAATGATGGTGACAGCACTTGTTCCAAGATAGGCTATTTTTTATGTCTGTGAAACTACCCTAAAAAGGGGTACAGGAGCAAAAAACGTTCTAAAAATGCAACTTTTGTGTTACTGAATGACCTAGAAACATGGAATTTGGCATGGTAGTTGCTTATAAAATATAAATGATATCTAAGAATATTCCTTAAAAAATCCGAAATTAAAAAGGGCTAAAAATCCGTGAAAAGCGTTCTAAAAACGTACTAAATGGCGATTTACATGCTACCTCAAGAAATATCAAACCGATTTAAAATTAAAGATATCAAAATAATGATGTTAATCCCCGTTCCAACATTGGATATATCTTATGTCCATACTACTACCCCAAAAGGTGTGCAGGAGAAAAGAACGCTCTAACAATGCATTTTTGTGTTACTGAAGGGTCTAGAAATTTGGCATGGTAGTTACTTATAAGATATAAATGATCTGTAAGAACATTTCTTAAAAAAATCGAAATTTAAAAGGAGGCAAAATGTGCAAAACACGTTCTAAAAACGTTCTAAATTGCGATTTCTACTGAATCTCATGAAGTACCAAGCCAATTTCAAATGTGATTGTTGGAAATTCAGAGTAACAGCCGTTGCTCAAACTTAGGCTCTATTTCATGTCAGTGTCACTACTACCTAAGGATTGCGGAAGCAAAAAACGTTCTTAATTGTGATTTTTTTTTAATACTGCAGGGTCTAGCAACTTTAAATTTGGCATGACAATTACTTATAAAATGTAATTGCTCTGTAAGCACAGTTTCTAAAAAATTCGAAATTTAAAAGGAGTGAAAATACCCATAAAGCGTTCCAAATCGCAATTTCTACGCAATCTCAGGAAATATCAAACTGATTTCAAAAGTAATTGTTGCAAATTAATGGTGACAGTCCCTGCTCCAACATAGGCTATATTTTATGTTATTGTCACTACCACCGGGGGGTTGCAGGAGCAAAACATGTTCTAAATTACGTTTTTGTGATACTGAGGAGTCTAACATTTTGAAATTTGGCGTGCTAATTACTTGAAAGATGCAAATCTTTTTAAGACCGTCAAAAGAAAATTTCAAAATTAAAAGGATGAAGTGAGCGAAAAGCGTTTCTAAAAAGTCTTAAATTACGATTTTTATGCAATCTCATGAAATACCAAACCGAATTCAAAAATAATGATTCCAAATTGGTGGTAATAGAACCTGCTCAAACATAAGCTATGTCCGTGCCCCTACCACCAGAGAGATGCAGAAGCAAAAAACGTTCTAAATTGCGATTTCTGTGATACTGAAGAGGCTAGAAACTTTAAATATGGCATGGTAGTTACTTATAAAATATAAACGCCTTTTAAGAACTGTCAAAAATAAATTCGAAATTTAAAAGGGGTGAAGCGAAGGGAAGACGCAAAAAGCATGCTAAAAAATTCTTAAATTACGATTTGTATGCAATCTCAAGAAATAATAAACCGATTACAAATTGATGGTTGCGAATCAATGCTGACAGTCTCTGATCCTACACAGGCTATATTTTATGCCGGTGTCACTAACATATGGGTTGGCAGGAACAACAAATGTTCTAAACAAGCCTTTAAAAACTTTCTGAATTACCATTTCTATGGAATATTAGTAAATAACAAACCGATTTCAAAATTAATGTCGAAAAATTAATGGTGACAATCTCTGCTTCAACATAGGTATGTTATGTTAGTGCCTCTACCAACAGAGAAGTGGTAGTTTTGGAATTTCACATGATGGTTAATTTTAAGATGTAAATGCATACAAAGAACGGTTTCTAAAAACTTCAAAACTTCAAATGAATACTGAAATGAGTGTATTAAATTAGCATAAAAGCTTCAAAATACTGTCTAAATTATTTTTTATTTAGAATTAGTTTTAGTTTTTCTTATTAATTTAAGTCTCATTTCTGCCTAATGCAGTGTAATAATGAAGTTTAGTCAAACTGTGGCTAGTTAGTTATTTTTGAATTATTCCTAAAAGTATAATTTCTTCTAATAAAAATTATACGTACGAATATCACTTGGCATATTTCAACTATTACGCCAGCAACTCCACGGGTTTTGCTAGTTTTTAATATTTTATGATCTAAATTACATTGTTAAAAAATTCGAAAAATAATAAATATGTCAAAAAAATAATGTCTTTGAAAATGCAAAAAGAAATATCAAACATAATCAGTTAATATTTCAGTTGGAGTTATAAAGAAGATACATTTTATGATTGTGAAATTCTCTTAAACATGCATTACTAGATTACAAATTTATTTGTCTTATCATTCACTTAAGTAAAATTTGTAAAATTTATTTCCGTTATTCTGTATAGATGTGGTAGATATTTTTAAACTTGCATTACTAGATTACAAATTTATTTATGTCTTATCATTCACATAAATAAAATTTGTAAAATTTATTTCCGTAATTCTGTCTAGAAATGGTACATATTTTTGAACATGTATTACTGCATTACAAATTTATTTATGTCTTATCATTCTCTTAAGTAAAATTTCTAAAATTTATTTCCGTATTTCTGTATAGAATTGGTAGATATTTTTTCGAAAGTATCTGATGCTCTAATTTAAGGTAAATGCACCAGTAGTAGGCCACTTATTAACATTTATCTAATTAAAAGTGTTAGTGATTTCCAAAAGATATATACAGTGGTGGCCAAAATTGTGGACACTTTTAGGTAGCCTTCATTACAAAACGTAAAAAGATGTCTATTGCCAGCCGTCTGAAGGAAAACAAATCGGAAAATTTTGCTATATTTTCGCGGATCATAACCCCCCAGCTAACAAAACCACCCTCAGTTGAAATGCTGACTTATATATATATATATATATCCATATTTTGTATGTATATATATATATATATATATATCCATATTTTGTATGTATATATATTCATATATGTATATATAAGTATATATTTATATCGAATTTTGTGATGTTGTAACTCAAGAATTTTTTAACTGATTTGGATAAAATTTTTCATATGCATAGTACATACTAATGTCTCGACCGTGATCATTGGCACACTTCATCCGCCATCTGGCTTCAAAATGGCGGCCATTTGAATTTTGTGGACACATTTGAAAATTTTAGGTTTCCTAACTTTCTCTTTAAAATGACCTATGCTGTTAATTTATACTGTGTGACTTTTTAAAATATCTTTTAATGTTTCTAAAAATCTGTTTAAAATTATACATAAGACATTGCATTTTGTGAAATGTAACATTTTCTATAAGTATACAATGTTAGAAAACTTAAAAAAAAAAATAAAAATTCAAAAGGCCGCCATTTTAAAACAAGATGGCGGATGAAGCTGATCAACAAACCTGGTCGAGACATTAGTATGTACAATGCATATGAAAAATTTCATCCAACTCGGTTCAAAAATCCGTCAGTTACAGCATGTCAAAATCAGATATACATATACATACATAAATACATATATATATACTATATAAGTCAGCATTTAAATGGAGGTTGGTTTTGGTATCTGGAGGTCATGATCGGTGAAAATGTAGCAAAATTTCCCGATGTGTTTTCCTTCGGACGGCTGCAATAGGTAACTTTTTATTTTTTGTAGTGAAAGCTATCTAAGTGACAACAATTTTTGCCACCACTGAATATATTTAACCTACTCTTAACCTTCGTGTATCAGAATAAATATTCAAAGTTTCAAAACGCCTTCATTGGAAAAATAAAAAGTAAAAAATATTACCTTCCTCTATGCTCCAGTAGAGGGCATACTAAATTTATGATGCATATTTTTCGGTTTTATATTAAGTTTTTTTTTCTGATCCAACAAATTGTATAAGATGTAATAGGGTATATAAACAGCAGTTTAATGCAAAATAAAACATAGTATTAGAGAAACAATGTTTTAAACAAAAACTTATCTCTTAATGAAATTTCGAAGAATTTGCGAAAAAATCTGTTTTTAAGACTCTAGAAAATAACCAAATGTACCAGCAGCAAAAATCAATTATTTCAAACTGTTTATGGAAAGTTAACATTATATTTCTTTCAGTCGGTTTTCAGAAGTGCATTGTGAGCTTGTTTTTAAACTTAAAAAATTAGTTGCCCACTGTAGGTGCATACATTTATGGAAAAACTGAAAAAAATGATGTTCTATGAAATATTAAAAGATATAGTGAAACCTCCCTGTGAGCCCACCTCTATTAAGCGACCACCTCCTTGAACGACCATTTTTTCATGGAACGAAATTTATTCCAATAGGCTCAATACTAATTTTACCTCCATTCACAGACCATCCCACTTGTACTCCGTCCATGAGCGACCCATTTCATTGAAGAAAATTAAACAAATTCCGTTTTTTCCTCGTCGTTTGAACAAGGTTTTACTAGAAAAATAATTCCGGAGATCGCATTATTCATGAAACTTCTAATCTAATTTAGAATTTGTTTTTTATTCCGGTAACTTTTAAGGGTTTAAATACCTTTGTGCCTTTTTAGGTAATGAATTTAACTCTGATGACAAATTAAGAATGACGGTTAATAAACTCATCTGCCCTATTCTGTCAGGAAACTCTCAAAGAAATAGATAAATTAATGAAATCGTCTATATTTGTTCCGGTCCAAAAAGAAATTGCATTTATTGACTGAACTTCGAAAGGACTGGGAAATAAAATTTATAAAAGATAAAACCGTAAAATCAAAGCAAACGTCCATGTATTAATTTTAAATGTCTGCAGTAATTAACTTATGTAATTAACTTTTTTTAGACTTAAATTTTCGTGTTTTTTTGCTTATATTAAGAATAAATTTTAGTAACATTAATTGCTAAATTTTTCTAACAATTAAAATCTAGATTTAAGCATGACCTCCTTTAAGAGAAATGGAGGTCATGGGTCATCTCTCATCTATCATTTAATGGGTCACCTCTCGGAGCGACCCATTTTTATTGGAACGGAACATGGTCGTTTTAGGTAGGTTTTACTGTATATGGAAATAACCTTTTAACTTATTAAATTTCGAATGAAGTAAAAAAGAATGTCTTTATGATTTGTAAATGCTCTTTAATTTGTAATATAAGGTTGAGATTTTCACTTTATTTTATTTTATTTTATTTTATATTATCTTTGAAATGTTACCATTTATTTAAATAAATTTACAATGATTAATTTACATCAGTTTTGTGTACCAGCAGCAGATATTGTTTCTATAAGAAATGGTGGGTGAAAAAAGTTAACCGCTACTGAATAATTTATTGATGGGGCTCAATTCCTTCATAAATTGTTATGCTGGGAGTAATGAATCAGAAATATTTTCCTTCAGGGCATGTTTGTGAGACCAATATACAAGATAGAAAGAAAGAAACATATTTCTTTTAAAAAATTTACCTTTTAGCCCTATTAATAAATTTCTTTTCTAAAAAACATTTTATGAATAAAGGATATTTTAGACTTTGTACTAAGCAAAATTGGATATAAATAAATATTATAAGAAACTTTCCTTAATAAAGAGTAATTTTGAAGAAGCTTTGTAGTGAAAAGTAAAACTATTTTATTTGCAAGACTTTTTGCATTGCTGTCTAAGCGTAAAGCCAACAGAGTGAAAAAAATCTATGCCGACTCGGCCTACAGGTGGAGGTAATTTTCGAAATTATGAAATTTATGAAAAAGAGGGTGTAAAACACAACAATAAAATCGATGAACATTTATAACAAAAAACAATAAACAACCAACTGCTTGCTCGTCTGAAAGTGGGAGGAGTAAAAAAACAGGTACCAAATAAAATAGAAATTCAATCCTCACAGGTTTCGCAAGATATGGTCAACCCCCATACTCCAAAAGTGTAAAAAAAATCGAAGAAACTTAAACTTCTAAAAACTTAACAAAACAAAACTGCTTTAAAACATAAACAACCAACCAATTTAAAATCTGTAGATCGGAATTTAGCTTATAAACTTAATGATTGAGTTTTAAAAGAAATTTTATTTGATTATGTTTTATAAGTTAAATTCAGTTCTACAAATTTTAAATAGTTTGGTTGTTATATTTTTAAAGCAGTTTTGTTTTGTTAAGTTTTTTAGAAGTTTAAGTTTCTTTGATGATTTTTTTTTCACTTTTGGAGTATGGAGGTTGGCCATATCTTTCGAAACCTGTGAGGATTCAATTTCTATTTCATTTGGTACCTGTTCTTTGACTCCTCTTTCAGACGAGCAAGGAGTTGGTTGTTTATTGTTAATTATTATAAATGTTCATTGGTTTTATTGTTGTGTTTTGCACCCTCCTTTTCATAAATTTCATAATTCACATACATTTGATAGAGCTACATATATATATATTTAAACGTTTTAGGTGGAGTATGCTTTTGTGTTCCTGGTGTCATATAATGAGAAGTTATGAAGGAATTTTTAAAAATTCTCACCAAGTTAACATCTGCAATAGGTAGTATTACTTAAGAACGCTACATAAATGTGGAGAAGGAGTTACGCAAACACGGATCATTGGTATGGCACATCAATGTTCTATCTACAGAACCACTCGGATGATATTCAGTCTCGCACCTCTTACATTCATGTGTGACCAGGAATGCATATTCTTAGTGCAAGATGGAAATCTTCATGAGCCACAATCATCTGCGGCAAACGTTAAATGAATATAAACCCAAAATCGATGAAACGATATACATGTGGTGATTTGACAGGTTCTGGGTTGTTTGACGCATGACCTAATAAATTATCCACCGTTGAGACACCGTCATCAGTAGAAAATAACACCCTGAACCATGTTATAGTGACCAGCAATGATCACTAAAGAACAGTTATGCAGTCGAAATTAGCAAAGTGGTAGGCAAAGATCCCACTGAGTATTTCTCCAAAAGATTACGAAGACATCACAGGACGTGTCATCATAGAACCTATAGAAAGAATCATAGAAAGTCATCATAGAACATCATACTTTGTGAACATAACAATTACATAAATATTAAATTTAAAAAATCAAAATACCCGAATGCGTAAAAAGCGAACTAATTAATTATTTCTCATCAATGTGAAACTATTTATTATATTACTTATCTATTTTTTTTATTTACTTCTATTGATGACTTTTAAGTTGTGTTTAATTGTTAGTTCCTATCTATAAACACTGTTTTGATGAGGCTATAGATGTCAATGAAAGTTAGAGTTAAAGTAAAGCTACAGATCCTACCTACACAACTTTCAGGTTGTGTAATATCTAAACGGAGCTTCTGACTACAAAATAGACAACGAAACATCGTCTTCATTTTGAAAGACCTATCCAATGATATGGCACTCAATAGGGTGCAAAAATTTTTTTTTCGTCTTTACCGCCATTTTGTATTTTACGGCCACCATTTTGAATTTATAAAAACAAAACCTTGCCTATAACTATTGGACGGTTAAGATGAATCGATAGAAACCCCCATTCATTAAAATCTATCCAGTTGTTGGAATGTTTCGAGGGTATAAACAAATCCACATACCCAGATACGCGTGAAACACATAAACCTTCTTGGGAGTCGGGTAAAAAGAATTCCAGTTTTAAGATAGGAAGCTTTTTAGGCTGAAAAATGTAGCGCGGGAAAGGTATTTCGTAAAATGAAAATTAGGAAAAAAAAGAAAATGGCTTTTGAAAATATTCGAACATAAAAAGTAACTTTACTCAGACTATGATAGATAGAGTAGCTTATAAAATTTATGAAGGAATCTAAAGCTTTAAATTACGATTTTGGAATATTTTCATATTGGAATATTTTGGAATATTCCCAAACTTGATGTCACGTTTTCCAGTTACAATTTTGCATGTCAACATTTGCACTCCTGACTTGAGGTTCTAATCTTAGTTCCGGTAAAATCCAGAAATTTATTTTTAGATGTATTCGTAGAAAAATATTTAGTTTTATTAAAGCAAATACTCATTTCATTTTTACTATGAGATCATATTCACCCGCTGAAGCCCTTCCCCGTTTCCATATCTTCATCAGCGGAATGAAAAAAATATTAAAGTGTAACAACATTATGAGTAAAAATGCTTTATTTTGAATCATGACGTTATTTTCTGTTCAAAAGTTTTTAAAAAGTTATTTTTAATTGTAATACGGAAATGGCATCCGCAATGATATAGTAGTTCCAATAATTTCCCTTCTCTCTTGAACAGTGGAAGTATCCTTATTACCATCAATGTGAAGAAATTTCATAAAAGACTTTTTCTATTAAAATTAATACATAAAATGTGATTATTTTAAAAAAAAGAGTGTGCGAGCACATCTACAAATAACGTTCTTTCATTAAAAAAAATAGTTATTAAAATCAGTTCAGTAGTAAGCTCAAACATAAAAAACTCCTTGTCTTTTAAATATATAGATTATTAGGTTGCTATTTTTTTCGAAGACTTTTATAATTCTATCATATAAATAGAATTAACAATATTAGTATCCATCAATTTTGTGTAGCAACGGCAGGTATTATTTCAATAGGAAATGATGTTTGTAAGACGATAACCCCCTCTGAATATTTCTTTGCCTTGATATCAGAGTACCAATTCCTTCCGAAATTATAGTGCTGAGAGTAATGAATCAGAAATATTTTTCTTTACGGCAAGTTCTGAGACAGAATTTATCAATAATGGAATGAAAGAAATACATTTCCTCTAGAAATGGGATCGTTTGGGAGTGTTAATATATTCTTTTTCTGAATAATATTTTCTGAATAACGGTTTTATGTAAAGGATTGTTTTTAACTGTATACTAACAAAATGTGTCATATCTTTAGTTTGATTTAAAGTTTGCAGAGGGCAGCACCACAAAATATGATTTTAAAAGTCACTTTTCTAAGCGAACTAATTTTCAACTGTAAATAGTCTAGAATGTGTGTTTAGTGTGTGCTCGTATTGTGATGTAAAAATAAAGGCTTTATCATGTATATTGTAAGTTTTACTTCGTGTGCTTGTACAGTTATTTTCATATTTAAGGTATAAAAACACAGTAAATGATTTTTTAACTGCAAACCAACAAAATTAAATATAAATAAAAAACTAATATTTATAAAGAATAATTTTCAGAAATCTACCAATAAAAAGTCATATTTAACAATTATTTAGCACAATATTTTGCTATATTAATATTTTTGTTTTTTAGAAATGGCGAAACATTTTTATTGCTGCAAAAATGATATACAGGTAATTCTACAATATCTGCCGAAACTTAAAAACAAAATATGGAAGAAAGCAACATGGTACTACATTCGAAGAAGGATCAAGGCTGAATGTGTGACTTGATCATGGATTCAAAGTTCTAGCACTTCTTGTTTTGATACGTATTGTACAATAGTTATTTTTGATGGTATTTTTTGAACAGATTCTACTAACAATTTTCAATTACACGAGATTTTATAATATCTTGTTATTTTAAAGCATCAATTAAAATTATAAAATTCATAGAATAAATATATTTTGTAATAAAATTACCAACAAATGAAGAAATTATAACAAGTTCATTTATAAAAAGGTATTTGAAATTTCAAAAGTATTTATAATTGTTATCGCAAATAAAATTTCCAAATAAGGTCGTATTTTTTTCTTTCTAACAAAATTTTTTAATAACTCAAATCGTTCAATAAATCCAAAACAAATTTTCTTACTATGTTTCATATATGTAAGAAAATATTTTGTTTATTTCAAAACATTTTCATTGCATATTTCTGTCGTATCTTATGCACTAAATTACTTTTATACAAAAGATGAAATAAAAATTACCTTCTTTGAAATATTAAAAAGAGATAGAGAAAATAATCTTTTAACTTATTATATAGTATTCTTAAATAGGTATTATTAAGTTGTTATATATATATATATATATATATAACATAAAATAATTGACGGGAGTGACTAAAACTCTTTTGACAAAGAGTCCTCGGGATGTTTCTAATTAGGGCGCGATAGTGGGGTTTTTCCATCGGGTAGATCTTCATTACCGTGTTCTGATCGGTGATTCCGTAGTTGCTAGGGACTGCGATGCGTAATACAGAACTTGGTTTCGCCCAAGCTCGTTAGCCTCTCGCAGTTCAAGTCATACATGTGCCTCCTGAGTTGCCCTGTCGGATACTAGGTTGGTGTCTTAGACATCTTCCAAGGCCTAAGCATGTACGGCGTGGCCCCTTCCTGTTGGTCCTCAGCCAACAACTTTAGGGGGGAGACGGGGAGCCAAGCTGTGGACGCTGTGATTCTGAACAAGCCACCCGAGGTGTGGAAGGTCTCCTTTGGGGGTGGGGGTGCACTCTCAAGCTTTGGTGCCCTAAGTGTTTTTGTGTGCGTGAAAATTGAAAATTAAATAAAAAAGTATAAAACAAAAAGTAAAAAATACGGTAAAACCTACAAAAAGAGTGATGTGACGTATTGTTGTTTGTTTAAGTGGGGTCCCTTCCTGAGTCGATGGGAGGCACGTCTGGATGGTGTCGACTGCAGATAGTGTGGGATATTGACTCATCATGGACCCGCCTACTTGTAGAAAGTGAGCATTGGATGGCGCCAACCACGCTCTAGTGGAGGACTTCCCATCTGGTATGGGGGTCGAGAAGGTGTGGTGAAGTGAGGAAGTCCAGTTGGGACTAGGGGTGGTGAGGGTAGCATAGCCACGAGGTCTAGCCAACTGACAGGAGGTGTGTGTCGACCGGATTACCAATCCCTCTCTCGGATTTCTCCCCAACATTATATTGCGATGCTTTGTGTATGTGCTGCGTTGCGTTGTTTGAAGTTGGGCTGCTGGAACTATGTCTCCGGAGCAAAAGCCTTTCCGGCGTGACTATGCGCAGGCGGGTCTTACCGCGTTCGCCAGTCTGATGAGCAGCCTTCTTTTTAGTTCTTTACTTGTTGTTATTTTTGGCACGGTGGCGCGTGCCATATTGTGGAAACCAACTGGTGTGTCTAGGTTTGGGGTTGCAATGCGGCTTGGGCCTGGCTGGAGATCTTGTGAAGTGATGATCCGCCAGTTCTGCTTCTGTAGACCCCTAGGCAGGGTTTCGACCTTGTTCGATACATGAGAGGGCACATGGTGACTCTCTCGGTGCGTAATGCCGTTTATTTGTTTGAACTTTTTTTGTTGGGAAACAAGCTTTGATATGTGCACAGCATACCGGGTCTCGGGCCTTGTTGGGGCTCTGAACCTTGCTTTTAAATTCTGAAAAGCGAAACACCCTATTCAGCCTCTTAGGCTTCTAGGCAGGTTACCGAACTCGCTTCGGTACTAAGGGATCACATTGTGATCCTCTTGAGGCGTAATGCCTTTATCGTTGGTGGTAGACTGATATACGGATGTCGATGAGGGTAGGCTGAAACACGGATGTCTAATGTTGTCCCTCTAACCAGGGTACCTGATGCAAGACACCTGGTACCTGAGGGGAAAGCCGCATCCCCTCGAGTTTTGGCTAGAGGCAAAACGTAGGATCCATAAATGAGTTTGTTGCTTGTCCATATGAAGTTGTCGGTTTGAGGATGCCGTTGTCAGTGCCGGCCATTTTGCGCTGATTTTGCCTTCACTAGCAACGTTGTGGTATGGTTTCTGCTCTGCCGTATGTGTGCAGCATTGCCTCTGGTGCAGGTGTTTTCTTGAGTATCGAACTCGCAACAAAATTCCACGGGCCGAAGATCATCAGATCGCAGCACGGACTTTGCGAAGTTCTTGGTTGTGGTTTGGCCCTGTGTGTCCCTAGCTCAGCGACTTCAACTGACGGGTGGTTATCGTGGCGAATGGGCGTCACTTTAATAACATTAATTTCCATCAATTTTGTGTAACATCGACAGATATTGTTTTAGTCGGAAAAGATGTTTATATAAAGATTGTATGAATATTATGTTAATTCGATATTAGCTGCGCAAATCCTTTAGAAATTTTAGAGCTGGAAGTAAAATATGCGAAATATTTTTCTTCAAAGGAAGTTTGTGAGACAAAACTTATAAAAAAATAAAAGAAACTTATTTCTGTAAATGTGATATTTTAGGAGTATAGATATAATCTTTTATTCTTTGTTAAATTCTTTCTTTCTGCTCAGTGCCCGCAATAGAAATCTTGACAGTCATTGAAACTTTTTGTAAAGCCCTCACTACAAGTCACTACCAGAACTAAAAAAGAAAAAAAACAAGCGGGTACGTGGGATCACAGATCGCACAGAGGTTTTCGTTTAATATTCCTTTCAAAACACTTTATCCTTTTGCTAAATCTGTTCGTTCCACATTTCCCGACCAAGGGGCGGGCTCTATTCTACACAATCCTCTATCCGAACGAAACTCTGTTTTACAACCTATCCGCAGATATATTAGTCGAGGGGTTCGATTCGATAGCACCCGAGATATGTAGGCACCCCCTGGCGGTAAAAAGTGGAACTGAAATATGTAAGCCTATGTGCGTAATATGAAAGAGTGGTCAAAGCTATGTCGGCAAAAGTTAGAAAAGTAACCACCGGGTGCAATGAGGGGAGGTTAGAAAAATTGCTTAAAAAGCACAAGTTAGAGCCTGGTGGGTAAATAATATAAGACTTTTTGAAAATTTTATGATTTGTCGTTTGATGTGAGGTGTTCAGCTATAAGTATGCAAAATTTCAAGTCTTCAAGTTAATTAGGGACTCAGTTAGAAATGAAAGCTTAAAATACACAAGTTAGAGCCCATGGTGAGTAAATATAAGACTTTTTCAAAATTTTATGACTTTTCGTTTGATGTGAGGTGTTCAGCTATAAGAATCCAAAATTTGAAGTCTTCAACTTAACTAGGGGCTCAGTTAGAAAAGAAAGTTTAAAATACACAAGTTAGAGCCCATGGGGGGTGGGTGGTAAATATAAGACTTTTTCAAAATTTTATGATTTGTCTTTTAACGTTAGATGTTCAGCTATAAGTATGCAAAATTTCAAGTCTTAAACTTAATTAGGGGCTCAGTTGGAACAAAAAGATTAAAATGCACAAGTTAGACACCATAGGTTTAAATATAAGACTTTTTCAAAATGTTATGACTTGTCGTTTGATGTGAGATGTGAGATGTGAGATGTTAAGTATGCAAAATTTCAAGTCTTAAACTTAATCAGGGGCTCAGTTCGAACAATAAGATTAAAATACACAAGTTAGAGCCCAGAGGTTTAAATCTAAGACTTTTTCAAAATTTTATGATTTGTCGTTTGATGTGATGTGTTCAGCTATAAGTATGCAAAATTTCAAGTCTCCAATATATATAGTTTCTGAGAACGGGCTCTGTGACGGACAGACAGACAGAGGAGAGGCACGAATAGGGTTTCGTCAGATTAACGCAACCCTAAACAAGTGGGTAAGTGTGATCACAGATCGCACAGAGGGTTTCGTTTAATATTCCTTCCAAAACACTTTATCCTTTCGCAAAATCTGTTAGTTCCACATTTCGCAACCAGGGGACGCACTCTATTCTACATAAACCTCTATCCGAACGAAACTCCGTTTCACAACCTGTCCGTAGATATATTAATCCAGGGAATCGGGCCCATAGCACCCGATATAGGTAGGGGCCCCCTTACGGTAAAAATGGAACTGAAATATGTAAGTCTATGATGCATAATATGAAAGAGTGATCAAAGGGGTGTCTGCAAAAGTTCAAAAAGTGCCCCCCGGGTGAAAAGGGGAGGATAAAAAATTGCTTAAACTACACAAGTTAGCGCACAGAGGGTTAAATATGAGATTTTTCCGAAATTTTATGATTTGTCATATGATCGCAAGTGTTTAGCTATAATTATCCAAAATTTCAAGTCTTGAACTTAATTAGGGGCCGAGTTAAAAAAAAAAAAAGCTTAAAATACACAAGTTAGAGCCCAGAGGGTTAAATATAAGATTTTTTCGGAATGTTATGATTTTTCGTTTGATTGCAAGTGTTTAGCTATAATTTTGCAAAATTTCAAGTCTTCAACTTAATTAGGGGCTGAGTTAGAAAGAAAAGCTTGAAATACACAAGTTAGAGCCCAGAAGTTTAAATATAAGATTTTTTCGAAATTTTATTATTTGTCGTTTGATGTGAGGTGTGCAGCTATAAGTATGCAAAATTTCAAGTCTCTGACGAATATAGTTTCTGAGAACGGGCTCTGTGACGGACAGACAGAGGAGCGAGACGAATAGGGTTTCGTCACATGAACGAAACTCTAAAAAAGAAGAACGCTAAGTCGTCTCAAGATGCTAGGTCCATCACTCCACCTGACCAATGTGTGATAGAAACACTCGTTCGCCTCTCCTATTTAAAGCAGGCAAAAGTAAAATAAAATATCTGACTATTGAGATTGTGACTTGAGTGTCAAGATTTTTTTGCTGGCACTGTATATAATGAATAAAGTTTTTTTTTTTTAGTTTGTACTAAGCAAAGTTAGATTTAAATAAAAACTATTTTTAAGAAACTAGTAATGATAAAGAAAACACTGCCGAACTATTGCAATTAAAAGCAACATTTAACGATTATTTCGGTCAATATTCTGTTAAATTAATAAAATGTAATGAAAAAAGCTCTTTCCGTCTACCTTTAGGCGTATTCGAAATATTTATCTGCTGTTTAGCCAGAAGTTTTTATTGCTGCAAATTAAAAACAAAATTCGAATTCATATACCACGTGATTCTAAAAAACTCTCGAAACTAAAAATCGAAATATTGCAGAATTTTGGAAGAAAGAGATATGCTACCACTATCAAAGCAAAACATAGGTAGAGTCTGCGATTTCATCCTTGTTGCAAAGTGGTTACACGTTTTGTTTGTACCTGGTGAATGAGGACGCCATTCTTTTGAAAAACAATGTGCATTACTTCTTTTATATAAGGTGTGTTCCACCGAAATAAAGCCACCGTGATTGTGTACTGTAAGTGGACACGAAACAAAGCAATAAGAACAAATCTAATATATTAAGAAAGTCTATTAAAAATACATGTTTACAAGGAGTAACTCACTCCCTGTCTTGCCTGGGCAGGAAAAAGAAATGAATTTGAAAAAAAAAGAGGGGCCTCTTTTTTTTTAAAAAAGCCACCTCTTTTTTTTTTTTTTTTTTTTTTTTTTTTACCCGTACGCATTGCCCATATTTAAAAAAATATCTATTACGGTTTTAGATCATTTGATTTACTTAGATATTGGTCTATGTGAAAGACCCTATTCCTTCAAATTTGCTTTTTGTCCTTTCTCGAACTTCCATTTTCTTTCCCATTGCAATACAGCAAGAGAAATAGAAAATACAACCTTCTAAAGTCTTCGCAAAGTTCGACTGGCACAGAACAAGTATTTGACAATGTCCTGAAGTAATAAATATATTGAACTGCAGCAGCTCGAATATTTGTAGTTACCAATAAGTACAAATATTGTCAGTGGCTTTATTTCGCCCGGACACTTTTCCCCCTCTTTTTTTACACATTCGTCGTTTTCTCCTTCCCAAGTGGGGCAGGGTGTGAGTTACCCCTGGCAAATATGTATTTGTAGATAGACATTCTTAATATATTTGTTTGTTTCTTGTCCAGTTATGGCACAGAATTACGGTGGCTTTATTTCGTTGGGACACACCTTATGTTTTAAGGGGTTTTGTACCTTTTAAACGCGTCGAAAATTAACGAAAAACTTCAAAGTTTGAATTAGTCTATCTTCAAAATCTTTTTATGTATAAACATGAAATTTTAGATATCGATTAAACAGATTATGCTTTTTTAATATGCTACCATTAGAAATTTATTAATCTTTTACCAAATTTGTGTATTGTTGAAATCAAAATAGCTCTTTTTTTTACCCCAGAAGTCATTGCGCGCATATCTTGAGAAAGTATGGATGGATTTTCATGAAATTTGGTAAAGATACTAAACAAATATGTATGTTAAAAATGAACTATTTTTAAGTATTTACAATGATAATATTTTAATTTATGACTATTTTTATTCATTAAAAATATATAATTATTATTATTTTTTTTTACAACAATATTTTTTTATAGAGTTAACGAAATAATTTTGGCCTAAGAGTACTTCATTTTAAACACATATATATGTTTAGTATCTTTACCAAATTTTATGACAATCCATACATACTTTCTAAAGGTATCACGCGTGCAATGACTGATGGAGTTAAAAAACCGCTATTTTGATTTCAACAATACACAAATTTTGTAAAATACTAATAAATTTCTAATGACAACATATTACAAAGCACAATCTGTTTAATTCATATCCAAAATTTCATCTTTATACATAAAAATATTTTGAAGATAGACTAATTCAAACTTTGCAGTTTTTCGTTAAATTTCGTCGCGTTTAAAAGATACTAGAACCCTTAATTGCACTTGTGATTGTATATTACACCTTTTTTATAACACATTTTCATGTTAGAACGTCAACCGATGATTCTAAAATCATGACATTGGAAGAAATGGCATCTTTTGTAATGCAGGCACAAATAATACAAGAGATTAAAGAATTAAAAAAAAAATTCTAAATTTTCAAAAGTATTTTTAATTCTTATTGTAAGTAAAATTTGCGAATAAGTAAAGATTTTTATTCCCTCTTACTATATTTTTATATTACCTAAATCATTAATAGAACCTCAAATGTTTTTGTTTAATTCCATTGTAAACAATTCTTAGATTATTCGGAAAGGTTTGTTCATTTCAAAGGATCCTCAGTTCATGATGATATAGTATCTTATTGTCAGAATTAATATATTAATGAAAAAAAAGAAAAAATTAAAATATTTTCTTTGAAACAATAACAATAAATATTCAAAATAATCTGTTAAGTTTTTAATGATGTAAAAAATAATATTTTTATGATTCTGAAATACACTTAAATGCATATTATTATGTAAGCGGTTTGTTTAATTAATCACCCTTCACTTAACTGAAATTATAATATTTATTTCCATCATTTCTGTAGAAGCTGAGATTATTCTTTCGATAGTATGATATGCTATAAATTACATTTATACAACAACTGAAAAAGAATAATTTTTTGCAATATTAAAAAGTCCTGGCGCCATATACCGGAAGGAAAAGGTCACTTTCACATTCCTTGTTTTTAAAAATTCAGCTTATTTTACTCAAACACTCTAAACTAAAATTAGTGGAACGGTATTGTAGAATATCCACTCTCAGTTTTCGTCAATAATGAATTTGAAGGAGAATTTCTCCAAATTAGTCAGTTATATAAAAGTTGACTTCATTTAGAGCAATTAATGTCTGGTCGCCAAATTTGGCGATGTCTTGAAGTGTCCGCCATTTTAAAAGAACATGGCGAATGAAGCTGATGGACAAATGGTAAATTCTGTACACATGGTCAGTCACATCGAAATCGGTTAATACATAAGCCTGCCATCGCATGACAAAAATTAGACTGTTCAAATTGCCAAACATCCTAGAATTTCGAACTGTTATATCTTAGCCTTTTAAAAAGACAATGTCGAGACAAATGGCCTGGAATCCATGTACAACGATCACACACCTTAATGAAAAAGCTTTTCCGATTTCAAATATTTTTGTACCTCTTGTAATTATTATTATTTTTTAATGGCCGCAATTTTGAATTTAGATGGCGGATAAAGCTTGATAACGAAATCGATTGCGACCTTGCTGTGCTCTATATGTTTGCTTAGACACATCCAAATAGATAAAAAAAATACGCGTGCTGTCGCAAGCAAAAAATTAAATTTTTTCAAAATATCAGCCATTCTAGAATTTCAAACTGCTATATGTCAGTCATTTGTTAAGATAAAGACGAAACAAAAAATGCACCGGAATGCTCGTCAAGCACAAACATTTAAGAGAAAAAGCTTTTCCAATTTTTAATCTTTTTGTACCTCTTTTAGAGTTGTAAGATTAAAAAATAAACATTTAAACGGATGCCATTTTCAAACAAGAAGGCGGAAGAAGCTGGCTAACGAACTCTGTCGAAACTTTGGTATATCCATATGCTCAATTACATGTAAACCGGTTCATAAATGCGAGAGTTACAAAGTTACAGCATGTCAAATATCAGATGTATATATATGTATATAATTATATAAATCTACATTTGAATGGAGGGTGTTTCGAAGTCTGGGAGTCATGATCGGTGAGATACTACCAAAATGTTCCGCATTTGCTTTCCTCCGGGCTTTTTACTTCAATTAAATCTACCAAAAATGCATATGTAAAAGTATTTTTATTTAAATATTAATTTTTTAGTTGAAATAAAAAATAATGCGTTTATGATTTTAAAATTGTCTTAGTTAAGTATTATTTTGTATGATTGTGTATAAGATTTGCATTATAAGGTGAGTTGTCATTTACTTAAGTAAAATTTATGATTTATTTTCTTCATCTTTTGCAGCGGTATTAACAGATATTATTTCAAAAGGAAATAAAGTTTGCAAGAAGATAAACGCCTCTGAATAATTTGTTGATCATGTAACCCCTTCAGAATTTATTGTGCTGCGGATAATAATTCAGAAATTTCTTTCGTCCAATCATCTTTGTCAGGCAGATAGAAAGGAAAGAAAGAAAGAAAAAAACATTTCTGCAAAAAATATGATCTTTTATGGTCATTATCTGTTTTCTTTTTAAAATAATATTTTAGGAATAAGAAATTTATATAAAGGATTATTTTTAACATTTTACTATGAAAAATGAGATTTCAATTAAAAAAAATATATATATAAATATATTAGTAATGATAAAGACAGTTTTTAAGAAGTATGTGGAAGTAAAGTAATTTAACGATATTTTCACTCTGTGTTTTACGATATTAGTAATATTTTATTACGAAAAGGTCGCTATTATAGACTCTATGTAGATTTAGGTTCGTTTAACATAACCATGAGTGTTGTTTAGCACTGACAATGATAGTTATAATTTCTAAAATTAATAAATAAATGGTAGAAAATGATATTTCTGCTTTTTCAGAAATTTGTGTAGCCAATGATGAAAAAAAAATATAAAGATATAGATAGTACAAAACATATTTCAGTTGTAAGATATAAAATAGACGCTTTTATTTTATATTTGTTATAGGACCCGGCGTTCCCCTGGATTTTAAGAATGTTTATTTTGAAAAACCAATTTCAAAATATAATATACATGATAAAGAAAAAACAAAGAAAAAACAAACAGAAAACAACAACAACAACAAAAAAGAAAAAAAAACACAGTGTAAGTGATGACACATGACTCAAATGAAAACCCAATATAAAAATGTATAAATTTATATAACAGACGTAAAATAATACAGCTATAAATGAATTTATTTCCTTTCATCATTGCAGCAATAATGTTAAAATACGCCAATATTTCCATAATCGAGTTTTTTCATGCGTCAATACATTTTTTCACACTTCTATGATACTATATATTCACCACGTCCTTTATATTTCCAATACGACGTCATATTCCATTTTTTTTATTCGTCAAATTAATTAAATAATTATAATTTTATACATGGAAATCATAAAACAGAAAAATTATAACGTGACATTAACTTTTGTTTTTAATTCGTCAAACTATTCATTTTATTTTAATTTTTCATGTCAAAATCATGCAATGGAAAAGTTATGATACAATATTCCCTTCTTTAAATTCCTCAAACCATTTATTTCATTTTTTCACATGGAAATCTTCCAATAGAAAAGTCATCGTTGTGGTAAGAATTTTATTGTGGGTTTTTATTGTTGGGAACAGCTATAACGAAAAATGTTAAAAATGATTGGAAATTGCTGTTAAATGTGTGGGTTTTTTTTAATTAAAAATTAACTATAAGTTATTCCGATTCCGGATTACTTTAGTTGCCTCAGCCGTGTTTTAATACACATGTACATAACATTTCACAATTCTGGCTTCCAAACTGTGGATTTGTATAGCATTACAGACAGACAGACAAATTTTCACTTTTATAAATTAGATAAAATGACGTCATTTGTATCCGCTGAAGAATTCCACATTTACGATCCAGTCTTAATCAACATTTGTATAAAAGTATGCATAGGATTTACTATCGCGGAATAATACATAAACCAAGCAAAAAGCAATGTTGTGATTCAAGAAACTCGAAACAAAATCGGGTATCACATGCCTTCATTTGTTTGTAACATTAATATGGATACTGAAAATTAAATATAGTTTGTAATAGCAGTGTGTTTTATCAAAAATCATCCATTTATATTTTTTCGTAATTAGGAAAATGTTATTGCGCATGGATCAATAAAATTCCATTCTTTCAGAATTTTGTTATGAATTAAGTAAACGTGGAGAAAATAAGTCACACAAATATTCTTTAAAATATATTTTTTTTTATAACTGACGATATTTCTGACATGGAACGTATTTTAATTACATTTTTTTCAGTTATGAGAAAATGGCAGCAAAAAGATATAGAAATCTACTATTTTCCTGTTACTTTCTACAGAAATGGAGTATTTCAGTTGCCACTATTACAGAAATATCATTAAAAACTACAAAAAAAAATCAAGTTCTGAAAAATAAATTGAGATTGAATTTTCAAATTTCTGTATTTTAACGGAAATTTTCCTCCGGAAATTACAGAAAATGTTCCGTTTTTCTGGAGTAAACTTGCTGTTAAAATACGGAAATAGTACTGGCATCTCGATTGCCAGTACAATTTTCGGGTTTTAGTCCTTTTTTTTAACAGTGTACGACGGTGTAAAAATTGAAAATGTGCGCCGTTTAGAAGTTTAAAATATTGCAGCAGATTATTAGTATTTAATCATACAATGATGCACATGCTTTGTTTTAACGGTGACTTATGGTATGGTATAACGTTATTTTTTAGTGACGACAATTTAATCATTGTCTGAAATAAATAGCATATCGGAGACTAATTAAAATTTACTATTAGTACATACAACATCAATCGAAACTGAATGGAAGTATCATGACATAGCGAAATAAACAAAAATCACACAGAACATAGAATCGTAATTTACTACTTATTTATGAAAAAATAGATTGTGTCTAACATTTGAAAGCAAATATGTCTATTGGTTCATAACATTAATATTAATGAATATATTTTAATGGATTTTTCAAAAGACATTATATGCTTTCTAACAAATGTAAACACATTAAGATAAGTTTTTGGATTTAAACACTATTATTCGTGTCCGAGCAATACGGAGACACAGAATGTTTCAAAATACAAGGCTATTACAAATGATGTACCCGATTTAAAAAATCATATTTTCGAAACTACTGCACATACTACAATAAGCGATACATGAATTTAACGAGAAATATACTAAGTTTTTTTCAGTTACAAATTTTCCAACTGTGACCCTTTTGTAACACGGCATACATCCAATCTGTAATCGATTTCGTTCCAAGCATTTTGTAGCATCACTCTGTCAATGGTTCTGAAAGCTTCACAAATGCATTCTTTAAGTTCTGAACACTTTGTTTTCGGCATTGGTGGTACATAAACAATGTCTATGCCACTGTCAGATCTTAAAGAACGCATTTTTGCAGAATTCAGAATCATTGACAGAGTGATACTACAAAATGTTTGGGACGAACTGGATTACAGATTGGACGTATGCCGTGTAACATGAGGGTTACACATTGAACATTTGTAACAGAAAAAATCTTTGTAAATTTCTCTTTAAATTCATGTATCACTTATTGTAATATGTGCAGTAGTTTCGAAAATATGATTTTTTAAAATCGGGCACATCATTTGTAATAGCCATGTGGTGTAGTTTTACTGACTAAATTTGTAAACTTTTAACGCTTCTTGATATCATCAAATTTCACACAAAATAAAAAAAATCTATCGAAAAAATCTGTAAAATATTTTTAATAACATTAAAGCTCTGAAAGAAAATGATAGTTTAGCTTTGAATCAGAGTTCGTATATTTTTCAATGAAAAAGGGATCTGCAACCGTACGATCATATGTGACTTTCGATTTTTTTAGTATGTTTGATATCTCTTTATACAGAATTTTTACCATGAATACGAGTTAAAATTCACTGTTGTATTTAACACGTTATTTACGTTTTTTATTGCTGTTTATAGATTCTGATAATGCTTTCTTCATTATCCCTGCTCAAGAAAATGCATGTAATCGAAAATTCATTTGATTGATCCAAGGCTTATCACCAATTTAAAAAAAATGCTATTTCGAAATTAAACTCACTCGCTTGCTTACGTACAAGCATGCGACAAAACTTATTGATATGCGAATTTAATTCAGGTAAATATCTATTAAATTTAACAGGGACATTTTCAGTTACCTTTAATAAAAATATTCTTTGATGCTTTGCACTGAGAAAATAATATTGTTCTGTCATCTACAATCTAAGTTGTGGCTATAGAAAAAAATAGTTTCTTGTCATCCCTATAAATTCTAGTTACCTTTACTAGAGAGTTGTACAGTCTCCTACTAGAATTCAAGAGCGTTTTCCTACATTCTTGTTGTCAAAAGTATTTAAAAATTTCTGAAAATAGATGCAATCACAAGAGGTTAGTTTTAGTAACTATAATTCTAGTTTATGAAACCATTCCAGAAATCAAGCGATAATTTCTCGCTACTGAAAAGGTTCATTATCATTTCGTCACCTAAAAAACAAGAGACTTGAATTTCTAGATCATTTCATATATTCAGCTAAGTTGTTTATCCTATTCGCATAACTCGGGAATTCATATTTCTAGTTTAGGGATTCAGAAAATGACTACCAATTCATTCTAGGTGAAGGCGGTATTTTTTTCTCAGTGTGGGCTAAATACATTGCACGGAAATATATGTATTTTATAACTAGTACATGTAATATTGTAATCTGTTTTGCAGCAATTACGAATGAATGCAACTTCAGGAGTCTAAATATGTGTGTAAATCTTTATCATTCCTAAATTAACTGACCGAATGACTTCCCACACTGAGAAATCAAAAATATACCCCCTTCACCTAGAATGCATAGGAAGTCATTTGCTGAATCCCTAAACTAGAAATATAGATTTCCGAGAGATGCAAATAGGGTAAACTACTAAACTGTATAGACGAAATGATCTAAAATTTCACGTCTCTTGTTTTCTTGATGACGAAACGATAATAAATCGTTTCAGTAGCGAAAAATGATCGCTTGATTTCTGGAATGGTTTCATAAACTAGAATTATAGTTACTAAAACGAACCTCTTGTGTTCACATCTATTTGCAGAGACTTTTAAATATGTTTGACTATGAGAATATAGGAAAACGCTCTTGAGTTCTAGTTGGAGACTCTAGAACTCTAGCAAAGGAAACTAAAACTAATAGGGATGGAGTGGAACTATTTTTTCTAGAACCACAATTTAGATTCTAGATGCCAGAATCATATATTTTTCTTAGTGCATTTAAAATTCTAAGGTACAATTTACGGAAAAAGAAAAATTCGGTGTCAAAATTGGGAATTTGTATTATTTATTTCTTTATACTGATTGTTGAGCGTGCCTTTTTGAGTACGGTGAATATTGATTGTTGAGCACGGTATATATTTATTTATTTATTTGGCAACAGCGATTTGAGAAAATTCTTTCGTTTGATTTATGTTAACAATATTTATACGTTACTCATTAATATTTATTCAACTGTAATTTTCAATTAAAGAACATGTTTTAACAAAATATAAGCCTACTATGTAAGTTATATGGGAAATCTTTCAAATTATACCTCATTTATTATTATTCGTCTTGTATGTGTGTAGAAAAAGGTTCCTTTATTTTTAAGTTTCAGAAGTAAATTAACATGATTGCTACAACCCTTAATGAATGTTCTATAATGAACAAAAATGAAATCTACTGAAATTAAATATCAACAAAATTATAAATAGTTGTTTTAATTGCCATTTGCCCAGTGATTGATCAGGCAAAATAAATCAATCGAAAATGTAACTATTTGGATGCGCCAATCCCAAAATTTCCTTTTGTCTCATATATTTTAATATTTCAAAGGTTGTTACAAATGTCAATATTTCATTTTTATTAGTTCAATACTATTTCAACTTCGAAAGAAAATTATACAAAAAATGCAATTATAGTGCCCCCTTTCGGCAGAATATTTCGAAATTCAGGAAGGACTTTCTTGCTATGGCCAAAAACATACGCAAAAAATTTGGTTGAATTCTATGCATAACTTCATACTCTTTTCCATGGTACAATATTAAAAATGCCATAAAAATGCACAAAGATTGCTATTACAGCGCCGCCTACCGGCGGATTTTTTTTACAAATTAAGGGAGGGCTTGCTTGCCATAGCCAAAATCTTATAAACAAAATTGGTTCAATTCTATGCATAACTTCATACACTTTTTGATGGTACAACATTCAAAACGCCACAAAAATCGCTATTACAGCGCCCCCTACCAGCTGATTTTTTCCAAATTAATGGAGGGCCTGCTTGCCATAGCCACAAACTTAAAAAAAAAGGTTCAATTCTATGCATACCTTCATACACTTTTCGATGGTACAATGGTGACATACGGACACACGGACAGACAGACATTTTCTATAACCATGTTTTGGGGATCTCTGACCCCTAAAACGTGTAAATCCGTCGAAAACCGGAAGTCGAAAATAAATTTCGATTACAATGCTTTCTTCTATTGAAGATAAAAGAAAATAAAAATTAATGTTTAAAATATCATGCTTAAGCTGTGATTAACAATAATTCCTACAAAAATATTAGTTGAAATAAGCAAGATGGAAGTGGATTATTTTAACTTACCGTTATTGTATCCAACTAATCAGACGCTAACTAATAATAATTTTTCATAAAATGGCTTTTTTTACACCAGACAGCGCTGACAACAACCTGGCAATAGGTGCGCTAACAATTGAATAAAAATACAGGGTGTTTATAAAGTCCCGGACCCATTTTGATGTTTAATAACTCATAAAATAATAAAGATAGATTAAAATTAACAACATAAATGGTTATATATACTCAAAAAGTTTCATGACCCTTGTCAATGAACTTCCACGTGTGTTCCCTTCGTCGCACGGAGAATATCAAGTCGATAGTCAATTTCACGCCAGTTAGCGGCAAGCATGTCGGCATCCACAGGAGCTATTGCGGTTGTAATTCTGGCTTTTAAGGCATCGATGTTCGACACTCTCCTCCTGTAAACATTGTCCTTTACAAATCCCCAAAGGAAAAAGTCCAGCGGCGTTATATCAGGTGATCTGGGTGGTCAAGGAATTGGACCCCCTTGCCCAATCCATCTTGCCAACATGCTTGCCGCTACCTGGCGTGAAATTGACTATCGACTTGATATTCTCCGTGCGACGAAGGGGGCACACGTGGAAGTTCATTGACAAGGTCATGAAACTTTTTGAGTCTATCTAACCATTTATGTTATTAATTTTAATCTATCTTTATTATTTTATGAGTTATTAAACATCAAATTGGGTCCGGGACTTTATAAACACCCTGTATTATGTTTAGTGCCAGATATAAAACTCATTTCTGCCTGAAATGACGCAATATTTCAAAAATTTTATCAACTACTGAAAGGGTATCAACTGCTGTAGTGGTCACCATACTTTTGAAGTCACACTTATAATGAGTTTTTAATGGGAAATGTTTACAAAACATAAAAAAGTATTAAGCGAACTAAAAGGAATTCGGGTGTATTAAAGTTAAAAACCACTTACTAGAAATGAAGATAAATATTTCTTTTTAAAAAGTAATCTTGAAGTAGGAGAACTTTTTTCTCAAGAACCCCTTGGAAAAGCAAAAATTCGCTAGTATCATCTTTCAACAAGATAACGTTATGATCTGTCTTTTTTTAATCTCTTGTGAAAAGTTCTCATGTTATATTTCCTATATATAGATTTATTTTTCATACAAAATATTATTAAGGTAATAAAATATAATTAGTACTTCGGACTTACTTGCTTTAAATTCGCTTTAATTTTTTCAATATATATAGATTTCTAGTTAATATGAAATCTGATTTTAACATTACTCAAATGGCTTCTCGAATATGTTTTTTGTTTATGAATATTTATGCTTCCATAATTTATAATAAAGATTCTTAAAAAAATTATATTCAAGATTCTTAAAATCAAAGATTTATTATAAATTATACAGCATCATTAAAATAACTTTTAACTAGAAAAAATATTAACTCTTGAAGAAATCTTGTTTTGTCTGCTATTAAAAAAAGTTATTCCTTCACTGTCTTTTTTTGGCATAAGATTTGTTGAATGTGCGTGTATTTCTTAAATTTATTATTTGGCTGGCAGTTCAGTATTTCGTTTTGTTTAGATATCATATAACTGATAATGTAATCAGATTAAGATAAGCTTTTTCGTGTGTCATACACAGCATTATTTTTTGTGTAATAAATACGACATAAACGAATTCTAGCAAATAATGAATGCTCTATTCTCTATTACAGAAATTGGAATATATTAATATTAACGCACGACATTGTTTTAGTTTCTTTATATTTCAGGGCCTGAGATTTGTACAGGATTTTCATCTATCTACAATAACAAAATATAATATTGATAAACTGTTATCTACGATAAATATAAAATGTAAACGGTAATTTCATTCCGAAATTCCGAACGGATTTTCATGAGACATATTATCAGTTAGGTACTTTTTGGGGAATTGTTTTAACACACGGGCGGTGGCTGCAAAAAACATAATCTCATCCAGTTCACGGCTGAAATTGTAGGACTAATTAAAACTCGATTAACATACTAAAATGCAACTGGTCTGCCATGTCACATCTTGGTGGAAATCACACGCAGGCTTAATTTTAGGTTTCTAGTGGTTGATAGGTAGGTTTCCCGTTGTATTTTCCTGCACTTAGTTCTTCATATTTTCAAACCTTTTTGTGGAGGGAAACTGATTGGGAAACCTACCAATCAACCATAAATCTGATCTGCAGGTGGTTTCCACCAAAACATGACTTGGAAGACCGATTGCATTTTAATGTGCTAATCGAGTTTTAACTAATCCTAAAATTTCAGCCATGAATTCGATGAAGTGATGGTTTGTGAAGCCTCCTCCCAGTCTATTCGTTGTAATATGATTAGTAACATAGCTATGGGAGAAAGTTCTATAATTAGGCAAACCCAATTTTGAAGGGGTATTTCGCTTCCAACCATTATAACACACGTTCTGCTAAATAGATGTTTGTGACAGTATCAATTATATCATATTTGGGGGAAGATTTTAGTGTAAAACGTATCCTTCTACGTTGCTTAGTTATAGAACTATGGAAGAAAGGTCTTTAACTAGGCAAAATTGATTAATTTCTTTCCGAAGGCTTAAAACGTCCTTTCTGCTAAACGATAATTATGGGACTTACAATATCAGTTACGTAATTTTAGCGGGAGGCCTTTTGCGTATAACACATCTGCCTACATTGCCTAGTTACTCCGCAATGGAAGAAAAATCTATAATTAAGTGAAACCGATTATGAATGATTAGATTTTTCAAAAAAAGTTCTACTGAACGGATTTTCATGGGAGTTAGATCATTCGTTAGCTATAGTAAGCAAGAAAAAAGTCAAAATAAAGTCAAAATAAAATAAAATAATAAATAAAATAAAGATATGTAAAATTAGCTTTCTGAATTAGAAAACTTACATTCTGCTTGGACGAAGCTGCAGGCAATAGCTAGTAATATAATAATAGAAAGTTTTACCTGTCTGTCTGTTTGTATGAGGCGGCTAAGGGAATTTATCTCAAGTAGAGGTCTGCATATTTTGTGCAGGACAGACAAAGATATTTGCGAATGCAGGGTTAAGGCACCACGCCGCTAATCGCTTAAGAGCGTAGGAGGTCTGTGTGTTCGACATCCGCTTGATCCATTGCACACTCTTTGTGGAGTTCCCTGCTGTAATTCTCTGTTGCTATAAATTTTCTTGTGCTATGTCGTCCTTGTATGTTGACGAAATTGTATATCTAGTTTGTGTAATTACTTCTGTGTATAAAATAAAGCATCGTTCGAGGCGACAGCCATTGTAGCTAAAGGCCCCAAAGCAATTTCCACTTCGGCGAATTTAAATGTAAAAAAAAATGCCCGAATTCAGATTCTAGAATTTTTATTGATAATATTGTTGTTATTTTTACATTGAAATAAACTATTAGCTTATTTCAGTTATCTTGCAAGTTCGTCACAAATTTAGAACGTCTCATAAGAGTAATCGAAATTATATCTTTATCCCCGATATAATAAATGTTCTTCTCTGTTCAATAAATTTATTTGGAATTCGCGCAAGGATTTTCGAATGTTTCGCAATTTATTTTCAGATTTTTTTTTGGCCAAAAATGAAAAGCTTATTATCAATCAATTTATATTTGATTATCTATATCATCTTCTACGTATATTACTCTCATGTTTGTGAAAGTTGCAACACCATGAAGGAATGACACGATTGAGTTGAAAATTTCAGAGAACGCAAAGTATAGTGTGTTATGCAAATGATTCCAATTCCAGAGTCACCACGTATGCGAGGACTGAAGCAGCGCCCTCTGGGCTGCTGCTGAAACTGTATAAAGAGAGGACTGTAGCAAGACGCTGAAATTTGTCTATGGTTATCTGCCAGTGGTAAACGTTAGGTGAGGCGTAACTATGCCTCTTCCACGAAAGAGGCCGACATTTCAATAACTGACACGGAGATTGAGCGAGGGAGAATCATCGGCCTTCGTGGAGAAGTATTTTCCTGTCGTGCAATAGCAGCTCGTGTGTAGTGTAACAGAAGCAGTAGGATCCGAATATAGAAGCAGTGAACCGACGAGATTCGGACAACCCGGCGCTGACGAACCATACATCTTCATCTAGACAGGTAACAGCACATTGGTCAGCTCCTACAGGTGTATCACTGTCTGCTACGTGAATTTGTCAACGTCTGCTTCACCATGCACTTGCAAGAACCCCTTTATAGAGGATCCCTCTCACGCAAAACCTTCGGCGGCAATGTGCTCATGCACAAAGAGACTGGCATTCAGATTGGCAACAAGTGGTTTATTATGACGAATCCCGCTTTAATTCGCAGCACCATGGCGGCCGCATTTGTGTTAGCCGTTATGCCGGTGATCGCTACCTTCGGAATTCATTATAGAATGTCATTGTAGACGAACACTCAGAGTTATTGTCTGTGGGGTGATTGCGCATCATGGACGGTCACAGCTGCTACGAATAGCGGGTAATCTAAACAGCAACAGGTACATCAATGCACTGAAGTCGCCCGAAGTCGTACCTTTCCTTCAAGTCATTCAGGATAATGTCCGCTTACATGTTGCAAGGAATGTTCGTCTTCTTGTCAGCAGAACACATACAGCTTCTTCCGTGGCCTGCGTAATCACCGGATATGTCACCTATTGAACATGTGTGAGATTTCATTGGTCGGCGTCTCGCTCGTAAACATCGTCCTACAGCTTCTACAGGTGAACTTTGGGTTCGCATACAAAGAATATGGAATGCTCTTCCCTAGGCAGACATTCAAAATCTATTTGACTTCATGCCACGTCGTATAGCAGCACTTATTGCAGGTCCAGGCTGCTACACTAAATACAGTTTCGGAGACTTAACATTGGTTTTATGCTTTGAAAACGTAATACTTTTATTGTACCGATACAATACCAGTCGTTCGTGTATTAAATTTCATTTAATTTGGATGATTTCTTCATGGTATTGCAATTTTTATAAACATGAGTGTATATTACTCAGTAATCAGGAAAATTTCAGGAATCGATAATAAGAAATTTAAAAGTATAAAATATTTTTTGTTAATTAAGGACAGAACGGTTACAATTTAGTATCTGAAACATATTACAAACATAACACGAAATTATAATGAGGGAAAAATTTTAGTGACTGTTTTGGGAGTAACTACCTGTTATCACCAAAAATCCTTAATATAAAAAAAGTACGAGACTTGGCTGTTGGGATCATTTTCCAACAAAGTTGATACAAGTTTATGACTTAGGTTTGATTGTCCATCTGTTTAGTCGCGCTCTAACTTTCATTAATATACTTGTTTATACTTGATATATATTCATAAAATTGATATATGCCATTAGGTATTACTACAACATGCCCCGTATTGAAGATGAAATATGAAACTATTATAGTTCCTTTACATGACATCTAAAATAATTACGTTATATTTTTTCTATAGAGAAAAGCATTTGCGGTGCACTTCGTTGATGATAAGATATTTCAAAGATAACGAAATTGGTGTGGATCACCGAGGTGGATTCGATGTGTATAGTCTATGGAGTGATAAGCACTTACAGTTCATGTACAGAGTTACACAAAAGAATAACATTACATTTTACTCTCATACGAAACGATTTTTCCAATGCATTTCAGTGATGGTTCCCTACTGTAAACATAATGAAATCGTTATACATTACCTAGAAACACAACAACATATTTTCTATAGATAATGAAGTTTGTAGAGTTTATCGTTCATTTACAGAGCCACATAAACGGAATCAGTTACAGGACTGTCTATAGACGGTAATTTTCTGGAAATGTGTTTTCCGCTCTGATATGTATCTTTAAACTTTACTATATTCCAACATATTTAGAATTTCAATCATGAAACTTCTAACATTTTAATTAGTACTCCAGTTAAAAATTTTTTATTGAAAACCCATGTTGAAATCAAAACTCATCGCAATGGATCTCGTCGAACTTTTCCCCTAAATCAGCACTCTTATTCGTCTTAACTAGCCAAATACTTATTTATTGTTGAAGAATGTGCTGTAAGAATACATTTAAGTTAAAATTTTAAAAATAAATATACTAGTGTTTCAAAATTTCATTTATTGAGAATAGTTGTAGGGACTTAAGACTACTCAGCGAATAAGCGAGAACAGACAGATTTATTAACTAAGATATATGAAACATTTAACTTACATAAACCTCTTCGATAGTTCCTTGATAGCAACACGCTGAAATGATATCTTGAGCTACAACTTAAATACAAGGCAAATCCCCAATACAATCTAGCTGACAACCCGTGGTTGTCAAATATAAATTTATTTACTCAATCTATGAATTAAAACTTATTGCAAACGGCATTTTACGCCACGGGGAATGTATTTGGAGCATCTCCATCTCTAAATATCGTTCACGCAGGTCTAAAACACCTATACTTGGTTTTAGTATAGGTGTAGGTAGGACTCGGCCCAAATCCTTCAACGCAAGGTCTTGATAACTCCAAGAGCAGGATACGACCCAAATGCGAAGAGAAACATTTTCGCTTCGGCTTATATACTCTACAGATTGAGCAACGAGCCTAATTTGCATAAAATAACAGCGAATACATGTAACCGCAGACTCCAAGAGATTCGCGCATTCCTTGAAAAATTACAGTAAAATAGAATAGAGAAGTCTCTGTTGCACCACACGATGCAACTCATACTCAAAATAATAGAGAACCTTTATAAGTGAGCCGCTAGTCCATTACATGGTCTCTATTTAAAACTGCTATTAGCCAAGAAAATATCCATTTCAGAAAATATTTCAGTGCTTGTTTATCTGAAAAAAAATTATGTTTCATTTTCATACTTGTTACTATTTTTCCATTTTTTCCCATTTATGCACTTTTTGCATTATAAAAATTCTTGCATAATTAAAATTCTGATTGACCGTTTTATGTAACTGTCTTAATTAAAATTCAGAGAAATGATATTTAATAAATATTATGAATTCCTTAAATATTGATAGTAAGTAATTAGTTGATTCAAATCAGTTTTAGTTAAGGAATGTTAGTAACAGCTGCAAATGGATTTTTGAATATTGCCTATCGCACACATTACAAAATAATTAAATAAACCCCAGTTTCCGGTAAATATATTAGTTAATTGAACACAAACCTTATGAATAATTAAATATTCTTTGACGTGAGTTGCTGATTAAATTTGTTCTAGGATTAAAGGTCTTTCAATATTATTAAAACTGAAGCTTTACAATACCTGCTTCAGTATCTATCGCAGAAAATGATCTTGCATCTGAATAGGATATGAATATGTTGCTTATATGTTAACTTAAAAGGAAATAACTGAATTATAATAGGAATTAGCAAAATAACCACGAAATATATATATAATCTTATTTTGTTTAAAATACTGTGGTATCAGCAGTTAACATATTTAAAGAATAGTTTTTTTAAAGACTGCATAATTATTAGAGAAATAAGTCACATTAATTTTAGAAAATGTCATGCAAATCTGGATAACGTCAAATATTTATCTGAAAAGTTAGCGCTGGTTAGAAATACCGCATTCGTTTTGTTCTTTTTTGAATATCAAGAATAAATTTTATTTATAAAAAATCTGAAATACAAACAAAACTTTTATTTATGTAATATTCTGATATAGATATTATACTATTTATCCACAGCACCAAGCCTGACATCAAGAGGTAATAGGGACCACACGCACATTACGATGTAAATTTATGTTTTCCGTACCGATACGTCTATAGTTTACAATGAATGGGATATGTTAAGATCCAATTAGACTTATCCTTCAACTGTCGGTGTCTTTTTTGCAGTTAGTTGGTGCTTTTCAATTTTTATTACTCTTGAAGGATCCCAATTGTAACCAAATCGGTCGGAAATCTTTTCGTCACTCTTCATTGTTGTCACTCTTCTCCGCCTCTCTTCATTGTTGAGACTCCCCTTTCTTTTGTCCATAATCACATATCGGTTGGAAAAGAAAGTCAAGTTGACATTTCTATTGCTTTTTAGGCATAGAGAGCATTTTTTTCCTTCTGAACGGAGCCTTATCCCGTGACCTCCGAGCAAAAGGACAAATTGGTATTGTTGTCTTCACCTCAATATTTTTAAAATGCTAAAACAGATAATTTTTCGAATTTGATGAAAAAGAAACGTAATTAACTATAAGAATATAATCTTTGAGAATTTTAATCATAACTCAACGTTTTAATACTGAAATATTTCCCTAGAATTATATTAATTTAAATAATGCGTCTATTGCAGTGAAACCTAAAACTTAGATAATGGATATATTAGTTCACGGCGCGGCGCACAGTGGAGTATTTGACCCGAAATCCTGGTTAAAAATATTTTTCGATGTAAATATAGTCCAATTGGCTTGAAATTCTTAGATATTATTGGGTATTACCATGCAATGTTTGGTATTGTAAATGAAGTCTATAGCCTTTACGGTTCATTTACAGAGACGCCCAAAAGAATTCCCTTACATTATGGTCTATGGGGAAAAATCGTTTGCTCTGTATTTTAATGATATCACATTTTTAAACATGCTGAAATTTACATACATCACTAAGGTGTACTAAGGCATTTATTGTAGAATATGGTGTGCATAGAATACATCATTAATTTACAGGGACACACAAAATAATATGGCTGAAGAATAAATTTAACTATTGAAGTCTATGACCAATAATTGCTGGAAGTGCGTTTGTAGTTGTGATAGGCGCTTTAAAATAGAACATTTTTTTTTAAATATTACTTGGTGTGGATACATTCTATAGATCATATACAGGGCTGCACATAAGTTCTCAAGTACATTTCCGTTTATTCACGGAAATGGCTGAATGGACATTTTCAGCTGTGCTAAGCGTTTCACTGAACTAACTTTTAGCATACTATGAAGTATACCTACAAATTCATAGCTTAGTTTAATATTTTATATCTTAAAAGCTGACGAAGTGTAAGTAAGATTTTAACACTTCACATAATAATAAATGTACATTTTATAAATATTTTGACAGTTAAGAAAAAAAATAAGCAACTTTTAAGACGAGCACAAAGAAAAAAGAAGTTAAAATATTAATTTACTAAGTAGATATTTAAAAAATACGAATAACATGTTCATTGACTTAACATTAAAGAAAGGACTTTGGAAGTTGAGCGACTTGTAACCTTAACTATTTACTGTTTTTAAGAGGAAAGTAATTGTTGATAGGTTTGTCTTATTCACTATTAATGTTTAATTAAATGTATTTAATTTTACTATATATAAAACTTATTATTTACATTTAATAATACTTATTACATTTAAATTACATTTAATAATAATTATTGCATTTATTTTATGTTTAATAGTGTTATATTTAATAGTAGGTTCAGTAAAGTGGTGTCTATATACTATAGATTGCTAGTTTTTTAATGTATTTAATATATTACCAGTTTCAAAATGATTTTTCAGAACTCTTCTTCATCTTCTTCATCACTCTCTTCTTGGCTTTTATCGGGACTACCCTCAGACCTTGCTGGAAAAAGAAGTTGTAGGGTCTCGCTACCGTATGCTTGTTCTTTTTAGTTGATAAACGGAGTTATTAGAAAATATGAAGTTGCTTATTTTCACTTACATTATATAAGAAAAAATTTAATTAAATTTTCTTGGTGGCGTTTGTCAGTTTTGGAATTAAAATTAGGTGTCCCTTTTTAAGGACACCGCGCTCGAGAGGGTTAATTCCCTCCTTTCTCTCCTTATGCTACACACATGAGCCCCAAGAACTAATTAGGGAACCCTTTTTCAATAAATAAGTATATAAAATTTGAAAGCGATCGGATATTTATATCAAAAGATATCGAGTTGCGTGCGTATGTACGTACGTACATACATACAGACAGAATATGTAGGTAAGTAAGTAAGTAAGTAAGCACCCACCCTGGGAACCCGCTTTTGGCTTATGGTTAGGTGTAACCCCCAAGCCCAGGGCAGGGAAAAGTTTTACTACCTGCGAAACTCCTTGAATTTTTTTTTTTTTTTTTTTTTTTTTTTTTTTTTTTACAGTTTAGGAGAAATAACAATGTTAGATATATGACAATTATTGACAGTGTTTGCAATAAATATTTACAGATGACCCCTATAATTACATTTGAGAGAAATATTCATTATTATAACATATAAATATGCATAGTTTTTAAAATTTGATATTAAACTTTTTTTTTTTTAACACAATTACCTACATATTTGCAACACTTTTATATTATTTTCAGGATTCACACATAATTTAAATCATAACATCAATTTAAACCATGTACAGATGTGATATTTGCAACACTTAAAGCTATTTTCAAGATATATGATGCAAAATTATTTTTAACTCTGTACTAAAAATAAGTATTAAGGTACAAGATGCGAACAATAATTAATACTATGCACTATTATGAAAGTATAAGTAATTGTAGATAATAATTACCTACAAATTTACAGTACAATGATACTGTGTTTGAGATATTATGTAAGATACATGATGCAAAAATTATTTTTAAATCTACACTGAAAATTTAGTATTAAGGTACAATATGCGAACAATAATTAATATTATGCACTATTACAAATTCTTTTGAGTTATTTAATATTTGACAATATGGCCATATGGTCCTACTGAACACATCTTCTATTTGCCAAGTGTGATTGATAAACCGGGCACGCAGTGGAATCTGCTGAATGTTTCCTATAATTAGGTAAGTGGAAACAATTTGTGCATCTATATTGCGAGGGAACTCCCGCAAAAGGGCACTCCGAAGTGCAGTGACCTCTCGAACATTTGGCGCAAATTGGCTGTCTCCTGCAGTAAGATGTCTGATGTCCATACAGCTGGCAATTGCCGCATCTAATTATTGGGCGAAAAGAACGAATATAGCACTTGTTGAGACCCACCTGTATAAATTTTTTTTCTAATAGTTCTTGTGATGCTTTTGTTTCTAATTGCAATATGATGTGATGTAGTGTAGAATTATCCCTCTTTAGAATTTTCAATAAGGTGATGTTTTTATCAGATAAATTTTCTTCAAGATATGATATTATTTCATTTGTAGGTACTGAGGATGGAATACCGGTGATTATTACTCTTTTGTAATTAGTCAACTTATATGTGATTTCTGTTAACTTTGTAATGTCAGGAGTGTTTTCTATCATTTTTAACAAATGTTCTGTATTGTCATCTGCATTAGATTGTATAATTATTGTATCTGGATTTCTGGCATTTCTGCAGTATATTATTGGAACTTCCTTCACTTTATTAAAGTGTTCGTTAAGTAATGCTTTGAGTTTTGGAATCCTTATGTGTTTAGCGGTTGTTCTAATTAATATTGCAGAATTAGAGTTCGGCAAAGCAGGGGGAACGCCCGTTTTTGTGCCATCACCGCATTTCACTCCTTGACAGCCCCCACTAGAGTACTCCAGGTTTCGCGTCACCAACTCCTCAATTTTCTGTAGTCTGTTGGATAATTGAATGAACCCTCCTTCACCATTTTCTTCTATTCTCTCATTTTCGTTATTTGCCATTATTGTTTGAGTTGCTATTGTTTTTAACTTAACTTCTGTTTGTATGATTTTTTCTCTAGTTTGTGATTTTAATTGCTTCAGTTGTCGTTTTAATTTATTAATTTCTTCTTGAAGGGTTACAATATTTGCATTAATCTGTTCTTTATTTTGTTCTTCCTTGACCAAAGAGTCTTTTAATTGTTTATTTTCTTGTTTCAATTCTTCCAATTTATTTTCAATCTTTACTTCTGCATTCGATCTTTTTTCCATTATTGTTTGAGTTGTTGTTGTTTTTAATTTATTTACTGTTTGTGAAAATTTGTCTATAGTTTTTTTCTTAAGTTGCCTCTGTTGACTTTTTATTTTATCTATTTCTTCTTTAAAACTTTCTTTTATTTGTTCTTTACTATGTTCTACCTCAGTTAAGGAGATTTTTAATTGTTTATTCTCTTGCTTCAGTTCTTCCAAATATTTCTCAAGTTTAATTTCCACTTTTGTACTTTCTTTGAGCTTTAATGACAATTCATCATTCTGTGTTTGCAGGATATCCAATTTATGTCGTAATTTTTTCATCTTCTCAGGAGAATCCTTATTTATTTCGTTGGAGTGTTGTATAAGAAGTTTCTCATCTCTTCTTGCTTTAGAAAAGATTGTTTCGAGATATTTTTTAGCTTCTTCTGAGCTACTATTAGATCTGTTATTTAATAGTATATTGTACTCCTGAATGAGCTGTTGGATGGATAGTGACTCTAGCTGGTTTATGGATGGTGGTATTTTTAATGGAAGTGGTGATCCACCTAATGCATTTTGTATAATTTTTTCTTTGTTTTTTAATCGAGCCTCATTAATTTCTTCTGCTAGTGATACTGCAGTTTCCAAATTAGACTGCTTTCTTTGTTGGGTATTCTTGGTACTGATAGTTTTTGATTTTAGTTTTTCTGGTTGTGGTATGGGATCATTCTCTTCCTTTAGTAGGATCAGAAGCTGCAGATGATTGAAGAACGGACAACTAGTCACATATGGTCTTCTGTTTTCTTTATGATTTAGTTCTATAATTCTGTTTCTTATGCTAATTATTTCTTCATTTTTCATTTCCCGATGCAGGTTTATTAGTTCAGTATTATTTGCTTGATAATATGGTATTTTGTTGTATTCTTTATAATGTATTGCTCTGATGTGTTGTAACTCAAATTCCAAAAATAGTGCATTTTTTCTTAATTGGGCAGCTCTATCACCCTTTGCTGTCTTCATACGATATTTTTCTGGTTGATATATATTATTTACAACATTATAACTTTGTATGTTATATATGCCATAGTATGGGCTCTTTGAAAGTTCTCCCTTCTCCACAGCCTTGATATATTCTAATTGATTTGTTAATAGGACCTTAAATTCTTCATAACGTTGTGGATAAAGCGCCTCGACCTTATTTATCAACTGTTGAACAACATGACTCGTAATTAGCGCTGGTTCTGTCGCCGGAATAACTCCAGATGATTGGACGTCAGCCAATTCATTATTAGATGCCTCTCTATTTATTGTACTTGTTTTCACTACTGTGTCCATATCCAATCTTGTCAAGTTGACTGTTGGATTGATTCCTTTTTGATTCATTACGTATCTTGACATTACTTTAAGTCCACTTTAACAAGACTGCTTATTAATACTTGGGATTATTTTAGTTAACTAATTTCAATTAGTAATTGTGCAATACTTTAAGAGAGATATTATTAAGATTGATCGAAGATACTATTAAAATGATTTTAGATACTACGTTCTATCATCATATGCCAGACAAGCAATTTAAAGATATAATACGTTTGAGTTATATTAAAAGTTGAAGATAAACACATAAAGGGGGGGGGGGTCCACTAGACCCGCACCACATATCTTTGAAAGAAAGGGATATAGATAGAAAAAAGCAAAAACCGGTGGTCGTGACCACCAAAAATGACTAAGATAAAAATTAAGAGCCTAATAAGGGGAAAATTTTGAATAATAAATGAAATAAAAATAAAATAAAATAATGATAGTAAAAGTTTACTATATCAAAACAAAGAAAAGGGAAAAGTATGTGCATTTGCCCCCGTACAACAAAAACCATACACTCAAAAAGAGATATAAATCAATTGTACAATTCTCCCAATAACACCATAGCCTGTCCAACTTTGTAATTCCGACAATCACAATCATAATTTTTTACAAGTAACAACAAATTTCAGTATGTGAAGATTATTACTGTGTTTGTGATCAAAAATGGTCTCCCAGTTTAATTCATCTGATATGATACAGGAATAATAGTGTGTTATGAATAATAAAATAATAAAATGAAATAGAGAACAAATTTACATATTTACACTCTCAATGTAGAACTGATGTAGACAATTACAACAACATTGCTGCAGCATGTATATTGCCTATCTAATCCCGATTTCCCACACTTGGACAAAATAAGGAACAGACATTGTATGGGCTGACTGGGTGGACCAGAAAAATAAAAAGAATGTTAAATATTACACTAAAGTATGAAAGTTAACAGTACTCACCCGACGCTACTAGGGTCCCGCCGCACTTGCCTGAAAAAAAATATGGTACACAAAAGTATAGATGAATAATTATGATGTAAATGCGCCAAAAATCAGTGCAGGGACCAACCAATAAGTGCGAGAAGAAACCAAAAATTTAACCCAAGAAAGAAAAAAGATGCTATTGTTAAGGATAATGTGTGCTGAATGTAAAAATTTTAAGTGGGATCAAGAATAAGAGTAATACGAGATATCCCACTGAAAAAAAGCAGGTGAATAACTCAAATAATAAAAAAGTTGTCAATGTTAGGCAAGAAATTACGAGCAAGGTTAAAAATTTAAGTGGGATCAAAACTGTCGGCAACCTCTAGCATATTCAAGAAATATCTTGATAATTGAAAAAGTTGATAATGTATGCTAAATGTAAAAATGTTAAGTGGGATCAAGAAAGTAATTAATACGAGATATCCCAGTGAAAAAAAAAAAAAAAAAAAAAAAAAAAAAAAAAAAAAAAAAAAGGAGAATAACTCAAAAAATAAAAAAGTTGTCAATGTTAGGCGCGTTACGAGCCTAATAATATACGATAATACGAAATAATAATAATGTACGAGCAAGGTCAAAAAAAATTAAGTGGGATCAAAACTGACGGCAACCTCCAGCATATTCAAGAAAAAACCAGAAAATTATCTTAATAATTGAAAAAGTTTCCATTGTTAAGGAAAATCCTTAACAACTGGGAAATAGTGTGAAATATGGAATGGGATTGGTTAGAAAGTCAAAAATGACTAAAAAATAGAAAAATCCAAGTCTCTAACTCAAATAGCAAAAAAGTAGCCAATGTTATAGTTAAGGGAGCGGGACAAAAAGTGGAGCAGAAGATGGTGACAAAAGTTAGGATAAAAGAAGAAATGAAAATGTGACAGTAAATGTGACAAAGACTAAGATAAAAGCAATAGAAAAGTAGCGCCCCAAAAAACCCGTCCCCTACAGGCCCCTAATTGAGCTAGAGCTAAACGAAATAGTGGAAAAGACGGGGGGGGGGGGAGTTCACTTAGGTGGTTTGCAGTTGAATTTGGCGCAGCGAAAAACCTCTACGACCAGTATTTTTGAGATATTTAGCATTTTGTGCTAAAATTCTAATGGAGAAAACACCCATTAGAAACAAAATGGCAGTTTTAAGTGTTAAGATGGCAAACCTAGTATTTAATTTTATATCTAAAAGTTGAAGATGACTACCCTAAACATGTTGCCATCGAAAAATTTTGTAGAATATAACATTTAGTAATTTCTTTTCTTTTCTTTCTTTTTTTCTTTTTTTTTTTTTTTTTTTTATGAATTTTTTATGTAATAGCTTTATAGCAATGTGATCTTTAGTAAGAAACAAAATGGAGAATAATCTTTAACATCCCACATTTGTGAGATCTTTATAAGTTTTACCATGAGTGTACCTCTTAAGACTCTAAAGACTATAACCAACACTCAAAAACAAGTCTTAGATAAAACCGGTGTACTCTTCATTAGTTTAAGTTTTACCATTACCTTTCCCATAAGGAAAATACGTGGCCAAAAATGGCAATTAAAAGGTCCGTAAAGGGCTAAGTGGATATATCTAGAAACGCGGCACGACCCAGAAGCCCAGCTAAACCCTAACAAATCCATTAAAAACCCTCATAGAGAAAACCGGTATCGTTTTAACAAGTATAACTTTGATGAAAATTTCAAAAACATTGGCTGTCGGATAACTTGACTCTTATTTACAATAATCCGGCATATCACCGTGTATTAAGCTGGTATGACATCAAAATTAGTAACTCAATTTTAAAGGCAGCCCATTCATATTATCAATTATTTTAAGACATTATTATTATTTTGCCCTTAATGAACACAGATTGTGTGTGAGCAACCAGTGTCCACCCAATCGCTTCATTTTAGAAAAAAAAGCTCTCCGGTAATATCATGTGAGCTAAAAACCTGCAATACGACAGTAAATATATAGCTATTATCTCTTTAATTCGGTGGCCGCAAAACAGAGCATTTAAATAGTCATCCCGAAAATAATTTAAAAAAAAACATGGCAACAATATGCGGAAGAATGTTTTGCAGAAATTGACACTCAAGACTATACCTAATACGATTATAATTCAAACATGGCTGGGCAAAGCGCGGCACATATTTAAAAAGCTTTCGATATGTATAAATTAGGGCCAAAAAAGCTTTAAAAATAACCCTTTTACACATTTAAGGTTTTTTTATTACATTAAAAACGAAACTATTTCAATTAAAACATAGTTTAACACTAAGCTCTGACCTTTGTAAAACACGTAAACTATGTTTAGTTTCAATTCAACAATTTATTGGGCCACAAAAAAATTATATTTAAACATAACAACAATGCCAAAAAACAACAACAACAACAAAAAAAAAACCAAGTCTTCTCAGAAAGAAACTTCCTCTTCAGCTCAGGCCAGGAGCCACCGGATATCACTCAGGTTCCTAAAATAGACATAGATCGATGCAGCAATAAGTTAGCTATTAAAAAATATGATTTTTACAAACGTTGACGAAATTTTAATTTTTGCATTTTTGGTCAGGTTTTTGGGTCAAATACTCCACTGTGCGGCGTTGAGAAGGTTAATGCGTGTTTGTTTATAGCCCTTCTATAACATATCAGCTTTGTTTGAAATTGGGATGCATCATGATTTCAGGTGTATAATAGTTCTTTATCTTTGGCGGGCAAATCCGAGCGTGGCTCTCTGTTTAGGACAGAGCCAATCTCGATGCACTGATGTCATCCTGCGTCAAGCAGGGGAGGAATGCGGTTGTGAACCGCAGCGAATAGAAAGTAGCAGTTTTAGCGAATTTTGTGGCCAATCCTCTTTGTTGTTTTTTTTTTGTTTTTTTGAGAGATATAACTAAAAAAACTTCATCATTCTACAAAAATTATTTGCTCCAAATACGTTGAAAAGTGGTGTACTTGTAATGTGTTGCAAGTGTAATCTTCTTTTACTTTGTTATTTCTTGAATTAAGTCCGAGATTTGGTCTCTAATTTTGTCGGCATATGTTTTTATAGTCAGTTGTATTACTAAGTGTCGTGTAATGGTAATTCTTCTGATAATCGCTGATGGAAGCAAGCCTCTGACTAAAGGTAATCATTCCGTATTAGAATGCGCAAGATCAAGCAGGACGGTCGTTCTACTAAGCCAAGCTATAAAAAAATTCTGACTCCGCCAACCAAACATGCGCCAAGAACTAAAAGTTAGAACCGCGTAACTGCTTATTATACTGGACACAACTTCTTCATGTTAAATCGACCAAACGTGGCATTATAAATTCTCAAATATTTAAGAAAGCAATCATTGCAGAGAAATAAAACGAAGACTAGACGAATCTACTGAAAAAAGGCTTCAATTTGAGATCAACCTCATCTTTATAAAATAATTATTAACAGAGATACAGGATTTAAAAAGAACGTCGAGATAATGAAAATGATCATTAAAACCGTCAAACATATTACAGTTCAATCAAGGTACAGAAGACTTAAATAATGGACAGAAAAAAGTGTGGAATGCATTTTCGGAAAGATGATTACTCAATCTACGTGCTTTTATAAAATTCAGCTTTAAAAAAAAATAAAATTTCTATCCTTAATAAGCGGAAAACTGTTAATTAATTCTAAAATTACCAAATAATACCAAAACGCGATAAACCCGCCAAAGAAGGGGTACCTACATTACAATACGGTAAAACTACTTCAACTTTAATCTGGCAGACAACATTTTCTATCAAGGTTATTTTTTCAAATAAAACTGCATAAAAATTACATTTTTAGAAATATTTTTAAAATAAAATAATTTTTGAGAGAACCTTCTAAGAAGTAAGCATTGAAAGTTATCGGCATTTAAAGTTTAATTTTCTAATGTAAACAAAATTTTTTAAAAGGAATTGAGCTCAATGTGGTTTTCTGATTAAAAAAAAGCAAACAACAAAACAAAAACATGGTAAACTATAGGCACTTCGTATGTGTACAGAGAATCAACTTAGAAAACATCTTTGACGTCATTTTCGGATGAGTTACTGAAATACGGTTTTACTTTGGAATGATTCTAATACTTTCCAACATACTTCAACAACATTTATAACTTTGGATTGTCTGATCGTTCGCCCGTCAGTCCGTCTTCCGCGATCTTGTAAATATACTCGGATTGCCCTGAAATGTTTACACGTTATTGAAGAAAATGACGTTTGTAACAGTTATAGTTCGTTTACAGTGACAGTCAAAATTATTCCGTTACATTACGGCCAATGGGATAAGATCGTTTCAAGTGCATTTTTAAGATGTCACACAATTTCTAATATAATGAAATTGATATGCATTTATGAAGTTCACTAAAATATGCATTCTATAGAATATGTGGTACGCAGAATATGCATTCTTCATTTATAGGGCTACATAAAATATCCCCTTACACGATGGTATATGGGGGGGGGATTGTTCGCGGCGTATTTTAATTATGTTAAAATATTTGATATATACTGAAATTGATATACATTGCTGAGGTTCACTACTGTATATTGATGTATTAGTATGTTTGCTGGATGAACATTTTCAGTTATGTTAGGCGTTTTTAACACTTTCCAACAAAGTTGAAAACTGTTGCCCTGAAATTTTTGGGTGTTATTGAAGTTTAGCCTAGCATTAACACTATTTCAAATGAAGTTTCTAGCATGTTTAGTTTATTTACAGGAACAGTCAAAAGTATTCCGTTACGTTACGGCTAATGGGAAAAATCGTTTCAAATGAATTTTAAAGATGTTACACCAATTCAAACACAATAAAATTTATATGCATTTACGAAATGCATTAAAATATGCATTCTGTTGAATATGCGGGCAACGAATAGTTACTATTGTTTTACAGAGCCACACAAAAGAATTCCATTACATAGTGGTATAGGGAAAAATTATTTGCGGCGTATTTTAATTATGCAATTTCACATATAATGAAATTGATATACACCAGTGAGGCTTATTGTAATTTATTTGATGTACAATACGAAATGCATAGCATTTACATGACATACAAACGATTCCAGACAAGTATATTCTATCCGAAGTACTGCATAATAGCGATAATTGCAGGAAATGAATTTTTAATTATGATATGCGCTTTTAAGTTTCACTATATTTACGAATAATATATGGTGTATATAAATGCTATAGTTGATATGCAGGGCTACGCAAAAGAATTCGTAAAGGTTACTGAGTATGAGCGTAAATTGCTGAAAGGTGGTTTTTAAATATGTTATGCATTTTTACGCTGAACTGCATTTAATTTACTATGAAATGTATGTAGAACATAGATAAAAGGATGTACAGGGCAACGCAAAGAATTGGATACATGGTCTTCTATAGACGATAAATTCTGGAAACATGATTTCAGTAGTTTAAGAGTGATTTAGTTTGAATTAAATTTTAACTGAATAGTGGCGTGTAATAAAGGTACTAGGTAAACCACAGGGCTGAACAAGAGTATGTAAGTATGTTTCCATCTATTAGTATAAATTGCTGAAAGAGAAATTTCAACCTGTTATGCGTTTTCTTAATAAACTAAAATTTCTCATTATTAGGGTTTCGTACTTAAAAAGTTGAAACGAAGCATTAAAAGATCACTCCTTTGTCTGTCTGTCATAGGCATTTTACTCGTAAACTATGGAACGTGGAAAGTTCAAATTGCGGGAAGTAATAAAGACTACTGACCCACATATTTACAGATTATTAAACATTTACAAATAAGTTTTAGGAAAATGTAGAGGGTTAAGTTACTTAAAAAAATCTTTTCTTTGTATATCGTGTGGGGTATCGTGCGAAAGCTTTCATAATGCTGAACTCAAAAATACATTTCTTTTAATTTAAGATATTATATTTTCACAGATATCGTCGAAAATGTAGTGCAAAAATATGTCCCCTCCTATCTATTTCCGAATCTACTGAAACTAAAATTATGAAAAAATTAGAGGTAGTAGACGTTAATTTAAACTTTGCAGGAAAATTGTAGCGATTACCATAGGTCACGTAGTTTTTGAGAAGATTGCATTTTTCCGTTACACACAAATTTCGATTTGCGGGCATTCAGCAAGGTGTTCAGGAGCGCTGTACGTATCTATTGTTTCAGATGTATAAAAGCATTGTGGATAATGATTTTGGAAAAAAGTCTCCGGTAATTAGCCGAGTCCTTAACTCTTAAAGACACGGACGGTTTGAACTTACATAATGACAGGGGCGGCGTACTCCATGTACCATCATTGAAAGCCTATATAACAACTTTTAATGATACATTTGTGTAATACAATATCCAGTAGCAGTATAAAATTATTAAACGTCAAATTTCTATAAACAGACAAATTTAACTAGAATTAATCATATAAATACTAAGCGGGATTCGCGACTAGTTTGCATTGAGTAGATCTCTCAATACGCCTTTCGTGTCTTTAAAAGTTTATTAAATTCCTATCTGGAAAAATGCGGCACGGACCAAGGAGGCGTTGCTACTTTGCGATCTCCTTTCGAAGCGCGCTTAGCAAAATGCCAAGATTAAACTTTGAACAAGGGTTTTGTTTTAGTTACACATTAAAAATAAAAGATTTTTACGACGCTGAATTTAATTTTATGAAATGCCAAATGAAGTTTATTACTTTTATTAACAGTGCGGAATTGAGTACCTCATAAACAGATTAGGATACTATTTAAATAAGAGTTATACATAATAGCAATATTTTATATTATTTAGCCTGAAGATCTCTTTGCACTTTTACGGTATGCCTATTCATACTTTTCCAATATATATACAGCTATACCAAACCCTACGTTGTATAGTTTCTTACAATGTCTTATTTTTCTTTTAGTAACTACTTTTTAATAATACTGTCAATAATTCATATATTTACTGTACGGAATATGTTTGTAATATTTATTGTACCGCGAGTAATACTCGCACTCAGTTGTGCCAGATTGGCGACTTTTTTGTCCCCAAATTGTTGATTGTCACCACTTTTTTGAAATAGAAATATTCGGCCTATTTAAAAATAGATTAAAAATTCTGAAAGATAAAGCGAATTATACTATTTTAAAAAAGGGCTGACAGTCAAAAAATCTGAATTAAAAAAGTCCCCAATCTGGAAACATTGCTTGCAATTGACCGTTTATATAGTATATATATCTACTAAAAACAACTTACAACTTTTCAAAAGTAAAAAAAAAAAAAAAAGTCTAGCTAAAAAAAAAAAAAAAAAAAGTTGAAAGTTGTGACTAAAAAATGGTGTTATATCAAATTTACAAGCTTATATTATGGTACTTATTTAACATTTTCCATAAAAAAAATTTACCTTCATATATCTTGATAGAAATCCTTTTCTCCTGTACTAAATACAGCATAACATGTTTATGAAAATTCAAATATTTTAAAATTATGTATGATGGGCTTGGCGGCCACCTTTCCATATTTTAAACAAATTTATGTGTACACAAATCCATAGTTAATATCCGAAATTCAAAATTGTTACTTAATCAGATACTTTAAGCTTTTCCTTTACGGGCTTGTATTCGGAGAATTTTGTGCCTTAAAATAATAGTGATTTATCTAAAGGATTTATTTTGTGATTTGCAATAAAAATCACTTTCTTTTCTCAAAATATCAGCCTTTTTTCAATTTAGCAGTTTGCAGCTGAAAACCAAAGTTCGACATTGTTACTAAAGCAAACATTTTATTCGTTTCCTTTATGGAATTGTGTGAATAGAAATTTGTGTGTTAAGATACTTTTGACGTATCTTCGCGATTCCTCTTATGATTACTTTTTTAGAGAGATTAAGCGTTTAAAAGCTGTAACAATCAACTTCCTTTCTCAAAATAACAGTCTTTTTTAATTTATTTGTCGGTAGTTAAAATCAGAAATTCTAAAGTGCTATTAATGCAAACATATATCGCAAGCCTATACTAACTTGAGTGTTTAGAAGTTTGAGTAAAATATGGAAAGATGCCCGCCAAGCCCATCAGGCATAATTTTAAAACATTTGAATTTTCATATACACGTTATGATGCATTTAGTACAGGAGAAAAGGATTTCTATCAACATATACGGAGGTACTCGACTTACAAATGGTAATTTTTTTAATGGAAAATGTTAAATAAGTACCATAATATAAGCTTGGAAATTTGATATCACACCATTTTTTAGTCACAACTTTCGACTTTTTCTTTTTAGATTGGCTTTTTTTTTTACTTTTGAAAAGTTGGTTTTTTAATAGATAGAAATAAATACGTTTATTGAGTGGAGAATTTCGTGAGCAGTCAGGGGAAGATTTATTTTATAAATTCAAATTAAATCAAATATTTGTGTTATTTAATCTTTAAGAATATGTTAAACACAATATTAGATATAAATCTAAAAGTCTTTGCTTTAAAAGTTCGTGAATGTATGATTTCATTTAAATTAATATTCCTTAATGTTTTATTTTGCTTCTTCTGAATTGTATATTCACTAACTATGTAAATAAAATTCTCTGTGGTAAATTTAATTCTTTCACTGTGTTAATTATCTACTAAAAAAAAAAAAAAAAAAAAAAAAAAAAAAAAAAAAAAAAAGGTGAAAGTTGTGGCTAAAACATAGTGTGATATCAAATTTCCAAGCTTATATTATGGTACTTATTTAACATTTTTTATTAAAAATTTATCATATGTAAGTCGAGTACCTAAGTATGCGTTGATAGAAAGCCTTTTCTCCTTTACTAAATACATCATAACGTGTTTCTGAAAATTAATTTTTTTTTAATTATGCATGATGGGCTTGACGGCCATCTTTCCATATTTTACACAAATTTCTAAGCACACAAGTACGTTGTTAAGATCGGAAGTTCGAAATTGTTGCTAAAGCAAATATTTTATGCTTTTAATTTATGGAAATGCGTGCCTAGAAATTTGTGTCTTAAAATAAAGCTGAAGAAACTTCAGGTTTCATCTTATGATATTTGTTTTCGGAGGGTTTTAATTAATTAGTTAAAGCAGTAAAAATCAATTTGTTTTTTTCAAAATAAAGGACTTTCTTAATTTATCTGTCTGTAGCTAAAACCAGAAGTTCAAAATTCTTAATAATGCAAACATATTACGAGCTTGTCTGCTTAGAAATTTGTGTAAAATATGGAAAGATGTCCGCCAAGCCCATCATGCATAATTAAAAAAAAAATTAATTTTCAGAAACACGTAATGATGTATTTAGTAAAGGATAAAAGTCTTTCTATCAACGCATACTTAGGTACTCGACTTACATATGAAAATTTTTTAATAAAAAATGTTAAATAAGTACCATAATATAAGCTTGGAAATTTGATATCACACTATTTTTTAGCCACATCTTTCACCTTTTTTTTTTTTTTTTTTTTTACTTTTGAAAAGTTGTTTTTTAGTAGATATCAGTTATTTTTTTTTAAACAGATTATATATAATTGAAATAATTCTACTCGTTAAAATTAGTCCTTGTATAGCCTTTAAAAGCAGGGAGCAAACACAATTGTATACATTTTGTTTACCTATCATTCATTTTTTAGAGTAATTAATAATTTAAAAGAAAGAAAAGTCAATTTCTTCTTTCAACGTATCAGTCTTTCTCAATTTATATCTCCTTAAAATTTTCTATGAAGGATGAAAATTTAGTAAAAAACAGATAGAGTCGAAAAAATATATATATTTGCAGTTAGTCTGTCAGTTAATTGTTTGTTCTAACTTTTTTTGCTGACGGTTTTGCAAAATAAATTTACTTTTACAAATACCTACGGATAATCCGAGAATGAAGCCCCGCAAGCATCTAAAGAATCGAAGATCTGTTTAAAGATCTGTAAATCTAGCAATTCTAGGCATGATGATGAAACATTTTGATAAAATAATCTAAAAATCTAAAGATATAAACTGTACATATAACTTCATCTTCATTTAGATCGTGTTATAGAGAAGAAAGAATAAATATGTAATTTTACTCAAATCTGTTTATCCATACCCATTTGCATAAATGTGGGAATATAATTTCGTAGAAAAATTCCCCTCAAATGATTATCTTTAATAGTCTATTATTAAAGCCGCATATACATTAGAATTAATTTTTTTCCGGTTAAAATTTGCCTGAAATCTATAGTCTTATCGTTCGTCAAATTTGTTTTATTATTTTTTTTTAATACCCAGACCCATTTTCTAAACTCTGACAAAAGATCACAGACACACTGAAGTTATCCAAATACTTATATCTTTCTATCGTATTTCCTTTTTGAGGGGAGAGAGGAGAGGAAGAGCGCTTAAGAACTTCGTTTTGTTCTTAGAATTCTGAATTAATCATTGAAAAGATATACCTTTTAAGTCTTGTTGCGGAATTTTCAATAGCTACGAGATGCATCAACTTATACATCATGTGAATCTATTAAATTACTTTTGGAAAATACTAGATGGGTTGGTTGCTGGTTGGTTGTGTTTATGACGGCCAATTATCAACACGAGGGATATAGGCCCTAAGGGGGGGAATGCCCTCCGTGGGGGTCTTTCTAAGGGAACCTAACCCGTATTTACTCGTGGAAATCCACGGTTCGAAGAAAACCACGAAAACTCCGAACGATTAGGCCAACGGGCGCGATTGGGATCGAACCCAGCACCTCCCGTCTACCAGCTTCGAGAGCAGAACCTCTCGGCCACTGGTGGGGCAATACTAGATGGGAGTCATTGATATTTCCAGAGCATTTGCCTACATTTTAAACTTAAGTCATTTACAACTATTCATTAATTTTCGATACGAATTGAAGAAGTCGTTGTTTCCATGACAACTGTACCTTTCACTATTGCTTGTTTTTTTGTTGTTTTATTGAACACATATCAGATCACGTGGGGATCACGGCGCGCCGTGGATAAAAGTATAGGCGATGACGAACATAGGATTATCACGATAGTATAAGCCTGCATATATGTTTTTTGTTATATTTAAGTTTAAATGAGTAAAATAAATGATACTGAAAGTATCTGCATGGTTTTTATGAACAATTTCGCGCTTTTTTGTCGCAAGCAGGAAGTTTAGGGAGATGATGAATAACAAAAATAAACTGGAAAAACAAAGCATGCAGTTTTTACTTATATCCAAATGACATTTGTTGAATATTTAAAACATTTGTTTAATTTTTAATTGGCAACATATACACAACTCTTTAAAATCGATCTACAAAACTGAAACATTCTACTGCAACATTTTAGTACTTATTTTTCAGTGCATATTTGTTATTATTGGATTTGAGGTGTTTTTTTTTTTTTTTTTTTTTTTTTTTTTTTTTTTTTATCTTGTAGTAATATTAATTTTAGCATATTTCTTTTTATTTGAAACAAGATTATTTCATTTTATCTTTTTTCTTATAATGTTTTGAAATATGATAAACACACATTTGTTTTTGTTTCTAAAAAAATTAAATAATGATTGTAGTTATGAAAAATCAATGCTTTGTTTTGTAAGTGAAAAGTGTGGGCTAATTGCCTCAGACCTTGATGAAAAAAATTTAAAGGAGCGTTTACTTATGTTTTGTGTAAATGCAAACGATAGCTGGCTGAAATCTGAGCGAAAATTAGATCGTTTTAGTAATAAAAACTATTCTTCACTTCAGTGTTCCTTTGAAGTTGGTAATGAGCTTAAACCATTTGCAGTTGAAAATGTGCAGAAATCAACATCAGGAAAATCTTTTTCAGACGTAACCGAAACTCATGAAATAAGACTAACTCAAAGTTTCAGACTGGATACTTCAGGAGAAGCTAAATTAAGAAGAATCAAAGAGTAAATTTCAACCCGAATTCAGAAAAGAATTAGGTTTACTAATAGATCTTGTTAAACGGGGAAGTGGTTTGACACACGATGGAAACACTGCAAGGACACTTTTGCTGAGTTTAAAAAGACAGCTGAGATCCTTGGATTGGATAAAGAACTTATTAAACGTTTTGCCATTATAATGGTGATCGCCTGTGACGAAGTAATTAATGCCGAAAAATTTGGCAATTCCGCACTGGGAACAGCTAAACAATGTGCCTCAAAGTTCGGTTGGTATTTTTATTCCAGGATCTGTACATAATTATTAACTCATAAAAAGGTTATGATTACAAATTTTGATTTACCAATTGGATAATTATTAGAAGAAGCTAGCGAAGCTCGAAATAAAGAGTTTCGAACGTACCAGCAGTCTCATAAGAGAAAAATAAGTCGAAGAGCATCTAACGAAGACTTATTGCTCCATTTGATAATAACATCTGACGGTTTTATTTCCAATATTAGACACAAAATAAAAAATGTTCAAAGGAACAGAAAACTTCTAGAAGCATTGAGTCTTTTACTTTAAAATATAACACTTTATCACGGACATAGCACAGTATCCATTTATTAGAGTACATTTAACCCTCTGAGAACCTTTGCGCTTTTCAGCATTTTCATGTAAAAGGTTATATAACCCTAGATACGAGTATATTACATTTAATTTCGAAGTTTAATGTTAAATTAGTTTTTTACGTGATTTCATACTAGAAATTTTTTACAGTATAATCTTCTTTAAAAAATATTTTTGTGTACAGCCAATTTAACATGTTTTCTGGAAACGGAAAATTACGTGATAGCCGCTTCAAGTCCATTTATTTCGAAAACGCGCAGGTTTGCGCAAAAAATTCTCTATACCACATTAAAATATAGGCTTTCAGGCACACCAGCGTGTGTTTGAAATTTTAAACAACTTTAAACAATTTAAGTTACGTAATTTTGAAGATTACGAATCCGTTAATTCTATATGTGTTGTTCATAATGTAGAAGGAGACATAAAATTCAATCAAAATGTAGTCAGTAGTGGTTTAAAATGCGTTTCAAGAAATTAATGATGATATTTTAAATGAGTTATTAGTAGAGGTTTCTTATGTTTTATTTCTGAGCACAGCAAAAAGTCACTAAAATTCGCAGAAAAATTCCTCTGCTGAAAGATGTATATTCCGAGCTATACAAATACGATATAATTTTGTATAATTTAAAAAATAAACGTGTATTCGTATTTTGTAGATATTCTTTTAAAATATTTCATTGCAAAAAATTAGTTTTTTAATGATTACTTTTTGTCTCTATGTTGGCATTTTCTTAAGGATTGATCCACTGTGCGGCGGGATTCGAACCCGCCCCCCACCTACGCTCTCAAGCGATTAGCGGCGTGGTGTCTTATCCACTTAGCCACGGCGCACCAGTATTGATTTCTCTAATACCCAGATATTCAAATTTAACCAGTTGCTCTTAGAATCATGCTCATAACAGAGAGCATTTATATGTAAGAGTGATGACATATGCGCAAGTCGTGTACTCATATTCAAGATATTGTCCAAAGTACAGTAACTCAGTTTTCAGTAATAGACGTGTACGATTTCGATTAAACTAACCAGAAAAGTTAACAAACATTGGCTTCCTGATTTGATTTGATTCAAAATCGTCTTAACCAACCAAAGTTAATGTCCGGGATCCAGATAAAAATTTCTCTGTTAGTAAAATTAGATTGACCAATCAGTAGCCTCCATCCTTGCAGGCTTTTCGGTGTTTACTGCAAAAATCAAAAAGTTCGTAAAAATGAAGGCTTCTGGTTCATCAATCTCATCTCGCTAACAGCAAAAAATCTATCTTGATCCCGGCCTATTCAACTCACTTTAAATATTCGAGAAAGCCTTGACACGCGTCAGGAAAACGCCACACAAAGCAGGCAAAACAAAGAAAAAAATCATTCATTGGCTCGTTCATATCCACGAGCCAATGAACGATTTCGTTTCTTTGCTTTGCCTGCTTTGTGTCATGTTTTCGTGACGCATGTCAAGACATTCTCAAATATCTAGGGGACGTTGGCTTATTTCAATACCATGAAGCTATTAAAGGAGAGGAGCAGACATGTCAATCTTCCCATGTGAAAAACTAGATACCAAAAAAACGAGTTCTTTCCCCCTCTTCTGCCCTTTTCTCTCTTGATTTTGACCGATAGAAGCCCATTTAGCAGTATCCAGAGCAAGATGCCGCTATATTTGGCGGACGCAGGAGGGAGGATGTTAGCGCGACCAATGACATAATAGACCAGTTCATAACGTTTAAAAGTCACACGGAGTTGGATCATCTTTACACGATGATTAGCACAAAGCGGCGCGCCGATGTTTTTGTGGCCATTGCCATGTACAGATAATCAATTCCGTGTGACGTGATGAGCTGGCCACAGTTTAGGAACAGCTTCAAATGACGTCATCTATATCTACTCCGAGGCAAACGGAAAAGACAGACTACTGCGGTGCTACAGCGTCTAGAATATACAGGGTGTCCGGTATCAACGGTGTCCAATGGCTAATTCCTAAACCGTTAGTCATAGACATATAGTTCCAATTATAAAAATGTTTTAAATCAGGTAAAGAAATATTTTAAAAGCGATTTGAGCCAATAAAAACATTTCTTAAAAAATCTTATTAAATTTTTATACGATCCCTCGGTCATATAAGTTATATTTAGTAAAATTTTCCTTTTACACTGACAAGTAATGCAAAAAAAGTCCCGTTGTTCTACGATTAAAATTGACTGAGTAATACCTGTTTAAAGTTTGAGCACATTTTTTGCTGCAAATTGGGGGCTGACAAAAATTTAGTCGAAATATAATTTCGTCAGATATATTAAAAAATGGTTGAGAGTAAAATTAACATTGCAATATAAATTTGAAATCTTTAGTCATTCTGACATATTAATGCAAAATATACAATTTATAATAAACATTTAAGAAGAAAAAAAACAGAATTTTCGATAAATAAAATGATGCTAAATTAACAGCTTCAATTCTTTACAAAATGATACGTATTTTAAAATATTATTAGATTACACTAGCCTGCAAAAGTTGGGTTATTTCATGTTTTTTAGCTTTTGATAATTGATTCTTATGTATTCTGTACCGCTGAATACAGAATTGATCTTCATTTTTAGCCATCACTTCAGGATTTTTCGCAAATTGTAAATTTCAAAGTTAAAAAGTTCAAATTAAAGTTTAATCTCCTCTCCCGTCTCATCACACCACCCAGCTGTAAGAATCCCAAGATAAGAAAAAATATCGAATAGATTATTGAATTAAAAAAAAAGTTTTACATATGTTTTATAGTATGAGATTTTTGATATATTTTAACTTACACATTTGCAAAAAAAATTCTAACGTGATGGTTAAAAATGAAAGTCATTTTCAGATTTAGTGCTAAAAAGTGCGTAAAAATCAATTATCAAAAGTTAAAAAACACAACCATCTCCTCTACTTTATAGTATCCGATTTTTGTTATTCTTTAAATTCGACAATTTATGATTTGCGAAATATCCTGACATGATGGTTAAAAATTAAGGCAATTTTCGGATTCAGTGCTGAAAAATACATAAAAGTTAAAAAACCCAACAATCTCCGTCTTGAATTATCTAATCTAAAACTTTTTCACAAACTTCTTGGCGGTAATCTATCCGAAATTTTTTGTGTTATCCTATAAAATAACTATAAATGGTAACCACCGAAAATCATTATAATATTAGATTGTTATCGGATTTGCGCCAGTATGTAAAATTTAATCTCGTTCGGATATTTAAAAGTGGGTTAAAATTCGAATACAAATATTGAACTGGAAAAACATACACAAGATCGTTGATGTAACATAAAAACGTATAAAAATAACATAATTTTATTAAAAGAAATCATAAAAGAAACAGTCTCAAATCCTGACAAAATAAAACATATGTTATTTCAGCCAATCTGAAACTTAATAAATGTTAACTTAATCGAAATACTTGTACGATTTTTTTCAAAGCGCAGATACACATGAAATGAGATCTTCGAATACTTTAAGCACTTGGAATGTGACCCCTCAAAGCCAAGCCGAACTCATTTGTTTTCAGAGCAGAAAAGTGGCATAAGTCATGCATTTTAAAGTTTCATAACTCGCACAATTTTAGTGTTATATGAATGGGACTTTCTTTGTCTTACTTGTCAGTGTAATAGGAAAATTTTACTAAATATAACTTATAGGACCGGGGGACCGTACAAATATTTAAATTTCGTAATTTTTTAAGAAATGTTTTTATTGACCCAAATCGCTTTTAAAATATTTCTTTATCTGATTTAAAGCATTTTTCTAATTGGAACTATATGTCTATGACCAACAGTTTAGGAATTAGCCATTGGACACCGTTGAGACCGGACACCCTGTATAGTGTGGAAATCAGCTGTCTCAGTAATACTTAAAATAGTGCTAAAATATTGGATCCCATAAATTTCAAACGATGCTGAAATCCAATGAGTCGATCACAGCGATATCTGCAGGATATTTCCCAAAACTCCAAGACGATTTGGTCTAGACAATGTAACTTTTTTTTTTTTTTTTTTTTTTTTTTTTTTTTTTTTTTTTACCATAATCTGACCTGTGGGTTTGGCGTCAATCCCGCTGTAATAATACGATGTTTACTTTAAAATTTGAAAATATATCGCAGATGTCGCTGCGATCAGCTCCCTGGATTTCAGCGTCAGTGCACATTTAAGGGATACACCAAAGATTTTTAAGATACATAGACCGGCAATTCCCATTCAAAAGTATGCGAAATCATGGTAGCCATATGAAGTAAATTGAAACACCTGAACCGCGAGGTTTGTACGTCACCTGTGGTTATTTACCATTAAGTGCTATGGCTAGAATGAGCTTAAAATAAATTTTTATTAATATATATGAAGTTTGTGGCATATTTTTTACATGAACCAATTTTTTATATCAAAATATGCGTTATAAATATTGGATTTTCAGAAATAAAGTTAAATAAGGCGATTTATTAATAATTTTATGGATGGTATGTTTGAAAAAGAGTATCTAATTTTAACATGCGTTATAAACCAAAATAAAGGCGAAATTTATATGGAAACAGATTGTTAAAGATTATAATTCCACCTTTTTAAAAGTTTGACTTACAAAAGTAACTGGTAGGGAAGTTTAGATTAAAGGTAGCAACTGTAACATAATATAGTAATATACAAAATTTTAAATTACTTGTAAAGAAATCTACGTTTTTAAAACTAATTTTTATGCAAAAAGTTAAACAAAAAAATGAATATTAACGAAAGTAACACTATATTTTCATCCTTGGATGATGTTTATTGAAATATTTACTTGCTATACGAAAAAAAAAAAACAAAAAAAATTGATGAATAATAAGGTATTTTTAAAAAAAAAGCCCTAAATGAAACAGGGTAGACTAATACTTTCTGATCCGCAAGGAAAAAATACGCAGATAAAAGCATTTTCTTATGTAAATTAAAATATAAAACATATATACTGCCGTACAACAGCTGTGATCAAAAATCCTCGGTTAAACTGACATTTTGCCGGTCTATGTATCTTAAAAGTCTTTCGTATACACATTTTTAGCGGTTCTTGGATGGTAAATTTCCACATTATGTATTCTAGACGCTGTAGCGGTGCATTACACCTGTCTCTTTCTTCTTTAAAAAATATCCTGCAGATGTCGATGCAAATGACTTTTTGAAATTCAACATCGTTGTACATTTAAGGGATTCAATATTTCCGCGCATTTTTAAGTTTTGCTGTGATAGTCGATTTCTATAACATATAATCTAGACGCTATAACGGAGCTATAGTTTCTAGAAGATATAGTTTAAAATTCGGCTTATTAAAAAGGTGCTAAAAAATTGTATCCCATAAATGTTGAACGAGGCTGAACAATGAATGTCGATTACAGCGACATATGGTAATTCCAACGTAACTGAAGAAATCAATTGAGAAAACGTTTCGCTCAGAGAAGATCTAGAAAATGTTGCTGCTATCGACATTTGTCATCCAGTATTTTTCAATATTTATGGGATTCAATATTTAGCACTTTTTAAAGCATTACTGGAATAGCCAGTTTCCACACTATGACCGTGATCTAGATAGATTTTTCTCTGTTATCGCAACGAGATTGACCAATCAGAAGCCAGAATTTTTGCTAACTCTTCACTGTTTGCAAAAATGTATCTGGATCCCGGCCTATATTTCTACACGCTATAACTGAGACCAGGAATAGTACCGAAAGCAAACTCCGCATTTTGATACATTAAGTCCCGGATCTAATTAGGAACAAGTGTGTCTCTATAACATCCCACTCTGCTGCAAACGGCATTGAATGGTACGAGCGGACACCGAATGATGAGTAGCAGACTGAATCTGTTGTGCTATGGTTCGTGATGTGGCTGCGCGATTCATCACTGCCGTGCGGAATACGCCTGTCATCACGGACAGTGGTGCAACAAGGTGGGTGCAATTGGCCCCGTCGGTCCGTCGTTCCCTCCTGCATCCAGCGATTACAGATCCGCATCACAGTTGCTTGGTTTCGTCCAACACGTTAACCGATTTCTCTGAAGGATAATCCGCATTCCCTATAGGCTACTATTCCTCCTCGGTCGAATTCAGAATCTTGGTCAAAAGATGCTCGATGACTTCCACGAGGCATAGGTAAACAGCTTACGCAAAAAAACACACGAAAAAACAATTACCGTACTTCAAATCGCCAATCTGTTCTCCCCTATATCACTCTCGAGTGGCGCTACGGTCGCCCGTGATGTGCGTCTGCGCTGCAATGCTAATGATTTGCATATTTCATCGCCGCAAACGGATGATATAAATTTCACATGAGTTCCATACCTCCTTCAGGGTGTTGCATTTTGTGTGGCCAGCAGTGTATATATATATATATATATATATATATATATATATATATATATATACTATAGATATTTAATAATCCAGTTTTATTAGATTTCTATCATCTTTTAATATTAAATATTTTATATATTTCCTTATGTCTCATAAATGTCATTCAGTATGGAATAAGAATAGGGAAAAAAAAAGAAAAATATTTTTTCCACGTCGTGGCCACGCAATTAAAGAAAGAAACATGTTAAAGAAGAAATGCTAAATTATAATACAAATGTTATTTGAGTAAAAAGGTAAAAAACAAATGCATTAAATAAAAGGCCGTTTTCATGGAAAAGACAGCCATTTAATATTCTTTTGTTTCATATTATAAAATCAACTTATATCGAAGTGTACTCATAGAGCTTGAGTTTCAATGAGTTTTTTTTTTTTTTTTTTTTTTTTTTTTTTTTTTACTTATCTTCTTTAGCAGATTGCATTATACTCAAAATATGCATAACATACTAAAATATTTCTCCAGAAATTAAATAAAACACCATGCTATAAAATTGGAAAACATTTTTGTTTCTGAATATATTTGAGTCATTGATACTGTTACTATGATAATATTGTTTTCTACTTACATATATTTGAATATATCCATGCTAATGTGTTACTTATCTATACGATTTTTCTCCGACTATGGCATATTAAACGCAAATTTTTTATTACAGTAATAGGAAAAAATGTAAATATTTTTCATTTGAAATTTGTAAAATGGTTCTTTTTAAAGATTCTTGCGTAAAATTTATGTTTAACGTCTCATACAAATGGAATTTCTAAAAATGTGTGAATTAAAAAATGTATATTTATATAAAATTCGAAGTATATATTTAAAAAGAGTAAGGTTTCATCCAAAATTTCACAAACTTGTTATTTTGTTCGAAAAAAATAATTGTCTCAGTATATATATATATATATACTGAGTATATATTTTCGTATGAGTATGTATATATTTTCGATTATCTTAATGTGGAATTCGCATACGCAAGAATATACAGAGTGCAGTTATAGAAAATTTTATTATCATTTATTATGTAGAATGTAATGAAAATGAGAATTTTATTCGAAATATTGAAAAAAATAATCAAAGTTAAACCAATAATTGCAAGGAATTAGAAGTTTTTCCTACGAATGCTATATTGGCTAAATATTGAGCTTCAATATAGTCAACATAATAAACGTTATTTTGCTTTTTGCAAGGTTGTTATGAGTCTTTATTTCCGCTTAAAAATTTTCATATTATTTAATCGAATATTTTTTACATTAAATAAGTGTAGCATTATTGCGTAAAAATTAAGGTGCTCACCTAGTATTCATTTGTCATTGATCAATAATACCATTTCTCACCTTTTCTCCATATATATGTGTAAAATTCCATCATACTTTTCACTGATGACAAAAAATGTGATGAATTAGAAAACTGTAAAAATTACGGTTTGAAACTGTTATTTTTTTTTAACCATCAACCTTTTAATAAATGGTTTTAAATGGAAAATTAAAGATCATTTCTTAAAATTTTATTTCATTACTATATTCATTAAATACCATGGTTAATTGAAGTGTGATTTAAAGACATTTTTAAGTTGTTTTTAATGATAATTAAGTTGCAGTGTTTTTTAAAATTCTAATCACTGGCCCTAATATTTATGACCATCATAAAATGAATCATGAATCGCAAACAATAATGATCATTTTGAAATTTCAACTACGTTTAATGGAAATTTCTTTTAGAATTTTATGTTCATAAAACTTTATATAAGTATGCAAGAAGTTTCATTCAAAAGTTTCAAATGATTTGTATTTAATTAAATATATTAATAGAATGATTTAGAATAAGTTTCTAAACGTAAAATGCCTTGAATTTCTAATAGGATTAGGAACATAGTATGTTTTTGGATTCTAACTCAATTTTAATTATACCATTGAAGAAACTAGATATAATTAAAGCTTGGGAAAACATGCGTAACTCGTTCAACGTTTACTATGAGTGGTTGGTTGGTTGGTTGTATGGGATTTAATGGCGCAAAGTCCCTATAGGGACATGCTGCGCCAATACTATGAATGGCCAAATTAAGTATTACATATAAAGCCGCGGGCTACATCATGGAAAGACTAAGAAAGAATAAGCATGCGTCAAGCATATATGAAACACTTTCCAATCTTTCTGGAATACTGCAGAGGTGAAACAAGATTTCATCGTTTACCGTCTGTAACTAGAAATATATTCGAATATTTTTTGTATCGATGCATAGACCTGTGGATACACTATAGAGTACACTAAAATGTAGGTTAGTTATATAGCGCATAATATGATAGAAAACCCCTCTTCAGCAAATTTCAACCATAGACGGAAATAATGGAATAATTTTTCTCAGCGCTGTATATTATCTATAGATTTTTATAAATTCCTCATAAGAAAATAAAGTTTAAGTCACGAAAAAATACGTAACGCAACCGAAAACTGACTTCCATTAATTACCATCTATAAACGGCAATGTATCTTTTTTTTTCATAGACTTGTATATGTATTTATATTCTACAAAAATTTCTTCGTGAACTATATACAGTTCAAGTGGAAAATGCATAACTGAATTAAACAAATCGGAAACTGTATGTCAAACGTGTAAAATGAGTTGTGTTCGTACTGTAACTGATTTTATAAATATACAGATCTTGGTGCTTTTGCACTCTTATGGAAACATGCATGAATACAAAATGTTTTATGATTCTCTACATTAAATTCAGTAATACGGAAATAATAGAACTCTATCTTAAAGGAAGTATCACCGTGACAACCCAGAATAATTACCTATAATGGATATCATCGATTTAATTACGTATGATAGGATTTAATAGAAAAATAACCACGGCAACCTTAAATCATTCCCTATCATAGGATATCTTTGAATTAATTACGTATGATAGAATTTAATAGAATGAAGAAAATTTTTATTAATATCTTTTTAAGTTTTGATAAAATTTGAACTGACGACAAATTTCTGCAACGATTATAGATATTAAATTTCAAATCTCTTGGTGTGTTGTTTTTGCTCTGTTATATGCGTGCAGATGGACGGACCATACGACAACTATACGTGCTGTTTATTTATATAATTACGAACGCACCTAAAAAGAGAACAATAAGCAATTCGCGGTCATACAAAGTATCGCTTAAAAAATATTTTTTTCGCCCTGTACGTGATCTATAAAACGTATACACACACGTACTATAATAAAAATAACGCATAAGACAGCTGAAAGCACACATTCATTTTTTACCGCTCATAAGCAGCCACGTTGCATGAGATGCAGTAGTACAGGCATGCAAAACATACCATGATTGGAGGCATTAAGTATCATACATAATGCCGTTGGATGAATTAGAAAAAACAACATTTGCCTCTTTAGTATTGCAAAAAGTATGATGTATGTATACGTACGACGTACATCCGCCCTAAAAACATGTTAATAAAAGTGCATTCAAAATATAATTTCACAATCTACGTTATTCAAATTAAACCTTAAAACCACAACAAATGATTTGATTGAGTCCAGCAGTCAATTCAAATACCAATATTATTAAAAAAATGCATTTTAAAACATAAAGCATTAATTTCTATACATTTTAAAAGGTATTATATTGATTTTTATTTTCTTCAAAATTTTCTATAGTACTTTTATTGTATTACTAGCAGCCTTTGCCCGCTACACTGTTCGGTTTCGACCACCCGTTAAATTCCTTAGCTGGGAAGAAGATGTTTTAGTAGATTAGTTATTTCTAAATCCATGCTTCTATTTAAAACTACTGCTGAAATATGGCAAAATTACCTAAAAGATTCAACCCTCCCTTTAATCCTCTTAAGGTGGGAGATTTCTAAAATCTTGAAATATATGTTTATTTATTTTTTAATAGGTTTGTTATCTTAAATTCCGAACTACTGCATAAAACTGCTGCTGAGATATGGTCAAATATTCTAAAATTTCGAACCCCCTTTAATCCCCTTAGGGGGGGGGGGACTTCCTAAAATTTCTGAAATACATGTTTAGTTATTCTTTTGGTATATTTCTTTTCAGGGATTTTACGCTCTTACCTAAAACGGCTGCTGAGATAGGGTCAAATGCAGTAAAATTTTCGATTCCGACTTTAACCTCCTTAAAGTGCGAATTTCTAAAATAAATGAAAGACGAGATTAATGATTTTTCAGTAGCCTTATCTTCTAGAATTTCACGCTCCTACCTAAAACGCCTGGTGAGATACGGAGAAGAGTTCTAAAATTTCCGACTCCCCCTTTAATCCTCTTCGGATGGGGGAGGGGGGGGGTAATTCCTAAAATCGTTGAAATACGTATTTAATTATTTATTTAGTTGTTTTATTTTCTGGAAGTTCACGTCCCTACCTAAAATGGCTACTGAGATATGGCCAAATGTTCCAAAACTTTCGACAACCACCTTTAACCACCTCAAGGGGCGAATTGTTAAAATCACTGAAATACATGTTTAATTATGTTTCAGTAGATTTATTTAAAGGAATTTCACGCTCCTACCTAAAACGGCTGCTGAGATATGGCCAAATGTTCTAAAATCCTGTCTTAGTCCGCACTATGTCATAAGAATTATTTTTTCTCCAATTTTCCGGCTTATAGTTTCAGTAGTTTAGGCTGTGCGTTGATCATGAGTCAGTCAAGAAAAACTCTTTTACGTCCTGCGCCTCCACACACTTCGCCCACCGTTCCTCCCACTGCCGAAAACCCTTCTGGAAGGCTTCTTTTGGGCATTATTAATTATAATTAGTTTAAATATGACTAATTACAACTAAATTTTGAAAATTGGATAAGCTCAAAATTGTTTATGTAACTTTGAACGTCCCATTCCGTATAATTTTGGAGTAATAAATAAGTGAAAATTAAATTTTACAATCAGAAGATCTTGTATTCGAATTGAACTTATAATTTGAATTTCTTGAATTGAAATTAAAATTTGATTTGAATATGTGTATATAAGTTGTCGTAGGTTAATAACGTCATGTTAAGGTTCTGCCAATTTTCACGGCTTAGTTTCAGATAAATTTTTTCAAACAAATATGGGATTTGATACAGCATTTTATTGACGATGAATACAAGAAAGAATACTTTAGCAGATATGTATTCATAAAATGTAATGGTGTGATTTCTTGACTAATGTTATTTGGCATTATTACGCACCTATTTAGGTAATAACGTCATGGAAATACAACTATAAAGTAAGATGGAACAATGGCATGAAAATTGTCCAATTCTAAAGATCAAACTCTACAGCCCTAGAAATTGACAAATTTATCTTACTTAACATTAATTGCATTATCAGTATGCAGTAATAATCATTTGATATTTTATTCTTCTGACATGAAAAAATTAGCAGCACTTAGGGCATAAAAAAGTTTCTGTATCCTTTTGGGTTTTCAACAATGAAAGTAATGCTGTGTTATGCCTAAAATAAAAAAAAAAATAAACCCTCTTTGGATATAGTTCCAGCACTGAAAGGAATCAACCCTAGTAATAACGCCAATGGATGGCGTTATTACCCTGGTATACTTATTGTGCAAATTATTTTAAACTACAAACTACCTCGCGAACAAATTCAAAATCTTCCACAAGATTTTAAAAGTACATGAAATACACTAAATATTTATGTAATGGACAGAGTCTTTCTTTATAAATATATAGTCCTCAGATCACAGAACTTACCTCTCAAATTTTAGATCGGGTATTTCGTACGTGCTTCTTCCAGCGATAAGGTCTACAAATGGAACAAATTAACTTTTAGCGCTCGTTTGTGATTCAGATGACTCAGAGCCCTTCTGCGCAGAACCCGTAAGTGCCATTTCCCGATTCCTTCATAATTACGCCTAATATTAGCACTTTATTACCCACCCTGGCGTTATTACTTCAGGACACCTTACCTGCATTATAATATTGAGTTAGCCATAGCGAGTACCAAATTAACCAATGTCAGCGTGACCTCCAAAAGTGCTCTGTGCGTTTCCGTATTGAATTCCTTCCGGTGGCACTTTTCTAAATTTTGCGATCACCATTCATGCCCCCTATCTCCACTCCTTCAATACATCCTCCTCCTACCCCTCTTTTTGAAATACCGTTTGCAGAAATGTGTTTCTGTGCACGGTGACTATATGGAAAAGGGCCAACATAATGTAGCAATTTCATAAATTTTACTCAATTATTTCTATGTGTAAACAAAAACTTATTGACACATCCTCGTAGTTTATTTGCACATACCTGGACTTTACTATTTAGGTTAACAACTAAGTTGTTTGTTTAGTAGTTGTAGTAGATTGTTAAGTTGATTGTTTAGAATCAGTAAAGAATTTCTAATTTATAGTGATTTTCATAGTCAAAATTTGTTTGGATTGTGAAATGGGTTTAAACTCAATTAATCAGCCTAAATGTCTTCATAAAACATGAAAAAAAATAATACTTATTTAAAAACGACCTATCTCTAACAACGGCTTATTAGAAGTATAATTGCAATAGAAAATTGTATTTAACTCTTTATGGACTGAATTATGAATTCATGAAAATTTTATCTTCTAAAGCATTTTCCTTGAATTGTTTTAACTACATTAGAATATTTACATAATATTCAAGTTAATAGAGACCGTATAGGGACCCTACCTAGCAAAATTCATGTTTGTTCTGGAACGGCTTACTATATGTTTTTTGGGTAGCTGAATCCGAATTTTTAACTTCCCACGAAAATTTCCCCCCGGCGACCCCCCCCCCCCCCAAAAAAAAAAAAAAAAAAAAAAATTCTAAAGAGTCCCTCAAAAAAGGTTTTTATTAAAGAAATCCATTTTTTTATTGTTTTAGAGAAAAAGTATCTGGAAAATCAGAAAGTAGAAAAAAATTGCAACAAATTAGATGTATGAAATTATGACTTAGGATTAAGGGGATGGGGGGATCTGCCTCGGAACATGCGCCGCGGTGCAGCGTGGACTAAGTTGCACAATTCCACTTAAGGCTCCGCTGCACTGAATCTCCCCGATCGCGAAATCCCATGTTAGCCTATGGGAAAATTTTGAAGCGCGATGGCTCATCGCCTAATATAATTATTAAAATACCGTTTCCACCATCAGAAAGTAGACGTCAGATGCCGATGATATGCGTTTTTAGAAATTACCTCCGTAAATTTTAAGTACATAGAAAATCCCTATAAACTTTGAAATTGAATCCCTATAAACGTTGATTAAAATTTATCATCGTCTTGAAAATACTTTAAATTCACGTAGATAATTTTCAAAAACGCACATCATCGGCATCTGACGCCTACTTTCTGATGGTGGAAACGGTATTTTAATAATTATATTAGGTAATGAGTCATCGCGATTCAAAGTTTTCCCATAGGCTAACATGGGATTTCGCGGTCGGGGAGTTTCAGTGCAGTGGCCTCTTAACCACTCACACGTTTACATTCGCCCTCCCATCTCCCCTCCGACCTTTTTCTATAAGGTTTACTTTAAGATTTTTGGGTTGTTGAATCCGAATTTTTAACTTACCCCCCAAAATTCCCACCCGACACCCCCCCCCCCCCCCCACAAAATAGTTGTTTTTAAATTACATTTTTTATTGTTTTAGGGGAGAACTATGTAGAAATTCAGAAAGTAGACAAGATTTGCAACAAATAGGATATATGACATTGAACGGGGGAGGGAGAGGGCACAAAAAGTAGATTTTTTTAATAAAAATATTTGGGGCGGGGGTATTTTACAAAAATTTTTGGGGGGGGGGGGTTGCCGGGGGAAATTTTGGTTGAAAGTTACAAATTCGGATTCAGCGACCCAAAAGATATAAAGTAAGCCGATTTCCAGAACTACCATTAATTTTGCCAGCTAAAATCCCCTATTCCCTGGACTATAATCATTTAATACATTTTAGAAGGACTGAAGGGTTTAGAAAAATTAATTCAATTGAATTTATAGGGATTTTATACTATATTTATAACCCCACTCCAATCTTTTATTTTAAATATTTTTCTAACATTTTGTGGAATTAGGAAATGTATAAATATAATGTTCTTGCAATTGAAATATAGACATATTTCCGAATTGAAAAATCTCCCCCCCCCCCCCCAGCTCCATGAAAGCTTACAAGATGCAAATGCAAAAGAAATCACCCTTTTAAAAATATTTTGTGACCTATAATGCTTTCAGAACAAGATATTTAATCTATCTATAACTCACGCTAAACTATATTAAAACCAGTCAATGTATTAAAAGAATTTTATAATAAGTTTTTTTAATGGTACTTATAAGTACCGCCTGTAGATAAAGAGTTACAGTACTGCCTATTTTTATCTTAATAAAGTAATATAGTGATACATGAAAAATCATTTTAATTAAATTTGGTAAAAATAAAAAAATAAATTGGATTTTTCTCTCAAGAGGGCGTTATTAACATAAAAAATAGATGATTGGCCCTATCTAATTTTAATTTGGAGTATGATCGGAATATGTGAAACATAAAAAAATGCATTTTTAAATTTTAGTTCTGAAATTTCCCACCCGAAGCACTAGTGAAACATAAAAAAATGCATTTTTAACCAAAATTTTAGTTCTGAAATTTCCTTCCCGAAGCACTACTATCATAAAAAGAACTATCATGTAGAAAATTCTATAAAAACATTAATTGACTCGGTAGAACCTTATATGAAAATTTATTAAAAACAAATAAAAAATCAATTTATATAAAGAGTTAGTTACACTATTTCCGATCAAGGGATACTCTAAACATGAAAGAAAATTGTATTGAATCAGTTCTACCTATATTTAACTTCCGTATAGCTGGCATACAGTGAAATAAAAAAAAAAAAATCAATTTTACTTAATTTTGGTTATAAAAGCTTAAAAGATACGCGGCACCAGCTTGTTCTGAATTTATTATTTATGAACCTGAATTATGTGAATTATCTTATTTGTGAAAAAAGCTAATTTATTTATACACACTTTCCTTAATTTCCGCCAGTGGATGCGTAATAATTGGATGTTGGGAGATCACTATAAGGGAATCCATAGAAATCCTGTGCAAGAACAATCAAGTATGTAATGAGGCCCTATCGTACAATATCCCCAGTTTATGGTTCAATATCCTGAAAATAAATCCTGAAAACCTGAGGAAAGTGACGTATTAAAATTTAAAGGACGGAAGTTAAATAGTTTCTTATATGCATGAAAAGTGACGTATGAGAAACAGAGTGATGTCATAAAATAGATGGAACTGTAATAATAATATATATTTCCTGTATTTAAATTCAATACGAGAAACTACTATTGCTACTTCTACTTTCAACCCTAGTAATTGTTGGCTCTCTCATTTTCAAAACAGAGTGATGAATTTGTATAAATAAACAACATTTAGTTATTAAAATATTCTCTGATGATGAGCTTGGAAAGGCTTGATAGTACTAAGAAGTTGCAAATAAAATGTATATTTTAAATTTGTAACATATTTTTCGTTACTTTAGTCGCCTCTTCAGCAAGACTGTGGACTTTTTAATGTTCACATTATGTATTTTATGTTAAATCAAGGTGATAAATTGCATTTCATCTTATGATTTTATTTGTAAAAGAAACCATTTTAAATTTTTAGTTATGGAATGTCTCACCAGTGTTCTATCGGCGTTGAGGAAAATTTCATCGATGCATAAATTTGATAATGGCTGAAGCTTTTTCTGAAATTTAGAGGAAAATTCATTCTTAGAAAGCGACCTTAAAATACGTTTGAAAATTTATTTGAAGACACAGTTATTCCATAGCGAAAAGGAAGCATCTTAAGTTAAATAAAAGTCAGAGAAAATAGCTTTAACTGTCGATAAAATGCAATGCATTGTAATTAGTTTCTGTTATCCTATAAAAGAAGTATAAATGTTGCACAACATAATTTCAAAGGAGAACATGCTGCAGTAATCTTTAGTAACATAAGCAAATTCCGTCTCGTATCAAATACCATAATGGCACTAAAACGCGTTTTAAGTAACTACTGCACATAGAGCGAAGCGCAATACAATTCTTTGCGTGGCCCTATACAATAGCTATAAACCCTATTTGTGCTATACACTCTGCGCTGTAAGTCACTCTAACAACTTCCGAACATCATCGTCAGCGCTCTACAAATTTGGCATTTAAACGTTGAAAAAAGCATTTCTTAAATCAACTTCATGAAATCGCTACATTAGAATTTAACATGTACACAGGGACAGATAATATATATATATATATATTGTTTTATTTACCAGTCATATTAATATAGTGATAAAATATGTAAACATAACAATGCATTTTTGCAAATTTCAGTTTTGTGATATAATGTCCTTAAATTTTAGTTTTCTAGTATATAGAACGAACATATCCCTTACAATCAACCTATCATTTAGTAAATCAATATTTTACCTTTTTCGAAAGGACATCAAAGAAGAATTTTCAAATACTGCAATGAACCGGATTTTTTTCATACGACAGAAAAATGATATCTGCATATATATATAAATTTTATGTTTTAATGTTTCATTTTGCTTTGAAAATATACAAGATCTACGAAGATACTCGAATACTCCTGACAGTTCAGGTATCTATTTATTTTTTTAAAAAGTATGATTGATAATGTAACGAAATATATACCTTGGATATTTATTTTGATAAATATGAAATAAAATATAAAAGAAGAAATATTAGAGCTAAGGTTATGGATACAGGAATGGATGAACTGTTTTTATTTTTTGATAAGATAAATTTAAGGTAGATTAAAAAAAAAATTCATGTAAAATATGGATTATTTAGAAATCTTTTATTTTCGCGTATAAGCTATTCAAAATTTTGAATGAGAAATGTTTATCAAATCTATATACAAATTGTTTAATTATTTATATTTTAAATTATTATTTTGTTAGCTGCAAAATATTATTTTAATGGCTATATCATTATATACACATTTAAAAAGCTTGTATTAGGTAAATAATAGTATTTTTACACCTTATATACGCTGTTAACAATTTGCAGCAGACGGTCTAATCATATGACCGTTTTCATAGAAAGCTGCTGCATAACAGTAATTTAACTTTATTATGACCATAATATGGATAATAATGTGGTATAATAATAACAAAGCTGGCACTAATATATTCAGATAGAGTTAAATTACGGTTGTGTAATCATTTTATAAGAAAACGGTCGAATGACAGACAGAGCAGACCAACAGTGTCACATAAGTTTGCATGTGATTTCATACTTGTTTTTATGAGATTAGAAGGTTTGTTGCAAATTTTTAACAGTGTTCCATATAAGATTGTATGTGACTTCATAGTTGTTTTTATGAAATTTGAAGGTTTGTTGCAAAATTTAAAAATTGTTACATATAAGAATGCATGTGATTTCATACCTGTTTTTATGAGATTAGAAGGTTTCTGCAAATGTTTAACAGTGTTACATATAATATTGCATTTGATTTCATACTTGTTTGTATGAGATCAAAAACTTTGCTGAAAATTTTTAACAGTGTTGCATATAAGAATGCAGTACAGTGATATAATACAGTGATTTGTGTCAAAAATGTCGTGAAATTAAAAAAATAATAAAAATACTTGCAATTTAAATATATGAAAAACGTTTTTAATCGTTTATCTTAAAATTCTGATATTATACATGAAATGTCTTTCTATAATTGACCAACATCTAATTTTTTAACCCTTAGTTTTAGAAAACTTTTTTTTTTTTTTTTACAATTCACAATTTTTACAATTTTTTTTTAAATTCTTTATTAAAAATAGTAATTTCAAGTACAAAAATATTCTAAATGTTCTTCATCATGCCGAAATCCATTTATGTAAAAATTACGATATTTTTTTATTTACCAAATTTCAATTTTTATATTATTTCTGAATTATATAATTTATATTTAAAAAACGCATTGCGTACTCAGTTATAGAAAGACAAATTCATTCCGCAAAAAGCGCGAAAACGGTATAACCGGATTTAGCCACGTGGTTTAGCTCAAACCTTCCCCAAATTATCATTGGGCAGGGCTGAATAAATCTGATTTCTATTCTTCCCAGACAGTCAGAACTTTGTTTCAGAGTTTGCAGTTATTGGTCAGCAATTGGTTATAGATTTGAGCGCCTCCTTGTGATTAATTTCACACATTATAAACAGAAAAGTATGCATTCTTTTTATCATATGCTACATGAAAGCCTTTCTCTTTTCTCTACCAAGTGTCGTAGTGAAAATATCATTCTTCCATGGCTAAAACTGAAGTTATAATTAAATAGTAGAATTCAAATTCCAGTAATACATCCTGTATTTGTGATTGTATAAAAATACACCGATCCAAATTTCCTAGTGAAAAAATGATTTTTCTAGTGTGCCCAAACACTTTCTAAAATTTGTAAAACAGTAACCATAACAGTAAAACCATTTTAAAATTAAAGTTATAATTGAGACGTTGAAAACCAGAGTGGAATATCCCACAATTTGTTTTTAAATCAAATGTGAAGTATCAAAGCATTGTATATGATACCATCTGTTGGCTGTGTAATGAAATTATTAATGACGAATCTATTCAACTCATACATCCAGTTTAACATAGGGCCTAACGTAACTACTATCATGTTTAAAATTAAGATAATTTTCAGATTTGGTCTATTACATACAGAACTACCGGACAGATTTTAATAAAATTACTTGATATGTACATATGTTAATATAATGAAAAAAAAATAACCATTCATGAATTAAAGTACACACGCATGATCGTGCGTAAGACTCAGCAGCGACAAGAAGTATAAAATAAACCTTAAAATATTGAAGCAAAATTGTGTTAATAGGTGTATGGTCCCCACTTTTAATTATACAGCTCTCACAATGTAAATTCATACTATAAATAAGGCAGTTTATGAGTTCCTGTGGTAGTTACCCCCACTCTTCCAGCAACGCTGATTTCAGGCCCTGTCTGGTCCTGGTAGTGGAGAGCTAGTTCCGTTTGCCCCCCCCCCCCTCCCAGAGCGTCCCAGACCTGCCCTGCAGGATTTAGGCATGAAGTTCTGGTTGCAAATCCATTAACCGAATATCCTGACTTTCAAGAAATTCGTCGAACAAATGAGCTCTATCTAGGCACGCGTTGTAGTCCATTAAAATGAAATGAGGGCCAACTGCATACCTGAAAAGGCGAACATAAGTCCTTATACTTCACATCAGTCACCGAGCCTTTGCCAAACACAGAGAGGTGTGTGCGCCCATCCAAAATAATGCCTACTCAGACTATGAAATCTTCGCTGCCTTAGTGTTATCTTTCTCGGACTTTGGAAGGCAGGTAGGGGATCCGTGGTTATCTCCAGATTAACGTACGTCAAAAATTAGTATTTAGGATGAACCGAGATTCGTCTGTGAATAGAACTGTCCCATATTGATTCCCGGTCCAAAGTCTATGATCTCTCCACCATGCTAAAAGCGTTCTCCTGTGTGCAGAAGTGAGTGGGGCGCAAACAACAGGTCTTATTGCAATCAACTATCTGCAATGTAGCCTTCTGCAAGCCTTTGAAACTCGGATTTTGTGGCTGCATAAAGGTCAGGAGAGAGATGAGAAACTGTTGAACCCCTGTTACATATTGCTGTAATGTATAAATAACGATCTTCATTGACGTTCATGTCTCTTGAATGACCTTGCAAAGACCTTGCTCTATGCCTCAGGTATCCTTAAACTGATTCCACAACTTGGACAAGACGTTGAGAGTTACACTAAAGTCTATGGGTATCTGCACTTGAGAGTGCCCTGTTTCCGGTCTCTCCGATTCTCCATGTCATTCCGTCATTCAAACGTTAGTGGTTACTCATTTTTACTGTTTGTTTTTGAATTTAATCGAATGTTGCAAAGAAACACTATGATATTCGTTGAGATGTGCGAGCGAACAAAACGCGAAAATTACCACGCTTGCTTATATAACCTGTTCCTCTATTCGGTCCGCCCATACACGCGTTTATGCTTGCATATTCGACACTAAAGAGTTGAATCTTTGTTTCGAAATTTTACTTTTACCTCCGTTCATTATTTTTCAATTTTTACAATGAGGATCAATTTACAATGAGGATTGTAAAAAGCAAGAAGAAAGGTACTCTGCGACTCGTTGCGCAATTTATCCATAAACAGGCGATTTATGAGGACTGTGCCTACTTATCCCTGTAGCCAACTAGCGCTGGTCTCCCCTACTAGTGTATTTTGATACAGCCCCTCATCTTTTTGCTTCCTTTTTGGAATAACGAATTTTGAACTTATTCTATAAATGATAGTTTTCAGACTTTTCAAACTATATTTTTGAGATTTTCAAAAAAGTTGCTCTTTACATTTCCTAACATATTATGAAAATTGTATTTTGCTTACATTCGGGCATGCGCAGCGAATCATTATTTAGTAAAACTGTTCGTTTTTCATACATTTTTTATTACTTCTTCATTTTGATTGCAGGGTACTGTGTACAATGTTATTTGTCATATTTTCTGAAAAGAACATTTTTTTATTAAGAAGGCTACAAATTATAAGCAAAACACTTGGCAAAATTTGGGGATTCTTTTTATAAAAACTTTAATTTCTCTACTAATATATATGCTACTCTCATAAAAATGAACACAATTTATTACAATAAGGCACGTAATCCTAATCTTCAGTTTTAACGCTTTTGCTACATCATATTTATAGGGTTGTCCAAAAGATATTCGTTAATTTTCAATTTGTTGACGGTTCCCTATGGGGTTTCGGGAAAAAATCTTCACGGAAATATATGACCTGTACTATTCTGTTTACACACCTGGAGTTTCAGGATAATTCCTGTTATATTTTTTCTAGATATTTAAGAAAACGTCAAAAATCGCAAGTGACCGGTCACCTCTGGCCAAATAGTGCATTTGGTTGTTGCAAAAATAATGCAGGATTTTTCAATTTAAATTTAAAACACTATAACTTATTACAAACTTAATATATTTAATCAATGTAAGGTAATCAGTGTAAATCAGAACACTTTTGCAAACGAGAAACAAGCTTTGTGGTTCCTGTGACGTAAAAGTATGTACTTCTGGTGGCAACAAAAGCGTGTCGGAAGGCGTTTTGGACATTATTTTAATTGACGAAATTTTTTCCCCTCAAGAAATTGGCGTGATGTTTAAAGAAGTGGTAGTCGGTTGGCGAAGAGGTCCGGAGAGTACTTTGGTGAGGTGGTGTTTCGTAGAATGCGTGTAACTTTTGGAGTGTCAATTGTGCGACGTGAGTTTACATGCAACTCGTGCGGCGTCCACTTATTGAGTTTTTTCACCATGATAATTTGATACTGGAATGGTTGACATTGTGTTCATTCGCAATTTCTCAATTTGTTTTGGTCGTATAAACTGCGACCATTGCCTTCAGTTGATAATCGTCGGAAACAGAAGAACGCTGCGCCCACTCTGGTCTTGAAGGTTGAAATCTCCTCGATGAAATTTTTGAAACCAATGCTGAACTGTGTTTACGTTGATTCTTCCCTCGCTCCAAACTTGATTAATGCTTCTCGCAGTTTGTGCGTCGTTACGACCGAGCATTAACTCGTAAAAACAAATTTGACGAACATCTTATTTTGACATCGAAGCATCTGAAATCAATAGCCTAAAAAGGGGAAAAAGTAAAACATTTAATTTGAAATCGATGTGCGTAAAATAAGATTAAAAATGATTTATAATACGTACAACTACGATTAAATTCTCAATGCAAAATACTTATAATAATGTTGCATTGTAAAAACATGCATTATGTTTGCACCAACATAATGTATAAAACACGTTTATCTAGTTTTTTGCTCACAACTTCTTTTTAATTTTGTCCGATGTTGCGTATTTTAGCCATTTCATTCCACTACGTGTCTTAAAATATAAGTTAAATATCCAGTTTTTATATCCTTGATTAATAAAAATATAGACATTTTTAAATCAGTTTTTATTCTTTATAATAAAATGTAATTGAAGTTTATGAAGAAAGATACGAAATGTTTATGTAAAAACAGAAACTATACTGAATTATTTTTTTAAGAAAATATTTTTTATATTTCATGTTGTCTGACATTATGTAAAACGCATTAGGAATTTCGTTGAAACAAGTATTACCTGCTTTAACAGTCGTGTGCATTATCTATCCAAATACGATAAGAATACTATACTTTTTTTAGACTTTAAAATACATTTTGAAGTTTCAACTATTTATGAGATTTACTTCAGAGAAGATGACTTTTAAAACAAACATTAAAATCACCGTGTTGAATTCACAATGTTTATGTTATAAGAGGAAGGAAAGCATCTTTGAAAATATGTTGTACACGTACTTATTTTGCCATCGTAAAATAAAGAAATGTGTTTCATGATATTATCTTTGAAAAGTGCAAGCAACGTTTCCAAAGAACAAAATGTGTTTTACTTACCCATCATACGTAGTATAGGGTAAGTCTTGTAATCGTTTTAAAAATCGGAAATTTTTTTTTGACGGATTTACACGTTTCGACACTGGAGATTCCGAAAAACATATTTTTAGAAAAAAAAAATGTCCGTCCGTCTGTATGTGTGTGTGTGTGTCTGTAAACGCTCTATCTCCCGAAAAAATTGAGATAGAGACTTGAAATTCGGTGTGTACTTAGGGAGTAATAATGGAAAGAAGCCTATTGATTGGTTGGATTTTGACGGCCAATTATCTACACTAGGGATATAGGCCCGAGGGGGAGTGCCCTTCGTGGGGGTCTTTCTAAGAGAACCTAACCCGTATTTACGCATGGAAAACCATGACTCGAAGAAAACCACGAAAACTCCGAACGATTAGGCCGACGGGCGCGATTGGGATCGAACCCAGCATCTCCCGTCTACCAGTTTCGAGAGCAGAACCACTCAGCCACTGGTGGGGCGAAGCCTATTGAATATCAGTACATTCGATTAAACGGAACTATTTTTTTCGGATTCTTGAAATATTCGTTCTGATAAAAGGTATACAAAAATTTTCGAAATTGTTTATTTGAAGGAATGAATATAAAAGACAATAAAAAAAAAACTTAAATTTTGCATCATGAATGAGCTCGATCGGATAATTTAGTTGCTGAGATATTTGTAATTCTATTTTTCACACTCTTCGATTTTTCATGACCCCGTATTTCATTCAAATTTCAAGTCAAATATATATTTTATTTGGAAATGAGACGCTTAATCCGACGCAGTAAACTGTTAGTTAATACGATTATAATTTTTCGAGTTATAAGGATGTTTCTTTTACGCAATTCGGTACTACTGGATTATTCCGTCGACCCCAAAACTATCGCCAAACTATAAGATTAAATGCCAATAGCGGCTTATCGTAAATGTCAAGCATTTAATGCCTCTCCATACCTATAAGGGGTTTACCATAGGGGTGACCCTGTTCTGTCGCCAAATATCGCCAAGTTTGTCGCCAACTTGGCGGTACATCTCCAAATTTGGCGGCCAAAATGAGTCGTCAGAAGTGACGCCAAATTGGTGGTATCTCTAATATTTCGCCAAATTCCCATAGACTTCCATTGTAAACCAATAGCGTTTACTTACTTACAGAAAATCAACAAATTGAGATATTTTAATGCAACAAAAAATAATATTAGCTTAAGGGACTATATTAATTATATTTAAGGAAATCAAAATAAATTAAATTATGAATAAAAGTAACATGGTACAATGCTTAGCAAATATCACATGTTTTATTTTCATATTTTATATTATATATAGCCATGATGGGTGAGTATTACGGTGGCGCCCAACGACTTGTTTATGTTTAGACGGCTAAAATAAGAGGAAAATAAGTTAAACATTTTACGGTGCTTGCTTATACATACTGAGTAAAAACATACTTACATTTATATGAAACTCAAGAAATGGAATAAGAGTCAACATTTTAATATGATGAAAGAACTTTCCTTCTTCCAAATTACTCTGGAAATAAAATATATTTAACACAAGCATGCCATTCAAGTACAAGAAAATTCGTAGCTGTTGAAAATAATGTTTTTGGCACAAATATAGATTATAAAAAGAAACTATACGAACTGTTAATGCATAGCAATATTCGAAAAAAATAGACCTATGCCTGGCCTTTTCCAATCGACAATTTATTATATTTCTTTATATAGCTTTTTGTTACAATGATACAAAACACAGCCTTTGTTACAAAGATACAAATGCGAATTTCATTTTTTTTTTTATTTCAATGCTAGAAAGGCCTGAGCGTGCAGTTCTGAGTATTGTTATTTAGCGAGATATTACAATGTACGTAAAATTTATATAATTATTTAATTTTCCTGCTATAGAATAGTCAATACCATACAGAAATTGAACTTTCTTTATTTTATAAGAACATTCTATTCTACTAACCTCCTGAACCTGGATTTCTGTTACGAATGTTAAAAAGTCGTCCCGGATCGAAACACAAAGCCAAAAATACCAATGAAAATGTCGCTAAAAAAACAAAGTTGCTCTTGGTATTCCGAACAAATTTTACTGAATAGAAGGAGAAAATATACTATGGCTTTGGCGATTTTGTTTGGTAAAAGATTAAAATTTTACTAACATGGAAAAATTCTCACAAAAGGCGAAAAATTGTATTTAACATCTAAAAATATAAAAATTTCGGAAATTTCGAAGCTTTAAGAGCCCCGAGACCTCTTAATATTAAATTACACATCAGAATACCGTCATAAACCTATATAGTATTCAACACATTCCATTATAGTTGGAAAGTGTTTCTGGCTTAGGTTTGTCTGTCCGTGCTCTTGTAAATATACTCTGATTGACCTGTAATTTTTATATGCTATTTAAGTTTACTACAAGACGAACTCTATTGAAAATGAAGTGTGTAGCTTTGAAAGTTCGTTTACAGGGACAGCGAAAAGTATTTCGTTACGTTATGGTTAATTGAAAAAAATTGCATTTTAATGCTCTTACATCATTTCACGAGTAATTAAATTGTAATGTATTTTTGAGGGGCAGTAAAACATGCCTTCTATAAAACATGAAATGCAAAGCATTTTGGATTCATGTACAAGGCCAGACAAAAGCATTCCGTTATATAAAAGCATACAGGAAAAAATATTTTCCTGTATATACCAGTGATGTTACACTATGCGAAAAAAATGAAATTTATATGAATTACAGAGGTTCACTATCAGTTGTCTACGGGAAAATCTTGCGTGAATTGCAAATATATATTTACAGGGACTCACAAAAGAATTCGGTATATCTGCCTATGACAGATAATTGCGCCTTTAAATTTGGTTTGCATCTTTAAATTGAGCTAAATTTTCATAGTGCGTGGTGTGTGTGCGTAAATTCTAAAGATCCTATAAATAAATGTACGAAATTATTCAAGTATATTTTCGCTTATTGATGGAAATTGCTGAAGGTGATTTTTTAATTGTATGATGCGCTTCTTAACTGAACTTATTGTTTGCATACTATGTAGTATATACATTCAACTATATATATACGCAGGACGGAACAAAGGAATTCGGATATTTTACCGACTATATAATTGTCGAAATTTGGTTTTCAAATGTGTAATGTGTTTTCCAAAAATCTTTTTTCATTTTATTAAATGGTGAAGATTCATTACAGTATTTTCAGTTTGTTGGAAAGTGTTTCATAAACTATGCTTCACGCATTATTTTTATTTCTTACATAAATTTCTTTGCCGAATGTACATAGACTTTAAAACATTTTATTATTTTTGCTTACTCTCATCAATTTATAAGAAATCTATAACATCTTTAAAAGTTACTCATATATTGAAATGTAATACCTACATACATATAGGAAACTATTAATGAAATATTTAACTATACAAATATAATGATTGTTGCTAAATAAATCATTCAAAAAGTTCGCAAATAAAAAAAAAATATATAAGCGAACTTACCTTTGCTTAATCTAACTAAAAAAAGGCACAAATTTACAAAAAAAAAAAAAAACAAAAAAAAAAAACCCTGTAAATAGTTTTTATAATCCATTGGCGAAACAAATTAACAACACATTTTGCACCACAGTCGAAAAAAAATAACCAAGAGTTTCCTTTTTAAATTCTAAATAGAATCAGAATTCCATGATTTTGTAAACGATGCATGTAAACGAACAATTTCTAAAAGGAAATTCTTGAGTTTTTTCAAATTTATTCTGACAGTTTTCATGAAATATTAATGAAACAAAAAGTACTTTTCTACTTCCGGGAATTGAATTTCAATTACAAACGTTTCATGGTATAAACTTTGAAAATGAAATATATATCTTTTCAGGAAGTGAAAAAAAATCTTTTCCGAAAATATCTTAAATCCAGTGAAAAGAAAGAAGGATTGCGAAATGCAAATGCTTGAATTGCTGGATTTAAATAGTTTTTACAACTTTAAATGTACTTCAGAAAAAAGAGCAGATTTTTTAATGAACTTTTATTTTTTACATGTTGTTTCAAAACGAAAAGTAAAAACTTTAAAGTGAGATAGAACGCGCTTAATCAAGTTGATATCAGCTTACAATGCATGGTCGCAACTCAAAAATTGAAACGCTAGAGGACGCTTTTTGATTGTGACAAATAACACATTTACTTAAGTAATTCTACCGCATAATCAATTTATTCGTTACCATTTATGTTATTTGAAATTCGATTTTTGTAATTTTTTTAAGCAAAAGAAAACTTAAGGAGTCTCAGGACTCTTAAAGTTTCAAAATTTTCAAAATTTCAATTTTTTTAGATGTTAAACTCCTATTTTTTTGAACATTTTGATATAATTATTTCCTTGAAATTCCCATTAGAACAGAAGTTCGGCTATTAGAATTATTCCCGATCAATAGCTAACGCGGCGTTTCCGAAACTTTCAAGTCATTTTTCTCCAAATTACGTTTTGGGCATAACGCAGAGGATATCTCAAAAACTTTTGAATATTTTTTCATGAAATATTCAAAACATATGTTCCATGTCAGTCTGAATAAACTGAATCTAAAATTTTATTGTTACTGTTCAAAGCAAAAATATATTTTTTATAGAGCATTATACTGCTGAAATTTTCAAAATTTTGTATTAGATAAATACATCTTTGTATTAAAAATATAAAAAAACTTTAAATGCAAAATTATTTAAGTTCAGGGTCATTATTAGAATCTGCAGTATAAAAAGGATAAAAAAATTCATTCTGGTTGCAAAATTTATTTTGTGATCCCGCTCGTAAGCTGTTATATCAATGTTCTTCTCGACAAATGTCTAACAGTTTGGAGTGCCCTCTAAATTCTGTATCTGGCAATTTTTTTAAATACATGAAATAAAAGAACATACAGTCGAACCTCTATTTAACGACGTCGCTAAATCTCAAAAAAAAGTTCGTTATATGGAAAATTTGTTAAATAGAGATTCACATTTTAAAATACTTTAAACTACATAAAACAGATTTTAAATTCATAAACACTAAATATTTTTACTAAAAGAAATTAATCACATTTTTTTTATAAATTATATCGATTTGTTTTATTTATTTTACCTACCAATATCCATCATAAATTTCTTTTTTCTATGTGTTTAAATCTTTGAAATCTGCAAGGAAAACAAAACATTGTCCGGGAATACACTGTATTTTCTATTTAAAATAAGTAGTTTTACATTAAAATTAACGAATTTTAATTACATTACCGTATTCATTATTATTATAACAAATAATTTTAACCATATACTAACCTATGCGCCCTTAAATTGAATTTCTGAAAAACTCTGTTAATTTTGCCCGAGTTTTTCTTTTAAAAAGTGCTTTCTCTCATAATACGTCTCGCATCTTTGCAATGCACCAAAAACCCCTTCATGCGTATTTTCTTCTATAACTATAATCCGCGTCCGATTGTTTCAAATGATTTTAGCATTTCATCATACGAAGTTTTATTAATTTCTACATCATGATCATTTCCATCATCATCCTATTCGTCTTCATCGCAATTCATTGCTGTATTGTTTTTATTTTTCCCACTGCCGAAAATATCCAATCCCGATAATGTTTCCGAGGTCTCAATTTCAGAATTAAGTGAAATACAATCATCAATCAGCACATCATGGTTAATTTCTTCTTTTATCTCATCTGTATCCACATTTTTTTAAGTTACTCTAAAGGATTATCGTCTTCGTCCTCCGTACTTACCGAATTCTCACTGCTGACAAAGAAAAAGAAGGCGCCTTTTAAAACCAGTTCAAGGCTATTGAACATCATAAAATGTGTTTAAAGAAAGAATAAGTTTGAAATATTTTGAGAAATGGGGAGAAAAAAAATTAGATCACAAGAAAAAGTTCGTTAAATAGAGAATGCACTTCGCTATTTGGAGGTTATTTTACGAAGAAGTTCGCAAAATGTTCTTGGTTCCAAGGAAAAGTTCGCAAAATTGAGAAATTCGCAAAGTAGAGGTTCGACTGTACTTATATCTTTTAATCACAATAAAAATTGTGTTTTTAAATTAAAACGTTTTAAGATATTATATGTTGATAATTGTCTTTATTTTTTTCATTTCCCCAATTTTAAGAGTCCTGAGACAAATGAACGTGACATTTCCTATTTTTCAACTGAAAAAATCGATTTTTTTTATTTCCAATAGTCGGTATCTTATCCCCATAAAACGATTTGGCTGAATTCGAAGTTCTTTCGTCGTTATTGAGTGGTTTAGCGCAACTCGTCCACAGGCTTAAATCGTTTTGGAGCACTATAAAACGCATTATACGCAAAATGATTTTTTTTTCAAACTGGGCGAGATCAGGGCGCAAAAACTATCAAACCGATCTTGATGATTTTTTTTAAAAGTAAAGGTAATATAATTTATTGGAGACTGGACCCCTTTCAGCTATTTTTATAAAAAAAATAAACAAATTTAGAACCACACTATACTGCGAAATAACGGGTTGGAAATAGACATTTTTTCACATGCCACTTTGTTGATTTTCAGCTTTTTTACCTCAAAATGCTTGAAACGTCATACAATATTCTCTACTTTTATATTCCTTAAACGAAATTTGATTGCAGACGACTCTATGGAACTATCGGATCCCGCCCGATTGTAACTGCATGGTGCACCGTAGGCCCTCCAGCCATACAACTCGAACCACATCATCGATTTTTTTATTATATATATATATATATATATATATATATAATTGTTATTCAAGTGATTATAAGTCAAAATCTGGGATAATCAAAAATCTGGGAGTAAAAATTTTCAGTACAATTCCAAAAAAAAACAAATGTGAAAAAACACTCTTTTTTCAGCCTTTTATAGGCAAATCTACCCTTAAATATAAAAAAGAATTCATAAGAAAACGCAAGCAATAATAGAAGAAAAAAAACTATTTAAAATTCTTTAAAATTTTCGTTCTAAAGACATGATAATATACTGAATTTTACACATAATTGATGCTTCGCATGATTTCCTTGCAAAATGTCTCTGCTAGATGTTTGCCATACTTTTAATGCAATTTCTCTGACATAAATATGAATTTAAATTTGAATGAAAAAAAAAACCTCTACTTTGCCATTTCATTATTTTGTGCGTTCGTAATTATATAAATGCGTAGCACCTATAGTCGTCGTTCGGTTCGTCTGTTTGTCTGTACGTCCGCATATATCAGAGCAAAAACTACCCAACCGAATAGTCTGAAATTTTAAATATATAATTTTTGCAAAATTTGTCGATTCATTTCAAATTTTAGGAAAATCAGATGTGTAGTTTAATGACAGGGACAGTCAAAAATTTTCCGTTACAATCCGGCCAATGGAAAAAATCATTTCAAGTGAATTTAGTAATGTTACAGCGTTTGGAACAGAATGAAATGGACATGCACTTATAAAGTGCATTAAAATATACATTCAGTACGATATGCGGTGCAAAAAATACTTTTAAAACGAGTTATAGTACGAACGCACCTCATTTCCCATGTTTGGCATGCAATTCCCAACTTGTTTCTTTTTGTGATTGGTATTCATATTAGCTAACTATAGATAAATTAAAGCAAGAATCCTACTATATTCGATACAAATTAGTAAACAGGTTTTTGTCATCAATTAGAAAGTGCCATGTAGCGCATCAACGTTTGAGCTACGACGATGCATTGTGGGGTAACATGTACTTGATTAGGTGCGTTCTACCTTTCCTTCGATTTTTAGCCATTAGAAATGAACACACACTACATAAATGAAAGTTCATTTAAAAATCTAATATTTCAGCACTTAGCTCTGTGTATGCGGGATTAAAAACGGGCATAAAAGCATAAAACCCTTAAGAATGAAGACGTAGCATGAGGTTCGGAGGGTTGGGTAATTTTACCTCCTCACACAATCCAACCCTCTGCTGTGGTCACAAATAGACATATCTCGTAATAAAGGAAGTTTCCGTATAACTACACTTATGAAAATGTTTGTGTAGCAAGACAGACCTATGTCAAACCTATTAGTGGAATAAAACGCAAAATGAATTTTTGCGAGATGTGTCATTTTTCTGGTGGGTGAGCAATATGTAATGAATAATGTGCAATTTTGAAGCCCTAAAAAATTTCTTGTTTCCTGTAGAAAATGTCGAAGTTCAAGATCATGCATCCGTTTTTCATGAAAAGTGAAATGTCAGTATGTTTGGATTTCTATATCTCTGGAAAGCAATAACCTCCCAAAATTCTTTTGTCATAAACTGTTAATACAACACTGCTGCTTAGTAAAATTTACTTGGTTCCATGGGGCATTGTTACGTTCCATTGTTATGTTGCCACAAAATGCAATCAAAATGACGTTTTTGTCAATTTTCTGCACTTATTATCTTATTTAAGCAATAGTACCTCAAAAGAATATGAAAGTTTTATATTAGGACAAGCTAAGTAATATAGAACTTTACAGGGATATCGCTGCTGTTAGCTGATATAATCTGTTAAATATTCAAAAGTTTCAAAATCTGCAACTTTTGAATTAGTCCTATCTCAAGAAGTATCAGAGTTGAATAAAACAAAATATATCAGGTAGTAGTTGAACATAAAATGAACAAAAACATGGAAACGAAAAAAAAGTGGGGTCCCATGCTATTTTCAGGGAAAAAAATGATAAAAGTTACAAAAAGACACTGTCAATGATCAGGCTTTTTTCCTATCAGAAAATTGAATTTCTCTTTCCCCTTTCTATGTTTAACCCTATGAGAAAATGAAGCACCCCTATTCTCTTCCTCCTTCTAGAGGAAAAATCTAATCATTGACAGTGCGTTTTTGTAACATTTGCCATTTTTTTCTTTTGAAAATAGCATGGGATCCCTCTTCTTTTTCTTTTCCATGTTTTTCTACATATGTTCAACTACTACCTGATATGCTTTGTTTTATTCAGTTCTGATGCTTTTTTGAGATAGGATTAAGTCAAAAGTTTCAGATTTTGAAAATTTTGAATATTTAACAGATTATATATTCCAACAGCTTCGATACCACTGTAAAGTTCTGTATTACTTAACTTGTCCTAATACTAAACTTTCATATTCTATAAAAAAAAAAAAATGTGATACTACTATATCATAAGTAAGATAATGAGTGAAGAAATCGGACAAAAACGTCATTTTGATTGCATTTTGTGGCAACATAACAATGAAAACTAACAAAGCTCCAAGAAAACAAGTAAATTTTAGTAAGCAAATAGTATTATACTAATAGTTTATGGCAAAAGAATTTTGCGATATTGTTGCTTTCCAGAGATATAGCAATCCAAACATTCTGGCATTTCTCTTTTCATGAAAAATGGGATACATGATCTTGAACTTTGACATTTTCTGCAGGAAACAGGATATTTTTTGAAGGGCTTAAAAATTGCACATTATTCAATGAATATGATATACTTCAGCACAAAAAAATCTTGCCAATTAAAAAATACAACTATCAAAATGTCCCTTTTTTGTCTTAATTTCAAAATGGCTCTTGTAATAAGGACTAAAATGCCAGACTAAAATAAAACAACTTCGCAAATATTTAAATATTTCGCAAATATAGAAATGTGACACTTGCAAAAACATAGTAAACTAGTAATGAAGTACTTAAATAAAGAAATATATATGATATTTTGTTTAAAAAAAACTTTTATCGGGTTATATGCAAATAAAAATTTAAAGACTTACTTTGTTTTTAATCGAAATAAAAAATAAGTAAAATGAGTCAATATATTAACTTCATCTAAAAACATATATATTGTTCATTGGCAAAAATAAAACCATCTGCATATTTTTTAGAAATGTTGAAAAAATATGCACTTTTAATTCTAAAGATAATTAGAATTTCACAGTTTTGCCTATGCATGTAACGAACTATTTTTTCAACGAAATTTTAAAGTTAAAAAAATAATGCTATATCATAGTTTTCATGAAATATTAATGTAAGAAAAAAAGGCATTTTCTACTTCCCGGAATTGAATTTCATTTACAAACGTTTCGGAAAATAAACTTTGAAAACGAAATATAAATCTTTTCAGGGAGATAATAAATTTCATTTCCGAAAATATCTCAAATCTAGTGAATTTAGAATAGATAAAATGATTACGAAATATAAACCCTTGAATTGCTGATTTTAAAAAGTTTTTAAAATTTTAAGCATCAGAAAAAGATGGGATTTATAAGTAAACTTATATTTATAGAGGGAGTTTAAAAGCGCCTAGTAAAAATTTTATGGGGGGATAGAACGTATTCTAACAAGTACTTCACTTTAAAATGCTTGGCCCTAATTCGAACATTGAAGCGCTAGTGGACGCTTTTTGAATCTGACAAAGGACATCTTTATGCAATATATTACATCAAGTAATCAAATTAACTGCTTAAGTTTATTGTACATAAAGTTTCCTTTATGCAATTTCGTTTGGGAAAGAGAAATTCAAATTGAAAATAAGGCAGAACAGAACGCAAAAAAAAAAAATATTAAAAAAATATTTTTCAGGATTTATTAAAAGACTCATTCTACAGACTGCATATTGTTCTGTCAATGTTTCGGTAATTTTGCATATAATTAACAATTCGTATCTAAAGTCTGTTCTAAAAATTTGACGTACTTTTGACGTACAATTTTCTCTTACGTATATTTGAATTTGAAATTCCGTTTCCTTGACTGCATTTGTTTGTCAAATAAAGTAATCGTGCTTTGCAATTTCTATATTTCCTCTTTTAATTTCCATTTACATTAGCATTCTAATTGGGAGGAAGGATGTAGATAAATAAAATAAGGAAAATTTATTGGATAATGCGTGCCAATCAGGTTTTTCTCCACAGTAAGAAAGTATTTTCTAGTGCCAAACCGCTTGAGTTACGACCATGCTTCGTAAGGTGTTTTTTGCTTGTCTGGATGTACTTTACCTGCATTTAAAGTTTATTCCACGAGTTTTGAAACACCATGTGTATTAGTTGAAAATATTAATTTCTTCTAAGCTTTTCTTGTCCAAGTATATTTATTTAAAAGATAAAAATTTGTGGAAATGTGCAATATACAGGCAATTTCAAAACTCTACATTCTAAGTTTTAGGGGAGATAGAAAACATTATATAAACAACATTCACGTAATAAATGAAGAAAAAAGATAAGGTAAAATTATTCAACACTCCAAATCTCATGTACGTCTTAATTCTTAAGGTTTTTACGCCTTTATGGACATTTTTACTACTGCGTGCAGAGCTAAGTGCTATGATTTAATGTTACAGTAAAAACAGGGAAATCCTCTTTTGCCTCTCCTGTGAAATTCAATTTTGTCGAGATGTGTCACATTTCCTGCATGAGAACGATATGAAATTTTCCAGAGAAAACGTAATACATATGTAAAATGTTTCATTCAAAGAGATATATTAGTTTTAATTGTGAATTCTGAAACTTTAAATAGTTCAAAGCTGTGAAATAAACTTTCCGTACGCTTTTGAAATACATTAAAAACAATAGAAGTTAACATTTTACTTCCAATATGATAGCGATTATTGGTGATGGCTGCACAAACCTTCAACTCGCCAAGTTCACGGTTGAAATTCCCGGATTAGATAGAACTCGAACTCGATTAGCATATTAAAATTTTACTTGTCTGAGAAGTCGTATCTTGAAGGAAATCACCCGCAAACACAATTTTAGCTATTGATTTGTACATCCCAATTGAGTTTTCCAATAAAGTTTCTGGTTGCATTTTCATGCTAATATGTTATCTTATTAGATGTAAATTTCCAACTTGGCGAAAAATGTCCGGACCAGGATTTCAACCAGGGATCTCCTGGCTGAATGGGATCTACCATCTGAGCTATCCCGGACGAATCTGGTGGAACGTCTTCACCCAGCTAACTTTAATGATTATAGCATCTGGTGTGAAATCTGGCTCAGCTCACCAGAATATATCTCAGGTAATGGAACTCCAGAAATCGCTGGATACATGATTACACTAGGTTAATTTTAACACAATTATTCTAATTGGAAAATAAATCATATTAGATATCTAATATGATTTATTTACCAATTAGAATAATTGTGTTAAAATTAATCTAATGCTATCTTATGCATGAATTTAATTTGATTACTCAATACGGATCTACAAATCAACCACTAAAACTGGGTGGGCAGGTGGTTTCCACCAAGATATGATTTGGCAGACCAGTTCCATTTTAATATGTCAATCGTGTTCTATCTAATTCAGGAATTTCAGTCGTGAACTAGATGATGTGAGGGATGGTGTAACCGTAGCCCGATCTATAATGGATTATATTTTAAATGGAGCTATTTCTCCAATATGATTAAGTCATCACGGAGAGAATAAAATTTTAGGGAAATAAAAGAGAAAATTTCGAAAAATACAGCTCAGTCAAAGAATTATCGAAATATTTTTTTTTTTCATTCCGATTCAAGAAATGTTTTTATCATGGTTAATCAGAACGATTTAAAATGTTAAGATTTTTTTTAGGTAATCAAAAGTCTTACAGCTTTGAAGAAAGTTTCAGAAAGAAAAAATATATAAACTATCAAAAAGAAGGACTAGCTCAATTTTGATAATTTTTAGAACTACTTGTTTAAAAATAAAATTCATGAGAATAGATATTTTTCTATGTTGTTGATGAAGAATCATGCCCATGCATAGGTGCATAGACTATAAGTGGAAAAAATATAACAAAACATTAAAATTTAAAATTCGAATGTTTCTTATTTAATCAAAAGTGCCAAAAAGGCAGTTAACTATTTCATGCATATCAATTTACAAAAGACTTTACTTTACTATCAATGAAATGATTTTGAATGGAATTGTATTTCTTATTCAAGCTCAACCCAGGCAGCACATCTATATGGGCCCATATGGGCAAAAGTGGGTCAGGGATATAGATCTATATGGGCTACCCACATTGGGCCCGCATAGAATGTCCACTTTTTTTTCCATATGGGCCCATACGGGTTATTTATATATATCTATATGGATGTCTATGTCGATCTATAAAGATGTCTATATGGATCTATGTGGGCGACCCATATTGGGCCCACATAGAATGTCCACTTTTTTTTCCATATGGGCCCATACGGGTTATTTATATATATCTATATGGATGTCTATGTCGATCTATAAAGATATCTATATGGATCTATGTGGGCTACCCATATTGGGCCCACATAGAATGTCCACTTTTTTTTCCATATGGGCCCATACGGGTTATTTATATATATCTATATGGATGTCTATGTCGATCTATAAAGATATCTATATGGATCTATGTGGGCTACCCATATTGGGCCCACATAGAATGTCCACTTTTTTTTCCATATGGGCCCATACGGGTTATTTATATATATCTATATAGATGTCTATGTCAACCTATACAGATATCTACATGGATCTATGTGGGATGCCTATGTAGATCTATATGGGCTACCCATATTGGGCCTGCACAGAATGTCCACTTTTTTTCCCATATGGGCCCATATACGATCTATAGAGATATCTATAAAACTATTTACATAGATCTATAAGGATTTATAATGTGATCTTTATAGATTTATAGGTCACAGAACTAAGGGGCTTCGCTCACATGAAAACACCCGCCCAGTAATGTAAAATTTATGGACAGGTTTTCGAATTTCTCACTTAAATTTGAATATTTTTAAACAATTTTTTTTCACATATAGGATAGCTGAGCTTGTTCTCAGGGCTATTTTGCACTTTTTTGATTTTGGTTACAGATTTTTTTAAATAAAAGTACTTTCACCTACGAAACCGGTTACGAAAGTGAAGGTATCTTTATTTTTTTTAAATCTCCAACTGAAATTGAAAAGTAAAAAATAGCCATATTAGAGATCGACCTCAGCTATCCTATGCAAAAAAAAAAAAAAAAAAAATGGTTTAAAATAATCAAACAATAAATTTTAAAACAAACATCACTATAGGTTTAACATTACTGAGCGGGTGTTTTTAACACTAGAACGGCGGGAAATTTTGCTGAAGTTTTATAAAAATATTTCACATCAGAATTTTTATTTAGAACTATTTAACTTATTTATTTAAGTTATTTTTGTGCAGCATATATTAATCTTATATTATAAAAAAAATTCCAGTTCGAATCGAAATGCATTCATTCGGCAAGGGTCAAAATGACCCCTCGCCGCCGTTCTAGTGTTAAGTGAGTGAAGTCCCTTAGTTCTGTGACCTATAAATCTATAAAGATCACATTATAAATCCTTATAGATCTATGTAAATAGTTTTATAGATATCTCTTAGATCGTATATAGGCCCATATGGGAAAAAAAGTGGACATTCTATGCAGGACCAATATGAGTAGCCCTTAAAATTAAAAAACTGTTAGTGAACTTTAACAAAGTGCTAATTTAAAGTGTTTTTTTTTTAAGTTGTAAACTACTATAACTATTTTAACCGTGATCATATGATTAGCTTGTTTAGTTTAAAAAATATTTTTGTAAACATCACTTAGTCAAAGTACCCGAACAATATAGAAAACATTAGACCAATACTAAATATTTCTATTAAGATAAGTGTAAATTCAGTAATTTCATACCATCGTATCTTTTAACACTAAAGTATCTGAGCGGCATGAAGTTTAACAATGTGAAGCATGAAATTTCTTAAAAATATTTAATTTCAAAGCATACATACTTTTTTTATAACAAATTTATTTTTTAAACTACACTAGAAAGTGCCCATCCCAAAAATTTTACAAAATTTATTATAATTGCAGTTTTATATGCATTCTATCATTCAAAATTGGAATAAAAAGTTTCAACAATTCAAATTTCAATAGCATTTCTCAGGAACATTATAGGTCAAATTAATTTGTAAATCATTATTCTGATTTTCTGCATCTAATAAATTACATTTTCACACTGAATTTATATTTCTTGTTCAAAAATCTGAACAAGTTATAAACTAAGTACTGGACTATGTAGAAAATAATATTTAGTTAAATCAGTAAAATTTAAACAAAGAAGCAAGATGAGGTAAGGAACAAAGCAGATGATCGAAGTATTTTGGAATTAGCTGAAAAATAATGATAAATTTTCTTTATTTACTTTATGCAGGTTAAACAACGAAGCAAGATATGAGGTAAGACTTGAACAAAGCAGATGAGAAAAATAATCATAAATTTTCTATATGTAGCTAAATAAATGTAAATCATGTATGCACCAAACAAAGTTCTGCGAGAAGTTTGTCTGATGGACCATACACACTTCAGACAAATTCAATATTTTACCTTTTCACACACACACACGCAAAAAAAAAAAATACTTAAAGGAAGGTAAACATCCTGGTGGTCTTGAAGGCTTCACAAATACTGTAATGAAACTGAGACTACTTGGGGCAAGTGAACATGATTACCAATCCCTCTCCCCCCCCCCCCCCACACACACACATACACACAAAAATTTCCTTCTGGGGGCCACCAGCGACCCCAGGTCTTGTGATTTCAGAGTTAATGTAAGAGCAATGGTTACATATGGAATTTCTCATATTTTTAATATTTTAGGTTTTATACATTTTAGACAGTCTAAGTCTGCAATAAATCCATTTACATTTTTTCAAAATTTTAATTATTTCTAAACAGTAGGTATGTAATTTAATTTTTACATCATCAAATAATAGAAAAAAAATTACAGTAATTTCCTGCATATAAACCGCAGCTCAGATACCAGAATTTGTTTTAAATAAAATGTGATTTACTGTTGCTTAGCATTTATTTGACTTTATTTTTTAAATAAAATACCCAGTTTGAAAAAGACTTAACTAAGCTGCAGCTTATATGCAGGAAAATATGGTACTTTCAAATTCAATTTGTTTAAAACCTGTATTTCAATTTAATTTTTATTTAATGGTTAAAATAACTTATGCATAACTTAAAAAATATATTTAATGCAACTTAATTCCAGAAGATTAATCCATCTGTCAGCACATTGTAAAATCTTTGGTAATCTTTTGCATGCAACTAATACAAAAATATTGCTTTTCCTATACTTACTCTGCTAACCTTAATTTAACAATAGCAGGATTTTTTTTTAAATTCAATATTTCTAAATAATAATAGTTTACTATGAAGATTAATTTGTTAAAATAGTGGCAGAGAAAAAATAATCACTAATGGCAGACCTGCAATAGTTGAAATGAAAATGAAACAGGCAAAATAAAATAGCAACACAATTCAGTTGGTTTGCGGTATGCCGCTCCATTTATTGAAAATACAATTTATATATTCATATCAACTATATCAGACTAATGTTTTTCTAATATAATCCTATTTTTTATACCGTTTCCCACAGTTCAGAGGGGGTGCTGGACCCTGTCTGTCCTTTCGTTTAGAAAAATGCATGCTTCTAGCCACTGTAAAAGAAGAAAATTTCCCATAAGAATCTAAAATCCTACCAGCAAGCACTCTGCCTTCTTTAATTCTAGGAGGAGATCAATAGATATACATATATCTGAACATTTACAAATATGTATCTTTGAAGAAGAAAGTTAAGGAAGTATAAGCAAACATCTTTTTTTTCTCTCAAATGCATAACTTTACACTCAGGATCATTCACGCAGGATTCTTCAGCTTCATATAAATTTGAATCAAGATTTCATGTCAGGAAAAATTGAATTGCTTCAAGCATCTGGTTAATGTCACCACCTATTTTTAAAATATAAGGATTAAATTTTTAAGATATAAAATTGTTTGTGCAGACATAAAAATTTTATTTAAATATGAAGAAACATAATTTAAAAAAACAAATTTCACACTGCAAAAACAGTCAATTAAACATTATAACTACATCCATCCTTAAGTTTTACAAAGAAAAAGCTTAATTTGAAAAATCAATATATTATAAACTGATAAATTCACCAGGAATGGATTTTTTTTCTCCGCCTTCAAAATGAAAAATTGTGTTGGAACAAGCCACACAATCACACTCAAGCTAATATTAAACCTATGACACATTCTTTTCAAATTTCTCGTTTGCATTTCTAAAACTGTATAGGATTCTCCAAGATTTCAGATTTTTTCTAGCTTCAATTTCTACTTTCAAACTGGTTATGAAAAAATGCCTTCATAAAAATTGCAACCAAAATAGAAGAAGTAAAAAGATACCAAGTTAAAGAAATCTGATATACTATACGTTAAGAAAAGAAAAAAATGTAAATGAGAAATGTGAAAAGAATGCTCCCACATATATATATAATATTAACTTGCAACTTTTGTGGCATTGCAAAACAGTGGAAAATGTTTGTTTTCACCCACACATATCCCAAAATATATGAAGAAACAATGTCCCTCCTTTTTCCTTTTTTTTTTTTTTTTTGGGGGGGGGGGGAATTTAGTGCCGAAATTTAAAGTTACATATAGGAAAGTTTTTACACTGGGATTTTAAAGATTTTGAAAGTGTATGCTGAAGATGTATAAATAAGTAAAGATATTCTGAAAAACAAAATATATTATTACAGCAGTAAGAATAGATAAACTTCAAAAAGAAAAAAAATATATATATTGCCCCTCCTCCCCTCATACTCAGGATCCTCGTTTTTTCTAGAAGTGAAGATGAGAATAAAGTAAAAACAGAAAATATGATGGAAATTAACACTTTTATTGCAGAACAATCAGAGGTATAATCTTCACGTGAGTTGACTTGAAGTTGGGATAGGTGGCGAAGACATACACATTTTTAACATACACCATGTGCAGGGGTGGGGAATTTCTAGAAAATTTTACCAGCCCGCAATGTGCAACGTACAGTTGAAAATTGTTATGACAAAATTTACGCAACTGCAAAAATAGTTGATTACAATTACTACAATACATTTTCATAATTTGTTTTCTATAAAATTAAGAAATATATACAAGAGAGGAAAGTTTAATATAGAATATAGTACCATGCTTACACCGTAGTAATTTGGACAATATAGCTAACTAATAAAAAAATAAAAGTTTTCGGTATATCACTTTAGTTTCAGTTTCCGAAGACAAACTAAAAATTCACTCGCCCTGTCGGAAAATCAGCTCGCCAGTGGTGAATAAAATGATGTATTTCCCCACTCCTGACCATGTGGGATCAGACAGAACCACAATTTATATTCAGTAATATTCAATTATATCAGAAGTGAATGTTTATCAGAAATAAAATAAGACTTGTATATTAATAGCTCATAAAATTAGTTAAGTAATAAAACATGTAATTGAGTAACCATTGTCCTCTTTAATTTTATAAAGCAGTAAAAATTAATAAAATTGGGGGGGGGGGGGGTAAATGGCCAGTGTAAACCACATAAAGCAACTTGGTATGGCCCTTTTAAAATTTGGCTGATATATTTCACTAGCAGCTCCATCTCAGTTTTATTCCAGTATTAATGTCTTCATTATTGAGAAACTGAATTACTTATTAAATTAAATTACTTATTAAAAAAATTAAAAATCAAACTGCATATGCGAACATAAAACATTCATGTTAAACGGCAAACAGAAAAATTTGTTAGAAGGTACTAGATAGAAACAAGTCTGGTAGTAAAAAATATTTATCATCCCCCCCTCTCCCATTTTGTCAGTTTTTTGCTTGATTTTTAAAAACTTAAACATAGATTTTCAAACAGCATACTTTTTTTTTTTTTTTTTTTGGGGGGGGGGGAGATTCCAGGTCTTGCAGAGTTGGATAAAACCAGGGTTGCAAAAAAGCCAACTAAAATTAAAAAAGCCTTTAACCGGCTTTTTTTTTTTTTTTTTTTTGGCTATAATTGGCTTTTAGACAGTGAAGCATTGTAATTATAAACTACACATTTTAAAGTGTTCTTAATTAGTTTTAAGGACATTTAATTGATATAGAATTTAATAAGTAATTCAATTTCTCAATAATGAAGACATTAATACTGGAATAAAACTGAGATGGAGCTGCTAGTGAAATATATCAGACAAATTTTAAAAGGGCCATACCAACTTGCTTTATGTGGTTTACACTGGCCATTTACCCCCCCCCCCCCTCCAATTTTATTAATTTTTACTGCTTTATAAAATTAAAGAGGACAATGGTTACTCAATTACATGTTTTATTACTTAACTAATTTTAAGAGCTATTAATATACAACTCTTATTTTATTTCTCATAAACATTTAAAATCATACAGTCATTGGAGTCTAACTTATATTCTTTTCAATATTTATTTTTTTTTTTTTCTGACTTATTGCCTTAGCAGTTGCCTTTTAGCAGTTATAAAGACTTATTTATTTAACAAAATTTAATAGAAATTTATAATATTTTTAGTAGAAAATATTTATAAGTGTATTAAAAATGAATTGATCCAAATTTAATATGAATTAGCTGTAAACCAACTTCTAAAAACAAAACCCAGCTTTTTTCAAGTGGTTAAAACCAAAAAAAGCTGGCCGGCTTTTTTTGGCCTGGCTAACAGCCGGAAACCCTGGATGAAACAGCAAAAAATTTAACAATAAGGCATTATTTCAGGTTTCACAGACCATAAAAATCAGAGGAAAAATAAGGGAAATTTTACTATGTTAATCCTGACATGCAGCGTTTTCAGTAAAAAACAGATTTTCTCAGATTCAAGCAGAGCATTCGAAAAATGGAGTTATTAAGAGAATTTTTGAATATTTTGCGAATTCTGATAGTAAATAAGATTTTTTTGTTTTACTTTCATTCTTGAACATTTTTAAAAGATTCATTTCTTTGCAGCTATGCAGAATTTTTTGTTGTCAATCTGCAGCAAACCAACCTCAAAGCAGAATATGCTTAAAAGTGCGATATACGTCGCAGAACAACAGACTTCCCTGCAGAACATTTCAAATTCTCAGTTTCAAGAAAATTCACCATTCAATTTGTCACTCAATAGCCGGGGAAAAAAAAAAATATATTACAACATTCTTTAATTGTTCATTTAAAAAGATTGCAAAATTCATCAATTGGTTGCGAGAAAAACTTGCACAATTCGTCAGACAATCATGGAGAACAAATCGTGAAATCCTTCAGCCTGTTGTGGAAAAACATACAAAATTCGATGAACAGTCGCGGGAAAAAATCAACGATTTTCACCAATTAGTCGCAGGTAAAAAACCCTGTGAAATTCGTTAGTGCATCGCCAGAAGAAACTGAAAAAAAAAAAAAAAAAAAACCCTGATTTTCTCTAATCGGTTGCAAAAAAAAAAAAAAAAAAAAAGCCTAAAAATTTGCCTATGGTACTAGGAAAAAATTGAGAAATTTGCCAGTGGATCGACGGAAGAAACTGTGAAATTCGTCGATCAATAGCAGAAAAAAAAACCCTCACGACTTTCCCCAATCGGTCCCAAGAAAAAGCCGCAAAAATTTGCCTATTGGTAAGAAAAATATTGCGAAATTTTAAAATCTGTCACAGGTTTTTTTAAAAAAGTGAAATTCGTCAGTGGATCGCCGGAAAAAATCAGAAATTCGTCAATCAGTCGTGGGAAAAACCCCTGAGATTTGGCCAATTGGTTGCAAAAAAGCAACAAAGTTTTCCAATCAACAGAAAGAAAATATTGCAAAATTTACCGATCTGTTGCAGGTAAAACGCGAAATTAGTCGATCAAGAAGCTGCTGCAAAACTTGCTTATTGGTACAAGGAAAATTTCACAAAATTCGTCAATCGGTCATGGAAAAAAAAAAAATGCAAAATTTGTCAGCAAAACGTCAGAAGGAAGGAAAACAAAAATCAGAAATTCATCGATCAGTCGCGGAAAAAATCCACAATTTTTGCCAATCAGTTGCAAAGAAAAAAACAACAAAGTTTGCCAATGAGTAGAAATTAAATATCGTGAAATTCGCCCATTGGTCAAGGCTAAAAAATTGCGACATTCTTTAGTGGATCATTGGAAAAAATCAGAAATTCTTCGATCCAATCAGTCACAAGAAAAAGATAAAAAAAAAAATAGCCAATCAGTAAAAAGAAAATATAATGAAATTCGCCTATCAGTCGCATGTAAAAAAAAAAAAAATTAAAATCGTCAGAAAAATCACAAAATCAGTTGATTTTTCCCATCTGTCGCAAGAAAAAACTAACATTTGCCAATCAGTTGTCGGTAAAAAACACAAAATTCATAGTCCAGTAGTTTAAAAAAAACTATGATTTTCGCCAATCGGTCGAAGAAAATTATCGCAAAGATTGCCTACTGGCAGTTCAACAGGAAATTAGCCGGTGAATTGTGGAAAATATATTTAAATTATTAAATCAGTCACGGAAAAAAAAATTGTGAAATTCGACGATTGGTTCTGAGAAAAAAAATATACGAAATTAGTCAGGTAACAGAGGGGAAAAAAAAAACACAAAATTCATCATTCAATCGGGGTAAAATCGCAAAATTAGCCAATAGTTTCTTTCGTGTGTGTATGTCAATGTTTTACAAAATGTCTTTTGCATTTCTATAAAAAGATGCAGCCACACTTCCTCATATATAAGAAAATCTCCCTGTGTCTTTCTTTTTTATCGCCGCAGAACGTTCTTGATCAGCTGAAGTTTGTTACAGAACTTCGTAAAGTATTCTGTTCTGGGGCTATGCAAAAATTTTCCTACATCCCAAAAATACAGTATTATATGAAATAATAGTAATCCATAAAATAAGCAAAATTACATTTACAACAAAAATATGAGTGAAAATACACATATAAGAAGACACATATCAGAAATATGAGTAAATGAAATTAATATATATTTTTAGCAGGGTTCGGTGATATATATTATGACATATATCCATATTTATTTTTAAAATATCATGAAGCTTGATATTTTCAAAATATTGTGCATAATATTTTTGAAATTTTAAGTCAAAACAGGTGTAAATGATTTTTTTTTTACCGTTATTAAGTGTCATTCTGCAAATAAGAACTTTTGCTTTGGCTGTGGCTTTTTTGTCTCCCCCCCCCCCTCCCTAAAAAATCTTTTTCAAGCTTTGCAATTGAAATTGAATTTTTAAAATGTAGAACGAACAATTATTTGTGGAACAATATTTGCTTAAAAGAGCTGTTGAAAGATAAGTTGTCTAGTTTAGAAAAGTTATTTACAGTTTCATTAGAATTTTTTCCAATTTTGGTTTTCTTCAGTTTAAATGTAGTCAATTAGTTGATTTTCCATTTTGTTTTATTAGAATATTGGGTACTTTTCTATTAGCTGGGTGCCAGTGTTATATATACATACATATACATATGTATATATATTCACACACATACACATGTACAAGACACATACATACATACATATATATATATATATATATATATATATATATATACCCAGCTAACAGAAAAGTACCGAATATTGTTTTAATGTTTTCAAGCTAAGTGCAGTTATGTTTTAGTTTCTAATTTAAATTAGGTCTGAATATATTTATAATAACCAATAATTTGACAATTTCGAAAATATCATGATAATGAACCCTGTATTTTAGCAATTTTTTTAAGCTCAGAATTACTTTTTAAACTGTTAAAGTTATCTGCAAGATCTAAAATAATTTGCAGCACCTGCTGGTCAGTTTCTTCAAACAGTCTTAAAAAACTTTGAACGCTAAAAAACATGAAAAAAATGGCTCAAGCATTTTTATTTATTGTCTAAGGAAAATTAAAAAAGGAAGAAAAGGTTAAATTATTTTGCCGTTTTTCTCAATTTAATAAATTTCTCGATTTAGCAAAATTTTTCTATGGTCTCAACAAAAATACTTTGATTTCATGAATTTATAATTCCGATTTAATGAATAACTTTAGATTTAAAAATAAAAAAAATAGAAGAAATTTTCTAACATAAATAAAAAAATTTCCCTAATCTGAAACAGCCTTGTGAAGCAGAAATATCTACATGCAAAAATGTATATTACAGAGAGGTTTCATTTTAAATACATGTAAAACATAGTTTTTTTTTTTTTTGGGGGGGGGGGATTAACCGGATTTTACAGTAATAGCATTTAATTCCTAGTTCTTAAAATATAATAAAATGTACTTACATTAATTAAATGTAGTTCAACATCATCTTAAAAAGCAGACTGAGAAGATGGCTAGGTGTCAAACTTTATGGTGGTAAATCCTATGGAAATTTTTAAAAAATTAAAAATGTATGTATGTATATATATAACAATTATACTAAATTTGAATATTTAAATACATATTGTTCTGAATTTCTTTCGCGCAATAAACTAAAAGTTTTGAAGCATTTTATAAACTAATGAAAGATGTATTTCTTGAAAATGTCATCATTATCATTAAAAAAATTCTTTTTTTCTTATTAGCTATAGAAAATCAGCAATTCAACACAAAGTTTAACTTTTAGATTATTGCACAAGAACCGTAAGAACTTTCGAGTAAGCAAATTTATTTAAAAAAAAAAAAAGTCAGTTTTATGCTGACATACAATTTTACCAAAAATTACGATGTCCAGAAAGAATTAAATGGCAAAATTAATGCAGGTCACAGGACCACTAAAAAAAAAAAAAAAAAAAAAAAAAAAAAAAAAAAAAGCTATTATAAATTGCCTGACAGCAGTCACTTCCTCTTACAAGGAGAAAGAAAAAAAAAATTCTTATATTCCACTGAAACCGCCGCGGCGAGCGGCCCATCTTCGTCCGCAGCCTTTTATTCTTCTACTCTAGCCCGACTCTTTTGCGGAAGCCAGAATGAAAAAAAAAAAAAAAAAAAAAAAAAAAAAAAAATTCAAAAATTGAAACCGAACTTCAACTTTTCAGATGTTAATACAGTAAGTAGACTTCCTCAAAATCTGCACAGCCCCGGAACAGAGGTTGTGTAGATTTCTAATCGTTGCTTTGTTTACATTTTTTAAACAGTAATTTGAATGTAATAATGCAATCAAATTATAATGAATTCTTACAGTATAGTAAAATAAATTAAGTAAAACTAAAATGATAAAAAGTAAAGGTCAAGCCAATAATTAATGTATAATTAAGTACTATACATAGCAAAACATGAGATACATTTCCCTTGAATTATTCAATGAAACTATTAATTCACATCAAAATCAAAGTAAGAAAATTTTATTTCAGGTTTGCCTTGCAATCTTAATTAGGGATTGACCGAATACCGAATAGTCGATTCGGTATTCGGTGATTCGGCATATAAACCGAATATTCGGCTTCGGCCGAATACTTAAAAGTATTCGGCCGAATAATTGCGGAATAGTATTTTCTTAGAAGTAGAAGAATTCTCTTTTACTTAAAAGTAGAATAGGCTAAATGATGAGTTTCAATATTATGTGCATGAGTTCAAAGTTCAGATGCACTACCAAAAACAAGTCGAAGGCCATTTTTAATTAAAAAAAACTTTTTTTTTCTTTCCTAAAATAGTCTATATAGGGGTGAAATCAGAACAACTGCCTACGATACAGGAAAAAAAAGTAAGGAATATGGGCATCTTTCCATTACCATTTAATTTTAATTATTTCTACATTAGTTTTTCCAATTTAAATTTATTTAATGTGTATTCTCTTTAATATACACCTCAAATAAGTATATCAGAGTTCATTGCTGTATATCTAAGGTTTATATTAAAGAAAATACATGCATCAAATAAGTATACTCCTATGCCTATTCTATCGCTTTTATAACTATTAAATTAAAATCGCTAAAATTTATCTTCATCACCACAGTGATAAATATTAATCAAAATACAAATATGTATCAATAATTTCACAGAAAATAGTTAAATGTACAAATTGATATACCTTTTGTATTTGAGAACATTTCAATTCCATATGTATATAATTAGACAATCAGTAAATCAGCTTAATGACAACATTGTTTCTTTTTATTTGAATGAACTTTTGTTTTTCTGAGAATCCTTATCCTTAATAATAGCCTGTATAGTTTAATACTTTCATTGGGTTAATTTGGATATTGACTAGTGATAAAATAATAAAAAATAAGTGATGGGTTAATGAATTTGTGAGTTGAAAGAAGTCATTAAATTTTTTTGTGTAATTAGATTTAAGAATAAAAATGTAACTGAATTAAATTATTAAGAATTTAATTTTAATTAAAGTTTATTAAAAAAGCTAGTATATGCAAAAATGTGTATTAAAAAAATTTAAGTATTCGGTTGCCGAATACCGAATATTCGGTGTATACTTTGACCGAAGCTTCGGTATTCGGTATTCGGCAAAATTGCTGATTCGGTCAATCCCTAATCTTAATAACCAAAAAGCTTGATCAATACGTAAGTATATTTGGTAAAAAGATTGTGATTACCAGTGATACAGCAATATCTTAATTTTTTTGAAAAATAAATTACACTTTCTTCATGAAAAACCATAAGTACAGTTATATTATCAAGAATTACATATTAAATTATACATATGGAACGATATGAAACTAAAAAAAATTGTAATTTTGCCCCTAAATCTGAACTGATAGTCTCATTGTTTACATATGTGATAATGTGCATGTTTGAAGGAGTCTACTGTATTAGCATATATAGAATTTAATTTTCTAAGTGCTAACAGACATTTTTAACAAAAATAGATGCTTCTATATTAACACAGTCAACCACTTTTTATATAAAAAAAAAATAAATAAATAAAAATAAAACGTAAGCCAAACTGTAACTCCAATAAATAAATATTGTGCCATTAGAATCTTAAAAAAACACAAGAAATTCAGAAGAACAGCACTCATTAAAGTATCAAATATCAGAAACTTTAAGCAATAAAACTTACAATGTATTAAATGACAACAAAAAAAAACCTTGGATATTTAGGTACTTGATTACTTGACTTCCCATCAACCAATTTCACCAAATTATACAAATTGACAATTTTTATTTTAAATAGTGAAAGAACAAATAAATTAGTAAAACATTAATAAAAATACAAATAAAAAGTCGAATTAAAAATCACTTAATGACATGTATCATGTTTTAATGTCAAGTGAATGTGACATTTACGATCATCTATTATTGGCATTTAATCTTATATAGTGTTGAATCTATAAAAAGGGGCCGCCAGGCAGGAATTTTTCAAAAAAGGAACACTATTCTAAAATAAGGGCACATTTTTTTTTACAAAAGAGCACACTTGTACCTTGTTCCCAAAACATATTTTGAACTGGTTTGTCTAGAACCCCTAGAATTTGCAATATTTTCCCAATATCAATTGAATTGCCGCGGGGTGCATTAGGAAGTGTTAAAAAGGGTAGCTGGGTGCATCCGAAGGGTTTAAAAGAGCCGCCAGATGCAAAAAAGAAATAAAAAGGGCCTCCAGGACTATGCGCCCTACTAAAGCGGCTTAGAGTCAACACTACTTATAGTTTGGCGATAGTTTTTGGGTCGACGGGATAATCAAGTAGTACCTACCAATATTTATTTACATTATTTTTCTTAATTATCCATCCATCTTGGCTGGTGGATAAATGTATGTGAATTGAAACTTGAAGTGACTTGTAACATGAATTGAAACTGATCTATTGTAAATTGTAAGTAATTATGCATCACAACATTTATTCAAGATTTTTTATATTTTAATATTGTGATGTCACAGTTTAATGACTACCTATTTTTTTATTATTATTATTAACAAAATAACTAATAAATCAGTAAACATCATTAAAAATACAGATAAATGTTGAATTAAAAAGCACTTGATCAGATAAACACAAGCAATGCACCTGACATCAATGAATTTGACGGCACGGTCATGCATTTTTGGTTAAATCCTACAGTTTGGCAATTTTCTTCTTTTTTTTTTTTTTAATGAATGAAAAGTGGTCAACAGGATAACTGATTAGTACATAAAAATGTAATACTGTGTAGTCCCTTTTAGATAAAGTGGCCACTTATAAATTTTACTACTGGCCGCTAATGAAATTTCCCAGTTTTACCACTTACCTGGAAAATTTTCAAACATGCTGAAACAACCGAAAATAAGTTGAGAACACGCAAAGATTTCATTAATAATATAATAATAATCTAAATCAAAATTTCAGTGCTATTAAATACATTTTATATTACTTTTAATTTTAATTTAAGTAATAACTATTCCAAACAAATAATTTTTCTATCAAATAATTTTCTCTTTCTGAAACATTTGAAATTCAGTTTGGTTTTCAAATGCATAAAATTGGCTGGTGCTCATACTTAAAAGCCAAGCAATCAAAAAGTTTTCCCCATTTTTAAGTAAAGGCAGAAAATATTTTACAAAATGCTGTCAAAGTTGACACTTTGAAGAAAATTTCTATAAAGCAACAGTGGGGAGAGAAAAAAAACTGCTGTCATGATCATGAAACAATTATTTAGGTATAACTAAAGATTTAATTAATTTAACAAAAAAAATTATATTACAATTTTAATAATCAGAATCATGCCAGCAAATTTTATGATTTAAAATTTAAAAATTCATCGAAATGTTTTATACTGAGTGGGAACGTTTTTAGAGAACCGATTTAGCAAGACATTTAAATATCATATGAAAGATATGCATGTAATACATCATTTAAACCAAAAGTGTTGATCATGAAAAGGTTTACTCTATATAATAATTATAAAAGACGCTCTGGAATATTTTAAACTAATCATAACGACAAATTGTGAAAAAAGTTCTGGGATTTCTCAGAAGATTCAACATCCTATATAAGAATTGCACTTCGTAAAACTTTTTCAAAATTGTAGTTTAATGATTCGGTTTCTTCGCTTAATCTTTTAAAAACATCAAACTTAGTTGTCAACAAAAACTTAATGTTCCATTACGATATTTTACAAAAGAACTTAAAATGTCAACAAAAACAGTACTACCTACTATAAATTTGTTTTTATAGAATCCTAGAAGAATGCATATCAAGTTGTTTAAAACAATATGGCATTTAAGTTATTAAATATAAATTCTTAGTAATTAACATCTTTAAAAAGGTTACTTTTAGGATTTATTCTAACATAATTCTAGAATCCGAACTCTAACAATTTTAGGCTTACTTACAGGCAAGAGCTGATTATCGATTCAGTTGCAATTTCGACATATAAATTTGGTACATAAACAGAAAAATCATTACAGAATAAACAAGTATATATTATACAGCTTACCTTGCTTTTCGGAAATGTTGCTTGAAGAACTGATCTTGCCGGTCGCCACAGTAAACACTGTGATTTCATGAAGTACACAAACACAACAAAAATAAACTGCCGCCTTTACTCTGTGTTGCCACTCGGATCTCTAAACTGTTGTTCGCAGTCAGATTCAGGTAGACGTTCTACAAAGATCTATATAGGTGGCCCATATCGATCCACACAAATCTGTGTTACTGAATGCTAATTCAATTAATTTAATAGATTAATTTAATAGACGTTACGATTAATTTAATAGATTAATAAAGTAATACACATCTGTTATTAAAATAAACACATAATAAGTGGGCTTCGAAATGCATACTAAAAAATCAATTTATATAGATATCTTTATTATTGTTCTATAATAATAACAATAATAGCTAATTATAGTATAAATAATTACATATTTTTTATATTATGATTAAATCTTATTTAAATTAACTTAATAAAACGCTATAGTAACACTAAAAAGTTGTCCCCAGATTCTAATAGAAAATCTATCAAGATCTATATAGATAGCCCATATCGATCTGTATAAATCTACACAGATTTACTGAATGCTGTACAGATATTAAAATTTCAACATTTTCTTACTTTTTACGGTTAATTTAGTCAAACAGTAAGCTAATATACTTCTAATATTAATATAAATACATTATAAATGTGCTCTGAACTATATGCTACAAAATCAATTTATATAGATGTACCTGGGTTTCTCATGGACAAATGGGCCCAGCTAGAGCCCATCTGCCCATATGGGACCCATATGGAACCCACATGGGCCCATAGTTCTGTGCTGCCTGGGAAATCATCGTACCATAAAGATAAAGATTGAAAAAATCCTCGTAAATGAACAATAAATAATATGCAAACTTTTCTGTAGTAAAAAATAAAAACATTATTGACATTGACAATTCATATGATATTTGAAATTTCAGTGTATCTATAAACGAATTATAAAGGCTACAAATACATTTTACAGACAGTAGGAAAGAGCACATGCATCAGTAGGCAACGTATGCTTTTCTGAAACAGCAATATGTAGGGTGTTCATAATAAAACGACCGTAATTTAAAGTTGTCTGCAGACGATATAGCTCATAAAGTTGTGAAATTTTGTGAAAGGCATAATAAACGGATGGGGATTTGTTTAAGAGGAAAAAAAATATATACTAATTTCAAATGCTAAAATGTGTAAATTAAAATATTAAAACCAGTAAAAATACGTTTATTTCGACTGTTGGCATGTTTCGATTCACCCCGTACCATTTTCAAAACAATTAAATAAAACCGTTTCAAATTTGCATGGTGCAAATATGATATTTCAAATTTTTAAAGTGCTCATATTTCATCCCCTCTCCTAATTTCGTCCCCCTTAACTTCTCCGCTTCTATAAAAGTGGCGCCACTTACTAAGCAAAGCACAGGGGACGAAAGGTAAAAGGGGTCAGAGTTGAAAGTTTTATTCTCCAAGACGCATACATAATATAAAGACGGCGAATTTCCTATTTTTAGAAGACCTGAGTTCTTATTACGTCGTTTGTAGAATGTTATTTACTATACTGTAAATATTTATTTCTTATTCATTGCATGTATTTTACGTTGGTAAGATGTTGACAGTAACATACAGTGACTTTTAGGACGCTCAGTTCATCTTACGGGAACTGAAGCTCCGTCATATCGGGAAGTAGCGTGGTCCCAATTTCGTCCCCATTGCAGTTCTTATTTTCGTCCCGGGAACGAAAATAGGAATTCTTTATCATGACATTTTTTTTTCAATTTTTTCGTCATGTGTGGATGCCCAATGTTTCGTTATGTTATTCTTCCACTGGTAATTAGTACATTTCTTTGTGCCTTACTTTAATGTAAATTAAATTACTTACTCATTTAGAAATAAATTTTGATTTAGTTATAAGTTAAGCCTCGGCGTATTGGATTTTTTGGGGGGACGAAATTGGGACCATTTTTTTTCTTTTACATTTTTTTATACTTTTGAAAAAATGATTTTTCGCATTGTTAAAAATTTTTTGTACGATATTTACCTATGTTTCTATGTGCGTGTGTAGTTAGTCTATGTAAAATCCAAATTTGATAGTTTTTCAGTGAAAACTACAACTTCCAAGGGCCTAAAAGTGACTGGGGGCGATAATAGGACACCTTACCCTATATGAAACGCAATCATTCAGTTTTCCACCTATTGTTTAATACTAATGCACGATATTTTTTTTTTACTTGTATGTTTATTTTATTTTTATTTTCATAACCATTGCGTAGCTCGAATCTTATTTTTGGTAAGTAAAATGATACTGCATCGTTACATATTGATTTTTGCGCGTTACAATCTCTATGGTTTCTCTTATAATGAATGGATAATATAGACTGGTGGGGAAAATTATTTTACTTTTATTGAAAATTATTCGCATAGTTTCTTCTTGATAAAATTTTGCTAGGGCTGTGGTTTTTCTATTATATTTAATATCAGCTATATGCTCCTTTTCCTATACTTAAATTTCCTGCTAGTCATACTACCAATATAGTAATTCTTTGATCCGTCTGCTCTAATAATTGTTACTTCATACACCCCTGAGTAATTTTCGAAATTAATTGGGTCAATTTTAACGCAAATCATATTCTCCAATGAGGTGGATCGGCTACTAAGCAGATATTGAAATGTTTAAGAATATATTTAATTTCTCAAAAAAGCTTGGAATACATTGAATAGTATAAACTTTGTATTTTTGCGAATCAAACTTGCGTTCAGGCTTCATATTATTTGCAATCTGAGCATTTCTGCGAATATTATCTAATTCATCATTCAAATTATTTTGTGTGCATACTAGAAAAGCTCGTCCTATGAAAAATCTGTATATTGAAATTTTATACGTAAATATAGAAAATGCATTAATCGGTATGGTGGCCTGGTTAGTTATGCTTTTTTCTGAAAATAGGTCTGTCCATAGATTGGCTTGTTCTTGTTCACATTGCGTCATGGAATGGAAGACTTTTGTTCAATTTCTGGTTAGTGAATTTAATGTTAATGTTTAAAAAACAGTTTAAAATTTTACAATGAGAAGAAGATTTTTAATGCATTAGGCATTTAGCATACATTTAAGATAGTTTAGATATTGTATTTATTAAGGGGACAAGGGACCTTAATAACCTTAAAAATCAAAATATTTTTTTTTTGTAAATTTCACTTTAAATATTATTAAAGAGTACATTATATGCGTTATTGCATGCATTTATCACAAAAAAAATAGATATCATTTTTGAGAAAAAATGGAATTTTATCCGTTGTCTTACAAATTTTCGAAATGCCCCCTGCGCGTTCCATATTAATGACAATCCTCAATATTTTTTATAAAATTGAAAATTTATAAAAAAAAATTAATTAAATGAACTGATGAAATAAAAATTTTAATTTTTTCGAAAATTTTTCAAAAAATTTTGAATTTTTCTTAACTTTTATATTCAAATATATAAAATTCGATGCACAGTTTTATTTATATATATATAAACCAAACTTTTATAAAAATATTGGGAATTTTCGTTGATATGGAACACTCAGGGGCATTTCGAAAACTTCTAAGACGACGCGTAAAATTCCATTTTCTTCTCAAAAATAATTTTTTGTGATAAATTCATGCCGTAATGCATAATGTACCCATTAATAATGTTTAAAGGGAAATTTACAAAAAATTAAAAAAATGATTTTTAAGGTTTTAAAGGTCCCTTGTCCCCTTAAATTTAACTAATCTTAAAAACAGGAATTCGCGACATGTTCTTAACATTTCCCAGAACGCACTGCGATCAACTGTGGACCATCCTACCTTATGATTTCAGATGATATATGAAAATGACGACCGTCATGTGGTAACAGGGTTGTTTGGTTGTAAAAGGGTTGCCAGTTTGGCCTCCATTTTAATTCCTCAAATCCGAATTCCCACCGGAAATTTCCTAAAGAAGAATCTTTACTTTTAGTAATCCCGAAATGTCTGTCATTCAATAAATCAGAAAATACTGTTCGTATTTTCTGGTAAGAATGCGAAATTTCGGAATAAAAACGGACGCCAAACTGGCAACCTTGGGTAATAATGAAAATTTTTAAACTATGGTAAATGTATGCTAAATGTGTAATTCTTACAAAAGAACGTCCTCTTGTGGGAAAATATTGAACTATTTCTTCGATCAAACAAATTCCTATACCTTTCTTGTACCCTCCACAACATTTCACAACATTCTGAGCAACAGTTTCGTCTATAGACAACTTTAAAATAGGGTTGTTTAATTACTGATACCCTGTATATAAAATTATTCTCAGAACCACAAATTTATTTTACGAAATTTAAAGCATAGGCAGTCTGACCGAGAGACGAACCGAATTTATATACACTTTTCAAGAGCGTTGGAAAATGTTTACATAATTAAATAAGCATTAAGAATTTACTATTACTTTTTATATGATAGAAAAAAACAGCACATACATAAAGTTAGATATCTGTAAATAAATCCTTTTTAGGATTTTTAAAAATAGTTATTTTTTTTAAAACTAAAATAAATAATAGTTCAGTAGATTAGATGAAAAACTTTATGTAAGAAAACAGTTACACAGAAATATAGACTTTATTTTGAGCAGAAAGTTATTTAATTTTGAATGTCTTGCTACATTATGTGAAAAGTATTAGAAGACGTTGTTGCAACATAGTCATGGTCCATCTTCTTAAAAGTAAAAATAATCCATTCATCTATTTTCCTTTAAAATACATTTTTCTGTTTTCTTCAATTTCAGATTTTCTTTAGTAAAGAAGGTTGAAAGTTTCCAAAATACACTTTGCAAACCCTATTTTGGAACCACATTACTTATTACATAAAATGGACTCAACAAATTTCAAAATATTTTTACACGCATTTACTTTGTTATGATGACAACGAAAAAAAATTCATGGGATTTTGGAGAGATGGTTAAAAACATTTACAGGCTACAAAATGCATTTTTATTACACTGAAGAATTAAGAGGTAAATACGATTAAGATTAAAAGATGTTTACATGTATTTATCAGCAAGAGCAAATGAACTATCATGTATGAAATTAAGAAGTTGATTTCTATGTATACAAATAAGCATAACATACTTTAATTCGTAATCTATTATTAAAATATTCTAAAAAATATCGTATTAAATTTGTTATTTATTTTTAAATACTTTTTTTTTAATTTCCCTTTGCAAAATTTATTTTGCTCTGCGTCCACATTTGTTTCACACAGTCTTAATTCAAAAGGCTTGTAGTATTTCTCTAATTTCACTAATAATTAAATTTCTCTAATACATTTATTTTCATGCGCGTGTACAATCTCATCGCTCCATGGATGAAGGAAACGATATTTTTAAAAGTTGAGAATTTATACCAGTTGCATGGCAACAAACGATATCTGATACTTATATTTATTATTCTTCATGTTCTATTTGTTCGTCTTGTGAAATGTGATATTAAATGTTGTGGTGTGACTCAAAAATGGTTTATTTATTCAATATAAATACGTAGACAAGCGCCAAATTGGTGACCCGTAGTAGAGCACGGTAAAAGAACTCTGTAATAAGTGAGTAATATTTCTTTTATTTTGGAAAATGTCAGAAATTAGAGCTGTTCGTATCCCACCATATAACTTTAATGATGTCGGTCTTTGGTTCGCCATGTGTGAACATTCATTTGAAATTGCTAATCCAAAGGCCATAACAGAAAGTCTAACTAAATTTAATTATATTTCGGCTAACTTACCTCCAGATGCCGCATCTGTTGTACGGGATTTAATTATCAAACCGTCCGAGAATACACCATACGAGGATTTAAAAATGGAATTATTAAAAAGGACAAGCGACTCGTCACGATCTGAAATAAGGAAATTGTTAGCTGGTGAACAGCTCGGTGATAGTAAACCCAGTGATCTTTTAAGAGTAATGCAAAGAAGAGCTGAGTCCCACAATGTATCCGATGAATTGATGTTGGAATTATTTATTTCGCATTTACCGTCATATGTACAGAGCATTTTAGCATCTATCTCACCGTTATCACTTGATAAAGCAGCCGAAGTTCCTGACCGAATTTTGGAATATAATCCCACCGCAATAAATGCTGTTTCAGTACCATCAAATGCTAATTCAGAAATTTTATGTGAAATTAAAAACTGAATGATCGAATTAAACAACTGGAATTACGTAGGTCACGAAGCCCTTTTCGTCGGCGTTCCTTTGGGAGGAATCGTAGCATTTCAAAAGATTCCAGATGGCAATATTGGTATCACGAAAAATTTGGCGAAAAGGCCAAGAATTGCTCCGAACCTTGTTCATTTTCAAATAACACAGACGGCGAGGTGTAGCGGCGACAGCCACCTTGCATAAAATATCTCGTCGCCTCTTTTTAAAGGATCGAAAGACCAATATAAATTATTTATGTGGCACAGGCTCCGACATCAGTATTATTCCAGCGTCATTTTCCCACAAGAAAAATACCCCTTTTATGACCCTAACTGCTGCGAATACCTCAAGAATTAATGTATATGGAGAAAAGCTTTTGACACTTGATTTCAATCTCAGAAAAACTTTTCGCTTTCCCTTTTTAATAGGTGATGTAAGCACTCCAATTATCGGCGCAGATTTCCTATATCATTTTAATCTAATTCCAGATCTTCGTAATAAAAAGTTAGTGGATAATGTTACAAATTTAGCTACTCCCGGTCATATACATACAGCATTTGTTCATTCTATCAAAACTGTTTCGGGAAATAGTATTTATCATAAATTACTACTTAAATTTCCAGATATAACTAAACCTCCTCGTGCTGATCAACAAATAAAGCATTCGATATTTCACCATATAGAAACTACCGGATCTCCTGCCCACGCCAAACCAAGAAGATTAGCTCCAGACAGATTAAAAATAGCCAAAGCCGAATTTCAGGAAATGCTTGATCTTGGTCACATTCGGCCATCCAAAAGCAATTACGCTTCACCACTTCATATGGTTCCTAAAAAAGATTCTACAGATTGGAGACCTGTCGGAGATTACCGAGCACTTAATGCACAAACAGTAAAAGATAATTATAGCATTCCAAATATTTTAGACTTTACTTCGAATCTTCATGGTACAAAAATATACGCCCACCTTGATCTCATAAAAGCTTACCACCAAATACCAATTCATCCAGATGATGTACATAAAAGTGCCATTATTACACCGTTTGGCTTATTTGAGTGTACAAGAATGCAATTCGGCCTTTGCAACGCATCTGCTACATTTCAACGGTTCATGGATCAAATTACACGAGATCTTCCATTTTTGCATGTTTTCATTGATGACATCCTGGTAGCATCTCGCACACCAGAAGAACATCTCGAGCATCTGAAAATCATATTTCAGCGTTTGCAAGAATACGGATTAAGCTTAAAACCATCAAAATGCATTTTCGGCGTATCATCCATAGATTTTCTAGGTTTTAAGGTACCTGAATTTGGCATTGAGCCCCTACCAGATCGTGTTGATTGCATTTTAAAATTCCCTCAACCTACTACTCTTACACAGTTAAGACGATTTCTTGAGTTATTTAATTATTACCGTCGATGTATATCAAAAGCTGCTCACATATTGGCTCCATTAAATAAATTCTTGGAAGGAATAAAGAATTCAAAAAAGTCTAGAAGACGCTCTGAAAAAAATTCACACGACTCAATTCAATGGACTGTGGAGGCTGAGCAGGCTTTTAATGACGCCAAACAAGCTTTAGCCAATGCAACTCTCCTACGACATCCCATTTCCGGCGCAAAGTTAAGCCTTTGGATTGACGCAAACGACAAAGCCGTTGGCGGTTCTCATATGCAGCTTAATAAAACATCAGTAAAGCGTTTTCGGCATATGCTCGAAGGAAGGAACTTTATCATATATACAGACCAAAAGCCTCTCATATATGCCTTCAAACAAAATCCAGACAAATGCAGCCCGCGCCAATGGCGGCATCTAGATTACATATCTCAGTTTAGTACAGATGTACGTCACGTAAGCGGTGCCAACAATACAGTTGCTGATGCTTTATCACGAATTAAAGTAGATCAAATCTTCAGCTCATTTTTAGACTTTGAGGAGTTTGCAAAAGCTCAAGAAGATGATGTAGATCTACGCAATTTGCAAAATGATAACAAATCTTCTCTTGTATTTAAAAGCATGCCATCTCCAATGTCTGCCACAGAACTGATTTGTGATGTATCAACAGGTTCTCCGAGACCATTCGTACCAGCGAATTTTCGTAGAGCGGTATTTGAACATTTCCATAATTTAGCTCATCCTGGTGTTGCAGCATCCTTAAATCTTATTGCATCACGATATGTATGGCCCAATATGCAGCAAAAGTGAAAGAATGGGTCAATAGTTGTAGTGCTTGCCAACGTTCTAAAGTACACAGACACACGAAAACAAGTCTAGGTACTTTCGCATTACCCGATGCAAGATTTTCACACATTCACATAGATTTGATAATTCCATTACCTCCATCAGATGGAAATGTATACTGTTTAACAATAATAGATCGATTTACAAGATGGCGAGAGGTGATACCTTTAAAAGATATAACTGCAGAATCAGTTTGCCGTGCCATTTTTGACGGATGGATATCTAGATTCGGTTGCCCCATCATAATAACAACCGATTAAAGTAGACAATTTGAATCAAATCTGTTCAAAGAACTGACAAGATTTCTGGGCACAAACCGCATACGAACAACAGCATTTCAACCTAAAGCAAATGGTTTAGTTGAACGCTTCCACAGAGTCTTAAAGAGCGCATTAAAGGCTCATGTGCATAGTAAGTGGACCGAGAGTTTGCCTGCAGTTCTACTTGGTATACGAGCTGCTGTGAAACCTGATATAAAAGCCTCAAGTGCTGAGTTAGTTTATGGCATTTCACTCACACTACCAGCTGAAATGTGTTCAGAAATCCCATCTTTGGTATCTTGCGACAATAATTTCATCCAACAATTGAAAGAGAGAATGAATAGTTTAAAACCTTCATATACATCTCCTCACGGACACCCACAAATTTTTGTTCACCCTAAATTGAAGGATTGCACGCATGTGTTTCTCCGATTAGATAAAGTCCTTCCATCCTTATCTCAACCTTATTCTGGCCCTCATGAAGTTCTATAGAGAAATGACAAGCACATAACCATAATCCTAAATGGAAAGAAAAGTTGTGTTTCACTTGATAGAGTTAAACCTGCATTTGTGTTCAGTGATTTACCAAGTAATACAGATAATCATGAAACTAAAAGTTTTCCAGTAGATAGCCAGCCAGTAAAATCAGAAGAACCAACTACCAAATCAGGCAGACGAGTAAGATTTCCTAAAAGACTGATAACTGAAATAAACTATACTTCATACAATTGATTTTTTTATAAATATATTGTGTTATTTACATGCATCTTGTATTTCCACATTGTTTTTTTTTTGTTGTGTCGTTCCTTCGTCACTGGGGGGATACTCATGTAGTATTTCTCTAATTTCACTAATAATTAAATTTCTCTAATACATTTATTTTCATGCGGGTGTATCTTACAATCTCATCGCTCCATGGATGAAGGAAACGATATTTTTAAAAGTTGAGAATTTATACCAGTTGCATGGCAACAAACGATAGCTGATACTTATATTTATTATTCTTCATGTTCTATTTGTTCGTCTTGTGAGTGTTTTATTAAATGTTGTCGTGTGACTCAAAAATGGTATATTTATTCAATATAAATACGTAGACAAGCGCCAAAGGCTTATCACCTGCGGCTGGCTAACATTAAAGTACCAAAATGGCCGCTTGGGATATAAACAAGTTGGAAATTGCTCGTCAAACGTGGCAAATGAGGTGCTTTCGTACTATAACTAGTTCTATAAATATGTTTTGCACAGCATATTGTACTGAATGTATATTTTAGTGCACTTCATAAGTGCATAGCAATTTCATTTTGTTCGAAAGGCTGTAGCAGCATTAAAACGCACTTGCAATAATTTTTCCCATTGTCCGTCATGTAATGGAAAACTTTTGACTGTCCCTGTCATTAAACTATACATCCGATTTTCATAAAATTTGAAATGACTCGACAAAATTATCCAAAAATTATATATTTAAAATTTTAGACCATTCGGTTGGGTAGCTTTTACTCTGTTATATGCGGACAGACGGACAGACAGAGTGAACGACAACTATAGGTGCTACGTATTTATATAATTACGAACGCACCTAAAAACGAAGGGATCCATCCGGAACTATTGATGATAGTCACATGACTTAGGCTTTTATTATAGAGATTGCTTTCAATTCTAAAAACAGCGCAAAGAATAATATTTCCTTACGATAAAAAAAATATTTATACGTGACAATAAAAAACAAGAAAACCTTTAAAATAAATATTAAATAAGTGCGTGTTAAAATTTTGCTGTAGTATGTATTTTGCTCTGCGTCCATATTTGTTTCACACAATCTTAATTCAAAAGATTCTAATTACATAGTTTATAATATACTAGAAAGATAGACCGTCAAAAATGAAGGAAAATGAGATATGAATATATGTACAACACATGTGCATAAGCATGCGTAGTTTTTATGGCTTGCTCCGCAGTGATAGATGAAAATAAGACTTTTTAATTTTGAAAATATGTTGCCAAATTTCCTTCATCGCCAAGAGAGTTTTCTCTGTTTCGCCAATACTGAAAAAATACCGAGAATATAATTTCTGTATCCGGCTACGTAAATCACATTAAACTTGAGCAGTTAGGAGCTTAGATAGTACAGCGCCGTCTAGTGGCGGTTATTTTATTAGTAGCATCGGGATTAAGATGCAAAGACGTACATTTTCGTATATTACATTTAAAATTTTCACACATAGATTTTGAGAAAAAAAAACCCTTAAATGCGCGGACTTTAAATTAAATTGCGGTCAGGTCAGTTATGAACAGTGAATGGGTTTCAAAGAGAATTTCTCCAAATTAGCCAGCTATCGTCAACTTGGCTTCCTATGTGGCAACTTATTTTTGTCGCCAGATTTGCCGGTATTTCGCCAAATTTGGATGTATTTTGCCAAGTTGTTCAGTCTATAGCGCTATTGTGGCAACCCTGTCATTACTACTTTAAAACAGTTACTCATTGTTGAAGCTGATACCGATATCTCCATAGGAAAAATAACATGGCCGCGATCAATGAGGCGGTCCAACCGGAATTGTAAAGAACACACAGAGATTTGGATTTTATATAAATAGATATTTCAGTGTTTTGATAACAATTAAAAGACATCAATGACGAATTATTTTTATAGGGTCGAATGATAAGCCATATGTCACGTATCTTAAAGTTGCGACTATAGACATTACCGATTTGTTTTATATAGCAAAGGTAGTGTTCGGAGAAAATAACTTTTTATATATTTTACTACAAATATTAACTTCAAATAAAGCAAAGTAAACGAGTTAACATATTTAATAGAACTTTCGATTAAATCTGATGAATAATACTCGATTTAGTTATCTTAAGTTAAATATGAAGATAGGAAATAAATAATATCTCAAATATGTTATTTATTATACTATAACACTATACATAAAATTTAATAAAATAAAATTAAACTATTAATCAATTATATTGACGAAGGAATGTATATTTTAATAGTAAGGAAAGTCTATTAAAAATGTATATTATGTAGCAAAAACAAACGTGAGTAAGAATGACGTCATTTTGACGGTTTAAACAACTAGTCAATAAATTTTGGTTTAACTGCAGCTTTAACTTCTTGGCATTGCGAAATTTCAATCATTACATTGTCAAATCGAAAAAAACTCTGTTCTTTTAAATGCAACTTGTTTGAAAACTGCATCTAAATTTACTAATGTTTATGATTTTAAAAATAACTTTTAAACAGGGTTTTATTTTCTTCTATCTTGAACTGTAATCGAATTTTTTTTTCGACTTCTGGTTTTTGATGGATTTACACGTTTTATGGGCCAGAGACCCCCAAAAACATGTTTATACAAAATGTGTGTCTCCCCGTCCGTATGTCCCTCTATCCGTCTGTCCGTGTGTCGCCATTGTACTAGCAAAAAGTGTATGGAGTTATGTATAGAACTGAACCAAATGTTTTTTGTAATTATTTGGTTCTGGCATGCAAGTCCTCTTTCAATTTAGAAATATTCTGCCGGAAGGGAGCGCTGTAATAGAAATGTTTTGTCCATTTTCATTATTGTACCATCGAAAAGTGTATGAAGTTATGCATAGAATTAAACCAAATTTCTTGTGTATGTGTTTGGCTATGTATAGTTTGTCCTCTCTGAATATGAAAAAATTCCGACGGAAGGTGGCACTGTAATAGCGACGTCTGTACCATTTTCATTATTGTACCATCGAAAAGTGTATGAAATTATACATATAATTCAACCAAATTTTTTGTGTATGTTTTTGTCTATGGCCAGCAGGTCCTCCCTGAATTTGAAAAAAATCTACCCGAAGGAGTCGCTGTAATAGCGATGACTGTGCCATTTTCATTATTGTACCATCGAAAAATGTATGAAGTTATGCATAAAATTCAACCAAATTTTTTGTGCATGTCCAAATTTCTAGGGCCAGCAGGTTCTCCCTGAATTTGAAAAAATTCTGCAGAAAGGGGCTCTCTAATTGTGATGTTTGTGCCATTTTCTTTATTGTACCATCGAAAACTGTATAAAATTATGCATACAATTGAACCAAATTCTTGGTGCATGTTTTTGGCTTTGGCTAACAGGTCCTCTTTAAATTTGGAAATATTGCGCGGTACAGGGGCTCTGTAATAGCGATGTCTGTGGCATTTTTATTATTGTACCGTCAATAAGTGTATGAAGTTATCCATAGAATTGAAACAAATTTTTTGCGTATGTATTTGGCTGTGGCCAGCAGGTCCTCCTTGAATGCCGGAAGGGGTTTCTGTAATAGAGATTTTTGTGCCATTTTATTTATTTTGCCATCGGAAAGTGTATGAGGTTATGAATATAATTGAACCAGATTTTTTTCTGTATGCTTTTGGCTAGGGCCAGCAGGTTCTCCCTGAATCTGAAAATATTCTGCCGTAAGGGGGCGCTCTAATAGCGATGGCTGTGCCATTTTCATTATTTTACCATCGAAAAGTGTATGAAATTATGCATAGAATTGAACCAAACTTTTGTGTATGTTTTTGTCTATGACCAGCGTATCCTCCTTGAATTTGAAAATTTTCTGACGGAAGGGGTTGCTGTATTAGCGATTTTTAAGCCATTTTATTTTACCATCGAAAAGTGTATGAAGTTATGAATAGAATTAAATCAAATTTTTTGTGTATGTTTTTGGTTACGGCCAGCAGGTCCTCCTTGAATTTGGAAATATTCCGCTGGAAACGGGCGCTGTGGTAGCGATTTTGTTTAATTTTCTCGGTTTTTCTTAGTTGTATTGGGCATCGGCGACTCGTGCAGCGACTGCAACTCGCGTTCTGCTAAGGCGGTTTTTCCCAAACAGCTGATGTACAACAGAATCAGTATTTATATTATGCTATCGTATGTGGCACAAAGATCGCTATTATTTGTTAATTGTTTAATGGCAACGCCCAAATGAAACACACCTCATTGGTTATTGAGCAGCATTTAATGCATCTCCATACCTATAAAGGGGGTTACCGTAGGGGAACCCTCTTCTGTCACTAAAAGGCGCCAATTTTGTCGCCATCTTGTCGATATCTCTAATAATTCGCCAAATTCCCATAGACTGTCAGTTAAAACCAATAGGGTTTACTTGCTTTCAGAAAATCAACAAATTGAGATATTTTAATGCAACACAAACTAATATTAACTTAAGGGATTACATTAATTATATTTAAGGGAGTTCAACTAAATTAAATTATGAATAAAAGTAACATGATACAATGCTTAGCATGCTTTCCCAAACATGAATTTTAAGTGAGACCAAACTGGTTGCCAAGGGCAGCTAGTATTCTTTAGAATATTAATGGATTAGAATAGGATGGTGCAAATAAATCTGAATTGCAGCTCAGTTGGCATCAATCATTGGCTTTCTATTCAATTTATATTGCCGTGAGACGTTTGATGTTGCTATGGCAACACCCTCTGTTGGCGCATTAACTGACTGGTGATTTTATTAGTTGTAGCAGCTGATCTATCACATACTATTCGTCCTTGGCTACCAGTATGGTCTCCCTTCAATAACGAACAACTATTGATCTTAATAAATATCATGATCGAGATTAACTCGTTTTTACTCCGATTAATTGATTGAAGCAGAGATTTAAGATGAAAATCAAAGTTGGTGTAGTATTGAGCTAACATCTGTAACTACTTTTTTAAACACTAACATGTATGAGATAAAAGAAAGTTTTGGGATTGGCATATCTAACTAGTTTTAGATGTATGTCTATTGTGAATAGACCGATTACGAAATATTGACCCGTTGATACTTAAAACAATATAAATAGATTTTTGAGTTAGATATGAAGATTAGAAATATCATTTATGACTTACTCTTATTATCATGTTTGTGCTTCAATTTAATATGTATAGATGGCAGCAGCAAAATTTCCTTTCCTCCCACAATTCATTATCAGAGAATTGTTCTCCTTTAGTCTTGTGTCGTGTGACTGAAGTTTGTAAGTGATGCTTTTGTTTGTGAAATGTATAGTGATTGTTTATATGTCTACCAGCTGTCTCATCATATAATAGCTGTGTCAATTATTATTTATTAATTACTAAAGATATAATACTTATATTGTGCTATTTATCATAAATAGCAATAAATAAATATAAAATTAATAAGTATCTATTAAAATATTATATAAAAAAGAAATATTTATTTATTAGTAAACAATTCTACCAAATAAAATTTATGTAAAACTCCATTATTATCTTTTTCCTTCATTCATACAGAAGCAAAACAATCTGAGGATTTTCAAAGTTATTTTTATCCCTGGATTAATTTTTATTGCTCATTTTTAAAATCAAATTCTCATTATACTCTCCATCAATGTTTTAAAAAAAATCTATTTCCTTTTTCAGTTTTAAAGGGAATCAGAATTCAACGATTCACTAAACGATGCATGTAACGAACCATTTCTGCTACGAAATCCTAGAAAAAAATATATAAAGTTTTCATGAAATATTAATGAAAAAGAGTAATGTTCCACATCCTGGAATAGAATTTCAATTAGAAACGTTCCGTGGTATAAACTTTGAAAATCAAGTATATTTTTTCCAGGTAGATGGTAAATTTTATTTTTTAAACTATATCAAATCTACTGAATTCTGATGAGAATAAAACTTTATGAAATTTTAACCCTTTAACGGTGGAATTTAAGTAGTTTTTCAAACGCTCAACGGATTTCAGAAAAAAGGGATGTTCTCAAGCCGACTTTCTATAATAATTTTTATGTACTTTTTTGTAATCCAAATAGGTTTATTTGAAATAAAATAAATATTTTTTTCAACTCTGATATTTATTCAGCTGAAACGCAATGACTGTAGAAAATATACATTTTACTTCAATTAGTAAGATAAATGGAAGATGTTCTGTATCGTTAATAAATTTCATATATTTATACTTTATCATACACATATATTAAACAATAAAATTCAGCGACAACAATTTTTTACTACAGTCGGACCTCTATTTAACGAACCTCTATTTGGCGAATTTCTCTATTTTGCGAACTTTTCCTCGGAACCAACAACATTTTGCGAATTTCTTCGTAAAAAAACCCTCCAAATAGCGAATTGTATTCTCTATTTAACGAACTTTTTCTTCTGATGTAATTTTTTTTCTCCCTATTTCTCAAAATATTTCCGGACACTTCAAACTTATTCTTTCTTTTATACATTTTATAAAGCTCAATAACCTCAAATGCTCAATAGCCCAGGTGCCTAACTCAACGAGAGCAGTAAAATCCCTCTCATTCTTTGCATTTCATCCAGGAAATGCAAACTTTCAGTATCCCCTTTTCACACTCAAAAGGGCTGTTCTGTAGTAAATAAGTTTCAGTAATTAAATTTAAGGACGCACGTAGTAATACAATGCTTAAAATTACTTCTTATAATAAATACGATAATGTCATTAAAATTCATTAATTTTAATGTAAATATTTTCTTAAAATTGAAAATACAATATATTTCCGGACAATACATATATTTTTTAATTCTTGTTGTCCTTACAGATTTCTTTTTGATGGGTAAAATGAATAATAATAAAAAAAATAAATATGATTTACAAAAAAATGTGTCATTAATTAAGTTTTTTAATAATGTTTAGTGTTTATGAATTAAAAATCTGTTTTGTGTAGTTTAAAGTATTTAAAAAGGTTCATCTCTATTTAACGAATTTTCCACATAACGAACTTTTTTTCGGGATTTAGCGACTTCGTTAAATAGAGGTCCGACTGTATACACTTATGAGACATTTTCCGTGATAATATTAATTTATATTTATCTTGTGAAACTAACAAAAGTCTCATTTAAAATGATAAAAATTAAAATGATAAAGATAAAAAATGATTCTGTAAAATCTAGTAAAAATGAGAGCTTGAAAATGCTTTTTTCCTATGTACAGTTCTATGGAAATATAGTGCAAGGCATGATAAAAAGAAGTCAGGTCCTTAAAAATATCTTACAGTTTAACAAAAATTCGATCTTTACCAATTGATCTCTAAAAGTAAGAAATATGTTCTGAAACAGTCGAGATACGCGAGTCTGTATGGTAATTTTACTATCTTTCTACTATATAACGGAACTTTGTAACACCTTTTAGGTGCTTTCTTAATTATATATATATAATTAAGAATAATATATATGTATTATAATATATATACCTAATGTACTATATTTAAGTACATACTTATAAGTACGCAACACCTATAGTCACCGTCTAGTTGTCCGTCTGTCTTCATATAACAGCTCAAAAATCTACCCAACCAAATGCTCTGAAATTTAATGCATATATTCGTTGCAGAATTTTGTCAAGTCATTTCACATTTTATGAAAATCGAATCAAAACTTAAAAAGACATTAATAAAAGTTTTCTTCATTATATTAAATGTGATCATAAGTAGTAAATTGAATGATATCTCATGATAGGTCATGATTATGCGTTGCCATGCTGATGACGTCCTATTTAAGTTGGAGTCTTATTATTTCCGTATTACTCAATTTAATGTGTATAATCGTAATAAATTTTGTATTGATGCATTTTTGCATAAGCGTGCAGCAGCTATTGCACCAAGATTTGAATATTTATAAAATTATAGATATAGTACGAATGTACAATCGTGGAGAAAAAAAAGTTAACACCCCCTAATAACTCCTCAACAAATTAGCGTAGAAGAAACTTACTGGTACCGAACGATTGGAAATAAAGTCTTCTTTTAAATGATGTATATAAAATTTGTTTAGGAGGCCATCTACATATTAAAACGAACCCAGATTTCATTTTTTTTCAATACCAATACCCAATTTCAACAAGATATTTCAAATTTTCTGTTCAAACAATGCCTAAACACCAAATTTAAAGTCATTTCAAAGATAAGTTTTTGAATTATAAACATTCAAATTTAGTGCTTCTAATGTTAAATTACATTTTCATATTTTTATTAATATCTCCTGAAATTATACCCCTAATGCACTATTTTTTTGTTGAGCAATAATTTCTAAAATACCCAAACATAAATACGTTGAATTTGCAATTTTTGTAATTTTATGATATGAATTATGAATTATGAAATTAATATTCAAAAAAGTTATGAATTGCAACCTACAATTTTTTTTTATGGATTTAGATTTATTAAGTCCTGCTTTATGGAAATTCAAAATTTCACATTTTTCTTCCAAGTAGTTTTCAAATTATGCTTAAAAAACGACAAAATGATGGTTTAAGGGGCCGTCTATGATAGAAGTGACTAGATATTTTGAAATTTCTTCTGCTATCCTGTAATCTAACAGTCTTCAATGACTGTTTAGATGCCTTGATCAAGAAGGAGGTTCTCTCAGTCAGAAATCGAATACTGAGTTTCAATTTGGATACAGCCCCTAATACGCTCGTTTTAAAATAATTAATTTCTCGGTAATTTATCGCACAAATTACATAAAATTTATTTTTAAACTAATTGAAGGGTGTAGAGTTCATTTATTCTTTCAAAATTGGTATGTACTATGGAGACGTCAAACCAAATAGAGACGTCAGATACAAGGAATCATATCCAATTACCAGTTGCTTAACCAAGATGTTGCTAACGCGGATCGAAGTGCGCGGGCAATCATTATCCCTTGGCGAACTCCACTATCTAATTCTATGATAGTCTGGCGGAAAACACTGTACGCATAGTAGCATACGTGAAGTAAAAGTTGTTGTTCAAGTGTTACTCCACTGCACTGCTACACACTGGTTCCCTTACTCCAATTACTCCATTACACTTTTACGCTACTCACAAAATTCAAAAGCCTGCAGCAGACGAATCGCTTTAACTATACTGTGTTCGAAGCGACGTTTTTTTTAAATTATTATTTATCTCCATGTGAGCATTTTTAGCATTTTGTTGTTTTAGAATATTGATCTATTCATCGAAATCTTTAGATGAAATTTGTATGTAATATGAGTGACATTTGAATTTTATGTACGATGAGTAATTATTCCCATGTCCTCTTACATTCATCGAAATCTTTTGATGAACCTTGTATGTAATATGAGTGACATTTGAATTTTATGTACGATGAGTAATTATTCCCATGTCCTCTTATATTCATCGAAATCTTTAGATGAACCTTGTATGTAATACGAGTGACATTTGAATTTTATGTACGATGAGTAATTATTCTCTTGTCCTCTGATATTCATCGAAATCTTTAGATGAACCTTGTATGTAATATGAGGGACATTTGAATTTTATGTACGATGGAAATTATTCTCATGCACTGTAAAAAAAAAAAAAAAATGTAAAGTTACTAGGGTTTTTCTAGGACACTGGTATTCCTAGAACTTTTTATGTAACGGCAACAAGAAAAATTCCTGTAACAGACGCGGCTACAGGAATTTTTGTTGTTGCCGTTACATAAAAAGTTCTAGGAATCCCAGTCTCCTAGAAAAACCCTAGTAATTTTACATTTTTATTATTATTATTATTTTTTTTTTACAGGGTGTTCTTTTATATTCATCGAAATCTTTAGATGAACCTTGTATGTAATATGAGTGACATTAGAATTTTATGTATGATGGATAATTATTCTTTTTAATAGGTAAATTCAATCCACAAACGAATCTTTCGTCGACTGAATAAAAAAAGAAACATATTAATGGGAGACTAAATTCGAAAATACGGAGAAAAATAGTTCTGTAAAATATTAGTGTAGAAACGACTATTTAGGTGATAAATTTTGAAACAAATGGAGTAAAAACTATCAATTGTATTAAATAAATCAGTGTTTTGAGTGCTTAAAAGTCTTTAAAATTATAACAAAGAAAATGCAATTTAACAATTGTGAGATATCGAAGCATTTTATTAAATATTTGAATGTATCAAGTTAACTTCATTATGTAATTCATTTCTGAAATAAAAGAACATTTAAATACAGAAAATTTTTCGTCTGCTATCTTGTAATTCAAATTTAAATTGGAAAAATTTTATAAATATTTCTGGTTTCAAATGGTTTAGTTTTTAGATTATTAACACGTTAGTGATAAGAGTCATTATTTTGAAATTCAGACAAAAAAGAGATATTTTGATAGTTGTATTTTTTGATTTGCTTGATATTTTTTTATGTTGAAGTAGATCACATTTAATGAATAATATGCAATTTTGAAGCCCTGAAAAAAATTTCCCTTCCCTGAAGAAAATTTCGAAGTTCAAGGTTGTGACCGTCATTTTTCATGAAAAGTGAAATGCGAGTATGTTTGCAGTGCTAAAGCTTGAGAAAGCAATGACATCCCAAAATTCTTTTGTGATGAAATATTAGGATAACACTAACTGCTTAGTAAACTGTATTAGTTTCCATTGGGCATTGTTATTTTACATTGTTACGTTGCCTCAAAATGCAATGAAAATGACGTTTTTGTCCGTTTTCTGCTCGTATTTTATTATTTAAGCAATAGTACCACAAACGTTTTCTTATAGAATACCGAAGTGTAGTACTAGGACAATCTAAATAATATAATACTTTACTGGGATATTGCTGCTGTTAGCAGAAATAGTCTGTTAAATATTCAAAAATTTCAAAATCGGCAACATTTCAATTAGTCTTTTCTCAAAAAAGCGTCACGGTTCAATAAAACAAAATGTATCATAAACAACAACATATCAAAACATAGGTAGTTGAAAATATGTACACTGGTGGGAAAAAAGTAAACACCCCCTACTAATTCCTCAACAAATTATCGTAGACAAAAGTTACTGGTACCGAACGATTAGAAATAAAGTCTACTTTTAAATGACGTATAGAAAATTCGCTTAGGGGGCTATCTACATATTAAAACGAATCCAAACTTCATTTTTTTTTCTATGGCAATACCCAATTTTAACGAGATATTTCAAAACTTTGGCTCAAACTATGCCTAAAAACCAAATTTCAAGTCATTTGAATGAAAAGTTTTTGAATTATAAACATTCAAAACTGAGTTCTTCTATTGTTAAATTATATTTTCATATTTTTATTTATAACTTCTGAAATTGTGATCCTAATGTCCTAATTTTTTGTGTACCAATAATACTAATATACCCAAACATAAATACGTTGAATTTGCAGTTTTTATAATTTTATGATATGAATTATGAAATTAATATTAAAAAAATTATGAATTGCAACCTACAATTTTTTTCATGGATTCAAATTTATTAAGTCCTGCCTTATGGAAATCCAAAATTTCACATTTTTCTTCCAAGTAGTTTTCAAATTATGCTTAAAAAACGGCAAAATGATGGTTTAAGGGGCCGTCTATGATAGAAGTGACTAAATATTTTGAAATTTCTTATGCTATCCTGTAATCTAACAGACTGCTTAAGGTGCCTTGATCAAGAAGGGAGCTCTCTCGGTTAACAATCGAGTACCGAACTTTAATTTGGAAACAGCCCTTAAAATACGCTCGTTTTAAAATAATTAATTTCTTAGAAACTTACGGTTCGAATTGCATAAAAGTTTGTTTTTAGACTAATTGAAGAATGTAGAGTTCATTTATGCTGTCAGAATTGTGTACTGCTATTGAAAAAAACAAAGTTATCGTTCGTTTTAATGCGTAGATGGCCCCTAAGCAAATTTTATATACATCATTTAAAAGTCGATTTTATTTCCAATCGTTCGGTACCAGTACCTTTCTTCTAAGGTAATTTGATGACGAGTTATTAGGGGGTGTTTACTTTTTTTTCTACGACTGTACAAACACATGGAAAAGAAAATTGACTTTTAGAAAAAAAAAATAACAAAATTTATAAAAACTCACAGTCAAAATATCCCTTTCAAATTACCCTTTTTTCCATTTAGAACATGGAAGGGGAAAGAAAAGGGGATATTTCACTTTCTCATAGGGCAAAAACATATCTAGCAGAACGAGAAATGGGATGTTTCGTTTTCTGATAGGGAGAAAGTATGATAAATGACAGTGACTTTGTGACTTTTGACATTTTTTTTCTAAAAATATGACAAGGCCCCACTTTGTTTTCTTTTCCATGTGTTTGTACATACTTCTAACTACTACGTGATATATTTTGTTTTATTGAACCGTGACGCTGTTTTGAAAAAAGACTAACTGAAATGCTGCCTATTGTGAAATTTTTGAATATTTAACAGACTGTTCCTGCTAACAGCAGCAATATCCAGGTAAATTATTAAATTATTTAGCTTGTCCTGGTAGTACACTTTGATATTCTATAAGAAAAATTTTGGGGCTCTATTGCTTCAATAAGAAAATACGTGCGGAAAACGTACAGAAACATCATTTTCATTGCATTTTGAGGCAACATAACAATGTAAAATAACAATGCCCCATGGAAACGAATACAGTTTACTAAGCAAGAAGTGTTATACTAACATATTACCATAAAAGAATTTTGGGAAGTCGTTGACAGTGAAGGGATTTTTTTTTACAGTGAAGAGAAAAAAATTTTACGGGCTTCAAAATTGCACATTATTCATTAAATGTGATCTACTTCCACATAAAAAAATATCAAGCAAATCAAAAAATACACCTGTCACGCTTCATCTGATTTTCAAAATAATGGCTTTTAAGGTAAATGCTGAAGTCGAGATTAATATAGTGAGTTCATGAAGTCATTTAATTAAAAATTTTTAAGTTGACTTCTGATGCTGTTTTATTAAGATATATTTTGTGAAATATTTGGAAACTATGTCTAATGCTCGAACGTAACATGATTTTAAATTTTAAACTGAACCCAAACCGAATTTTGGTACTTCTTCCTGTTTCATAAAAAACACTACTTACTCGGATGAAAGTTTATGGTATAAATGTATGTATTCACGGCAAAATGACAATTAGTGACAAACGCACATACACTGTCAGAAAAAAACTGTAAATTTATGAGCCTTTGCTGTTCAATTACGGGCAACAGTCTTATTTGATGAAAAACGGTCTGATCCACTAAAAAAATACGGTACGACCCTATACATTTTCCTCCGCTAGGGTGTAACCCTTCGTTTTAATCGTGTTAAGAAAAATAATGTCAGTTAACCGCGACCATAACGTATTTTTTATACCGCCAAAAATGCGATTATGTAATGATATTATAACGTGCTACTTGCTACGGAACTGTAAGTAAAGTGTTATTGTGTTTTGAAGTGCATTATATCCTTGCCCCGTAAAATTACGAGCTGCACAAAATGATGGGCATGTAATTTTTTTTCACGGGGCATGACTGGAATCTCTGCTTCCGGCCTCTGCCCGTAATTTTACAAGGATACTTTTGGATACTTAAAAAAAATAAGGGAAAACCACATATTCTTGGAGTTCTAGCCCATCTGTTACGCCAACTGTAAAATCAAAAACCATAAAATACGGTACGACCACACAAATTTTCTCCGCTAGTGTGTACACGTTGACAAAAAATGCTGGGCACGGATTGTTTTTTTTTTTTTCTTTCTTTTTTTTTCTTTCTTTTTTTCTTTTTTTTTTTTTTTTTACGGGGTATGACTTGAATTTCTGCTGCTGGTCTCTTCCCGTAAATATTTTTAACATTATACCCATCCACAAATTAACCTATGCAGATAAATATAGATGTACGATTTTTTTCTATTTTTGTTAAAGCAAAAATATTTTTCAGTCGTTGATATTGTTTAAAATCACACAGTTACTGTCACACAGCGTTACTATATAGTCATACTCTTATAGTCACACATTCACATAATCAGATATCTATCACATAGTGTTATTACATAGTTAATAATCTATGAATGCTTTGATTATTAATTATGCACTTATTCATTCAATAAAATGTGAGCCAATCTCGAACGGGGAGAGAAAGGAGGATACTTATCAATATCTGGAGTGCCCCCTCTCGACATTCTGAATAATTTACAGAACACTGTGTGTTCAAATAAACAGTATAATAAAAATAAATAAAAACATAGATCTTAGTTTTTTAAAGTTAAAATGTTTCAATTTGATAAAATGATCTGATATGATGCATAATACATTAATTTCATTCATAAAGATAATTTTTTTTCTATTTTATGCATGAAACAGGAACTGAATCGAAATACAGTAATTGGATGGAAATACAGAATCTGCCTTGACGGGCAATAAAAGGTCCTACAAATAAGTTGGACAAAGGATTACAAATAAAAGGTCGTTGGACCACGTGTTTGATCCACATTTTTGACCTGAACGTTAAATTTCTGTTACAGATGCGCGTAAAATGACATGAGCAGAAAATACGATTAATAAAAAATGATATGAACACCCCCACTCAGCAGCATCTTTAAAATTTCTATTGATTATATGATGAATTATGAAAAAAAAAAATATGTCGAGAAATATGCTGATTTATTTGTAAAAATTATTTGTAAAAGAACTGTAATCTTTTAAAATATTACATTGAGTTAATCTTTATTTAAAACTTAGAATTAACCACTTGGAAGCTCTGTTTATAAAACTTAAATTTGAACACCATTACAAACAGTAAATGGACAAAACCGCTCTCGTTACATATTTAAAAACTTGAAATTCTCAAATATATTTATAATTTAAATAAACGTTTAAGGATAATTAAGTCTCACAAGAATCAAATGTGTTACATTTTTCGTGACTGAGTTCATTAAAGTTGCTTTGCACTCAGTCTGCAATTAAGTATGTTTGTTTAATAAGCGGATTACGAATATTTTAGTTATAACTATTTTCAATCATTTGCAAACAGGAACTAAACGAAACTTAATATATTAAAGTGATGTAACTGCAAGAATTACAATTCTTTTAGTTAAAATTAATGAGTTATTTTCTTGTTCAATAGTTCACGTTCTCCTGTGAAGAAAATTGGAAAGTCCATTTAATAAAGAATAGTAACATTTCTTAACAAAATTCATTTTATCGAAACAGTACATGTTATATTTAAGCGTATTTTACATAATTAATAAATCACAATCTTCGTTTCCGAGGAATTAATTATTTTAAAACGAGCGTATTTTAAGGGCTGTATCCAAATTGAAGTTCCAAACTCGATTGTTAACCGAGAGAGCCGCCTTCTTGATCAAGGCACGTTTAAGCGTCAATGAAACCTATTTGATTACAGAATAGCAGAATAAATTTAAAACATTTACTCACTTCTATCATAGACGGTCCGTTAAACTATCATTTTGCCGTTTTTTAAGCATAATTTGAAAACTACTTGGAAGAAAAATGTGAAATTTTGGATTTCCATAAAGCAGGACTTAATAAATCTAAATCCATCAAAAAAATTGTATGTTGCAATTCATAATTTTTTTCGAATATTAATTTCATAATTCATATAATAAACTTATAAAAATTGCAAATTCAACCTATTTATGTTTGGGTATATTAGTATTATTGCTACACAAAAAATTAGCTCATTAGGAGCGTAATTTCAGTAGATATAAATAAAAATAGGAAAATGTAATTTAACATGAGAAGTACTAAATTTTGAAATTCAAAACTTATTTCTATAATTCATATTCAATATATATAATTCTATAATTCAAAAACTTATCATTCGAATGAATTGAAATTTGGTTTCTAGGCATATTTTGAACCGAAGATTTGAAATATCTTGTTAAATTTGGGTACCGCCATTGAAAAAAATGAAGTTTGGATTTGTTTTAATATGTATATGGCCCAGTAACTTTCGTCTACGATAATTTGTTGAGGAGTTAGTAGGGGGTGTTTACTTTTTTTTCCACGACTGTACATATGTTAATATAATGAAAAAAAAAACCATTCATGAATTAAAGTACGCACGCATGATCGTGCGTAAGACTCAGCAGCGACAAGAAGTATAAAATCGACCTTAAAATATTGAAGCAAAAATGTGTTAATAGGTGTATGGTCCGTCCCCACTTTTAATTATACAGCTCTCACAACGTAAATTCATACTATAAATTAGGCAGTTTATGAGTTACTGTTATAGTTACTCTCACTCTTCCAGCAACGCTGATTTTAGGCCCTGTCTGTTCCTGGTAGTGGAGAGCTAGTTCCGATTGCCCCCCCCCCCCCCAGAGCGTCCCAGGCCTGCCCTGCATGATTTAGGCCTGAAGATCTGGTTGCGAATCCATTAACCGAATATTCTGACTTTTAAGAAATTCGTCGAACAAATGAGCTCTATCTAGGCACGCGTTGTAGTCCATTAAAATGAAATGAGGGCCAACTGCATACCTGAAAAGGCGAACATAACTCCCTATACCTCACATCAGTCACCGAGCCTTTGCCAAACACAGAGAGGTGTGTGCGCCCATCCAAAATAATGCCTACTCAGACTATGAAATCTTCGCCGCCTTAGTGTTATCTTTCTCGGACTCTGGAAGGCAGGTAGGGGATCCCTGGTTATCTCCAGATTAACGTACGTCGAAAATTAGTATTTAGGATGAACCGAGATTCGTCAGTGAATAGAACTGTCCCATATTGATCCCCGGTCCGAAGTCTATGATCTCTCCAACATGCTAAAAGCGTACTCCTGTGTGCAGAAGTGAGTGGGACGCGCAAACAACAGGTCTTATTGCAATCAACTATCTGCAATGTAGCCTTCTGCAAGCCTTTGAAACTCGGCTTTTGTGGCTGCATATAGGTCAAGAGAGAGATGAGAAACTGTTGAACCCCTGTTACATATTGCTGTAATGTATAAATAACGATCTTCATTGACGTTCATGTCTCTTGGATGACCTTGCAAAGACCTTGCTCTGTGCCTCAGGTATCCTTAAACTGATTCCCTAACTTGGACAAGACGTTGAGAGTTACATTGAAGTCTATGGGTATCTGCACTTGAGAGTGCCCTGTTTCCGGTCTCTCCGATTCTCCATGTCATTACGTCATTCAAACGTTAGTGGTTACTCATTTTTACTGTTTGTTTTTTAATTTAATCGAATGTTGCAAAGAAACACTATGATATTAGGTGAGATGTGCGAGCGAACAAAACGCGAAAATTACCACGCTTGCTTATAAAACCTGTTCCTCTATTCGCTCCACCCATACACACGTTTATACTTGCATATTTGACACTAAAGAGTTGAATCTTTGTTTCGAAATATTACTTTTACCTTCGTTCATTATTTTTCATTAAATTTGACAACATATGAAAGTTCTCTTAATTCTGAACATGAGTGTACCTCAAATTGCCAGAGCAAGGGTGAATTTCAAACTTCATCACTATGTATAAGCTGATGAAGGTGGATGTCCTCTAGAAATGCACAACTTGCTTAATCCATATTTGACCATCCTTTTACATATAGAACAGCAAACATTTCTAGCTCATGCTCATAAAATATTTGTGTCATTGCTTTTGTTTCAGAATTACATTACTGCGAAAGGATCATTCATGACACTGACTTGATCTTTAATTTTTATTTTTTTTTTAATTTATTTTTAATAAATTTTCAAAATATGACAAGTATGAGAGTTTGGATGAAAACGTCGTTGTAATCAGAAAGTTTAGAGCATCAATTAATTATCAAATTTTCTGTCGTGTTCTGTCGACAGAACGACGAATTTTCTGTCGTTTGCATTAAATCGGGCTTAGCCGCTTTACTATACCTTTACCTCACTTCCATACCTCTAGCTCTCTCCGATCGCTAGTATTTTCAGAATAAAGGGACTTTCCTATGCATCCTGTATATTGATATACTTTATATAAGCTAGTACATTCGCAATTATTATAAAAAGAAAATTATTTAAAAAATCATCAATTCTTCTACATTGTTTCTGAAATATTTAGAAGGAAATCTGCACTAGAGAAAATACATTTTATGCTATTTTTATTTAAAAAACCTGATAAATAGAACATATATATTGTAAAAATATTTAATATGTTGATATATTAGAAACAGCCTCAAAGGTAAATTTATAAAACAATATATCAAACAAAGTACTTCACCTTATAAGGAAAAAAGTTGGAAATTGCTCGTCAAACGTGGCAAATGAGGTGCGTTCGTACTATAACTAGTTTTATAATTATTTTTTGCACCGCATATTGTACTAAATGTATATTTTTTTGCACTACATAAGTGCATAGCCTGTAACATCCTTAAAATGCACTTGCAATATTTTTTTCCCATTCCCCGTAATGTAACGGAAAACTTTTGACTGTCCCTGTCATTAAACTATACATCCGATGTTCATAAACTTTGAAATGGCTCGACAAAATTTTGCAGCAATTATATATTTAAAATTTCAGACCATTCGGAAGGCTGTAACATCATTAAAATGCACTTGCAATAATTTTTCCCATTGGCGTAATGTAACGGAAAACTTTTGACTGTCCCTGTCATTAAACTATGCATCCGATTTTCCTAAAATTTGAAATTGCTTGACAAAATTTTGCAACAATCATACATTTAAAATTTCAGACCATTTTTGGGGGTAGTTTTTGCTCTGTTATATGCGGACGGACAGGCGGACAGACGGACAGACCGACTGAACGACGACTATAGGTGCTACGTATTTATATAATTACGAACGCACCTAATAAGGGTATTATAGTATAATTTTTTGTAAATTAAACTATGAAAATATTAATTGCTTCTAGCCTAAAAATAAAATTAGAATAGCAAAAAGTCTAGATAACGTTTGAGTTTCCTATATTATTTTTACATAACATATGTGCATATCATTTCTGATCTCAACATCCTTTTATACAAAACACAATGACGAGTATTGTATTAACTAAAATTTTTAGATACATAAAGGCGATTAAAAAGTTTCCGTTTGGGTCGCGGCTGCAGCGTATATGCATATTAGTGCATCGCCGAAGCAGGTATTCAAGCACTGACATCAAGCAAGGGATTATTATGGCATTCGTTTATTTCGGATGTGTGTATGAAAAGACTGAAGCGTTGGTACCAAATGCGTCCAAACAGGACTACATTGTTATTATTCTTTTTTGACATCCCATAGACAAAAACAGGTAGACACTCGTATCAGTATTCATTTGAAGTTTTGAATTTTTTAGAAACCGTTCTTAGTACACATTTACATCTTAAAATTAACCTTCATATCAAATTCCAAGATTCTTGTATAACGGTCTATCACCTCTCTGGTGGTAGTGGCACTAACATAAAATACCTATGTTGAAACAGAGACTGTCACCATTAATTTGCCAACATTAATTTTGAAATCGGTTCGTTATTTCCTAATATTTAATAAAAAACTTAAGGGGGTCCGAGACACATTTTAAAGTAATTTTTATTTAATGAGTTAAAATTCTGAATTTTTTTGTGATGATTAACCATATTCTTTGTAGACAAAATCACATGATAAAACTTCTCATTTTCTTTCTTATTTAAAATTTATTAAAAAAAAGTGGGGTAAGTAAAATTCGTTATAACTCGAATGGTTATTTATAGAATTTCATTTCGTTTTCATTTAAATAAACATAAATACATAAGTTTTAATTTAGATTCAGCATTTTTAAAAATATTAATATTTTAAAAAATTTAAAATATTTAACGAAAAACTTAAAAAAAAAGTGGTGCAACTTTTAATTAAAAATCTTATTTTCAAAAGTAAATATTTTTTTCAAATATGCTGAATCAAAATTAAAGTAAAATAATTGAAAAGACGTGTTCCAAGTTTGAACCATTTATCTTTAACGGTTCTTGAGTTATAAGAATTTAAACATGAGAAATGGTGAAAAAACCCATCATGAAGGAAAACGCATTTTTACAAGAAGTCGTTTCCATGACAACCATTGCTTGAAAGCTGGATTTTGAAAACAAACCAAAACGAAAAAAATAAAATTTCTTGTTCTAATTAAGATAGAAACATGATTTAAAAGTCATTTTAAACAGAAAAAAAAAACAGGAAATCTTTTAATGTAATAAAATGTTTTTTACAAAATTTGAAGATTTTTGTGTCCCGGACCCCCTTAATTTAGAAAGTTTTGAAAGCGGCATAAAATTTATTCTGTGCAAGATCACAGACTGTCGCCATTGATTCGCAACCATTACTTTTGTGATCGGTTTATTATTTCCTGATATTGCGTAAAAATCGTAATTTAGGACTTTTATAGAATGTTTTTCGCTCCTTCTCTTCGCCTCACCCCTTTTAAATTTCTTATTTATTTTCGACAGTTCTTAGAGGGTATTTAAATTTTATTCATCGTAGAATGAAGAATGTGTGTGTCGAAAAGCATGTCTGTCAAAAATCTCAGTAGTGGAATTGTGGTCAAAATTCAGAGCTGATCGTGGTTCGACTCGAGATGCAAATCGATCTGGGAGGCCATCTAAATATCCAATACCGGCAACAATAAGCGGGCAATTGATTCGCTTAGGGCGAAACGTAGAAAGAAAAATTTTACCAAAGGGTAACCTGGTCAACCTGGGTCAACCTGGTAAAGCAGTGAAATGTTTGCCTAAATGCTGAAGGCGATTTTCATGACTGGCAAACCAAATCTAGATTGCACAGCCTTTGAACGGAAACTTTTTGATCCCACTTATAGTACAATGAAATTTCGTTAAAACAAGCTGTTTTATTAAAATTGCAGGTAATAAAATATCAAAGAAAAACGTATGAACAAATTACTTCATATTTTGTAGCACATAGGTCTAACACGGTTCCTCTGATTAGTATTTAAATTGCTATCTTTTATAGTATTAAGGGTGTCCGGGACACAAAAATCTTCAATTTTTGCGAAAACATTTTGTTTCATTAAAACTTTCTCTGTTTTTTTCTGCTTAAAATGACATTTAAACCATGTTTCTATCTGAATTAGAACAAAAAATATTAATTTTTTCGTTTTGGTTTGTTTTCAAAATGCAGCTTTCAAGCAATGGCTGTCATGGATACCACTTCTTTTAAAATTGCGTTTTTCTTCATGATAGGTTTTTCACCATTTCTCGTATTTAAATTCTTATAACTCGAGAACCGTTAAAGATAAAGGATTCAAACTTGAAATATATCTTTTTCAATTGTTTTACTTTAATTTTGATTCAGCATATTCCAAAAAAGTATTTACTTTTGAAAATATGATTTTTTTAAAAAAAGTTGCACCACTTTTTTAAAAAAATTTTTCGTTAAATATTTTTCATTTTTTTTATAAATTAATATTTTTTAAAATGCTGAATCAAAATTAAAACATATAAATTTCTGTTTATTTAAATGAAATAAAATTAAAATTTTATAATATTTCGAGTTATAACGATTTTAAATTACCTCTCTTTTTTAATAAATTTTAAATAATTTTTTTTTTAATTATTGTCGGAGCACAGCTCCGGCTTCCCTGCAAAAATTACACTTATTGTTAACACGATAGCGTCCACAATATTTGACGCATCGATACAAAAAAATGAGCTGGACGTTGGTTGGGCCAAAATCTCGGCGCATATTGAAAATCATAAATATTCTTCAACCCTAACAGCCTGAAATGTCTGCTCAAAATTTTCCCATAGAGATAACATTGCGAGTTTAATTCTATATATTTGAAAAATAAGGCTTTCTTTTTTTAGTCATGTACCTTGAGCTTTTTTTTGCACCAATTTTAATAATTCTTTTTTTTAATGAAAGCTGTCTCTTTGTAGATTTGCCCGCACTAGCTATTTTTTAAAAAAAATATTCCCATTTTTATATTTAAATTTGAAATTAAAAAAAATTCTATGAATTTGTTTCAAAATGGTAGCAATTAAATTACTTCCATTGTTGTAAAGAAAGGAAAAATAATAAGGTTTGCTTATCTTTATTGATGCCATTTTCTCATAAAATTCAAAATAAACTTTCTGAAAAAATTGAACAGAAAATGACGTCATGCTTTAATAAAATACTCATGTTTTCCGCAAAAACCTGTTATAATTCAATTCTTTTTCATTCATTGAGTTTGAGACGCTTGGTGAAATGCTTCAATGAGGCAAAATGGCATCATATTTAAATGAAAACGATCATTTTCTCTGACAAAAGTAAATATTTTACTACGAACACCTCTAAAAGATATAAATTTCTGGAATTTTACTCGCCGATACAGAGATTAGAATCACAAGTCAAGAGTGCGAATGTTCACATTCAAAGTCGTAGTTGACAAACTTGATTTCAAGTTTAGAAATATATGTATTAATCACATATTGCGCATTGTAATATTTTTGAAATTGTGAATGTAAATATAAGAGATGCGTATGCAAATTATGAGACTGTGAAAATAACACAAAGTTTAGATTTTACGCGAAAAATAATTCCATGATTAACTTAAGGTGAAATCATTTTTTTAAAATTTTCAATCGGCAATTTTAAACGGCACAGATGTGATATACGACATATATTGGCGCGATTTTTTTCTGACGCCAATATCATGTACGCAACGGGTACTTAACTGGCGCCAAAGTGTCGTTATTTTGCTTGATATGGTAACCCGGATGTTATTGTTTGTGCTGTTGAAGTTTTCCCCGAATTGCCGTGGGAAAAAGATCGCGCCAATAATCGTATATGACATCTGTGCCTTTTAAACATAACAGCCTCAATGGGTAATTTCATCAAAATTACATATCTTGATTAGGTATAATAAATAATGCCGTTTAATTTTTTAAATATTTTGTACAGTCGAAGTGTATGGAATTAGTATTTTGGTAACTTTAAGTTAAAAATAATGTTTTAAGAGACTAAGTAGTAACCTATGTATGAGTTTGTTTTTAAACAATATCTTTCGTCGAAATTCGACGAGATTCTTTCCGTTATTAATTAAAACATTAGCTCCATTGCTGTAAATTATGCATTTTTACTTCATACGGATCATTATGGAGTCGAATGTTGAAGTCGATGTTCATATATTGGTGACCTGAGATATAGATTGACCGCCCCCCCCCCCTTTCAGAAGTTTTACGTTCTACGTATGTAAAAACCACTATTTTTTCGAACTTTTCATTCTTTGTAAGCTTCCAAATCGATGCAATTCATTTTGAATTTTAAATTAAGAGAAACGAAAAGAAAATCGAATACGGAAAATACGATTTTAGGCATTAGTCGAATAGCTACGAGTGATACTCAAAGAAATCGAGAAAATATAATGTCATGTATGCATTACTTATATGTATGTATTCTTATGTATGTATGTTTGTATTCAGACGAATGTATGTTTCTATTGGGAAATTTTCGTAATCGGGTTTGTAGGCAAATTCATAATTTACTGAGCATTGTTTGATGCGCAACGTTAACAATTTGGTAGCTGCCCCAATTACTGACGATTACTCATTTTCTTTTAATTCATCGTAAGTGAATAAATTTCAACTGAAATGCAAGTGAACATTTTGAAGTAAATGAGATAAGCATTCTTTTTGTCAAGATGTACACTAGAAAACAGAAATATGTAGATTACAAAATAAAAAATTCCTGTACGGGTTGGAAAAGGTAGCTTCCCTATTTCTTGGTTTTAAGATTTTAGCTAATTTTACTGGAGAACACGAAGTTAAAATGCGAAGAACCCGGTTAGAGAAGAATCATCAGTAGGGAATTTTTAGTGGGAATTTCGCCAAATTAGTCAGATACAGCCAGATTGGCTTAATTTGTGTCGACATATTTTTGGTCGCCAAATTTGGCTATATTTCGTCCAAATGTCGCGAAGCTTAGCGATAAATGCGACGTTAATGTATATTACTATGATCGCTTATGCTTATGATCGGAGAAATGGACACAACAATGAAAGATAATTCGTGAGAAATCATGTTTACTTTTTAGTAAACATGATTTTTATTAATCTGCTGCCTAGATTTAGAGTACATTTTAAGAAATATACATATTCTATATGTGCAACGTTATACACAGAAGTTTCGAAAATGACGGTTAAAAGAAAGTAATTCAAATGTATAGAGTTATTCAGCTTAATTCTATGTGGAGAAGTCGCATAAAAATAACCCAGATGCTTCCTAATATTTTCATAATAACGATATAACAACAACTCAGATGAATAAAGATATCAAGTTTGATAGAGGAGTATAGCAGACTATCTATGAGTGTGTGTTACAAACCTGTTGCCATATTAAATAAGTGGGGGCTGTGCCAGACGAGCAAGTCTTTGAAGGAGCTTTGAAGTTTTCTGCCGCTAACTCGAGGGATCGAGTTCTAAAAGATCGGAGCTAAACTAAAAAAATCGAAATCTCTCAAATACATCCGGGAGTAATTCTTTATCTTTGCCGTAGATTCTCTTATCCAATGGTTTCTCTTTACTTTTAACATTTCTGAATTATTATAAAGAACAACAAATTATGCTGCCTTCAGTTATGCACTGAAAAGCTTTTGTCTTTGCAAATAAAGGTTACAAATTTCCCTAAATCAACTTTTATTATTGGAAAAGGAAGAGCTGTAAAATGTACAAAAATCAAAGACATTAGTAAAACAATCATAGAGCAGTTAGGATCAGAAGCCATCATTCTTTTTTTGGCACTAACAGGTACTGCTGCATTTAATGTCAAAGACAAGGTAACTCACTCAGTGCTTAAAGAACCAACGTGTTTTAAATAATTCGCTAATTTAAAAATTCAGCAATACATCTACAGCTCAGAATGGATACAGTGTTATTTCTCATTATTGACGAATGTTCAATGATAGGATGTCGTCTTATGGCTGACCTTGAACAAAGATATCGCGAAGGTAAAATAGATAGCATTTAGCCTTTTAAAGGCTTATTTGTTTAAATCGTTGGACGTATTAGGTAGTTACATCGCGTAAAAGACATCACTCTATATAAGAGACATTCTTTAAAAGTCATTTTTATTCTTCGCGATCAAAAAATGCTTAGAGCTTTTAAAAAATGTTTCACATTAACAAATTCATTGAGACAAAACGACGATCAGCATACAGTGTTCCTAAAGACTCTGAACTCGCTTTGCGTGAGTCAAGTTTTTGACTACCTCTCACCCCTTATGGAACGACGCAAAGATATACTGCTTTCGGCTAGCTTGAATGATTTGAAGGTGCCACATGTCTTTTTCTCAAAACCAAGCAAGCTAAAGAATATAATCAATAAGTACTTCTTAAATCAAAGAGCGGGCACCAATAAACAAGAATTTTAGCAAATCATAATGATTAAATAGCAAGATGGAGAGAAAATGATCACGCGTCTGGACTTCAGTCTAGACTTTCCTCAGCAGCTGGATGCAGGGTTATGCATTATGCTACATACCAATATCTGAACCGAGTGAGAATTTGTAAACGTAAGTACGATAAAAGATATTGCCTATGGTCCACGTTTTCAACCTCGAGGTTTGTCACAGTCCATAATAGTTGATTTTGTTGAGTATCATGAGCCATTTCTAACTGTATTTTTGTTTATCAAACCTATTTGTAAATATTGGAAAAAAGAAGAAAAAGTTAGTTACCTTTAACTGTTGGATACCTTGCCACCATACATAGATCCTCGAGTTTAACATTGTCAAAAACTGCTGTGGATATCCATCTAAAGGTGTTGTCACATAAAACAACTTATGTCATTTTTACTGTAGTTTGTCATTCAGAGAAAGTTCTAATGGAAGCAATTTTCGCTAAGGACAGGCTTTAGCTAAATTAGAAGTATGGGAGCATTTGCTGACAGATTGGAATTTGTGCATTACCCGATGCAACTGACGACTGAGTTAAACACTTTAAAATGAGGTATCGACGATTCTTATTCCAAACTTACTTTTATACTATTAAACAGCAATCTAGAAAATAAAACATTTTTTTAAATAATATCTTTTAAGTTTACGCGCCTCCAAGCTCCGACATTTCGGCCTGACGGATACTAGTGAGAAGTTTTATCATAGTGTTTTGTTTACAAATGATAAGGTCATCACGAAAAAATTCAGAATTTTAACTCAATAAATAAAAATTATTTTAAAATGTGTCCCGGACCCCCTTAAATGAAAATTTTATTTCTGAAATAATTTAAATTCTGCGCTGTATTAGGTAGCTTTCTTTACAAAAAGCTACCTATTGCAGCCGTTCGGAGGAAAGCGATTTCAAAAAATTTTGGTATATTTTCATCGATCATGACCCCCAGACCCCGAAACCACCCTCCGTTCAAAATTGATATATATATATATATATATATATATATCAATATATATATATATATATATATATATATATATATATATATATATATATATATCAATATATATATATATATATATATATATATATATATCTGACCTATGTCACACTGTAACTCTCGTATTTATGAACCGATTTGGATGTAATTCGGTGTGTACATAGTACATACCAATGTCTCGACCGAGTTCGTTGGCCAGCTTTATCCGCCATTTTGTTTCAAAATGGCGGCCATTTAAAATTTTTTTAAAAATTTAAAATTTGAAATGTGGTACCAAAAAATTGAAAATGGAAAACTATTTTTTTCTTATGTATTTGACCTTTATACAAAGACTCTGTAGCAGTTTTTGTTTCGTCTATATCTTAAAAAATGGCTGAGTTATAGCATTTTGAATTTCTAGCGAAGCTGACATTTTGAAACGTCCTGAATTTTGTCACGCGATAAAAGGCGTATTTATGAACCGATTTGGATGTAACTTCGTTTATACATAATACAGACCAATGTCTCGACCTAGTTCGTTAACCAGCTTCATCCGCCATTTTGTTTAAAAATGGCGGCCATTTAAAATTTTAAGAAAAATTTAAATTTGAAATGTGGTATTAAAAAATTGAAAATTGAAAAAATATTTTTTTCTTATGTGTTTGACCTTCATAAAAAGATTCGGGAACAGTTTTAGTTTCGTCTATATCTTAAAAAATGGCTGAGTTATAGCATTTTGAATTTCTAGCGTGGCTCACTTTTTTAAACGCCCTGATTTTTGCCACGTGATAACAGACGTATTTATGAACCGATTTAGATATACCTTGATGTGTACATAGTACATACAAATAACTCAACCGAGTTCGTTGGCCAGCTTCATCCGCCATCTTGTTCCAAAATGGCGGCCATTTAAAAAAAAATTAAAAAAATTAAATTTAAAATGAGATATCAAAAAATTGAAAAATGAAAAAGATTTTTTTCGTATGTGTTTGACCTTAATACAAAGATTCCGGAACAGGTTTTGTTTCGTCTATATCTAAAAAAATGGCTGAGTTATAACATTTTGAATTTCTATTGTGGCTGACATTTTAAAACGACCTGATTTTTGTCACGCGATAACAGGCGTATTTATGAACCGATTTGAATGTAACTTGGTCTGTACATAGTACATACCAATGTCTCGACCGAGTTCGTTGGCCAGCTTCATTCGCCATCTTGTTTCAAAAGGGTTGCAATTTTTTTTAATGTAATTTAAAATTTAAAATGAGGTATTAAAAAATTGGAAAATGAAAAAGATTTTTTTTATGTGTTTGGCCTTGATACAAAGATTCTGGAGCAGTTTTTGTTTCTGAAAATTTGTTCTTTTGTTTATATCTTAAAAAGTGGTTGAATTATAACACTTTGAATTTCTATGATGGCTAACACTTTGAAACGATCTTGTATTTGTCACGCGATACCACACGTATTCGCCTATTTCGATGGCAGAAGGCATGTGGATAGTATACATCAATATCTCGACCAAGTTCACTGGCCAGCTTCATCAGCCATCTTGTTTCAAAATGGTGGCTATTAAATTAAAAAAAATTATATTTAAAGTGAGGTGCAAAAAAATTAGAAATTGAAAAAGTTTTCTTTCTTAAGTATTTGACCTTGATATAAGGATTCAGGAGCATCTTTTGTTTGTCTTTATCTTAAAAAATGGCTCAGATATAGCAGTTTCAATTTCTAACGTGGGTGACATTTTGAAAAATCTGATTTTTTGCCTGCGACAGCACTCGTATATATCAACCGATTCCGATGTGAGTGAGCATGTGCACAGCAATTTCTAAGGTTTCGACCAAGTTCACTGGTTAGCCTCATCCAACATGTTGTCTTAAAATGGCAGGTACTTTAAGAAATCGCCGAATTTGGCAGCCAAATATAAGTTACTTTAAATAAAAGCAGCTTGGATAAAGCTGACAAATTTCGTGAAATTCTCATTCATAATGATTTAGTATTGATAAAAATTAGTATTGAATCTCCTACATTCGGTTTCCACTTAATTGAGCTTCGTGTGTTTGAATAATATAAGTTGGCTTTTTTAAAATAAGGAATATGAAAGCTATCTCTTCCTCCCGACATTGGCCGGAAGGACTTTTTTATATGAATATGTATTTCGTTAAAACATTCCGAAACATTTTTAGATTTAAATTTCTACATCTATACAATCATATCAGACGTATTTAAAATTCATCGCAGTTTAGTCTGTTGAGGTGCGTAATATCTAAGACCGGATGCTAATGCTAAAAGTTGGCCTTGGTGAATAATTTCAGCCTGAGTCGTCTCGGATAGCTCAGTTGGAAGAGCGTTGGCACTTGCTGTGTTCAACGCCAGTAAACTTAGGTACCGAAGACAGCTGTGTTATCTACTAAATTTAGTAAATCCATATAAAATGAAGAAATGTAAAATGAAAATAAAAGTAGTTAATTAATGGAAAATAAATGTAGCTAAATATCAATTAAACTTTTGATCGGTACAAGACTTAATTTGACTGTACCAGTTTTCAAAAATGTGGTGTTCAGAAAGTTGGGGAAGTGACCCTTGCTCTCCTGTGTTCTCCGACGCTACGCCTATCATTTCATTATCATAATTTATCCCTTTTCTTATTATAATATGGTCAATAATATGATCCGATACAATTTATAATATGGCCAAGATAGCGTTATTTTTAAAAACGTTCAATAAAATGACTGGGCAGTATGCTCCAAAGTTTCAACAGTGTCTCCGACACTGCAAAAATCGAAATTTTACGACGTTTAGAATTTAAAATGATTTCAGTATGTGCAAAAATCGTTATCGGGTCGCTTACGCCGTTAATATGACGTCAACGTTACTTACCAAAATGTTTTTTGGTATGTAATAAAAATAAATAATCTTAGTTTAATAAATATGAATAAGTTAAATCTCTTGTTCAATTTTAGTACATTGATTTATATCATACGATGTCAAATTTTCATACTGATGATGCAAGGCATTTTCACGCAATCGTGCGCGCCAGCAGCTAAATAAATATTTTGTATAAAATAATTTAATTGAAAACTTTTTTTGTACTATATAAGACGACAGCTCAAGTTCCGTTTCGCAGAACGATTTCTCCTAAGGTAAAATTTTAAATAAGGAAACCAAGTCAATTTTTATAGAAAATAGTATTTTAAAAAAAGCAAATACATGTTTTGCTTGATTAAAAGATACATGATACCTTAAGTCTCATTATTTCGTAACGTAAACTGAAAAGAATTTAGTTAGGCCTTTTACAAATTTATTTAGAAATCGCGAAGTTTTAAGCGTTACTACTTATATTGTATATTTATACAATGCATTTTAAAATAAATTTCCATGTCAGATATGAAAATCAAACACTCTCTTTCCTCAAAGCATTGTTCAAAATATTTTCTATACGATGCAGATATTAATGAAAAATCTTTGTATTGTGCTTCTAAGAATTTAACGACATCCAGCGTATGTTAGATTGAAATGATTTATGTCGTAAAATATCTTATAAACTTCACAATTTTTCGAAAATGTCAACAGTTTTATTTTATCAGTTCCGATTAAGTTATCTTCGTTGTCTTAAAATTATCTGCCTTCTGTCTGAAAGAATATTCTTGTTTCAGACATTCCGTAATGCAGATTTTGACAGAGGCTTTTAGAGATAAACAAGTAATTTCAAATGATATTTCCAAAGAAAATGCAGTTTATTATATGTTTTATAGCATATATATATAATACATCCAGTCAAATTCTAGCATAGGACAAAATGTTATTTTGCAGAAGACGGTTTTTAAAAACTTATTTACTTTATTCATTATTCGAGTTGAATTTTTCTAATTTATACTTACCTAATCACATAAAGTGTGACTTCAAAAATTGTTGTATCTGTTGTCGGTGGAAAAGGCTTTATCAAATGCCACAAAACATACTTAAGATACCTGCCTATGTTAAAAAGAGTACTTTTGCGAAAATTATCGGTATAGTTTTTATTATTTCATTTTAAAGTAAAACTTTTCACTGTTCTAAAACAGCTTTGTTTATGTTCCTACCATGTTTAGAACAGAATTCAATCTATTATTTATAGTAAAAATACATGAAATTAAAGTTTAAATGCATTTTTCACAAAACTGATTTTTTCAAGAAAAAACTCACTTCAAAAATGACAACTAAAAATAATATTATCATTCTCCCATAAAACATTGTGAGCTTTGTATATACCGGGTGTCCCAAAAAGGACTGACTGATTTTAAAATTCAATAACTTCCAAACGGTGACAGATATTAAAAAAATTCTTGCCGGGGGGTTATGCATAAAGTCAAAAGTTTTTTTACAGTGATTTTCGATTTTAGTTCGAATTACAAACAATAGATGGCGCTGCGATCAATAGAGGCTAAATTCAGGTTCGATTTTTGGTACTTCGTGGCCCGGATAATACATTTACATCTCCTTTTTTTGCATGGAACAACAGAAAGGACCAAAAATCGAGCCTGTATTTAGCGACTATTGCTTACAGCTATTATGTATTATTCAATTTAAATAATATGCATAAAACGGAATTTATCACTGGTCGTTTTCGTTTCCGTCTAAGGATGTTTTATTCTATCTTACTTTTGGTGGGCCCATAATAATATTCTTAAACGAACCTGAAATTTGTATCGCAGGTACGTACAGAGGGGGGTTAGGGGGTAAACAAAATTACTTTAACGTCATGTCAACATTTTGTAAACTTCTTGCTACTGTTTAATTCGGATTTCCAATACAGTGCTTTGCAGAAATTGCACGGTTCAGTTAAAGTCCCCTAGTTATGCCCCGGAACGTTTAAATCAGTAATTTGGATTTCAGAAGCAACGTGTGCATGCTACGGTTATTAAGCCTATTTTAGCGATGGCTTATGCTCTGTGTTTAACGGCGTTCTCGATCCAATCTATTTCGATTTTCTCTTCTTAATTCGGCTTCTTCTTCCCTTTCAAGCATTCGCCGAGATCTTTTACGGGCACTTTAAATAATATTTTGAAGCTCCATAATTGCAGCAAAAGAGCGAGATGTCATGGAGCTCTTTCCGTAAATAAACTAGAATAAACTAAAAAAACGTAAATAAACCTGATCGCCCTAAATCCTGCCAAAGAAGTTTTACACAATAACTAATGAGAGTCGTTTCTCGGGCGTTGCCATTAAACAATAACAAATATTCGCGATTTCTGGGCCACATACGTTAGCGTATGTATACAGATATTCGACGAAGTGCTTCGATGACGTGATAAGACGTTGAGTTTTTAGTATTTTCAATAAAAAAAATTAGAATACACGGGATTTTTTAAAGTTATTACAGTATTGTTGCAAGTGACTCTATAATATTCTTTTTTCAGCTATTCTAGCTATCTGAGGTAAACTCTTTTTCAAGTTATTAAAGTTGATAGATTTTACGAAAGTAAAGTTTGAATTTAGTCCAGAAATCTAAATTATTTTTATCTTTCTTTGTTCTATCTGTTTCCCAATTTTATCCCTTTTGGCAAGGTTCCATTCTATCGAAAATTTCCCGCTAACATATGTATTATTTTTTACAGAAAAAAATGCTAATGTTTTGGGAAAGTATATTTCAGTAAATCATTCTATAATAAAGTTATTTTTAAGTTATTATTTCATTTAAACTATATTAAACTATTATTAATTTAAACTAATATTAATGAGACTAATAATAGGCTAGAAGCAGCAGGGGTCATTCGATAGCTTCATCGCCCCGAGCCATCCCTTCGTGCTTTTCGGTGTCTTTAATTAGTGTAATTTCCCTTTTAAATTTGTCCGGTTTCAATTTTTGATTTTTTTTCAACATCGCTTTCGCTAGAGTGTCTTTTACTCGGGACGTGGCTGGGGACCTATGAACCTTGCTTCCGCAAAAGAGTCGGGATAGCTTAGAAGAATAAAGGGCTTCGGACGAAAAGAGGCCGCCCGCCGCGGCGGTTATCGTACATAATCGGAACGTATATCATAAATAAAACATTGTTTACTTTGTATTTCACTATAAAAGTTTATTAAAATTAAAACTTGATTAATTTTTTTTTTTACCTTCAAAACATTCCCTTTATAACAAAACATCATGAACTAATGAAAATTTTGAGATGGAAATTTTAAGAAACTTTATTAGGACTTATTTGAAGATGGGATTAATAAATATAAATATAATAAAATAAACTTATTTATAAATAAATCTTCCTAAATCTGTACTGACAAGACTCAACAACATATATAATCAAATTTTTGATAAGTTTGTGTCACTAATGCGACAACATAATTTAATATCTCTGAGCTTGTCCCAAATAATTTAATTCAATTTAACGTGGACGACTAGGATTAACGAAATACAACTTCAGATGTTGAACTGATTAAGTCGAATCACCGTTATAACTTTAAGAATGAATTCTTATGGAAAATATTTTTATGCTTATTGTTGTGAAAATTACATATTGTTGGCAGCTATCGTTTATTTTGTTTTTCGAAATTAAATTACTCGTGTAAATTATAGTATATCATTGAATTATAAATCTAGCTAATAATTGTTCGTATTTTGGATTACGGTAGAATTGAATCTGTAATAATTTATGTACATTAATTAATTAATTAATTTAAATAATAATATTGCTATACTTGTTGGAATTTTAACTAGAGAAAATGGATATACAGGGTGCATTTTTTTAATTTCGTTTTTGTACTCCGTCTTTCAAAATAAATTAATATAGGTGTATAGAAAATATTGACTCTTAATTGTAACGAAATAAATTTTCGTGTTTTCAAGACGAGAGTTTTTATTATTTTTTTTTAATTTAAATACTGAACATGCCACAGTAAACCCCAATGTCATGTATAAATTGCTTGGCAATTTGATTAAATTTACGTGAGTTAGAGCATGGACAGTCGGCAGACAGTTGGATAGACAATCGTATCGAGAAACACTTTTCAACTTCATTTGAAAATGTTAAGAATAATTAGTGCATTGAAACCTGTAAAATTGACCACCAGTATATGTTGACCACTGTTGTCAGGAACCAAATTTATCCTATACAAAACTATAAGACAAACCGTAAGCTGACCACCTGTCTATCTTGTATCTTGACCACTGATATTATTAACCATTTGGAAAAATGGTTATTATCCTCGGTCAGGGTAGGAAATCAAAAACATATCTGAAGCGTTTTATTAGTTAGAATCAATCATTTTATTCGTTTTCTGATGGGTCCATACAGTAATCTGTATTTTCCCTTTACTTTCAACAGAGATGGATTCTTCTGTTGCCACTATGACAAAAATGTAATAAAAACTACAAAACAAATTAATAACTCAGAAACAAATTGAGATACAGCTTTCAAACAAATTTCAATTAAAAATGCATTTTTTTCTCTATACGACGATATAAAAAGTAATATTGTGGGATGTTTAGAAGTTTAAAAATGAAATTTCATTTAAAATTGGTCCAGGAATATTAATGTTTAATCCATGCCGTACTTAATGTATGACCAGCTCCGTAGAAGTTTAAAAATTTACAGTACCGAAAATTGTAAAACTGAAATTTCTTTGAAAATTTGTTCATGATGGGTCAGGAATGTTAATGTTTAATCCATGGCGTACATAATGTATGATCAACTCCGTGCGATTTTTTATGTCTTAAATTTTAGTCTTTGAAAAAATCATATTTCAAATGGTCGTTGTAATTTGTTAAATTGCTTTTTTTTTTTTTTATTTGACTAGAACTATTATAAAATGCCCATCAAAACCCTTTATAACTTCACCATCCAAAAAGCTAACAAATCATGAAGTAAAAAGAAAAGTGACTCTCCACGAAATTTTCTATTCTTTTTAACTAGAATTTCAAAAAGGGTGAAATATTTATTAACCTGGGAAATGGTTTTAGTAGTAATAGGTGTAGGTAAATTATTCAAGGCTTATCTATTCTTACATTGTTGCTCGTGTGGATTTGGCTTTTCAACCCTTGCCCCACCATTCTTTGATTCTAGATTTCTTTCTTCTATTTCCCATTCTCTTAGCATTCATCCCTTCTTTCGATAACCCCAGGTGCTAGTTGGTAAGCAGAAATATTTCCACCAGTTGCAATAGTTTGTGGAAATTGTAACAATTCAGTTAAGAAAATATTTGTGATAATGATGAGTTACAACAGAACTGTTTTATAATAAAGAAGGATTATTATTTTCATCCAGTAAACTTGGTGTAGAGATAGTATACAAGATATTATTTTTAATTGTTTTTTAACAAGGAAGATTTTGTTAGAAATACGCATTTTAATACAATATTACTTTAAAGTCCTCTCAATAAATAAAATTTTTGTTGGAAAAAATGATATGGCATGAATATTACGTAAAAAAGTAAATTTATCATCACCCTTTATAAGTGGAGCACTTCTCTAAGTTGACCACTGAAGTGTGGCACCGCATGTGGTCAACTTACACAGGTTTTACTGTACCATTTTCCTTTATAGTATTAATCGTTAAGTCATTGAGATGATTAATTTAGGAATTATGAAAGATAAAAATTTAATACTTTTAATTTTAAATTCATTTGTACTTGTTACAAAGCACATTGAAATGCGGTTAGTTTTTTAAGTTCGATTCAAGATCTATTTAACGAATTTAATTGTAATTTTGGATTCGTATATTTTAAGTTTCTAAAACTCGATTTCTGCAAAAAAGATTGTAGTTGAAATTCATATTTTTTCCATCGAAAATCTATTTTTTAATGGTTTAAAATTAATTTAAAATTAAATTAATTGAATTAATTATATTAATGTTCGTTTTGAAAATTTCAGAGTTTGATGCAGATCTTTTTTTAAAAAAGATAAATATAAACTAGACTTAATTTCCAGTTGAATGACTATTTCCAATTTCTTTTCTTTTTTCTTTTTTTATGAGTCTGAATCAAATACCTTAAACACTACACAATAAAATTTATATATATATATACAGTGTGCCCGCTAAAGTCTGTTGTCACTCCCATAATTTCTGAACCGCAAGAGGTATAGTCATAAAAGTGGGGTATAGTAAAGTTGCCATGCGCTACTGAATGAAATCGCCTACTGCGCCACCTGGTGGAACATGGCAGAGTTAGCATTCCTACTTTGAAAACGGAAAGAGATGAGGAAAAAAGTGATTTATGTAGTTATACAGCATCATCGATTTAGTACGAAAAGACACCTTATTGACAGTAATGCTATGAATAGAACGGTTAAAACACGCATATGTTTTTCGTGATTTCCTACACTGTGACGTCACGAAACATGAACGCAAGGAGAAATGATTATCTTTCGGCTAAATGTGCATTGTAGTTGACTGTGAGAAGTTTGAACATCTCACATAAAGGTATATTGTTATAACAGCACTCATGTCCAAAATTAAGGTCACAAACATAAAATCTGTGAAAACTGATGAACTATTCACTATGTTGCCACGAAATTTGGCACATTGGTTTATTACAATGGGAGAAAGAATATAGCAACATAACAGCATGGAAAAGATTTTAATAGTGAATTAAGATACAGGGTATATCAAAAATGTTAAATCATGAATCAGAGATAAAGCATTTATCTCGGGAAAAGTCTGTCTATAGAGTGTGACCACCATGTACTGCTATACAAGCCTCACAACGAGCTCTTATACTGTTTACGAGGGTGTCAATAAATGTTTGTGGCAACAAAGCTCATTCTTCCAAAAGCGCAGCTTTTAACTCCTGGCGAGACCTGGGATAGGGATTATACCGCGCAATGGCTCTTCCTAGACTATCCCAAACATGTTCAATAGGATTAACGTCCGGGGACCTCGAGGGCGAATAACCTCTTCTTCAAGAAAATGATCAACAATGTGTGGCTTCACATCATCGTCCATAAACATGCAGTCCGAGACTACAGCACTCGGAACAATCTCGCATAGGCTTCTAGGACTTCATCCGTAATGCGCGGCGTCCAGTCGTGTGTGTTCCTTTCAGTGCATACAACATGAGAGCCCCGTTGTTGTGGAGCCGAAGACATCAGTCTTATACATTTCAAGAAAGGGCGTGTTCTTTCAGTGATGAGTCGAGGTTCACCACGAAAAGTGATTCTAATCAAATCTTCATCTGAAGAGAACGTGGAGATCACTATCATTAATCCTACGCAAAAGATATTGGCAGATTTGGTGGCAAAGGAATCCTTGTCTGGGGCGGCATAATGTGGGAAGTCGTACACCACAGCACGTTTTCGATGCGGGTACTGTCAACGCACATCCTCTTAGGGATGAGGTCCTTGAAGCCTACGTGAGATTGTTTGTGGTGCTGTACGCCCGGGCTTCATATTTATGGACGATAATACAAAGCTACACAGAGCTCACATTGTTGGTGATTTTCTTGAAGAAGAGGATATTCACAGTATGACTTGGCCCTCGAGGTCTCCGGACCTCAATCCCATTGAAGATGTTTGGGATAGTCTAGGAAGAGCCGTAACCCCTTCCCAGTACCCGCCATGAGTTAAAATCTGCGCTTTTGGAAGAATGGGCTTTGTTGCCACAAAATTTTCTTGACACCCTCATTAATAGAATGAGAGCTCGTTGTGAGGCTTGTATAGCAGGGCACAGTAGTCACACTCCATATTAGACAGACTTTTCAAGAGATAAATTCTTTATCTCTGATTCATGATTTTACATTTTTTGATATACCCTGCATCTTAATTCACAATTAAAATCTTTTCCATATTGTTACGTTGCCATATTCTTTCTCCTATTATAATATACTTATGTGCCAAATTTCGTGGCAACACAGTGAATAGTTCATCAGTTTTCACAAATTTAAGTTTGTGACCTTAATTTTGGAAATGAGTGTAGTTTTTTTTTTTCTGAGATCGTTTTGTCACCTCACAGTGCAGGATATCCCGAAAAAAATGCGCGTTTCAACCATACTGTTCTTCGTATTAATGTCCTCGAGGTATATTTCCGCACTAAATTGATGTTTCTCTACAACTTTGCAATTCCCTTTTTTCACCTATCTCTTTCAATTTTAGAGATAAGAATGCTATCTCCACAGCTTTCCACCAGGTGGTACCGTAGGCGGTTTTATTCAGTTGCGCATGACAACTTTACTATACCTTCCACTTTTATGACTATAACTCTTGCCGCTCAGAAATTATTGGGGTGACAACGAACTATAGCAGGCATACTGTATAAAACGATAACATCATTACTAAGAATTTTTTAACATGATGAATTACATTACAATCATAAAATATAATTATGCATATTATAGAATCAATAAGTCGGAAATGGACGTCAAACGTGGCAAATGTAGTTCATTCGTATTTTATAAATATTCAGATCTTGGTGCAATAACTGTTACATTCTTGACAACACCTGGGGAGAGACAACACCTTTTGTGGAGCATCGTATCAATACAGCTGACAGTGCTCCTGTTGCTGTATCACCTAATCGGATGACTCCTCCTCAGAAAGAAATTCTTAAGAAGACAATAAAATATGAATCTGTAAAATCTAATGTTGTTCTGACATACTGTCACACCCTGTCGTTAATCATCAATCTGCTTTCTGTGAGACATGCAACTTTGTCAGCCTAGACATGCCAACAAGAAGTCGAAAAGATATCAGATAAGCGCAGTTGCAAGATGAAAATCTTAAAAAGATCATACATGCTTTTGAAGACGAACAGAAAGCGAAGATTTCGCCAATTGGACTGATAGAGGATTCCTGATGAATTAAGATGAGCTTTATAGGTATGCTCCTGAATCAGATGCCGAGGAAGCGCAACTGGTCATTCCAGTACAAGAAAGACAAAATATTTAAAGACAAAGAAATTCTTAAGTAGGAAATAGATAATCTTCTAGCTCAAGGAATCATAGAAGAATGTGAATCACCTTATGGTTCTCATACTCAAGCTGGATGGCAGTATAAGATTATGCATAAATTATAGAAAATTAAATGCAGTTACAGTAGCAGATAAATATCCATTACTTCGAATAGGCGATCTTTTACATGAAGCCAAGCACACTTCTTACATGTCAACTTTAGATCTTCGTTCTGGGTATCACTAAGTTCAAGTCTACCCACCAGATCAAGATAAAACTGCATTTGTCTGCCCTCTTGGAACTTATCGTTTTTTAAAGATGCCTTTTGGACTCAAAAATGCTCCTGCCACGTTTCAAAGATTGATAGATCAATTTAGAAGTGGTCTTAACCCCTCGAGGGGCAAGCAAAAATGTCTCTAAATATTGAATTCTCACCGGAATAATCGAAAAATTATATTTTTAAGTAAGGAATGGCAATTTTTCAACGATTTTCATCCAAAGTTAAAAATATAAATTTTAGTTAAAATTTTCTGGTGTGAATATTGTTTAAATTACGTGGGATATATTTTATCCAACCGCCCCTCAAGGGATTAAGAATGTCATCGTTTTGTCAGAAACGTTTGAAAAACATATCACAGATCTTGCAGCTGTTTACGAGAGATTCATTGAACTTAAGTTAGATGCGAAACGTGAAAAAATGTCATTTCTCTTGTGAGAAAGTCAAGTACCTAGGTCACTGGATAACCCCAAATGATCTAGAAGTAGATCCAGACAAGGTATCTGCAATTAAAGCGATACATCCACCCAAAAATGTTAAAGAAATCCAGCCTTTCTTACAAACCTGTTCTTTGTACAGAAGATTTATATGAAATTTTGCTGATATCTCAAGACCCCTTAGCAATTTTACGAAAAATAAATCGACTTGGAAATGGGGAAAAGAAGAGCAAATAGCCTTTGAAACTCTAAAACAATGTCTCATGACATCTCCAGTGCTGAAGCAAGCTGATGGGACCAAACCATTTATTCTGCGTACTGACGCTAGTAACTATGCTGTTGGTTCTGTACTTTTACAGAGTACTGACAACGCCTCTGACCACCCCATAGGATACGCTAGCCGTCTTCTTACAAGTGCAGAAAGAAATAATTCCACTACAGAACGCGAGACGTTGGCTGTTGTCTGGTCCTTAGAAAAGTTTCGCGGCTATATGGAAGGCCAAGCAGTGGTTGTAGCAACGGATCACCAACCTTTAAAATGGCTTTTGATACTGAAGTCACCATCGGGGAGATTATCCCGTTGGGCACTACAGTTGAAATCGTTCTTATTGACAATATAATATGAACCTGGGAAATCTAATGCCGTGGCTGACATGCTGTCACGCTCTGTCTGTAATCATCAATATACTTTCTGTGAGACACTCAATTTTGTCAGCATAGACATTCCAACAAGAAGTCAAAAAGATATCAGAAAAGCGCAGTTGCAAGATGAAAACCTTAAAAAAATCATAGACTCTTTTGAAGACAAACAGGAAAGCGAAGATTTCGCCAATGGGTCTGATAGAGGATTCCTGATGAATCAAGGTGTGCTTTATAGGTATGCTCCAGACTCAGATGTCGAAGAAGAGCAACTGGTCGTTCCAGTACAAGAAAAACAAAATATTTTGAAACTTCATCATGACGACCCCTCAGCCAGACATTATGGTGAAGCAGGAACTTATCAGAGAATTGCTAAGCGATATTATTGGACAGGCATGAGAGCATATATTTCTGAATATGTGAAGAAGTGCCCAGAGTGCGCCCATTATAAAGCAACAAATCAGAAACAAGCCGGTTTATTACGAACATCTGCTTATGCTCAGCGGTTTGAGACCCTCAGCATTGACCTCTTTGGCCCATTGCCTCCTAGTAAAGTTGGGTACCGATGGATTTTTATAGTAAATGATCGTGCCATTAAATGGGTCGAACTATATGCCTTACCAACTGCCACTGCACAAGAATGTGCGAATACTTTGATTGAAGAGATTTTCCTTCGTTATGGTATCCCATAAAGACTCATAAGTGATAATGGCCCTCAGTTTATGGGCACTGTTCTACAACAAGTTTGTTACATTCTTGGAATAGACCAATCGTTGACACCTTTGTACCATCCTCAGGCCAATCCGGTCGAACGCAAAAATCGAGACTTGAAACCTCGAATAGAAATCCTTGTTGGGAATAAACACAGTTCCTGGATTGACAAACTTCTTTTTATTATATTTGCTATGAACTCTGCCAAATCTGATACAACAGGCCAAACTGCCACCTATTTGCAATTTCGTCGAGAACTAAGAACAATCGATGATGTAGTGAACGATTTCAGAGTTGTTGTGGAAAATGACAATTTTGTTCCGGAAATAACCCCATATCTTAAACGTCTTGCAAATATTTCAAAAAGTGTGAAAGAGCGTGTTGAAATGAAACAAGATCAGCGGAAGAAATATTACGATAAAAATCGTAGAAGAGTGTATTTCACACCTGGTGATAAACTATAGGTTACCCTACACCCTATTAGCAAGGCAAGTAAAAATAAAACAGCAAAATTTATGCCTAAGAGAGATGGGCCATACATAGTTTTGACTCAAAAGTCACTGGTGACATACGACATTGCTATCCTGGACAATCCTACTGAGCGATTACTGAGGATCTTACCACGTTTCCGCCTTGTCACCTTTTCAGGAATCTGAAACTATTCCAGTTGCACCCTTGAGAAAAAGAGGAAGACCCAGAAAGCATCCTGGTTCCTCTCCTAGATGTAAATCGAAAACAGAGGGGGAGGATGTAACGCGCGCTACCCGTTCCAAAAGTAGACTCTACCGACAATCACTTGCCTAGCTTGCGTGAGATTTGTCCAATAAGAAATGCTGTTACTTCGTTAGAGTTCTGTTCTGTTTCGAGTTGTGGCAACATGTAAAAAAATTTATATTCGCGCTATTATTTTTTTTTGTGTATATGTGTTGTTCTATTTGTGATTGATATTTTGAAATAATGAAATCTTTGTGTGAGTTAATTTTGAGCTTGCCGACACAATGTAATAAATACTAAACGTAAGAAATACTACTAATTTTGATAAATAATTTAAAATAATGTAATTTCAATAGTGAGCTATGATTACATAATTATATACATATATTAAAAAAATATATTCAATGTAAGAGATACATTGATTACTAATGGTATCGAATAGAAACAATATAGAAAGTCAATTCACTTTTTCGAGTGGAAATGTATTCTTTGACTGAAAAAAACATGTCTTTATTGTTCAAGAATCGGAAGTTTATTTTATAGAAGCAATTTTGCAAAAGTAACAAATTTCTTACATTTGTAAACAACAGAATAGTTTATTTACTTTCACAAAAGATATATTTACATTTTTATAGATTACAAGTTATTCTTTAAATTTCGTTAAAATATTTACCATTTGAAAAAATCTACTTCTCAAAACTGGAAATTCTGTTTTTTACTTCTAGCAGTTTTTCTTCGAAGTTTAAAGCATTGATTCCGTATTTATTCTAAAGTAATGCATTATGATTTTGTATTTGCTTTTTCCTATTCAAATTTAAATTCCTTTACTGACGCATGAGAAATCGCTTTTAAGTTAAAAGAAAATGATCTCTAAGGGAAAAAAAACGCTGCATAAACAATTTTATCGGCATTAAGCTATTCAATTTTTCCGTTTTTGAAAATACATGAAATAGTTGCATTTTTACACAATATTATACATGCAACAGGTAATAATAAAAAGATAAGTTTTAAAGAGTTGCAAAAGTTTTGACTTTTTATTCAAAACATATATTGTTTACTTTCTGAATGCCGCTTAGTGAACTGATATATCTGTTCACTAAGCTGTAGGTTTCACTACAATAGAAGCATTATTTAAATTAATATAATACTACAGATATGATTCATTTTTAAAACATTGAGTAATTATTACAAGTCTGAAATATTATACTGATATACATTTTTATATAATGTTAAAAAAAATCATTTTTCTTTAGGATTAAAAAAAAATAAACAGAATACAACATTATAATTTTGTTCTTTTGTTCGGCGGCCAGGGTGGGTGGGGGGTTCTATTTCCATATTTCATCATGAGATAAATATTTATTAATGTATGGACAGGTGTTTGTACGTGAATGTGTGTAATAAAACGTGTCATTGGATATCCATATAAAACACTTCTCATTGAACTAATTATATTCATGCTAAATTTCTGATAAATAGAAACAAAAATTCAAACGAACGTGTAAAAAATATCAGATATAAGATAACTATAAATAATTTAAATATGAATGTAATTAATATAGTATAAAATAATGCATAAAAAAGCCATTTAATTCAAAAATTTTCATCATAAATAAGTAATGAATATGTTATAATATAATGATTAGAAAAGTCATTTGTTTCAAAAAAAATATTTAATCATAAATAAGTAATTATAAAATCAAATACATTTCCGACAACTTTTGATAAATCATAATGAAATTGGTACTTTTCCAGTATAGGGGCTTTGGAGGGTTTTTTAAAGTTTTGCACAATTTGGGCTTCAGAAAGTACGATTTGTTGGCAAATGATATAAACAGCTATGAAAACAAACCTAATCAATTTTTAGGCTTGTTTATAAATTACACACGCACATGTATATATATACATATATATATATATATATATATATATGGAACATTTTATTTACATATATTATTATTATTATTACTTTTATTGTGATTTTTTAGCCAGAATTTATTTATGTTTATATATAAAAATAGACAATTGACTTGTTTATGTTACATAAATTGTATATGACTATATTGAACTAATTTCTTGTGTATATGAGATAGTGAATAGATTGTCAGGAAATATGCATAAAAATTTCCTTCTATCGCCAAGGAAAATTGCCATTGGAAAAGTGCAATCAAATTATTAACACATAAATATTTTTTTTTTATATACACATCTAATTATCGGTTTATTGTACAAATAAATCTAATGTATAAAAATGAAAATTTGTCTGTCTCTCTGTCTGTAATGCTATACAAATCAACAGTTTGGAAGCCAGAATTGTGAAATGTTATGTACAGTCGTAGAAAAAAAAGTAAACACCCCCAACTAACTCTGCAACAAATTATCGTAGAAGAAAGTTACTGGTACCGAACGATTGGAAATAAAGTCTACTTTTAAATGGTGTATATAAAATTTGCTTAGGAGGCCATCTACATATTAAAACGAACCATTGTTTTTTTCAATAGCAGTACACGATTCTGACAGCATAAATGAACTCTACAGCCTTCAATTAGTCTAAAATCAAATTTTTATGCAATTCGTACCATAAGTTTCCGAGAAATTACTTATTTTAAAAAGAGCATATTTTAAGGGCTGTACCCAAATTGAAGTTCGGTACTCGATTGTTAACCGAGAGAGCTCCCCTCTTGATTAAGGCATCTTAAGCAGTTAATTAAGCCTGTTAGATTACAGGATAGCATAAGAAATTTCAAAATATTTAGTCCCTTCTATCATAGACGGCCCCTTAAACCATCATTTTGCCATTTTTTAAGCATAATTTGAAAACTACGTGGAAGAAAAAAGTGAAATTTTGGATTTCCATAAAGCAGGACTTAATAAATCTGAACCCATCAAAAAAAATTGTAGGTTGCAATTCATAATTTTTTTAATATTAATTTCATAATTCATTTCGGAAAATTATAAAAATTGCAAATTCAACGCATTTATGTTTGGGTATATTTGTATTATAGCTACACAAAAAATTCAAACATTCGGATCATAATTTCAGAAGTTATAAATAAAAATATGAAAATGCAATTTAACATTAGAAGCACTAAATTTTGAAAGTTTATAATTCAAAAACTTATCATTCAAATGTCTCGGCATAGTTTGAACCAATGATTTGAAATATCTCGTTAAAATTGGGTATTGCCATTTTAAAAAATGAAGTTTTGATTCGTTTATATATGTAGATGGCCCCCTAAGCAAATTTTATATATACGTCATTTAAAAGTAGACTTTATTTTCAATCGTTCGGTACCAGTAACTTTCGTCTACGATAATTTGTTGAGGAGTTAGTAGGGGGTGTTTACTTTTTATTTCCACGACTGTACATGCATATTAAGACCCGGCCGAGACAACAAAACCAACCGGAATCCAAATAATTTATTGTTAACTTTTAATTATTATAAAACCACCAATTTAACAGCAATTTCCTATCAAATTTAGACATTTTCCGTTATACCAGCTGCCAACAATTAAAAATTCACAATTAAATCCTTTTTTTTAATGTTCAACCCGTAATCGCGCGAGTTCTTTAACGAATGTGAGATATAGATATTACGTACGCCACGCTGGAATACTAAAAAGTTGTAGCGGATATTACAATAATTCTATGCAAATAATTAGAGAGTTACATATTATGTACGCCACTCTGCAATACTAAAAAAACCTCCAGCGAGTATTACGATAATTCTTTTATCTCACATGCAAATAATTAGAGATTATTTAATTGTGCTTAATTATTACAGTTTTTTAAAAATATAAAAAAAGTTTTATCACAAACATCAACAAAACTTTTTATTCTATTTATTCCCTTATTCCAAAGATATCGTTTTATCGTCTGCTGACATAGTATCATGATAAAATAAATTTCATTAAAAAATGCGCAGTGGTAGAAAAATATTTTACTAAATCTAGTTATTTTTAATTTTGATTTTAGAATTAAATTCATGAACTCTCGTACATGGAACGGGTTAAAGAGCTAGTGTTTAATAAACACTGGTTGTTATTTAATCATAGGTTTTAGTTAATTTTTGCATAAGTTCACTTAGTTTATTCTCCTTATAAACGATTAAATGAAATGCACACACAACTTTTTTGTGCTAATTAATACAGTTAAAATAGACCAAAAATTTAGTAAGATAGAACAACTGATGGACATTCATGAAAATTTGAGGAAAACTTCATTTCGGCACTAAAATGAAGATCCGGTGTGCCCCCCCCCCCAAAAAAAAAAATAAAGTTGTTTAAACCTGTTTCGGGGGGCGGCAGAAGGGGGGAGAGAATTTTTCTCAGATAGGAGAGAAAAATCTAATTTTTTAAGTAGGTGAAGTGTGGTATCGTTTCTTATATATATATATTTTTTTAATTCTTAATCAAATAATACTATTCGCAAGTGGGGACGACCATTTTTTACAGCGTTACAGAAAGTTTAATATATAGAAATTCAGCAATTATACTTTAGGTGGATTAAAAAGATTTTTTTCAATAGTAACTGAAGGCCATTTTCGAAAATGTTGAAAGAATGTTTTGGCACTAGAAGTGAAGATTTGATGAGCCCTTCAAAATAAAGTTGTTTTGCATTGTTTTGGGGGGCAACGGGGGAATTTTAACTCGGTTGGGGAGAATTCAACTTTTTTTAAGTAGGTCAAGTGGGGTATTAGTCATTATGTATATTTTAATTACGAACCGAATAACCCATCCGCAAGTCGATACCACCATTCGTAACAAAGTTAGACAGGTTTTATGAATACAAAGTCATGAATGGTTTTATGAATACAAAATTATGAATACACGGATTTTGATAACTTTAATGACCTTGAAGACCTGACCTCAGATGATCCTGATTTTGATTATTGACAATTTGAGGACATTTGGTAAGTTTGAGATTGTTTCATATGAAATAAAGAACATTTTTTGGAAGTAAAATAAATGTGACAAAACTGTGATCACAAATAAAGCATAATTTTCCACTTTGTATTCGTAAAACCTGCCATAACTTTGTAACAAATAACAATTATCAACTTTTGGATGGTGTCGCTCTATTCAGAATTTAAAAATACATAACAAACGATACACCCACTTGACCTAATTATAAAAATTAGAAAATCTCCTCCCCCCCCCGAAATTCGATTCGACTATTCGTAACAAAGTTAGACAGGTTTTATGAATACAAAATTATGAATACACGGATTTTGACAACTTTAATGACCTTGAAGACCTGACCTCAGATGATCCTGATTTTGATTATTGATAATTTGAGGACATTAGGTAAATTTGAGATTGTTTCATATGATATAAAGAACATTTTTTGGAAGTAAAATAAATGTTACAAAACTGTGATCGCAAATAAAGCATAATTTTCGACTTTGTGTTCTTAAAACCTGCCATAACTTTGTAACAAATAACAATTATCAACTTTCGGATGGTGTCGCTCTAGTCAGAATTTAAAAAAATACCTAAGAAAGGATACCGAACATGATTTACTTGAAAAAATTTTGAATTTCTCTCCTCCCTGGATTAAAGCGACCCCTCTTTTGCACCCAAAATATAGTAAAACTTCTTTATTTTGGTGGGATTCATCAGATCTTCATTTCTAGTGCCAAAACGAAGATCTTTCCAAATTTTAGTGAAGGGTCATCAATTGTTTAAAAAAATCTATTTTACCTGTTCTAAACAGAAAAAAAAATTAGGTGTTAAAATTGCACAGATAAAGAAAGAAAAATACTAGCCCTGTAAAGAATGCAGTAATTTCGCATTGTTAGATATTTTTTCTTTGTATCTATTTCTCTGCCTTTTGAAACATATATTCTTAAATCTAAGGGTTATTATTATAATTATTATATTGCTGACCAACACCCTGCCTGCCGGCGCGGAGTGTTTAGCTTAACGGACTGTGCGCCTGGCTGCGATACGAAATTTCTTGATCATTCGATTAACATACTATAAAAAACGACTCTGAAAAATTTCCAAAATCTGTGGCAGCAAAGGAACGTTGTTTTATAAATGCTTCTTTAAACCTCGAAAATATTTTGGTTTCTGATGTTTCTAAAAATATAGCATGCTTTTTGGAATCGTGGATAATTTGGAAGAGGTTATTGTATATTTTTATTTTGGATTTAATTATATTTTCTTAGATTAAGGAATCTTTGTCTTTGCGCTGCTATATGTTTTTTTGAAGGGCAGTTTTTTGTCTTCTTATTTAAAACTACAGTTTGTTTTTCGCCCATGGACAAAGATATTTAAGGAGAAAATTTAAAATTCAAAAACTAAATAGAAGCAAGTACGCACGAGTTTTTTTATTCGCATACAAACAGGAGCGAAAAGACTCAAAGCGGCTCTCAATATCAACCAAGAATTAGATCTAAGGACGATAAGCGAATGTGCAGTTGAATGTTGATTACAGCCCACTAATGAGAGTTTACCAGGTGTGGCGGTTAATAATTCTTACTTTTTTCAACAGATGGTACTGGATAAAATGTTTAGTTCACAGTCTAACAATATATGTCATTTTGTAGCTACGACAATATCTTTCAAAATGCTATTGATATTTAAGCGTTCTCGAGTTAGCGTCATATTTCTTTCTCGCGGTAAACATTTCAAGTTTCCAACCGAATAAAGAGCAATTGCGGCACGTTTAGTTTTTCTTAATCAATCAATCAATAAAACAAAATACGCGCATGAAAGTCGTTGTATACTCATGGAAACTTACACTGACTATGTCTTAACGCAAGATCAAGGACTGACCTGGGACAACCATCAACATCGACGGCAAAACCATATGACTTTGGAAAGAAGACAAAGCTGTGCAGTTTGTGGGATCAAAAGGGTGCCGTGTATCGTAGGTTTTAAAATCTATTCAAACAGTTAGAAAAGTTCTGCACCCGCAATAAATGATCAATTTCAACCATACATTGATCGAAAACCGAACAACCTATGCTACAAGACATCGAAAAGGGATTTTGCCGCACGACAACCCACCCCGTCACACACAGCAAAAAATGGCTATAGACACAATTTCTATACTTGGATGGGAAATCTTGCTCACCAATCTTTGTATATTCTAAATACTACTTGTTTACATAGATGTCTCACGCGCTGTCTATAAAACACTTGAACAATTACGGAGATGTCGAAAAATGGCTTGGTGGCTGGATCACCTCAAATCATGTGCGCTATTTATGAGAGGGAATTGGCAACTAGAAGAGAAAAGGGGAAAATGTGTAGCCAGCGACGGTACATACTTTGAATAAACCATTTGTTAGCTTTCACAAAATTGTAAGCGATTTTTAAATGAAAGAATTAAGAAGTATTAACTGCCACACCTAATATAAGATGAAAGTTGACCATGAACACGATTCTGCTATTAAAAAGAAGAAATTTAAAGCGATATTTGAAGCGAATCCACTTTCTGTAGTCCGAGAATTTGCTTCTGAAATTTGACTATGCTTTAAAGCTTTTCTCTAAAAATTAATCCTTAGGGTATACATTTGTTCAGGTCTGCAACAGGCAAAAAAATTTTAAATTCTATCTCTCATTCTTTTCTCAAAACACAAATATTTCATATGCGTTTTGACAACATGAGCAAGACAAATATATTACTTCTTTTAAGCTGTGGTATGAAAATAAAAATAATCGCCAATTACCAAATGCATGGCGTTCTGATACATAATGCGCTCAAATATTTAAAAGGAATTAGTTAAATCGTTATGAAACAGAAATCAACCTTCTCATTTATTTTACCTAATAAAATAATAACCTTTCTACATACACTATTTTTATCTAAATTAAACCGCACAGGTTTAGGTTATAGAATAACATATTATTTTATGCAACTGAGATAAATATTCATATATGTATGTAGCATTATGACTGTCGATAACATGTAAGAATCGAAACCTGTAGAATTAATTGCAAGATCACAGGAAAATATACTCGTCTTAAATCACCAAGCAGAATTATTGATTGTCACATTTAAAAAAAATAGCTTTAATATGTTAAAATGATCAGAAGCGACATCGCGATTAAATGACAACAACTGTCCAAGTGCCGCATGTTTTTTTTTAAGCAACACAAATATTGCACAAAATCTTTTCCTGCAGGCCAATGTAAGCATAAAAATATGAGGATGCACGCGTACGGATACATGGCAACCAGCCAATCCAGCGAAGAGAGGGGAGGCGGAATGGAAAGACTGCGCACGCGATAGGATTAAAATCCCGGGAAACGGCGTGTAAGTATGACGTGGACACAGGATTCTTTATCTAACGTTGGAGGTTTTAAAAAGGTAAGCAGGCTAGCGCGCCAGAGCTCTGACAAAGACTCATGGAAAATCGAATGAATTTAATAAAAAAATAAAATGGTATTTCTAAACCTTCGAAAGAAAAAAGAATTTAATGTCTCAAAATATGAAAGAATAAAGTAATTGAATTTACAAAGAAGTATATCTATTAAGAGACTAAGATTTTTAGAGTAGAAAATAAAAGAATGCACTGCACTAAAGGCATGGGATAAAAATATAAAGGATATTTAACATAGTAGCAAAATACAGGTAAAAATGGTAGATATTATAAGAATTCGGAATAAATTAATAAAGGTAAATAGGAGAAAAAATGTATTATTACACTTACACACACACACACATATATATATATATATATGTAACAGAGAGAGAGAGCATCTGTCAAAATACTCAAAGGAAATTAAGAATGGTTCCATTGTGAGATATTACATTTAGCCTTGAAGTAAAATCTTATTTGAATTGATGGCTAAATTTAAATACGGTTTCTTCTAAATGTTAAAGGGACATTTAGCCTTGAATAAAATCTTATTTGAATTGATGGCTAAATTTAAATACGGTTTCTTCTAAATGTTAAAGGGACATGAAGAATGCTTCGTAAACAGTCACTTTTCTGTGATAAATTATTCTTATATTGATTTTAATCTTTTGGGTACATTTTTCCACATCTCTATTTCAAATATATCAAAATAATGCTTTCTCCTCCCAATTAACTCTGCAAAATTTTCGGCATACTACGTTTTATCGTCTCTTTAAATTGTCTTTCACTAAGAATGACTTAGAGATCTAATAATTACATTAGAAATGTATTTCAATTCTATGATAGTTCAGTTACTGTTGAAGTGAAATTTCGCACCGTTTATAATGGACTTTAGAAACGTATTAAACATGCCTGATGGAAAGTCATTTTTCTCACGTATTCTGTTTTTAAATTCAGTTGAATCTTATGACAGATGCTATAATTATACGCAACATATCCAATATATAGAAATAATTTAGTCTCCCTTGAGTTAAATCAGCACAAATTCCAGCAATTTTAATTTTAACAATTCTCATTCAAAATTATCTTTGGATTAGGATGCCTTTACGATGTACAAATTACATTAGGAATATAGTTTAATATTCGGACAGTCCAATTATTCTTATAGTGGAAGCATCTTTGAATTAACAGGCACATTTCCATGATTTCGACTTTCAAATCGCATTAAACGTGCTTGATGAAAAGTCACTTTTACGAACTGAGTTATTCTTACATGCCGTTGAATCTTTTGACATATGTTATATGTAGCTGAATCGATATTTCTAATGCATAAAAATAAAGTATTCTCCTCTAAATTAGATATGTATAGCTTTCGACAATTTACTATTTATCAATCGTCTTTTAAAATTACCTTTGATTTAGGATGCCTTACGTTCAATCGATTACATTAAGAGTACAGTTCAAATCTCTGGGAATCCAGTTAGCTCTGAAATGAAATGTTTTTTGAATTAACATATGCATTTCCATACGGTTTGTAGTTTTTTTAATCGCATTAGAATCGAATGGTAACAAGTAACCATAAAAAAATCTTAAATTATGTTGAATATTTTGACCGATTCCACATACAGGGTGTATCTGAAATAGTGGTCAGAACTTTACCGGGTGATAGGACGCAGATATACGAGCAAATTTTGACATAGAATTATGGTCGGAACGCAAGCAGTGAGAAGTTAATAAGAAATTTTCGACTGTACGAGGGCGATGGACTGGTAAATGTGATTCGATAGCTTGGCCACCAAGATCGCTGGATCTCTCGTGTTTGGATTTTTTTTAATTCAGTAGACAGATATGGATCTAGTCGCCAGGATTGCCGTTGTTGCCGGCGATATTCGACAAATGCTTGGTGTCTTTTCAAATATGCGTCAGTCCCCATCAAGCAGGTGTGAAACGTGCACTACAGCTGGCGGAAGATTTTTTGAGCATGTACATAAATTAAATTCCTATTAATAAATTTTTTTAAGTATCTCCTCTCAATCTCGTATTAATTCTTTAACTGCGACAGTGGCAAGCTACCTTAAAAATTCTCACCGCCTGCGTTCCGACCATACATTCTGTGACGAAATTTGCTTCCTATAGCTGCATTCTATCACCCCGTAAAGTTTTGCCCCATTTTTCAGATACACCTGTATATAAATATGAATTTAATTACGTAAATTAAATTAATATTCACATTGCTAACAACGCGTAAAACCAAAATAATGAAAAAGTATCCAGGCCGGGGTTTGGTCCTGCGTCTATAGTTCAGCGTACCAACACGGTTGCAACTAACACACATAAACGACACACCTAACCTGGCACTCTTCAATCTTACATTTTGATAAGGCTTCAATAGCACCACAAGAACGAATGATTTCATGAATTAGAACACTGCGGCAAACATAAGTCGAAAATAATTCAGCATAAATTAACATATTTATTATTTGTACTTCCCTCTCCACTTAAAATATGTGTATTTACTTTTTTAAGTAAGTTTGTAGACACATTAATGTAACTTATTATTTTCACAATTTAATTATTATTAATATAATTACTTGGCATCTTAATTTTTACATTTAATTATAAATTAATTTAAGTGATGATGTAATGTTGTCACAGGAATTTAAATTGTAACATGTTATAGCAAGGTACAAATATTTATGTGAAACGTTAATAATTACCAATTTCACCATTTTACATATTATTTTGATTTAATATATCAATTACTAATGTTTTACAATACAATTGTATATATTTATTAAAATTTTTTTCATTATTATTTAATTATCATATATCTATCTCTAAATAGTATTTGCTTGAAAACTTGATACATTAATAGTTATTAATAGTTTTTATTATATAACAGGTTTTTTTACTAATAAGTTAATAGATGGCAGCACCACACTGATTCATTTGAATACATGGATTAGTTCATTCTCAATTCTAAATTATCTATAGAGTGCGGTGGTTATATATAATTGGAGTTGATTGGCTATGCTACATAATGTTGATCATTGGTCCACCATCATACAAAAAGCTTTTTTTGGCAACATGTGCTGGTGATCTCCAATGGATGTATTTGTTATATCTAATGCTAAGATAGTATGGATTTTAATTTGATTTTTTGTTTTTTATTTTTCCTCTCTACTTTTTCATCTTGTTTTATTTTGAACTTAATGGGTGTTCAATGGTTTATTTCTCTGTTTTATGTGTGCGTAGACGCAAATTTATATTCTTTAGTTAATTTATGGCTAATATGAAGATGAAACCACACATTTTATTTGTGAAACTTAAGGTATTTGGGACCCGACGATTGTGTCTAAATTCTACAAATTTCCATTATTCCATTTCTGTTATTCAATTTCTGCTGTATCTTACTATGTTTTTGGAATCTATGTTAAGTGTGTTGAGGGAAACTGTATTTTTGTCAATTTGTTAATGTCGTTTTTTTCATAATTTCACAGTTTTTGTTGGTTGTCGGTGATGTTTATTAAATGGTTATATATACATATATATAATAATTGAAACGATGAAATACGGTGGAGAAATAGTGAAGCTAAATTTAATTACGTAGTTAAATTCAAGTTTACCATTTCTCGGGCATATTTCAACGTTCCAATTGTTATGCAGATATATCATGATTGTGTAGTTTCTCAAAATAATTTATTCTGTCCTCAGTTAAAGCGGCACAGTTTTCGGCAACTTACATTTTATCAATTGTCTCCTAAAATTATATTTTATTTCGGATGTCTTGAAGATCAATCGGTTACATTAGAAATATAATTCAAATCTCCAACAGTCTAGTTAGTCTTCAAATGAAATTTTCTTTGATTTAACTTGTACAATTTCATACAGTTTCTAGATTTTCAAACCATATTAAAGGTGCATGATAAAAAAATTATTTTTCACAATGAAATTATTCTTAAATTCAGCTGATTCTTTTGACAGATGCTAAATTTATCTACATCGTTATTTCAAGTGTATCAAAATAAATTATTATCCTCTGTATTAAAACTATCAGTTTTACGGCAAATTACATTTTATCAATTGGTTTTAAAACTGTCTTTGAATTAACATGATTTGCTGATCAATCAATTACTTTTGGAATATTTCTCCATTCTGTGACAATTCAGTTACTATTAAAGTGAAATCGTCTTTGAATTCAAACGTAAAATTCCATACTGTTAATTCTAGATTTTTAAATCACATTAAATGTTCACGATGTAAAGTCACTTTTATCAAATATGTTATTGTTAAATTCAGCGGAATGTTTCAACAGGTGACATATTTATCAGAATCGTTATTTCAAGAACATAAAAATAATATATTGCCCTCTAAATTAAGGCTGTACAATCTTCGGCAACTTTCGTTTTATCAATTGTCTGTCACAACCATCTTTGCTTTAGGATGTTTTGAAGATTATCTCTTACTTAAAAAAAGTTCTAATACATCTAGTCTTAAAGTAAAATTTTCTCGAAATTCACCTATAAATTTAAATTTTTGAAATTTTCAGGTCATGCTATTTGAATATTTTCGAATTCTGGATTCAAGAATAACACTCAATTATAGTTTTTAAATAAACTTTAAAAAGTTAAAAAATATATTACACTGTGTTAAGGGGTCTCAGGACTCTTAAAGCTTTAAAATTTTCGAAATTTAAATTTTTTTAGATGTTAAACTCCTATCTTTTCTGAACATTTTGATATAATTATTTCTTTGAAATTCCTATTAGAACTGAAATTATGGCTTTTACATTTATACACGTTCAATAGCTGAAGCGTCGTTTCGTAAACTTTGAAGCCATTTTTCTCCAAATGACATTTTTGGGCATAACGCGCCCGATATCTCAAAAACTTATGAATATTTTTTCATGAAATTTTCAAAACATATGTTTCATGTTAGTCTGTATAAACTGAACCTAAAATTTCCTTTTTATTGTTCAAAACAATATTTTTTTAGGTGATTATACTGTTGAAATTTTCTTAATTTTGCATTATCTAAATACAACTTTGTATTAAAAATATAAAAAAGCTTTAAATACAAATTTATTTAAGTTCAGGGTAATTATTACAATCTGAAGTATAAGTAGGCACCAAAATTTTCATTCTAGTTGCAATACTTATTTTGTAATCGTGCGCGTAATCTGTTATGCCGATTTTTGGCTCGTCAAATGTCTAACAGTTTGGAGCCCCCCTGTAAATCCTAATTCTGCATCTTATAATTTTTTAAATACATGAAATGAAAGAACATACTTACATATTTTATTCCAATTAAAATTGTGTCTTAAAATTAAATACATTTTAAGATATTAGATGTTGAAAATGGTCTTTTTTTTTTCATTTTTTTCCAATTTTAAGAATCCTGAGACCCCTTAAGAAGTTATAAAGATTTAATGTTATCGAAAAAAATCAAAAAAAATTTATCATTTTTATTGAATTTTTTATTTAAAAGATACTTCTATATATTCAAATAATATCATTTCTATTAGACTTTGATATATAATACGTTTGCAACGTTCTTGTTAGCAACGTTATCAAAATTGAAAAAAAAAATTAATATTTGTAACGCCATTAATGATAATGTGGAAACGACTTAAAAAGATACATGTTTCTTTCTTAACAAAGACGAAACCATTTCTCAAGAAAAGAAGTAAATTTATGATCATAAAAATAGTATTACAAATGAATTCATTTTTTTTTATATTCACTGCCAATAATTTATCTTTTAGTCATACTTAATTTTCATGTAATAAACATTTAATTAAATATTTCACAGCACCACTATCGGCTGAGAATTTTATTATTCAAAGCTATAGACAGGGGGCAGTGTGCTGTGCAGATGCTATCCAAAACTGCGTACTGTGTAGAGGTGTACGGGGCCGAATCCCGACCTCTTCCGGACTGGCCCTACAATTCACTTTTTTCTTACCTTTTTTTTTTTTTTTTTTTTTTTTTTTTTTCAACACTGGAGCCAAACTTATATTGCTTTATTACGGGCCAACTGGATCTTGACTTATTTTTCCCTAGGGCGTCTGCACGAGACGAACTTTCACTGACCAGCATAAGCTACAAATTTGGCACGGATCCAACACAGCCCGTATAAAAAATCATTATTGTCCCAACACGGCCTCCACAGCACTATAAATTCCTCCCACCTAAACCCACGTTTCACTGCCTTTCAGTTACTTATTTAAAAATAAATAAATAAATAAATAAAAACCCATCGCCATTTTGCTCTTTTGTTTAGCGAAACTTTTAGACATTTAATTTAATTTAATAAACAACTGAGGTATATATTTTTTTATTTCTTTTTTCATTGCTGAGATTTAAAATTACGTTTTCCTTTTAACACCTTTTTCTAAATGACGTCGTTTTTCCTACTGAATTCACATTTGAATGTAATTGTCAAAGTCAATTCTTTTAAATCAGCGTTTCTATACGTAACTTTCTAACTAGTCATTAGTATTCTTGTTATTCTGTATTCTTTGAACATTGAGTATAATCTGAAAACAAAATGTGTTCATAAGTAAGTGTACTGTACTTTTTGAATAACTGTATCTCTATCATAATTTTGTTTCAGAAACACTGGTATGTTATGCACAAATTCGATTGGGTTCGGGCGGAACTTTTAGCTTTTATACCCCGATGATACAATGGAATTTTTGTATAGGCCTCGGCGGTTTCGTGCCAAAATTGTAACGTGTATACCGACCGGAACAGAGCAGGAAATTTTCTACGCATCTGGCCTTGAAATTTCGGCCCGTGCTGCCCTCTATTGCTGTGATCGAACCTATGCCGCTCTAGACGACATATCCGTTTCGAGCTTTTCATGGTTTTCTTCGAACTTTGCTTAAGGGGACAAGGGACCCTCAAATTCATTTATTTCAATTTTTAATTTCACTTTAAATAAAATTCAAGTGCCCTTTAAATACTATTCAAGGGCCATATGAATTACGGCATATATTTATCATACAAGAAATTAAAAAATAATCTTGGAGAAAAAAGAAGGAATTTTCCTGGATACACTGTAAAAAAGTCCGAGGAGTTTTCCTGTAGGAATCGGAAAAATAATTGCCCTTATCGTACCGGAAAATTTTACGACCCAGCTCGGAATAAAATCCGTAAAAAAAGGAAATATTCATTAAAACGGTATTTTTTTAATTTTATTCCGATTTTACGTATTTTATTCCGAGCTGGGTCGGAAAATTTTCCGGTACGGTAAAGGCAACTATTTTTCCGATTCCTACAGGAAAGCTAGTCGGATTTTTTTACAGTGTATTTGAAGGGTTATGAAGAACATTTCAAAATGCCCCGTGGACATTCCATATCAATTAAAATCACCAATAATTTTTATTTCGAACCTTGCTTAAGGGGACAAGGGACCTTTAAACTCATTTATTTCATTTTTTTATTTCACTTTAAATAAAATTGAAGGGCACTTTAAATAATATTGAAGGGCCATATGAATTACGGCATATATTTATTATACAAGAAATTAAAAAAAAATCTTGGAGAAAAAAGAAGGAATTTTCCTGGTTATTTGAAGCGTTATGATGAACATTTTAAAATGCCCCATGGACATTCAATATCAATTAAAATCACCAATAATTTTTATGGCCAGTATGTTTAACATATGCAAATAAAACTGCGCATCGTTTTTTTAAACTAAATATAACTGGAAAAGTTAAAGGTAGTTAAGTGCAGAAATAGGATGCAAAAATGCTGACAATTTCAGAAAATTTAGAAAAAATATATTTTTCTTACCTTTACATTCAAATATATAACATACGATGGACAGCTTTATTTGTATATGTAAACCAAACTGGCATAGAAAATATTGGGGATTTTAAGGGATACGGAATGCGCATGGGACATTTTGAAAAGTTCTTCATAATGTTAAAATATTCAGGAATATTCCTTATTTTTCTACACTTTTTTTTTATCCTTAAATGACCCCAATTTAGGCTCTAAAATACCATTAAGATAACGAGTTGGAATCCGTCGAAATTCGACGAATTAAAATGTTTAGAATTGAACTGTTAGATCGAATTTATAATAAACCTACAAAAATAATTACAATAAAAAATTCATCTTGCATTGGTTATGTAACTCTTAAAACAAATAATGTTTTTAACCTAAAATTACCAAATTATTATTTCCAAAAACTTCAACTGCTTAAATTATTGAAAATTAAACTATTAGAATACGTAATCAAGATGAGCAATTATATTAAAGTTTTCGATTGAGTCTCTTAAAAGGATTTCGCTTTGTCACATCATAAAATTTAAATTAAATTATTTTCACATTCTCAAAATTTACATACGCATCACTCAAATTCACAATTTAAAAGTATTTTAACGCTCAATACATTATTAATGAATGTATTTCCAAGCTTAAAGTCACGTTTGTCCGATACAACTTTTCATGTGAACATTCGCACAAAATTTAAGTTCTAATCTCAGTACCCGCGAAAATTTACCATTCAGAAATTTGCCTTTAGTTGCCATGGTATTGGCCATTTAGCATTCAAATTTAGTGGTCAAATATTTAGTTTTATCAAAGAAAATGATCGTTTTGTTTTAAATATGACATCATTTCTCACTGAAACATTTTGCCTAGGGTCTCAAACTCAGTATCAGCGTAATGTAAAAACATATCTTCTTCAATCTTTTGATTTATGAAGAAGAATGCGTGTTTTTTAATGGCTGAAGTCATTTTCTGTTCAAAAATTAGAAAAAAAATTACTTTTATTTGTAATGTGAAAATGGCATCAATAAGGATATAATCAATAAAAATAAATAAACCATGACTATTTTCCCTTTACTTTTAATAGAAATGGAATATTCCAGTTGCTACAATTACAAAATTGGTACTAAAAACTATAAAAAAAATTAATACCTCAAGAATAAATTGAGATAGAGCTTTCACACAAATTGCATTTAAAAGTAAATTTTTTTCTCTATACGACGGTGTAAAAATTGAAAATGTGCAATGTTTAGAAGTTTAAAAATTTGCAGTAGCGAACATTGCAAAACCGAAATTTTATTTTAAATTTGAAAGTGCTGCCATTCGCAGAATGACGTATGCGTTACGCACAGATATGTTTGTCCTTTATAATATAGATATTGAAGCTATAATGCCTAATGTTGCCAATAAAATACATTCTGAAAATATTATTAAATCGATTTTCAACATGTAGATGGCAACACTTGTGTTTTTTAAGAATAAAGATAGATTTATTTTTCAATTGTTGCTACTTGTTCTTTTTGTTTTGTTTGTAAGCTTGCGAAATACCCTATTTTGTTCTGCAGTGAGCAAGTAAAATTTATTTCTTATTATAGTTCCTAAAATTCTTGTGCGTTTAATATTATAGAATTTTATCAAGGAAAATTATTTTTTCAATTAAAAACGATTGCCGATTTTTGGCAAACTGTTTTTTAGCCGTAAAAGATACTTAAAACAAAATATGATTTTTTAAGTATTTTTCCCATGATTTATTTAAAAAATGAAAGCCGAAAAACATAATAGCAATGATTTTTGAAAAGTCAGGCATCTAAGGGTTAATTTCTAATGTGATAAATATATGCCATAAGTTACATAGCGTGCCCTTGAATAATACTTAAAGTATAAAAAAATGAGTTTGTAGGTTCCTTGTGACCTTAATTTGTATAAATATAAGTTAGGTTACCTGAAAAACCCCTTTCAAGAAGGGTACTTCCCCGCACACCTGTATCCCTTGCGCAGCTAATTCGCCTTAACAAAATCAAGCAAAGCAAACAATATTTCTCTATAATAAAAAGCAGTAAACCAACGTTTAAAATGCACAAATAATGCGTGAAAAGCAGAAAACAGCTGTTTTGAATCTACGGCGAGATTCTTCTTCAGTGCAAGATAGGGAAAAAAGAACAGCGTGCTAGACAAAGCAAGGCTGAGCAAAATGATAGCCAGAGACGCGCTGCCTTATATACCCTATGCGGGTAGCGAAAGCGGCAGAAACAACCAATGAGAGAGAAGCAGTGGAAACGACTGGGTGGACAAGTAGCGACATCTACCGGAGAAGGAGAGGAAAAGGAACCAAAAAAGAGGAAATTAAATTAATGCTTTCCAAATACTTGGAAAATCTGGAGTACTAGATAAGTCATTGATTAAAGAGTGGGAATTTTTAATGATGCGGTAAGCTCCCCAAAAATCAAGATCAAGGTTAGAAGAACATTTTTGGATAATGGTGGCTGAGGAAAAATCGAACCTATGTTGAGAAGACCAAGAATGTTAAGCAATGGAAGAACGTTTGAGATCCTGATTTTTAACATAACCTTCATGCTCTTTTAAACGAAATCTAAGAGCATGTTTAGTTTGGCTAATATAAGAAAGGCCACACTGGCAAGAGATTTGGTAAATACCCCATTTATCTAGGCGATCAACGGGGTGTTTGAGATTTGAAAAAGTGGCTTTTTCATATTTCTCCTTTCTTATATTGGCCAGACTAAACGTGCTCTTAGATTTCGTTTAAAAGAGCATGAAGATTATGTTAAAAATCAGGAGCTCAAACGTTCTTCCATTGCTCAACATTCTTGGTCTTCTCAACATAGGTTCGATTTTTCCTCAGCCACCATTATCCAAAAATGTTCTTCTAACCTTGATCTTGATGTTTGGGAAGCTTACCAAATCATTAAAAATTCTCACTCTTTAATCAATGACTTATCTAGTACTCCAAATTTTCCAAGTATTTGGAAAGTATTAATTTAATTTCCTCTTTTTGGGTTCCTTTTTCTCTCCTTCTCCGGTAGATGTCGCTACTTGTCCACCCAGTCGTTTCCACTGCTTTTCTCTCATTGGTTGTTTCTGGCGCTTTCGCTACCCGCATAGGGTATATAAGGTCTCTGTCTATCATTTTGCTCAGCCTTGATTTATTTAGTACGCTGTTCTTTTTTCCCTATCTTGCACTGAAGAAGAATCTCGCTGTAGATTCGAAACAGCTGTTTGCTGCTTTTCACGCATTATTTGTGCTTTTTAAACGTTGTTTTACTGCTTTTTATTATTCCTGCACAAAGGCTTTAATTGCTATTTTAAAAATATTTCTCTAGTTATGAGCTAATGCATTTACATTCTTAATCGTAAAATTATCGCAAGAAAATCGATCTTCTCTAATAAATAATAATCCTTTCGTTTGACTGGATCTTTTAGCAGATATTTTCTGTTTCACCATCTTTACTTCAAGTATATAAAATTAAATTATTCTACTTACAATTCACGCTGGGCCTTTTTGCGAAACTTTCATTATATCAACTGTTTTATCAAACTTATCTTCGCTTCCGGATGTGATTCTTTAATTACACAAAGAAAATAGTTCCATTCTAATGCTGTTCGATTAATCGTAAAGCTAAATCTTGGAACTGACAGGTAAATTTCTTCCATTTCCAATTAGATTTAGAAAATTAATGAAAAGTTTATGTCATGCTCTTAGAATATTATTCCAATTCATTAGTAATTTATAATTTTTGAGGAGTAATATTACTTTATAAAAGGATTTACAAGGTGTTTTACTTGTCTGCTATCTATTATATACAGGGTGTCCACTCTCAACGTTGCCCAATAGCTAATTCCAAAACCATTAGTCATATACATATAGTTTCAATTACAAAAATGTTTTAAATGAGGTAAAGAAATATTTGAAAAGCGATTTGGATCAATAAAGATATTTCTCAAAAAATTACGAAATTAAAATTTTTATACGCTCCCCTGGTCCTATATGTTATATTTAGTAAACTTTTCCTGTGACAATGACAAGTAAGACAAAAAAAGAGTCCTGGGATTCCATGATTAAAATTGACCGAGTAATAGCTGTTTAAAAGAAGCATATTTTTTGCTGCAAATTAGGGGTCATTCACAAATTTAGTAAAAATAAAATTTCGTCAGATATATAAAAAAATCTTTGGGAGTAAAATTAACATTGCAATAGAAATATGAAATTTTTAATCATTCTGACATATTAATGCAAACTATACAATTTGTAATAAACATATAAGAAGAGGGAAAAAACAGAATTTTTATTAAATAAAATGATGAAAATGAACAGCCTCAATTATTTACAAAGTGACACATATTTCAGAATGTTAATAGATCCAACCCAAGTTCTACTTTTAAACTCTTTGGGTAGGGGGCGAGTGCAAGAATTTTGAGTACTTTTGAATGCATTCTGTAACAATAAGCTATTATTAAATACTTTAAAATAATAACTAACTGTTTTAGATGATATTTGACGTAAATTTATTTCAGGTATTGATATTTTATTGACTTCCTGAATCCGTAAAGTATGCGACTAATAAATGTACAGTCGTATGAGTAATAGAAGAATAAAGGGCTGCGGACGAAGATGGGCCGCTCACCGCGGCGGTCTACACCTACTATCACCTACTCTACAAAAGTTGAGTTATGTTATGTTTTCAGATTTTGATAATTGCTTGTTATGTATTTCGTACCGCTGTATCCGAAATTGAACTTTATTTTTCACCATCACGTCGAGATTTTTTACAAATCGTAAATTTTAAAGTTAAAAAAAAGAATAAATAGCGAAAATTTCATGCTATAAAATAGATGCAATTGCTCTGTTTTAACACTTGATAATTGATTTTTATATATTTTTTACCGCTGAATCCGAAAATGACTTTCATTTTTAAACATCACCTCAGAATTTTTCGGAAACTGCAAATTTCGAAGTTAAAAATTTTATAGTTAAAATTGAACCGCCACTTCATCGAACCCCTCAGCTGTTTAACTGTAAGAATCCCAGTATAAGCCAAAAAATCTAAAAAATTAATGAATTAAATCAAATTAAATCAAATAAAAAAAATGATTACATGTGTTTTATAGTATCTTGTTAACTTTGACATTTACGATTTCCAAAAAAAAAAAAAAAAAATGTTACGTGATGGTTAAAAATGGTGGCCAATATCAGATTCAGTGCTAAAAAGCCCACAAAAATCAATTATCAAAAGTTAAAAGACACAGCTATCTTTTCTATTGTATAGTATCCGATTTTTGTTAATTTTTAACTTTGACAGTTTATGATTTGCGAAAAATTCTGACATGATGGTTAAAAATTAAAATAATTTTCAGATTCATTGCTAAACAAGAAAGAAAAAATCATGCGTCCAGCATAGGTTATTTACCACTTTTCAACACATTCAGAATAATGTAATAAAAACCTACCGTTTAATAAGTTAAAATATTACGTCTGATTGAACCATATGGAAACGCATAACATATTTGAAAATCCAATTTCAACTGTCCCCTTCTGCAATTGGAAAATTATCCAAATTCTTTGAGCAGCCCTGTATTTGCTATATAGGTTTGTATCTATTAACTACATACATGCCAAAATTGAGTTCACTTAAGAAATACATATACTTCAGTTGAAATTTCCCCTTCAGTAATTTCCTGTTATAAGAAGAATGGTACGTGAATACTTTTGTGCAGCCCTGTATATGATGTATAGAATTTATATATAACGAATAATATGCAAAAAATCAGTTAAATTTAAAAGCTCATACCGAATTTTAAAACGTACACTCTGGCAATTATTACTCAAAGTAACTGATTTCTTTTGTGTGTCCCTGTAAATGATTAAATAAGAGCGTCCTGGTACGGGAATACCTTTGTGGAGCCCTGTATATGAGATATAGAATTTATATATAACGAGTAACATGCAAAAATGTAATTAAATTTAAAAGCGCATATCGAGTTTTAAACCGTACACTCCAACAATTATTACTCAAAGGCAGTATAGCAAAAGATTTATTTTGTGTGTCCCTGTAAATGAATAAGACATGCTATGAATTCTCTGTTCTAACGTAATGGTAGTGAAATTTAGTGATTTATTTCAGTTTCAATACATTTGAAATAGCGTAATATTGTTAAAATTTTCTGAGAACGATTTTTCCCCATATACCATAATGTAATGGAATACTTTTGAGTGCCTCTGTAAATGAACTATTAATCCTACATACTTCATATACAATACCAATCATGCTTTGGTGACTCTATATAACCTTTATCAATTGCATGAAAATCCGAGTATATTTACGGGAGTTAGACCGTGGATAGACGGACAGACAAACCGAACGCATAAACACTTTTCAACTTTGTTGGAAAGTGTTAAAAATGCATAAAAGTAAAAACACCCACCCACCGCAGTCTTATCTAATGTATAATTTTTTATTAAACTTCTTGGCAGCAGAGTATATAAAATTTAATCTCGATCGGATATTTGAAAGTAAGTTAAAGTTCGAGTACAAATTTTGAACTGGAAAAACATACATACAATCTTTGAAGTAAAATAAAAACTTATGAAAATAACATAATTTTTGTTAAAAGAAATCATGAAAAGAAACAGTCTCAAATCCTTACAAAATAAAACATGTGTTAAAATGCAATTATTTTAGCCAGTCTGGAACTTTAGAAAAGTTAACTCAATCGTGATACTTGTACGTTTTTTTTCAAAGCGCAGATACACATGAAATAAGTTCTTAGAATACTTTCAGCACTTGGTATATGACCCCTCAAAGCATGGTCGAATTCATTTGTGTTCAGTCGCAGGCAAGTGGTATATGTCATGCATTTTTAAATTTTCATAACTCGGTCAATTTTAGTATTATATGAAAGGGACTTTTTTTGTCTTACTTGTCAGTGTAATAGAAATTTTTACTAAATATAACTTATAGGACCGAAGGACCGTATAAAAATTTAAATTTCCTAATTTTTTAAGAAATGTTTTTATTGACCCAAATCGCTTTTAAAATATTTCTTTACCTCATTTAAAACATTTTTGTAATTGGACTATATATCTATGACTAACGGTTTAGGAACTAGCCATTCGACACCGTTCAGAGTGGACATCCTGTATATAAAGTGCAATTGAGAATTTCTTTCCGGCTGCTTATAACTTGAGTTCTGAAAAATGGATTTTGATGAGACTTGTGTCTATATAAAATGTAAATGCGAATTTCGTTTCGTCGGCTTATAACTTGAGTTCTACTTGACGGATTTCAATGAGACTTACTCTCTTACTTAGATAAGTTTTTATCGAAGGTTTAGTTTGTAACATATCATTCTACGTTGCTTCGTTATAGAACTATGGGGATAGTTCTACAGGGTTATTAAAAAAACGATTACAAAATGACATGACATAGAACAAATATAAAAAGTAACATGGGAAAATAGGGTCGCAAACAACTTATTTATTCACAAATAGAAGGCGTTTCATTCAAACTGAACCCTGGTTGACGGTGCTAATTTCGAGAAAAATGAAAATATTGTAATGAAATTGCAACGATATGTACCTTGTTTTGTGTGAAATGTGAAAACATCACAAAGAGGTCTGAAAAAACACGTTGCTCAAGTCATCCAATATACCGTATGAAATGATAATCACAGTCTAGAATGTAGGGCGTCAAGTGCATACTGCTGGCGAGTTTAATGCAAACTTCTACCACTTTTGTTTTGTGTTATCACATTTACAACAACGGTTATGATAATAACGACTGTTAAAGGACTGTTATTTAACAATGTCTGTTAAATGTTTTATTATAATATGATTAAGTTTTCTGAAAGCTACTACTGTCAACCCAAATTGAGTTAGGATAAAACACCCTATATTTGTGACTAAATAAGAGGTTTCCGAACCTATGTTCCTATGTTCTTATTTTTATTTATTTTTATTTATTTATTTTTTTTAATCTTTGTTATGTGACTGATTTGCCATGCCATTTTGTAAACTTTTTTTGAATCACCCTGTATGATCAGGTGAATCTGATTATGAAAGATTAACCTTTTAAAGATTCTGATGAATGGATTTCGATGAGACTTGCATTGTTAAATATGTATTTTTTTAGGAATTGTTTAGTATGGTTATGCGTTGCTTAGTTATAGAATTATGGGAAATATTCTATAATCAAGTGAATGCGACTATGAAAGATCTGTCTTTTCAAGAAGTTCTCTTTAACGGATTTTAATGAGACTTGAAATGTAAGTTGGATAAGCTATAATTTTATTAAACTTATTAAAATATGTTACATTGTGTTAAAAAGCTATAAATGTTTAATGTAATCGAAAAAATAAATAAAAGGAATTTTATTATTTTATGGAATGTTTTATAAAAAGGGCACTTCAGTATATTTAAATAATATAACGAAGATTGCCTTTTACGTTTTTACAAACGACCAATAGAAAGCGCTACTGAAATTTGTCTTCAGGATATTCGTAAAATTCACATTTGTTTTATCGTGGAATCAGGGGCATCTTAGAAATCGGCTGTGTATTTTGTTTACATTGAGTGTTCTACAAAAACAAGTGAGTGAAAAAAATGGAAATAACTCGTTAAGGTTTCCGTTGGATGATTTTTTATGATTTTAAGAAAGGCCTCACTCGATAGGAATGCTTAGTATCGCTCCGTGAAACTTTTGGTAATGAAGCATCATCAGAAAAGACAGATTACAATTGGTTTGTAGAATTTCGTCTTGCTCGTGCGTCCTTCAGTGATGAATATCGTGAAGGACGACCAAAATCGGTAGTGATTCCACACAACATCGATACTGTGCGCAAGTTGATTGCAGAAGATAGGCATGTCAAGTATCGTGAGATAGAAGCATCCCTTGACATATCACAGTTTGCAATACATTCGATTTTGCACGAAAACGTAGCTGTTAAAAAGATTTGTTACAGATGGATTCCGCACAATTTGACAGAAGCTCAAAAAGAGACTCTTGCAAATTGGTGTAAGGAAATGCTAAACCAATTCAAATTTGGAACTGCTAAATCCGTATACAACATCGTTACAGGTGACGAAACTTGGATATATTCGTATGAGCCGGAAACTAAACAACAATCCACTGTTTGGGTTTTTCCAGATCAACCGAATCCTACGAAAGTTGTTCGTTCACGAAGCACTTCCAAAAAAATGATTGCTTTTTTCTTCGGCCTTGCATTAAATATCGCAACCATTCCTCTAGGGGATCGAAAAACTGTTAACGCTAAATGGTATATAGAAATTTGTTTGCCAAAAGTCATCAACGAAATCATGAAAAACAACAAAAACAAACAAAAAAAAAAACGCTGCTTCATTATTCATCACGACAACGCTAGCTCCCACACAGCACGTGAAACAAGTGATTATTTGAAGGATAAAAATATCGAATTAATGTCCCATTGCCCATATTCTCCTGATTTGTCGCCTAACGATCTTTTCTTGTTCACTTTTTTCAAATAAATATGTGCAGGCAGCGATTTTCATCATCTCAAGAAGCTGATGATGCCTTCTAAAACTATGTTTCTGAGATATAAGCTTCAGAGTGGAAAAAAACTGTTTCGAGAATTGGTTTCAACAGATGGAAAAGTGTATAAATATTAAAGGCGAATATTTTGAAAAGCAATAAAACAGTTTGTTCCCCAAAAATTACTTTTCTACTTTTTATAAAAACTTAAAAGGCAACCCTCGTAGTTCTATTAGCCTTCGATTTATAATATGTTTGAAAGTAAGGTTTTATTAGCAACATTATATAAAAAAAAGAAATCCATGGTTACTACCTCATTATTTATGAAATAAAAACATTTTAAATAATACAGTTTTATTTTAAAAGACAATACACTTTATCAAGAATATAGGTAAATTTATGATTATAAAAATAGTATTGCAATTTAATTAATAGCCCCCGGTACTGTAATCTATTTCTTTTTCTCAGCTTATTTTGCGTCGACTCCAAAAAATAACGTTACCTTGCAGAAGCCAGACGTAAAACAAAGCAGTACGAATAAATACTCTATAACAATTTTTTAAATTTCTAAGCATCGCACATTTTTAATTTTTATACCGTCATATTGGGGAAAAAAGTACTTTTAAATACAATTTGTTAGAAAACTGTATCTCCCTTTATTTTTGAAATATAATTTTTTTTCTAGTTTTTAGCACCATTTGTTTAATTTTGGCAACTGAAGTACTCCATTTATGCAGAAAGTAAAGGGAAGAAAGGAGAACGGGAATTCTGCTTTTTCAGAATTTAGTGTCGCCCCCGGCATTTCCATTACTTCATTTACTGATATGGACTGATGGCTTCTATTATTATGAAATAGCCATTATAAATGAAGCTTTAGGTGAAGATGAAAGAGCAGCCGTAAATAGTTAGAACTCTGATTTTCTGGTCAGAATGGGCCATTTCTTTTTACGATTGCTCTTTCATCTTCACCTAACGATTCATTTATAATGGCTGTTTCATAATAATAGAAGCCACCAGTCTAAATCAGAAGAAAATAACTCGGTTAAGCGGGACTCTACTGCAGTACAAAACACATTTCAATTTCAACACTTAAAGCACACGTTTTATTTTATGTAAAATGACGTCATTCGGATCCGCTTAAGAATTCCACATTTACGATCTACTCTTAAATATCTACAGTAAAGAATACATAGCACAGAACTATCGGGAAATAATACACAAATACAGCAAAAAGATGCCGTCATTCAAGAAAATTGACAAAAAAAGGCTATTTAATTTCATAGATACTTAAAATTAAATATAGTTTATAATAGCTCCATTGTTTTAACAGAAATCATTCGTTTATATTTTTTTTCAAAATAGCACGTATTTTAATTACTTTTCCTTTCGGTTGTTATCAGAAAATGACAACAAAAATATATAATTACTATTTTACTCGTATTTTTCCTTTACTTTCGACAGAAATGGAGTACTTCCGTTGCCAATATTAAGCAAATGGCTCCAAAAACTACAAAAAAATTAATATTTCAAAAATAAACTGAGATCCAGTTTTCAAACAACATATATTTAAAAGAAATTTTTTTCCAATACGCCGGTATAAAAATCGAAAATATGCGATGCTTAGAAGTCTAAAAAATTGCTATAGAGCATTTAATCGTACTACTTTGTTTTACACCTGGCTTCTGTAAGTTAACGTTATTGTTTGGAATACACAAAATAAGCTGGGAGAAAGAAATTGCATACCGTACCGAGGCTAATAGTTGAAGAGTTGAAAAATAGCAATTATATCTTTTTGTTGCCATTTTCTCATAACAACCGAAAGGAAATGTAATTTAAATACGTGCTATTTTGAAAAAATATAAACTAATAATTTCTGTTAAAACATGGGGCTATTATAAACTATATTTAAATTTAAGAATCAATAGACGATTTCAGTGTGACGTCAGTCATGACAGTTTGGTTGGAAACTGACTCCAAACAAACGATTGCCATACGTCATTTCTTTTTAAATATAAATCGTGGAAATTGTTACCAGTACATATCATGAATTAAAACACTTAGATGTGATATATAGCTGCAACACACAAACAGAATAGAAAATACAACATAGCAACCGTTTGTTTGGATTAAGTTTCCTTACTGACTCACGACTGAAATCGTCTGTATTAATGTTACGAACAAATAAAGGCCTATGAATCATTAGATAGCCTTTTTTTATCGAATTTTTTTTTAATGACGGCATCTTTTTGCTGAATTTGTGTATTATTTTGCGATAGTGACATCCTATGCATGCTTTACTGTAGATGTTTAAGAGTAGATCGTAAATGTGGAATTCTTAAGCGGATGCGAATGGCGTCATTTTACATAAAATAAAAGTGTGTGCTTTAAGTCTTAAAATAGAAATATGTTTTGTACTATTTATATATACATTTTTTTTCCATCGGGGGCAAGACTAAATTCTAAAAAATCAGAAATGCTGTCTTCAAGTTTTTTATTCTTTTTATATTCATTGTCAACAATTTACCTTTCTGTCATGCGTAATGTTTATCCTTCTATATATAAAAAAGTTTTGATTTGGAAATGGACCAATGAAAATCTGCGTAGATATTCCCGGTAGATCGGCATCCAATTTGAATACTTAAGCATGGTTTTTCTTCGTTAATATTAAAAAAAAACTGTTGCATACAGAAATATGAAAATCGGTGGCATTATAGAGAAATGTTTGATAAATACACTGATGCAGACAGTTTTCAAATCGAAGAATTATTTTAAGAGATATTTAATGCTAAAGTTGGACAAAATCGTTCCATTAAAAAAGTTTTATTGTAGCAAAAACTATACATGAGAATTTAATCATTTTTAGATCATTTTATACTTTATAAGTTTCCGGTGTGCAGATTGCATTTATTTTTTTTATTTGACAAATTTTTTGAGGTTTTATTTCTATTTTAAGTTCAAATTTTCAGCATTTCGAGAGATATTTTTTACAATTTTAGAAAATGTTATGAATTTAAACTGTTGCCAACTGTATAAACAGCTCAAACAATAATGTTTGCTTCAAATTAAAAAAAAAATATTTTACACGTGACTATTATAAACAGAAAATATAAAAAGCAGGAACTCATTGAAAATTACGTCATAAAAACTATATTTACACATGAATTTTTAAAGAGAAAAAATCCTTCTATAGATAAAAAAAAATTTTGATTTGGAAATTGGACCAATAAGAAATCTGCGCAGATACCGTGAAATGCATCTGATTGGTCAGAGCTTTATGACGCTATAAGGGATGTTTTATGGGGGACCTGTCTCTCTGTCGCCAAAAGTGACGCCAACTTGGCACTATTTCCAGTATTTTGCCAAAACTAAGGGTACTTTTCCGTTCTACGGACAGCATGACAAAATGTATGCTAATGCGCCAATTATTTCAGCCCTCATCGTGAAAAGGATTTTTCTTGTAAACCATGCGAAACATTGTGATTTGTTATTTATGAAACGTGAATTACCTGAATGATTATTATTTAACCTTAACCTTGGAAAGCTTTTTAATTTGCTATTATTCGAAATAAAAATGCCTTTTTTTAAAATAAAATTATAATTTACTTTTACTGATGACGCTGAGATGGATTTTAGCATTTGTCAATTACCACATGATGAGAAAGTTGCGATAAAACTGTTTCAGGAATTTTGGATTCTGCATAATAAAAGGTTGTGTTCAAACAACCATGAAATGAAATTATGGATGAATTCTGGAAATCCGAAATGCAGATGTAGCTTACGATCATACGAAGAAAGCGTAGGAATACGACAAAAAACATGATTTGAAGGATCGCGGTTGTCTTTTCTTAATGCTTTGAGGTTTATATATTTATGGTGCCAAGAGGTGACATCGAATTAGCTTTGTGAGCTGCAACTTGATATGAACCACAACACAACAGCGGACTGGAATAGTTATTTTCGAGAAGTTTGTGCAAATGCTTTTTGTTCACGACCAAATAGAAAAATCGGTAGACCTAATAAAATTATAGAAGTAGATGAAAGTCTTTTTACCAGAAGAAAAAGCACCGTAGGGCGTGTTCGTCTTCCTCAATGGGTGTTAGATGGTTTATGCCGTGAAATACGAGGATGTTTCCTTACTCCTATTTCCGATCGCACAGCTGAAACTTTAATGGCGGCAATAGTAAACAATGTAGCCGATGGAAGTATTATTTATACAGATTACTGGAAAGGATATAAAACAGATGAACTGTGAAGTGCTGGTTATGATCATTTCACAGTAAATCACAACTGGTACTTAACTGGCGCCAAAGTGTCGTTATTTTGCTTGATGTGGTAACCCGGATTATGTTGTGGCACAGATGTCATATACGCCCCATATTGGCGCGATTTTTTTCAGATGACAATTTGGCGAAAATATCAACAGCATAAACAGCAACATCCGGGTTACCATATCAAGCAAAATAACGACACTTTGGCGCCAGTTAAATACCCGTTTCGTATATGACATTGGCGTCAGAAAAATATCGCGCCAATATAGGCCGTATATGACATGTGTACCTATGTTGTTTATGCTGTTGATGTTTTCGCCAAATTGGCAACCGAAAAAAAATCGCGCCAATATGGGGCGAATATGACATCTGTGCCAAAGAGATTTGTAATTTTATGGCAGCAGTTTAATATGATTTTTTTATTTTATTACTTTATTGTATAACAGTTATTTGTTCACTTATTTTAATTATATATTTGTGATTTAATAAAATAGTTCGTAAAATTCTGTATTTTTCAAATGTTATATTTTTAAAATGTTCACTTTACTATCGACAATGTTTTTATTTTATTTTTCAAATGTTTCAATTCACGTGATTTTCCTTTTGCGCCAACTATTGCGCTTGGCGACAATGCTGTCCGTATAACGGAAAAGTTCCAAAAAGCATAGCCTACTATGATATATACGGCCCACGCATTTCGCCGAAAACCGTCGAAAAAGTGAAGTCGGATTCAGCTTCAAACCCTGAACCAAAACATCACAACGTGCTCTTTTTTGTTTACATTTATACCCTGCTCAGATAGCGGCTTGTTTCTCATCGTCGAAGTTTCAGAATCATTGATCGTATTTTCAGAATAATAAATTAAATACATATATTCTTCAATTTCCTTCGATTTAAAAGGCTATTTTACACAGCTTGTAGTATATTAGTGTTAACATACTTTTAAGATTAGCTAAATTACTTATTGTTTACTTGATCGTTTGGATCGTTTGGATCGCTGGATCGTTTCTGTTATTCTTTTTCGAATGTCCCTTATTTACATAAAAATAGCTTGTGTTTCATATACACGTTTTAAAATTAAAATTTGGTTTTTATCAAACTACAGTTCACTTAACCCATTAACCGCTGACGTTGCGTTCACGCAACAGTCAAAATAATTGCTCATGCAATGAACTAATTACATCGGCACAACTGTTTTAAAACTAAAAAAAATGTCTTATTTATTGGCATAAATTTTGCTATTTTAGTAAAGCGAAATTTACCTTACTGAATTTGTGGTGGGAAACTACTTTCAACAAGAAATTTTAATATTTCTATCGTAATAGTTTTGGCGGTTAATGGGTTAACTGGCTTGAAGCAGTTATTTTTGACGAATTTATTGCTACCCGTAAAATGTTTGTGTTTGATATCGTCCGAACTAAATAATAATAATAGTAAAAAAAAAAAAGACGATCTTCCTTAAACATTAAATATTCTTATTTTTAATCATAGAAAGAAATGGTGATCGCAGATTTAAATATCGTTGCAAAATTTTATATTATCCAAGCAATTTTGATTAAATCATGTAAGTGTATTTGTTACTTAATAAATTATATTTATTAATTATTACAAGAAATTTTATGAGTACTTTAATATATTTAAAAGAAATTCCATTAGTTTTATTGTTTCAGCAGTGAAGATAGCAAATAAATTTGTGACATTGATGTTTTCAGACTATGCATGTTTTTATTTATTGGGGTGAATCGTAGAATACTCTACTTTTCCCCAACCTGGCGATAAATGCGCCAAAGTGGCAACCTTGGTATTTAGTATTAACTTGGTATTAAGTTGCAACCTTGGAAGTATTCTCCGGTCGCACCATTTATTATTCCGATAATTGTTAAAATGATATACATATTTTTTTTGATGATTAGAGTTAATATTTTTATTAAACTCTTTTGAATCATATCTATACGGAAAAAAAACACATTGGAATTCTCTGAACCCTGCCCAGAGCGGTTTGATTGGTTCTCGTCGTCGTTGAAGTTACGGTCAGAGTCAAATTTCTGTGTTGGGCAGCGTATCAGAGTCCTCTGGCGAGCAACTTCACACATTAAACGCAAATCGGTCTGCCGGTAGTAGTATCTAATTATGCCTTGCAAAAATTAATGCTTTGGAAATGGAACAATGAAAATCTGCGTAGATACCGTGAAATGCAACTGATTGGTCAGAGCTTTATGACGCTATAAGGGAGGTTACCAAGGGGAGACCCGTCTCTCTGTCACCAAAAGTGACGCCAACTTAGCGCTATTTCCAGTATTTCGCCAAATTTCCATAGACTCCCATTGGAATACAATAGGGTTTACTTGCATGCAGGAAATCAACAAATTGAGATATTTCAATGCTACAAAAACTAATATTATTATTAGCTCATATTAGCTTATGAATAGAGCTTAATTGAACTATTTACATTATTTTTAAGCACAATAATCTGGGGTTGGCTAGAAAATAGGAATTGCTGCGCTATAGCGAATGGAATAGCTAAGCGATTACGCGGGGTGTTGGTGAGCGTAGCGAGCAGGGGGGCAATGCCCACCTAGTATTGGAAAATAATAAATTCATTAACATGCGTTAGAAGTCTTAAATAGGAGAAATTTACGTCACGTTTACGTCACATTACACTTATTACGTAAAATGAACAGAAAATAATATTGCAAAACAGTTTAAATTTAAAAATTGCGCGAGACATTTATTTGATATTTTAAGATGATCATAATACTTCATTTCTAACAAAAGTATTTTTACGTGAATATTAAAAAGAGAAAGAAAAGTTTGGTGAAAATTACGTCACATTATAATTTTCAGATTAAAATTATAATTCAATCTTCTGAAATCTTTTTAAAGCCGATAAAATTAGTGTGCTGTTAGAGTCTGCGGTGTCTGAACAGGAGTTGACGAGCGCAGCCCGTAGGGGGCAGAGCCCCCTAGTATAATAAATAAATATAAATGTAATTTTTTTTAACATACTTTCATTAAAATGTCTGGTTTCTTAAATTCTCTAAAAAGTAGAAAAGTCTCGAACCCCCCCCCCCTTAAATGCACGGACTTTAAATTAAACTGCGGTGAACTCGATTATGGAAGTTTAATGGATTTAAATGGGAATTTTACCAAATTAGCCAGCAGTCGCCAAGTTGGCTTCCTATATGGCAACTTTTTTTTTGCCAAATTGGGCGATATTTTGCAAATTGGCTAAAATTTGGCACAATTGTGGTAATCCTGTCATTAGTATTTTTCAGCAAATATTCATTTTTGAAGCTAAAGCTGATTTCTCCATAAGAAATCAAACGGAACCATATAGTAAATTTGCCCCGTTGTCCCCCTTAGCGTTTGAGTTTTAAGAAATCAATATCCAATTCATATACTGCGCACAGTAAAACACTATATTCCAAATTTTAAAGAACTGTGTCAACAGGAAGTAGGGGAAAAAAGAGTCACAAGATTTGATTGCCACACGCAAACATAATTGTAAGTTAAAAGAAAGCAAGTAATAACAAATCATTACATATTACAGAGACTCACCAGCGGCTGATAAATTTTACTCTCAAAGCTATAGACAGGGAGAGGGGCGTGTGGTAATTTCGAGCCGGGCGGACTGGTTCTAAAATTCACTTTTTCCTCCCGGGGTTTATTTTTTTCTGAACACTCGAGCCGGGAAATATTGTTTTATTACGGTCCAGCCGGACCTGGTCGTATTTTTTTCCTAGGCGTGTACACCAGCTACTCTCCGGTAAAAAAGCTATAAATTTGGCAGGAGTTCGACACAGGCCGTATAAAAATCATTATTGTCCCAACACGGCCTGCTCAGCTCTCTAAATTCCTACCCGCTTGAGCCCATGCTTTAATTATTTTTGAAAAAAATATCAGCATTTTACTCTTTGCTCTAGCAAAATCTTTAGACATTTCATTTGATTTAATAAAAATTGGAGATACAGTCGTCTCTCATTAATTCGAAATCGGATAAATCGAATCTTCGCTTAATTCGAACTAATCATGAACTCCCGAAATTTTCAATGGCAGAATAACGTTAAAAATTTTCATTTATTCGAACTCGATTTCTCTTGACCTCGTTTAATTCGAACTAACAAAAATTCCATTTTTTTTATTTTTCCTTTCTTTTTCACGGAATTTGGATGCTTGAAATAACTTTCTTTCTTTCATTTTTGTCAGAATTGTTCTGAAGTATGCATATAATCCCATGCATTTGATATCCGCTTTCTTAGCGCCCCGTCTGTCCATCAATGACACCTCCACCCCTTTTTCCATTATGCTTCTTCCTAATCCCTTCTGTAGCATTTAACCCAGTGACGTTCCCAGAAATCCACATGGTGGGCATCTTTTAAAGATAGGGAAAACCTCTTTTCAAAAGTAAAAAATGAATAGGACTAAGCAAACAACAATTGATAAATTTTGTCAGAGTGGTGATAAATAGTGTAAATAATTTCTTAAATGTTCATCTCATTTCAGGCAAGAAAATTATAGTACAATTAATAAAAATTATGCAGGTAGTTTATACTGTACGAGGGTGGTTCAATAATTATTGTCCCGAGTGTGTATAAAACATTTGTACTGCGATTGTTGATGTGGAATATTGACGTCTATTGTCTTAGATGCCTATATGCTCAATTCCAGAGCCCTAGCTGCTATATTAACGAATATTTTTCGTTTTAGGTGTGAGAGGTGGAACCTAGCTTGAAAGGGCGTGGTTGGGGTGAAAGGCTGGTATGGAGCCAGACCTGAAACAGTTCTGCGATAGTTTTGTGACAGTGGATGAACGTCACTACATCACTATGATCTCGAGTCCAAACGACAGTAGCCACGTCTCATTTACTTCCCCCCCCCCCTTTCAAGCTAGGTGCGACTTCTCATTCCAAAATTGTCCAAGAGCTGATAAACATTTTAGGGAAGGTATTTGAGGCACCCTGAAAATTTGTGCAACACTTCTTTTGTAATGCCTGAATACAAAATGGAATGTCTGGCTGAAGGATCGTGGCCCAAAACCTGTGCCAGACAAAAAATGGCACTTGACACGTGCCTGGCACAGTTTTTGTGCCGACTAAAGTGTCTGTCATTTTCAAAATATTTTTTTCTAAGAATAGATATTATTGTGCCTCAATCTCAGCGTACCTCAAATACTTTTTCTGGGTAGTCAAAAAATGGCACTTGACACGTGTCTGGCACAGTTCTTGGGCCGACTAAAGTGTCTGTCATTTTCAAAATATTTTTTTCTAAGTATAACTATAATTCTGTTTCAATCTCAGTGTGCCTCAAATACCTTTTTTGGGTAGTGTCAAAAAATGGCACTTGACAAGTGTCTGGCATAGGTTTTGGGCCACGATCCTTCAGCCAGACATTCGATTTTGTATTCAGGCATTACAAAAGAAGTGTTGCACAAATTTTCAGGGTGCCTCAAATACCTACTCAAAAATGTTCAACAGCTCTCCTACTAAAAAGGAAAAAAAAATATGTTAATATAGCAGCTACAGTTCTGAAATCGGTAATATAAGCATCTAAGACACCAGGCTTCTATATTCCACATCACCCATAGCAGTACAAATATTTTATACACCTTTGGAACAATAATTATTGAACCACCCTCGTATTACTAATTTTTATGTTTTATTTATATTCTATTTATATTAATAATAAATTTATGTATTTATATCGTTTAATTTATATTAAGTCATATTCTAACGGTAGCAGTCGGAAAAAAAAAAAAAAAAAAAAAAAACATTATACATTAATTCCTTTGTAATAGTACCCCTTTAAATATGTTTTTCTCTCATACTTTTCATAATTCGAACTCTGGCTAATTCGAACATTTCTTGTGGTCCCGACAAGTTCGAATTACCGAGAGCCGACTGTATATATTTTCTAATTACTTTTTTCATTGTTGAGATTTAAAATTACTTTTATCTTTTACAATCTTTGTCTAAACTACGTAGTTTTCCTTACTGAATCCTCATTTGGATGTAATTAAGTCATTTTTTAAAAAACAGTGTTTAAACACGTAATTGTCGTAGTACTCAGCAATATTCTTGTTATTCTGTATTCCACGAATATTGAACATAATCTGAAAATAAAATCTGCGCATAAGTACGTGTTCTTTTTTAATAACGGTAAATCTAGCATAACGTGGTTTCAGAAGCAGTGGAATGTTATGTATAAATTAAATTCAACCGATAAGAAACTTTAGTTTTTATAAAGCGACGGTACAAGGAATTTTGTACAATCCTGGTCGGGTTAGTGCTGAAATTGTAGCCTGTATACCGAACCGAGACAGGCGAGCACGTTTTTTTTACGACATTGGTCTTGAAATTCCGGCCCATGCAGACCTCTAATGCTGTGTTCGAACCTACGTCGCTCTAGTTAGCCTATCCGTTCGTAATTTTTCGTGTTTTCGTTCAAACCTTGCTTAGTTTGTGTAAATATGGTTGAGAATTATGGTTCCGTTAGAAACACCACATCCCTGCGAAAGGCACATGCCCATCATATTGTGCCCCTTGCGCAAATAATTCCTTTTACAAAAATAAAAAAACAAAAAGCCTATTTCATAAGTTATAATCTAATTGACATATTTTATTAAACTTAAAATTTATATCAAGAAAATCGTTCTTCTGTCATAAACAATCCTTTTATTCGACTTAATCTTTTGGCAGATATTTTCTGTTTCACCACCTTTACTTCAAGAGTATAAAATTAAATTGTGCTACTTAGAATTCACGCTTGGCCTTTTTCCCCAGTGTTCGTTTTATCACCAGTTTTATCAAACTTATCTTCGCTCCAGTATGTGATTCTTTAATTACTTAAAGAAAATAGTTCCATCCTAATGTTGTTCGATTAATCTTAAAATAAAAGTTTTAACTGACATGTAAATTTCCTTCCATTTCCATTTATATTTAGAAAATTAATGAAAAGTTTATGTCATACGCTTAGATTATTTAAAAATTCTGATTTCCTGTGCTGTAGTAATTTACAATTTTTGATAAATCCTTCTGAAATATATTACCTGATAAAAGGATTTATAAAGTGTTTCAGTTGTCTACTATGTGTTGTATAGCTAAGAGTGCACTAAATCGTATTTGCTAAATAAGGCCAACTGGCTGTGAAACTGCTACAATGGAATATTAAAAACACTAAAATGAATAAAATAAAATAAAATAAACATAAAAATAAAAATAAAAATAAAAATGTAATAAAGTTTTTAAAAATACCCTTTTATTTCTTATATTGTCTATAGTATGTCAATTTACACAACACAAGAAAGAATAACAACGCGTCTACAAAAATACAATTACATGAATAAACCAATTGCATATTATGGCTGTATTTAAAAATACCCTTTTATTCCTTATATTGTCTATAGTATGTCAATCTACAGAACACAAAAAAGAATAACCATGCGTCTACAAAAATACAATTACATGAATAAACCTATGGCATATTCTGGCTGTTTTTAACAATACCCTTTCAGGTAGATTTCGTATGAAATACTACCTATTGGCGCCATTCCTATGTTGGAATTTCTGAAAATTTTTTGCAGATCTACACCGATCATGGCCCCTAGAACCCAAAACCACCATCAGTAAAAAAACTTTATATATATATATATATATATATATATATATATATATATATATATATATCACTTTATTCTGGACACGACAACTTCCTGAATTCTGCACAAATCTCTTCCAAACTGATACATAAATTCAAGGGGCATAAAATCTCGGTCAAGTTCGTGAATGGGCAAAATCGGACCAAGGGGGTGGAAATAGGGAGGGGTTTTGTGAAAACAGAAAAAAGCCCATAACTTCTTAATTTTTGTACATATCAAATCAGTTTAAAGTTTTTATTATTTCTAAAAATAGGACCAAAATTATGTATCACAGGTTCTTGATAAAATTAAAAATGGGCTCAAGGGAAGCAAAAAATAGGGTTTTTGGGTGAAACAAATTCATAACTTCGTCAGTTCTCAAGATATCAAATCCAATTAATGTTATTATACATCTCCTTAATATTATTTACACCTTTTGTATTCACAAGATTTTGATAGGACCAATTCGTACCGCAAAAAAAAAAAAAAATTAAAAACGAAAACAAAAAAAGGGGGGTGAAGAAGAAAAATTTCTATAACTCCGTCAATTCACAAGATATAAATTCCCCATGAATTTATCATATATCTTCTTAATATTGTCTTCAACATTTATATAGACAAGTTTTTCATAGGACCAATTCTTACAGCAAAAACAAATTAAAAATTCATAGCGGTTGAAGAAAAAAAACATCTTATTAAGAATGTATTCAAATCCAAACTGCTTATTTTCTTACTCATTTTTAAATTAATTTTTGCTCTCAAATGCGTCCAATTGATAGATTCTCTTCTTCAGAAACTATATAATGTACCGTAATGATCGATTTTTTGATAGATGCAGAATATATTTAAAAAAATGATGTCAAAGTGGGCATTTTGAACAGAATTTCCGAAGCGATTGTGTTAGAAACGAAAAATATTGCCCTACTGAGAAAATAATTGTTTATTAATCAAGTTTCAATTAATTGAAAGAAAAAGAAAAACACAGGTCGCTTATAAATCTTTTCAAAAATCACGTCAGCAAGTTTCGTATTTTTTCTATTAAAAGTTAATCTGAAAATGTACCAGAAAATTTCGAGTTGTTCACCATGGTAAAGTATTTTTTTTAATACCGCCTTAACATGATTCTGATAAAACCAGCTATTACATAAAAATGAAATAAAAATTCGTCAAAAGCGGCCGGATAAAACTGTTAAAGTGGATTTATATGTAATCATGATTTAGTTTTTGTTGGTGCAATTAATATACTTAACTTCGAAATCTAACTCCGCCTGTAGGCCGGGCCGGCAGGGATTTTTTATTTCTTATATTGTCTATAGTATGTAAATCTACACAACACAAAAAAGAATAACAACGCGTCCACAGAAATACAATTACATGAATAAATCTATGGAATATTCTGGCTTTTTTTAAAAATACCCTTTTATTTCTTATATTGTCTTAGTGTGTCAATCTACATAACACAAAAAAAGAATAACAACGGTCTACAAAAATACAATTACATGAATAAACCTATGGCATATTCTGGTGTTTTTAAAAATACCTTTTATTTCGTATATTGTCTATAGTATGTCAATCTACACAACACAAAAAAGAATAACAACGCGTCTACAAAAATACAATTCCATGAATAAACCTATGGCATATTCTGGCTGTTTTTAAAAATACCCTTTAATTTCTTATATTGTCTATAGTATGTCAATCTACACAACACAAATAAGAATAACAACGAGTCTATAAAAACACAATTACATGAATAAACCTATGGCATATTCTGGCTGTTTTTAAAAATACCCTTTTATTTCTTAGATTGTCTATAGTATGTCAATCTACACAACACAAAAAAGAATAATAACGCGTCTACAAAAGTACAATTACATGAATAAACCTATGGCATATTCTGACTGTTTTTAAAAATGCTCCTTTATTTCTTATATTGTCTATAGTATGTCAATCTACACAACACAAAATAGAATAACAACGCGTCTACAAAAATATAATTATTGAATAAACATATGGCATATTCTGGCTGCTTTTAAAAATACCCTTTTATTTCTTATATTGTCTGTAGTATGTCAATCTACACAACACAAAATGGAATAACAACGCGTCGACAAAAATACAATTACATGAATAAACTTATGGCATATTCTGGCTGACCAAGCAGTTTTTAATGCACTTTATAATTTATATAACGTCCATTCATTTAATATTTAGCAAAATTATTAATGTACAAAGCAGAGTTTTAAACAATTCTTCTAAAAAAGCACCATTATTTAAAATAAAAACTGTTATTTATGCATTTCCAGTTCTTAAACTAATATTTCGTATCCACTTACTCTTATTTTATATCACATTTATCTAAACATGCATACTATTATAAAAATTAATTTAGTATAATAAGTAGAATATTTGTTTAAAATAAACCATTAAATTAATAAAAATATGCATTTTATGAAACAAATACAGTTAGACACTTATTGTGTAGCAGCGGTGTCACTGTAACGGCGATCTATAGATCACTGTGTACTTATGTACTAGTATTCTATAGCTCACTGTGTAGTAGAGTTCTATAGCTCGCTGTGTCGTATGTCAGTTTATTGAAAAGTCTCTCTTCCTTTGAATTTGTTTAAATTAAATTATTTGATATTAAGTAAAGAAATAGTGCATCCTGTGCATGATGTTAGAACTGAAAAACTGTAGGAAATTAGTCTAAAAATACACGATGTGTAACATACTTCAATAAGTAAATTTCAGGAACAAAACATAACTTTTTAACACTTTCCAACAAAGTTGAAAAGTGTTTATGATTTCTGTTTGTTTGTCCGTCTGTCCACGATCTAACTCTCGTAAATATGCTCGGATCGTTCTGAAATTTTTGAAGATTAGTGACCTCTACCATAGCACGTTCCCTATTTCAAATGAAGTTTGTAGCATGTTTAGTTCATTTACAGTCAAAAGTTTTCCGTTACTTTACGGCCAATGGGAAAAAAAATCGTTTCAAATGATTTTTAATGGTGTTACACTCTTTCAAACATAGTAAAATTGATATTCACTTATGAAGTCCACTAAAATATGCAATCTGTTGAATATGCCATGCAAAGAATAGTTATTGTTCATTTACAGGGCCACACAAAATAATTCCGTTCATAATGGTATAGGGGGAATTGTTTGCGGTGTATTTGAAAAGATTTCAGATACAATAGCGTATCTTAATTATTGTATATTAGTAATGATTGCTCGAAATGCATTTTTAATTATGATATACGCTTTTTCACTATATTTATGCATGCTGTAAAGCGCGTATAAATGCTATAGTTCATATACAGGTCTACAGAAATGAATTAGTAAGTGTTACTGTGTATGAGCGCAAATTGCTTAAATTGGTTTTTAAATGTGTTATGCCTTTTTACGCTGAACTGCATTTAGTTTATTAAGAAATATTTGTAGAATATAGATAAAATGATATACAGGGTCACGCAACGAACTGGTTATATGGCCGTCTATGAGTGATAATTTCTGGAATTGTAATTTATGTAGTTTTAAGAGTGTTTAATTTTGAATTAAATTTTAGCTAAATAGTGGCATGTATTAAAGGTACTAGGTAAACTACGGGGCTGTACAAAAGTATTCAAGTATGTTTCCATCTATTAGTATAAATTGTTGAAAGATGAATTTCAAACTTTTATGCATTTTCTTGCTAAACTAATTTTTCCCATTATGTGCTATATATATATATATACTATATATATATATAGATAGATATAGATATATATATGTATATATATATATCAACCTACAGATCAAATACAGGCTTTTCAAAAGAATTGGAATACATATTTGGTTATGGACGGTAACTACTGAAATCAGTTTTCAAATGTTTTATGCGTTTTATAAAATGTTTACTTAGTTTATCTTATTAACCTTATTTCCTTAAAAAACGAAGTTTTGTTCAAGCATTGAGTAAGTGTTGGAAAATGTTTCATATTCTATGCTTAACGCATGATTTTTCTTTCTTGTTTTTTCTTAAATTGAAAGGGAATTAATACCCATCCTTTAAATGTGGTCATCGAATACTCCAACACCGCACTTTGAATATTAGACCTGAGCGCTGATATAAAAATGGCGGCTTTCGATGGCGGAATTTTTTTTTTTATGTATGTACTGTCCCCTAAATTTAGACACCAGTATTTTATAAAAGATTTTTTCTGTCTTGCTCATTTTCAGAAAATTAAAGCAGAAATTTTTAAAAAAAAATTATTGGTACCAAAATTCAAGGCTGGCGAAAGTCCAATTTCGGCAGCCGCCATTTCTGTGTCATCTCTAAGACCTAGCATTCGGAGGGCGGTGGCTCCAAATAAACTATCACTGAACTACGTAACACCATGGGGTACAAAAACTGATTTTTTTTAAAAGCTTTTTGTTTTACAGTACATTCTCTCTCATTGGGTACCGCTCTCCTATACGCACACAGATTATAAATTCAAACTCTCATTAAAACGGGGCTATTGTGTGGGTTTAGTGTACCGTAGAACTTTGGGCCATTTTTTCCTGGTTGCACTCACATTTCCATTATTAGAAAATATTATATGTGATTTTTGAACGTCGAAATTGGGTTGTAAACAATTAACATGAAACAATGAAGCAACCTGTATGGTTTAAAAAGGATTTATTTATTTATTTTTTAACTATTTTTAAAGTTTTCGAACAAAATAGCCCCTGCTAGGGGCTTCTTTGGTCCATTCACTTAGTTTCATATAAAATTAATACATTTCGAAATTTTTTCCAGAAATATCGCCTTACATACAATATTTCAAATTATTTTTCTTAAAAGGCGCAAAGGCCAACCTAGTGAAAAAGATTCCGTGCCGGGACTCGAACCCGGGCCATTAGTATAGCGCACTCACGTTCTGCCGACTAAACCACATGGAACGATGGTGGTTTATATTGGTCCATGTGGTTTAGTCGGTAGAACGTCAGTGCGCTATACTGATGGCCCGGGTTCGAGTCCCGGCATGGAATCTTTTTCACTAGGTTGGCCTTTTAAGCAAAATAATTTGAAATTTGATTTTCATTTGAAATATTGAATGCAAGGCGAATATTTCGCTCTCTGGGAAAATGTCCAAATATTAACATAGATTCAATCGATGCTGGATTTAATTAAGTGTCTGTGTTTGCCCCGTGTCGGTGATTCACGGAAAATATTCCTTCTTGTGCTGCGTTTGTAGCCTTGCCAACCTGTAATAGTGAGAGGTTCCAGGCTGGGTATCGTTCCATGTGGTTTAGTCGGTAGAACGTCAGTGTGCTATACTGATGGCCCGGGTTCGAGTCCCGGCATGGAATCTTTTTCACTAGGTTGGCCTTTTAAGCAAAATAATTTGAAATTTGATTTTCATTTGAAATATTGAATGCAAGGCGAATATTTCGCTCTCTGGGAAAATGTCCAAATATTAACATAGATTCAATCGATGCTGGATTTAATTAAGTGTCTGTGTTTGCCCCATGTCGGTGATTCACGGAAAATGTTCCTTCTTGTGCTGCGTTTGTAGCCTTGCCAACCTGTAATAGTGAGAGGTTCCAGGCTGGGTATCGTTCCATGTGGTTTAATCGGTAGAACGTCAGTGTGCTATACTGATGGCCCGGGTTCGAGTCCCGGCATGGAATCTTTTTCACTAGGTTGGCCTTTTAAGCAAAATAATTTGAAATTTGATTTTCATTTGAAATATTGAATGCAAGGCGAATATTTCGCTCTCTGGGAAAATGTCCAAATATTAACATAGATTCAATCGATGCTGGATTTAATTAAGTGTCTGTGTTTGCCCCATGTCGGTGATTCACGGAAAATATTCCTTCTTGTGCTGCGTTTGTAGCCTTGCCAACCTGTAATAGTGAGAGGTTCCAGGCTGGGTATCGTTCCATGTGGTTTAATCGGTAGAACGTCAGTGTGCTATACTGATGGCCTGGGTTCGAGTCCCGGCATGGAATCTTTTTCACTAGGTTGGCCTTTTAAGCAAAATGATTTGAAATTTGATTTTCATTTGAAATATTGAATGCAAGGCGAATATTTCGCTCTCTGGGAAAATGTCCAAATATTAACATAGATTCAATCGATGCTGGATTTAATTAAGTGTCTGTGTTTGCCCCATGTCGGTGATTCACGGAAAATATTCCTTCTTGTGCTGCGTTTGTAGCCTTGCCAACCTGTAATTGTGAGAGGTTCCAGGCTGGGTATCGTTCCATGTGGTTTAATCGGTAGAACGTCAGTGTGCTATACTGATGGCCCGCGTTCGAGTCCCGGCATGGAATCTTTTTCACTAGGTTGGCCTTTTAAGCAAAATAATTTGAAATTTGATTTTCATTTGAAATATTGAATGCAAGGCGAATATTTCGCTCTCTGGGAAAATGTCCAAATATTAACATAGATTCAATCGATGCTGGATTTAATTAAGTGTCTGTGTTTGCCCCATGTCGGTGATTCACGGAAAATATTCCTTCTTGTGCTGCGTTTGTAGCCTTGCCAACCTGTAATAGTGAGAGGTTCCAGGCTGGGTATCGTTCCATGTGGTTTAATCGGTAGAACGTCAGTGTGCTATACTGATGGACCGCGTTCGAGTCCCGGCATGGAATCTTTTTCACTAGGTTGGCCTTTTAAGCAAAATAATTTGAAATTTGATTTTCATTTGAAATATTGAATGCAAGGCGAATATTTCGCTCTCTGGGAAAATGTCCAAATATTAACATAGATTCAATCGATGCTGGATTTAATTAAGTGTCTGTGTTTGCCCCATGTCGGTGATTCACGGAAAATATTCCTTCTTGTGCTACGTTTGTAGCCTTGCCAACCAGTAATAGTGAGAGGTTCCAGGCTGGGTATCGTTCCATGTGGTTTAATCGGTAGAACGTCAGTGTGCTATACTGATGGCCCGGGTTCGAGCCCCGGCATGGAATCTTTTTCACTAGGTTGTCCTCTGCGCCTTTTAAGAAAAATAATTTGAAATTTGATTTTCATTTGAAATATTGTATGCAAGGCGAATATTTCGCTCTCTGGAAAAATTTCCAAATATTAACATAGATTCAGTCGATGCTGGATTTATTTAAGTGCCTGTGTTTGCCCCATGTCGGTGATTCACGGAAAATATTCCTTCTTGTGCTGCGTTTGTAGCCTTGCCAACCTGTAATAGTGAGAGGTTAAGCTGGGTACCGTTGCATGTGTTTTAGTCGGTATAACGTCAGTGTGCTATACAGATGGTCAGGGTTCGAGTCTCGGCATGGAATATTTTTCACTAGATTGGCCTTTGCGCCTTTTAAGCAAAATAATTTGAAATTTGATTTTCATTTCGAATACATTTCATATGTAAATGAATACATTTTTATGAAAAACTCTTGCAGTAGCATTTGCAAATAAACTAACACTGCAAATCCGATAAACAATTTTTTTCTTTTTTTTTTACATTTAAACACAATTAATCAATTGTTAAAATTAAAGAAACGAGGAACAGTTTTCGTCATGTTATCCTCAACAACTGGAAGAAAAAAAATTAATGCAACAAGAAGAAAAGAACTTCTTAAAACGCCATCAAAAACTTTTAATTGCGCTACGTCTTTCGAAAGATCTGAGTCGCAAAGAAGACGTGCTTCTACTTTGAAAGTAGCCGCAAGACTCAAATGCTTTCATAGTCTTTGTTGCGCCTGACGAAGAAAGACTTAGATCTTTCGAAAGGCCTAGTGCAATTAAAAGTTTTTGATGGTGTTTTAAGATCTCTTTTGTTCTTATTTATTCACACCAGTTTCAACTTAATTTCTTAAATTACTGTAACATTTTTCAACAGTAATATTTGAAAAAAGTTACTTAAAACATGTTTTAAGAGATTTGGTTGTATAAAAGGCATTTCTAAGTAATTGGGCTATTTTCGGACCAAAACAGGCCTGGCACAATGTAGACCCGAAATACTAGTTTTCATGCTAGATTTATGAAAGCTTAAACATTTTCTGCCAAATAATAAGTTAAAGGAAAAATTATGATCACACATGAGTTACAGGTTACTAAAGGTAATATTTTGACACTTACTTTATTTGTAGCTGTTATCAAGATTGTTTCACAATAGAGAGTTTGGAGAGTTAAAATCTACACACGAAATCAGTTGTTTACAAACACATTCAATGTTGTCATTAAAAAAAATTAAATTACCCTCAAACTATTCAAATACCCTATAGTAGGATATAAATTATTTTTCAAGGGCAAAAACTCCAAATTATCTTGTATTGTTTGTTCAATACAAAGAATATTTTTTTTTTTTTATGGGCTGGACCAAAGTAGCCCCGATGGACGGTATTAAATTAAATTCTGCATTAAGGATAAATTTCTTTTTATGTAAAATTTTAATTAAGTATACAAATGGCACAAAATTGTGTCACCAAATTATTTGTTACACACTACAATTTTTTAACCAAGTGTTTTTAGGCGTTATTAATTAACAAATTGTAATTGAGGTATTGTTTACGGATGTTTAAATTTAAAAAGAAATATTTAAACATTCGATGTTGTTGTCCATACATACAATTTAATGAACGGAACATCTTTATTTTTTCATTGGAGAATATCAAAAAGGGATCCGCTAATGATTTCTGCCTGGAAAAGCGTATATATATATACATTTTTTTTTTTTTTTTTTTTTTTTTTTTTACATCTGAACTGTCATTTCCAGGTACTCCCGGAGGATATTTTGTCTTATCAATATCTGTTTAACATAAAATATAAAGATGTTGTTGAATTTATTTGAGGTTCGTCTTTATACTTTTTTATTACTTGTTTTAGCAATATTTAGAGCAAATCATTTGTCATTAAAATTTATATTGAAAAAATTACTTTTTAAATGAATTTTAAGATTTTTCACTATAACATAAAAATGATTCACTTTTAATAAATCTCTTACAAGTTCTAGTCATTGAAATAAATGTTAAGCAATTAAAAAAAAAAAATACATAAGGGTCAATCGATTTCAAGTGGTCCAGCACTGGTTGCTCGACCATTTTTAAAAAATCTGAAGCTTTTTGTACAACAACCCTAACATGATGGAAGTTCAAAATGACTATTATTTTAATTTTATTAACTTTTGTTTGTGCATGGCGGCCATCTTTGTTTCATCGTCTGCAGCAATTTTCTCACAAGAAGGGTTTACGGAATTGTAAATAATTCATCGTTTATTTATCCAATTCAAGTGCGGATTAAAGCACTTTGTACAGAATACATTGGGCTAAAAATTTGGTAATGCAGTAGTTTCCGAAACTAAATGCTTATTGGTAAATTTTAAGCATAAAGTTTCAGTTTTTTTCCAAAATTTGTTCGTTTATAAGAGGAAAATTTTCTAGCAAGGAATGCTGTCGACATGGCATATTTTTTTTTTACAAATAGGCCGAAAATACTTGTACTCACACGTTGAGTTCCAGATCTGGGACTTGCTTTCTCTTCGCTGGAAAAAATCCCAAATTTTTCAAAAATGACAAAAATCGCACTTTTCAGACTTTGATATCTCTGGTGGGGCACGAGATAAAACTCTGAATTTTTTTTTAATAAGAGTATTGTATGGTAGTGTTATGCACAAGAAATTTCAGGATGGAGATTTGACTACAAGCTGAGATATGGCAAAGGCACCATGTATAAACGATACTGCCAAACTATTGTTTTGTTCTAGTCACAGCTAAGCATTTATCTCAGAGTATCATTTAAATTTATTTTTTAGATTATCTTTAAATAATAGTAACAGAAAATAAAGCCTTTTGCAATTAATTTAAAAAATAATTATGCCTAAGGCCTACATTTTGTATGGTTTCAGTAATTTTTGTTGTAATTTTAGTAACTAAAAGAAACCTCAGCACTTTTACACACACACATATATATATATACAAGACCTGAGACAAAAACAGAATAGGGAAAGAGAAAAGCTGTTAATGTTCGCATACTTGTTGAGACATGATCAAACGTATCAAAACACATTCCTGCTTGTTGGTTTAAAAAACACAATTTTAGTGCTGCTTGCCAGTCCCTGAAATTTGTTCCTACCATAAGTATGTTCCTGTAAATGAAACATTATACGATGATACCATGCATCAGCCTCAAGTAATTTTCAGAAAGTAAAGATACCCAAAGCCTTTTCAAAATTTATACAGCAGAAAAATCACATTTTTGCATAAGAAGTAAGCTAGGAATTATTAATGAATTGAAACTTGCACATAGTGATTTCAAAGTATATTTCTATAAGCCAGCAGGGTCAAGATCTTCAATCAAGTTATCAAGAGATGACAAGACTTGGTTCCTAGAAATAAAATTTTGAGAAAGATCAAAATTGTGGTTTTTGAACCAACAAGCAAGAATGTGTTTTGACACGTTTGATCATGTCTCAACTAGTATGACAATTAACATTAACTCTTGTCTCATTAACAGCTTTTCTTTTTCCTTATGTTGTTTTTGTCTCAGGTCTTGTATAAAAATATTTTTTTTTCTTTATGCAAAAGTGCTGAGGTTTCTTTTATTTACTAAAATTACTTACAACAAAAATTACTGAAACCATACAAAATGTATGGCCTTAGGCATAATTACTTTTTAATTAATTGCTAAGCTTTGCAAAGGGCCTTATGTTCTGTTACTATTATTTAAAGATATTCAAAAACATTAATTTAAATGACACTCTGAGATAAATACTTAGCTGTGACTACGACAAAACAATAGCTTGGCAGTATTGTTTTGGCATGTTGTCCTTGCCATATCTCAGCTTGTATTCAAATCTCCATCCTGAAATTTCTTGTGCATAACACTACCATACAATATTCTTATAAAAAAATAGATTTTTATCTCGTGCCCCACCAGAGATATCAAAGCCTGAAAAGTGCGATTTTTGACTTTTTTGAAAATTTTGGGATTTTTTTTTAGCGAAGAGAAAGCAAGTCCCAGATCTGGAACTCGGCGTGTGAGTACAAGTACGTTCGGCATATTTGTAAAAACAAATTATGTCATGTTGACAGTATTCCTTGCTAGAAAAATTCCCTCTTGTAAACGGACAAATTTTGGAAAAAAAACTGAAATTTTATGCTTAAATTTTACCAATAAGCAGTTAGTTTCGGAAACTACTCCATTACCAGATTTTTAGCCCAGTGTATTCTTTACAAATTGCTTTAATCCGCACTTGAATTGGATAAATAAACGACGAATTATTTACAATTCCGTTAACCCTTCTTGTGAGAAAATTGCTGCAGACGGTGAAACAAAGATCGCTTCCATGCACAAATAAAAATTAATAAAATTAAAACAATAGTCATTTTGAACTTCCATCATGTTAGGGTTCTTGTACAAAAAATTTCAGATTTTTTAAAAATGGTCGAGCAACGAATATGACATTTTCTGGACCACTTGAAATGGATTGAACCTACTAGCTAAAATACCCGGTATTGTCTGTAATTTTAAGAATTTTTCTTTTGAAAAACCAATTTCAAAATTCAACATACAACATTAAAAAAAAGAACAGTCGAAGTGTTGTATACATGAATCAAATGAAAACCCACTATGAAAATATATAAATTTATGTAAGACGCAAAATAATACAGCTATAAATGAACTTATTTCCATTCATCATTGGAACAATAATGTTGAATTACGCCAATATTTCCATAATCGAGTTTTTATCATGCTTCAATACATTTTTTCACACTTAAAGAACGTTATATATTCACCACGGGCTTTATAATTCCAATATGACGTAATGTTCCATCTTTTTATTCGACAAATTAATTAAATAATTATAATTATTTACATGGAAATCATAAAGCAGAAAAATTATGGCGTAACATTCACTTTTGTTTTAATTCGTCAAACTATTTATTTTATTTTCATTTTTCAGATGGAAATCTTGCTGTAGAAAAGTTATGATGCAATATTCCTCTTTTTCAAATTCGTGAAACCATTTATTTCTTTTTTCAAGTGGAAGTCTTGCAATAGAAAAGTAATTCTTGAGGTAACAATTTTATTGTGGAGTTTTAATTGTTGGCAACAGCTATAACGAAAAATGTTTAAATTTGATTGGAAATTGCTGTTAAATTTGTGGTTTTTTATTAATTAAAAATTAACTTTAAATTATTCCAATTCCGGATTACTTTAGCTTCCTCGGCCGACTTTTAATACGCATGTACTTAATATTTCATAATTCTGTCTTCCAAACTGTGGATTTGTATAGCATTACAAACAGACAAATGTTCATTTATACATATTAGGTTAGAGTTATTAGTTAGTATTATTATATGTTATTACATATTATTATTATTTTATCTTTATTACATTGTTAAATAAATAGTATACTGGGGGATACAAAGTAGATCGAATCGTCGATTTTATATTAAACCAATGATGTTAGAAACATATTTTCCTATACAAAAAGTATACAAATCAGAAATTGGATTGATTTTGGATATGGCATTTGTTTTACAACAGACGGTAAACATACATAGTAGTCATAAAAATTACATTCAAGGAAATGTAATAGCATTAAGGATGCGATTATTTTATGCATGGGAACGAGAATGATGCAAAGAATAACAATCAATCTTAAAAACAAAAATAATATATGTATTATTTCATATTCTTCTGAAATTAATAAAAAATAAAAAAGCAATTTAACAAATTACAACGACCATTTGGAAAATGATTTTTTCAAATACTAAAATTTAAGACATAAAAAATCGCACGGAGTTGATCCTACATTACGTACGCCATGGATTGAACAATGACATTCTTGTACACATCATGAACAAATTTTAAAAGAAATTTCAGTTTTACAATTTTCGGTACTGTAAATTTTTAACACTTCTACGGAGCTGGTCATACATTACGTACGCCATGAATTAAAGATTAATAGTGTTATTACACGTAAAAATTGCAAGCAAGAAAAATCGCCTGCGACTCGTCAGATTCCCTATGAAACTTAGGTAATAGCCAAGCATTTCATTGGCTGTTCGGGAAAAGGCTTTTCTATCATCAGATTTTTAAATAATCTCATGACCAATTTTAAATAAAATTTCATTCTTAAACTTCTAAACATCCGACAATATTACTTTTTATACCGTCGGATAGAGAAAAAAATGTACTTTTAAATGCAATTTGTTTGAAAGCTGTATCTTAATTTGTCTCTGATTTATTAATTTTTTTTTTGTAGTTTTTATTACTTTTTTGTCATAGTGACAACACTCTGTTGTCCATCGTTGTTGAAACTAAAGGGAAATACAGATTACTGTATAGACCAATCAGATAACGAATAAATTACGGATTAAACCAATGAAAACGTTCAGATATGCTTCTGACTTCCTACCCTGACGAGAACAATAACCATTTTTCCAAATGGTTAATAATTTATTTTAATATGTTGTTACGCTAATAAATTTTTGGTTTTAAATTTTTATTTAATATAATTTAATTAACTTATGCTGTGTATGTTCTTAAATTAAATAAAATTTATTTCACAGAGAAAATAAAGTGCCATAGTTATTGTAATGTTTTATTGTAATTTACTATGCATGGTAAAATGTATATTTAGTTTTTTAATTTTAAAAATATTAACTTCTACGGGATAATATTTGATGAATCATAACAATATCCGTGTCCTGTATTGTTACTAATAAAAGTTTAAAATTAATATAAACCAATCAAAATTTATTATTTGTAACCAAAATTATCAATCTATGCATCTATCGCTTATTTATACTTATATGGAAATTTCAATTAAATCGCAAAATAGTTGCGCATTATGTTTTATGTTTAATACCACAAAACCTATCAAACAATAACGAAATGAGATTTAAACTATTTGAAACTATATGAATAATTCATGAGAGAAAATATCAATTTCTTTTCACAGGCGAACACTAATTTCCACATAAATGCAATACAAATTATGGTTTACAAGATGTTACTGTTTAAGCTTTTTATTCATTTAAATAACGCATTGATTCGGGGGTATACAATTATTTGATATGTTTATTACCTTTTTTTAATAGCAGTGTTTTAATAAATGTTATTTAGGGATATCTTACATACTTTTATATTTAAATAGAAGATACATTTTCAAGCTAATGTATGTTTTAAATATTATTTCTTTTATTTTACGTAATATTGGTATAAAATAACATTCTATCTAGTAAAACAAAATGTAAAAATATTATCAGATATATAGAGCGCTCCGACCCAAATGGTTGATTATCACCAGTAAATTTTAATAGTATTGTTTACTTTATGAAATCTCAGTAATTCTGTCATAAAATACCGGGAGAAATTTTATTCAAATTTAGTGGTAGCAATCGGTCATTTGGATCGGAGCGTTTACTCATAATTTTAATTACAAATCAGTATCAATCAACATTATATATCTATGAATCATGATTCTGATATATAATATATCTGGATCCTATTTCATAGATATATAATGTTGATTGATACTGATTTATAATTAAAATTGTGGGTAAATTATTTAAATTAATAAGTTATACAAGACACATATCAAAGTCAAATAATAAATTATATAAATTTAGAATTTGAAAATATTCGAATAATTTTAAAAGATTAACTAAAACATTTAGGAAAATACATTACAAATGTATAGAATGCATTTGAAACAAACACTGTTAATAAAATTCATATGAATATAACTGTATAATTAATTTAATTTTAAGTTAGATATTTTCTAAGAGGCGCAAATGAATATATATTTACGTAGTGTTGGAAAGTTTAAATGTTGATAACCCTTTCATGACATGTAGGGGAGACTAGGGAGGGTTGACCCACTTTTTACAAAATGATTTTTTATTTTTTAAATATTGAACGTAGAATAAAGTTTTATATAACATTTTATTCGTTATACAATCAGTTATGAAAATAAAATTGCTACATAAGTGTAACATATAAGAAATTTGAAATATGATTGATTTTAATCATGCAAAAATAATGAGTCAAGGCTCCCCACATATGGGAGGGTTGACCCACTATACAGGAGGCTTGACCCACTTTGTTTTATACTGCACTATTTCTGAAGATAAATAAAATCAGTTTAAAAAAAGCAAAATAATTTTTTGTACATGATTTAATTATTATAAAATTTTATGTTTTTAAATATGAGGCTTAAACAAACCTGTTCAGACGCAATCCCAAGTCAGAGGAGGAAAATTTTGTTTTAAACAGGATTATGTCTGAGCATGTATAATTGTACCGCACGGAAAATGAAATTTTAACATTTAAGGCAGTATTCTGTTAGAGACAGGTTCCTTTTCATAGTGTTTCATGTTATTATATCCGGATTTAGGAGTCATTGTCCCGCTTTTTTTTTATCTCCTTGTTCTATTTTTGTGACACTCGATCTGACAACTCTAATTGTTACATACTTTGGCTTCAAGTCACTGTATTCACTCTGGTGAAATTTTTCTACATACCTTCATAAAGTTTTTCGATCAATGCTATGTTCTTTTGCAATCGCATGAGCACATAACTTATCATTAACATGATTTAAACCTTTAAGAGGCGAAGTACTTTCAGTACTAAAATGTTGAAAAAAATGACTGGCACCGGAATTTATGATCAAATTAATTTGTAAATAATAAAAAGGCTATAGTTCACATACATATTAAATGAAACGATTTTAGAAAAAATCTGGTGTCATTGTGATGTTCCGGAATTAAAATTAAGTGGTTTTATAAACATACTACGGCCCCTCAAAGGGTTTATACTGCTGTTTTCATTCTTTTTAGTCCTTTCTAGTTTTTCCCACTGTTTCTATTTACCTATTGTAAGCAATACTTAAATGGAAAAAAGTTCAACTTACCCATTTCCTAGCAATTTTTTAACATTTTTCTATTGTCAGTTTTAAACATTTTCTTTTCCACCACACTATTTTACTGAAGCTTTACAGAATGAATTTATATTCTTTTATGTATATACCATTAACTTTTCATTATGCACAGTGTATAATAAAAATACTTCCAAAACCACTTAATTAAGGGAGCCTTGAGCATCTGGTCAACCCTCCCTCACATTGACCGGGTTAGACCTACCTACATAGACCTGAAGACTGTTGTTTGAGCATTCCAGCAGCTTTCGTTGACCCCTATTGATAAAACTCTGAAATTCTTTTAAATATGAAAATTGAAAGGTGGGTCAAGCCTCCCGTATGATCAACCGTCCCTAGTCTCCACTATATGTAATCAACACGTTATCAACACTTCCATATTCAGAAAAAAATGGTTTTCCATTAGGTGTTTGCATATAATCGTCGTCTCAGAGCAAAAGTAGGTCAACTAGTAATAATAAAAAAATCCCCGCCGGCTGGGCCTACAGGCCCAAATAGATTTCGAAGTTAAGTACTGATTTCGCCAACTAAAACTAAATCATGATTATAAATAAACCCACTTTAACAATTTTATCTGTCCGCTTTTGACGAGTTTTCAATTTCATTTTTATATAAGAGCTGTTTTTATTAGAGACATGATAAGGGCGTATTCAAAAAAATATTTTTTCATGCTCAGCAACTCGAAATTTTCTGTCACATTTTCAGATTCATTTTTAAAAGGAAAATATGAAACTTGCTGAGATGATTTTTAAGAGATTTATAAGCAACCTATGTTTTTATGTTTCGTTCAGTTATTTAGAATTTCATTTACAAACAATTATTTTTTCAGTACGACCATATTTTTCGTTTCCAACACAATCATTTCGAGAAATTCGGTTCAAAATGCCCACTTTGACATCATTTTTTTAAAATTATATTCTGCCTCTATCAAAACATCGACCATTACGGCACATTATATAGTTTCTGAATAAGAAAACCTACCAATTGGATGCGTTTGAAATCAAAAATGCGTTTAAAAATGAGTCAGAAAATAAGCAGTTTGGATTTGAGTACATCCTTAATACGATATTTTTTTCTTTAACCTCCATGTATTTTTAACTTGATTTTGCTGTAAGAACTCAATGTAAAAGTTGTAGGTAATATTAAGAAGATATTTAATAAATTCATGCGGATTTGATTACTTGCGAATTGACGAAGTTATGGATTTTTTTCTTCTTCAACCCTCCTTTCTTTTACGTTTTTAATTTTTTTGTGGTAAGAGTTGGTCCTACCAAAAACGTGTTAATATAAAAGTTGTAGATAATATTAAGACAATTTGTAATAAATTTAATTGGATTCGATAGCTTGAGAATTCACGATGTTATGAATTTTTTCCCCGAAAACCCCTATTTTTTGAGCCTCTTGAGCCCATTTTTAGTTTTATCAAAAATATGTCATACATAAACTTTGGGCCCATTATTTTACAAGTAATAATAACTTTAGACTGAAGCGATATGTATTATAATTAAGAAGTTATGGGGTTTTTTCGTTTTTCACAAAACTCTTCCCCATTTCCACCCGCTTGGTCCGATTTTGCCCATTAACGAACTTACCGAGATTTTATGCCCCTTGATTTTATGTATCAGTTTAGAAAAGATTTCGGCAGAATTATGGAAATTATCGTGTCCATAAAAAAGTGATATATGTATATATATATATATATAATTTTTTTAGGGGGGGGGGTGGTTTTGAGTTCTAGAGGTCATGCTCGGTGCATATCTGCAAAAAAATTTTCTGAAATTCCAAATAGGAGCGATCCCACTAGGTAGTATTTCATACGACTTACTGATATGAATAACTGTGTTTGCATCTAGTACACTGTAAAAAAAAACTGTGAAGTTACTAAAGCTTTTCTAGGAAACTGGAATTCCTAGAACTTTTCATGTAACGGCAACAACAAAATTTCATGTAACAGACACACTTTTGCACCGAAAATCAAAAAATCTGTAAGGTTACTAAGAATTTTTTTGGAAACTGGGATTCCGAGAACTTTTCATGTAACTGCAGCCAGGGTTATAAATAAAAGTTTAGTAAGATTACTGAAATTTTAGCAGATTCATTTGTAAAGTTACAGATTTTGTAGCTTTACAAAAACTAATTTTGTAGATTTGCCGCTAAGTTTCGTACAGTTACAGGTGAAAGTTTAGTAAGCATGTAACTTTACATCTGTAGAACTACAGATTTTTTTTTACAGTGCAGAACAACTTCTGAAATATTAACTAAATGTATATATATATATATATATATATAAGAAAACTGACCCTTAATCTTTTGACATCAAAGTATAAACTGTTTAGTATATTTTAAACATCTAAAACGTTTTTAATGCATTCCGTGATTTATATTATATCCAATCGCATAATAGTTGCTAACTATAATAATATGTATATCTAACTTTTATATAACTGAAGAGAAGTCTCATTATTCGAAAGAAAAACACGACTTATTCTCCCGAGTATCATGCGTTATCTGAGATTCCAAAATTATTTACTTAAATTTTCAATTCGGCTTATTTAATACTTCATAAAAGTATTGATTACCTTGCAACTTAGATTTTTCTTATCCATAAGGGATATTTTCTAAAAATTTTAAGCTTCATAAATCATAATTTTGCAAAGTCATATTATGATGGAAAACAGAAATAAAACTTACAATATACATATTTTATAAAAACATTATAAATACAAAGCCGAACTATTACATTTGTATGCTTACATAATGTTTTTAGCAATGTCATTAGGTTGTATTTAAATTTAATTTACTGTGAAAGAAGATATTGTTAATTAATTTATAATTATCCTGAAGGAAGCGACAATTTTTACAAGAATATTTTATACATGATATTCTTCTCATATCGTTGCCTCAGGGCAATAGTACACTGTAAAAAAGTCTGTAGTTGTACAGATGTAAAGTTACACGCTTACTAAACTTTCAAATGTAACTGTACAAAAAAAGGTTCAAATCTACATAACTACTTTTTGTAAAGCTACAGAAATCTGTAACTTTACAAATGAGTCAGCTAAAATTACAGTAATCTTACTAAAATTCGAATCTGTATCCCTGGTTGCAGTGACATGACAAGTTCTAGGCATGCCAGTTTCCTAAAAAAATGTTAGTAACTCTTAGTAACCTTGCAGATTTTTTTTTATTTTTGGCGTAAAAGCGTGTCTGTTACATGAATTTTTGTCGTTGCTGTTACATAAAAATTCTAGGAATCCCATTTTCCTAGAAAAACGTTAGTAACTTTACAGATTTTTTTTTACAGTGTAGGACATGTAGTAATAATAGAAAATGAGATGTCTGATTTACACCTATGAATAACTATGTTTTCATCTAGTGGATCATCTTCTGAAACACAAAGTTTTGTTTGACGCTATATCTCAGATGTGTTTAAAAATAATTCTATACTGTTCCACTAGATGCATGTACCGTTTTCATAGCAATAAGTCAGAGATCTCATTGTCGAGTATTACCAGATGTCCTACTATTGCTCTGAGGCGACAATATGTAGATTTAATGTACTACTTGATTCAAAATCGAAACACAAGTATGCATGTTGTTTAATGAAAAACTGTATTTTTAGATTATACATATACTTTTATATTTAATATATATGAATAAGAAATGCAGGTTAAACTGTTAATTAAAACATAGTCTCCGCCACCCAGTCACGCAACTTCATTCGATCATCTCTTGCCTTTTTTCCCCTGAATTACAGCAATTACTACACGTAACTTCTGCGACGCGAACAAAACTGAACAGCCATCTCTGAAATGTGGTATTGCCAACTACTGAGAAGAAGGTAATCTCGATAGCGATTTCTATAATCCTGACATCCTGATATGTCGACTGACTTTAGGCGACCACCTGCAAAAGCAAATGGAATTCATGACTGGCAACCTGAAAAAATATGAAAACAAATCTTTAAAAAAAAAATCTTCAAATCAGTTTGGTTTTGGCGGTCCTTAGTTTCCTTCAGGGTGATAATGTATACGTATATACTGCTATGCGGACGAAATAACATACTGAAGTTCAGATTTGATTATTGGAAGATACGCAGGGCCGGATTACAGCATAGGCTAATTAGGTCATGGCGTTGGGTTCACTGCTGATGGGGCCCCAAAATGTATAAAATTATTTAGAAAAAGTATTCTTAAAATTGCAGTTTTCTGCAATTATTTTCTGAAAATCCAAAACATATATATTCTTAACTTTGGAAACGTATCGTAATATCCAATGATAAGCCCTTCCCTATGCTTCCGACAAAAAAATTATAGTTACTATTTTGGTGCAAGGGGCCACCGGAAAGGTGCTAAGCCTTAGGTTCATACAACCTTAATCGAGCACTGAAAACACGGTCGAGCAGGCCATCTCGTGAGAACGGCTGAAGAGCCCGCCTGAAGGAGAGCACCTAAACGAGAGAAAACCTTCATTTTTTTTTTAAATATTATCCCTCTGCTTTTTCCATGAACATTATAGCTATATCCTATTTTTAATTTTATAGATATGTCCAAATTGTAACGATATTTCAGACTAATATTTAGATATATTAATCTAATTTTAAATTTTAGTGCTATAAAGCGAGGCGCTGTTGCTCTTTTTTTTTATTGTCCGTTCTTACCAACCATTGTAACCCAGGTTTAAATTTGAAGAAATACACTACCGTTTATATTCAAGATTGTTGATGATATTATAAATTTATACGAACGACGTAGAAGAAAGTTTTGTGATAGCCACGACATAACAGTTTAAATGAATTATTTATTTTATATGCTACAAGAAATTATAACAAAAATATTAATACAAAAAGAAATCTGAAAACTGATCCTTAACCATTTGACACCAAAGTATAAACTGTTTAATATATTTTAAACATCTAAAAAGCTTTTAATGCATTCCGTGATTTATATTATATTCAATCGCATAATATTTGCTAACTATAATAATGTGCATATCTAACTTTTATATAACTGAAAATAAGTCTCATTATTCGAAAGAAAAACATGACTTATTCTCTCGAGTATCATGCGTTATCTGAGATTCCAAAATTGTTTACTTAAATTTTCAATTCGGTTTATCTAATACTGCAGATTACCTTGCAGCTTAGATTTTTCTTATCCATAACGGATATTTTCTAAAAAAATTAAGCTTCATAAATCATAATTTTGCAAAGTCATATTATGGTGGAAAACAGAAATAAAACTTACAATATACATATTTTATAAAAACAGTATAAATACAAAGCCGAACTATTACAATTGCATGCTTACATAATGTTTTTAGCAATTTCATTAGGTTGTATTTAAATTTAATTTACTGTGAAAGAAAATGTTATTAATTAATTTCTGTAATTATCCAGAAGGAAGCGACAATTTTTACAAGACTATTTTATACATTATATTCTTCTCATATCGTCGCCTCAGGGCAACAGTACACTGTAAAAAAAATCTGTAGTTCTACAGATGTAAAGTTACACGCTTACTAAACTTTCAAATGTATCTGACAAAAAAAGCTGCAAATCTACATAACTACTTTTTGCAAAGCTACAGAAATCTGTAACTTTACAAATGAGTCAGCGAAAATTACAGTAATCTTACTAAAATTTGAATCTGTATCCCTTGTTGCAGTGACATGAAAAGTTCTAGGCATCCCAGTTTCCTAAAAAATTCTTAGTAACTCTTAGTAACCTTACAGATTTTTTTATTTTCGGCGCAAAAGTGTGTCTGTTACATGAATTTTTGTCGTTGCCGTTACATAAAAATTCTAGGAATCGCATTTTCCTAGAAAAACTTTAGTAACTTTACAGATTTTTTTTACAATGTAGGACATGTATTAATAATAGAAAATGAGATGTCTGACTTACAACTATGAATAACTATGTTTTCATCTAGTGGAACATCTTCTGAAACACAAAGTTATGTTTGATGCTATATCTCAGATGTGTTTTAAAAAAATTCCATACTGTTCCACTAGATGCAAGTACAGTTTTCATAGCAATAAATCAGACATCTCATTGTAGATTATTACGAGATGTTCTACTATTTCTCTGAGGCGATAATATGTAGTTTTAACTTTTAAATGCCTGATTTTTCAAAATTCATTGTAATAATGTTTTTTGGCTGTCATTTTTTAAATAAATCATGGGAAAAATACTTTTAAAAATCATATTTTGTTTTAAGTATAGTTTACGGCTAAAAAACAGTTTGTTACTAATCGACAATACTGGTGTTTAATTGAAAAAATAATTTCCCTTGATAAAATTCTATAATGTTTATCACACAAGAATTTTAGGAACTATAATAAGAAATAAATTTTACTTGCTCACTGCAGGTCAAAATAGGGTATTTTGCAAGCTTCCAAACAAAACAAAAAGAACAAGTAGCAACAATTGAAAAAATAAATCTATCTTTATTCTTAAACTGCACAAGTGTTGCCATCTACATGTTGAAAATCGATTTAATAATATTTTCAGAATGTATTTTATTGGCAACATTAGACATTATAGCTTCAATATTATTTTAATAGTATTTTTGAGCCTAAATTGGGTATGTTGCCGAAAGGCAACACCAGGCATTTAAGGGTTAATGTACTACTTGATTCAAAATCGAAACTCAAGTATACATGTTGTTTAATGAAAAACTATATTTTAAGATTATATATTTATATATTTAATATATATGAATAAGAAATGCAGGTTAAACAGTTAATTAAAACATAGTCTCCGCCACCCAGTCACGCAACTTCATTCGATCGTCTCTTGCTTTTTTTCTGAATTACAGCAATTACTACACGTAACTTCTGCGACGCGAACAAAACGTGAATAGGCATCTCTGAAAAGTGGTATTGCCAACTACTGAGAAGAAGGTAAGCTCGATAGCGATTTCTATAATCCTGCCATCCTGATATGTCGTCTGACTTTAGGCGACCACCTGCAAAAGCAAATTGAATTCGGGACTGGCAACCTGAAAAAATATGAAAACAACCAGCAGCAATAGTTTATTTTAAGTAAATAATCAAATACAGTTTTAACGGTATGTAACATTGTCATGGGCATGAACATGCACATAACGCAAAATTAATCTAAAAAAAATATCTTCGAATCAGTTTGGTTTTGGCGGCCCTTAATTTCATTCAGGGCCGATAATGTATACGCATATACTGCTATGCGGACGAAATAACATACTGCAGTTCAGTTTTGACACACAGGGCCGGATTACAGCATAGGCTAATTAGGTCATGGCCTTGGATCCACTGCTGATGGGACCCCAAATTGTTTAAATAATTTACAAAATGAAATCTTAAAATTGCAGTTTTCTGCAATTATTTTCAGAATACCCAATAGATTTTTGTTAACTTTGCAAGTGTATCATAATATCCAATGATAACCTCTCCCCTATGCTTCAGACAAAAATTTTCTAGTAACTATTTTCCTGCAATGGGACGCCGGAAAGATGCTTGGCCTTAGGCCCCTTACAACCTTAATCGAGCACTGAAGACACGGTCGAACATGCCATTTAAACGGGTGAAACCCGGCAATTTTATTAATATTATCCCTCTATTTTTTCCATGAACATTATAGCTATATCATATTTTTTATTTTATAGACATGTGCTAAATTGTAAAGATATTTGAAACTAATATTAAGATATATTAATATAATTTTAAATTTTAGTGCCATAAAGGGGGGGGGGGGTGCTGTTGCTCTCTTTTTTTTTTATTTTACTAACCACTGTAACTCAGTTTTAAATTTGAAGAAATACACTATCGTTTATATTCACAATTGTTGATGATATTATAAATTTATACGAACGATGTACAAGAAAGTTTTATCATAGACACGACATAACAGTTTAAATTAATTATTTATTTTCTATGCTACAAGTATTTATAACAAAAAATATTAATACAAAAAATATCTGAAAACTGATCCTTAATCTTTTGACATCAAAGTATAAACTGTTTAGTATATATTAAACATCTAAAAAGTTTTTAATGCATTCCGTGATTTATATTATATCCAATCGCATAATATTTGCTAACTATAATAATATGCATATCTAACTTATATATAACTGAAAAGTTATATATAAGTCCCATTATTCAATATTTTGAAGTCCCATTATTCAAAAGAAAAGCACGACTTATTCTCCCGAGTATCATGCGTTATCTGAGATTCCAAAATTGTTTACTTAAATTTTCAATTTGGTTTATCTAATACTGCATAAAAGTATTGATTACCCTGCAGCTTAGATTTTTCTTATCCATAAAGGATATTTTCTAAAACTTTTAAGCTTCATAAGTCATAATTTTGCAAAGTCATATTATGGGGAAAACAGAAATAAAACTTACAATATACATATTTTATAAAAACATTATAAATACAAAGCCGGACTATTTTATTTGAATGCTTACATACTGTTTTTAGCAATGTCAGTAGGTTGTATTTAAATTTAATTTACTGTGAAAGAAGATATTATTAATTAATTTTTGTAATAATCCTGAAGGAAGCGACAATTTTTACAAGACTATTTTATACATGATATTCTTCTCATATCATCGCCTCAAGGCAACAGTACACTGTAAAGAAAATCTGTAGTTCTATATGATGTAAAGTTACATGCTTACTAAACTTTCAAATGTAACTGTACAAAAAAAAGCTGCAAATCTACATAACTACTTTTTGTAAAGCTACAGAAATCTGTAACTTTATAAATGAGTCTGCTAAAATTACAGTAATCTTACTAAAATTTTATGTGTATTCTTGGTTGCAGTGACATGAAATGTTCTAGTCATCCCAGTTTACTAAAAAATTCTTAGTAACCTTACAGATTTTTTTTTCGGCGCAAAAGTGTATCTTTTACATGAATTTTTGTTGCTGCCCTTACATAAAGAGTTCTAGGAATCCCAGTTTCCTAGATAAAATTAAAAAATTTAGTAACTTTACAGATTTTTTTTACAGTGTAGGATATGTAGTAATAATTGAAAATGAGATGTCAGACTTACACCTGTGAATAACTGTGTCTTCTTCGACACTGTAAAAAAAAATCTGTAGTTCTACAGATGTAAAGTTACATGCTTACTAAACTTTCACCTGTAACTGTACGAAAAAAGCTGCAAATCTACAAAACTAGTTTTTGTAAAGCTACAAAAATCTGTAACTTTACAAATTAATCTGCTAAAATTTCAGTAATCTTACTAAACTTTTATTTGTAACCCTGGCTGGAGTTACATGAAAAGTTCTCGGAATCCCAGTTTCCAAAAAAATTCTTAGTAACCTTACAGATTTTTTGATTTTCGGCGCAAAAGTGTGTCTGTTACATGAAATTTTGTTGTTGCCGTTACATGAAAAGTTCTAGGAATCCAAGTTTCCTAGAAAAACTTTAGTAACATCACAGATTTTTTTTTTACAGTGTAGTGGAACACATTCTGAAACACAAAATTATGTGTAATACTATATCTCAGATGTGCTTTATGAAAATTTCCTACAGTTTCACTTGACGCAGACACAGTTTTAAATAGTAGTAAATCAGACATCCCATTTTCTATTATTACTAGATGTCCTACACTGTAAAAAAAAACCTGTAGTTCTACAGATGTAAAGTTACATGCTTACTAAACATTCAAATGTAACTGTACAAAAAAGCTGCAAATCTACATAACTACTTTTTGCAAAGCTACAGAAATCTGTAACTTTACAAATGAATCTACTAAAATTACAGTAATCTTAATAAAATTTTATCTGTATTCTTGGTTGCAGTGACATGAAAAGTTCTAGGAATCCCAGTTTACTAAAACATTCTTAGTAACCTTACAGATTTTTTTCGGCGCAAAAGTGTGTCTGTTACGTGAATTTCTGTTGTTGCCGTTGCATAAAAAGCTCTAGGAATCCCAGTTTCCTTGAAAAAATTTAGTAACTTTACAGATTTTTTTTACAGTGTAGAACATGTAGTAATAATAGAAAAGGAGATGTCTGACCTACACCTGTGAATAACTGTGTTTTCATCTAGTGGAACATCTTCTGAAACACAAAGTTATGTTTAAGGGGTCTTGTACCTTTTTAACGCATCGAAAATTAACGAAAAAATTCAAAGTTTGAATAAGTCTATATTCAAAACCTTTTTTATGTATAAACATGAAATTTTGGATATTGATTAAATAGATTGTGTTTTGTAATATGCTACCATTATAAATTTATTAGCCTTTTATAGAATTTGTGTATTGTTGAAATGAAAATAACTCTTTTTTTTTGCTCCAGAAGTCATTGCGTGCATGATATATTGAGAAAGTATGTACGGATTGTCATGAAATTTGGTACAGATACTTAACAAATATGTGTGCTTAAAATGAACTACTTTTAAATATTTACAACAGTAATATTTTTAGTTATGACTATTTTTTTTCATAAAATATATATATATTTTTTTTTTCTTTACAAAAATACTTTTTTTCTAGTTAATGAAATTATTTTGGCCTAAGAGTAGTTCATTTTAAACGCACACATATGTTTAGTATCATTACAAATTTTCATGACAATCCATACATACTTTCTCAAGATATCATGTGCACAATTACATACGGAGAAAAATATGAGATATTTTGATTTCAACTATACACAAAATTTGTAAAAGGCTAATAAATCTCTAGTGACAGCATATTACAAAGCATAATCTGTTTAATCAATATCCAAAATTTCATGTTTATACATAAGAAGGTTTGGAAGATAGACTAATTCAAACTTTGAAATTTTTCGTTAAATTTCGTCGGGTTTAAAAGGTACAAGACCCCTTAATAAAAATTCTCTACTGTTTCACTACACTGTAAAAAAAAATCTGTGAAGTTACTAAAGATTTTCTAGGAAACTGGGATTCCTAGAACTTTTCATGTAACGGCAACAACAAAATTTCATGTAACAGACACACTTTTGCGCCGAAAATCAAAAAATCTGTAAGGTTACTACGAATTTTTTTGGAAACTGGGATTCCGAGAACTTTTCATGTAACTGCAGACAGGGTTACAAATAAAAGTTTAGTAAGATTACTGAAATTTTAGCAGATTCATTTGTAAAGTTACAGATTTTTGTAGCTTTACAAAAACTAGTTTTGTAGATTTGCAGCTTTTTTCGTACAGTTACAGGTGAAAGTTTAGTAAGCATGTAACTTTACATCTGTAGAACTACAGATTTTTTTTTTACAGTGTAGATGCAGACGCAGTTTCTCATAGCAATAAGCCGGACGTCTCATGTTCGATTATTACTAGATGGCCTACAATGTGAAAAAAAAAATTCGTAGTTCTACAGATGTAAAGTTACATGCTTACTAAACTTTCATCTGTAACTGTAAAAAAAATAATAATAATAAAACATAAATAAAAAAAATGCAAATCTACGAAACTAGTTTTTGTAAAGCTACAGAAATCTGTAACTTTACAAATTAATCTGCTAAAATTACAGTAATCTTACTACAATTTTATCTGTAACCCTGGATGCAGTTACATGACATGTTCTAGACATCCTAGTTTCCTAAAAAATTCTTTGTAACCTTACAGATTTTTTGATTTTCGAAGAAAAGTATGTCTGTTACATGAATTTTTGTTGTTTCCGTTACATAAAATGTTCTAGGAATCCCAGTTTTCTAGAAAAAATTTAGTAACTTTACAGGTTTTTTTTACAGTGTAGGACATGTAGTAATAATAGAAAATGAGATGTATGACTTACACCTGTGAATAACTGTGTTTTCGTCTAGTCAAACATCTTCTGAAACACAAAGTTATGTTTAATACTATATCTCAGATGTGTTTAAAAAAATTTACTACTGTTCCGCTAGATGCAGACGCAGTTTCTCATAGCAGTAAGCTAGACATCTCATGTTCGATTATTACAAGATGTCCTACAATGTAAAAAAAAAATCCTTAGTTCGACAGATGTAAAGTTACATGCTTACTAAACTTTCAAATGTAACTGTGCAGAAAAAAGCTGCAAATCTACACAACTACTTTTTGTAAAGCTACAGAAATCTATAACTTTACAAATGAGTCTGCTAAAATTACAGTAATCTTACTAAGATTTAATCTCTATCCCTGGTTGCAGTGGCATGAAAAGTTCTAGGCATCCCAGTTTCCTAAAAAATTCTTAGTTACCTTACAGATTTTTTTATTTTCTTCGCAAAAGTGTGTCTGTTACATGAATTTTTGTTTTTGCCGCTACATATAATGGTCTAGGAATTCCTGTTTCCTAGAAAAACTTTAGTAACTTTACAGATTTTTTTACAGTGTAGGACATGTAGTAATAATAGAAAATGAGATGTCTAATACTATATCTCAGATGTGTTTTATAAAAATTCCCTACTGTTCCACTAGATGCAGGCACAGTTTTTCATAGCAGTAAGCCAGACATCTCATGTTCGATTATTACTAGATGTCCTACAATGTAAAAAAAAAAATATGTAGTTGTACAGAAGTAAAGTTACATTCTTACTAAATTTTCATCTGTAACTGTACAAACAAAAGCTGCAAATCTCAAAACTAGTTTTTGTAAAGCTACAGAAATCTGTAACTTTACAAATGAATCTGCTAAAATTACAGTAATATCACTAAAATTTTATCTGTAACCATGGTTGTCGTTACATGACAAGTTCTAGGCATCCCAGTTTCCTGAAACATTCTTAGTAACCTTACAGTTGTTTTTTTTCGGCGCAAAAGTGTGTCTGTTACATTAGTTTTTGTTATTGCCGTTGCATAAAAAGTTTTAGAAATCCCAGTTTCTTAGAAAAACTTCAGTAACTTTACTGATTTTTTTTTTCCTTTTGCAGTGTACTGTTGCTCTTAGGCGTCGATATGTATTTGACCTTGCTGAATCAATTACGAAAATATTATTCAGAACTTGTGACAGTGCTGGATTCCCTTCTCAAAGTGATGTGATAGGTAGCTCGATTACGGATTTTCCAGTGTCTGTTATTGAACTACAGTAATCATCCGCAATCCATTTCATTTTGACGTTGTGGTTCTCGAAGCCGCATTCAGCCACAGCCACGTCAGCCAATGTGGTGTTCGTGATTGATTGATTAAAATCAAATGCATATTTGACTATAAGCTGGCATAAAAATGTCGCCGGAATGTCGCTGATATGTTGCTATAAAATATGTCGCTGGCTGTCAGTTCATAAAGCGCATTTTTTTTAAATATCTAGAAAACCCTTATTTTTTTAATTGTTATATTTTGCCGTAATATACTACATAAACTGGAAGTAAACAAACTTTGCTATGAAAAATATAGCAAATATACTACTACGCTAGTAAATTTAGGATAAAAAAAATCCTTTTAATTACATATCGGAAATTTTAGCATAATGAAGAACAAGCAATAGTTTCTAGTGTTCTACCGAAGGAAATTTTTAAGACTGAAACCGAATCAAAATCAAACTTCGGTTAAATTCCTAGTTTCGGCCGAAAACGAAACACTTTAGAACAACTAAGAAAAATACAGGGTGTTGCCGAATTAGGCCGACAAATTAAGAGGGGTGATAGTAAGCATCAAGAGGATGAAAATTTGCCATAGAACATGGAGTCACAAACCAAATTTTTGGTCATAAGTACCGGGTGTCCCAAAAATGACTGAAGGATTTTAAAATTCAATAAATTCTTGCAGGAAGGTTATGTATGACGTCAGGAGATTCTTTACGATGATTCCTGATTTTAGTTCGAATTTCAAACAAGAGATGGCGCTGCGAGAAATGGGTGCTAATTCCAGACCCTATTTCTGGTACTTCGGGATCCATTCAAAACATTTTAATCTCTTTTGTTCGCTTGGGAGAAGAGAGAGGCCAAAAAATCAAGCCTGGATTTAGCGCCTATTGCTTGCAGTGCCATCTATCACTGCTATTTGTAACTAAAACTGCGAATCGCAGCATAAAAACTCCGGACATCTAACATAACTCTCCCGCAAAAAAACTTTTTAATATCTCTCTCCGTTTGCAAATTATTGAATTTTAAAATCAATCAGTGAGTTTTGGGACATTCAGTAAAAGGTGTTTCATTCTAACTGAACTTAGATTGATGGTCATAATTAAAAAAAAAAATAAAATCTTAGCAGTGCAAATGCGACGATTTTGAGAATTGTGATAACATCATGAAAAGTTCTGGGAAAACAGGGTACATAAGCAATCGATGATACCATAAGAACCACAGTCCAAAATACGGAGTGTCAAATACATAATACTTCCGCATATAATATAAACATTTATCGCTTCATTTTGATATTATCACATTTAAAACAAAGTTGAGAATGTCTATACAAAGTCTTATTATAATATTCTTTAATTTTCTGAAAGCTATTACCGCCAACCCAAATTGAGTTTGGCTAGTATTTTTGATTAATTTCGTATTTTGAGACACCATGTTCTACGGTAATTTTTCATCCTGTGAATACCTCTGAATTTGTCTGTCAAATTCGGCAACACTCTGTATACCTATATATAAACTATTAATTAATTACGCGTCTACAAAAATCCATTTTTAACAAATATACGTATATACAAATACATTTTTAACAAAAGTGTGTGTGTGTATATATATATTTCAAATAAAAACAAAACATAAACAATAATACAACATTTAGATTTTATAACTTTATAACAACCAATAATAACAGGCATTTATCAAGAATTAATTAGCAACGTCGTTAAAAAAGGAAGAACAAATTCGATAATGAATATTTAATTTGTAACGACACAAATATTTCCAGATTTTTAGTTTCTTCTATCTTTACAAGATTGGACAAGTATTGGATTCGTGAAATTTTTCGAGTTCTGGTTTCCAACGAATTTACACGTGTTATGTATCAGAGATCTCGAAAAACATGTTTTTACAAAATGTTTGTCTGTATGTGACACAAATAGTGTGGGCGCTCTATCTCCAGAACTAATGCACGGAATTTAACAAAATTTTAGATTCAGTTAGTCTCTGATGGGGCTGATTAGTTTTTAGTGTAAATTGTCCAACAGGTGGCTATGCTATGGTGCACCTTGTATGACTTTCGAAATAGATATATCCCAAGAATTAATCTACGGATTTTCATAAAACTTCATATTCAATTAGTCCTTGATATAATTTGGTGCTGATTAGTTTTTGGTGTAAATGAGCTAGCAACTGGCTATTGTACGCTGTGATTTTTCATGATTTCTGCAATAGCTATATCTCAAGAACTAACGCACGGTTGTTCATCAAACTTCATATTTAGTTACAAGATGACTAAAGTTGTTGCTTAGTACGTTTTGGTTATATCCGCCAACAGGTGGCGCTGCTATGCTGCATTTTTCATGATTTCTGCAACAATTCTAGCTCAAGAACTAATTTCCAGTAATTATTAAACTTTTGATTCAGTTAGACTGAGATATAATTTGGTGCTGATTAGTTTTTGGTGTAAATTGCCGAACAGGGGACTATGCTACAGTGGTGGCCAAAATTGTGGACATTTTTTGAAATTTTCATGTTTTATAATTTTTTGTGCTTGAAGAATATAATAATTTTCTGTTAAATACAAATGTTTATATATCAAATTCAAGGAAAGTTAATGTAGAATTTAATAAAAAACATAATTAAAACATATGTATTACAAAAAAAGTTATATCTTAGAAATAAGATCTATCTTAGATTTCATTATATTTTAGAGATACACTTACACATTTAATAGGATAACACTTGTTTTTCATTATTACAGCTTTACAGCGTCTTTTCATTGAGATAACTAGTGTTTGTAGGTCATCCTTTTTAATCACATGATGCCAAGAATCAATTATAGCTTCAATAAGTTACGTTTTAGTAGATAGACGCTTTTTTGTACAAGGATTTTAAAACGACGCCACAGATTTTCTATGGAACTCAGTTCAGGTCTGTTTCCTGGCCAAGGTAATAATTGTATGCTATTATTTTTAAACCATTCTTTGCATATTTTTGCAGTATGGCATGGAGCTGAATCCTGCTGAAAGATAAATGCTGCTTTATTGGGAAAGAGATCCCTGATGGAAGGTATCAATTTTAGTTCCAGGACAGTTTCAATGTATGTTTTTACATTCAGAATGCTATCAATCACTTGAATGCGGCACACACCATCTGTAGACATCGAGGACCAAATCATGACATTTGTTGGGTTCTTTGTAGTTGCTTCAATGCAATCAGGATGCAGGTCTTCTCCTACTCTACGTCTCACATATTTTCTCCCATCACTACCAAAGAGCTATATTTTATTCTCATCGCTCCAGATTATTTGCTTGCACTGATTTTCTGACCAATTAATGTGTTCTTTTGCCTACTGAACTCATTTCTTGCGTTACTGACGATTTAAAAATAGTTTTCTTCCTCGGAATTCTACTTTTCAGTGCAAAACCTGCTAATCTTCTCCTTATTGTTCTTGAACTAACTGAAATATCCATTGCATTCGTTTGACATCTAACAGCACCTGATAAAATTCTTCTATGTTTGAGGCATATCCTTTTTATCTTTCTATCATCAGAAGCACTTGGACATTTTTTTCGGCCTGATCTTGCCTTATTTATCACAGATTTAGTTTCTTCATATCGTAAGCACAACTTTCGTACGCGAGATAAAGTAACTGATCCTCTAACCTGTCTTTTCCTCTAACCTGTCTTCCTGTAATTTCAACATAAGAGAGACCATTTTTTTCTCAATATGACATTTTTGCTTCTTTTTGTAGGTGTCCAATCAGTTCTTGTTCTTGATGACATTGTTTTAAATTATTTACATTGAGAAAAATATAGAAATATTTAAAAAAAACATTATTCCATCTAGTTACATTAGTATTCACCCTTCTGCAAAAATCAATTTTCATCAAAATATAGATGTTACAAAAAAAAACATACTACAGTTTAGTTACTGACATTTGATAGGTCTTCATAATAGTGATTGTGATTGACTAGGAAGGTTTTATTAAAATAGACTTCAGCATTCATGACTAATTGTGTTTGTATTTTAGACATTTTTTTGTAATGCAGATATTTTAATTATGTTTTTTTTTATTAAATTCTGCATTAAATTTCACTGAATTTGGTATATAAACGTTTGTATTTAATTGAAAATTAATATATTCTATAAGCACCACAATGTTATAAAACATGAATATTTAACAAATGTCTACAATTTTGGCCACCACTGTATGCTGCATTTTTCACGATTTTTGCATAAGCTCTATCTCGATAACTAATGTATGGTATTTAATCAAACTTTATGTTATGTGACACTTTCACAAGTTTCCTTTAGTGTTCTCATGATGGAAATAGATTTTCATTTAATTTTGGCACTGAGATGGAGAATTTTGAAGTATTAACATGCATCAGATACAAGAAAATTTTGGGATTGGTACATCCGACTAGTTAATATTTTGCAATCAAATTAATTGAAATAAACTACTTGAAAGTTGTTTCTCTCCCTGACCTTTCAAGAAAACATTCCGTGAAAAATAACGTAACCCGTTAGATGCAAAACCTCTGTCTAAATTGGTATGAAAATTTGCATCTACTTTGTTTATATAGGTGAAAAGGAAAACGTGCAGTTATATATGCATGTTATATGAGTAATATTTTGTATAGAAATGACATTACATGATTATTAATTAAACGTTATTTTGATTTAAAAAGAAATTATTACGAAAATATTAACTGAAATATTTATTTAAAAATAAGTTGTTATAACATATGAAATGATTTAAATATATGATTCTCCTTATCTGACAAACTTTAAATTGCTTAACCTTTCAATTAATTTTAAAGTTTCCTTGCCATAAGGAACAAGTAATTAAATTTAAAAAATCAAAAAACCCGACTGAATAAAAGACAACTAATTAATTATTTCTCATCAATGTGAAACTATTTTTTATATTGCTTACCTATTTTTTTATTTACTTGTATGGATGACTTTTAAGTTGTGTCTAATTATTGGTTCCAATCTATAAAAACTGTTTTGATGAGGCCTATAGATGTCCTTGAAGGTTAGAGTTGCAGTACAGCTAGAAATCCTACATACACAACTTTCAGGTTGTGTAATACTTAAACGGAATTCTGTAAAATAGTCTGTAAAATGTCATCTAATAGACTGTAAAATAGTCAATGAAACATCGTCTTCATTTTGAAAAACCTATCCAATGATATGTCACTCAATATGGTGCGTAATTTTTTTTTCGTCTCTACTGCCATTTTGTATTTTACGGCCGCCATTTTGAATTTATAAAAACAAAACCTATCCTATAACCATTGGAAGATCAAGACAAATCGATAGAGACCTCATTCATAAAAATCCATCCAGCCGTTGGGATGTTTCGAGGATATAAAGAAATCCACATACACAGATACGCGTGAAACACATAACCCTTCTTTTCAGTCGGGTAAAAATAGAAATATTAAATTCCTCGAAAAGAGGTATCTGGAAATTGAATAAACATTATCTGAAAGTTTAAATAATAAAAATAACTAAATATTAACAAATCCTTAATTTAAGCAGATTTAATTACGTTTAATGACTTGAGATGAAATTTAAAAATCAATTTTTTAATTGAGATTTCTAATTATTTTAACTTAATTCATTTAATCCTATTGCATTATGGAAAAAAACAAACAAAGATTTATTCCATGGAAGAAATGGATTTATCAGTAATTATGATAAATAAAAATGCCATAAATTTAATTAGTTGTATAAAGTCTCTTAAGAATTCAAATTGTTTTTAAAGAACACAAATAAGATTTAAATATCCCAGTCTCTTTTTATTCATAGAGTTTTGCTATTTTCTTTAGTTTTTTATAAGAGTAATTTGTTTTTCAATTTTTTTTATTCATATATATATCTGTATAAAATACATAAATTAATGAAAACTGTTTATGACTGTCTGCCATATAATTTATGCTATGCAAAAGAATTTTCACACTTTATGGAAACGATTTTCACAGCTAATTTCTACGGTTTTAACTGGACATATTTTCGGGAAATTATGACTCTAATCCAAATGATCTCTGCCTCGAAATCTTTAGAAATCGATCGAAAATTCGGTTTCGTTTTCGTTTTCGACCCCAAAATCTGAATTTGGCTGAAAATTTGGACAGATCGAAATTCGACCAAAACTATCTGTATTCCAAAAATTTCGTGTCTTCCTTTCGGAAACAATCAACATTACTCAGTGAGTGAATATTATAAAACAAGCATTGCATATAAGATTAAATTTTGAACACACTTTTCACATTGCTCATTAACAGCTGCAACTTAACCGTAATAGATTTTTTTTTTTGAAACCACAGAAGTGTTTCAAATGCCCTTTGAGAATGTTCTAATATAACAGATGATCATTTATAAAAATCACTATAAAAATTGAATCCTGGTAAGTACACATAAAACATTTTTTAACTGGGTGAAATTCTCATAATCAGAAAATTATTCTGTGTCTTTCATGGATTAAACACATTTTACTTTATACGAAAGTAAAAAATTTTGATCAGAGGCAAAGTGAGCCAATGTGGGCTACACATATAATTAATTAAGAATTACTTATCATATCGTCATCATATATATTATAAAGCAGTAAGCTCAAAAAGTTCCGCTCGAGTGTTTTCAAAAACTACCCGGTGGATTTTTTTCCAACTTGTATCATTCGATAGGAAATATTCCCGGGGTGGTTTATGAGAAAATATACAGGGATAGCTATGATTTTTTATAATAAATTTCGTATTTTACTGCTATTTTGAACGAAAAGGTTGCCAGTTATTATCTTTTGGCGAAAGTTTGTTGATTAAAGAATTAAGATGGCTATATCTGTTAGAAAATAATACAAACACCTCGCGAATAAATGAAAAAAATACTGATATTTAATTTAAAAAACAACAACAAAAATGTTTTAATAAGACATAATATCATAAAACGAAAATATTTAATTTAAACATGGAATAAATATTTGTAATGCTTAAAGTATAAATTATTGTGAAATTTTACAATTGGTACAATATTTGGCGAATTATCGCTTGCGGTAGGTTAAAAAAATGAATCTGAAAATTTGATTTGACAATTTTAAATGGCAATTTTTTTCTTTTTAGCTCTTTTATCGGTGGCGCCAGGTTAATAAAAACGTGTCCGTAAACTTGATGAAATAAAATCTAGGTTACATTCTTTAGTCTTTCTTTCTTTTTTTTTTTGTCTATTTAATTATTATTTTTATATAATTCTCCCATCATATGATTTACAGGAAAAACTAGAAGTACAGTCGGCCCCACTTAATCGGGTAACGGATACTTGTATACCCCGCTTATATGCATAGAATGCCGTGGAACAAAAACGGTCCCCATAAGGTTTATGTTGAATATACTCGTATATCATAAAGCAGTAAGCTCTAAAAGTTCCGCTCGAGTGTTTTAAAAAACCACCCGGTCGACTTTTTTCCAAATTGTATCATTCGATAGAGAATTTTCGCACGGTGGTTTGTGCGTCAAACGTTCAGGGATAACTATGATTTTTGGTAATAAATTTCGAATTTTATTGATATTTTCGGCAAAAGGGTTATCAGTAATTATTTTTTGGCATCATTTTACCGTTGGTTAAAGAATTGAAAAGGTTATGTCAGGTAGAAAATAATGTAAACTACTCGCAAATTAAAAGAAAATAACTGTTATTCGTTTAATAAAAAAAAGAATCAAAAACCCTTTTAATGAGAGATAAAATTATAAAACGAAAATATTTAATTCAAACACGAAAGGAATGTTTATAAAACTTAAAAAATAAATTAGCATAAAAGAAGCAATTGATCCTTATTTGGCGATTTTTGCTTGCACCAGGTTAATAAAAATGAGCCTGAAAAAACTTGAAGAAGTAAAATTTAAGTAACATTCTTTTAGTTTTTTTTTTTTTTTTTCAATTTAATTAGCATTTTTATGTAACTCTCCCATTGTATGTCTTAGAGGAAAAACTAGAAGAAGTAATTGTAAAAATAGTTGTATTAGTCAGTTACATGCTATTAAATTATTACTTTTGTCGCCAAACAATACAATTTTAAGCCACAAAGGCAGAAGCGTGAAATAAGCCAGGCGAAGGTCGCAATATTTTTTTTTCTTTTAAGTGTAAGAGAAGATTTTGGAGTAAATTTTATATTTAAATGTAATTCATATAAAAAGCAGTTAAATTTATAATTTTGTAGCAGGTATTTAGTGTAAATGGCTGCCCAATACAAACATATGCTAGAATAATTTAATTTCAGAGATTAAATTTTTTTTTCTTCATAATATGGCACAGCATTACTATGGAAACATGCCATTTGTTTTCTTCAAGCATGTGGTTGTGATTTTTATATCCTGGAACTCTGATTATTACTTATTAACGGAAAATTGCGTATTATGTTATTTTTTTTAAGATGTCGGACCTATTGCCAATTTCACCTATAGGAATATTCACTGCTTTAAAAGTTAGGATGTAAGAATATTCTTAAGACGATTTCTGCAATTATGCGTTATTATTATTGTAAAAAAAGCCAAAATTTTGCAATAAAAATTGTTTGCTGAATTTAATTTCATATATATTTTTTAATTCGTCGTTTCAGCTCAACATAACAACAAATTAAAAGTTATTTTCATAATCGGGTTATTTACACAATAGATGGTGGATTAATTTACTCTTGACTATAAAGGAATTAGCAAGCCTATTTGTTTTTTCCGTATTTCTCTTTAGAAAAATGCAAAATAAATCTTCGGTTCAAGTATTCTCAAAAATGCTTATTGCTAAAATTTTTGTATAACTTGACGTCAACTATCACAATGGAGTCGATTACAGATGATTAGAGAGATTTTATTGGATCCAAGAGTTTTATATTTTTACAAGATTAAGTCACTGAGTTTTGTAACGTGTAAACGGTTACATGATTGTAAATGGTCCACAAAATGAAAAGGCAGTGAAAATGACGTCATTTTAATTTTATTCAACCAATTTAGATTTAAAAACTCACTTTTTTATATTCCCCTTTTCTTTGAAATATGAAAGTTAAATATTCTTTTTTGACTGCAAATTGTTCAATACATTTTTTACGGTATTTACTCTGCTGGAATCCAAAGAGAGAAAACAGTAATAGTAGATCTGTCTCAAGAGGACGTTTATTAAGAAATATAACACAACATTCAATGAGATTATATTTAATCTATCAGAATCACATATTCCGCGAACTGAGATTCCAGAAGTTTAAGAACTATCAAACGAAAATGAACCACCTGAACATTAACGTGTTCAGTGGTTAATCTATGCAATCATTCTAATGGATTTTGATTTAGTAATGTCAGGTCAGAGACCATTTTAATTCCTGTTGTCATAAGGATCACATTACCCTAACAAAAGTGCACTGTTACTAATCAACTAAAAGATTTGTTGGTTAATAGCTAAATTTTGTCCAACGCTTAAGATAATACAATATTGCAATGGCGTTCACATTGTTTTCAGCTATAAGAAAAGTCCCAAATTGTTTAAAATACAAGCTCAAATTTATTTCGTTTAATCCAAGGTTCATTTGGAAATATTGACCAGCGCAGCGGGCATAGTTTGCTAGTAATTAATAAACGGATTTTCCCAATTAATAATTATGTATATTTATGCAAGTATGAAATACTTAAAATTTTTTTGGACATTTTCGTTTTCGTTTTCGGCCAAAAATAGGAAAATTACCGAAGTTGGGTTTCGGTTTCTTTTTCGGTCGATTCTTAGAACTTTTCACGAAAGTAGAAATTTTGTTGTTGTACAGTGAATTTTACCCACCACTATTGCAGAAAAACACACGAATTTATACGTATTTCTTGAGATGGAACACAGTTTATATTGGTGGATGGTTTTTCTAACCTCATCATTTTACCATTTCATAGCAATATTAGCGTTAAAATTGCTATTATCTTAAGAAATCATGATTTTAGAGTGGTTTTTAAACCACTCAATAAATTAATTTTTCACATCTGAAAGATCAGATTCCTCCTCAAAATTATTGGGGGTATTTATAATATTCAGTGTCAACGTGGTTTGCCTTATATTGGACAGACTAAACAAACAATCCGTTACAGGGTCAAGAAACATATAAAGTATGTAAAAAAAAAAAAAGAATGGGGGGAAGGACGTAATTTCAATTTTGATTCAGCTACTATTATCAAAAAGTGCATTACTCCTCTAGATTTAAAATTTTTTGAAACCCGTTCATACTCATAAAATTAAAAACTCCTTGGTTAATAATTTGTCTAGGGTACCTTACATCTCAACTTTATGGGCGGATTTGTTGGGTCAGGATGCTTGACATCCGCTTTGATTTTATTGGTTGCTGGAACTTGATGGTCTTTCGGTGCTATGTTTACTGGCATCTGGGCTTTCATCTCGCATGTAGTTCGGGAGAATATTGATTTTATACATTGATTTTATGATGTGAGCCCTAGCACTCTCGAAACGTATACGTATGATTATGTTCATGTTGTTAATTTATTGTGTGTTTAAACGTTGATCTTTAGTGATTTACAATTTTTACTGGTTTGAAATTCTTTTAAACACTTTCGAACATAATTCAAAAGTGTTTATGAATTCAGTTTGAGTCAATGTCTGCCGTCTGTCTGTGTTCTAATTAACGCAAATACACTCGGAATGCCATGCAATCAAAGTCTGCTACTTAGGATTGCTATTGAATTTTTTAAATTCAGAATGAATTTTACAGCAGTCGCAGTTCGTTTACAGGGACTCTTAAAAGAATTTTGTTAGATTACAGTTTATGTTGAAAAATAATTTGCGGTTAATTTAACCCTTTATGTACTGAATTATGAATTCATGAAAATTTTATCTTCTAAAGCATTTTTCGTAAATTCTTTAAACTTCATCAGAAGATTTACATGATAATTTAATAAATTTTAGAAGAATTGAAGGATTTAGAAGGATTAATTAAATTTGAATTTATAGGGATTTTGTGCAATATTTGAGGCTTTCAAAAGACAATCCGACTAACTCCATTTTAAGTGACTTTTTATGAACAAAAGAACATTGAAAATTTTCTATATATTTATATAGTGATAAAAAGTTACCCTTGATTAAAAGAAAAATTAATGAGTTCAATCAAAATATCCCGAGAAAAAGTATTATATAGATACAATATTTTTATTGTTACAATAAATTTAACTGTTTATACTTAACATTTTCATTTGATGAAATTAATCGATTTGTACACTGAACGACTCATTTATAACCCCACTCAAATATATATATTTTAAATATTTTTCATAGTATTTTGTAGAATTAGGAAATGTACAAATATAATGTTCTTACAATAGAAATATAGAAATATTTCCGAATTGAACCCCCCCCCCCCCCACACACACACCCAACTCCAAGAAAGCTGAAAAAATGCAAAGGCAAAAGAAATCATCCTTTAAAAAATTTTTGCTTTGTGTAACCAATAACGCTTTTGGAACGAGATAGGAGTAATGTATCTATAACTCATTCTAAAATTTATTAAACTATTCGATGTATTAAATGAATTTTCAAACGAATTATTTTAATGGTACTTATAAGTAGCGTCAGTAGATAAAGGGTTAAATTTCGTTACACTATTGTCTAATATACCAAATATTTTGAAATTGGTATACATAACTGATGACACAACGGTTGCTATGGAATATGGTGCACATCGTATTCATCGTTCATTTAGAGCTACACTAACTCGTTATAAAATTTAATTTATTACTTTCTTCTATCTTCGATAGAAGAAAGTATTGTAATCGAAATTTTTTTCGACTTCCGGTTTTCGACGGATTTGCATGTTTTAGGGGTCAGAGATTTCAAAAAACATGTTTATAGAAAATGTCTGTCTGTCTGTGTGTCCGTCTGTCCGTCTGTCTGTCGCCATTGTACCATCAAAAAGTGTATGAAGTTATGTATAGAATTAAACCAAAATTTTATTATAAGTTTTTGGCTATGGCAAGCAGGTCCTCCCGGAATTTGGAAAAAAATAGCCGGTAGGGGGCGCTGTACTAGCGATTTTTGTGCGATTTTGAATATTGCACCATCGAAAAGTGTATGAAGTTATGCATAGAATTGAACCAAAAAAAAAATTAAGTTCTTGGCTATGGCAAGGAGGTCCTCCCTTAATTTGTAAAAAAATCGCTCGTAGAGGGCGCTGTAATAGCGATTTTTGTACAATTTTTGTGACATTTTGAATATTGTACCGCCGAAAAGTGTATGAAGTTATGCATAGAATTGAACCAAATTTTATGTGTTTATTTTTGGTCATGTCACGAAGGTCCTCCCTGAATTTGGAAAAATTCTGCCGGAAGGGGGCACTATAATTGCGATGTCTGTACCATTTTCATTATTGTACCATCGAAAAGTGTATGAAGTTATCCATATAATTGAACCAAATTTTTTGTGCATGTTTCTAGCTATGGCAAATAAGTCATCCCTGAACTTGAAAAAATTCCAAAAGAAGGGGGCGCTATAATTCCGATCTCTGTGCCATTTTCATTATTGTACCATCGAACAGCGTATAAAATTATGCATACAATTGAACCAAAATGCTTGTGCTTGTTTTTGGCTTTGGCCAACAGGTTCTCCTTGAATTTGGAAATTGAATTTGGAAAGCGCGGTAAAGGGGCTCCGTACTAGCGATTTTTGTATACTTTTCTTGATTTTCCGTAGTTCTATTGTGCATTGGCGGGAACTCGCTTCCTGCTATGCCGGCTATTCGCAAACAGCTGATAACGACAGAATAAGGAAAAATTAATAATTTTAACAAATATCATGATATAGATTAACTCGTTTTTAGTCCGTTTAATTGACTTGAGCAGAAATTTAAGATGAAAATCAAAGTTGGTATAGTATTGAACTAATAATATTGAAGTATTAACATGTGTAACTAGGCTTTGAAATATTAAGATGTGTAAGATAGAAGAAAGTTTTGGGATTGGCACATCCAACTAGTTTTTCCATATTACTTCGTGTGCATTAATTCTGTAGTTCATATACAGAAAAAATCTCCGATTTCCGTTTATTGACGGAAATTGCTGTTGGGGATTTTTGAAGTAACTGATGAACAAAATTTTAGCATACTTTGTAGTGTGTATACAATTCCCTACATCAGATTTAGAGCTGCATAAAAAATTTGGAATTTCGTTCAACTATTTTTGGTAACTGCTGTAATTGGGTGTTTAAATAATGTGATAGTAAACAAAATACATGTTGCTGTCGAACGTACACTTTATTCATAAATTTAAAGGTGGTGTAAAATGAAAACACATGAATAAAATAAAACTTAGCATTTCGGCGTCAAAACCATCATAGTAATAAGATTTTCCAAAATACAAATGAGCAGGAAACAATAAATATGCTACATCTTCAAAAATGAAATTCAAACTGAGATAAGTATAACGGAAACATAAAATATCTTAAATAAATCTAAGCTGGATCACTGATCAGGCGATTTTGCTCCACTCAGGCTGTCAAACTCAGTTGCGTTATCTGTTATACAAAGTAAAAAAAAAATGAATGGTAGGCTGCAAAAACATGGAAACTTCATAGTTATTCCAAAAGGCTGAGCCAGATTTTCGGAAGTAGAAATGAAACATTATCGCTAAAAACTTCATGGTTTTTAAACGAATTTTCAAAGAAAAACAAATACTTCTGATAATTGTTTTAATGATTAAACGGAAACGTCGAGTTTTATTTTATTCGTGTGTTTTTTATTTTACAACAACTTTAAATTTATGAATAAAGTGTCCGTTGGATAGCAACATCTATTTTGTTTAATATTAGATACAACGTAAATTCCTTAATTATTAAACAATGTGTTAGGCATTTTACAAATTGTTGTTTCAGACATCATCTTTACCTTATTAAAATTGTGGATTTTGTTACAGAACTCTGAATGTTTTAGAAATTATTTAATAATCATTGCTTGATGCGTGATTTTTCATTTCACTTGAATGTAAACAGCACAATGCCATCTAATTGATTCACACTATCAGTTATATACATGGCTGCTTAAATTATCTATCAAGATTAAATATAAATTTTGTACTTTTTACCAAGAGAAGAATTTCGAGTTTATTTATTTATTTATTTATTTATTTTTTTTTTTGGGGGGGGGGGGTGGGAAGGATCAATCTTTATTCTCTAGGACATATGGGGCATTCTCACAATCTTTTGACTTTTGGGGGGGAAAATCTTGCAAAATTAAACTTGCCAGAAATTGCCAGATTCTGACTCAAAAATTCATAATGTTAGTTTTAAATTTTTAATGTGCTTTACATTTTTCTATTTGGAATCAAGTTATTTTTTTAATATGTGTAATATTAAGTTATAGAAAAATACATATATCATACTTTTAAATGAACGAATATAAGCTCATGTTAATTTCAAATATTTCTAACACTGAAATACATTATTATGGTAAGGATTTATTTATTATATTTTTTGACGATAATTATTTTTAAAATAAAGTTATTAGTTTTTAATAATAAGTTTAGTCTGACTAAAAACCGTGGATTGCATAACATTGTGAGTAATCTAGGCTTTGACAGATGGATTCAATAACGAGCCGTAAAATGCGGAACTACGCATATGGCTGTTATTTAAAAGATGACAACAATATCTGTTAACTTCGACTTATAATAACCCTAAAAGACATCATATTTAATATTAATTGTGAATTAAAATGTAGCCAAGAAATTAATCAATTGGCGTAATTGTAATTTTAATGTATATTATCAACCGTCAAGCTAATGCTAGAAAATTCCATAATAACGAACATAACGTGTACAATAAGTTACAAAATAGAAAGAAAATGCGCCAAATAATACAAAATAAGATACTAATTTGTCGGTATGACGTTTGAATTACAAATATAATTAAACCAAAAAGAGCGAAATCGTAATATAAATATCTATTTGTACATACATCAAATTATGAAGATTGTTGAGGAACTATTCATTTTGTGAGGAAAGGCAATTAATCAAAGATTTTCTTTTTATTTATTTACTTTAACCGTGAGATAAATGTGCATGATTGCTTGATTTAATTATTTATTATATTAACGTCTAAATATCTGGTAATCATTAGAGAGAATAATATTTATTATCTCCAAAAGTGATTGTATGGCGGTATGATATATACTCAAAAAGAAGTTATTTTTAAATATATTTGTTTATTCATAATTTAACTTTTATTGTGGAAAAATTAATGATATATGACGATATTTTAAATTCATCATGAATGACGCCCTTCTAAATATGAACGACTATCTCTTATACAGGATGTTGCCTGAAGCTGATGGAGAAACAAATTTGACAGTGGATATTTGTTTTTTATTTCGCTACTTAAATAGTTAATTACGTTGTTTGCATATTTCCTGATTAGAAATGCAAAATTCAAATGAGCACTATGTTAACAGCAAAAATTATTCTAGTTAAATTAAATTTTCGTAATTAAAGATTTCGCTTAGAGAGAAATTATGTTTACATAATAATGAAGATATTCCTATTAAATTTAAACGAAATAAGTCCATGAATTAAATCTGAAATTGGAAATTGTTTCAAGGGCTATATTACACAAGGTGTTCCAAAATTCGGCCGACAAATTTAGAAGGATGCCAACAGGAATCAAGAGGATGAAAAATTACCAAAAAACATGGGGTCGCAAAACACCCATTTAATTAAAAATACAGGTGTTCTACCCTAACCCACCATTGGTTGACGGTAATACCTTTCAGCAAACTGAAGTATATTATAATGAAACTTTTACTAGACATGCTCATATTTGTTGTAAATATGATAACCCTAAAACACAGTGGTAGAAGTTTCCATTATACGCGCCCGTATAATGCCCTTGACGCTATGCATTTTGAACTGCAATTATCAGTTCATGCGATATCATCGATTGCGAGAGCACCTTGTTTCCAGAACTTTTTGTGATGTTATCACATTTCATACACAACAATGTACATATTGTTACATTTTTATTGCAATATTTTTATTTTTCGCAAAAGTATGACCATCAAGCAGACATTAGTTACGTAAAAATAAAAAATAAATCCATTGTGCAACAATACAAAAAGCAGAAAAATGAGCGTTTAAAATGCACAAATAATACATGGAAAGCAGCAAACAGCTATTTCGAATCCACTAGCGAGATTCTTCTTCAGTGCAAGATAGGGGAAAAGGAACAGCGTGCTAGAAAAAGCAAGGGTGAGCAAAATCATAGACAGAGACGCGCTGGATTATATACCCTATGCGGGTAGCGAAGGTGCCAACAACAACCAATGAGAGTGAAGCAGTGGAAATGACTGAGTGGACAAGTAGCGACATCTACGGGAGAAGGAGAGAAAAAGAAACCAAAAAAGGGGAAATTAAATTTAACCAGAAATTCGCTACTTTCAATACTTTTGTTTTTCGGGCTACCAATATTTGTTCCACTCCTCAGTTACTTAGTGATGAACTTAATTACTCCAATGCTATTGCTGTTGATCGTGGTTATTCCTCTAATATTATTGATTCTATTTATAAGAAATTAACAAAATCCGTCCATTCTCAAAAGCATTCTAATTCCAATTTTAATACTTCAGTTGTGTTACCATTTTTTTCCTAAAATCAGTCAGCAAGTTGCTAAAATCCTAAGAAGGTTTGATTTTAATGTTATTTTTTCTCCTGTTAATAAAATCACTTTTTCAAATCTCAAACAACCCGTTGATCGCCTAGATAACTGGGGTATTTACCAAATCTCTTGCCAGTGTGGCCTTTCTTTTAATGGCCAGACTAAACGTGCTCTTGGATTTCGTTTAAAAGAGCATAAAGGTTATGTTAAAAATCAGGAGCTCAAACGTTCTTCTATTGCTCAACATTCTTGGTCTTCTCAACATAGGTTCGGTTTTTCCTCAGGCATCATTAACCAAAAATGTTCTTCTAACCTTGATCTTGATTTTTGGGAAGCTTACCACACCATTAAAAATTCTTACTCTTTAGTCAATGACTTATCTAGTACTCCTGATTTTCCAAGTATTTGGAAAGCCTTAATTTAATTTCCCCTTTTTTTAATTTCTTTTTCTCTCCTTCTCCCGTAGATGTGCACCCAGTCATTTCCACTGCTTCTCTCTCATTGGTTGTTTTTGGCGCCTTCGCTACCCGCTTAGGGTATATATGCCAGCGCGTCTCTGTCTATGATTTTGCTCAGACTTGCTTTTCTAGCATGCTGTTCCTTTTTCCCTATGTTGCACTGAAGAAGAATCTCGCTAGTAGATTCGAAACAGCTGTTTGCTGCTTTCCATATATTATTTGTGCATTTTAAACGTTGTTTTTTCCGCTTTTTAACATTAGTTAGGGTTGAAACACCCTGTATTTATGACTAAATAAGTGTTCTGCGAGCGTATTTCTTAACGAGATTTTGTTAATCTCCGACCGTTTTCCGCAATATTGCTGCAAAAGGGTAATGGATACAAAAATATCTTTTTAAGGTAATGTGAACCGAATTGCCATTCTACAATACGAAAACACTGTATACACAGTTCGCTCAGACCGCACTGGTATAATATCGGCGAACTATGGCCAAACTTTTCATTTCGCGGCAAGAATGCTAACAATTGGTATAAGTGGGCACCTCGATTTCTTAAAGGCATAGTGAAGTAAAAACGCCACGTAGTATTTTAGACACACTCAGTTTATAAATTTGACTCGCAAAAATACAAACTTTATCCTATTCAATGTCATGCAAGCTTTTTTGAGAAATTGAAATACAGTCTTAAGCGGTGCAATATCTACTTAGTAGCCAAACCACCTCCGAAATTGAAGAATATTATTTGCACTAAAATTGATCCAATTAATTTTTATTATTATTCAGGAGTGCGCGAAATACCATTAATTAGAGCAGACGAATCAAAAAACTACATATTGGAATCAGTAGGAGGGAGTTTAAATACAGAAAAAAGGAGCCTGTATCTGATATTAAATATAATTGGAAAACCACTGCCTTGGCAAGATTATGTCAAGAAGAAATTATTCATATAAATTGAAACAAAAATAAGATAACTTTTCCCTCCAACTAATATTATTTATCTATATATCTGTTATAAGAGAAACAATAGATTCTAACACGTAAAATAACATATGTAACGATACAGCATCATTCAACTTAACAAAACTGTGAATCGAGTAACTCAGGTGTTTAGAAAATAGAAATACACATCCTAGTTTTTTTAAAAAAAGTGCAACTTCAGAATATACATTATTTATTTGTTTTGAATATGACTATGGTTGAGTTGAAAAATGTCAGCAGTCAAATGAAACTATTTTACTGTTTATAAAGTTTTAATCTTACGCCTTTTTAGCAATTAGAAATAAAATATTTGTGGGGGGGGGGTGGTGTGTCGTGTGTTTGTTGCTTGCCCCTCCCACGAAAAAAATTTCAGCAGAGTGACTTGACAAATTAGTTTAAGTTATATATGAAACTTTGAAAATCTAGTTAAAATAATAACTTTGAATAAGAATATGTTGAAGTATATGCAACTTCATGAATCCTATATATATAATATGATGTTTCATGGATAAGGTAAGTGTAAAATGTACTTACAGTAATGAGCCAAAATGATGAACAGAAGAAGGATTCATTTATTGGTGCTTGTTGTACATGAACTTGACTTCGTTCTTGGATTAAATTAATGGACACTTGCGACGATAGTCTACCCGAACTCGATAACACTGCATCATTCGACGACATAAGTAACTTGAAATATATTATCCACAACTCTATCGCCGATTTAATTAACAATTTTTCGATGAAACGTCTTCAAAATAAACCACTATGCTTAATAAATTCTCACAATTATATCGGTATTCAGCCATATACCATACATATTCGCTGACACTTCATAAAACATATCAAATAATACCATAAGTCAGCCTTCAAACATCACACACCTCACACATCGCATACCTCGAAAAAATGAAATCGCTGTCCCTTTAAATCAGGACGAAAACCTATCGACCAATCAGAATCGACTATGCAATTTGCATAAGTCGGAAGATATTTAACATTTACTTATAATTTGAATAACATTTAATAAATATGACGATGACTTTAGAAAAATTACTTTAATATAAAAATGACTTAAAAAGATTATTTTACATGTTAATTAAATTTAAATACTTATCTTAAAAAAAAATGAATACGAGCGAATGCGATCGCAAGTAAAATTGCCGTATACGGTCCACGACCGAAACGCGATACGCAACCATCCAACCGTGGTGGTAAAAACGTAAACAAACGCCGAAAGGCGGAAAAAGAAAAGATCGTGCTGTCGAGTTCAGGTAGACTTTACAAATTGTTTAATGAAAAAATAGAAATGAAAAATGCTTGGGAATAATTTTCCCACAGAATGCCCCTCTTTCCCATTCATTTTGATTTTCTGCAATAAAGTTCCTTACAAAAGTTTGTAATAATGGCAGTATCAAAAGAAAGTTTTTTTTTTTTTTTTTTTTTTTTTCGTGGAAAGTTCATTACCATAAGAAAACGTCTCTGAATCTAAGAAAGGAGTCCTTTACGAGGGATTTAGTCAAAATATCTGCATAGTTCTCTTTTGACATAACATGCTTAATGTCGAAGAGGCCATTGTTATACCAGTCTCTTATAAACTTGTATTTTAAATCAATATACCGATTCTTTATGGTATCAGCTTTCTGTTTGGTGAAAGAAATGGCGGCAGTATTATCACAAAAGAGCATTGGATGTTGAATAGTAATGATGTCCAAGTTAAGACTTTTCTGAATTTCAATTAGAGACATGTTTAAGAATTTTAGATCTTTTACAGCTTCTGTCGCTGCTATTATTTCTGCTTCCATTGGACTCAAGGCTACGCAATTTTGTTTAGTTACTCTCCAGGTTATTGGAATATTATTTAATAAAGCAATGTAGCCACTCCAGGATTTTCGATCAGTAGTGTCACTTGCCCAAGAAGCGTCGACGTAGACAGCTAGCTGGATTGGAGGGTCAGATTGTGCCAACTTCAATCCCAAGGATTTTGTCGAAGAGAGATACATCAGGATTCGCAGGAGTGCCTTGTAGTGCAACAGGTTGTGGCTCTCTGTAAATTGTGAAAGTGCAGCAACAGGTCAAGCAATGTCTGGACGGCATCGATGAGCAATGTACTGTAGACATCCCAGTAAGTTTCGGTACGGCAGGTTCTCGGGAAATTCGTCATCTTCAGCAACTGGAACAGGATTATATCCAGGAGGAGAAGGAAGAGATATATTAGTAAAATCAGGGACATCAAACTTCTTTAAACACTTTTCAATATAATGTTCACAGTTAATGTTAAGTATTGCATCCTCTTCTCTTTTAAAATTGATACCTAATAACATTGAAATAGGACCTAAATTTTTAACTTCATAAATGGATTCAATTAACTGTACTACCTCTTTTAAAACTTCACCATTCTTCGCAAAAATAGGCAAATCATCCACATACACTATAACTATTGCTTCACTTTTATAAGAGTATACACAAGTTAACCCTTGTACTTCACTGAATCCATTTGCAATTAACTTATTATGCAAATCATGGTACCAACATCTTCCAGCTTGGTGGAGCCCATAGATTGCTTTCTTTAACTTCAAAACACAGTGTTCTTTCCCTGGAATTGTATAATCTTCGGGTTGTTTGATGCAAATTTCTTTATCAATATCCCCATATAAGTATGCACATTTAACATCAAGAAGACAATGCACCCAATTCAATATTCTAATAAAAAAAGCTATGAAAAGACGAATGAGTGTAAAATTTATTACTGGACTAAATGTGTCGTTGTAATCTAAACCTTCTCTCTGATTATTACCTAGTGCAACTAAACGCGCTTTAAATATGCAATTCTTTCCTTCATTATTTTCTTTTACAGTATAAACCCATTTGGTTCCTATAACTTTTTGATCAACTTTTGGGACAGGTGTCCAAACGTGTCTATCTAACATGGTTTGGATCTCTTGATCCATTGCTTCCTTCCATTTTTGTGCCTCTGGAAGTTGTTTTGCTTGTGTCGCATTTTGTGGTACAATTATCTCAGTTAGGAGCGCTTCTTCAGTTAATTCACTCTCTAGTTCCTTATCTAGCTTAATTGGGCCTTCATATGTATTCCCTAATGAAAAATTTGCCACAGTATCATCCAATATGATTTTATGCATTTTACAATATTCACGTAAATCTTGTTGCGATCTTAATCTGGAACCAGTAGGAGATAAGATATAAACATCAATTTTACCTTTAGTTCTTCCTTTCTTTCTTTTCTTCATAAATCGATAAAATGTTGCTTCTGCTTCTTCCTGTTCCTTCAGAATATTCTCTTCTAATTCATCTTCAGATGTTGATACATCATCTTCCATTTTCTCTTCGGATCTAGATTCATCTTGCTGCATTACTTTCTCAACTTCTGTCGGAGTTGTAGAGCTACTCGGTTGATGGACAGTCAAATCATCTTCCATTGTCGGTGAATTGTTAGGACCTGTAAAGAATTCATTATCATCATTTGAAAAATCAACAAACGTACGATGTATTATTTTCCGTTCAGGAGAACCGTTCAGTTGAGCTTCGTCAAATGTGACATGCTTTGACTCAATTACTTTATTTTCTTTAGGGAAATAAATGCGATATCCACAGGATCCTATACCATATCCTACAAAAACTCCTCTTTTTGCTCTTGATTGAAACTTATTTCGTTTTTCTTTAGGTTGATGTACATACGCAATGCATCCATAACGTTTTAAATGACGAATGGATGGTTTAGCTCCGTACCATCGTTGAAACGGTATTGCTTCTATGCCTGTGTGAAATATTCGGTTGCGAATGTAATTTACTGCCATAACTGCCTCAACCCATAGATTAGGCGGCAGATTAGCTGCTTGCATAAACGTTCTAGTTCCTTCAAATAAAACTCTGTTATATCGCTCGGCCACGCCGTTCATCTGGGGACTATATATTGTGGTCCTCTCATGCTTGATTCCCATCTTTTCTAACATATCTCTTATTTGCTTATTGCAATATTCTAACCCGTTATCAGTTCTCATGACTTTGACTTTTCTGTTAGTTTGGCGTTCCACAAACGTGATGAAGTGCTTTAATTTCAGGAAAACTTCATCTTTAGAGCGTAGCGGGTAGCAAAAGGCTCTTCGACTAAAATCGTCAATAAAAGTAAGTATGTACCGTTGCCCATTCCTTGATGTAACTGGAGCCGGGCCCCATACATCGCTATGTATCAATTCTAACATTTCTTTTGAGCGAACTTTCTTTAATCTAGGATATGTTGACCTAGTATTTTTAGCTAGAATACACGGTTCACACGGAGTCTCTTTTCCCTGTAATTGTCCACAATTTTGAACTAAATTTTCACGAAACATTTTCTTAATTATATCAACATTACTATGTCCTAGCCTTTCATGCCATAGCATGATGTTGTTACGCTCACTGGCAAATGTAACATTGTAATTTTGATTTGATTCTTGTATATTAGTTACTTCCCTGACATTATCTTGTATTACATGAGAGATTCTTGAATTAGTGTTATAGGCTTGATTTAAGGATTTAGTACAAGTAAAAACTTTTAATTTATTCTTATCAGAAAAAGATGGTTGATCAGCAAGCTCTAAATATTGGTTCTTAACATTAGATTTAGTTTTGTCATAACTTTTAATGGCTTTAAGAACGTAAAAATTATCTTTTAGAGTGGCAGTATATAAGTACTTCCAATGCTTATCAAATACTTTAAACCCATTGTCCATTGTGGCATGGAGACCAGCTTTATCCATCTTTGACATGGAAATTAAATTTTTATGAATGGTAGGAACATATAACACATTATGTAAATTTACAATAGATACTTTATCCTTTTCCTTCAATTTAAAACTTACTTTTCCTATTCCTCTAACTTTATGAGGTGTTGTTCCCATCCTAACAACTGCACCCTCTGGTGGCTCACTTAGATAAGTAAAGAAATGCCCATTTTGGCAGACATGAGATGTGGACGCTGAATCCAATGTCCACTCCCAGCAAGGGGGGGAAACATTGCACAAATCATTACTTTTACATTTTAATTCTGCGACGTATGAATCTAAATTTACTTCATCCCTTTTATCACCACTTTTCTGTTTCCTACAATTTTTATCCCAATGGCCATATTTACCACAAACTTCACACTTTAAATTTATTTTATTTCGAGAATGAGACTTAGGGGAAACTTTTTCAGACATTTGAGTGGTTCTATCAGCCATGAGGGTTTCATTTCGTAATCTTTCTCTCAAATCCCTCCTTGAACATTCCTTTAGAATCTCCTCTTTAACATCCTTAAATTTAAAATCTTTTTCTGGCAAACGGTCTAATTCCCTAATTAAATAATCATAATTTTCTGGTAGGCTTTCTATTAATTGGTAACAACGATGCTTTTCTGCAACTTCCTCCCCGGAATCAACTACACGACGATAAGCTTCTTCAAACCTAGCAATATAAGTTGGGATATCTTCATCTACATTAATTTTTAAATTCCTAAATTCATTTACATGAAACGATTTTAATGCTCTTCCTGGGATTTCCAGATTTAATTTTAGTGTTTCCCATATTTCCGACGGATCATCCAAATGACCTATTGTTAACCCAATTTCAGGACTGACATACGTTTTGATAATTCCGGCTGCCCTTTGCTTCGACTGGTTTAGCTTAAACTTATCAAGGGGCTTCAAATCTGTATAATCTGGCCATTCAGTTTTATTCACCCAGGTATACAAACCTTCAGTTTGCAATGTGCATTTTATAAAACGAGTCCAACTTTGATAGTTATCCCTACTTAATACTACTATATCTGGTGCAGTAGCCATTTTACTTACTTTTACTTAAAACAATAAATAGATATAAAATATAAATAGAAATGGTACTAAAACTTGCATGCACATATATATATAAACATTAAAATATTTCATACACTAGATACTTGAAAAAAACACTTCATTAGTTAGCTTCAACATTTTCATTTTAAAATACTTTTCTCTGGCTTTACCGCAGTTGAAGTGCTTCTGGGCCCATAACCTCTGTGGGGGGGGGGTGGTGTGTCGTGTGTTTGTTGCTTGCCCCTCCCACGAAAAAAATTTCAGCAGAGTGACTTGACAAATTAGTTTAAGTTATATATGAAACTTTGAAAATCTAGTTAAAATAATAACTTTGAATAAGAATATGTTGAAGTATATGCAACTTCATGAATCCTATATATATAATATGATGTTTCATGGATAAGGTAAGTGTAAAATGTACTTACAGTAATGAGCCAAAATGATGAACAGAAGAAGGATTCATTTATTGGTGCTTGTTGTACATGAACTTGACTTCGTTCTTGGATTAAATTAATGGACACTTGCGACGATAGTCTACCCGAACTCGAGAACACTGCATCATTCGACGACATAAGTAACTTGAAATATATTATCCACAACTCTATCGCCGATTTAATTAACAATTTTTCGATGAAACGTCTTCAAAATAAACCACTATGCTTAATAAATTCTCACAATTATATCGGTATTCAGCCATATACCATACATATTCGCTGACACTTCATAAAACATACCAAATAATACCATAAGTCAGCCTTCAAACATCACACACCTCACACATCGCATACCTCGAAAAAATGAAATCGCTGTCCCTTTAAATCAGGACGAAAACCTATCGACCAATCAGAATCGACTATGCAATTTGCATAAGTCGGAAGATATTTAACATTTACTTATAATTTGAATAACATTTAATAAATATGACGATGACTTTAGAAAAATTACTTTAATATAAAAATGACTTAAAAAGATTATTTTACATGTTAATTAAATTTAAATACTTATCTTAAAAAAAAATGAATACGAGCGAATGCGATCGCAAGTAAAATTGCCGTATACGGTCCACGACCGAAACGCGATACGCAACCATCCAACCGTGGTGGTAAAAACGTAAACAAACGCCGAAAGGCGGAAAAAGAAAAGATCGTGCTGTCGAGTTCAGGTAGACTTTACAAATTGTTTAATGAAAAAATAGAAATGAAAAATGCTTGGGAATAATTTTCCCACAATATTATTGCAAGGGGTTCAAATATTATATATTTAAGTTATTTACATTTATTTATCTCAATATTCATAACTTTTTGGATAAACATTTTAATTTCTATAACGTTTTACCAGATGGATTTTTTTCCGGACTTGAGTTCCCGCATGATGGTAATTATCTTAAAAAATAAAGTAATTATTTTTTTTATAAGTCTATAATAGGGGAGACCGCGGCTAGTAGGCGCAGTTTTTAGTTATTGATTTTTATTAATTTTGTGTTTAAGTTTTTTATGAAACTTTAACTGTACTTTTAAAGAACATGCGTTGGCCTATAAATACGCGGAGTTTTGAGTTTGTAGCTTTTGCAGTTTATATTTAGCGGAAGCCTAAAGTAAAAGGAAAATTGTGCGTCAACCTACCCCGTCACGAGGCAAGTTGCATATACCTATGAGGTAAGTTGGAACACGCTTTATAAAAATTTAAATGAAGCTCAAATAAGACACGCAGTTAAGCGAAATCAATTTCATTATTACCAGTAAGTTTAAACAAAGGCGTTATAGCCGTACAATTTTAAGTTCTAAATTATACAGACATAAAACTAATGAATAAAACATTAACATTGAGTAACTTCTATCCTACTCTATATCATCACCAAAGTTACAGTTGTCACAAATAAAAAGTCGAGTGTCTCCGTTTGGGCAAGTCTCGTGTTCCCAAAATATTGCATTGCAACCAATTTTCTCGTTGTTTGCTGTTTTTCAAACTGCCAGCACACACCAAACGCCGAGCCAACTTGCCCCGTGTTCAATGCACCTACTAGCCCCATAATAAATTTCTTCACAAAAGGGACGCGTAATCCTCTAAGCATAAATAATCCAAGTAATATGGGGTAGGTACAGTTAATCATACACTAACAAAAACTGCGCAAGCTAAATCGCAATTATTAAGATAAGTATTAAAAATTAGAAAAATAATGAAGCAACAAAAAATTACTTATGAGTGTAAAAATCAGAAAAATCGTAATAAATGTCCCCTGCACATAAGTAACTGTGCAAAACTGCAATGAGGATTGTAAAAAGCAATAAGAAAGGTACTCTGTGACTGGTTGCGCAATCCATCCACAAACAGGCGATTTATGAGGACTGCGCTTACTTACACCTGTAGCCAACTAGCCCAGGTCTCCCCTATGCTATCGTCTAATTATGATCCCTAATAAAAATGTTTACTTCTAGCGAGAGAATAATTCCACTTCATTATTCATTTTGAAAATAGAGTACACAAAAAAGCCTTTACCACGAAAACAGACTTTTGTCTTAAATAAAAGAAAAATTTAAAAAGTGAGTGAATAAAAGTTTTTCTCTAAGATTTTGTTTAATAACTTCAATTTTAAAATTCAATTATTTTATGTTTATTGTCATAAATTAGACAAAAAAAGCTGTAAAGAAAATTCTCATTTCTAATTGAGAAGTAATAAAGCTTGTCTATTATTATGAAATACATTTTACGCCTGTGTATCTTATTAAATTAGTTTTAATAAGCACCGTCTAGTTCTAAATTAATTAAGAAATGAACAAATACCACAACAATGATCTGCATTTTGATATTTTTTATTTTAAGCAATGAATCTCAAAGATTTAATTATTTTATACTATTTATACAATTCATAATCCCACTAACTGCAAATTTTCTCTAGAATCTAATTTACTTTTTTTTTAATAGATTTACTTTTAAAGTTTTTTCTACACTTTATTTTCAAAGTACTTGTTGTTTATTCCGTATCCTAATTATACATAAAAAGTAGATGTTCCTTTCTATTTGATTAAAATGTATCTGGAAAAATTACAATACAGTTTATTTTACAAGAGACTGGAATTAAATTTGGAAATGATATATGTAACCTTTTAATCTACAAATTTTAAAAGGCCTGTATATATATATAAGAACTTTTATTTGCTTTAGTAAATTTTAATTTATGAAGTCTGGATTCTTTAAAGTATTAAGAATTAATTCTTTAAGTATTATTTTTAGGTATTAATTCGGTAAGCTATATTTAATAAAAAGAAAGATCATATATATTATAAAGCAGTAAGCTCTAAAAGTTCCGCTCGAATGTTTTCAAAAACTACCCGGCGGATTTTTTTGCAGGAGAATATTTTCTCGTTGGTTTATGAGTCAAATATACAGGGATTACTATGATTTTTGGTAATAAATCTCGTATTTTATTGTTATTTTGAAGGAAAGGGTTGCCAGTGATTATCGTTTGGCGAAAGGTTTGTTGATTAAAGAATTAAGATGGCTATATCTTTTAGAAAATAATACAAACACCTCGCGAATAAATGAAAAAAATAATGATATTTAATTTAAAAAACAGCAATAAAAAAAGTTTTAATAAGACATAATATTATAAAACGAAAATATTTAGTTTAAACTTGGAATAAATATTTGTAATGCTTAAAGTATAAATTATTGTGCAATTTTACAATTGGTACAATATTTGGCAAATTATCGCTTGCGATAGGTTAAAAAAAAATGAATCTGAAAATTTGATTTAACAATTTTGAATGGCATTTTTTTTTCCCTTTTAGCTCTTTTATCGCTTGCGCCAGGTTAATAAAAACGTGTCTGAAAACTTGAAATAAAATCTAGGTTACATTCTTCAGTCTTTTTTTTTTTTTTGGTCAATTTAATTATTATTTTTATATAATTCTCCCATCATTTGATTTACGGGAAAACTAGAAGTATTTGTAAAAATGACTGTATTAGTGAGTTACATGCTATTTATTTATTACCTTCGTTGCCAAACAATGCAATTTTAAGCCAAATAAGACAAAAGTGTGAAATAAGCCGAGAGAAGAGCATTTCGGAGTACATTTTTATATTCAAGCGTAAATTATATAAAAAGCAGTTAAAATAATAATTACGTAGTCAATCATTTAAATTTTAGTGTAAATGTCTTCCATATACACAGATATTCTAAAATAATTTACTTACAAAGATTTAAAATATTTTTTACTATACTATGGAATACTATTATTATGGAAACATGCGTTTTGTTTTCCTCAAGCATGTGATTTTTATATCCTCGAACTTAGATCATTACTTAGTAATTGAATATTGTCCATTATGTTATTTTTTTTTAACATGCCGAACATATTGTCGATTTCACTTATAGGAATATTCACTGCTTTAAAAGTAGGATATAAGAATATTGTTAAGAAGATTTCTGCAATTATACGTTATTACTATAAAAATAAAAATAAAAACAAATAAACATTTTGCAATAAATATTGCTTGCTAATTTGTCATTTCTTTTTAGCTTTTTCTGCATAACTTTCTTTTGCTTAACCATTATTTACAAAAATGTTTTATAGAACATATTGGACTAATGTTACGAAATCGTGTCACCCGACAATTAGCATATTGGATGGCGTATCAAAATTCAATAGATTAGACAGATTTTGAAATTAGCGATTACTAAATGGTCGCAAATGGAATAATGCCCGTGGGCTTATCATTTCAGCCTAGATAGGATTAAATTACCTGGAATTTCGATCAGTATAAAGCGAATTGTCTTGACGCACACTCTAGCAGCTAAACACAGCAACAAATTAAGAGTTATTTTTATAATCTGGGTTATTTACACAACAGACGGAGGATTAATTTACTCTTAAATATAAAGGAAACAGCAGGGTTTTTTGTTTGTCTGTGTTATTATACTCTTTAGAAAAATGCAAAATAAATCTTCGGTTCAGGTATTCACCAAAATGCATATTGCTAAAATTTTTGTGTAACTAATTTTATTTATCATTGTCAGATCTTAACCCTGGTACACGTGCAACAATATTGCTGCATCAGTTTTAATGTTTGACGTGAACCCTCACAATGACGTCGATTACGGACGTCTGATATATTGTCATTGATAAATAAAGATTTTATTGGATGCATGAGGTTTATTTTTCTACAAGATTAAATCATAGAGTTTATTCCCGTGTTAACGGTTACATGATTTCAGCTGGTCTACAAAATGAAAAGACAGTGAAAATGACGTCATTTTAGATTTATTCAGGCAATTCATCTTTAAAAACACACATTTTTATGTTTCACTTTTCTTTTAAATATCAAAGTTAAACAATTTTCTTTGTCTGCAAATAATTTATTATTTTTTTTTTACAGTATTTACTCTGCTAGAATCCAAAGAGGGAAAACTGTAGTAGCACAAGAGGATGTTTTTTAAGAAATATAACTAACATCCAGTGAGATTGTATTTAAGCTACCTGAATCACATATTGCGCGAGCTGAGAGGCCAAACCACCACGAATATAAACCACCCGAGCATTATTTAAGTTCAATGGTAAATCTCTGCAATCATTGTAATGCATCTCTAATTTAATATTGTCAGATATGAGGATATTTTAATTCCTAAGGTCATACCGTCCTCATTTCCCTACCGAAAGTGCACAGTGAATAATCAACTAAAAGAACTGCTTCTTAATAGCTAAATTTTGTCCAACGCATAAGGACAAAATTTAGCTACGCAAAGAAACGCAATATCGCAATATCGCAATCGATATTGAAACGCAATATCGTAATCGTTCAAAACGCAATATCGTAATCGTTTAGAAACGCAATATCGCAATGGCGTTCGCATCTTTTCAGCAACGCGGAAGGACATTCAAGCTAAATGTCCATTTAAAAAAAAAGTTCGAATTCACTATTTCGCTTAATTCAAGGTTTATTTGGAAACACTGACCAGCGCAGCGGGCATAGCCTGCTAGTTAATAAATAAAACATATTTTAGATAGATACATTTTTTAAACTATTTTCCGTGACATTTAAATCTAACAATTTTACAAGGACTGCAAAACAAAGTTACATTCATATGAACGGTTGAGGGGGAAGAATATAACATTCCATCTGATGTAAACGCTGAAGAGCCACATAAAATATTTATGTAAAAAATCTATCGAATTGAGGGATACCGTGTGTCCCAAAAATGACTGATGGATTTTAAAATTCAATAACTTGCAAACGGTGACAGATATTCAAAAAATTCTTGCAGGAGTGTTATGTAAGATTTTAGAAGTTTTTTTGCTGCGATTCTCAGTTTTAGTTACAAATAGCATCGATAGATGGCACTGCAAGCACTAACCGCTAAATCCATACTCGATTTTTCGGCCTCTCTCTACTTCCATGCTAAAAAATTAGGTTAAAATGTACTGAATGGATCAAAAAGTACCAAAAATCGGGTCTGGACTGGGCACCTATTGCTCTCAGTGCTATCTATTGTTTGAAATTCGAACTAAAATCAAGAATAACGGTAAAAAAAAAACTCCTGAAATCATACATAACCCTCCTACAACAATTTTTTAAATATCTGCCACCGTTTGGAAATTATTGAATTTTAAAATCCATCAGTCATTTTTGGAACACCATTATTCCATTGTATTCCATATTCCATTATTCACCATTATTCCATTGTAGGGATAGTCGTAGAAGGTTCATCCTATAAATTTAAAAGAAAAATACTCATTAATGTATTAGTTTTTATTAATTAGGAATGATGGAATGTTATGCTTTTTCCACTCTAATTATTGAGACAATTAAATCACAAATGACGCTTCATAGCACTACATTTTTATCAAACACTTAAAGATAATATTTACAGTAATTGTAGAAAATAACAGTTATAGGTAATATTAATTATTTTCTCAAACAGTAAAAATTGGACATTTATACAGTTATCTACTCGTAACTATCTCCGGTAAGGGTCGTAAGATGCTGAAGTATTCGTTCATAAACTGGTCTTTCAACTTCAAGTAAATGGTTCATAATTATGGTAATGTCCTGGATTTAATCTGCATTTTTTTAAAAACTTTTATTGGAACATTTCCACTAATATACGCTGATAATTTGTTCCACTATTATTTCCCATATACGCTGAAGCTGTGAGAAACCCCGCATGATTTTGTTTCTTCAATAGTTTGAAAGCTTCGTGTTTCTGACCATCAACAAATTCTACAGACCTGATTCAACCTATAATCTCATAGTTGATTCTAAACGTGTTGATTCTAAACTTGTTGATTCTAAATGCGGCGTTTTTCTTCTTGATGTCTTTGAAACTTTTGATGAAAGACCTTGACCACTAGTTCTTGAAATTGAGTATCCTGTTTGTTTTCAAACCTCTTTAAATGATCAAAGGATTGCAGTTCTTAATGATGTGGCGGAGCAGTACCGTCTTTAGTGGAAATAGTGTATGCTATCCTTCTGACACTCGGTAAAACATTCAAATAAAAACAATTGATGATGAGTACAGCAAAATCTTCAAAATGGTTATCTCAGTTTATTTTTTATATTTTTGGAATTCACCAGTTTATATGTTGCAGAAAATTTTACAAATGATTTCTAGAATTTTGTGTAATTAATGTTAAGTCAGCACAGCTATTTTTAACACAACGGTTGTTTCAATTAAAAATGTTTGCGAGATACATTTTTCGGGGCTCCAAAGCACATGTATACATGTGTAATCAATATTTTCATTGTAGATAATTTATTGCTATGAAACGGTCCTATTGATAATTCATTACCATGTTTAAAAAAAAAAAGAAAGAAAGAAAAACCATGCGTTAAGCATAGATTATGAAACACTTTCGAACACTTATTGAATGCTTTAAAAATCTTTGTTATTTGTTTAGGGAAATAAGGTAAATAAGATAACTAAGTAAACATTTTAACAAAACGCATAAAACATTTGAAATATTGATTTCAGCAGTTACCGTCCATATCCAAATATGTATTCCAATTCTTTTGAAGAGCCCTGTATTGGATCTGTAGGTTGATATCTACACTATATAATGGGAAATTCTGTTTAGCAAGAAATCGCATAACAAATTGAAATTTCTCTGTCAGGAATTTATACTAACACATAGAAACGTACTTGAATACTTTTGTACAACCCTGTAGTTTACCTATAACCTTTATTACACGCCACTATTTAGCTAAAATTCAATTCAACCAAAAAACTTTTAAAACAACTGAAATCACATTTCGAGAAATTATCATTTATAGACGGTCATGTATCCAATTATTTCCGTTCTGCAGAAAATCTGTAGGCAATCGCCCCAAAAATCTGTAGGTATTTCTGCAGATATTTTTAAGAATGTCTTAAAATATTCTGCAGATATTTATAAGGTATATCTAAATCTTCAAAATTTCTAATGAATTCTCTAGAATTTCTGAAGAAAGTGGATATTTTCTCAGATAAACTAAAGAATATTTTTAGGGGGGATATCATTTTATCTATATTCTAAAATCATTTTTTAGTAAACTAAAAACAGTTCAGCTTACAAATGCATAACTTATTTAAAAACCACCTTTAAGTAATTTGCGCTCATATCCAGGAACCCTTATGTATACGCTAATGTACAATAATTTGGATGCAATATAGCATCTGAAATCTTTTGTGTGTCCCTGCAAATGCTATGCACCTCGTATTATACCTGAATTAACTTATACTATAGCTCAGAGACGTATATCAATTTCAATATATATGAAATAGTTTAACATAATTCAAATACGCCGCAAACATTTCCACCCCTATACCATTATCCAACGAGATTATTTTGTGTAAATGAATAATAACTAATCTTTGTACCGCATATTCTACAGAAAATATACTTTAGTAGACGTCATTAATGCATATCAGTTTTATTATGTTTGAAAGAGTGTAACACCATTAAAAATCTTTTTAAACGATTTTTTCCCATTGGCCGTAATGTAACGGAAAAACTTTTGACTGTCCCTCTAAATGAACTAAACATCCTAAAAAGTCAATTTGAAATAGGGATCGTGCTATGGTAGAGGTCACTAACCTCAAAAAATTTCAGAGCGATTCGAGTATACTTACGAGACTTAGAGCGCGGACAGACGGGCAAAAGGCCACACGAACCGAAGTCATAAACACTTTTCGACTTTGTTGGAACGTGTTAAAAAAACGGCTTTGTACCCCTTTACCCAGCCATATATAGCGACTTCAGTTTGATGTTCAACATGTAAAAATAACTAAAACTTCTGAGTTCTAACTTAAAAATTCATATAATTAATACTTTGTATAAAATTAATAAAAATTGTCGAGATTTCAATTTGTAAATGAACTCTATAAACACTGAAATCAGCTTTGTACAAGAAAAAAGTCGGAAATTGTACACTGGACGTGGCAAATGAGTTACATTCGTTCTAAAACTAATTTTATAAATATTCAGATCTTGGTGCAATACCTCCTGCACTCTTATGCAAAAACTCATACAAAATTCATTATGAAATACAATATTCATTATGATTCTATAAATTAGATTTAGTAATACGGAAAAATTAGGAATCCATCTGAATTAGGACGCCATCACCATGGCAATTACCTATTAAGGGATATAAGTGAATTCATTACGCATGATAGGATTTAATAGAATGAAGGAAACTTTTATTAACGTCTTTTTAAGTTTTGGTTCGATTTTCATAATATTGGAAATGACTGTATAAAATTCTGCAATGATTCAATAGGTATATTAAATTTCAACCCATTCGGTTGGGAAGATTTTGCGTTGTTATATGCGGACAGAAGAACAGACCAGACGACCACTATAGATGCTATGTATTTATATAATATTTATATAATTACGAACGCACTTAAAACTACTCTTTGTTTTTTTCAATGGAGGACAACATATTAAGAAAATATGTGTAACACAGACTATAACTTACAACTTAACGCATTGATTCCGAACCACAAACTGTTTTTCTCTGTGAACAATTCCACAATTCCTTAATTAGTAATCCAAATTTGATTATGTTGATAATGACACAAAAAGCAATAAAAAAAATAGAATGCCATTCTATGGCATTTTCCTTAATTTAACCTCTTGAAGGACGGTGATACAGGTATGGCATCACTTAATTTTAATCTCTAATTGCCACATTGGCACCAGAATATTTTTTTTATCCAAATTTCGCTTTTATTAAGTATGCGAAAATATACTTTTACTTGTTTACAAATAATTTTTCTTATAAATACTGATGTCTTTCAATTATTTCAACATTTTAGGAATACAAGTACGCCCTGGAAAGGGTTAAAACTTAAGACAGCACAGAAAAGAGAAAGAATTAGATTTGGAGAGTGTATCACCAAATTTCTGGAAGCATAAATTATTAAAAAGCATATATTCAACTCAAAAATAATGAATTTATTTTTATATGAAAATATATAAAATGAAAACAAAATTCTATTTAATGCAAAGAAATATAATTTGTTATGCATGTTTACGAAAAAAAAAAAAAAAAGATTCTATATATATCTTTTTTTCTCGCTAGAAAATAATGACTATTTTCCAATAACCACTATACGCAAATTTAAGCAAAGCACGTACTCTTATTTGATATTTATAGAAAAAAAAGTGACATTTGCATATTTATCTAACCGTTTATTTTTTCCGTAGGGAAAAACATATGTATCAGTGGAAAAGAACTGCCAAAGAATCCTATTCTCGTATTCTTCAGTGGGAACATATTTCTAGTTTGTGTAATTCAATATAAGATTTCAATTGCTTTACTGAGAAAATATTTCGTAAGAAACACATGGTTCTTTAAACTTTCTGAAAGATGATTGATATTTTTTTATTATCAATTTCTTTATCCCACAAGCTATGAAATAAAATTTTGGGATTGTACTACTTTTTAAAAATGTTTGGCGAAATTCTTCGCATAGTTTGAGAATGTTTGATTATGTTTTCTAATATTTAATTTCTACATAATGTAGGGGAGGTGGGGGATGAATGGGACATTTTCACAAAAATATTTATTTGAAATAATTTTTCTAAGTTATTATCAATATTATATATTACATTTCATACATATTTGATATAAGGTCTATTTAGCTATTAGAAAATTTTGAAATTTTCATCATTATAAACATCTAAAAAAAGTATATTTTTTTAACAATGAAAAGGACATTTTAGGCTCAGTGTATACAGGCTAACATGAAACTTTTATTTTGAAAATTTTATGAAAAAGTATTATGAAGTGTTTGAGATTTCCTGCGCGTTATGCCCAAAACCGCCATTTTGAGTAAAATGACATCAAAGTTTCGGAAACGCCGCTATTGCTGTTGGATTCGTACAATTCTGAAAGCCATAACTTCTGTTCTAATTTTAATTTCAAGGAAATATGTATATCAAAATGTTAAAAAAAAGATAGGAGTTTAACATATGTATAAAAAATAAATTTCTTAAATTTTGAAGTTTAAGAGTCCTAAGATTTTTGTAAATGATATGTATAAAAATATGTATTGTTCATTTAATGGTGCACTTCAAAAAGTGCGTTACATTACGGTCAATGGAGGATAAAATTATTTTAAGGTATATTTCAATGATGTTACGCTATTTCAAACATTTTGAAAATAATATATATCTCTGAGAAGAAATATAGGATGCTTACTATAAAATATGATGTGCATATTATTCTTCGTTCATTGACAAGTATACGAAAAAGAATTCAATAATAGTACTGTCTGTGAACAATAATTGCTGGAAGAGGGCTTCCTTCGTGATTCCGTTTTAAATTTAATTTTTGTGTGTTACTTGGTGTGTATATATACTGTATATCGCTCACCCGCCAGAAAAGTGACACATCTTCAAATATTCATTTTGCGTTTTATTCAACTAATAGATCTGTTATAAGTACGTCTTGCTACACACGCAATTTCATCAGTGTACCTATGCGGAAAATCACTTTATTACGCCATGTGTCCATTTATGACCACAGAAGAAGGATGGATTGTGTGGGGAGGTAAAGTTACCCAACCCTACAATCATCGTCTTATGTCTTTATTTTTAAGGGTTTTAAACTTTTATGCAAGTTTTCATTCTAGCATGCAGAGCTAAGTGCTATAATTTCCTGTTACAGTAAAATCATGCAAATTTTCTTTTGCCTCTCCTGAGAAATTTACCCCTGCGAGATGTGTCACTTTTCTTGCTTGTGAGCGATATCATTTACATAGATCCACAAAATACTTCAAGCGCATTTCCGTTTATTGGCGGAAATGGTTGAGGTGGAATTTTCAACTGTACTAGTTTCTTCCTAACCTAAATTTACAGTGGTACATATTTTATAGTAAATATAGGGAGTAGCTTTTAAAATATACATGAAATTTAGTTAAAAGCACTTTGATAGATAAATCAAAATATTACAATATCGAAAAGTTACAGAAGTATTTATTTCTTAGAAAAATAAAAGAATAATTGTATAACCAAAAATGAAATATAGTTAGGAAATTCATGAAGGTCTTATAAAGAAAATTAACGTAGAATTTTTTCCCCCACTCTTTAGTTACATACTCAATTGAGGTAAAAAATGAAAATATGAGTTTGTAGATTAAACGCTATTGAAATAACAATTTAATGTTATAATAATTTCTACAGAAATGATCATTTAGTCCAAAAATTAAAAACAATTAACCCTCCGAGCGTCTTGCAAAAGGGTAAATTTGTTATGTTGTTTTCTTTGCATTTTCATTTAAATGCTAAGAAAATATGATTTTTTCAACATTATAAAAAAAACTCAATTACAAATATGAATGTAATCCATGAGAGTATTAATCATTCTTCAATGTATTTAAAATTCATTAAATGTATAGAATTATATTATCTTAAATATTGCTTGTATTGCTGTGAAACCTGGAACTTAGTGAACGGAATATTGCGTCCCAAACACTCATTGTTAAATGCGCAAAAATTAATATTGTTTCTGTCTAAAATTTGAGAAGTATTTTCAACTGAAAAAATATTTATATGAACAGTTTTAGAAATATCTCAAGTGAAAAAGTAGCAGAACTACGTGTGCGTTACCACCAAGAAAGAAAACTGTAGTAAATATTTTTTCTGTTACATCATATGTTGTCAAACTTTCAATGTGTAATACAAATCTCGCCAAAAATGTGATGTAAAACTTTTTACTGGTTAATATGCGATATTCGCTATAGACCTGGAAGCGGCCACAAACACCATCGCCTCAGCGGTTGGAATTCAATGATTAGACAGAACTCGATTAGTATATTAACCCTTAACCGGAAACATGAATATCCCGTGCACTAACGAAAAAGTCTGTGAGACTGCTAAACTAAAAAAATTTCTAAAGTTTTTAAAAAAGAAAATCACTCTTAATAATTTTTCTGAATTGTGAACTTAAACACTTAATCTTTAATAGTAATGCATTAGCAGGACCCTTTTTTTATATAACGGCATAAAAATAAGTTTTGAATGTTGGAGAGAGAAAATATTTTAAAATTACACATTATTGCTCAAAATATTACATTTTCGGCACGATAATTAAATAAATGCTAATATTTTTATATATTTCGGTACAATATGAATTAGAAAAAAATATTAAGCACTAAAATTAACAAAATATTTAAAAGTGAATATTTTAGCATGTTCTAAATATGTGCAATTTTTATGCATTTTCTGACAGTCTGAAGTTACTTTCGTGTTTAGAATTTATATATTCATTATCTGAAATATTTTCAACATCGCATATATCACTTTCTACCTTGTTAAACCATCGCAAAACAGTTTCTTCAAAGTCTTTATTACTGTAGCGTACCCGCTTTGACGGCCCCTCCATATCAATATCCCAGAGCAAAAAAATTACATAAACGGAAACCCGTCTCACAGACTGCGTTAAAAATAAAATATATTTTCTTTCAATAACTAAAGATGCGCAGGTGTTTCAAATGGGTGGGGAAGGCAGGGGACCAATAGCGTAAGGATTAGATGTCGTGATAAGATTGGGGACGCGTTCATTTTTGAGTAAAGTGTAGATATGTAGACGCAACCGTCTCACAGACGGTACGTTTCCGGTTAAAGGTTAAGGCGACCGTGGACATTCAAAATCACGAAATTTGACAAAGAAATTGTAGCGATCTCATCTCATAAGTTCAGTATAAAACGAGTTAATAGCTTAGAGTAAAGGCTTGGCCTTTTGCTCGACGCTAACGTTCTCGCCTCCTGATCATGACATCCCCGGTTCAAATCCCATCGGCGCCAATCACGCACTCTCTAAAGTGGTGACCCGGACAAACATGCAAAAACAACCTTCAGCAACAATCACTTCATCTCATAACCAACAGATGGCAGCACCAAATAAATCATCTTCAGCAAGCAGAGCCTGTTAAAGCTCGCAGCACAAAGCCTGTCATACTGCGCATCACACATGCGTATAACAGCATCACTCTCGAGTGCATATCGTTTATCAGACGTCAGCAATACGTCTTTCTCACTGGCGATGGAGTGTCTAGCGATCTCACCTAACTTGATCAGTATAATACGAGTTACTAAATTAGAGTAAATGGCTTGGTCTTTCGCTCGACGCTAACGTTCTCGCTCCTGATCATGAGATCGCTGGTTAAAATCCCATCGGCGCCAATCCATAACACTCTCCTCAAAATATGTGTTTTTTTCTTTTCGAGAATTATGAAACTATTAGCTCAAATTTATCTGCTTCAAAAATAATTTTTCAATTCTGTTACTTCTTCGTAGAGGTATAAGCTTTTATATTTGCAGAAACTGTATATATTTATGCAGCTTGTTTTACTTAAAATGCTGTTTTCTGAAAATTGAAAATTTCGCACATTTCTATCCTTTGAAACGTTCCATGCGCATATCTAATTATCAGATTTTTTTACAATCCATACTTTATATCCTCTGTACGGTAATAAATAAACGTTAGCATAAAAAGTTGCCTTTCAAGAATATTTGAATGTTGAAATTTATGTGAATAAGAAAATGTATAGCTACTTTTTTGGAAAAAAAGGAAGCATATTTATCAAAATATTTTTTTCTACTTATATAATCAGCGAAATTTTACAATTCATGCCAACTTCCATTGTAATATATAAAAAGTACTTCATGAGTAAATATTGTCATATTTTATGCAAAAGAAATGCGCTTGGGATATTTTAAAATATGACAATTATTCATCATTTAAAAAATTAAATAACTTAAGGTCTTAGGTACCCTTTAAAGCGTCCAAAAATCGTTTTTTTTAAATAGCTTATAATTAAATAGGATTCTTTAGGAACATTTAAAAAGAAACCTCATACAGAAATTTGCGTTAGAAGAGAAGGTATGTCTAAAACACTTTGAGCGTTTCCTATATGATCAAAAAGTGATTTAATTTACAGTACATATACATTTAACATCTGAATTTAAAAACCATTAAAACAACAAATAAAATAAACTAAGACAGACTTGAGCACAGTTAAAAAATAAAATTTATAGAGAATATACTTAAAAACAATTAAAAATACAATATGTAAACGTTTCGCCAAGCGACACGCAAGGCATCATCAGTACAAAAAATATCCATTGCATTTCAAACGACAGAACAAATCAAGAACAGTTACAGTTAGTTATTTTAAAAACAAACAATATTCACTAGGGACAGAACGAACATCATTCAAAGTCTGCGATCGCGATTCAGTGAACCAAGCCTCAAGGAGCAATCTGCCATGGTAGTTGTTGCAACCCGATTTCAAAATACCGTTCGCAATGAGTGGAATGTGATTCGTTTGTAGTGAATGCTGGACAATTTTGAATTCAAATTATCCTTTTTTAAAGCACCAGTATGTTCTTTTAGGCGAATTTCCAATGATCTACCAGTTTCACCAATATACGCAGACTCACGACTGATATCTCTCAATCTGTCACCACTACTGTTTACAGAAAACCTACTTCTACAGGTCAATATACTAATTTCAATTCAATATGCCCTTTCAGCCATAAAATAACCGTTATTAAGACTTTATCCTTCAGAGCCATAAAATATTGCAGTTCCAGTAATGATTTTGAAATAGAGAAATGTAAAATTTATCGCGATTTGGTTAATAATAGCTATCCTATTGGTCTTGTTAAAAAAATCTTTAAAAATACATTAAATTTTGTAAATTCTACTCCCCTCCTTTTCAACGTAGTAAACCTAGCTCCTTTATCTGTATGCCTTATTATAAGAACATTTCTGAAAAAAATTTCTAGCATTCTAAAATCATTCAATATTGGGGTTTCTTTTAAACCTATCAATAAATTGAATTCCTTTTTCAATAAGCATAAATTTCAATATGATAAGTCTAAATTACCCGGTGTTGTTTATATTATTCCTTGTAAAGATTGCAATAGTGTTTATATTGGTGAAACTGGTAGATCATTGGAAATTCGCCTAAAAGAACATACTGGTGCTTTAAAAAAGGGTAATTTGAATTCAAAAATTGTCCAGCATTCACTACAAACGAATCACATTCCGCTCATTGCTAACGCCAGTATTTTGAAATCGGGTTGCAACAACTATCATGGTAGATTGCGTGTCGCTTGGCGAAACGTTTACATATTGTATTTTTAATTGTTTTTAAGTATATTCTCTATAAATTTTATTTTATAACTGTGCTCAAGTCTGTCTTAGTTTATTTTATTTGGTGTTTTAAGTGATTTAATCTTCCAAGTCAATTTTCTTAAAACAGCGATTTTGATCATTGCGTGCACGATTTCTGAAAAACGGCTACCTAGAATTTCACGAAATTTTCTGTGGATGTATTAAACGTACAGAAGCACAAAATGACCTATTATTGTGTTTCTCAAGTAAGAAGTTTAGAATTCACTACTACTTTTGTATGAAACAAATCTGAATATTTCGAATTTCTTTTTTTTTAAACTTTTTTCTCGAGATCTATAAGTTTTATTTTTTCATTGTAGGTTATTTTGAAAACACTTTATATCTGTACCTGTTAAAATATCCACTACGCTCCACATTTAAAGGTATCAAGTTTTTCAAGTCTTCACGGGTCAAGGTGGGGATATGGCCTTCTCATATGTTCAGTGTTTTTAATTACTTAATAATTACTTAATGAATTAGTTATATGAGAATTTTTATTTGATTATGTTTTATAAGTTAAATTCAGTTCTATTGATTTTGAATTGGTTTGTTGTTTATGTTTTTAAAGCAGTTATGCTTCGTAAAGTTTTTGAAAGTTTAAGTTTCTTTGATGATTTTTTACACTTTTGGAGTATGGGGGTTGGCCATATCTTGCGAAACCTGTGAGGATTCAATTTCAATTTTTGGTACCTGTTTTTTTTTTTTTTTTTTTTACTTCTTCCACTTTCAGACGAGTAAGGAATCGTTTGTTTATTGTTTTTTAGCTTTAAATGTTCATTGGTTTTATTGTTGTTTTGCACCCTCTTTTTCCTAGATTTCATAATTCATGTACTTTTGATAGAGCTACATTTACTAAGTGCATATAAGAAGCTGCGTTGCGTCTGATGCACTGGGTTGTTTGTTTTACACCTTTTTTAAAAGAATTATATATATATTTTTTTCCGCTAGACGGCAGCATTAAATAATTATTTATTTTGTTCTAATATTATAAGGTTGCCTTGGACTCTTAAATTACACTTATATCAGTTATTATCTCTTAATTATTAATTGTTTAATTTTAAACAACTTCTTGTAATTTATTACAGGATCATTATTATAGTATGTAATAATAATTATTATATTTTCTATCTGTTGCAACAACCGTGGCATAAGCTTTTAACTGTGCAAGTTATTAAGCGGGATTTTTATACTATGCCAAATTCCGTTATATGTTGGAGTCATGGTCAATATGTATTGGCTGTTTTCTCGCTGGGTTTGTCTATTATTTAATTTGTTTCATTTGTTAAAGTTTTTCATTCTTGCGGATATCACATTGTTTAATATTTTACATGGTTGTTTAATAATTTCTGGTGATTAGTCGATTGGGTACATAACGGAATTAAATTTTTGCTTATTGTGGAATTCGTTACAGAAAATGTTTTTTGCTTATAAATGTATTTTATATACCCGTGAACAAGTGAAATACTTTATAGGCTTCCGGCATCATTCATCCATTTGATATGTTGTATTTTTATGATGCGGCTTTTTCTGGTCCAACATTGTTTGGCTGGATATATTATCTTTTATCTTTGGCAGGACTTTGTCAAAATCTGCTGGTTTTTTCATGTGTTTTATATGGATTTATCGGCAGCAATATGCTAGTGAATTGGTGGAGTTTGGTAGGATTCTGTATTGCTGGTTGCATGTTCCATCTTTGTTCTGTATGGTGTCATTGTTGTGAGTGTTGGCTAATATATAAAATTAATTTCGGTAATTGGGGATCGATGACGATTTGTTATATATAATGGCTATATATATAAAGTTTTTTACTGAGGGTGATTTTGGGTTCTATGGGTCATGATCGGTGTAGATCTGCAAATATTTTGCAATGACTTTCAGGTGCATACATGTACGCACCTGAAAGAAATTTTAGTACAACTATTTGTGCTTTTATACGTATTTTAAATACTTTATATTTTACATAATTTGACTAATTACTTTGTGTAACTTACTTTCTTTTATTTTTAATTATTTTTAACCATCTGGAAATGGTTGTTGTTTTCGGTCGAAGATGGGGCCAAATGATGCTCGCATTTTATATATTTTTTAACGAAATTCAACGATGTCTTTTACTTTTAGAACAATTTTTATTTGAATAGGTAATAGAAAGGCATAAAATCATTAAAAATTATTTGAATAGGTAATCAAAAAGCATAAAATCGTTAAAAATTGAAAAAGTTACAATATGGGTAGGCGAAAATTATCAGATATGGAAAATCCAAGGCCAAAGAGCAACGCCGAAATGAAAATCGTCTTGCAAAGCAAAAATCGAGGTCTTCAACTCATTATGTAGGCCATGAAAATCGGGGTCTTCAACTGACTATGCAGCCCATGAAAGTCGATTACAGAATAAAAGACGAACGCGAAAAAGGAAACAATCTAATGTTTAATCGATTGATAGTAAAAGGTCATATCAGGATAGGCTCCAATCCACTAGCCACGGCGTTTTACAATCATTTTATAAAAAAAAAACCACATCGCCGTTGTAATCTATTAAATTACAATTTTTTTATTATTTATTTTATAATTAACTAGCTGACCCGCCCGGCGTTGCCCGGGTCCATGGTAATATTTATAAAGTAACCTTCAATTTATATGATTTTATATGTAACTCGATTTTGTCTGAAATACGTACCCACTCACAGTCTGAAAATAGGGGAGAAGCAGTTGCAAATTGTTGAGATGTTATGCAAATTTTATTCATAAATTTTTGTAAAATTGTATGCCATAGTCATGAACAAATTAAATTTTTAAAACACGCTCTACTATTGAAAAAATTAGTTAAGAAGAGAGGAGTGAGTGCTTAGTAATGTACAGGCCAAAAGCTTTAAAACGACCTCTGTCGGAAAACACCATATAAAGGATACTCATCGTAGAAAACGCTACAGTTGTAAGGACAATTATCGTCCCCCACCTTCCAAACTCGAAATTCACCTCTCCCATCTTCTTTAAAGTTTTAAAGTGTTATCAAGTATCTCATTCACTTAATTTCAATTGTATTCGTTCTTTGTGTTAATGGCAATTTGCATATGCATAGTCGCCCAAGCATGGAATGTGTTTCTTGAACTTTCTGTGAAGTAAATAATTTCCGTTCTTAAGCGATTAAGAGTCCATTCACGTGCGATTCTTATAAAACTCATAATATATCACAAAATGCACGCCATCTTAAGCATTTCATGCACTCAAGGATTTTTCACTCAGTTCTTATTCTTTTGTTAATATTCTCTCATCCTAATGAAAACATATGTTAAACTTTATTGAATGTTTTCACATTGAAAGGGCAGTGTAAAGTTTAGGCATAATTCAATAAAGCGAAAATTTTGAGTGTTTGTTATTTATAATCTCTCTTCCTGTTAATGTTGTTGACTACATCTTTAGACATCCATGAACGGTGAACACATAACATGCGATAAATTGTCACAAATTTAAAAAAAAAAAATCGGAAATTTTGTCATAGATCGTTGAAAAAAATTGTGGAATGGTCATTACAAAAAAAAAAAAAAAAAAAAAAAAAAAAAAAAAAAAAAAAAAATCATCAAACGATCTTGGAAAGAAAATCATGAATTTTGTGAAACAATCGAAGAAAAATATTTCAAATTTCATCAAAAGATCGCAGACGCACATGTTGAATTTGCCAATCTGTCACTGAGGAATATCGGGAACTTCGACAAATAGTCGCGGGGAAAAAAATTAAATTCGTCACAGATAATTGAAAAAAAAATTCAAATTTCGGCAAACAATCTTGGGAAAAAATCGTGCATTTTGTGAAACGATCGCTGAAAAAAGACCTCGAATTTCAGTAAACAATCGAAGAAAAATATTGCAAATTTCCGCAAAAGATCGCGGAAATGCATAGCAAATTTTGTCAAAAAAAATGCAGAAGCATATGCCGAATTTGCCAATCTTGGGGAAAAATATCAGAAACTTTGGAAAACAGTCGCAAAAAAAAAAAACAACAGAATCATAAATTTCGTCACAGATCGTTGAAAAAAAATGGACGCGGAAAAGAAAAACACAAATTTTGTCACTGATCGTTGAAAAAAATGCTAATTTCGTGAAACGATTTGGGTGGGAGGGGGGGGGGGGAATTGCCTTTTGTGAAATGATCGCTGAAAAAAAAAACCGTGAATTTCAGTAAACAAAGAAAAAAGTTGCAAATTTCATCAAAAGATCGCAGAAACGCATAGCAAAGTTTGTCTAAAGAGTGCACATTACAAATTTTGCCAATATGTCCCTAAGAAATATCGGGAACTTCGACAAATAGTCGTGAAAAAAACATCACAAACTTCGTCACAGATCGTTGAAAAAAATGCGAATTTCGACAAACGATCTTGAAACTAACAATCACTATAAAAAAAACAAATTTCGTTAAACAATCCAAGAAAAATATTGCAAATTTCATCAAAAGATTGTGGAAATGCACAGCAAAGTTTGTCCAAAGAGTGCAGATGCATACGTCGAATTTGCCAATCTGTCGCTGAAAATTTTTGGGAACTTCGTCAAATGGGTGCATAAAAAAAATCACAAATTGTGTCACAGACCGTTCAATAAGGGAAAAAAATGAGAATTTCGTGAAACGATCTTGTAAAAACAATCACTATAAAAATAAAACAAAAATTTCGATACAGTCGAGGAAATTGCAAATTTCATCATGGTCGCCAAAAAAATAAATAAAATCACAAATTTCGTCAAACGATCTTGGAAAAAAAAAAACGTGCAATTTGTGAAACGATTGCTGAAAAAAGAACCCCGCGAATTTCAGTAAACAATCTAAGAAAAAATATTGCAATTTTTTTGCAGGAAAGCATATGTAGAATTTTGCCAATCTGTCGCTCAGAAATATCGTGAACTTCGACAAATGGCCGTGGAAAAGAAAAACACAAATTTTGTCACTGGTCATTGAAAAAAAAAATGCAAATTTCATGAAACAATTTTTTGGGGGGGGAGGGGGGGGCGTGCATTTTGTAAAACGATCGCTGAAAAAAAACATGAATTTCAGTAAAGAAAAAAAATATTGCAACTTCCATCAAAAGATCGCAGAAACGCACAGCAAAGTTTGTCTAAAGAGTGCACATTACGAATTTTGCCAATCTGTCGCTGAGAAATATCGGGAACTTCGACAAATGGCCGCGGAAGAGAAAAACACACATTTTGGCACTTATCGTTAAAAAAAATATGCAAATTTCATGTAACGATTTTTTTTTTTTGGGGGGGGGGGGGGGATCGTGCATTTTGTGAAACGATCGCTGAAAAAAAAAACGTGAATTTCAGTAAACGAAGAAAAATATTGCAAATTTCATCAAAATATCGCAGAAACGCATAGCAAAGTTTGTCTAAAGAGTGCACATTACGAATTTTGCCAATATGTCGCTGAGAAATATCGGAAACTTCGACAAATGTCCACGGTAAGGAAAAACAAATTTTGTCATTGATCGTTTAAAAGAAAGCACGAAAAAAAAAACACTCCAAATTTCGTGAAACAATCGCTGAAAAAAACGTGAATTTCAGTAAACGAAGAAAAATATTGTACATTTCATCAAAAGATCGCAGAAACGCATAGCAAAGTTTGTCTAATCTTTGGCTAATAGTCGCAAAAAAAAAATCACAAATTTCGTCACAAATCGTTGAAAAAGAAAAAAAAAACACGAATTTCATTAAACGATCTTGTAAAAACAATCACTATAAAAATAAAACACAAATTTCGATAAACAGTCGAGAGAATAAATTGCAAATTTCATCAAAAGATCACAGAAATGTATAGCAAATTTTGACAAAATAGTGCAGAAGCACACACTGAATTTTGCCAATCTGTCGCTGAGAAATATCGGGAACTTTGACAAATAGCGACAGAAAAAAAATCACAATTTCTCTTCATTGAATTACGCCTAAACTTTAAACTGGCCTGGCACCACAGTTGCAGAAAATTCTTCAAGTGTCTGTGACAGATACTTCAATGGCAGAAAATAATTTGCTGGTAAAATATTTTACAACTGAAGCATTAATTAATCAAACAATCACTTACCTGCATTTTATTCATTTTTATAAATAATAATCTTAGTTTTGTATTAAGTAATAAAGAGCTAAACATAATTGTAAAGCGAAATAATAAAAGGTTTGATTGAAAAATAATCTGCAAAAGAGAAAAGAAAATCTATGATGCCTGACTCCCATCTTGAATTTTCTGCTACTGGGCCTGGAACTATGAAAACATTCAGTAAAGTGCAAGATATGTTTTCATTACGATTTCTTATCAGTGGGAAAGTGGAGAGAAAAGATTAACAAAAGGAAAAGAACTGAAAATGGAAAATCCTGAGTGCATAAAATAGTTATGATGTGCATTTTGTGACACGGAGTTTCATAAGAATCGCACATGAATTAACTCTTAATCGCCCAAGAACGGAAATTATTTACTGAATGTTTTAACAAAACATTCGATTCTTGGGGCGATTAAAAATGTTCTTAAATGAAATCAACAGAGTTCAATACCAAATCTTAAGTAAAACATACATCTTACACTTTACTATAAAATGTACAGCTCTACAGTTTATCGCAGCATGTTGGAAAATATATTTATTGTGATTTCTTATGAAACTAATAATATATGGAGAAAAGTGGCTAAAAAAGATTATCGAAAGAAAAATCCAAATAACCTCATTCATTTCCCTTGAAGACAAGAATTTTTTTTTTTTTTTTTTTTTTTTTTTTTTTTTTTTTTTTTTTTTTCTATTCGTAGGTGACAAACATGTATATTGTCATGAAACCATTTGAGTTTGTAACCATGAATTCAATAAAATCACCATTTTTTGACAAATTTGGAGTCTCAGAATAATCGTCCAAGAATGGACATGCAGTCAGGTATAAAATGTACGTTGTCATCGCCCAATAATGTCAATAATAATAAATTAAAACATTGAAGATTTGTATATGAAGCAAACTGAGTTCAATAACAATTTTAAAAATGCAGAATCAAAATTAAAACTTATATTTCTGATTATTTAAATGAAAAAAAGTTTAATTTCTACATATAACGACATTTCGAGTTATATCGATTAATAAGTTTTATCATGTTATGGTTAAGCATCACAAAAATTTTCAAACTATTAACTCAATAAATAATTTTTTTTTTAAAGTAGGTATGTCCCGGACATCCTTAAATGAAACGGAATTCAATAGCAAATCTTAAAATCAAAACATTCATCTTATACTTTACTATAAAAGGTACAGTTCTAAAATTTATCGCATGTTATTAGTTAACCGTTTTTGGGAACAAAAAATGTAGCAAAACAATTAACAGGAAGAACGATTATAAATAACAAAAACTCGACATTTTCGCTTCACTGAATTAGGCCTAACCTTTGAGCTGATATGAATGGCGCTATGAAATCATTCAGTAAACAGAAATATATATGTTTCCATTAGGATTTTGGCCAAGAATGGAAATTATTTACTTCATAGAAAGTAAAATTTAAGAAAGATCCCAGAAAATAAAGTTCAAGAAAGATATTGCATTCTTGAGCGAATACGCGTATGTAAATAACATGCAGAACGAATACAATTGAAAGTGTTACTTACGTGAATTGTATAATTAAAAAAAAAAAAAAAAAAAAAAAAAAAAACCGTGAAAAAATCAATATAGTATTAAATTAAGAAACGCACAAAGGTGTGTTTTTGTTTTTCTTTAAAATAAAGATGAAGAGAAATAAACAGTAGACTTTCTCGACTTGCAGTCGCTAGCTTTAAGATCGGAAAACGGAAATGCGGTCGCTTCGTTGGATCTCATATTTAACGCCTGCTCTCATTGGCAGGCTGGTTCGTTGCAGCGGATTGGCGGAGAGATGTAAATAGCCTCTAACACATAACGTTTTAATTTTTAAAACTTAAAAAAATCTAAATTGAAATTTAAAAATCCAGCGCTGAAGTGCACTTTCCGGTAATAGAATCTACACATGACAAAAATTTCAGAGGTCTACGTGTTATAATTTCGGCGCTTCCCTCGGTCAGGCAGGCAGGCAGACAGACATCTCTTATTTTATATATATAGATTGCATGGTTTTACAAAATTTATTATTTTATAAAAATATAATATAGGAATAAAAAATTAGTTTTTGTAACTTCGCGTCTGTGGAAATGTATTTAAATTTTATCCACATTTAAAAATATTACTTTAAAATTATGTACTGCTCCAAAACAGAATGCATTTCCAAGATTTAGTTTCTGAAAAGATCCGTTTCAACTTAGTTTAAATTGAATTAAACCACTATTTTTCGTATTCAAAATTAGAATTAAATTTACATTCATTCAAATTTAGTTGGAAGAAAGCTTCTAGAAGGTGACGCTTTCAATGCAACAGAGTTTATGTAACAACTATTTAAAACTTCAACAATACTTTAAACTTATGAAATTCCAAAGAAACTTTAATTTATCTCCATGCATTCAGCTAATTAAATATCTTTTCAGAGAAACAGATATAATCCAAAAATACTTCTTCATTATTGTATAGTCTTAAAAATTACTTATTTATAAATTTAGCTTGCATTAGAAGCAATAAATGCATGTCCTTTGAAACTGAATTCTAAAGACGTTTTTGTTTATTTTACAGGAGAATGGATTTATTAGTGCAATTACTCATCCCAGACAATTTTATTTTTTAAGAATCCTTTCAAAAGTTTCAAGTTAATTTCAAACTTTAGTAATTAAATCCCATTTTATCCATGTTTATTAAACTGATTTATAGTAGAAGAAAGAAATTGCGTCCTTTAAAAGTGTAGTGCTAGTACTTTGACTTCAAATTTTACGTAATTATTACCTTCTTAGGTGCGTTCGTAATTATATAAATACTTAGCACCTGTAGATGTCGTCTGCTCCGCCCTTCTGTCTGTCCGTGTGTCCGCATATAACAGTGCAAAAACTGCCCAACTGAATGTTTTTAAATTTAATATAGGGTAAGGTGCCCTATTATCTCCCCCAGTCACTTTTAGGCCCTTCGAAGTTGTAATTTTCAGTGAAAATCTACCAAATTTGGATTTTACATAGACAAACTACCCACGCACATAGAATCATAGGCAAATATAGTACAAAAAAACTTTAACAATGCCAAAAATTGTTTTTTTCAAAAGTATCTAAAAAATGCAGAAGAAAGAAAATGGTCCCAATTTTGTCCCTCCAAAAAATACAATAAGCCGGAGCTTAACTTATATCTAAATCAAAATTTATTTCTATATGAATAAGTAATTTAATTTACATTAAAGTAAGGCACAAAGAAATGTACTAATTATCAGTGGAAGAATTATATAACGAAACATTAGCATAAATGCCAACATCCCGATTTTTTTCATACCAATATTTTTATGCAGATATACTTGCTTTATACAATCGTAGTTTTAACGCAATTAAATAAAGAAAACATTTTTGTAAGATTTTACTGGTATCCAAAAAATCGGGAGATTGGCAACTATGCATTAGCCAAACATGAGAAAAAAATTGAAAAATATGTCATGAAAAAGCATTCCTAATTCCGTCCCCGGGACGAAAATAAGAACTGCAAGGGGGGTGAAATCGGGACCACGCTACTTCCCAATATTACGGAACTTCAGTTCCTGTAAGATGAACTGAGCGTCCTATAACTTACTGTATGCTACTGTCAGTATCTTACCAACGTAAAATAAATGCAATGAATAAGAAATAAATACTTACAGTACGATAAATAACGTTCTACAAACGGCGTAATAAGAACTCAGGTCTTCTAAAAATGGAAAATTCACCGTCTTTAATTTATGTATGCGTCTTGGCGAACGAACCTTTCAACAATGACCCCTTTTACCTTTTGTCCCCTGTGCCTTGTGTCATAAGTGGGGCCACTTTCGCAGAAGCGGAGAAGTTAAGGGGGACGAAATATGGGCATTTTAACCTATATATAACAGTTGCAAAAGTTTGTCGAGTCATTTAAAATTTTATGAAAATCGGATCAAAACTTAAGATAATAATAAAAGTTTTCTTCAATCTTTTACGTAATGAATCCAATGATGCCCCAAGATATATAACAATTCTATGTTGCCATGGAGAGGAAGTCCTGTTTAAGATGAAATCTATTATTTCCGTATTACTGAATTTAATCTATAGAACCTTAATAAATTTTGTATCCATGCATTTTTGCGCAAGAGTGCAACAGCTATTGCACCAAGATCTGAACATTTATAAAACTAGTTGTAGAACGAATGCAATTCATTTGCCCCGTCTGACGTACAATTTCCAACTTTTTTGTTATAAAAAGCTCATTTCAGTGTTTATAGAGTTGATTTACAAATTGAAATCTCGACAATTTTTATTTATTTTATACAAAGTATTAATTTTAGAAATTTTTAAGTAGAAATCAGAAGTTTTAGTTATTTTTACACTTTGAACGTCAAATTGAAGTCACTATATATGGCTGGGTAAAGGGTTACAAAGCCGTTTTTAGGTGCGTTCGTAATTATATAAATACGTAGCACCTATAGTCGTCGTTCAGTCCGTCCGTCCGTCCGTCTGTCTGTCTGTCCGTCCGAATATAACAGAGCAAAAACTACCTAACCGAATGGTCTGAAATTTTTAATGTATGATTGTTGCAAGATTTTGTCGAGCCATTTCAAATTTTATGAAAATCGGATGCATAGTTTAATTACAGGGACAGTCAAAAATTTTTCTTTACATTACGGCTAATGGGAAAAATTATTGCAAATGCATTTTAATGATGTTACAGCCTTCAGAATGGTCTGAAATTTTAAATATATAATTGTTTCAAAATTTTGTCGAGCCATTTCAAATTTTATGAAAATCGGATGTATGGTTTAATGACAGGGACAGTCAAAAGTTTTCCGTTACATTACGGGGAATGGGAAAAAATTATTGCAAGTGCATTTTAATGATGTTATAGACTATGCACTTATGAAATTAAAAAATATATATATTGAGTACAATATGGGGTACAAAAAATAATTATAAAACTAGTTATAGTATGAACGCACCTCATTTGCCACGTTTGATGAGCCATTTCCGACTTGTTTTTAACACTTACCAACAAAGTTTAAAAGTGTTTATGGCTTCGGTTTGTCTGTCCGTCTGGTCTTCTGTCCGTCTGGCCTTCTGTCCGTCTGTCCACGCTCTAAATCTCGTAAGTATACTCGGATCGTTCTGAAATTTTTGGATATTAGTGACCTCTACCATAGCACGATCCCTATTTAAATGATGTTTGTAGCATGTTTAGTTCATTTACAGGTACCGGGTGTCCTAAAAACGACTGACTGATTTTAAAATACAATAACTCCCAAACGGTGACAGATATTTACAAAATTCTTGCAGGAGGGTTATGTATGAAGTCAAAAGTTGTTTACCGTGATTCTCGAATTTAGTTCGAATTACAAACAATAGATGCCGCTGCAAGCCATAGGCGCTAAAATCAAGCTGGATTTTTTGGCCTTCCTCTTCTCCCATGTCAAAAAAGGAGATTGAAATGTATTGAATGGGTCCCGAAGTGCCAAAAATCGAACATGGATTTAGCGCATATCGCTCGCAGCGCCATCTATTATTTGTAATTCGAACTAAATTCGAGAATCACAGTAAAACAACTTTTGACATCATACATAACCCTCCTGCAAGAATTTTGTAAATATTTGCCACCGTTTGCGAGTTGTTTAATTTTAAAATCTGCCAATCCTTTTTAGGACACCCGGTAATTGTAATGGCGATGGCGTCCTATGTCAGATGGATTCCTAATTTTTCCGTATTACTGAATTTAAACTATAGAATCATAATGGATTTTATATTCATGCATTTTTGCGTAAGAGTGCAACAGCTATTGCACCAAGATCTGAATATTTATAAAACTAGTTATAGTATGAACGCACCTTATTTGCCACGTTTGACGTACAATTTCCGTTTTGTTATTTTCTCTACAAAAGCAAGAGATACCACTTTCAGACTTTTCCATTATATTTTTTGCTTTGCCTATTTAAATTTATAGGATAAAAAATTAAAAAGAAGAATACACCTTGTACGATATACATTACGCCCCCTGATCTTCAAATTGGGTAAATTTTTTACTATGGTGGCAAGCATCTGAAAAAATTTAGTCACTAAGTTATGATAGGATGATAAATTCTAGGAAGTTTATACAGATATTTAGTTTTAAAAGTTGATTTTTGACGAAATGGTGGTCATTCGAACAAAAAAGTCATTATTTCGCCTTTTTTTTTACCCCTTTCATGCTCGGAAAAAATAAACAATTAAAATTACACTTTTCGCCGATATAAGATTTAAGAAAAAATGGCGATCATTTGAACAAAAAAGTCTTTTTTCGTCTTTTTTTTTTTACTTTTGCGTGCTCGAAAAAATAATTAATCAATGTAAATTACACTTTACGGTGATATACAATTTCCGAAAAAAAATGGTGGTCATTTAAACAAAAAAATCATTTTTTAGCCTTTTTTTTTACCTTTTGCGTGCTCAAAAAAATAATTAATCAATCAAAATTACACTTTCCGGTGATAAAAGATTCCCACAAAAATGGTGTTTATTTGAACAAAAAAGTCATTTTTTTCGCCTCTTTTTACCTTTTGCGAGCTCGAAAAAAAATTATTAATCAATGCAAATTACACTTTTTGGTGATAAAAGATTTCCGAAAAAAAAAAAAATAAAAAGCTCAACAGTTCCTAAAAAAATAGGTTAAATCATTTAATAAATCATAATAATTTAATAAATCATAATCATTTAATAAATTTTGGAAGGATTTTAGAAAGATTGAAGGATTTAGAAGGATTAATTAAATTTGATTTTAGAAGGATTAATTAAATTTGAATTTATAAGATTCATTAATATTTATAACCCCACTCAAATCTTTTATTTTAAATATTTTTCTTAGTATTTTGTAGAATTAGGAAATTTACAAATATGATGTTCTTACAACAGAAATATAGAAATATTTCCGAATTGAACACCCCCCTCTCCCCACACGCCTAGAAAGATGAAAAGATGCAAAGGCAAAAGAAATCATCCTTTAAAAAAAAATTTTGTTTTGTATAACCCATAATGCTTTTGGAATAAGATAAAGAAAGTAATGTATGTATAACTCATTCTAAACTATTCGATGTATTAAATGAATTTTATAGCAAGTTATTTTAATGGTACTTATACGAGGGCAGTATGATAAGTACCTGGCCTCGGCCAGAGATGGTGCTATTATAATTTAAAAAAGGATTTATTTATCAAAAGTGATCTTTCACATCAAATCTGGCCATTTTCCAAGTCACTAAGTTGTTTAGTTTGTGAGTGGAAGCCATTTGAATAAAAGAACTTTGGTAATATTTCAAAAATGAAAAAAATTGAATATTGAGCAGTGATAAAAAACCTGTTTTTGAAAAAGAAAACAATTGATGAGATTAAAGGGGAACCTATAAAAGTTTATGGTTGGAACCTTCGTTACCAACCATAAAATATTGGACAGCTGAATTCAAACGCGCCGTACAAGCATTTTTGATGAAGAACGTCCAAGTCACCCAACTGAAGTTACGACATCAGAAACGATTGAAAATATCCATGATATTGTGATAAACGATCAGAGAGTGAAAGTTCACGAGATTGCTGAGACTGTGGGCATCTCAAGTGAACGGATGTAAAAAATTTTAACAACAAATTTGGATATGAAAAAGCTTTCCGCAAAATGGGTGCCGCAATTGCTCACTATTGACATTAAACACACTCGTATGCCAATTTCAAAATAATGTTTGGCGAAGTTAAAGTGAAATCCAAATGATTTTTGGCATCGATTCATAACTGTTAACGAAACATGGATTTATCACTGTACACCAGAAACTAAAGAACAATCCAAACAGTGGGTTTTTCGGGGCCAACTTGCGCTAAAAAGGGCTAAAGCGACTTTATCTGCAAACAAAGTCATGGCTACGGTAATTTGGGATTTATGCGGCATATTTCTCGTCGATTACCTTGAAAAAGGTAAAATGATTAATGGAGAATGTTATTGCAACTTATTGGATAGTTTCAACCATGTTGTGAAAGAAAAACATCCGCATTTGGCGAAGAAAAAAATTCTCTTTCATCAAGACAATGCATATGTGCACACCTGTGTCCTCGACATGGCAAAATTCTATGAATTAGGATACGAACTGCTTCTGCATCCACCATATTCGCCAGATTTAGCCCCTGCGAATATTTTCTATACCCAAATATGAAAAAACGGCTCGATGGAGAAAAAAAATTTGGCTCTAACGATGAGGTTATTGCTGTAAAAAACGCCTATTTTGAAGGCTTGGCGAAATCGTATTTTTTATAGGGAATAGATTTAAAAAAAAAAGTTGGGCTAAGTGAATCTAACTAAAAGGAGATTATGTTGAAAAATAAAATACATTTTTGACATAAAATGTTTTTCTTGTCAAAGCCAGGTACTTATCTTACAGCCCTCGTAAGTACCGTCATTAGATAAATGGTTAAAATATCAATTTAACACGTTCGCTGCTGAGCAACGAGTATACTCGTAGCTTTAATATTCGTGACTTTAATTTATTAATTACTTTATCACCATTATTTTAGAATAAAAAAATGCCTTATTTATTGGCAGAGATTTCGCTGCATTAATAAAGCGAAATTTATCTTTCTGAATTTGTGGTGGCAAACGACTTTCAAGAAGGCATATGGAAGTTCTTACTTTATAGGCTCGGCATTGAATGTGCTATTATTGATCAGTAACCTAAATTCAAACAGTCGCAAATTGAAGAGCTTTAAATAAGTGAATGATTTACATATCCTCAAAAGTTTTAACTCTAAAAGATTTAGGTTAAATAATTTAAAATTTTCTTGCTTTCTTGACAACACTAACGTCTTGAAAGCGTTTTGCAAACTCAAATAAAAATTACATTTATTTTATGAGGAAATTAGCATAATTGCTGAAATTTTCGGGTTTTGTTGCAAAGCAAAAAATCATTCAGCTCCCTAGAAATTAAATTAAAATGTAAAAAAAAAAAAAAAAAAAAAAAAAAATTATTTTTCATGGGAAACATCGGGAAGTCCGCATTTGTGTACTTAAGTGGTTGTGTTCTTAAGTGGTTGTGTACTTAAGTGGTTGTGTGTTGTGTTCTTAAGTAGTTAAGGAGGCACATGACCTTTGAACTTTCACAAAAATTAGTTTTTGAATTTTGTTTTATTCTGAATTTTTAAAAACTTCTCACAATATTCAAAAAATTTCATTCAAAAATCTGCGTTATTTCTAGAGATATACTCATTTATAGACGGTGAGTGCAATTAAAAGGGAGTTGATATTGAAACTTTAAGACGCGTTTTCTCATTTTAGTAAAGTTGGAGTTTATGCGCATTTGTACTTTCAAACTATATAAACTACAGCTTTAAAAAATAAACGAACTATGCGTTTTATTATAGTCTTCGTGCTAAAAGCAAAAAAAGAAAAAAAAAATTCAAATATTTTGGTTTTTTATTTTTATTTCATTTTATTTATTTATTTATTTATTTGTTTATTTATTTATTTATTTATTTATTTATTTATTTATTTATTTATTTATTTATTTTTTGCCCTTGAAAAACTTGAAACTTTTTTTAAACTTTTGTATTTTATTGTGCTAAAATTAAATTTTAAACACAACATTTTGTATTTATTTTGGTCTTAATTTAGAAGAAGGTGTGTTAAGAATCTTTGTTCAAAAATGGTTTTCTATATGTATAATTTACAGATTTATCATGCGGGCAGCACTTAATGATTTTAATTCACGTATTATTTAATTAACGTATGTATTTTTTAATTTAAAATTTAAATATTAATTTTGTATATACAACATTTATTTTTCTGGACAATATAAGCTATAGTTAAACTTACACTAAGTGCAAAATTACTTAAAAGATGACACAGTATTTAAAAATGTTAAATTATTTTAATACCTTAGTATACTTTCAACTATAAAACATAGTCATCCTCGGAGGAATATAAGAAATACAACAGTTATTGATTGAACGCCTAATTTTCAAAATCCACGTAGATGGTGACGAAAGGAGTGAAAGTGGAAGTTAATTTATAGATCCGGAAACATTGGGAGAATAAAATAAAATAAAATAAAACATGGATATACAACCTACAATATACCCAGAATTTGGCTCAGTTTGCTTAAAGAAAGAAAAAACAAGTAATCTTCCATTTCCCTATATCCATGTTTTATCTTATTTTATTTTTACAATGTTTCCGGATCTATAAATTAACTTCCACTTTCACTCCTTTCGTCACCATCTACGTGGATTTTGAAAATTAGGCGTTCAATCAATAACTGTTGTATTTCTTATATTCCTCCGAAGAAGACTATGTTTTATAGTTGAAAGTATACTAGGGTATTAAAATAATTTAACATTTTAAATACTGTGTCATCTTTTAAGTAATTTTGCACTTAGTTTAAGTTTAAAATTAACTTTTAAAGATGAATTAAGCATTTCTATTTATTTATTTACTAATATAAGCTATAGTTTTAAAAAATAAACAACTATGCGTTTTTTTATAGTCTTCGTGCTAAAACCATTGAAAAACTTGAAATTTTTTTTAAATTCTGTATTTTTTTTGTGCGTGCTTAAATAAAATTTTAAACATAACTTTTTGTATATGTTTTGGTTTTAATTTAGAGGGAGGTGTATTATGATTCTAATTTGTTCAAAATTTGTTTTCTATATGCATAATTTAGAGTTTTATCATGTGCACAGCACTTAATGATTTTAATTCACCTATTAGTGAAATGTATTTTTTAATTTAGAATTTAAATATTAATTTTTTACATACCACATTTATTTTCTGGACAATATAGCAAAGAACATATGCTTTTGGCAGAAAGTGAAAAAAATCTTAATTGCATATTATTTGTGTTTTGGTACTTTGAAAAAGGCGATGTTTTTGATCATTTCTACAAACTCAAAGTCCTGTGCCTCCATATCTATATTACAACGTTATTAAGTAATATATTAATAGGGTTACTGAATATAATATTAGAACTTTATTCTTTATTTATTTAATGAAGACTCCGACTTTCAACATGAGTTTATAATACAAAAGAGTTGTTATAACTTACAAAAGAGTTTTAAAACTTTAGCCGTAATTTATTTTTAACTCATTCTGATGAAACGTTATTTATCGCCATGTACGCAGCTAATTAAGCATCCATTCAAAGAAAAAGTGAATAGTCTGAAAATACTTCCGTATCTTTGTAAATCTAGAAAAGTTTGTCTTATTCAATAAATTCTCCAAACAACTTAAAAGGAATTTTAAGCATCAATTAAGGATCTTCATTATATCCATGTTTAATAGCTTAAATTATATTAGATGCAGAATTAGTTCTTCTTTAAAATATACTGCTGAATCGCAGATTATGACAAATTGCCTTCGTAAAGTTCTCCTTCTTTTATTTGTACGTTTTGTGATTGTGAAAATGTAGCTAAAACGCAAATAACATAAAATAAAGACATATAATTATTATATTTGACTGATTTTAATTGTCCGTAATAATTTCTTAACTGATTTAATTTCAAGATAGATTAGTATTAGAATAAGTACGGGAGAGATGGCCCACAGGGTGAGACTGACCAGTAAAATATATATATATATATATATATATATATATATATTTTTTTTTTTTTTTTTTTTTTTTTTATGCTGCGTCCGAAAGATGGTACGACTATATTGATCAGACACTAAAAGATACTTTGTATGGCATGCAAGTTTTAGCTTTTCAAAAAACGTAATATTTTTTCAGCTGAAATTCCTTTTTCCTTTTGGTAAATCAAATTTTTTCATATGGTTATAGTTATGCATTTAAAGGTTTTGGGGTCAATCCATTTCAAGTGTTCCAGCACTGGTTGCTCGACCATTTTTAAATAATCTGAAATTTTTTGTACAACAACCCTAACATGATGGAAGTTCAAAATGACTATTATTTTAATTTTATTGATTTTTGTTTTTGCATGGCGGCCATCTTTGTTTCATCGTCTGCAGCAATTTTCTCACAAGAAGGGTTTACGGAATTGTAAATAATTCATCGTTTATTTCTCCTATTCAAATGCGGATTAAAGCAATTTGTACAGAATACATTTGGCTAAAAATTTGGTAAGACAGTAGTTTCCGAAACTAACTGCTTATTGGTGAAATTTAAGCATAAAATTTCAGTTTTTTTTTTCAAAAATTTGTCAGTTTACAAGAGGAAATTTATCTAGCAAGGAAAACATGTCAGGATGTCAACATGACATTTTTTTTTTTTTTTTTTTTTTTTTTTTACAAATTGGCCAAAAGTACTTGTACTCACACGCCAAGTTCCAGATCTGGGACTTGCTTTCTCTTCGAAAAAAAAAAAAAATCCCAAATGTTTTAAAAATGTCGAAAATCGCACTTTTGAGGCTTTGATATCTCTGGTGGGGCACGAGATAAAAATCGGAAATTCTGGTTCTGAGAGCATTGTATGGTAGTGTTATGGACAAGAAATTTCAGGATGGAGATTTGAATACAAGCTGAGATATGGCAAGGGCCACATGGCAAAAAAATACTGCTAAACTATTGTTTTGTTGTAGTCACAGGTAAGTATTTATCTCAGAGTGTCATTTAATTTTTTTTATTATCTTTAAATAATAGTAACAGAAAATAAAGCCCTTTGCAAATCTTAGAAATTAATTTAAAAAATATTATGCCTAAGGCCTACATTTTGTATGGTTTCAGTAATTTTTGTAGTAATTTTAGTAACTAAAAGTGACCCCAGCACTTTTACATAGAGAAAAAAAAATATTTTTATACAAGAACTGAGTCAAAAACAAAATAGGTAAAAAAAAAGCTGTTGATGTTGGCATACTTGTTGAGACATGATCAAACGTGTCAAAGCACATTCCTGCTTGTTGGCTTTAAAACCACAATTTTAATGCTGCTTTGTCAGCCCCTTAAAGATGTTCCTATCATAAGTATGTAAATGAAACATTATACGATGTTACCATGCATCAGCCTCAAGTAATTTTCAGAAAGTAAAGATATTCAAATCTCTTTCAAAATTTATACTGCAAAAAAAAAATGACATTTTTGCATAAGAAGTAAGCTAGGAATTATTAATGAAGTGAGACTTGCACATAGTGATTTCAAAGTTTATTTCTATCAGCCAGAAGGGCCAAGATCTTCAATCAAGTTATCAATAGATGACAAGACTTGTTTCCTAAAAATAAAATTATAAGTAAGTTCGAATTTGTGGTTTTTAAACCATCAAGCAAGAATGTGTCTTGACACGTTTGATCATGTCTCAACAAGAATGACAACATTAACAGCTTTTCTCTTTCCATATTCTGTTTTTGTCTCATGTGTTGTATAACAATATTTTTTTTTATGTAAAAGTGCTGAGGTTCTTTTTAAAACATAAATTACTGAAACCATACAAAATGTATGGCCTTAGGCATAATTATTTTTTGAATTAATTGCTAAGCTATGCAAAAGGCATTATTTTCTGTTACTATTATTTAAAGATGATAAGAAAAATAAATTTAAGTGACACTCTGAGATAAATACTTAGCAGCGACTACAACAAAACAGTAGTTTGGCTGTATTGTTTTGACATGTTGCCCTCGCCATATCTCAGCTTGTATTCAAATCTCCATCCTGAAATTTCTTTGCATTACACTACCATACAGTACTGTCAGAAACCAGAATTTAAATTTTTTATCTCGTGCCGCACCAGAGATAAGCCTCAAAAGTGCGATTTTTGACATTTTCGAAAAATTTGGAATTTTTTTTAGCGAAGAGAAAGCAAGTCCCAGATCTAGAACTTGGCGTATAAGTACAAGTACTTTTGGCCTATTTGTAAAAAACATCATGTCCTGTTCACAGTTTTCCTTGCTAGAAAAAATCCTTTTTGTGAACGGACAAATATTAGAAAAAAACTGAAACTTTATGCTTAAATTTCACCAATAAGGGTTTATTTTCGGAAACTACTCCATTACCAAATTTTTAGCCCAATGTATTCTGTACAAAATATTTTAATCCGCACTTGAATTGGAGAAATAAACGATGAATTACTTACCAATTCCGTAAACCCTTCTTGTGAGAAAATTGCTGCAGACAATGAAACAAAGATGACCGCCATGCACAAACAAAAACTAATAAAATTAAAATAATAGTCATTGTGAACTTCCATCATGTTAGGGTTGTTGTACAAAAACTTTCAGATTTTTAAAAAATGGTCAAGCAACGAATATCTGATTTTCCGGACCACTTGAAATGGATTGACCCTTTGGTTTATAGGTGATCTATCTAGTTTTAATGATGTAACCTCGGGAAACATTTAGGCTTCAAAATTACTAAAATGGCGACGTAATGTCTACAGTTTAGAGACGGGGTGCGTTTTATTTCTCACGTAGGTGATCGGGTGAGATGGACCATGTGTAGACGGGAGAGATGGACCAAGTTTTTTGTTGGGAGGGATGGACTATATAATCTTGAATTTCATATTTAGGTTTTAAGAGCTGAATTAAAAATACTAAGGGATTGTATTTTCCTGTTTTCAAAAAATACCCACTACATATATTAGACAAGGTTCGCCCACTGACATGGATATAAATATTCAAGAAATGTGTGTTGAGGAGGTTCTCTTCTTAGAAGATTAATTCGAACGAAAACGAAACTGTTCGGTGTTGCGAAAATTACAATGAAACGAATCAATAAAATTAAATTTAAAACAAATAAAAAAACCCGACTGCGTAAAAAGCGAAGTAATTAATAATTTCTCATCAATGTGATAAACTTTTTTATATTGTTTACCTATTTTGTTTTACTTGTATTGATGACTTTTAAGTTGCATTTAATTGTTCGTTCCTATCTATAAACACTGTTTTGATGAGGCCTATATATGTCTAGGATGATTATAGTTGCAGTAAAGCTAGAGATCCTACCTACACAACTTGCAGGTTGTGTAATATTTAAACGGGCATCTGACTGTAAAATAGTCAATGAAACATATTCTTCATTTTGAAAGACCTATCCAATGATACGCCACTCAATAGGGTGCGTAAAAAAATTTCGTCACTACCGCCATTTTGTACTTTACGGCCACCATTATAAATTTATAAAAACAAAACTTACCTTATAACCTTCGGACGGTTAATACGAATCGATAGAGACCTCATTCATTTAAATCCATTAAGCCGTTGGGATGTTTCGAGGGTATAAGGAAATCCACATACACAGATACGCGTGAAACAAATACACCTTGTTGGCAGTCGGGTAAAAAGTAAATTGGATACAGTATGTTTGTTGTTTGCGTTGGCGTTTTGAAAGATTTCATGGTTTGAAGTAACATGCCGTAATTGTAAGAAGAAAATAAATAGCAAGAAAGAAGTTGCTACAAAACCATCTTAATTCATACTATGTAAAACATTTTCGTAAAAAATGTTTAAATCTGTTAAAATATTTATATTTCAAGAAACAAATTTAATTTTCATAGGTATATTTATACTAAAAGTTATATATTAATTCATGTAAACATAATGTTCAGTATTTTGAATGTAACTAAGTTCATTTAATTTTCATTTTCATTTAAGGAATGTAAACTTTTATAAATTTAATATACTAGGGGACCCTGCCCCCTACGGGCTACGCTCGCCAACCTCCGTTCAGGCACACCAAAATAAAAAAACACGCAAATTTGATCGGCTTTAAAAATATTGAATTAAAATTAAAAAAAAAAAAAAGTAGCGATATCTCTGTAAACCGGTTTCGATTCGTTTTCCTTGGATGGGGGATTTTTAAGACCAAATCTGCTGCTGTTAAGAGATACAATGGCTTTTTTCGTATTTAATTTAAAAAAATCAGTTAAACATTTGAAAATAACTTAATGTAAAATGAATTAAGTAAACAGTGTCATTGTCTCCCGGTATTTTTTAACAGCGGTATAAGATATTTTTTTAAATAATTCATTTTAAATGTATCGTTTCAAATCTGACGTAATTTACACCAAAGTTTTATTTCTCTTATTAATATTCACGTGAAAATACTTTTTTTGTTAGAAGGAAATATTATTTGCACTGTCTTCAAATTCACGATAATAGTTGAAAAGATTATCTCAAAATGTCTCGCGCAAATATATTTTTCAATTTAAATTGTTTTGCAATATTTTTTGGCCATTTTAAATATGACGTAATTTCCCCCAATTACAAGTTTTAACGCATAATAATGATTTTTTTTTTTTTATTAAGATTTTGTTTCTCTTCTAAAATTCAAGTGTAAATATGGTTCTTATGACGAAATTTTCCTGTTTTTAACATGTAATCATTTAATTCTAATTTTAAAGTGTTTTTTTTTCTGTTTTAATAGTCATGTGTAAATAATTTTTTTATTTGAAGTAAACATTATTGTTTGCGCTGTTTATACAATTGGCAACAGTTTAAATTAATAACATTTTCTAAAATTTCTAAAAAATATCTCTCGAAATTCTGAAAATTTGAATTAAAAAAAGAAATAAAACCTCAAAAAATGAGTCAAATAAGGAAAATAAATGCAATCTGCCCACCGGGAATTTATAATATTTAAAATGATCTAAAAATGATTAAATTCTCATGTATAGTTTTTGCTCCAATAAAACTTTTTTAATGGAACGATTTTGTCCAACTTTAGCATTAATTATCTCTTAAAATAATTCTTCGATTTGAAAACTGTCTGCATCAGCGTGTTTATCAAACATTTCTCTATAATACCACCGATTTTCATATTTTTGTATGCAACAGTTTTTTTAATATTAACGATGAAAGGCCATGCTTAAGCATTCAAATTGTATGCCGATCTACCCGGAATATCTACGCAGATTTTCATTGGTCCATTTCCAAATCAAAACTTTTTTTTATATATAGAAGGATATGCAATTATTTTAATATTTTATTGTTCTTCAACCCGAACCGATTTGAACACATGTGAGGGTAATACAGGATTCTTTAAAACATTCAATACTGTATTTGAAATACATCACAAACGGGGTACATCGACTTCATAGTTACATGGAAAAGATTTATTTTTTACTGCACGTAACATTAATATAAAAATAAAAAATTACATTAATGGAACTTTGCTTTCATATTATGGTAACATTTGTGTCACGTGCAATTATCGGATTTTATAGAAAAAAAATACAAGTTTTTAAAAATAATAATAGGTATATTTCAAAGTTAAAAAAACATTTGAGTTTTTAAAGATAGCATTCTTATTGAAAAGTTTTTTCACTTTCATATTCCACCTCACGGTTTATTTTCACTTTCAAATAAACATGTATCTCTATGGTATATTACTACGTTGTACATCTAAGTGTGTATTTTAGTAGTTTTCATTCTTTCAAAAATTTTGCGTGGGTGTTTTATTAAAAGATTCAAGAAGATGAAATATTATGCTTGATGCATCTTGAAACTAAACTAATTTTACTTTGCAAGTGGTAGAAAATGTACTTATAAATAGGAAATTACTGTAACAGAAAAAAAAAAAAAAAATTCTTCAAACAAAAAAAACTGAACAACATTCAATTTTTGTGCCGAAATTTATTCATTAAAATAAAAAAAAGAAACTAAACTCAAAAATTATTTAAAAATTTTAGTAGAAAGTCTAGAGACAGCTTATTAAATACAATTTGGAATTTGCAGTTACTACCATAATTAGACATGAAAGTACAGTCGTGGAAAAAAAAAAGTAAACACCCCTTAACTCCTCAACAAATTATCGTAGACGAAAGTTACTGGTACCGAAAGATTGGAAATAAAGTCTACTTTTAAATGATGTATATAAAATTTGCTTAGGGGGCAATCTACATATTAAAACGAATCCAAACTTCAATTTTTTTCAATGGCAATACCCAATTTTAACGAGATATTTCAAATCTTCGGTTCAAACTATGCCCAGACACCAAATCTCAAGTCATTTGAATGATAAGTTTTTGAATTATAAACACTCAAAATTTAGTGCTTCTAATGTTAAACTACATTTTCATATTTTAATTTATATCTCCTGAAATTATGCTCCTAATGTGCTATTTTTATGTGTAGCAATAATACTAATATATCCAAACATAAATACGTTGAATTTGCAATTTTAATAATTTTATGATATGAATTATGAATTATGAAATTAATATTCGAAAAAATTATGAATTGCAACCTACAGTTTTTTTGATGGATTTAGTTTTATTAAGTCCTGCTTTATGGGAATCCAAAATTTCACATTTTTCTTCCAAGTAGTTTTCAAATTATACTTAAAAAACGACAAAAGGATTTTTTAAGGAGCCGTCTGTGATAGAAGTGACTAAATATTTTGAAATTTCTTTTGCTGTCTTGTAATCTAGCAGGTTTCATTGACTGCTTGAGTGGTGCTTAAGGTACCTTGATCAAGATGGGAGCTCTCTCGGTTAACAATCGGGTACGGAACTTCAATTTGGATACAGACTTTAAAATACGCTCGTTTTAAAATAATTAATTTCTCCGAAACTTATGGTACGAATTGCATAAAAACAGAATTATGTTGTTATTGAAAAAAAACAAAGTTAATGTTCTTTTTAATAAGTAGATGGCCGCCTAAGTAAATTTTATATACATCATTTAAAAGTAGAATTTATTTCCAATCTTTCGGTTTCTGTAACTTTCTTCTCAGATAATTTGTTGAGGAGTTAGTAGGGGGTGTTTATTTCTTTCTCCACGACTGTACCTAATATTTTCGTCTGAAGAGGAATTAAAAAAGTTTAATCTTATTACATATCCATCGAGTTAATTCATTCTCTTCTGTTTCAAACAAAAGTAAGTGAATCCAGTCAATTTTGTTTAAAAATAAGTCTTTGATAGAAAAGTTTCAATACCTTTTGTTTAACAATTTTATTCCTAGAAAAAGTAAATTATTTATTGTTAGAAGACTTTGAAAACTTGTTAAAACTTTGGAAACAACATGTTTAATTGACTTTATGGAATGAAATCACTGTTTTATTCTCAGCAGCTGATTGTGCTCAAGTTTTTAGGTTTATTTTTCTTTTCTTTTCTTTATTTGTTTGTTAACCTGCCAATTTAACTGGATTCAACAAATTACCTCTTTTATCTGCAGCAAAAGAAAACTTATCGTGTTGTACTGCAAATATAACCTTTTTTATTTCTAAAAAATGGTTTTGTTTTCTGATATCAGTTAACACGTGTAATTAAAATCGGTACTTTTCAATCTTGAACTTAATTAAAAAAATCTTTACATATCTAAAAAACATATGCGATTAACGCTCAATGTTTGCTTTCATAAAAACAAAAACACCCCTCTTTCTTTATATATATATATATATATATATCTTTATTATATAAACATTAAATAAACATTGCCGACCACCAATAAAACTGTGAAATTATTAATAAAATGACATTATCAAATACAGTTCCCCCCAATACACTTAACATAACATAGATTCCAAAACCATAGTAAAAAACAGCGGAAATTGAATAACAGTAATGGAATAATGGAAAATTGTAGAACTTAAACAGAATCGTCGGGTCCAAAATGTCTTAAGTTCCATAAATAAAATGTTTAGTTTCATCTTCATATTAGCCAGAAATTAGTGAAAGAATATGAATTTGGGACTACCGCACACATAAAACCGAGAAATAAACCATTGAACACCAATTAAGTTCAAAATAAAACAAGATTAAAAAGGATAGAGGAAAAAAAAACAAATTACTAAATTAAAATACTGTCATAACCTTAGGTATAACAAATACATTCATTATGCATTTTATTCTCATTTAAGATAGTATACTATTAGAAATTAATATGATATTGTCCTGAGTATGTTAAAATTTAAATACAAGTTAATCGTTGACTTTATTAAATATTAATGATTATGAATAAATTTAATATGAATTGATAAATATATAAATATAACTACACCATTATACATATAAAAGTATCGAATCAACATTCATTATGAAATGTGTATTAGCAACGTAGTTATAAATCATTTTTTTATTAACAATTGCGTATTATCCAGACAACGCCACCCTTCTTCGTACCCTAACAGCTACCCACCCAAACGTCCTATAATAATAATTATTATTATTTTATAATTTTTAATTTTTTATAATTATTTTCTTATTTTATATATTATTTTGTATTTTTTACGCATGTGTTTATTTGTTTTTTAAGATCTTTTAATTACTACATATACATATTTCTTTATATAATCATTAATATCATTATACGTATATACATTATATACGTATATACATTAATATCATTATCAGTCACATATTTCGTTTTTTTAGAATTTGTACAGATAAAAATCTGTTTAAAAGGAATTATTTCATTTTAAAAGTAATCTATATTATGAAAACAATATTCCTTTAAATTTCATAAAAAAAATATTCAGATTTTGCAGATTTGCTTCATTACTGATCGATTGCTTTTCGACGTCAGTGAATGACTCATATTTCCTAAAGCCTGTTTAAGGACGGTTTTATGATGATGTGCTGTGTCGATTGGCAACAGACTTGGAATGAATTTAAATTGGTTGATTGGAAGTTGGATTCTGCCTTGTTTAGTTTGTTTTATGTTTTATAGTTTTGGTTGTGGCAACGTGGCTGAGTTGGTTAAGTGTGGTTTTTTCAAGGAACATATTTTTAGCATCTTTTACTGTGTTCCAGGTGAGGCATTCATTTAATAATGTGGTGTAGTGTCCGGTGGGGGAGCATGTGATAATGGCCATCGGATGTTTAACATTTGATTTTGCTACTCACTGTTCTGGCCGAAACCCACTGGCACTAATACATATTTTATATATATATATATATTTTTTTAATGCTCGGCTGCTTTTGAAATATAACCCACTGCCGATGAGGCCGCAGCCTGTTTTTTCCTAGTTTTATTTTTTTACAAATAGTTATATTCTTGTTGTTCTGTGAGGGGAAGGGTGCGCTAGTTCAGGCTAAATATAATCTTTTACTAGGTTTACATTGCATTTATGTGTTCTACTGCAGCTTTTTGGCTCATTTCATATGAATATAATTTGTTTTTTGTTGGTGATTACTATGCTTTACGTTTATATATATACATACATATGTGTGTGTGTGTGTGTAACGAATCGCGTCCCGGACATGTATGAGATCGCGACCCGTTCACTTTCTCGGCTGGTGACCGTACAGTCGGTTTTTCATATTTAAGGCCATTTTGGGGTTGACAGAACTAGTGGAAAAAATAATTTGGACTCGTGAATCTCTTGCTGGATCGAACTCATTTACTTAGCCGTTTCATCTTACAGTCCGATTCACGAGTCCGTTCGGAGGTCCTCGAGCCTGTTACGTTGATGATTTTAGGAGCTACATCGCCATAGTTTTTGCAGGCATCTCAAATCTGCTAATTATAACGTTTTTAGCGCTTGTTTTAGCTAATATCTTCGAGTTTATCATATTTTCTAGCAGAGGGCACAGTTGTAAATTTGGGAGGAACATTTCTATAATTGGTTGATTAGCTTTTGATTGATTGTCTGGTCTCAGATGCCAGTTCATCCGGGAATATGCTAAACACAACTGAATGAGAATTTTCCGAATGTCAGTATTTTACTCTTAAAGAATGACCGAAAATGATATCTGAAAGTAATAAGATGTATTTCTGGGAAACAAAGTTAAAAGGGGTAAATCTGGTTTTGAATGAGATTTAAAGTTAGGAAAAAGAAACTTCGGATTTTAATTTAAATTTTTGAAATTTAATTTGAACTTTGAATTTTAAAAGGGTTTATATCCTTTCATATATATATATATATATATATATATATATCTTAGAAGTACTGTCCATCGTTTGGGAATGGCGTCGTTTGAAATGCATTTTAAAATTGTCTGTACAGCTTATGTGATCAAATGATTGCATACTGTCCCGAAAATCCTTCTTAAGTAGCTCTAAACGACTGATATATCCAAAAATATTTCTAAGTTTAGAACCAGATGGTCTAAATCATGCATAAAATCACTTTCAAGACGCAACTTAAATTCCGTGAACTTGTTTCAGAGTATTATTTTGCAGATTTAAGAAGACAGATATAATTTTTTGTTCCAATAGCTACTGATACAGCTTTGTACAGTACAGAGTATTACTAAGAAAAATCAGTACTTTTCTTGTAAAGGAACCTTGGTGAGATACAGAAAAAGATCTTGGCGGGAGAAGGAAAATTTTTCATGCTTATTTTCTGGAATCTAATCACTGTTTTGTGTACACAAATAATTATTTCAATATTTATACAATTTATTTAATATAAAGATGCCATTTATGTATTTTATAAACAAACAGAAATAAACTGTATTTAAAAAAACAATAACAGATACATAAATACATGTATTTGTGGACGTGAGTTCCAAAATTTAAAAAATCGAGCTTTCTCTGTGAATCTATTCTGGTTAACACTACAATCAGCAAAAAAATCAGACTCATTTTTTCTTTATTTTGAATCATTAAGGTCTATCAGATTAAAATGTTATTTTAGCAAGTTTAATTTCGCCAGAATGTTTTCCCCAAAAGTCAATAGATTGTGAGAATGCCCCATATATATTATCTTTTGGGCAAACTTGTAAGAACTAATCTAGCAAAAGCGTTCAAACTGTAGATTATGATTAATTGCCTTATTGTAATAAATTGTGTTCATTTTTATGAGAATAGCATGCATATTCGTAGAGAAATTAGAGTATTTATTAAAAAGAGTCCCAAATTTTGGCCCGTTGTTTTGCTTATAATTTGTAGAGTAGGTCTTAATATAAAAAAAAAGTTCTTTTCAAAAAATATGACGAATAACATTGTACACAATACCCTGCAATCAGAATGAAAAAATAATAAAAATTGTATGAAAAATGAGCAGTTTTACTAAATAAAGATTTACTGCGCATGCCCGAATGTAAACAAAATATAATTTAATAAATAAGCTAAATGTATAGAGCGACTTTTGTAAAAGTCTAAAAAAAATAGCTTGAAAATTCTGAAAATTATCGTTGATAGAATAAGCTCGAAATCCTTTGTTTCCAAAATAAAGGAAACAGATGAGGGGTTGTATCCATATATCCATCGATTAGTGCTAGTATATCATACACAATATTGAACGTACTACTGCATTTTGATACAGTCCCTCATCTTTTTGCTTCCTTTTCGGAATAACGGATTTTGAGGTTATTCTATAAACGATAATTTTCAGACTTTTCAAACTACATTTTTAAGACTTTCACAAAATTTTCTCTATACATTTAGCTAACACATTATGCAAATTATATTTTGTTTACATTCGGGAATGCGCAGTGAATCATTGTTTACTAAAACCGCTCATTTTTCATACAATTATTTTTTATTTTTTACTCTGATTGCAGGGTATAGTGTACAATGTTATTTGTCATATTTTCTGAAAAGAATTTTTTTTTATATTAAGAACTTTACAATTTATAAGCAAAAAACTTGGCAAAAATTGGGGCTCGTTTTATAAAAACTTTAATTTCTCTACGAATATGCATGCTATTCTCATAAAAATGAACATAATTTATTACAATAAGGCACTTAATCATAATCTACAGTTTCAACGCTTTTGCCACATTAGTTTTTACAAGGTTGTCCAAAAGATATTCTTTATTTTTTATTTGTTGAAGGTCCCCTATTAGGTTTCGGGAAAAAATCTTCACGGAAATATATGACCTGTACTATTCTGTTTACACACCTGGAGTTTCAGGATAATTCCTCATGTATTTTTCTAAAACGTCAAAAATCGCAAGTGGCTGGTCACCTTGGCCATAAGTGTATATATATATATATATATGCATACTAGCAAACCCCGCGGCTTTGCTCGCGTAATATTTGAAATATGCCAAGTGATATTTATATGTCTAATTTTTATTAAAAGGTACTAACTAAATTTTTATTTTATTAAAAGGTAATATTTTATTTTATTAAAAGGTACTTATTCCTTTTAGGAATCTCTCTATTCTAAAAAAAAGTAACTCCCGCTGTCACCGCCGCCGCCGGTTTTGAATTTTTTGTGACCGGAGGTCTTTCTTCGTTAATATTAAGAAAAATAATGCATACAAAATAATTTTATATGAAAATCGGTAGTGTTATACAAAAATGTTTGATAAACACGCTGATGGAGACAGTTTTTAAATAGAAGAATTATTTTAAGAGATATTTAATGCTAAAGTTGGACAAAATCGTTCCACTAAAAAAGTTTTATAGGAGCAAAAACTATACATCGGAATTTAATAATTTTTAGATCATTTTATACGTTATAATTTCCCGGTGTGCAAAATTAATTTATTTTTTTAATTTGACTCATTTTTCGAGGTTTCATTTCTATTTTAAATTCAAATTTTCAGCATTTCGAGAGATATTTTTTACAGATTTTAGAAAGTGATATTAATTTAAACTGTTGCCAACTGTATAAACAGCGAAAACTATAATGTTTGCTTCAAAAAAAAAAAAAATATTTATACGTGTAATAAATTAAAAATTTATTTACACGTGACTATTATAAACAGAAAAAAACATTTGGAATTAGAATTAAATAATTATGTACAAAAAGCAGGAACTTATTAAAAATTACGTCATAAAAACTATAATTACACGTGAATTTTAAGAGAGAAATGAATTTGTAAAATAATAAATATATTAACATGCGTTAGAAATCTTAAATATGAGAAATTACGTCATATTTACGTCACATTACAGTTATTACATAAAATGAACACAAAATAATATTGCAAAACGGTTTAAATTTAGAAATTGCGCGAGACATTTACTTGATATTTTGAGATGAACTTTTCAACTATTTTTTTTTTTTTTTTTACAGCGCAAATAATATTTCATTTCTAATAAAAGCATTTTCACGTGACTATTAAAAAGGGAAAGAAAAGTTTGGTGAAAATTACGTCAGATTAAAAACGATATATTTAAAATGTCTTATTTAAAAGGACTTTCTTTTCGCTTTGTGAAAAAATACCGGGAGACAAAGACTCTGTTTACTTAATTCATTTTATATTAGATGATTTTGAAATGCCATTGTATCTTTTAACAGCAGCTGATTTTTCCGTAAAATTCCCCAAACAAAGAGAAATGAATAGAAACCCGTTTATAGGGAGATCTCTTTTGTGTTTTTAAATTATAATTCAATCTTCCAAAATCTTTTTAAAGCCGATCAAGTTAGCGTGCTTTTAGAGACTGCAGTGTCTGAACGGGGGTTGGCGAGCGTAGCTCGTAGGGGGCCGAGCCCCCTAGTAATTCAAAAATTACTATTTAAAACACAGTTTGATTAAACATCACTATTACACTGCATTAGGCAGAAATGAGACTTAAATTAATAAAATGAAATAAAACTAAATAAATGATAATTTAGAAAATATTTTGAAACTTTTATGCTCAATTAATACGCTCATTTCAGTATTCATTTGAAGTTTTGAATTTTTTAGAAACCATCTTCTTACATCTTAAAATTAACTATCATGACAAATTCCAAGTCCTACCACCTCTCTCAACATAAAGGGCTATGTTGAAACAGGAACTGTCACCATTAATTTGCCAACATTAATTTTGAAATCGGTTTGTTATTTCCAAATATTCCACAGAAACATAATTTAAAAATCTTTTAAAGCCCCTTTTTAGAACGTTTGTTGTTCCTGTGAACCCCAGGTGGTAGAATCACCTGCATAAAATATAGCCTGTGTAGGATCAGTGACTGTTACCATTGATTCGCAACTATTACTTTTATAATCGGTTTATATTCCCTGAAATTGCATAGAATCGTAATTTAGAATTTTTTAGAATGCTTTTCGCACCACCCCTTCGCTTTACCCCTTTTTAATTCGAATTTGTTTTCGACGTTCCTTCGAGGGCATTTATATTTTATAAGTAACTACCATGTCATATTTAAAGTTTCTAGCCTTTTCAGTATCACAGTAATCGCAATTTAGAAAGTTTTTAGCTCCTGCAACCCTCTGGTGGTAGTGGCACAGACATAAAATATAGCTTATGTTTCAGCAGGCTCTATCACCAACAATTTGTTATCATTATTTTTTTAATCGGTTTGGTATTTGATAAGATTACATAAAAATTGTAATTTATAACGCTTTTCGCTCACTTCATCTTTTTAAATTTGAAATTTTCTTTCGACAGTTCATAGAAAGCAGTTGCATCTTGTAAGTAAATAACATGCCATACTTTAAAGTGTTAGACCCTTCAGTTATGCAAAAAACGCAAATTAGAATATGTTTTGCTTTTGCAACCCTCAGATGGTAGTGACAGCAACATAAAATATAACCTATGTTACAGCAGAGACTGTCACCATTGATTTGCAACCATTACTTGTGAAATAGCTTTAGTATTTCTTTAGATTGATTAGAAATCGCAATTTAGAACGTTTTTAGGACGCTTTTCGCGCATTTTCACCCCTTTTTAAATTTCCAGTTTTTTCGAAACTGTTCTTAAAGGTCATTTATATCTAATAAATATGCACCTTGCCTAATTTTAAGTAGCTAGCCCCTACCGATCACAAAAATCGAAATTTAGAACGCTTTTTTGCTCCTGCAACGTCTTGGTGATAGTGATACCGACATAAAATAGCGTCTATATTAGAGCAGGGGCTGTCAGCATCAATTTCCTACCATTGCGTTTGAAATCAGATTCATTCTTCCTGAGATATTGCCGACAAATCGGCATTTAGAACGTTTTTAGAACGCTTTTCGCGCATTTTGCTCCTACATCTCCTCTGGGATAGTGGAAACAGATATAAAATATAGCCTATCTTGGAGCAAGATCTGTCACCATCATTTTTACACCATTATATTTGAAATCGGTTCAGTACTTCCTGAGATTGCACATAAATCGCAATTTAGAAAGTTTTTTACAATGCTTTTTGCGCATTTTGACCCCCTTTTAAATTTAGATTTCTTAAGAAATGTCCTTAGAGATCATTGATATCTTATAACTAACTACTATTCCATTTCACGATTCTAGGCCCTTCCGTAACGCAAAAGCTGCAATTTAGAACGTTTTTCTCCTGCACCCCCTTTGGGGTAGTAGCACCGACATAAAGCATCGCCTATGTTGGAACAAGGGTTGTCACCATCATTTTGACGCCATTATATTTTAGATCGGTTTGGTATTTCCTGAGATTGTGTAGAAACCACCATTAGAACGTTTTTTAGAACGCTTTTCGCACATTTTCACCCATTTTAAATTTCGAATTGTTTAAGAACTGTTCTTAGAAATCCTTTATATCTAATAAGTAGCTAATATTTCAAATTTCATATTTATAGGCCCTTCGGTAACGCAAAAATTGCATTTTTAGAACGTTTTTTGCTCCTGCACCCCCTTTCGGGTAGTGGCACCGACATAAAACATAGCCTATGTTGGAGCAAGGGTTGTCACCGTCATTTTGACACCCTTATTTTGACACCGTTATTTTTTAAATCGGTTTGGTATTTCCTGAGATTGTGTAAAAACCACCATTTAGAACGTTTTTTAGAACGGTTTTCGACCCTTTTCACCCCGTTTCAAATTTCGAATTCTTTAAGAACTGTTCTTAGAAATCTTTTATATCTAATAAATAGCTAATATTTCAAATTTAATATTTCTAGGACCTTCAGTAACACATAAATCGCATTTTTAGAACGTTTTTTGCTCCTGCACCTCCTTTGGGGTCGTGACACCGGCATAAAACGTAGCCTATCTTGGAGCAAGAGTTGTACCATCATTTTGACACCAATATTTTTTAAATCGGTTTGGTATTTCCTGATATTGTGTAGAAACCACCATTCAAAACGTCTTTTTAGAACGATTTTCGCGTCTTTTCACCCTTTTCAAATTTCGAATTGTTTAAGAACTGTTCTTAGACATCATTTATATCTTATAAGTAACTAATATTCAAAATTTCATATTTCCAGGTCCTTCAGTAACGCTAAAATCGCATTTTTAGAACGTTTTTTGCTCCTACACCCCCTTTGGGGTAGTGGCACCGACATAAAACATACCCTATCTTGGAGCAAGCGTTGTCACCATCATTTTGACACCAATATTTTTTAAATCGGTTTGGTATTTCCTGAGATTGTGTAGAAACTACCATTTAGAACGTTTTTTAGAACGCTTTTTGTGCATTTTCACCCCTTTTAAATTTCGAATTGTTTAAGAACTGTTCTTAGACATCATTTATATCTTATAAGTAACTAATATTCAAAATTTCATATTTCTAGGTCCTTCAGTAACGCTAAAATCGCATTTTTAGAAGGTTTTTTGCTCCTACACCTCCTTTGGGGTAGTGGCACCGACATAACACATACCCTATCTTGGAGCAAGCGTTGTCACCATCATTTTAACACCAATATTTTTTAAATCGGTTTGGTATTTCCTGAGATTGTGTAGAAACTACCATTTAGAACGTTTTTTAGAACGCTTTTTGTGCATTTTCACACCTTTTAAATTTCGAATTGTTTAAGAACTGTTCTCAGACATCATTTATATCTTATAAGTAACTAATATTCGAAATTTCATATTTCTAGGCCCTTCAATGACGCTAAAATCGCATTTTAGAACGTTTTTTGCTCCTACACCCCCTTTGGGGTAGTGGCACCGATATAAGATATAGCCTATGTTCTAAGTTGGACTAACACCATCATTTTGATACCATTACTTCTGGAATCGGTTCGGTAGTTCCAGAGCTTACCTCCGACAAATAAACAATTTTTTCCTCTTTATAATAGGAGTATAGATAACTCGCATATATGCATATATGCGAGTATTATATATGTGTGACGATTTGACAACAAGCAGTAGGCATTATCGAAATTATGGGGGTTTCCTGTAATAAACAGCACAGGCGTTCAGGCCGATATGGTTGTTTAGAATAAAAGTCCCGAGGAATATAAAAATGCAGTCTTGTCTTAAGGGGGGGGGGGGATGCTCCACTCCACCTATGATAAAAAAGAATAAAGTTCGCTCACATCAGAATTAGCTTAAAAGCTGTCTCTTAAAACCATCTGCCGGTTCGAAATCCTTTTCGCTTCATTAAATATCTGTCTTAGACGTACGGTCATTTTCTATACTGAGCAACTTACAATCTCTCACAAAGTTCTTACAAGCTCCAAGAAAACAACAACATCTCAACAAAATCGCAGCAAATCTTTCCAAAGAATCTTTTTGTATTCGGCTAAGTGCTGCTATTTACAATACCGCCTCAACGATTGTTCCAGAATATTTCATATTCTAGCACACAAACACGCAAGGTGTAAACAAACGTTAGTCTCTGTTGTTGAGACTGCGCTAAAATTAACTTTTCTCTCACCCGACAGACGATTTTTAATAAAAAGAAAAATGAATTTATTTATGCGTAAGTTTTTAAGCATTGAAATATTTCACTCGTATATTTTAAATAAAAGAATGAATTGAAATAAGTAGGTTTTTTAGACGGGATAATAATATTTTAGCAGTTAAATAAAGATTTTAGGGGAATATGATATACGGGATTTAATAGCGGATTTTAATAGGAATTTAAATAATAAAAAGTTTCATTAAACAAATATAAATAGAGCCATTTTTAGATTTACTTAATTTGGAATAAATTTTATTATATGGATTAGGATATTGTAGAGATTAATAGACTAGGGTTTTAATTTAATAAGCCGGTATAATATACGGAATGTTACTGAAAAAAGAAAAATTTATATAAAATATTTTAAACGGAGAAAAAAATTTAATTTTATAATATATATATATATATATATATATATATAAGCATAAAAGTTTATCGGGTTAGTATTCATAATTGTTTATATCATATGGAAATCTGGCAAACACGCCATGTAACATCTTTTTCACATTTAATTCATCACCCTGCACCCTGTGTGTGCATTCTATGGCATAATTTACCTAAAGTTTTCTGCTGCCTTGTATATCTAAAATATGTAAAATTTACGTTTAAATTAATATTATTTAAAAATGCGTCATTTAATATCAAGATAGCAAAATCAATTTTAATGTTTCTAAGTATTAGCATCTTTAGATGCTAATTCCTAAAATAACTCTATGAATATCAGACAAAAGAATAAAAAATGCAATACCTCATTTCAGATATAAATTTTAAAATCTAATTTCTACACTTCCATGTTATTCAGAATAGAGATATTTTTCAGAGAAATAAATGTCTTGTTATCCATATATCTCGATATAGATATAACTTGCAACTGTGGAGAATCTCATAAATATATATTGATTCCAGATGCATAGCAGAAATGATTTATATCCCCACATTAAATTCAGTGCAGGATGTATATTGGAAAAGGTCTTTCAAAATATAACAGTGTTTTGTTATTTTACGTCAAACACATTTTTAAATTTTGTCTGCAGTCCGCGTCTGTATATTCCCAAACATAGAAAGTGTAAACACCGAACTTCAATTGAATTTTTTAAAGATAATATTATTAAAATAACCCAAAAAGATTCAGAATAAAGAATGGAACTTGCTTTCAAACCCACAATAGGAAATTTTCAACTTTAAGAAAAGATAAACTGGACAACTACGAATTACAAATTATGTACACAGCTCTAAGCAAAAAAAAAAAAAAAAAAAAAGAATAATTCAAAAAAACAATAGACGTAGTAAACAATGTCACGAGACATGATGCATAATGAAATTAAATTAAATCCACGCTCACAAATAGCTAATTTAATTTTAATTTAATTTTATGTTTGCAATGCTTTTCATTATGTATCATGTCTCGTGACATTGTTTACTATGTTTATTGTTTTTTAAATTATGTGACAATATTTTCTATCATGAATGATTTTAAAAATGTCGCCTTTGGTGCGACGAAACGATCGTCAATCTTAATAAAGTTATTTTATCACTTTATATAGCATTATTTTACTTAATCTGTTTATAAGTGATTACTATACATGTTTTTATAATTCATTTTCATTTGTATTTGGAATTGCATTTAGCTTTTTTTCAGTGTAGTATAATTCAAAAAGAACAACGGTTGATGTGTTAATAAATTATTTAAATTAAAGAAAATTAAAACTGTTAAATATTAAATTTTGAATGAATATTGTATTTTTGTAAAATTATTTTCATTATTTAAAATATTAGAATATCAAAATAGGTGGTTCAAAAGTACTTATGAATTTCCTAATTAGTTCAGAAAGTTGAATTAATTAAGCATAAAATTAACTTCTGTGGGACTTCTTCTTAATTTAAAAAAACTCTTTGAATTATCATTGTTTTCGTTTTGTGTGAAAGATGGGACGTTCTTCCGACATAACGGAGTTTACAAAGTATCAAATTATTAATATGCATGAAGAAGGTCAAAAGAAGCAATATATCGCCAGTTACTTAAAATATTCCAATGAAGTGTTAATAGAGCAATAAAGCAGTATTTTAACGACGGACACTTTAAAACGAGCATCTGAATGCCAAAAACTACTCAGAGAGATGATAGAAAGTTAAACAGTTAGACGTAAACTTACACTATGTGCAAACTACTTAAAAGATTAGACAATATTTAAAAAAGATGTTAAATTGCTTTAATATCCTTAGTACTTTCAACTATAAAAATATAGCCTTCGTTAGTGAAATACAAGAAATAGTACTGTTTTTAACGTCTTATTTTCAAAATTCAGGTAGATGGTGTCGAAATGAGTGAAAGTGGAAGTCATTTTTTTAAATCCGAAAAACATTGAAAAAATAATACTCGGATATAGGGAAATGGAACATTTCCCGTTTTATGATTCTTTAAGCAAACTGAGCCAAATTCTGAGTATGTTGTAGGATAAAATCTCATTACAAACAGTATTTTCCTTAGTAATAATTTTTATTGATTCATGGATAATTAAATCATGATAATTCTTTAAAGGTTATATAATTTTTGCGTCTTCGAAAAACGTACAACATACCCAGAATTTGACTATTAAATAAAGTATTGTAATAAAGTACTCAGGAAAAATATCATGTGTTAAAATATCATTAATTTCAAATACTAAAATGTGTAAATTAAAACTTTAAAGCCAGCAATAATACGTTTATTTCGACTGTTGACATGTTTCAACTCACCCCGAGTCATTTTCAAAAACAAATAAATAAAGCTATTCTAAATTTGCACGGTCCATGTCACGCCATTATTCAGTTTTCCGCGTATTCTTTCATATTATGCATGTTACATTTTTATATTATATGGATATTTATTTTACTTTATTTTCATATTCATTGAGTAGTTCGAGCCCTATTTTTGGTAAGCGAAATGATGCTGCATCGTTACATATTGAGTTTTTGCGCGTTACAATCTCTGTGGTTTCTCTTATAATGGATGGATAGTATAGAATGAAAATTATCTTATTTTTACTGAAATTTACTTGGATTGTTTCTTCTTGATAAAATCTTGCTAGGGCTGTGGTTTTTCTATTAAATTTAATATCAGCTATATGTTCCTTTTTCTATACTTAAATTTCCTGCTAGTCAGACCAATATAGTAATTCTTTTATCCGTCTATTTTAATAAATGGTATAAGGGGTGTATGAAATACCGTTTATTAGAGAAACGGATCAAAAAATTATTATATTGGTATGACTAGCAGAAATTTTACTTATAGAGAAAAGGAGCATATAGGTGATATTAAATATAATAGAAAAACTACAGTCCTAGTAACATTTTATCAAGAAGAGAAAATCCAAGTAAATTTGAATAAAAGTAAAATAATTTTTCCGTCCAGTCTATACTATCCATCCATTGTAAGAAAAACCATAGAGATTGTAACGCGCAAAAACTCAATATGTAATGATATACCATCATTTCATTTACCAAAAATATGGCTCGAGCTACTCAATGAGTAATAAAATAAAATAAAATAAACATCCATATAAAATAAAAATGTAACGTGCATAATATGAAAGAATACGCGGAAAACTGAATGATGGCATGTCACAGACAATACAAATTTAGAATAGCTTTATTTATTTGTTTTTGAATATGACCCGAGATGAGTCGAAACATGTCAACACTCAAAATAAATGTATTTTTACTGGTTTTAAAGTTTTAATTTACACCTGTTAGCATTTGAAATTAATATACTAGTGTAAGGTGTTATATGCTATAGATTTATCATGTGTTATATTTGAACATCATTTATGTACGAGCTGAAAAGTGTGAAAGCATCGGTCACTTCACCACAATATATTTTGTTAAAACATTGCTTATATTCAAGTTAACTATTTCTAAATTTCTGGTTTTGTCTTATATGAAAGTTTAATTTACATATTTAACCAAATAAGTAACAAAAATTCTTAGAACTTGAAATAACAATGCTACTTTGCAAATTGTTATGATAATTATTATTCAACTGAACTTTCTTTTAAAATACAGAAAAGCACTATTAACAAAGTTATAAAAATGGTGTGATTTGCATAGTCTATAAAACGTTATATAAAAAATAAGAATAATTTTATTACCCATATAACTTGCTTTATCTCGGTTTATTTATAACGAATATACAAATAATAAACTTGATAGTCTACTTTTCTTAAATAAAAATTTACAATTGCACTACCAATACATTGTAGTTGAAAAGTGTTGATCGCATGATGGGAGATATTTTTACATTTTGCAAATTTTGATGAAAATTTGCAAGCAAATTGCACTGATTTTTTAAAAAAGATATTTTAATAAAGCTTATTTTTATTATTATCCTTTACATTTATGTACGTTTACCTTTATCCAGATTCTATCAAAAATATAGTTTTTGTAATGCTTTATTCTCTGAAAATAGCCTTATTGCAAATTAAAAGAAAATGCTGGCAATTACAAATATTTTTGATGGACTTCACGTTAATTTTAAAATTATTTTCAAATCTCTTAGACATGGAAATCTGGTACCAGCTGGAAATGAGTTTTTAATAATTCTGAGCGGCATACTAATAAACATGTTTGAATAACACTAAACTTAAACCAAAGGAAATTGTTTAATTAAACATGAGCATTTGAAATGAATTAAATATGTCCTGCCAAGATGTAGTAATTAAGTAAAATGGTATAGTCAGTTATTAAAATCTAGAAATAGTTCATATTATGGAAATCAAAATCAATTTATTACTTTCGTGTCTTTGTACTTTATGAACTATTTTATAAGACGATTTGTAAATCGTTTTGAAGTTTAAATTTATTTGTGAACAATGTTTTACATGGACTCACAAAATTAATCACAACGTTTGTACATAAAATATTTATAAAACTGCGCTGTAAGAAAGAAAGAGTTTTCTTAATATACGAGAATATAACATATCAACGATAAAACATATGAAAAAACTGTTTCCGAGTTATGAATGATACAGAAAAGCGTAACGTTTCTTTAGTTTTCAAGGATTTTCTGAAACGTTTAGGACTAGGTTACCTTATTAATCAATTTTCTCAACTTGGTATATAGGATATTATTTCTAATTGCTAAAAAGTCGTAAGATTAAAACTCTAAAAACAGTAAAATAGTTTTATTTGACTGTTGACATGTTCATTACTCATTCAGACTAATCAATTCTGAATGAGTGTTAACTCATTCAGAGTCATTTTCAAAACAAAATAAATAATAATATTCTGAAATTGCACGGTCTATAATGCAATGAACTGAAACGCCATCATTCAGTTTTCCATGTAACGCACGTTTCTTTTTTATTTTACTTGGATGTTTATTTCTATTTTCAAAACCCTTGAGTATCTCGAGTCACAGTTTTGGTAAGTTGAATGACGATGTATCGTTACATATGTTATTTTTACGTGTTAGAATCTCTATTTTTTCTCTCGTAATGTATGGATAATATTAGTTGGACGGAAAAATGGACCTATATACCGTCATAGGATGACGGTATATAGGTTTTTCGGTACTTCTTAGTTATCCCGTCGACCAATGTCGCCAAATTATATAAATCGCCGAACCACTTGCCAAATTATACACATTGACATAATTTTTATTTTAAATAACGAAAGAACAAATAAATTAGTAAAACATTAATTGAAATACAAATAAAACGTCGAATTAATGGTTTTATTGGCCATTATTGGCATTTAATCTTACAATTAATTAATTAATTAATTAATTAATGGCAACCGTTATTGGCATTTAATCTGACATTTTGCTGACAGTAATTGGGTCGACGGGATAACTAAGAAGTACCGATTTTTTATGATATCAATTCTGAAGTAAACATTTTCATGTTCTACAAACAAGTTTTACATACAAACATGATAAGTTACAGCTTTAACGTTAATATTAAAATTAATATTATTTTGTTAGTCTTGCATGTATAAATTGAATTAGACAGCTAAAGATACGAGGGTGTATCAATAAGTAACGCATCATGTGTCTTAAAATCTTTACTAATGAACATATAACAACAGCAGAAGTTCTTACTAATAATAGCCTGAAATGTCCTCTACTCAAAAATACTGTTTAATATAGTCACCATGGATTTGCACACATTTTTATCATTTGATAACCAAAGCATCAAAACAATTTAGGAAAAATTCAGGGTTTTGCTTTTGACCCATGAATTGATCCAGTAATTATTCCTTGGGCAGAGCAATACGAGACGTCCAATGCATCAGCAGCATTTTGAACTGTTAAGCGTCTGTCTCCTTAAATCAATTCGTCAACACGTTCTCGATTTGCATCTGTGATTGATATTGTCGATCGGTTGGTTCTCAATTTATCTGCAATTTCCGTTTCTCCGTTTCCAAACGTCTTCACCAAACGCCGGCGTTCCTGATGTTTATTGATAGTCCAGTAATTGTAAAAGAAATAAAATTTAGAGAAATTGAGGTATTACTTACATATTCACCCTCGTATTTAACCCATAATTGATTTCATCCGAAAAAAAACATTATTCCGGGTTGAGATATCCACTGTTAAAAATTTGCAGCATTATGTCCAGTCATTCGATCTTTAAAAAAAAAAAAAACGGTTTCATAACCGTAATTTAACTATATTCTGACCATAAAATGGCCAATAATATGGTAAGAATAGTGTTAAATTATGGTTGTGTAACCGTTTTCGGAAAAAAACGGTCAAATCACTGGACAGAATGCTGCAAATGTTTAAAAGTGTCTGATTAATACACTTAAAAAACTACTCACAAGCGTATCGGAAAAATAGCAGCGGTCAAAGAACTTCGATTTTTCTAAAATATATTCTTTTCGGGGAGGTGCGGTCCTAAAGATAAAGAACGCTTTTCCGAATCGTGGATAACTGAGAACTGGTTAGTGTGTTTTTCGAAACTTGTATTATTATATTTACGTAGATTATGAAACCACTTCCCTTTTTTACAATGTAGGTATAAAGTTATGTATGTATAAATTTTATTTTCATACATAATAAAAGCAGTTAATGTGACGGCGGACGTATAAAATGTCTTTCAATTTTCAAAATAGATATTTGAAATTTTGTGCAAATATACATTTCACCATAAGTATATAGAACACCTTTAAAGAAATTTCCACTCTTATAATTTAAAGATCTTTAAAAAAATTAAAAATTTTAAACAAAATTTTAAAATGCTCCTTGTGTCTTAATTGTTTAGATATATCGTCGATTTTGGATTTTAATCATGTAAAACTCTATTACAAACAAATCTGTGTATCGATTTTTTATCCCTTCAATAGTTAATTTTTTAGAGATATTTTTCTGAATTCCATATTGATTTGCATCAAAATTTTACCTTATAATTAGATAAAAATCAAATTTAATTGTCTTAATGAAGTCAAATTTTAAAATGCATGCACAGTTTCATTTTAAACAATATCAGGCTTCTTTCGTATCAGTTTCATGAATTTTAATCAAATTTTAAGTAGCAAAGAGCATAAAAAAAAAAAAAAAAAAAAAAAAAGTTGAAACATTAGTACTGATTAAAACAGATTTAAAGTATATTAAAATGTCAGAAAAATTTTGTGAATACAATTAAAACACTTGCAACATTGCGTGAAATGATCGCATCTGCATGCGGTTTTCCACGAAAGATGTCGTACAAATTGGAGAATATTAATACGCACAAAAAGAAATGCTAATTTTGGTGTGGAATTTTTCTCAAATAATGGTCCACGGTCCCCTTAAACATTTAGATCGTCAATACTTTGTGAAAATTTGCCTAATGGAAATTCATGTCTGCTTATTTGATCTTACTGAATAGGATTATTCACGGCATTTCACCGCTTTAGCTTTTAGTAGTGCCAAAGCATAAGCTACATATTCAGGCGATTGTAATTAAGTTCTTTATTGTTATTATGATGGTTTAACTGCCGAGTGCCTGATGTAGACATATCTGTAACGTTCATTGTCGATAAGAATACTATTTTCAAATATTTTCCATGTCATACATAACAGAGGGCAGAAATCAGTTTTTTGTATTGACGAAAAATACAGGGTGGATTACAAATAATTTACACACATTGTTGAAGTGGTAAACCAATAGAAAAGAGATGCCACTAACGAAGGAAGAAAGAATTGACATTATTCTAATGGATGTGAATGTTACCCTCGTGATGTAATGCATACCTTCAATGCAATGCACATAATGTAAAACATCACACTGTGACAAAACATCAAAACATGCAAAAGAACAGGTTCTTGTGCCGCTGCAAGAATCACTGGAGGACAAAAGACCTAAACGTACCACATTAGCCTGTCGACAAATAACAGGAGAAACATTGTCACGCGTTTGCCAAAATTGGTTAGAGGGACTGTCATTGTGTGCCGAGAGGGAAGCGAGATATGTTTAACTTATCCTGTAAATGTAGCAACATATACCACTTTACGAATAAAATAAACATTAATCACCCCTTTTATCATTTGCATAGGTACTTAAGACTCACTCTGTATTACAAAAACATATCAACAAGTTATAAATAAAAGAGTGATGCTCGCAAAGATAAAGTTGTATCATTAGATTTGCCGTAAAAGTTACAAAAATTGTGTTACATCAACAGAGTCACAAACAAAGCAGTCACAACAAGAGTTACGAAAATAGACTTACACCACTAAACACAACAGTGGTTAAAACAGAAGTCACTACTATGGTTACAACAATTGAGTTACATCCATAGTGTCCTAATAGTGGTTTGAAGAATTGCTTTACATCAATAGTTACAAGAGTGTTTACAAAAGATGATTCACAACAATAAGTATAAAAAAAGAGTCGCAACAATAGTCAAAACATTGTACTAAATATTTGAACAATCTAAATAATAGATTCATAGCAATAGTTACAACAACAGAGTTACACTAAAAGAGTCAAAATGCTAACAATAGTGTTAGAACTATAGAGTTGTACCAATAGAGTTGAAACACTGGTTATAACTATTGCGTTACATCAACAGTCACAAGAGAGGTTACAATAGTAGAGTCATTAAAATGGTTATAACAATAGAGTTACACAAATGGAATCGAAAGAGTAGTTAAAAAAATAAAATCGACCTAATAGAGATACAACAATCGTTATGACTATTGTGCTACATCTATGGTCAAAACTGTATTTACTGCAGTAGAGTCAATGTAATGGTTAAATCAACAGAGTTACAACAATGGTTACAACTACAGAGTTAAAACAATGGTTACAACAACATAGTTACAAGAACGGCTATAATATTAGAGTTATACTAGTAGAGTGAAAACAGGGACTGCAACAATATGGTCTTAACAATGGTTACAACAATAAAGTTACACCAATAGTGTCACAGCACTTGTTACAAGAGTTATGTTACATTAATACAAACAACAGTGATTACAATAATAGATTCACAACCAGGTTTACAAAAATAGAGTCACAACAATGGTTAAAATATTAGAGTTATAACAATAGCCACAACAATGGTTACAGCAATATAATCATAACAATTGTTAAAACATTAGAGTTACACTAACAGAGTCTCAACAGTTGTTACAACAACAGAATCATAACAAATATTAAAACGTTAGAGTTACACTTATAGAGTCACAGCAATATTTATAACTATTTTGTTGCATCAATAGTAAAACAGCGGTTGCAACAGTAGAGTTATAGCAATGGATTCAAATTAGAATTACCCTAATTTAGTCACAACAGTAGTTACAACAGTTATGTTACACCAATAGAATCACAACACCGATTTCAACAACAGAGTTATAGCAATAGTTACAGCATTGTAGTCACACTAATATAGTCAAAACAGTGGTTATAAAAATTAAGTTGCGTGAATATGGTTGGATTTAGATGGATGTAGATAGTAGATTCTTAACAATGGTTACAACATTTGAGATAAACTACAGTGGTTTCAACAAATTGTGTTGCATTAATCGTTGTAACAGTTGTTAGAACAATTGTGAAACGTTAAAAGTGTAACAACCGTGGTTACAAGATTAGAGTTATATCAATGGCTACAACAACAAAATGACACCAAAGAATACCAACAATGGTTATAACAATTTTGTTGAATCAACAGTCGCAAAGAAGTTACAACAGTAAAGTTATAGCAATGGTTCCAATTTAGACTTACCCTAATAGAGTCCTAAAAGTGGTTGCAAAAATTGCGTTACATTCATAGAATCACAATACTGGTTTCAAGAATAGAGTCATAACAATGGTTACAACATTAGAGCTACGAGTGCAAAACAGTGGTTACATCAATTGATTAGCATTACTATGGTAACAAATATGGTTACAACATTAGAGTCACAACAGTGGTTACAACAATAAGCGTATTACAACAGAATAACCACAATTGTTATAACTATTGTATTGCATTAATATTTACAATAGTGGTTACAAAAATAGACTCACTAAAAGTTTATATCAATATATTTACACCAATGGTAAATTTTCTGAGATTTCTTTGATTAAAATGTTCTTTTTACTGTTCGTAATTTTTGGAAATACTGCTAAATAGTTTTTATACAGTGTTGCTTTTTATCATCCTACTAAAATAAAGTTTTATATTTTTAATTATTATTTTTCTTTTAACAAAAACAGAAATGTGTTTATTTAAACTAAAAATTATTATTGTGTTTATATATTATGTTTAATTTCTGAACATATATTAATATATATATATAAGCAAAGCAAATAAGGTGTAAATTATTATATCTGTTAACTAACGATTTATTAAATAGCACAGTCATTCACTTCTATCACGGTATTTTGTTTTAATAAAAGAAAGAATATAAATTTTATTCTCAATTTAAAAATAGAATAATCTACTTAAAGAAAATAAAGCAAAAAAGATTCAATTTATAAGAAGCTTTTAGAAAAGCAAAATATCTAAAGCCAATTCTGGCTAATAAAAAATACAAAAGCTATGGCCTATAACATAAATTTTTATGTTCTTTTCTAGACATTATCTCTATATTTTTCTTTTTTATTATGAAGTAATGGCTTTAAATGAAACTGCTGATTAACCTTTTGATGAAATATTAAAGAGAGATACCCATTGTTTTTTGAAAAAAGGAAATATGTGACTTATTATTATTAAATGCCGTGTGAAGATATTACGTATTTTATAAGAGATGTAGTTAATGATTATTATAAATCTAGCAGAATGTCAATATGCCGTGTTACATGTGCAATCTTTGAATTTTTTAATACTTTTGGATTTTGAAAATAAAAAAGAAATCTAATTTTATTCTACTCTAATAAATGGCTAGTGTTGAATAATAATTGAGGATTAGAGGGATTAGCTGCTCCCGCAAATCCCTAAGTCTAATTAACTTAAACCTATGCAAGTTTAATATGTAAAACAGAAAGAATATTTTTTGCGCTTAATTCCTGAACAATATTCCTTTTTAGGAACATTAAAAAATCGCCGCAGAACCCGAAAGAATTGCTATAAATAACGGAACGTAAAAATGCTTAAAAGTCAAAAGTCAAAGCGTAAAAAATTTTCTATATTGGGTTAAAATAATGAAACCGGATAACTTTTACGAATTAACCCATTTATGCCTGAATTGTTGTTTTCCGAAATTTGTTGGTAAAATCCCTTATAAATGTTGCAAAATGAACTGGCAAAATACTAAAAAAACATTATGCTGAAAATTCCTGAATTTCTTTGATAAAATGTAAACGTAATAAATATGGGAATGTGTATAATATGTATTATACAGCATAAATTTATCTGTGCATAACTTTGACGTCTTTTTGCGAGTGGCAATACTGCACGGTGAAATTTTGGTTTTCCAATTTTCGCATCTGCAAATTTTTAATCTTCTAAACATAGCGCATTTTCAATCATTACACCGTCGTATAGGGTAAAAAATCTACTTTCAAATGCAATTTCTTTGAAAAGTATATCTTAATGGACTGGTTTATTATGGTTTATAAAATAATTTTCAAGCATGATTTTTTTAATTTACCTCTGTCGCTTCATTACTAAATAATAATAATATCAATTTGCACTTAAAAATAAAAATTGTTCAGAAATTGGCTTAGGCTAATTTTCCACAATGAAATTAAAGCTTCATCAATAAATAAATAAAAGAATAATATAAGAAAATAATCATGAATTTAAAATATATGTAATCAAACAATTTAAAATTTGCAGAGCCGAATTGGGAAAAATATGTGCTCTCAAATGTAATTTTTATGAAATAGATAAGTTTTGAAATAGAATTGCTAGGCAACTATTAAAGTAAAAGAAAAAAAAAATAACTTTAATCTTAACTCCCTTCAAGACGGGCATCACTGGATTGCCGTTTAATTTTTTCTACCAATTATTTCGTATAGTATTTTTACGCATTTTTTATTCTAAGACTTCTACGATTATACAAGCGAAAGTTTACGACTAAAATATTATCGAACTAGAAAATAAAAACCAGAAGTACCCTGAATGAAACATATGCATGACATATGTCCTGAAGGGGTTAATGCAATTGCACAAGTGTTGTAAAACATGCGAAATTTTGCAAAACAACCTAGAAAAATATGTGTAGGCCTCACATTCAAGTTTTACGCATTATCTGACAACTATTATAAGGTGTGGTCTAAAAAGTAACATTACCAAAAAAATCCTGCATCGGGTATATATTATCAGACGCTTTCATATCCTGACAGGATAACATTTGAAAATTTATTTTTTCATAAAATGAAATCTATCACTATCCGTCCGCCCTATAACAAAATTCCTTTGTGGATCTCTGTAAATTACTGATAAATACTAAGTCCTCCTTAATCTAAATATAACATATTGTAGTGCGCCCCGGTGATCATATTTAATTTCATAATGTTTGAAGTATCATAACAGTATTGAAATGCATCATTAAAGTTTTTCCTGCATACATCCTAAGGTAATGTAATTTTTTGGCCATCTCTGTAAACGAACTAGAAATGCCGGTTATTCTATACCCCTGAGAAATCATGTTTTAGCCCATCTCAGTGGTACATATCAATTTTATTGTGTTTGAAATATTGTAAAGTCATTAAACTTTATCAAAATTAAATTTTTCTGGCAAGATAATAATGTAACAGAATTTTTTTTGTGCCCATTTAAACGAACTATAAATGCTGTATACATCAGTTTCAATGCATCACATTCTATAATGAACATCAAAAACACATAAAAATTACATGATAATACATATATGATTAATTTTTAACACTATTGAATTGGTAAATAAAACGTAAAAGATGCAAATTTCCAAGTGGGTTATTTAGTCCGCCAGATTCGTCCGGGTAGAGCATTGGCGGCTTCAGCCAGAACATCCCTGGTTTGAATGATGTGCCGGACCTTTTTCACAAACTTGGAAATTTAAAACTGCTAATCTACCCTATATATATAAAAGCCTAATGAAACGAATTTGAAACGGCTGAAATGAAACGAATTTATGTAACGATTCTTTGAAACGACTGAGTATGTTTCATCGTGATTTCTCCTAAAATATGGAATACTTTGCGATGAAATTAACACCAAAATCAGTATTGAACCGCAGATCTCAAAACTGGTATTAGAATTTTTAAATTCGAATTAGTTTTCTAAATATAAATTTTTTTTCTAATTTTAAATACATTTTTCTAATAATGCCAACTCAAATTTTAATCATAAAAGATATTTTTTTTTCATATTTCAGAAAAGGTTATTATTTTAAACTAATTTGGCGACCAGTTTGGCCTCCTTTAAATGTATGCTAGAACTTAAATTTCTGTACCAAAAGTTACAATTTCAGTGCCGTTTGCTACGTATAATTTATAATCACTAAGAAATTTGTGTTTGTTGGTATGAGGAAATAGGCTTATATCTGCTCCACTGTCAACTAAAAAACGTAAACCCATTTTTTTGTCTCTTACAAATAGGCGGAATTTACGGCAAACTTCATTATTTGCAGTAGCAGAGCTCGCCGCTAAATCTACTGCTGGGTGAGGTTTTCCGAAGACTTGTTTTTCCAAGCACATGGTGCTTTACATTTACCAGGGAAACACTTTTCATCAAACATAAAAATGAAAATAACAGTACTTACCTGCAGGATTAAAACGTTTGCGAGATTTACAGCGATCATAAGAAAATCGACAATTACTTCTTGATCGAGGGCGCAAATTTCTAGTGACAATCAGATTTTCCAGCTTAGTATCCAAAGCTGCAATTTGTTGTCGTAATTCACTGATAGCATCAGCACCTGGTGAAGAAAAATTGCTTGCCAATACAGTTCTTGTTTTGGTTGCATTTCTACAATACGATCGGCCATTAGTGCTAGCTTTTCTATATCTTCATCACTAACCAATAGATTATTGCGTACGAAATCAGGCATTTTTTGCAGAAATAGAGTTTTAAGGACTTTACCGGAAACTCCATCTGTAGCCAGAGTTCGCCTTTTCTGTAATAGGTGGCTGGGTTTATTGTCTCCTAACTCAATGCCCGTCAACAATCTTTGTAGACGTTTATTCTCACTTTCTTTGAAAGTGTTAAGAAGTCGCTCTTTAGCATCAGTATATTTAGTTGCACCCGCATCACTTATTATATTCCACAAACTTTCTACGAATTTTGGCTCTAATTTCGAAACTAAATAATCGAACTTTGTTTCCTCGGCAGTGATTCCACAAATAGAAAATTGCGCTTCCACTTGAAAAAACCAGATTTCTGATTTTTCCGCCCAAAATGGAGGTATTTTAACACTTACTGACGCTATGATTGTTCTATAGTGTCCGGTATTATATCACGTCCGGGTCACCAATTGTAGGTAACTGTTTCTCAGAAGGTTTATTGCGTGAGCTCCTTAAATGCTAATAATATTTTCAAATCTATTTAAATAATATCTAACACTTTTAAACTACTACTACATATTTCTAATTTAAATAATGTTTAATAACATTTACTAATTTAATATCATAAAGCTTTTATTGACATTTTGCGTCAACACTAAATAAAAATATCTTAACAACTTCTTTTCTGTTGTCAGATGCATGACACTATATTTGTTGCTGATAATATTTCGATATTTACATCTACAAGTTAATGACCTTGGCTACTTATAATGGACGATCCCTATCTTCGTAAAAACGTTTACAGGAACTTGAAGAAGGATTAGAAAGAATCAACTGGGACATCCTAGGATTATGTGAAGTAAGAAGAAAAGGAGAAGGGAAGATAGATCTTGTCGACGGACATGTATTATACTACAGAGGCCCAGAAGATGGAAGAACAAGCGATGTAGGATTTCTGATTCATAAAAGGTGGAAGAATCACATCGTAGAATATGATAGTGCATCAGATAGAATTGCAAGATTAGTAATACAAGTGTCCAGAAGATACAAGCTGCAAATTACCCAAGTTTATGCACCAACAGTAAGCTATACTGATGAAGAAGTTGAGGATTTCTATGAAGAAGTAGCTTAAATGCATCAAAAGGGAAAATGCTACATAAAATTAATAATGGGAGACTAGAATGCTAGAATTGGGGGAAAAGAGAAAAGTGAGTTATCAGTAGAAAATCATGGATATGGGGTGTGTAATGGAAGAGGAAACAGATTGATTGAGTTAGCAGAATGTGAACAGTTATATATCATGAATTCATTTTTCAAGAAAATACCACAAAAAATGGACATGGCGTTGTGCAAATGGCTCGACAAGTGAAATCGACTACATCTTAACAAACAAAAAGCATCTTATTCACGATGGCAGCGTTATCAATAACTTCAGTGCAGGAAGCGATCTCAGGTTGGTTAGAGGCAAACTGCTATTTACTAAAGTGGAAAGAATGATGCTTTTGCAACACTCAAAGAAATCAATCGATATAATAAATCTTCAGAAACACAAAGAAGAATTCCATTTGGAACTTAAAAATATTTTCCAAGTACTTCAATCAACTTTAGGAGAAGAACAATATGTTACAGTAGTCAATAAGAAACTAACCAATATTCTACAAAATATTGCAAAGATGATAGCCGGCGATACTCAACTAAAGCAGACAAAGAAAATAACAAAAGAAACAAGAAGATTGATGAAGAAACGCAGAGAATTTAAAATGAAGTAAAACGATCCTAAATAAAGAGTTGAATATGATGAATTATGTAAAAAGGTAAGAAAATGTGTTACAGAAGTTATCAGAAAATTTAACTGTGATCTTGTCAAGAAAGTTCTAGAAGATAACAAAAGTTTAAAATCAGCTAGGCACAAACTATGTGTTGGAAGAAAAGGAATTTTTGCACTAAAGAGGACAGATGGAGGAATCACGAAAATCAATAAAGAAATAGTACACATTGTCGAAAAATTCTATAACTATCTATATAAATCTGAAGATCAAAGGGAAATCAACCTACGTGATCCACGAAAAAACTTAACAGAAAACCGAAGCGATAATCCAAGTGATGACAGACGAAGTTTTACAAGTCATTATATTTATGAAAATAGGTAAATGCCCTGGCGAAGATGGAATTACAATCGACCTTATCAAAGAAGCAGGAGAAGAATTTGCTAAAATGCTATCCTTGCTGTTTTCCAAATGTCTCAAGAAGTCAGATGTACCAGAAAGTTGGAATAATGCTGTGATGGTGCTGCTTTACAAGAAATGAGAGAAGGGAAACATTAAAAACTACCGTCCGATCAGCTTACTATCAGTGATTTATAAAATGTTTACCAAAGATTTAACGGCAAGACTTGAATCAGTTCTGGACTCAGCTTAAACTAAAACACAAGCAGGATTCCGAAGTGGATTTAGCACGATGGATCATATCCAAGAGGTAAGGAAACTCATAGAAAAACATAAGGAATATAATTTACATCTCTGCCTTGCCTTTATTGATTATGAAAAAGCATTTGATTCGGTCTGCACATCAGCAGTAGTATAATCTCTGGAGGACATTGGTATAGACAAACCTTACATCAATATCATAAAGAAGATTTACAAGAAAGCAACAGCAACCATCCGCTTGGACAAAGGAAAAGCAAAGATCAAGCTTGGAAGAGGGGTAAGACAAGGAGACACCTTTTCGCCTAAGCTTTTTACTGCTGTCTTAGACAATATTTTCAAGAAGCTGTATTGGGAAAACAAAGGGATTAGAATAAATGGGGAATATTTAAGTCATCTCCGATTCGCTGACGACATTTTAATTTTCAGTAACAATGATGAAGAATAGGAAAATATGTTAAAAGATTTGGCAGAAGCTAGCATTAATGTGGGATTAAAAATAAACTTGGAAAAGACTAAGGTGATGTTCAATTCATTTGCATCAAAAAAGAAAATCGTCTACAACAACCCTGAAATTAAAGAAGTGCAAAGTTATGTGTACCTTGGGCAAGAAATATCATCGGATAATAGTATCATGAATGAAATCAATAGAAGAATAAGAAATGGATGGAGTGCTTTTGGGAAGAACAATATTATTCTGAAGAGTAGCATGCCCCTTTGTTTGAAAAGAAAGGTATTTAACCAATGTGTTTTGCCTGTGCTAACTTATGGAGCAGAAACATGGACGCTAACAAAACGGATGGTACAAAGATTACAAACAACACAGAGAAGTATGGAAAGATGTATGCTAGGTATAACTAGAAGAGACAGAAAAAGAATAACCTGGATAAGAAGTCAGACGAAAGTTTTTGACATGATTGAAAGAATTAAACGGCTAAAATGGAAATGGGCTGGGCACATTGCAAGAAGACAAGACAATAGAAGGAGAAGAAACACCCTACAGTGGTATCCCAGTGATGTAAAAGGGCCAAGAAGACGACCTCAAGTAAGATGCAGTGATGAAATCAGAAATTAGCCGGTGTAAATTGGATGACTAAAGCACTAGACAGGAAACATTGGAAAAATCTGGGGGAGACCTACATCCAGCAGTGGATTGAAAACGGTTGATGATGATGATGATAACACTCCATATATATATACACTCCTCTGAAGATTCTGTGGGTTATTCATAGTATCTTATTTTACTACTGGTTTCCTATGTTCATTTCTAATTCCTCTTTAGAACTTTACCAATTTATTCATATATTTTTGATTTCAAATTTATTATATATGTACAAACACACACACACACACATATATATATATGCATATGTGCATATATGCGAGTATTATATATGTGTGACGATTTGACGGCAAGCAGTAGGTATTATCCAAATTATGGGGGTTTTCCTGTAATAAACAGCACAGGCGTTCATACCGATATGGTTGTTTAGAATAAAAGTCCCGAGGAATATAAAAATGCAGTCTTGTCTTTAGGGGGGGGGGGCGGATGATTCACTCTACCTACGATAAAAAAGAATAAAGTTAGCTCACATCAGAATTAGCTTAAAAGCTGTCTCTTAAAACCATCTGCCGGTTCGAAATCCTTTTCGCTTCATTAAATATCTGTCTTAGACGTACGGTCATTTTCTATACTGAGCAACTTACAATCTCACACAAAGTTGTTACAAGCTCCAAGAAAACAACAACATCTCAACAAAATCGCAGAAAATCTTTCCAAAGAATCTTTTTGTATCCGGCTAAGTGCTGCTATTTACAATACCTCCTCAACGATTGTTCCAGAATATTTCATATTCTAGCACACAAACACGCACGGTGTAAACAAACGTTAGTCTTTGTTGTCGAGATTGCGCTAAAATTAACTTTTCTCTCACTCGACAGACGATTTTTAATAAAAAGAAAAATGAATTTATTTATGCGTAAGTTTTTAAGCATTGAAATATTTTACTCGGATATTTTAAATAAAAGAATGAATTGAAATAAGTAGGTTTTTTAGACGGGATAATAATATTTTAGCAGTTAAATAAAGATTTTAGGGGAATATGATATACGGGATTTAATAGCGGATTTTAATAGGAATTTAAATAATAAAAAGTTTCATTAAACAAATATAAATAGTTAGAGACATTTTTAGATTTACGCAATTTGGAATAAATTGTATTATATGGATAAGGATGTTGTAGAGATTAATAGACTAGGGTTTTAATTTAATAATCTGGTATAATATACGGAATGTTACTGAAAAAAGGAAAATTTATATAAAATAATTTTAAACGGAGAAAAAAATTAAATTTTGTAATATATATATATAATGGCTTATATATATAAGCATAAAAGTTCATCGGGTAAGAAGTCATAATTGTTTATATCATATGAAAATCTGAATTTCTGTAACCCCCATTGTGCCAAGCCATATACTGGAAAAATACAGAAAATCTGTAATGCGTACGCTTAATGTGCTGTCAAATATGGGCAAACACGCCATGTAACATCTTTTTCACATTTAATTCATCACCCTGCACCCTGTGTGTGCATTCTATGGCATAATTTACCTAAAGTTTTCTGCTGCCTTGTATATCTAAAATATGTAAAATTTACGTTTTAATTAATATTATTTAAAAATGTGTCATTTAATATCAAGGTAGAAAAATCAATTTTAATGTGTCTAATTATTAGCATCTCTAGATGCTAATTCCTAAAATAACTCTATGAATATCAGACAAAAAAAAATGAAAAATTCAATCCCTCATTTCAGATATAAATTTTAAAATCTAATTTCTACACTTCCATGTTATTCAGAATAGAGATATTTTTCAGAGAAATAAATGTCTTGTTATCCATATATCTAGATATAGACATAACTTGCAACTATAGAGAATCTCATAAATATATATTGATTCCAGATGCATAGCATAAATGATTTATATTCCCACATTAATTTCAGTGCAGGATGTTTATTGGAAAAGTCTTTCAAAATATAATAGTATTTTCTTATTTTACGCCGAACACATTTTTAAATTTTGTCTGCAGTTCGAGTCTGTATATTCCCAAACATAGAAAGTGTAAACACCGAACTTCAATAGAATTTTTTAAAGATAATATTATTAAAATAACCCAGAAAGATTCAGAATAAAGAATGGAACTTGCCTTCAAACCCAGAATAGGAAATTTTCTACTTTAAGAAAAGAGAAACTGGACAACTACGAATTACAAATTATATACACAGCTCGAAGCAAAAAAAAAAAAACATATATATATATATATAGGAGTGTGACCTGTGGATTTGGTTCATATATTGGTGCCGCTAGCAAGGCTTTGCTGGGGGTGCTGGAGGGGGTGTTTGACGGAGTGATGGGGGGAGAGAGGACTTTTATTATCAAAAATAGCTATACTCTATTAGATAATCTGAAAAAATTAAAAAATATTACTGGTTTATTCGCTTACGATTTTGCAGACCTCTATAATACAATTGATTTGACAGATTTAAAAGATAAAATAGTAGATTTTTATAATACAAATAGTACTTTGGATGTTCATTATGATTTTTTCATAAATTTATTTCAGTTAGTAGTACAAGAAAACTACCTTTACGAAGGAAATACAATATTTAAACAGATTCGGGGTATTCCAATGGGGGGGAGTTGCAGTTCCATTTTGGCAAACATTTACTTACATATATATGAAAGAAATAATAATTTAAACAGTAACACATTATCCTACAGATATATAGATGATGTTTTGATAGTTAAATTAAACAATGATATTGAAAATGTTGATTTTACATATTATACTACGTCTCTGAGTCTGGAACCCTCATCCCAGAATTGTAAAAATATTAATTTTCTAGATGTGAACCTGAGCATAGAAAGTGAAAATTTGATATCTAAGATATTTGACAAGCGAAATGATTTCAACTTTAATACCTTAAAGCTGATATATTTTGATTCCAATGTGCATGTTTCGATTAAAAGAAATGTACTTAGAAATGGATTAATACGAATCGAAAGACTGAGTACTAGAGTTAAAGATATGTTTAGTGATATTTTAGAGTGGTGCCGCTTGGGATTCAAGCATGGTTATCCTCGCAATTTCATCAGGAGAATAACTTGTGATTTTATTAAGAGTAGCAGGTACAGAACTGAACTGAACTCAGTGATGGATGAGAATGGAGGTTTTGATGAGTTGATTGATCTAATGAGTTAGAGTGATATTTTGGTGGATGTTGCAGTTCTGTTTAGTTTTTCATAGTTTTTCATTTTTTCAATTTTGGTCTCGGCGAGTGAAGGGGGACGTAGCATGCGTAAAGTCTGACTTAACCCTACAGTGTATGTCGTTAGCCATACCGCTCGCCTTCTGTTCTGTTCTGTTATGTCTTGCAATTATATATATTTTCTTTAGTTTGGTTATTCAGTTTGATTTTAAGAGTTAAGTTTATGTTGGTTATTATAATATTTTTGATGTGAGTTTCAATGCAGCTATGGTGAGTGATGGATTTTGATATTTTGTTTGTGGTTTTAAATATATATATATATATATATATATAATTCATTTTAGATTAAGTAAAATAATACTATATAAAGTGATAAAATATCTTTTTTATGATTGAAGATCGTTTCTTCGCAACAACGGCGACATTTTCAAAATCATTCACGATAGAAAATATTTTCACATAATTTAGAAAACAATAAACATAGTAATCAATGTCACGAGACATGAAGCATAATGAAAAACATTGCAAACATAAAATTAAATTAAAATTAAATTAGCTATTTGTGAGCGTGGATTTAATTTAATTTCATTATGCATCATGTCTCGTGACATTGTTTATAGTCCAGGCAATAGAGACCGTATAGGGACTCTACCTAGCAAAATTAATGGTAGTACTGGAAATCGGCTTTCTAGAGGTTTTTTGGGTCGCTGAAATTAGACAAAAGTTGAAATTAGACAGAAAGGTCTCTGAAATTAGACAGAAAGTAGACAAAATTTGCAACAAATTAGATATATGATATTATGACTTAGGATGAAGGGGAAGGGGGATCTGCCTCGGAACATGCGCCGCAGTGCTGCGTGGACTAAGTTGTGCAATTCCACTTAACCACTCACACGTTTACATTAGCCCTCCCATCTTCTCTCCGAACTTTCTCTATAAGGTTTACTTTCAGTTTTTTGGGTCGCTAAATCCAAATTTTTAACTTACCCCAAAAATCCCCCCACCTAAATAGTTGCTTTTAACTTAAATTTCTTATTGTTTTAGGGGTAAAGCGTTACAAAATGCAGAAACTAGACAAAATTTGCAACAAATAGGATATATGACATTATGACGTAGGATAAACGGGGAGAGAGGGGGCTGCCTCGGAACATTCCCCGCGCGCTTTTCTCAAAACACAAATTTTTTCAAAACATCATTTTTTTTTTTTGGGGGGGGGGGGGTTGCTGGGTGAAATTTTGGTGGAAAGTTACAAATTCGGATTCAGCAGCCCAAAAAACATAAAGTGAGTCGAAATCCAGAACTAGTATTAATTTTGCCAGATAAAATCCACTATTGCCTGGACTTCAAAATTTATTGCACGCAGCGCCGCAGTGCATGTTCAGAGGCAGCCCTCACCATCCCCGTTCATCCTAATTCATAATGTGATATATCCTATTTGTTGAAAATTTTGTCTAGTTTCTGAATTTCGTAATGCTTTTCCCCTAAACAATAAGAAATTTAAGTTAAAAACAACTATATGGGAGGGGGGATTTTTGGGGGAAAAGTTAAAATTCGGATTCAGCGGCCCAAAAATCTTAAAGTAAACCTTATAGAGAAAGTTCGGAAGGGAGATGGGAGGGCGAATGTAAACGTGTGAGTGGTTAAGTGGAATTGTGCAACTTAGTTTACGCAATACCGCGCGCATGTTCCGAGGCAGATCCCCACTTCCCCTTCATCCTACGTCATAATGTCATAATGTCATATATCTAATTTGTTGGAAATTTTGTCTACTTGCTGAATTTCTAGATACTTTCCCCCTAAAACTATAAAAAAATTGATTTTGTTAATAAAAACTTTTTTGGGGGGCTTTTTACCAAAATTTGGGGAGGTTACCGGGGTAAGTTTTGGTGGGAAGTTACAAATTCGGATTCAGCGACCCAAAAAACATCTAGAAAACCGATTTCTAGTACTACCATTAATTTTGCTAGGTAAAATTCCCTATTGCCTGGACTATTACTATGTTTATTGTTTATATAAATTATGTAAAAATATTTTCTATCGTGAATGATTTTAAAAATGTCGCCATTGGTGCGCCGAAACGATCGTCAATCTTAAGAAAGATATTTTATCACTTTATATAGCATTATTTTACTTAATCTGTTTATAAGTTATTATTATACATGTTTTTATAATTCATTTCATTTGTATTTGGAATTGCATTTAGCTTTTTTTCAGTGTGGTATAATTCAAAAAGAACAACGGTTGATGTGTTATTAAATTATTTAAATTAAAGAAAATTAAAACTGTTAAATATTAAATTTTGAGTGAATGTTGTATTTTCGTAAAATTATTTTCATTATTTTAAATATTAGAATATCAAAATAGGTGGTTCAAAAGTACTTATGAATTTTCCTGATTAGTTCAGAAAGTTGCTTAAAATTAGCTTCTGTGGGACTTCTTCTTAATTTAAAAAAACTCTTTGAATTATCATTGTTTTCGTTTTGTGTGAAAGATGGGGCGTTATCCCGACATAGCGGAGTTTACAAAGTATCAAATTATTGATTTGCATGAAGAAGGTCAAAAGCAGCAATATATCGCCAGTTACTTAAAATGTTCTCAATGAAGTGCTAATAGAACAATAAAGCAGCATTTTAACAACGGACACTTTGAAAACGAGCATCTGAATAGCGTCCGAAAGCCAAAAACTACTCAGAGAGATGATAGAAAGCTAAACGGTTAAACGTAAACTTACACTATGTGCAAACTACTTAAAAGATGGGACAATATTTAAAAAAAGATGTTAAAATACTTTAATATCCTTAGTACTTTCAACCATAAAAATATAGCCTTCGTCAGAGACATACAAGAAATACTACTGTTATTAACGTCTTATTTTCAAAATTCACGAAGATGGTGTCGAAAGGAGTGAAAGTGGAAGTCATTTTTTTAGATCCGGAAAAACCGTGAAAAAATAATACACGGATATAGGGAAATGGAATATTACTCGTTTTATGATTCTTTAAGCAAACTGAGCCAAATTCTAAGTATGTTGTAGGATAAAACCTCATTACAAACAGTATTTTCTTTAGTAATAATTTTTATTGATTCATGGATAATTAAATCATGATAATTCTTTAAAGGTTATATAATTTTTGCGTCTTCGAAAAACGTACAACATACCCAGAATTTGGCTATTAAATAAAGTATTGTAATAAAGTACTCAGGAAAATATCATTAATTTCAAATGCTAAAATGCGTAAATTAAAACTTTAAAACCAGCAATATTACGTTTATTTCGACTGTTGACATGTTTCAACTCACCCCGAGTCATTTTCAAAAACAAATAAATAAAGCTATTCTAAATTTGCACGGTCTATGACACGCCATTATTCAGTTTTCCACGTATTCTTTCATATTATGCATGTTACATTTTTATTTTATATGGATGCTTATTTTACTTTATTTTGATATTTATTGAGTAGTTCGAGCCATATTTTTGGTAAGTGAAAGGATGCTGCATCGTTACATATTGAGTTTTTGCGCGTTAAAATCCCTATGTTTTCTCTTATAATGGATGGATAGTATAGACTGAAAATTATCTTATTTTTACTGAAATTTACTTGGATTGTTTCTTCTTGATAAAATCTTGCTAGGGCTGTGGTTTTTCTATTATATTTAATATCAGCTATATGCCCTGTTTTTCTATACTTAAATTTCCTGCTAGTCATAACAATATAGTAATTCTTTGATCCGTCTGTTCTAATAAATGGTATAAGGGGTGTATGAAATACCGTTTATTAGAGAGACGGATCAAAGAATTACTATATTGGTATGACTAGCAGGAAATTTACGTATAGAGAAAAGGAGCATATAGGTGATATTAAATATAATAGAAAAACTACAGTCATAGTAACATTTTATCAAGAAGAAAAAAACCAAGTAAATTTCAATAAAAGTAAAATAATTTTTCCGTCCAGTCCATCCATCCATTCTAAGAAAAACCATAGAGATTGTAACGCGCAAAAACTCAATATGTAACGATGCAGCATCATTTAACTTACCAAAAATATGGCTCCAGCTACTCAATGAGTATGAAAACACAATAAAATAAACATCCATAAAAAATTAAAATGTAACGTACATAATATGAAAGAATACGTGGAAAACTGAATGATGGCATGTGACAGACAGTGCAAATTTAGAATATCTTTATTTATTTGTTTTTGAATATGACTCGAGATGAGTCGTAACATGTCAACAGTCGAAATAAATGTATTTTTACTGGTTTTAAAGTTTTAATTTACACCAGTTAGCAGTTGAAATTAATATACTATTGTAAGATGCTATATGCTATAGATTTATCATGTGTTATATTTGAACATCATTTATGTACGAGCTGAAAAGTGTGAAAGCATCGGTCACTGCACCGCAATATTTTTTGTTAAAACATTGCTTATATTCAAGTTAACTATTTCTAAATTTCTGGTTTTGTCTTATATGAAGGTGGTTTAATTTATATATTTAACGAAATAATTTACAAAAATGTTTAGAACATGAAATAACAATGCTACTCTGCAAATTGTTATGATAATTATTATTTCAACTGAACTTTCTTTTAAAATACAGAAAAATACTATTAACAAAGTTATAAAAATGGTGTGATTTGCATAGTCTATACAACGTTATATAAAAAAATAAGAATGATTTTATTACTCATATAACATGCTTTATCTCGGTTTATTTATAACGAATATACAAATAATAATCTTGATAGTCTGCTTTTCTTAAAAAAACTTACAATTGAAGTGTTAATCGCATGATGGGAGATATTTTTACATTTTGCAAATTTTGATGATTATTTGCAAACAAATTGCACTGATTTTTTAAAAAAAGATATTTTAACAAAGCTTTTCTTTTTTATTATCCTTTACATTTAGGCACGTTTACATTTATCCAGATTCTAACAAAAATACAGTTTTTGTAATGCTTTATTCTCTGAAAATAGAGTTATTGCAAATTAAAAGGAAATACTGGCAATTAGAAATAATTTTGATGGATTTTACGTTAATTTTAAAATTATTTTCAAATCTCTTAGACATGGAAATCTGGTACCAGCTGGAAATGAGTTTTTAATAATTCTGTGCGGCATACTAATAAACATGTTTGAATAACACTGAGCTTAAACCAAAGGAAATTGTTTAATTAAACGTGAGCGTTTGACATGAATTAAATATGTCCTGACAAGATGTAGTAATTAAGTAAAATGGTATAGTCAGTTATTAAAATCTAGAAATAGTTTATATTATGGAAATCAAAATCAATTTATTACTTTCGTGTCATTGTACTTTGTGAACTATTTTATAAGACGATTGGAAAATCGTTTCGAAGCTTAAATTTACTTGTGAACATTTTTTTACATGGACTCACAAAATTAATCACAACGTTTCTACATAAAATATTTATAAAACTGCACAGTAAGAAAGAAAAAGTTTTCTTAATCTACGAGAATATAACATATCAACGATAAAACATATGCAACAACTGTTTCCGAGTTATGAATGATACAGTAAAGCGTAACGTTTCTTTTATTTTCAAGGATTTTCAGAAACGTTTAGGACTAGGTTAGCTTATTAATCAATTTTCTCAACTTGGTATATAGGATATATTTCTAATTGCTAAAAAGTCGTAAGATTAAAACTCTAAAAACAGTAAAATAGTTTTATTTGACTGTTGACATGTTCATTACTCATTCAGACTAATCAATTCTAAATGAGTATTAACTCATTCAGAGTCATTTTCAAAACAAATAAATAATGATATTCTGAAATTGCACGGTCTATGATGCAATGAACTGAAACGCCATCATTCAGTTTTCCATGTAACGCACGTTACTTTTTTATTTTACTTGGATGTTTATTTCTATTTTCAAAACACTTGAGTATCTCGAGCCACAGTTTTGGTAAGTTGAATGAAGATGTATCGTTACATATGTTATTTTTACGTGTCAGAATCTCTATTTTTTCTCTTATAATGTGTAGATAATATTTGTTGGATGGAAACATTATCTTACTTTCGTTAAAATTTATATGAATAATTTCTTCGTGATGTAATTTTGCCAAGGCTGTGGTTTTTCTATTATATTTAATAGCATTTAATATAATATAATATATTAAATATAATTATATTTAATATATTATATTAAATAAATAAAAATATTTTACTGTTTTTAAAGTTTTAATCTTACACAACTTTTCAGCAATTATAAATAATATAGTATTACACGGTGTTAAATTATTATTTATTTCCATAATTATCGATGACGGTATATAGGTTTTTCGGTACTTCTTAGTTATCCCGTCGACTAATTTTGCCAAATTATATAAATCGCCGAACCACTCTCCAAATTATACACATTGACATAATTTTAATTTTAAATAACTAAAGAACAAATAAATTAGTAAAACAATAATAAAAATACAAATAAAACGTCGAATCAATGGTTTTATTGGCCATTATTGGCATTTAATCTTACAATTAATTAATTAACTGCAACCGTTATTGGCATTTAATTTTACAATTTGGCAACAGTAATTTGGTCGACGGGATAACTAAGAAGTACCGGTTTTCTTATAACATCAAATCTGAAGTAAACATTTTCGTGTTCTACAAACAAGTTTTACATACAAACATGATAAATTACAGCTTTAACGTTAATATTAAAATTAATATTATTTTGTTAGTCTTGCATGTATAAATTGAATTAGACAGCTAAAGATACGAGGGTGTATCAATAAGTAACGCATCATGTGTCTTAAAAACTTTACTAATGAACATATAACAACAGCAACAGCCTGAAATGTCCTCTACACAAAAATACCGTTTAATATAGTCACCACGGATTAGCACACATTTTCATCATTTGATAACCAAGGCATCAAAACAATTTTGGTGAAATTCAGGGTTTTGCTTTTGACCCATGAATTGATCCAGCAATTATTCCTTGGGCAGAGCAATACGAGACGTTCAATGCATCAGCAGCATTTTGAACTGTTACGCGTCTGTCTCCTTAATTCAATTTGTCAACACGTTCTCGATTTGCATCTGTGATTGTTATTGTCGTTCGGCTGGTTCTCAATTTATCTGCAATTTCCGTTTCTACGTTTCCAAACGTCTTCACCAAACGCAGGCGTTCCTGATGTCATTGATAGTCCAGTAACTGTGAAAGAAATAAAATTTAGAGAAATTGAGGCATTACTTATATATTCACCCTCGTATTTAACTCATGATTGATTTCATCCGAAAAAAAACATTATTGCGGGTTGAGATATCCACTGTTAAAAAAATTGCAGCATTCTGTCCAGTCATTCGACCGTTTTTTGAAAAAACGGTTTCATAACCGTAATTTAACTGTATTGTGACCATAAAATGGCCAATAATATGGTCAGAATAGTGTTAAATTACGGTTGTGTAACCGTTTTCGGAAAAAATACGGTCAAATGACTGGACAGAATGCTGCACATGTTTAACAGTGTCTGATAAATACACTTAAAAAACTACTCGCAAGCGTATCGGAAAAATAGCAGCGGTCAAAGAAACTTCGATTTTTCTAAAATACTAGCTGACCCGCCCGGCGTTGCCCGGGCCCGTAATAATATTCTTAAATGAATCTGAATTTTTTATCGCAGGTCTGTACAGAGAGGGGCGGATGGAGACGGTGCAAATTACCAGGGCCCGACTCTTGTTCAGATTCAAAGTTGTGTAAAGTCAAAGGTTAAGTTTTTTAATTTTTATATGTCTCATACTTTAAACTTTTTTATTCCAAATTAACTGATGAATTTAATTAAAATTTAATGATATATTGTCAATAATTTCATTTTTTATTTAAAATCTTTATATGAAAAAGCAATTACAAATACAACATAAAGTGCAATACTGAAAAAGAAATAATAAAATTGTAAGCAAATATTACTATATAGATTTTTTTTAAAGTACCATCCAGCAAACTTATTTTCTAATAGAGTAAAGCGTGTTTATAACGGAATCTTGAAATAAAGGGAAAAAAAAATCCAGCTCTCCCCTCCCCCCCCCCAAAAAAAAAATGCTATTATGCTTTGATCAATTTAAATAACCTGCATAAAACGGAATTTATCACTGATCGTTTTCGTTTCCGTCTAAACAGGTTTTATTGTATCTTACTTCTGAGGACCCCGTAATAATATTCTTAAATGAACCAGAAATTCGTATCGCAGGTCCGTACAGTCAAAACTGCCTGTCCGTACAAAATTACTTTTTAGGTTATGACAACATTTTGTAAACTTCTTGCTGCTGTTTCATTCGCATTTCCAATACAGTGCTTTGCAGAAATTGCACGTTTCACCCACAGTTATGCATGCCCCGGAACGTTTAAATCAGTAATTTGGATTTCAGAAGCAACGCGTGCATGCTACAGTTATTAAGCCTATTTTGTCGATCGTTTAATGGCGTTCTCGATCAATTCTATTTGAATTTCGAATATATTTCGATTCGACTCGAATTCGGCTTCTTCTTCACTTTCAAGCATTCACCGAGATTTTTTACGGGCATTTCAAATGATATTTTGAAGCTACATAATTGCAGCGAAAGATATTGCACCGAAAAAGCGAAACGTAAACAAACCCGATCGCCCTAAATCCTGTCAAGGACTCTTAAACAATAACCAATCCGATATGTTTCTCGGGCGTTGCCATTAAACAATAACAATAATCGCGATTTCTGTGCCACGAACGTTAGCGTAATATATATATAGATATTTTTTTTCGGGGAGGTGCGGTCGTAAAGATAAAGAATGCTTTTCTGAATTGTGGATAACTGAGAACTGGTTAGTGTGTTTTTCGAAACTTATATTATTATATTTACGTAGATTATGAAACCTTTTTTTTCTTTTTTTACAATGCAGGTATAAAGTTATTTATGCATAAATTTTATTTTCATACATAATAAAAGCAGTTAATGTGACCGTGGACGTTTAAAATTTCTATCAATTTTCAAAATAGATATTTGAAATTTTGTGCAAATATACATTTCACCCATAAATATATAGAACACCTTAAAAGAAATTTCCAATCTTATAATTTAAAGATATTTGAAAAATTAAAAATTTTAAACAAAATTTTAAAATGCTCCTTGTGTCGTAATTGTTGAGATATATCCTCAAATTTTGATTATAATCATGCAAAACTCTATTACAAACAAATCTGTGTATCGATTTTTTAATCCCTTAAATTGTTAAGTTTTTAGAGATATTTTTCTGAATTCCATATCGATTTTCATCAAAATTTTACCTTATAATAAGATAAAAATCAAATTTAATTCGCTTAATGAAGTAGCGTCATAAAAAAACTCATGCACAGTTTCGTTTTAAACAATATCAGGCTTCTTTCTTATCAGTTTCAAATTAAGTAGCAAGGAGCATTTCAAAAATTAAAAAAAAAAAATCTGAAACATTAGTACTGAGAAAAACAGATTTAAATTATATTAAAAGGCCAAAAAAAGTGTGTGCATTCAATTAAAACATTTGCAACTTTGCGTAAAATAATCGCAAATCCAAGCGGTTTTCCACTTATGACGTAGTACAAATTGGAAAATAATAATACACACAAAAAGAAATGCCAATTTCGGGGTGAAATTTGCTCAAATAAAGGTCCACGGCCCCTTAAACATTTAGATCGTCAATACTTTGTGAAAAATTTCGTAATGGAAATTCATGTCTGCTTATTTGAAAGATACAGTGTGCCCGAACATTTCTGGACACATTTTAAAATTCAATGTAAAATCAAGTAACTGTCGTGCAGAGAAAAGTTTTCTTCAAGCTAATGAAAATAATTAATTCCAAATTTCGGTCATAGATGGCGCCAATTGTTCGTAAGTTTGCTTTCAAACATCCATTTTTTCTAATTTTCAAATTATTAGGTTGAACAAAAAGTTCTGGGAAATTTTTAATCTAACTGTTACCAGAATTTGTATCGTATATAGGAGTACTAGTGGTATATCTATAGGAGTTCAGGAATTTCGGTTCCAAAATGCCTACTGAACAATATGATTTGGGTGTGTTGATCCTGCATTATTGAAGAAAAGGTCTAACGATTCTGAAAGTCGTCGATGATATTAATGAGGGTGAAGTTGCTGGTACGGCGACAAACTTCGTACTTCCAGGAAATCCGGAATCTGGCAGAAAGTCGTGAACTATGATGGTCTTTGAAGAATAGTCCTTGTTGCTTTTGTTGTTAATTTGCGCATAACAACGCAACTTTCAAAAATTTCCCAGAACTTTTACCTCAACCTAGTACTTTTGTTGTTGTGACACAGAAATAAAGACCTATCTATGACCGAAATTTGGAACTAATTATTTTCATTTTTTTAAAGGAAACGTTTCATCTTGAGAAGAAATTTAGTCCAAACGAACTCCTGTATGACAATTACTTGATATTTTTTAAAAAATTTAAAATGTGTATGCCCTGTGTTATGAAAATGTGTAAACTTTATCACGGAGATTCAAAGGAGAGTTTGCCGAACATCCCTTTAAACGTAGAGGATAAAAACATGCACCAAATACCAAAATGTTTTAAAATCTCGTAAAGATTTAATACGTGATATTTTTTTTTTTACAAGAGAAAACGTTATGTTTTGTTGTCTGGTCCTAGAAAACGCAAATCGGATGGTCTAAAAGTCAGGAACATTTTTTTAAATTAATATTTAAAAAACGATTAAACATAGAAAAGATGAGGTTTGAACCGAACAGGTGAAAAAAGGCGGTTTTTTCATGATAAAAAGAAAAACGAACTATTGAATAGATTTTTTTATTATTCAAATTCTTGAAGTTGCAAGTAAGCTTACAATTGTTCAATGCTCTGTCCACCAATGGACGACAAGCATTTCCGACGTCATACAACGAAAGGATAGATTATAGCTAATCAGCTTCGCGATTTTCACCACAAGCGTTCACCAAAAGCCAATCAAGTACTGCAATGCTTGTGGATGCAATTGCGATCTCCGCCCTGTGCGTGTGGTCAATTGGCAATACTGTTGTCAGATGAAGCACAACAACATTATACAACATTTATTTCGGTCTGGCAGGCACATATTGGCAGATAAAATATTTCAATGTTGGGAATGGTGGTGGTTTCAAGCATTCTTTTTCTCCAAACATTATTATTTTTTCAAGCATTGATTTTAACATTCGTCATAAGAAATCCTGCTCCTTTCCCATCCGTTCAGTGGAAACCGCATCCGTATTCGTTTATCTTTATTCGTTTGCAAATTATTAATTTTTTAAAATTATTCCTGGGTTTTGGATAACCTGGCATTTCCTTTTCTATTGGAAGAAATCACTGAAAATTAGTAAAACTCAAATTATTTAATATCCGTAAATATTGTTAATACAGAATATTTTATTTTTGCTAAGTATAAATTCTCGCATTATTATTTTTTTATTTATTATATGCATTTCAAGAAGAATTATGATGAATATATGTAATTCTAGCTTCCAACGTAACAGGCAATATCTTATGATGGTTTAGTGCGACTAAAGCTGTCTATTTCTACTTACACTTCTTTTAGCACAATGATTTCTCATGACTATAGTCAAAAAAGCAATTCACATGATAACGAATTTGTATCAAAGCAAAATAAAAGGAGAACAAAATTAATATGTACATTTTTTTTTAATTATATGTTCAGAGTTCTTTTAGTTCGAGAAAATAATCAAGAAGTAAATTGTCTGAGAAAGGTGAAGATTGTAATTAAAACTATCTCGAAACATTCCTTTAGTTAGTAAGTTCTGACTTGTACCAATTATAATAACTTATAAATATAAAAAGTTTGCATACGTGTTTATTTCTTTGGCATAGGATCGGAATTCGTAGTTTCCCTATAAATTGATGGCTGGAAATATCCATCATGGACTAATATTTATTAGCTCAATAGAACATCGCTAGTAAATACAACATTCGCCACAATTACTAGTTGATCTTATTGAATAGGATTATTCACGGCATTTCACCGCTTTAGCTTTTAGTAGCGCCAAACCATAAGCTACATATTTAGGCGATTGTAATTAAGTTCTTAATTGTTATTATGATGGTTTAACTTCCGAGTGCCAGGTGTAGACATACCTATAACGTTCATTGTCAATAAGAATACTATTTTCAAATATATTCCTTGCCATACATAACAGCGGGTAGAAACCAGTTTTTCGCATTGACGAAAAATACAGGGTGCATCATAAGTCTTTATACAAATGGTTGAAGTGGTAAACCGATAGAAAAGCGATGCCACTAATGAAGGAAGAACGGATTGACATTATTCTAATAGATGTGAATGTTACCTACCTGATGTAATGCGTACCTTCAATGCAATGCACAAAATGTAAAACATCAATGACACTGTGGCAAAACATAAAAAAATGCAAAAGAACAGGTTCCTGTGCCGCTGCAAGAATCACTGGAGGACAAAATACCTAAACGTACCACATTAGCCTGCCAACAAATAACAGGAGAAACATTGTCACGTGTTTGCCAAAATTGGTTAGAGGGACTGTCATCGTGTGCCGAGAGGGAAGCGAGACATGTTTAACATATCCTGTAAATATAGCAACATATACCAGTTTACGAATAAAATAAACATTAATAACCACTTTTATCATTTGCATAGGTACTTAAGACTCACTCTGTATTACAAAAACATATCAACAAGTTATAAATAAAAGAGTGATGCTCGCAAAGATAAAGTTGTAACATTAGATTTGCCGTAAATGTCACAAAAATTGTGTTACATCAACAGAGTCACAACAACGGTTACAACAATACACTCACACCCCTAAACACAACAGTGGTTAAAACAGAAGTCACTATTATGGTTACAACAATTGAGCTACATCTATAGTGTCCTAATAGTGCTTTCAAGAATTGCTTTACATCAATAGTCACAAGAGTGTTTACAAAAGCTGATTCACAACATTAAGTATAAAAAAAAGTGTCGCACAATAGTCAAAACATTGTACCAAAAATCTGAACAATTTAAATAATAGATACATAGCAGTTGTTACAACAATAGGGTTACAGTAAAAGAGTCAAAATAGTAGTTAGAACAATAGAGTCATACCAATAGAGTTGAAACACTGGTTATAACTATTGCGTTACATCAATAGTCACAAGAGAGGTTACAATAGTAGAGTCATTACAATAGTTATAACAATAGAGTTACACAAATGGAATCGAAACAGTAGTTACAAAAAATAGAGTCGACCCAATAGAGTTACAACAATCGTTATGACTATTGTACTACATATATCGTCAAAACTGTAGTTACAGCAGTAGAGGCACAATAATGGTTAAAACAACAGAGCTACAAGAATGGTTACAACAACATAGTTACAAGAATGACTATAATATTAGAGTTATACTTATAGAGTGACAACAGGGACTGCAAAAATATAGTCGTAACAATCGTTACAACAATAAAGTTGCACCAATAGTGTCACAGCACTTGTTACAAGAGTTGTGTTACATTAATACAAACAACAGTGATTACAATAATAGATTCACAACAATGGTTACAAAAATAGAGTCACAACAATGGTTAAAATATTATAGTTATAAGAATAGCCACAACAATGGTTACAGCAATATAATCATTACAATTGTTAAAACATTAGTGTTGCACTAATAGAGTCACAATAGTTGTTACAACAACATAATCATAACAATTATTAAAACGTTAGAGTTACACTTATAGTGTCACAAGAATATTTATACCAATGGTTTCAAATTAGAGTTACCGTAATTTTGTCACAACAGTAGTTACAACAGTTATGTTACATCAATAGAATCAGAACACTGGTTTCAACAACAGAGTTATAGCAATAGTTACAGCATTATAGTTACACTAACATTAATATAGTCAAAACAGTGGATGCAAAATTGTGTTGCATGAATAGAGTTGGAATTAGATGGATTTAGAAAATAGATTCTTAGTAATAGTTACAACATTTGAGCTAAACTAATACTGTCACAACAGTGGTTTCAACAAATTGTGTTACATTAATCGTTGTAACAGTTGTTAGAACAATTGTGAAACGTTAATAGAGTAACAACCATGGTTAAAACATTAGAGTTATATCAATGGTTACAACAACAAAATGACATCAATATAATACCAACAATGTTTATAACTATTGTGTTGAATCAACAGTCATAACAGTAGTTACAACAGTAAGGATATAGCAATGGTTCCAATTTAGATTTACCCTAACAGAGTCCCAAAAGTGGTTGCAAAAATTGTGTTACATCAATAGAATCACAATACTGGTTTCAACAATAGAGTCATAACAATGGTTACAACATTAGAGATACGAGTGCAAAACAGTGCTACATCAATTGATTAACATTACTATGGTAACAAACATGGTTACAACATTAGAGTCACAACAGTGGTTATAACAATAAGCGCATTCCAACAGAATAACCACAATTGTTATAACTATTGTGTTGCATTAATATTTACAATAGTGGTTACAACAATAGATTCACTAAAATGTTTATATCAATATATTTACACTAATGGGAAATTTTCTGAGATTTCTTATATTAAAATATCCTTTTTTCTGTTCGTAATTTTTGGAAATACTGCTAAATAGTTTTTATACAGTGTTGCTTTTTATCATCCTACTAAAAAAAGTTTTACATTTTTAATTATTATTTTTCTTCTAACAAAAATAGAAATGTGTTTATTTAAACTAAAAATTATTATTATGTTTTTATATTATGTTTAATTTTTTAACATACATTAATATATATATATATATATAAGCAAGGGAAATAAGATGTTAATTATTATATCTGTTAACTAACGATTTATTAAAGAGCACAGTCATTCACTTCTATCACGGTATTTTATTTTGATAAAAGAAATAAGATAAATTTTAATCTCAATATAAAAATAGCATAATCTATTTAAAGAAAATAAATAAAAAAGATGCAATTTATAAGAAGCTTTTAGAAAAGCAAGATACCTAAAGCCAATTCTGGCTTATAAAAATTACAAAAGCTATGGGCTACAGAAGCTATAAGATAATTTTTTATGTTCTTTTCTAGACATTATCTCTATAGTTTTTCTTCTTTATTATGAAGTAATGGCTTTACACGAAACTGCTGATTAATCTTTAGATGAAATATTAAAGAGAAATACCATGTCATTGTTTTTTGAAAAAAGGAAATATGTGACTTATTATTATTAAATGTCGTGTGAAGATATTACGGATTTTATAAGAGATGTAGTTAATGATTATTATAAATCTAGCAGAATGTCAATATGACGTATTACATGCGCAATCTTTGAATTTTTTAATACTTTTGGATTTTGAAAATAAAAAAGAAATCTAATTTTATTCTACTCTAATAAATGGCTAGTGTTGAATAATAATTGAGGATTAGAGGGATTAGCTGCTCCCGGAAATCCCTAAGTCTAATTAACTTAAACCTATGGAAGTTTAATATGTAAAACAGAAAGAGTATTTTCTGCGCTTAATTCCTGGACAATATTCCTTTTTAGGAACATTAAAAAATCGCCGCAGAACCCGAAAATATTGCTATAAATAAAGGAACATAAAAATGCTTAAAAGTCAAAAGTCAAAACGTAAAAAAATTTCTATATTGGGTTAAAACAATGAAACCGGATAACGTTCACGAATTAACCAATTTATGCCTGAATTTTTGCTTTCTGGAATTCGTTGTAAAAATCACTTATAAATGTTGCAAAATGAACTGGCAAAATACTAAAAAAAAATTATGCTGAAAATTCCTGAATTTCTTTGATAAAATGTAAACGTAATAAATATGGGAATATGTATAATCTGTATTATACAGGATAAATTTATCTGTGCATAACGTTGATGTCTTTTTCGAATGGCAATACTGCCCGGTGAAATTTTGGTTTTCCAATTTTCGCTTCTGCAATTTTTTAATCTTCTAAACATAGCGCATTTTCAATTTTTACACCGTTGTATAGGGGAAAAATTCTACTTTCAAATGCAATTTGTTTGAAAAGTATATCTTAATGGACTGATTTATTATGGTTTATAAAATAATTTTCAAGCATGATTTTTTAAATTTACTTCCATCGCTTCGTTACTAAATAATAATATCAATTTGCACTTAAAAATAAAAGTTGTTCAGAAATTGCCTTAGGCTAATTTTCCACAATGAAATTAAAGCTTCATCAATAAATAAATAAAAGAATAATATAAGAAAAAAAATCATGAATTTAACATATATGTATTCGAATAATTTAAAATTTGCAGAGCCGAATTGGGAAAAACATGTGCTCTCAAATGTAATTTTTCTGAAATAGATAACTTTTGAAATAGAATTGCTAGGCAACTACTAAAGTAAAGGGGAAAAATAATCTATATACGGTAGAACCTCGATTATCCGAAGTAATTGGGACCGACCCTCTTTCGGAAAATCGAAATTTTCGGATAATCGAGAATGCTTCAATTTTGCGATTAAAGAGAAATATATGCAATATTTCTTATTATGGTAACAAGTGCTTAATAAAAATAAAGCAATAGCAAAATAGAAACAAGAATAAATGACCCGAATTTTAATTTTGAAAATAAGTACCTTTTACATATATCACTATGGTTTGAAAAAAAAATGTTTTGCTTGTCACAGTTTCGATTTCTTTTGTTTTGAAGCTCTATCACGCAGTTTTTTAATATTATTAGTTCACCAGTATCACAGTCTTTCTGCTGCTCCAGCCATGCCAAACCTTTTGTAAAACATTCAAAAGTTTCAGAATTGCTCATTTGTTCGTTTTCTTCGTTCCACTCCGTAGCTTACGGGAGCTCAAGTTAAATTCAAAGGAACTCAACGAAAAGGAATCAAAAATTTTTATATCTACTCATAGTTCAGAAAGGACAACTTGCACATAAGGAATATGATAGTTAAATAATAAGAAAAAAAACTCTAAAAATGGATTTTGCACACAAGGAATGCGATAGTTAAAAAAAGGGGGCTTTAAAAATGGATTTCGTTAAACTCAGAGCTTCGGTTAAAAGAGGTTCTACTGTATTTCAAATAAGGACATTTTTTAGACATCTTCCCTGAATTTTCTACAGAACCAATTTTACTGATTTTTTTTTTTTTTTAATGAAATCTTTTCATTTATAGATGTGCCTGCACTAGCTATTTTTCTAAATGAATAATTTAAAATTAATTTGAAATGTTTTTTGTGAATTTTTTTTTAAATGCTAGCAATCGTATTACTTCCACTGTTATAAAATTTTTACACTGTTATACAGAGAAACAATGGGCTTTATTTATCCTTATTGCATGTATTTTCCCATTACCATTAAAAATTTCGCATTACCACAGATCTACGGATTCTTATCTATACTGAACTAAAGAATATACATCTTAGTATAGCTTTTAAATAGATAATAACGATAATGCATTTTTTTCAATTAGTGCTATCAATAGAAATTCCTTTTCTATTGATGATATATGTTTTATAATACAGATCTACGGATTCTTATCTATACTGAACAAAAAATATACATCTTAGTATAGCTTTTAAATAGATAATAACGATAATGCATTTTTTTTTACTTAGTGCTATCAATAGAAATTCCTTTTTTTTAACATTTACAGTTTCAGAATTTGCATATAAGTTTTTATGTTTCATTGCAAATAATTTTTTTAACTTTATTTTAAAAGTTTTCGTTTTTATTCTGTCCCGAAATATGGCTTTATTTATGCTACTTTTTCTTATAACAATAATTATTATTCTTACTATATTTATTTTTTTATTTTATTGAACTACAAGCATACGACTTGTGTGCTTGACCTGGGAGCTCGCTTATAAATTCCACACAAAGAGTGAGTGCAATGGAACCAGCGGGAATCGAACCCACAATCTCTTACGCTTGACAGCGATTAGCAGACTGGTGCTTTGACCATCCAGCCACAGAGATCCTATTCTTACTATATTTAATATCAAACGTGACATGATGTCTAATGTAAATAGTTTTTTATTTGCATAAAGTCACGTGATATCCTCAATAATCACCTTATATCTCGCAAATGCAGATTACAACTTTGACCTGGCATACTATTTGACATTTCGCTTTTCATGCAGCATAAAAACCGTAATAGAGTTTGCGTGTAGTATATATTTTGAAATATATATTTTTTTATTTACAACATAAATTTTAAAAAAAGTAACAGTGTTGTAAAAGTTACTTCCGAAAATTTTGAAACAACTTTGATAAAAAAGGCTGACAGGGGAATAATTTTTCCAAAATACTTTATAGTCTTAGCATCAGAGCTATTTCTCTGAGAGTTTAAAGATGATAAACAAGAACATTAAAGCTAGTAATGCTTAACGATGTTTAGAGGTGATTAAAAATATTTTAAGACACTTTTTATTTCCCCTTCATAAGAAAATATTGTGTCTGGTGTAAATATATAACACTGAGTTAACTGCGTTTTATGACATTGCAATCTACACTATATGGCCTTTATTGACTGGCAACTTTCAATTTTAGACATTTTATCGAATATTTAGAAATATACTTGACAGATTTTTCTGGAATTTCAGGATTAAAAAGAACAGGTATGACCTCATATTTAGCAATGTCGATTTGTGAAGGGGGGGGGGGGGCAATTAGGGGCCAACAAAAAATCAAAGAAAAAGTAATACGTGGGATCACCCTATAAAATAAAATGCACGAAATGATCTACCGCTACCGAATATATAATACATACCGAGAACAACTAAAAATTTGCTCACTCTAACGACAATATCTTTCTGAATTTTTACGATATTTGACTAGATTTCTTTTAATAAGTTGCTCCATAGAGTTGACTATAAAATTATGTAAAATGTTCCTTGTTATCATTATGTTATTATCATATTTGATGAACATTAAACAATCGCATAATGTAAATAAGATAATCAAATAAACATTTTACAAAAACATACAACATTTGAAAAATTAGTTTTAGCAGTTGCCGTCCATAGCCAAATATGTATTCTAATACTTTTGATCACCCCTGTACTTGATCTATAGGTTGATATACATACTATATAATGAGAAAATTTACTTTAGCAAGAAAACGCATAAGAGGTTGAAATTTCTCTTCAGAAGTTTATACTAATAGATGGAAACATACACGTTTGTTAAGCACTGTAGTTTAACTAGTATCTTTATTACACTCCAGTATTTAGCTAAAATTTAATTCAAACTAAAACACGCTTAAAACTACTGAAATTACATTTCCAGACATTATCATCCATAGATGGCTATGTATCCAATTCTTTCCGTGTCCTTGTTTATCATATTTTATCTATATTCTACAAACATTTCTTAGTAAACTGAATGCAGTTCAGCGTAAAAATGCATAACTCATTTAAAAACCATCTTTAAGTGATTTACGCTCATACTCAGTAACTTTCTTGTGTAGCCCTGTATATCAGCTATATCATTTATACACACCATATAGTATGCATAAATAAAGGGAAACTAAAAAGCGCATATCATAGTTAATAATGCATTTCCTCCCATCATCGCTAATATACAGTACTTCGGATAGAATATAACCTTTGAAATCTTTTGTGTGCTCCCGTAAATGCTATGCAATTCCTATTATACATGAAATAAGTTATAATAAACCTCAGCGAAGTATAAGAATTTCATTATATATGAAACAGTTTAATATGATTAAAATACGCCGCAATCAATTCATCCCTATACCATTATGTAATGGAATTTTTTTGTGTGGCCCTGTAAATGAATAATAATTATTTTTTGCCCCGCATATTCCACAGAATGCATATTCCAGTGCACTTCTTAAATGTATATAAATTTTATTATGCTTTAAATAATAGCTGTTGTAACATCTTTAAAGTTCATTTGAAACGATTTTTTCCCATTGGCCGTAATGTAGTAGAATAGTTTTGACTGTCTATGTAAATAAACTATTCATGCTACAAATTTCATTTGGAATAGGGTTTGAGCTATTGTAATCGTCAATAACATCCAAAAATTTCAAGGTAATCTGAGTATATTTACAAAAGTTAGGACGTGGTCAGCGGGTCAGACGGCCAGACAAACCGAAGTCATAAGCACTTTTCAAGATTGCTGGGAAGTGTTAAAAAATCCCTGTTGGGCGGCCTGCAAGCGCAGGTAGATTTAGAAGTTAAGAACTTATTTCACCAACAAAAACTAAATCATGATTACAGATAAACTCACTTTAACAATTTAATCTTACCGCTTTTGACGAGTTTTTAATTTAATTTTATATAACAGCTGGTTTTATTAGAAACATGTTAAGGCAGTATTAAATAAATATTTTTCCATGCTCAACAACTCGAAATTTTCTGACGCATTTTCAGATTAATTTTTAAAAGGGAAAAGATGAAAGTTGCTGACGTGATTTTTTAAGAGATTTATAAGCGACCTATGTGTTTATTTTTCGTTCAATTAATTAGAACTTGATTTATAAACAATTATTTTCTAAGTAAGACAACACTAGCGGGTAAGACCGAGCTAAGCTCGGTCAAAATTAGCCTTGAGTTTAATTCGATATTTCGTTCTCACTGTATAAATCTTTCTGCTTAGATAAAATTGGCATGATCCTAAGCCATAGGGACCCACTAACCGAATTTATTGAGCACACGACCTAACCAATGCTCTTCTCGAACCCGAAAACGATAGAATACAAAATTTAGTCAAAATCGCTAAAGTCATTTTATAGGTAAAATTAGCTTGGCACACGGTAACTTGAAAAGCACCTACTAATCTAAATTTATCGAACATCTGACCTACCCCAATGGTCTTCTTGTGCTAGGAAACGGTGTAATAAGAAATTTTGTCGTTTGAGCCATTTTTTAGATAAAATTAGCTAAACCTTGACCCATAGTGACCCAAAATGACTGGTTAGTCGAATTTTCTTGAGCATGCGACCTAGACTAATGGTCTTCTCGAACCCGAAGACGATAGAAAACAAAATTTAATCAAAATCATTAAAGCTGTTTTCTAGATAAAATTAACTTGACCCACAGTGACCCAAAAATGAACCATTAATCGAATTTTCTGGAACATGTGACATAACCCAATGATCTTCTCGTGCCCGGAAACAGTATGATACAAAATTTTGTCAAAATCGTTTGAGCCTTTTTTAAAGATACAATTAGCTTGACCCACAGTGACCCAAAAATGACCTACTAATTGAATTTTCTTGAACATGTGACTTAGCTCAATGGTCTTCTCATGCCCAGAAACCGTATAATACAAAATTTAGACAAAATCTTTTGAGTCGTGTTTTAGATACAAATAGCTTGGCCCACAGTGACCCCAAAATGACCCACTAATCGATTTTTCTCGAACTTGTGACTTAGCCCAATGGTCATCTCACGCCCGGAAACGGTACATTAAAGAATTTTGTCACAACGTTTTGGGCCTTTTTTTAGATTCAATTAGCTTGACCCTGACCCATTATGATCCAAAATGACCCACTAATCAAATTTTCTTGAACGTGCGACCAAGCCCAATGGTATTCTCGCGCCGGAAAACTTTAAAATAAAATTTAGTCAAAATCGTTAGAGCCGTTTTTTAGATAAAATTGGCTTGACCCATAGGGACCCAAAAATGTCCCCTTAATCAAAATTTCTCGAACATGTGACCTAGCCAATAGTTTTCTCGTGCCGAAAAACGGTTGGATATAAAATTTAGTCAAAATCGATTGAGCTGTTTTTTAGATATAATTAGCTTGACCTTGACCCATTATGACCCAAAATGACCCACTAATCGAATTTTCTCGAACTCGTGACCTAGCCCAATGGTATTCTCGTGTCCGAAAATGCTAAATTAGAAAATTTTGTCGAAATGTCTTAGGCCTTTATTTGTATTCAGTTAGCTTGACCCTGACCCATTCTGACCCAAAATGAGCCACTAATCGAATTTTGTTGAACATGCGATCAAGCCCAATGGTATTCTCGTGCCCGAAAACGAGAATACACGTTTTCCTCAAAATCGTTAGAGCCGTTTTCTAGATAAACTTTGCTTGACCCAAAAATGACCCACTAATCGAATTTTTTCTAATATGTGACTTATCCCATTGGTCTTCTCGTAATCAAAAAACGATAAGATACAAAATTTATTCAAAATCCATTCAGCCGTTTTTTAGATATAATTAGCTTGACCTTGACCCATTATGACCCAAAATGACCCACTAATCGAATTTTCTCGAACTCGTGACCTAGCCCAATGGTATTCTCGTGTCCGAAAATGCTAAATTAGAAAATTTTGTCGAAATGTCTTAGGCCTTTATTTGTATTCAGTTAGCTTGACCCTGACCCATTCTGACCCAAAATGAGCCACTAATCGAATTTTGTTGAACATGCGATCAAGCCCAATGGTATTCTCGTGCCCGAAAACGATAGAATACACGTTTTCCTCAAAATCGTTAGAGCCGTTTTCTAGATAAACTTTGCTTGACCCAAAAATGACCCACTAATCGAATTTTTTCTAATATGTGACTTATCCCATTGGTCTTCTCGTAATCAAAAACGATAAGATACAAAATTTATTCAAAATCCATTCAGCCGTTTTTTAGATATAATTAGCTTGACCTTGACCCATTATGACCCAAAATGACCCACTAATCGAATTTTCTCGAACACGTGACCTAGCCCAATGGTAGTCTCGTGTCCGAAAATGGTAAAATACAAAATTTCGTCAAAATCATTAGAGCTGTTTTTTAAATAAACTTTGCTTGACCCAAAAGTGTCCCACTAATCGAATTTTCTCTAATATGTGACTTATCCTATTGGTTTTCTCGTAATCCAAAACGACAGAATACAAAATTTAGTCAAAATCGTTAGAGCCGTTTTTTAGATAAAATTGGCTTGACCCATAGTGACCCAAAAATGACCTACTAATCGAAATTTCTCGAACATATGACCCAGCCCAATAGTTTCCTCATGCCGAAAACGGTTGGATATAAAATTTAGTCAAAATCCATAGAGCCGTTTTTTAGATATAATTAGCTTGACTGTAACCCTTTATGACACACTAATCGAATTTTCTCGAACACGAGACCTAGCCCAATGGTCTTATCGTGCCCGAAAATGGTAAAATACAAAATTTCGTCAAAATCGTTAGAGCCGTTTTTAAGATAAAATTTACACACACACACACACATACACACACACACAATTTTTGCTCGCATTATAGTATAAGATTTATAGTTTCCAACACAATCGCTTCGAGAAATTCGGTTCAAAATGCGCACTTTGACATCATTTTTTGTAATATATTCTGCCTCTAGCAAAAAATAGACCTTTACAGCACATTATATAGTTTCTGAATAAGAGAACCTACCAGTTGGATGCGTTTGAAAGCAAAAATGAATTTAAAAATGAGTCAGAAAATAAGAAGTTTTGAATTGAGTAATACGATATTTTTTTCTTCAACTGCTATGTATTTTTTACTTTGTTTTTGCTGTAAGAATTGGTGAAACCAAAAACTTGCCGGTATAAAGTTTATAGATAAGATTCAGGAGATGTATAATAAATTTAAGGGGATTAGATATCTTGAGAATTGACGAAGTTATGAATTTTCCCCCCAAAAAAACCGATTTCTTTCGCCCTTTGAGCCCATTTTTAAATTATCAAAAATCTGTCCTACATAAAATGACTATTTTTAGAAATAATAAAAACCTTAAACTAGTCGATATGTATTATAATTAAGAAGTTATGGTGTTTTTTTTGTTTTTTCACAAAACCCCTCGCTATTTCCACCCACTTGGTCCGATTTTACCCATTAACGAACTTGACCCAGTTTTTCTACCCCTTGATTTTATGTATCACTTTGGAAGAGATTTGTGCAGAATTATGGAAGTTATCGTGTCCATAAAAAGTTATATAGATAGATAGATATATAAAGCTTTTTAGTGAAGGTGGTATTGGGTTCTAGGGGTCATGATCGGTGTAGATCTGCAAAAATGTTTCCGAAATTCCAACATAGAAAGAATATAATAGGTAGTATTTCATACGAAATCTACCTAAAAAGAGAGAAGCCTAAAAATCAGGCTCTGACATAGTTATTGCAGCGCCATGTATCGCTGCTATTTTGAACTAAAATCAAGAATCGCAGTAAAAAAGCAATTCCTGACATCTTACATAACCCTGATGCAAGAATTATATAACAGCTGTCACCATTGGTAATTTATTCAATTTTAAAATCAGTCAGAAAAATTTTGACACCTGGTATTTTTACTTATATACTACACTGGTGTCCAAAATTAAGGACTAGTCACAAAATACTTATTTTTAAGTAAGCGAATACTCAAAAGGAAATAATATAATTCAAATAATTACTATCCCTATAGCACAGCCAGTCCATACAGCATCTCATTCATGTCACACATGGTCACAAGTGTCACAGTCACTACGGTGAAACAAAAAGTAGGAAATTCCACCCGTCTCATTTTGCGTCTCAAATGATCACTATATGCGACTCCACTGAGACGTCAATTTGACTGCTGCTTTGTGACGAGTCACCAGGTGACTTTACAATGTAGGTACGTTGTGGCTCTCATGTGACTGTCATTTTTAAACTCAATTTCAAAGTCATCATGAACGTTGTATTATGATAAGACACCAAATAATATCACATTACTGTCACATTGTGACATTTTACAAAAGAGCACAATGGTGACTTCACAGTAGTATCTCTGTCACCTGAAAGTCATCATGTGACTTTAATGTGGCATTATTTAGTAACTTATCACAATGCAGCGTTCACGATGACTTTGAAATTGAGTTTGTAGATGGCAGTCACATGAGAGTCACAATGTAACTACATTGTAAAGTCACATGGTGAATCGTCACAAAGCAGCAGTCACAGTGACGTCTCAGCGGAGTCACATATAGTGATCATTTGAGACTCATAATGAGATGTATGGAATTTCTTATATTTTTGCTTCACTGCAGTGACTATGACACTTGTGACCATGTGAGACACGAATGAGATGTTACATGGACTAGCTGTGCTGTAGTGATAGTAATTATTCGAATTATATTATTTCCTTTTGAGTATTCGCGTACTTGAAAATTAGCATTTTGTGATTAGTCCTTAACTTTGGACATCAGTGTAATTGTTCTACCTCTCTAACCGAAACAACCTAAAATCTTGCGAGGGTGTAAGAAACATAATTTAAACATTAAGAAGAATTGTAAAAATAGGTTTCCATATTTGAGTGTGTTGAGGATTTCAAATGAAATTTATTTCTTTTTAATGAACATAAAATTATTCATTATTACTTCAGTAGAAATTCAATTTCTTCTAAATCAATATTCGGAGAAATCTTTGCTTTTCGTTCATTATTAATGGATTTCTATTATCATAAATACTTGCTCTAATGATTATTATCACGAAAGACATTATAATTCAATTTTCGTGAAAAGGGACACCTTGTAATCACTCTGAATTTTACTTCTATTAATCATTATTCTTAATGAATCAGTATGATAATGGTGTCTTTATAAATGCGTGAAACTGATCATTAATTTTCCATTCAAAATTTACTATCCCCACATAATAGAGACGACAAACCAATAAAAACCAAAAGGAACTCATCTTTTCATTCCATTGAATAATATTTTCGAATGGTTAGTTGTGATATATAATGTTGACAGATGCATGGATGTACACGTGTAAATATACAGGGTACATAAGAATGTCCCTTTGTCCTGAAATAACTCTTATACGGATGAATATAGATTTATTACAGATTATTCTGTATTTATCTACCTTTAGCAAAACGCCTATACGCTATTATGTGTGTGTGATGGAAGTATCTATAATGCTGAAATTTGAAATAATCTCGAACTATGACCATATCTTGAAAACTATGGGAGACATAAGCGAAAAAGCGGAAAAAAGAAAGTAAATTTCGGAAATGCAAAGCGATTTAGATATAGAATGAAATGTCATATTACATGCGGAAACAAGTTCTTCTAAAGTACTGAAATGTTTTATATTCCATAAATAATCATAGGCTTATACCTTTCTAATCACTTGTATAAGCGTGACTTTATAAAGCAGAGGCATTTTTACTATAAAACGAAACCATCTAAACAAGGTACAATTTGTTTGAATCAGAATGTTCAGTATTATCAAGATGTACACCATTGGCAGCGTGTATGGTGTATTGTTGCCGATGTTGGACGCATTGACCACGCTTAACTCGGTTTCATGAAATTGAAATAAATTGTACATTTGAACTTTATTAGTAAATATATGCATCTGTCTTATAATTTTATACTTTTTCACGTGGTTTGTGAGTATTTAAGCCACTTATATAAATGTAGAACTGATTAAATATGGAAACATTAACATTTAAGCGATTCAAATAAATTATTTTACATATTAGACATTATTTCACACGAAATAGAAGAAGCTCTATACTATTTTATTTGACTTTATTTCGCTACTCTCATAATTTCCCAGATAAGGTTAATAACTTCCTGATTTTACCACTAGGAGGCTCTGCCGATGAGAGCATATGATAGCAACAGTCGTTTTACTGTTATATAGATACTTGTGTCATAATTATAGATTTATCCATTGAAGTATTACACCTTTCAGAGACAATCATCTGCAGGCTGTTTATATGTGTATTTACGTAATTGTATGGTTTGGTGTTCTCGAATAAGTATACCGTTTTCGTCCAAAATTCTAAATTCATAAAAAATTCACGTAACGAAGTAGTTTTCTTGAATTTCTGAAAGAATGTCATAGACTTAAACGGAGCATCGGGTCGCGTACTACTGACGCTCATCGAGAAAGAGCTACTAATATTTTTACGGTTCCATACTTAAAGAGTAAAAACAAAACCATTATCTGATCACCCATATGTCTTTCAGTCCGTCTGTCACAACCATTTTGCTCGTAAACTATGAGCCGTGCAAGGTTCAAATTGGCTGAAATAATAAACGTTATTGACTCACATATTTATAGATTATTAACCATTCATAAACATATTTAGGAAAAATGCAGAGAGGATAATTAAGTTCCCTAAAAAACATGTTTTTCTTCGTTTATGGTGCGGTGTATCGTTAGAAAGCTTTCGTAATACCGAACTCAAAATTTCATTATTTTTAATTTTAGGTATTATATTTTCAGAGCTTTCGTAGAAAATGTAATGTCAAAATATGCCCTCCCCCTCCTCTCTTTCCGAAACTACTGAAACTAAAATTCGGGGTAGTAGAAGTTAGTTGAAACCTTGCAGGAAAACTATAGCAATAACCCTAGGTCGCATAGTTTTCGAGAAAATCGCAATTTTCTGTTACACACAAATTTCGATTTGCGGGTGTTCAGCAAAGGAGTTGGGGAGCTTTGGAGGTACCTATCGTTGCAGAAGTATCAAGGATTTTTGATAATGATTTTCGAAAATAATTGTCGGTAATCAGCCAAGATATTAACCCTTAAAAACACGGATGGTTTGGTCATACATAAGGACTCGGGCGACGTGTTCTATGCGCCATCGGCTATTAAAGCCTAGATAACAACTTTAAATGATATATTTGTGTAATGTAATGACCAGTTACTAATTAGTTTGTTGTATGAAACCCTCTGTACGCGAGTAATACTCGTACTTAACCAGATATTGCTTTATAAAACGAATAAGATAATACGTGTTAAAAGGATCCAATCTAAATTGTTTTACTGCCATTCGATGAGTTAAATGTGTTTTAAAAAGAATTTTCATTTCTGATTAAACGACAATTTGGGCATAAAGGAAAATATAATAAGAGCAAATATCGATCCTGCGTGCTGTTACGATTATTTTATTGGTGAACAGTGAGCCTTTAAAAAATCAAAAAACGCGACTGCTTAAAAAGCGAATTAATTAATTATTTCTCATCAATGTGAAACTATTTTTTATATTACTTACCTATTTTTTAGGGTTCCGTACTTAAAAAGTAATAACGGAACCATTATAAGATCACTCCTGTGTCTGTCTGTCTGTATGTATGTCTGTAACAGCCACTTTACTCGTAAACTATGGAAAGTGGAAAGTTCAAATTGGGGGAAATAATAAAGACTGTTGACCCACATATTTACAGATTAATAAATATTCATAAACGTATTTAGGAAAAATGTATAGGGGCTAATTAAGTTACTTGAAAAAAGAAATCTTTCCTTTGTATATCGTGTGAAACCTCTCGTAACGCTGAACTCAAAAATACATTTCTTTTAATTTTCGGTATAATATTTTCAAAGTTACGGTCGAAGAGGTAGTGTAAAAATATGTCCCCCCCCCCATCTAAATCCGAATCTACAGAAACTAAAATTCTGAAAAAATTAGAGGTAGTAGACGTTAGTTTAAACCTTGCAGGAAAATTATAGCAATTGCCATAGGTCACTTGGTTTTTGAGAAAATCGCATTTTTCCGTTACGCACAAATTTCGATTTACGGGCATTCAGCAAAGGTGTTAAGAAGCGCTAGAGGTACCTATCGTAGCAGAAGTATAAAAGCATTGTTGATTATGGATTTCATAAAATATCGTCGGTAAGCCGAGATATTAACCGTTAAAGACACGGACGGTTTGGACATACATAATGACAGGGATGGCGTACTCTATGCTCCATCACTTTTAAAGCCTAGATAACAAATGTTAAGGATATATTTGTGTAATGCAATGCCCAGTAGCAGTTTAAAAGCAATAAACATCAAATTGTTAAAAACAGATTAATTTAATCAGAATTAATCGAATAAATACTATGGGATTCGCGACTAGTTTGCATTGAGTGGCTCTCTCAATACACCTACTGTGTCTTTAAAGGGTAACTAAAAACTTGTATTGAAAAACGCGGCACAGACCAAAGCGGCGTTGCTACTTTGCTACCTCCTTTCGAAGCTTAGCAAAATTCCAAATTTAAACTTTGAAAAAGGGTTTTGTTTTAGATACACTGTAAAAAGAAAACATTATTACGACGCTGAATTTAGTTTTATGAAAGGCCAATTGAAGTTTAAATATGCTCTACTTTTCTTGTCAGCGCCGAATGAAATTCATCATGAACAGATTAGAATACGATTTAAATAAGATTTATACAGAATAGCAATATTTGATAGTATTTAGGCTTCATATCTCTTTGAACTTTTAAAGTATACCCATTCATACTTTTCTAGTATATATACAGCTATACCAAACCCTACGTTGTATAGTTTTTACAAGGTCTTATTTTTCTTTAAAAACGATTGTTTTAATAATACTATTCAAAAGTCATATACTTATTGTAGGGAACCCTATGAGAGCGAGTAATTCTCGCACTTGACCGTTTATTTATTTACTTGTATTGATGACTTTTAAGTTGTGTTTTTGCTAGTTCCTATCTATAAACACTGTTTCGATAAGGCCTATAGATCAATATGAAGGTTAGAGTTGCAGTAAAGCTAGAGATCCTACCTACACAAATTCCAGGTTGTATAATATTTAAACAGAGCTTCTGACTATAACATAGTCAATGAAACATCGTCTTTATTTTGAAAGACCTGTCCAAAGGTATGTCACTCAATAGGGTGCGTAAATTTGTCTCGTCTCTACCTCCATTTTATATTTTACGACCGCCTTTTTGAATTTATAAAAACAAAACCTAGCCTATAACCGTCGGATGGTTAAGATGAATCGATAGAGATTTCGTTTATTAAATTCCATCCAGCGGTTGCGATGTTTCGAGGGTATAAAGAAATCCACATACCCAGATACGCGTGAAACACATAATCCTTCTTGGCAGTCGGTTAAAAAGGATCCAATCTAAATTGTTTTACTGCCATTCGATGTGTTAAATGTGTTTAAAAAAGAATTTACATTGCTGATTAAATGACAGTTTGTGCATAAAGGAGAATATAATAAGAGCACAAATCAATCCTGCGCGTTGTTACGATTTTTTTATTGGTGAACATTGAGCTAAAAAAAACATCCAATACATTTTGATGTCAAATTGTTCCAGAAAAAGAGAAAAACAGAAACAGCCACTAAAATTCGAAAACATTCAATGTATGTTTTCGTCTAAATTCTATTTTAAAAAAAAGTTTATTGGATCCTCCGTCCGTCTCATATTAAAACTTTAAGAGTCTCAACAATTTCCAAAACAAACATGTAACTTTAATATCATATTGGTATTCTTCAGAAATTTTATCTTTCTAATATTATACCTTTTGCGTAAAAAGTAACCGGAATTTATCATTTTAAAAATACCACAACAATTTCTTTTCTGTAATTTGGGACCACTGTACCGAGTTGTAATGCGGAGTTTGAGGATCATCTGTGACTTCGTGTGCTGAAAGTAGCTTTTTCGTTTTTCAGACATACTTTAGACTGTTCTGCGATTTTTAGAATGGAAAAATTAGTCCAACAAAGAATTTGCCTTAAAATTTTATTGTTTAAACATTGTTGTTTCGTGTGCAGAAATAACTGAAAATACTTCAGAAGACATACAGTGAATACATATATTTTAAGTCCATTTATTTAATGTTTACCATTGTGTCAAATATCGATAAAATCAAGAAGTTACTGTTTGAAAACCGTCGTATGAGTCTTAGAGAGGTGGCTCAAGATAGCTCACATATCTTTTAAGTCCATGTATTTAACGTCTACCAATGGGTCAAAAATCGATAAAATCAAGAAGCTACCGTCTGAAAATCGTCGTAATAGAGATGTGGCTCAAGATATCTCACATATCTTTAAAGTCCATTTATTTAACGTCTACCAATGAGTCACGCATCGATAAAATCAAGAAGCTACTGTTTGAAAATCGTCGTATGATTATTAGAGAGGTGGCTCAAGATATCTCGCATATCATTTAAGTCCATGTATTTAACGTCTACTAATGGATCAAACATCGATAAAATCAAGAAGCTACTGTTTGAAAATCGTCGCATGAGTCTTAGAGAGATGGATCAAGATATCTCACATATCTTTTAAGTCCATTTATTTAGCGTCTACTAATGGATCAAACATCGATAAAATCAAGAAGCTACTGTTTGAAAATCGTCGCATGATTCTTAGAGAGGTGGCTCAGGATAGCTCATATATCTTTTAAGTCCATGTATTTAACGTCTACTAATGCATCAAACATCGATAAAATCAAGAAGCTACTGTTTGAAAAGCGTCGCATGATTCTTAGAGACGTGGCTCAGGATAGCTCATACATCTTTTAAGTCCATGTATTTAACGTCTACCAGTGGGTCAAAAATCGATAAAATCAAGAAGCTACCGTCTGAAAATCGTCGTATTAGAGATGTGGCTCAAGATATCTCACATATCTTTAAAGTCCATTTATTTATCGTCTGCCAATGAGTAACGCATCGATAAAATCAAGAAGCTACTGTTCGAAAATCGTCGTATGAGTATTAGAGAGGTGGCTCAAGATATCTCGCATATCTTTTAAGTCCATGTATTTAACGTCTACTAATGGATGAAACATCGATAAAATCAAGAAGCTACTGTTTGAAAATCGTCGCATGAGTCTTAGAGAGATGGATCAAAATATCTCACATATCTTTTAAGTCCATTTATATTGCAAATATATATTGCATCTTCATTTTTGATAATTACAATAAATCATTATAGAATACAGACATATATATTGAAAATAAACTCCTACTTTATTTTTTTAATTCCGTACTTATAAAGAAAAAACGGACTTGAAAGAAGCTGCTCTAATAAAAATGGCCTTCAGTAAACGTGCATTAATTTATCCTATTGATTTTTAGGGTTTCGAACTTAAAAAGCAAACACGGAACCATTATAAGATCACTCGTGTGTCTGTCACAGCTGTTTTTCTAGTAAGCTATGGAACGTGGAATGCTCAAATTTGGCCGAAATAATAAATGCTATTGACCCACAAGTTTATAGATTATTAACCTTTCACAAATATATTTAGGAAAAATGTAGGGGGAGGGGGGTTATTATATCGTGTATTATCAATAATATCGTGTGGTGGTATCACTTGAAAGGTCTCGTAACGTCAAACGCAAAAATACATTTCTTTTAATTTCAGGAATTATATTTTCAGAGATATCGTCGAAAAGGTAATGCAAAAATATGCTCCCACCTACACCCACTATTTCTGAATCTACTGAAAAGAAAATTATTCAAAAATTAAGGGCAGTAGAAATATATTTAAACCTTGCAGGAAAATTACAGCGATTGCCTTAAGTACCCAGCAAAGGAATAAACAGTGAGCCATCAGCTGGAAAAAAAAATGGCAGTCAGCACTGTCATCAGTGGTAAAGTGCAATGGTGCCATTACTTAAACCAGTACAAAAGTGTCCGTGCGGAATGCAGCTGGCCCATCAGTGATGGCCAACAGAAGGCCAGCATTGGTATGCCATCACATTACTTCAATCCAGCACTTTTCCTGCAGTGCTAGCACTATCCCACCGCTATTACTTTGCTGGCCCAGCACTTTCCCTTACAAAAATTTCATATAGAATTCTATAAAAAGACAAAGTACTATAGAATTATGGCCCTTTTTTCTATAAGCTAATTTCACCATGATCTATAGAAATGTCTATATAATTATTTGAACTTGCAACGACAACTTACATTTTGTGGCTTGGATGATCTTCTGATATTATGAGATTTCAAAAGGCTAAATTTTTTTTCTGAAACGTATTTGTGTTGAACAAAAGGTTTTGAAAAATTTACCTTGTAACTCTAAACCTAAAATTACTCCCTTGCTAAGAATTAGTTCAATTTACAGTATCCCATGTAAAGATTGTGACCCGGTATATATTGGTGAAACTTGTCGTACTTGCGCCATTCCCCTTGCCGAACATAAACGTGCCTACAAATCTGGAAGCCTACAGTCTAAAATTGTACAGCATTCTTTAGATAACGACCACATCCCAGATTTCGCAAATATGAAAGTTATCAGATCCGGTGCAATAATGTTAAAAGTAGAGTTTTTCTGGAAGGTGTGTTCACTTGTAAGCAAACTTCGCCGATAAAGGAATCATGTGCACTTCGACCTGAATACACAACATTATTTTGATATTTGTATACTTTTTTAATTTTAATTGCTTATAATTTTTAACTGTAAACATGATATATTGTTTTCTGTCATTTGAATGTTATTTATTGCACCGATGTGGGGCTAAAATTTAGCACAAAACGTTTGCTTTTTAATTGTATTAAATGTATTTATGTAATTTTTACTTATATGTCTAATGAATTGTAATATATTTTTATTTTTAAATCGTATATCAGACGTTAAACAATGATTATTTATTTTAATTTACTTATTTATTTTGTTGGTGGCAGTGGTGCTATATTATTTACAGTTTAAAAAAATGAGCTTCACAGCTTTAATTGTGTTAAGATATTCATTTCAGATTTGTGTTCAAATACTCAATGTCTTCGATATTAGCAACGCAACCTAGCGAAAGAGTTCCCAGCAATAATACTGCAAAAGCTCGTGCACTTCCATGTAGTGGTGGGCCAGCGCATGAGATAAAACAGAAGCCCACCAGAATTTTATCTGATAATTTCCAACAGCAATGTTGACTGAAGCTGTCCAGCAATGGGAATGCAGTGGCAGACCATTAGACAGCACTTCTCCACCGTTGCCAGTACCTATCTTGCTCCTGGCCAGCAATTTCCTCTTTGCTGGGTAACACAGTTTTTGAGAAAATCGCATTTTTACGTTACACACAAATTTCCCTTTTTGGGCGATCAACAATTGAGTTATGGGCGCCCGAAGTACCTGTCATTGCTGATGCATAAAAGAATTGTTGATAATAATTTTGGAAAAAAGTTGTTGGTATTTAGCCGAGATATTTACTTTTAAAGGCAGGGGTGGTTTGGACATACATAAAGACGCGAGCGGCTTACTCTAAGAGCCGTCGGATATTGAAACCGAAATAACAACTTTCAATGATATATTTGTAAAATGCAATGCTCAGTAGTAGTATAAAAGCAATAAACGTCAAATTGTTAAAAACAGAATTTTCTTTACAAAGTCTTATTATTCTTTTAGCAATGATTTTTAGTAATATAACAATTAATAATTAATACATTTATTGTATGGAACCCTCCTTGCGCGAATAATATTTGTACTTGACCAATTATTAAATATCATACTAAACACTCTGTTAGATTAAAATTTGAAACTTATATAAATATTAACACTTTGGACAACAAACTACTACGGGCGGTAATTTATGATAATGATCTATATTATAAAAAAGCTACGAAGGATACAAACGCTTTATTCCTTCTAAAACATACCTTTTATAATCATAAAAGCATACTTAAATTTTGTGGATCTTCTCTTCCTAATAGCACAAAATTAAGGCGTTACACAGCCGCTGCAAATATCACAATATATTTATACTTAAACCATATAAAAGGAGCTAGTACCTCTGAATACTTTGCATAATTTTAATATTTTACATATTACAATAATTTACATAATATAATATTTTAGATATTTTGAATGGTAATGACGGTACTATAGGAATCTACACAGGAAAATATTGCATTCAAAGTTGATATAAATATATTAATATTACCTAACAAATACTTTGACACTTTATGTAGAAAATACTGTAAACATAGCTTAATACTAACATTTTTATATATCTAAAATTAGCTAATAAATTTTAAACCTTTATTCTCAGATATTAACTTCATAATAACTTTATATCTTAACATGGAGTGACATACTGCATCATATCAACAGCTAATTATTAACAATTTACGATCATAGATGATCGATCTGAATGCTTGATGCGTCCGTGTATATAAATAATAACTATGCTGTAAAATCTTTTCGTATAATTATTATCTGCGATGCATAATTGATCGAAATCACTTAAGCACGCGTTTCTATACTGTACCATATATTAGGTGAATCTGAATGATTGATGGTAGAGGAATTTTTGAATTGATTTAATAATTATTTATTAATTTCAAAATTTAAGGGGGTGAATATTAATGTTTCCTGAAATAATATATACGGATGTTTCAAGATTTCCATATTGTAAACAACGCATTTATTTTTCATTTAAAATAAAAAGAGGATTTTTAATTTTTTTTACAGTGAAATATTTTACAATAAACCTATTACATATTTTTTTTTATTGTTAAAAAAATAAAAAGTTTTTTCATTATAAAAAATAAATAAATAAATAAATAAATAAATAACATTTTTACCAGAACAAATTTTCTGTGCTACTCTCAGAGGTATCCCGTAAGTGACTCCCGTAATAACGATTATGCTAAGGACGTCGCTAAGCTTCTAAAAATGTATAATAGATGGCATATACTGTACTTTGAAAACTCATATATGCGCCAAGTAGTCGTGGGGAAAAAAAAGTAAACACCCCTTACTAACTCTGCAAAAAATTATCGTAGAAGAAAGTTACTGGTGTACACGATTGGTAATAATGTTTATTTTTAAATTATGTGTATAAAATTTGCTTAGGGGGTAATCTACATATTAAAACGAACAATAACTTTGTTCTTTTCAAGTGCAGTACACAATTCTGACAGCATAAATAAATTCTACACCCTTCAATTCCTACACCCTTCATAAATAAATTCTACACCCTTCAAAAACAAATTTTTATGCAATTCGTACGATAAGTTTCTGAGAAATTAATTATTTTGAAACGAGCATATTTTAGGGGCTGTATCCAAAGTTCTGTACTCAATTGTTGACCGAGAGAGCACCCTTCTTGATCAAGGCATCTTAAGCGCCACTGGAAAACTGATAGATTATAGGGTTGGGTTGGGTTGAGTTTTGACGGCCAATTATCTACACGAGGGATATAGGCCCGGGGGGAGTGCCCTCCGTGGGGGTCTTTCTAAGGGAACCTAATCCGTATTAACGCATGGAAGATCCACGGCTCGAAGAAAACCACGAAAACTCCGAACGATTAGGCCGACGGGCGCGATTGGGATCGAACCCAGCACCTCCCGTCTACCAGCTTCGAGAGCAGAACCTCTCGGCCACTGGTGGGGCTGATAGATTATAGAATAGCATAAGAAATTTCAAAATATCTAGTCAGTTATATCATAGACGGCCTCTTAAACCATCATTTTGCCGTTTTTAAAGCATAATTTAAAAACTACTTGGAAGAAAAATGTGAAATTTTCGATTTCCATAAAGCAGGTCTTAATAAATCTAAATCCATCAAAAAAAAAAATGTAGGTTGCAATTCATAATTTTTCAAATATTAATTTTATAATTCAGAATTCATATCATAAAACTATAAAAATTGCAAACTCAACGTATTCTTGTTTGGGTATTTTAGCATTATTGCTACACAAAAAATTAATACATTCGGAATATAATTTCAGGAGATATTAATAAAAATATGAAAATGTAATTTAACATTAGAAGCACTAAATTTTGAATGTTTATAATTCAAAAACTTATCATTCAAATGACTTGAAATTTGGTGTCTAAGCATAGTTTGAACCGAAGATTTAAAATATCTTGTTAAAATTGGGTATTACTATTGAAAAAAAATTAAGCTTAGGTTCGTTTTAATATGTAGATAGCCCCTAAGCAAATATTATATATATCATTTAAAAGTAGACTTTATTTCCAATGATTCGGTACCAGTAACTTTCTACTACGGTAATTTGTTGTAGAGTTAGTAGGGGTACGTTTACTTTTTTTATTCCACGACTGTACGTCAATATATACGTATATTGATATACGTCTTAGTACATGTCATATATACCTCATATACACATCTTATATATACGCATCATATAAGATTATAACATGTTGTTATATGTCATGTAATGTCATAATAGCATCATATAAGGTTATAATGTCATATATGTCATAATTTAGCGACATATATCTTCATCACTAGACGATTCACTGTCGGGCATCGCTATAAAGATGAAATATCGTTTAAATTTTATTAACAATGACTTTCCCAGAAATAGTAAATGCATTTTAGATTTCATAGGTTTATGATAAAAATATCGCGCGATATGTAACCATTTGTGACAAAGTTATATTTTCTTTTGGCGAATAATATTATGCTATTATAAAATAATTTCAAAGTTGTAACTTAACTCATTTGTGCCTGAATTTTTGTTTTCTCAAATTTGCTGGTAAAATAATTTTAAAATGTTGCAAAATGAACTGGAAAAATGCTTTAAAAAATCACGCTAAAATATTTTTGTATTTATTTGATAAAATGTAAATGCATTAAATATGTGAATATGCATAATATTTGTATCAGCAGAATAGGCATACCTATGTGTCTTGTCTAAATTTATATAAAATAAGCTTTTAAACTGTATATTATATACTATAATTAATATTTTTATGAACTACTAAAAAGTTTTATTTATTACTTTAGAGAGGCTAATAAAATTGTAAGTAATAGTAATAATAAACTAAGAATAATCACATTCGAGGCTTAAAAACAATTTGTTTCGTAATCATCTTGAAAACGACTTTACATAAATTACTGTCCCTTAAATTACTAATAAAAATATGTACCCAATTTTGTACGGTTTACAAATGCGTGTGTATATAAAATATAACAGTTGATAGTTTCCCGGTAAATATGTTGCAAATTTCCTTCTTCGCCAAAGCACCTATACTGGAAAAGTACCTAAAACACATTAAAATCGCGCAGTTAGGAGCTCAGACAGTACAGCGTCGTCTATTGGCGGTTATTTTATTAGTAGCATTGGTAGGAAGATGTAAAGATGTACATTTTTTATATTATACTTTAAATTCTCATCCATAGATTTTGAAAAAAAATACCATAACCCATTTGTGCCTAGCGTCCCATTTTTGGGACGTTTCAAATTTTCATGAATAAGTATATTTTTCTTCTCCTTTATAACATGAAAATTATATGAAATAATTATTTATAAATGTTTTTATCTATTCCGAGAGATGACAGCATAAGGTGGAAATTTATTTGTTTAAATGAAGGCCTTTTTTCAGTGTTTAAAAATTTTTAATTTTTTAAGATGGCGAAATGTAAAAAGTTAGTTTATTTGTATTTTTTCTATGAGGGATCCAAAATCGCAAGTCATAATCTTAGCTTGTAGACTTTTTTTAATTACATATTTTTGTAAATTGCGAAATTAAATGTTCAAGCCTATTTTTTATGCATTTTTGTAACGTCCAAAATATAGGGTTCTAGGCACAAATGGGCACATATATTTGTTGGACATTTAGGAGACAGTTATTTATGTAAATAACTTTTGAAGATATTTATGAAATAAATTGTTTTTAAGTCAGCAATACGATTATTCTTATTTTATTATTAATAATATTTATAACATTATTAGTCTCTGTAAAAAAATAAATATATATTTTTTTTTTGTAGTTCTTAAACATACTAATTATAGTACATAATATACAATTTAAAAACCTTTTAAATATAAATATAGACAAAACATATGATTATGCATATTATTCTACTAGAAGTACTCATATGTAGTTTTTTTACATTTTATTAAATAAATACAAAAAAAAAAAATGAAGTGTAATTTTTTTTAGTATTTTTCCAGATCATTTTGCAATATTTTAAAGTGATTTTACTGAAACATTTGAGAAAACCAAAATTCAGGCACCAATGGTTTAAAAGAACGGAGTTTAAATTAAATTGCGGTGAACTCCTTTATGAAAGATTAATGGTTTTAAGTGGGAATTTCACCTAATTAGCTATCGACAAGTTGGCTTCATATATTACAACTTATTTTTGTCGCCAAATTTGGCGATATTTCGCCAAGTTGACCAACATCTGGCGCTACTGTGGTAACCCTGCATTAGTATCTTTCAACAATTACTCATTTCAATGAGGCGGTCCTACCGGAATTGTGAGGGACACACGGAGACTTGGATTTTAAATAAATAGATAACAAATAGATATCGACCGAAAATTTGGTTTCGTTTTCGGTCAAAATTCTGAGTTTGAAAATGCGGTTGAAAATTCGGTCCAGTCAATCAACCAAAACTGTCAGTATTTCAAAATTATCGTTTCTTCCTTCGGAAATTTTCAACATGAATAATCGATCGATTTGAGTTTTATCTGCTCATGTGAGAATATTTATTAAAACGAACTTCATTGTTATCATTCATGACTGACTCGAGACGTGAATGCAAATTATAAAGCAAGAAATGTATATGTAACTAAACTTTTTCACGTGCTCATTAAAAGCTGCAGACATAACACTAGTGGAAAATTTCAGTTTTAAACTGCAGAAGTGTTTAGAATACTATTTGAGAAAGTTCTAGTAGAATATATGATCATTTACAGAAACATTATAAACGATAAAGGGAAGTGTGTATACATAAAACTAAAATATTTTGCAATTAAATGAAATTCCTATAATTAGAAAATCTTTCTGTGTCGTTAATGAATTAATTACGCTTTATTTTATAGGAAAATAAAAAGTTTTGCGTTCTAAGCCACATAGAGACAATTTTGCCACAAGTACAATAAATTAATAATTATGTATATTTAATAAATGCATATAATTAATTAATAATTATGTTTAATTAAGTATACATTAATTACTTTAATACATACAATTAATTTACTTTAAAAAACTTTTTTGACATATTCGTTTACGCTTTCGCCCGAAAATAGGTAGATCACCGAAATTCGATTTCGGTTACAGTTTCTGCCTTAAAAATGTATTTCGGACGATACGTAATAATAAAGCTTGATGTTTGTTTGTATCTCTTTCAGTGTATCAGTGTGTTGGTTTTTGACGAGACCGCTGCGAGCAGAAGAACAAGATTTGCCATGTATGCACCTGTATGCACCTTAAAACATTTATTTAATTTTATTTATTAGACTAACAATATCTATTGCGATTTTGGCATATTTTCGTGTTGCACGGCAAATTTTCCACATTAGTAAAAGGAAGTCGGTTTCAATGTTTAGCACATTACAATAAATTGCCTGCTCTTTTGCATTAAGTTCGTTTGGAATTAGTATAAAATGTTTAAATTTTTGCGATTTTTTATTGAATGTTTAGTGTTTTGTTTGCTTTTTTTTACATTTCACGGACATTTTTTGACGCTTGTAAAATGAATTCGGTTAAAATATTTTATAATAACGCAATTATTTTTTGCTGTACGATTTTTGAACTTTTCTCAATTCTTTCACGGGATTTTTGCGCGTTTTTTGAACTTTTCTGTGTTTCTTCGGTATTCAGTAAGAGAATGCGGTTTCAAAATTTTACACCAATACAATAAATTGTAATCCTTTGTGAATTGTGAACATTTCTGAATTTTATATGCATGTGTTTTTCACCTTCCACAGACATTTTTTTGATATTCGAAAAGGAATTAGGTTAAAATATTTTAGAATGATGTAGTCAATTTATTTCTCAGCGATTTTCAAATTTTTTACGTAATTTGTCGCGTTTTTTTGCTCTTTCTTTGTCATTCGTTAAAATAATTCGGTTTCAATCTTTTAGACAAATATAATAAATTTTATTCCTTGCGAATTTTGAACTTTTCAAAAAAAATTATGAAAATTTAGTTTTTTTATGCGTTTTTCGACGATGGTTTGAAATTTTCTTCTTGAAACGCAAAGAACTCCTAGATTAAATTTTGTTATTGCTGTCATTAAATTTAAGGCAAAATAATGCCAAATAATTTTCAATAGTGACGTGAACCACGTTAGAAATTTCAATTTATTTTGGTTCTAAATAAAATATTATTATGTGCCAAAGTTCATCTGATCAGATAACGGAATAGGCGTACGCTGCCGAAGACAGTGGAAACCTCAAACTGGGATTTGTTCAATTTGTGCTTTGTTAATGAAAAAAGACACGAAACGTGGTGAAGCTTAACTAGTATTAAAACTTTTTTATTTAAAGTTAAAGTTTAAAAACATAATTAAATAAATAACTCCTTTAAAGCATTTTAATTGAAGTAATTCAAATAAAGTATTTTCACTCATATAATATTTTTTAATGTTGTGCATATAAATAGCAATATATATGTATTTCGCTTTCTATTCGCTTCCTTATATACTATTTATCATTTTGTTACCAGAAACAATGTCAAGCGAAAGTGCACCTAAAACAAAAGTGTTGTTAGACGTCACGGCTTAACAAGTAGACAATACAAAGAAACGGAAAAAAGTGACATCAGCTGAAAAGAATACATTAAACTTGGAAAGGTTTCAAGATTGTTTATTTTCTTTGACTGACGTTTCACCTCTTGTACTGAGACAGAGTACATTATTTTGCAATTCATGATATTTTTTCGCTTTCTGTGAACAGAAGGATTTTATAATAAAAAAGTTGTGAAATATACTACAACTATACATAAATTTATGTATAGTTATTTATATAAAATCATAGATTTATGCATTTTATATAATAGAATATAGAAACTTTAGAAAGATATGATGTTGCTTTTTTTTTACATTTTATTACATAAAGTTACATTACAATTGATCGTAACAGACATTGAATACATTTTTAACCCTTGAAGCGTCCTACAGAATTTTTCCTGCACGTTTAACGATTCGTAAAATTATAGCTATGAAAAGCATTTGTATGAGGATTTCTGTTTGATAACTTTAATTTATTTTATGCACTTCAAAAAATTAACATGAATTAATGTGAACTTTGTATTAAATCAGCATTTGGATTCAAAAATTCTCTCACTGAAAAACACAGGACGCTTAAAAGGCTAAAACATTATGCATCTTAACTCTAAAAGTATCCGTGAATTTAATGTATTTTCCCGTTGAATATATTTCATTAAAATCCTGAAGTTTTAGCTTTAATTTTCTTTTAAATACTAAACATTCTCCAAACTAACATAAAAATTAGTTTAATTCTCAAAAATTTTCTCGTAATCCTACATTTTAGACAAATCACAGGGGTGTTCCGTCGACTGTGCTGCGTGCACAGTAAATCAAGACAAATCGGAATCTCCGATAATTTTTTTTTGTTACTTTTTAAAATGTAGTAATCTTCTGTTGAAAATTTTACGGTAAACCAAATATGTTGCTTAACATTGAGACTTAACATTCTCGCTGCGCAACCCGAGAATTTCTCCGGCAACGTAAAAGTAGCAAAGATATTTCATCGGGGATGCATTTTTCCGTCTAATTAACCCTCCTTGATCATCCCCACCAATTATTTTTATTGTAAATGTGCCTTATCTAATCGGAGCCTTTTCCCGATTAAGTCAGACGAAAATTTTTGTTTTGAAAAACTGGTGGCAAAGGAATAAAAATTCTTAAAAGACGCTCGTCGCGAAGGAGTTAAATACGCAATTTTTGAAGCGATTTTGGTAAAGCAATTACGCAGCGAGAGGGTTAACGGTAGTAGAGAATAACGTGATTCATGTTCACTGTTCTAATTTGTGATGCTGCTTATCACATGCGATGTCCATATTCCATTCTTATTTACTTCGTAGATAAGTTCGGTTACTTTTCAATATGAAGATATAAGTTAACTGCACTTTCGGTACTTGCTTCTTATAGTGGCATTTGCGAAGTAGAGAAAATCGCAAGAGAAAGAACATTTTTATACATAATTTCTGGCAACCTATTCGCCGTTTCATACACGCAATGGATTTTTTTAAATACTTATGCAATTTATTTTAAAATAAAATCGCCATTTATCTATTTTGCTACACAAATATATGTAATTTATCTAATTCATTTAATAAATTCCAATTTTCTAATTACAAATACAGTAGAACCTCTTTTATCCGAACCTCTTTTAAACAAAACTCTTGGTTAACTGAAATCCGAAATCCATTTTTAAAACTTTTTTCTTTTCTTTTTCTTTTACTTTTTTTCACATTTTTCTGTGCAAAATCCATTTTGAAACCTTTTTTTTTTTTTTTAAACTATCATATTCCTTAAATGTAAGCGGTCCTTTCCAAACTACGAGTACATATAAATATTTTTGATCCCCTTTCTTAGAGTTCCTTTGAATTTAACTTAAGCTCCTGTAAGCTGCGGAATGGAACGAAGAAAACGAACAAATTAGCAATTCTGAAGTTTTTGAATGTTTTGCAAAATACATGGCATGGCTGGAGCAGTAGAAAGACTGTGATACTAGTGATCTAATATTAAAAAACTCCGGGATAGAGCTTCAAAGCAAAGGCAATCTAAACTGCGACAAACAAAACATTTTTTCAAACCCTTATGATATATGTAAAAGGTACTTAATCTCAAAATTAATATTCAGGTAATTTATTCTTGTTTCTATTTTGCTATTGCTTTATTTTTATTAAGCACTTGTTACCATAATAAGGAATATTGCATATATTTCTCCTTAATCTTAAAATTGAAGCATTCTTGATTATCCGAAAATTTAGATTTTTCGAAAGGGGGTCGGTCCCAATTATTTCAGATAATCGAGGTTCTACTGTATATACAAACATAAAAGATCATGAAGGTCATTGTTATTCATGATTATATCTTTTTACAAAAAAATTTCTCTTTCTGAAATTAGAATTGCGTCAACCTTTTAAAAAACCACAAGGCCCCAAAGGCAAACAAAAGTAAGCTTTTTCTATGTTTTCTCTCGTATTTAAAACAACATTATTTTTTAATTTTTCCAACTGAGCGTAACAATGCCCATTCCTGGGTCTCGAACGCAGAATCTTTGACTTACATTTTCAATACCCTACCGTTTGAGCTAACTGGGCTGAAAACCGGCATGCATATTTCGCTAAGATAACCTTATTGACAATAGCATATGATCTGTCATGTAGAAAGCTCGACAGAATTAGTCGCAGAAATTGAAACTCCATATAAAACTACCAATAAGGTTGTAAATAAAAGGGGGGCTTGGGTTTACTTTAAACCTTTTGCTTTTACACCCCCTCCCCCATTTTAATTCATATCACCCCCCCCCCTTCCAAAAAGCTTCGGCTTTTCTTTATTTGATTAATATAGCTCGCTTAATTTGTTCAGATAAGAGTTCCCTTGTTGCAGAATTAAATTATATTAGATATGTTGCTATCGATCGTGGTTTTGGTTTATCTTATATAAATTTCTCCTAGTCTTAATAAATGTGATAATAATTCTGATTCATCTGTTACTGCGGTTTCTTTTTCTAAACTTGTCATTTTATCATTTTATAATATTATTAGCTTTAAAATAGCTAATGTCTTCACTTCACAATTGGGGATCTGGGATGCGAGGTTCATAATAGTAATGTAAAAACACGCGCGCATTCAAATGCAACGCAATCAGTGAATTTTAGTGAATTTCAAAGAAATCGGTGAAGAACATTCGGATGTTTTAGATTGCGTACAAATGAACCTTTACATTTTTTTATGACTTTTGCTCCCACTGGCGGAAAGTGGGATGAGGGGGATGGTAGGTGCATAATTTGAAAGAATAGTCAAAGGGCTTTCTAATGATATGTCGCATGACGTGTGTCTGAAAAAAATTAAAAAGCGCCCCCTTGTGATGGCAAGGAAATTGGAGGAGGAAGGAGGGAGGTTCGTGATAGGTATATAAAAACACGCACGCATTCGAATGCAACGCAATCCGTGAATTTCAAAGCAATCGTTGAAGAACTTTCGGAGTTTTAAGTTTTGTACAAACGAACATTTATATTTTTATTTATATAGAAATCTGCCCCCATGTGGGGAAAGTGAGGGGAGCGAGATGTGAGGTGCATAATATGAAACAATATTCCAAGGGCTGTCTAATGATATATCACATGATGGGTTTTGGAAAAAAAATTAAAAACGCCTCCTAGGTGGTGGCAAATGGGGGGTGGAAGAGCGAAGTTCATAATAAGTATATAACAACACTTCCGTATTCAAATGCAACTCAACCCGTGAATTTCAAAGCAATCGGTGAAGAACTTTCGGAGATAAGCGATTTTGAACAAACGAACATTTACATTTTTATTTATATAGATTAAAAAATATATCTATTTCTTTAGAGAGACTAATTACATTATAAATATCATTAATAATAAATTAAGAATAATCGTATTTGAGGCTAAAAAAATAATTTCAGATTCATCTTGAAGAGGACATTACATAAATAACTGTCCCCTAAATGGCTAATGGAAGTATGTACCCAAATGGGCCAATCTACCTATATTTTGCACATTACAAACATGCATAAAAATTAGGCTTGAACATATAATTTCGCAATTTGAAAATACCTATTTCAAAGAAGTCAACAAACTAAGAGTATGACTTATTTATTTCGATCTTTGATACAAAAAATACAAATAAGCATACTTTTTACATGTCATTATCTTGAAAAATGGAAAATCTATAAACACCGAAAAAAGGCCTTCGTTTAAACAAATAACTATCAATCTTATGCTGTCATCTCTCTATAATAATAAAAGACATTTATAGACAATTACTTCATACAATTTACATGTTGTAAAGAAGAAGAAAATTATAAACAATTATTAAAATTCAAAACGTCCCAAAAAATGGGACGCTCGGAATAAATGGATTAATAAGAATTAATATATCACGGATGGTTTGTATTCGCATATAGAATCTGATGGCGTACTCTATGCGCCAAAGCCTTTTAAAGCCTAAATAAAAAATTTCCAGTCTAAATAGTGTCTAATGTCTTGAAATAGTACAAAAGTATAAGACATCACGTTTTAAAAAAATTTTAATTAAGAAATAAAATAGAATGTATTACATAAATACTTATTCCGTACGACAGTGATCACTTACCAGTAAAAATAGAAAATTTGTACTGAAAAGTTCAAAGATTCATTGAACATTAAAGAAACTTTCGGAAGAGGTTAAATTTCATGAAAGTATATAACGAACTGTTTAACGGAAGGTATATTCATGAAGCAGTAATTTGATTTATGAAAAAGTTTATATGCTTAGTTTACTAGCCTCAGAATACTATTTTTATATTCAAGTTTTATTTTTATATTAAAAGTTTAAAGATTCATTAAACATTAAAGAAACTTTCGGAAGCGGATAAATTTCATGAAAGTATATAACGAACTGTTTAACGGAAAGTATATTGATGAAACAGTAATTTGATTTATGCAAAAGTTTATATACTCAATTTACAAACCTGACACAGGCGACTATTTTTATATTCAGAAAGCACCACTATTTTTTTATACAAATTTAGAAGCATATTTCTCTTGCAGGTGTCGACAAATTGTATGTGAAAGTTTTTGTTTTCATAAAGTGATGCGATGCAGAAATAAAAATTAGTAGCTTGGTGCAGTCCTAAATTTACTTAAAGTATATCAAAATACATTTTATCCTATATTCTATGAGCTTTAAAAATAATTTATTGTAAAAGATAGTCACGAGAATAGTCTAGTTATTTTATCCTTAACAGGTCTCTATTGATCTATATCTGGAATCAATTTTCCTACACTGAATTTCTTGAGAAACACACATGAGGTATCTTTCACTGAATTTCTTATAATGCATAACATTTCAAGAAGAAAGATGTTCCCGTGTAGAACAAGAGAATTTATTGATTTATCTGAGAACTATGCATGTATTCTTCTTAAATTAATTTTCCATTAGTCTTTTTCATAGCATAAATGTGTACATATGTTTTGTAAAGAAAATTCTTTAATGCAGAATTGAGTCTTAAATTGCTTTGATTCTTTTTATTTCTGAAAAAAAAGTTTTTTATCTGTAAGCGTAAATGAATTTTATTTAAAGAGAAAGAATCTAAACTACAGTTATACATGCTAAAAGTGAAAACATAATATTTTAAGGTATATAAATTCCTTCTAATAAACAGACATCAACATGTTTCGTGCACAAAATCGCCGACATTATCAAGATCAATACTTATAAAAAAATTCAAAAATGAACCTGATAGTCAAAAACGTCGAGATTGCAGGCATAATGAATAAATCTGCTGTAATAAAATGGTCATCTACAAACGTGAATTTTTTTATCACTTGTTGATCCGCCCGGCGTCTGCAGGGCCTAAGAAAAAAACCTTAAATATACCCAAAATCCAAAATCTGTCGGTTTTACACTTCACCGCCAGGTAGTGCACTCTGTTCTAATCAAACCTTTATTTGAACAAAACTTCGTTATTCAGCCTATCTGGAGATATGTGAGAATGGAGAGAATGGGGACTCTAATAAGAGAAAAATACCCTGTGGGGGTGATGGGGTTCGAAGTGGAGATGCAAGTGTTTTTTGACCAATGATTAATTAAGATTACTGCAGTAATTATTCAAGAATTTGGACTGGTACTTGAGGCAGGAACTTTTTGAAAAGTTGCTGCAATTACTATTCGGAAATAGTTGTAACTACTGCTCATAAATTAACTTTAACACTGTGAGAGGGGATAAGTAACATATTAATGTAAATTGGAATTAGTTTAAAATATCTATGAGTAATAGGAATTAAACTCAGTTAAGAAAAATCTATGAATTGGGGGAGGGGGAGATCCAAGCGCTCTTCGACTAAAACAAATTAACCCTTAACCGGAAACGTGAAAATTCCGTGCAGAAAAGAACACTTAATAATTTACCAAATACTGAACCTAAACATTTAATCTTTAATAGTAATACATTAACATGACCAATTTTTTAATATAACAGCATAAAAATACGTTTTGAATGTCAGAGAGAGAAAATATTAAAGGCAGATATGTAAACGCAACCGTCTCACAGACGACGTTTCTAGTTAAGGGCTAAGACTACTGAAGTCTTTGGTTAAATATTTGGACAGGTACCAGGATCCTAATTTAAGAAATTTGCAGATATTATTATTCGGAATTACTGGTAACCACAACTCATAAATAAACTTAAGGTGTTTAAAAAATACACTGCTGGCCACACAAAATGCAACACCAAGAAGGAACAGAGATATCACAGTGAAATTTACTTTACAGCTAACATGTTGTACAAAGATCAAACGATTAAAATTACAGCATCTTGTGACGCGTGGATGATGACAAAATCAGTAGTTAGAGTAGCTACCATTGATGGCTATAACCGCGGGCACAGGCCTCGGCATAGAATCAAAGAGGCTTTGGATGTCTCCTTGGGGTACAGCAGTCCATGCGGCTTCCACATATTGCCAAAGTTGATCTGGTGTAGCAGCGGGTGGTGTATCCCGGACCAGTCGTTGTGCAAGCATGGAGCACACGTTTTCGATTGGCGATAGATTGGGAGAACAAGCAGGCCAAGGAAGCAATTCAATCTGATGGGTAAAGAAGAACTCTTGAACACTGCGTGCCACGTGTGGTCGCGCATTATCCTGTCGGAATATGGCTGATGGCAAGCGCTGAATGTATGGGAGGACCACGGGCTCCAATACCTTAGAGATATAGCACTGGTTGTTCAGTGTACCGGCAATTCGTACTAGAAGGGAGCGGCAGTGTAGTCCAATACCACCCCAAACTATTATACCGGGTGCAGGACCAGTGTGGCGATGCATAATGCAACAGTTCAGCAGTCTCTCACCACAGTGCCTCCAAACTCGAATCCGACCATCGTGATGTTGCAGGCAGAAGCGGGATTCGTCAATAAACACAATGTCGTTCCATTCTGTTGTCCATGTCCAGCATGCCTCGCACAATTCGCGGCGCAAACGCCTGTGGTTTCCAGTCAGGGGTAAACGAAGCAATGAACGCCTTGCAGACATTTCACTCTGCTGCAAACGACGTCGATTGGTACGAGCGGACACCGAATGATGCGTAGAAGACCGATTCGGTTGTGCTATGGTTCGTGATGTGGCTGCGGGATCCATCACTGCCATGCGCACAATCTGCCTGTTATCACGGGCAGTGGTGCAACGAGGTGGGTGCGATTGGCCCCGTCGGTCCGTCGTTCTCTCCTGCATCCAGCGATTACAGATCCGCATCACAGTTGCTTGATTTCGTTCAACACGTTGACCAATTTCTCTGAAGGATAATCCGCAATCCCTATAAGCTACTATTCTTACTCGGTCGAATTCAGAAACTTGGTCAAAAGACGCTCGATGTCTTCCAGGAGGAATAGGTAAAAAGCTTACGCAAAAAAAAAAAAACTCACGAAAAAACAATTACCGTACTTCAAATCGCCATTCTGTTCTCCCCTTATATTTGCGGGTGCCGCTACGGTCGCCCGTGATGTGCGTCTGCGCTGCAATGCTAATGATTAGCATATTTCATCGCAGCAAACGTATGATGTAAATTTCATATGAGTTGCATGCTTCCTTCAGGGTGTTGCATTTTGTGTGGCCAGCAGTGTATAATTAAGATATTAATGTAATTTGAAATTAGTTTCAAACAGATATGAGTAATATGAGTTGTATTATTAAGATAGGGCTCAGTTAAGCAAAAATTTATGAAGGATCATGGGGGAGTGGAGGTGCAAGTGCTCTTCCACAAATGACAAACTAAGACAGCTGGAGTCCTTGTTCAAAAATTTGGACTGGTACATGAGCATGAAATCTAATTTGAGAAATTGGCTGAAATTATTATTTGAAGATATTGATAACCCCTATTCATAAATTAACTTTATGACTGTAAGATATGATAATTATGATGTAAATGCAATTGGAAAATATTTTCGAAGAGATATGAGTAATAGAAGTTGAGTTATTCAGACAGGAATCAGTTAGGCAAAATGAGATAGAAAACCAAGTTGAATTAGCCAAACCTTTTTGAAATCGGTGCCATAGAACCCGAGATAAGAAGGCACCCCCTGACACTGAAAGTTGGCACTAAAAGCTGTAATACTAAATACCTAAACATTAGCATTTATAAATATTTAATATTTAATATTCTTTCATATCCTAAATTAGAGAAGGGGGGGGGGGGGTCGACTTAAATGCCGATCATTTCTTTGTTCAATTTTCAATGAATGCTTGTGTTCCTGTCAAGTATTTTTTCAGAATTTTTGTAACCTCGCCGTGAGTTTTTTGCAAAAATAATTGCGATTTAAAAAAAAAATTTGATAGCCGGAAAAAATGTCTATATTTCCTCTGAAAATTTCAAATAGATATAATAAATAGTTTTCTTAATTTTAGCCAATTAGTGAAAATTAACATTATCTTTCACTTTCACTCAAATGTCAAGTCCAGCAGATGTGCCATTTTTTTGCCGTTTCGGGAAAAAAATTTTTGATAAGTCTCTTAATGAGTTTTTAATTAATATGTGTGGTTGATTGTGATTACGGGTTGCTTTTCAAGAAATAAACATTATTGAAAAAAAGACAAAATTTAACATATTGGGATAAAAAAATGAAATCGAATTATAAATTGTTGAAATTCAAAAAGTGCAGAGAGCAAATTTTACAATATTAGGCTAAAGTAACAAACCGAAATCCTTTTGCCAATGTTAAAAAATTGCTGCGGAACTCAAAAATTCTCTAAAAATCACATTAAAAATTGCTAAAATTAAAAAATCGTTACAACAAAAGCTACTACAGTAGGATAAAAAAAAATTATGTACAAATTCCTTTTTTAAATGTCAGAAAATCAACCTGGGACTCCAAAAACCGCTACAAATCGCTTAGAAAAATGAATTAAAAATCGTTAATTATTCAAAAATAGCATGGGACAAAACTTACTATAATGGGGTAAGAAAAATAAATCTGAAATATTTCATAAATGACAAATAATCGCTAAATATCGCATTAAAAATCTTTAAAATAGGACGAAATTAAATTTACTACTTTAAGTAAAATATTGAATCCGAATTCATTTTTACAAATGTCAAAAAATCGCCCTGGTACTTGAAAAATACCTAAAATCCACATTGAAAATCATGTTAGAAATATTCAAATTTTCAAAAATCACTGGTGTCAAAATGTACTATAATGGGGTAAAAAACTCGAAAATCTTTCATGAATGACAAAAAATCAATGTGGAAAGTAAAAAATCTTGAAAAATTGTTAATGTTAAAAAATCGTATATGGCAAAATTTACTATATTAAGCTGGGAGCTTGAAACCAAATTCCTTTTCCGAATGTCAAAAAGTGGCCATGAGACTCGAAAAAATGTTAAAAATATAATTGGAAATGTATTATCGCTAATTATTCGAACATCTCATTGGAATGCATTAAAATTCGCTAATTATTAAAAAATCTCAAGTGTCAGACATTACTATAATGGGGTAAATTACTGTTAACTTATCTTTCATGAATGAAAAAAACTCAACGCTAAATGTAAAAAACCTTGTTAAAATACTAAAAACGCATTGAAATTCGGCTTAAAAATAGCCAAAATTCTAAAATCGTAGATGACAAAATTTACTATATTAGGTTAAAAATTTTAAAGTAAATTCTTTTTTTTTAATGTAGAAAATTCGCCGTGAGACTCGAAAAAACGCTGAAAATCACATTGAAAAATGCATCAAAATTCGCTAACTAATAAAAATCGCATGTGTCAAAATTTACTCTAATGGGTTAAAACATTTTAGTCGGAAATCTGTCATGAATGACAAATAATCGACTCGAATTGGAAAAAAATATCGGAAAATCGCTGAAAATCGTATCAAAAATAGCTGAGCTTAAAAAATCGCAGATGGCAAAATTTACTATATTAGTCTAAAAGTTTCAAACAAAATTCTTTTTCCAAATGTCAAAAAATCCTCGCTAAATGCGAAATCTTAAAATAGGATAAAAACAATTCGTAAAAAAATCAAAAATTGCCTTGCGAATTTCAAATAAAATTTTCTGAAATGAGGACAAAATTTAGTATTTTGTACTAAAAATATGAAAACGGATTAATTGTTCTAATGTAGAAAAAGTGCATAAACATTTTAATTAAAAAAATCTAATACAAAAATCCAAAATCGGGCTTCGAGGGGCAAAACTTCATATATAGTAGAGATACCTTCTCTCCACATTTTGTAGCTCTACGTGCAGCTGCCTTTTCAGAACACCTTCGGCGTACTCTTACACACACTAAATTTTGGCATTATTAAAGATAAATATATTTTTTTTTAATTTATGAAGCATCTCGTGACAAATTCTAGGTAACATGAAAGCCTTTCAATGTACTGCTTTCACATATTACTTATTCACTTTATTTCCCTCTATCATATAACTTTCGTTTAATGATAAAAAGAGATATTCTTACATTATAACTTTCTTAAAAAATATAATGTATCATTTTCTTAAACTAGCATAGGACTAATTAAGAACTATCAGATGTAAATTTCCGACTGGGTAAAAAATGTCCGAACCAGGGATCTCTTGGCGGAAGTCGACAATTCTCTACTATCTGAGCTATCCCGGAGTAATCTGATGGAACTTTTTCAACCAGTTAACCTTATTGATTATAGCATCTGGTCTGAAATCTGGTTCAGCTCAACAGAATAAATCGCAGGTAATGGAATTTCAGAAATCGCTGGAAATGTAATTACACTAGATTAATTTTAACACATTTTTTTTAATTGGCAAGTTAATCACGTCAGATGTAAATTTCACACTTAACTGGGAAATTCTTTAGAAAACTGTGAAATTTGCGACCAGTAAGTTTAAGGAGTAGTTCTTCTGGGCTAAATTAAACAAATATTGCCTGAAGGGAAATTCAAACAAACTTGCGGCTGTGGACCACGAGGTTGCCTCTGTGTGTTTCAATTGGGAAGTGGGATCTTGATGCATTATCGCTAGAAATGTGTGTTTAAGACAAACAATTAAATTTAAACAAGTAATATAAAAATTTTGTTTTTAAAATCAATTGCAGGTACTTCTTAATTATCCCGTCGACCAAATTACTGTCGCCAAATTGTAAGATTAAATGCCAATAATGGTTGCCATTAATTAAGTAATTGTAAGATTAAATGACAATAATGGCCAATAAAACCATTAATTCGACGTTTTATATGTATTTTTATTAACGTTTTACTAATGTATTTGTTCTTTCGTTATTTAAAATAAAAATTATGCCAATGTGTATAATTTGGCGAGTGGTTAGGGGATTTATATAATTTGGCGAAATTGGTCGACGGGATAACTAAGAAGTACCCAGTTGCTATTTAGGTCATCAAAGAAAAATTTAATGTAACAAATTAAGATAATATTAGTTTTTGTTGCATTAAAATATCTCAATTTGTTGATTTGCTATAAGCAAGTAGGTTTACAATTGAAGTGTATGGGAATTTGGCGAAATATTAGAGATATCGCCAAGCTGGCGCCAAACTTGGCGGTATTTGGCGACAAAACAGGGCCTTCCCTGTGGTAACCCCCCTTACAGATATGAAGATGCATTAAATGCTATTCAATAGCCAATGGCCGCCATTTTGTCTCCCCTATAAAACTAAAATTAATTAATTAAAATTTAATTAATGAATTAATATTTGAAAAATCTGTATTAACATCAAGTGTCATCCAGTACAAGTTAAAAAAATTTATTTCAACTTGATAGGATGAATAATAAGTATTTTATTAACGATAGAAAATTTGAACAAGATATACAAATAAATAAATATAGGGAGAGTGTGAACTAATAGTAGGAATTGAAAAATGTCCTACGATGTTTAAAAGGAAGTTACGTTTCAACTCTTAGTTTCCTCTGAAAAGTAATATATATATATATATATATATATATATATATATATATACATATATATAAGCTAGAATTGATTGCTTTCAATTTCTCGCCAATAATATAGCAGCTGCAAAAATTTATTCCTCACTTCCTTTAATGTCACTGGAGTGGTATTATTCCGCTTTTCGTAATTCACTGGTTCAACACTCCGATGAAATTGTGCGTCCTCTTGTAAGCTATTAGTCACAAACACCCAGCACAGAAAATTAAATCTTTAGATTCATGATCTGGACAATGAGAAGAGCAGTTCAAAAATTTTCCCCGCCTGCCTAACATATATTTGTGTAATTCTGATAGAGGCTGACATATTTTTGTATGTGCAGTGCATGCCTGTTGGAAGACAAAAATTTCGTCAGAAATAATTTGATCTTCAAGAAAATCGACGAAAGTTCCAAAATATTTTGCGATTATTGTATCATTATAAGATAATGATTGCAAGTTACGTTTTTTTTTGTTTTTTTTTTTGTTTTGTTTTTTTTGGGTTTTTTTAAAGAAGAATAAGAAACGGACTGTTGATATAATCTTCTATAGTTACTGTTTGCCGCTATCTTTTTCCTATTTTATGTCATAGTGTTCCAAAATATTTCTGTGTTTACACAAATTGTTCATTATATACAACTTTATTATTATTGTTTATTATAACGCTATATTTGATGTTGTAAAGTATAAATATGATTTATTGAATGGAATTTAGCTTTATTTCACAAAATAAATTTAGGTTTCTGTGATAAACAAAATTGTACCGCAATTGCACCAAAATGGCAAAAAAATCGAGCGTTATGAGACCTTCTTATCTTCCAGATCAGGCGCATAATGACTATGTTCTGTGAATATACTAAATGCAATAATTTTTATCCGACGCTATGAAATTTCGTCGAAGATTTGAAACAGTGAATTACGGAAAACAGTAATAAATTTTTTCCAACCAAATTTAAGACTGACCGTAATGGAATATTGAAGGGTCTTTATTAATGGCTAAGTAGTGGAATATAGTGAAATTGAGCATATTTTCAAATATGTTGTATGGGTTATTTTTTTATTTCATCATAGAATTAAGAGTTAATTTCGAAGGGCAAATTTTTGTTATTATAAATTATTTGTCATGAATTTTTTCAGCGATATGGCACAACTTCATGTTCCATTATGTTTGAAAAACCAAATTTGAAAACATCAGCCTTATCACCATTATTTTAGAAGCCCCAGTTTATTAGACTAAAATGTATTTCAAGATTTTCTAAAATTCCAAATATTTTTTGAGATAAGTATGGTACGGTGTAACATTCGGTGTATTGCCAAATGAAATTTATTTTTGATATTTAAAGAAAAAAAATAACATCCAGTTTTATAAATACAAATATCACTTATTGAATCAAATTTAGTTTTATTTCATAAAATAAATTTAATTTTCCGTGATAAACAAAATTACTCAAAGATAATTTCTTTTTGAAAAGATCTCTTATTTTTCAATCACTTTCAAACAATTATTGGTGATATTTTCTTTTAGCATTTTGAGTCTAAACTATCAAAAGAAATTGATAAACTTTGCTCAGATATTTTTAACTTTTATAGAAATTTCATCGGTCATTAATTTTGCGTCTCAGAAATATAAAATCTTTTTATATTTTCCGGGGGATTTATATATTTTTAAAGAAATAGAAAATGCATTTCTTAATAGTTTTTTTTTAATTATGCAATTTTAAAATTAAGACCTTGATAACAAAATAAAAATTAAATTAAATTTTAACATTTCTGAAAAAATCTAAATGACTGGCTTGATTAATATTTATTTGCATAAAAATTATTAATTACTCTTGACATACATTTCAGGTAAAGTATGTTGTGTGTTAAAAATAAAGGATAGTCAGTTTCTAAACATCCTATATGCCCTAACACAAATTTTTTAGACATTGAAGATTTTATTCGTTTTCATTACTTTAACCCTTAAATGCCGGGTGTATACCCAATTTAGGCTCTAAAATACTATTAGAATAATACTGAAGCTAAAATGCCAAACGTTGTCAATAAAATACATTCTGAAAATATTATTAAATAGATTTTCAACATGTAGATGGCAACACTTGTGCTGTTTAAGAATAAAGATAGATTTATTTTTTGAATTGTTGCTTCTTGTTCTTTTTGTTTTGTTTGGAAATTTGCGAAATGCCCTATTTTGTTCTGCCGTGAGCAAGTAAAATTTATTTCTTACTATCTCTCTATTCTAAAAATAAGTAACTACCGCTGTCACCGCCGCCGCCGCCGCCGGTTTTGAATTTTTTGTGACCGGAGGTCTTTCTTCGTTAATATTGAGAAAAATAATGCATACAAAAATATGAAAATCAGTGGTTTTATACAGAAATGTTTGATAAACACGCTGATGTAAATAGTTTTCAAATCGAAGAATTATTTTAAGAGATATTTAATGCTAAAGTTGGACAAAATCGTTCCACTAAAAAAGTTTTATAGCAGCAAAAACTATACATGGCAGTGTAATCATTTTTAGATCATTTTATGCGTTAGAATTTGCCAGAGTGCAGATTGCATTATTTTTTTTATTTTGACTCATTTTTTCAGGTTTTATTTCTATTTTAAATTCAAATTTTCAGCATTTCTAGAGATATTTTTTACAGATTTCAGAAAATTGTACTAATTTAAACTGTTGCCAACTGTATAAAAAGCGCAAGCAATAATGTTTGCTTCAAATTAAAAATTTATTTACACGTGACTATTATAAACAGGAAAAAAACTTTCAAATTAGAATTAAATAGTTACGTATAAAAAGCAGGAACTTATTAAACTTACGTCATAAAAACTATATTGAAAAGTGAATTTTAAAAGAGAAAGGATATTGTAAAATAATAAATTCATTAACATGCGTTAGAAGTCTTAGGCTAAATTACGTCATATTTACGTCACATTATAGTTATTACATAAAATGAACACAAATTAATATTGCAAAAAAGTTTAAATTTAGAAATTGCGCTAGACATTTATTTAATATTTTGAGAGGATATTTTCAACTATTTTTGTTAGGAAAGCGCAAATAATATTTCATTGCTAACAAAAGTACTTTCACGCGATTATTTAAAAGAGAAAGAATAGTTTGGTAAAAATTACGTCAGATTAAAAACGATTAATTTAAAATGTCTCATTTAAAAGAACTTTCTTTTCGCTTTGTTAAAAAATACCAGGAGACAAAGACTCTGTTTACTTAATTCCTTTTATATTAGCTTATTTTGAAATGTTGTTACACGTGTCTACGTCATCAAGTTATTTTTATTTCGACGTTTTATTTGTATTTTTATTAATGTTGTACGAATTTATTTGTTCTTTCGTTATTTATAATAAAAATTATGTCAATTTGTATAATTTGGCGAGTGGTTTGGCGATTTATATAATTTGGCGAAATTGGTCGACGGGATAATCAAGTAGTACCGCAGCGGATTTGGCGTTAAAATTCCCCAATCAAAGAGAAATGAATAGAAATTCGTTTATAGGGAGATCGCCACTGTTTTTTAAATTATAATTCAATCTTTCGAAATCTTTTTAAAGCCGATCAAATTAGCGTGTATTTAGAGCCTGCGGTGTCTGGACGGGGGTTGGCGAGCGTAGCTCGTAGGGGGCCGAGCCCCCTAGTATATCCTAAAATTCTTGTTTTTTTAAAACCCATTAAGCGCCATTACTCCCATTTTTGGAAAAATTACTTTCGGATTTTTTTCTAAAATGAGTATTTTATATGTATTCAAAAAGTTTATGTTATTTGTATTTTGAATATATGAGATGACTTCTGTAATTTTTTAAAAATAATCCATTTGCATTTTCTATTTTTTAAAACTTGTTTAAAAAGACGAAATTTAGCTTTTTGACAGCTTTCGCAAGAAATTAAATATATATATATATATCTTACTAATAAAAATTATATTTTTTATTTAAAATATGTCTATATCTATCTATTGTCTAATACTGCCTAAATCCGTAGTTAATAAATATAATAGATTGATCATAATTCATGAAAGAACGAGTTGCTCCCAAAACGGGAGCAATTGCGCTTTCGTTAGTTTTTAAGGACAGACGGAAAGTCCCAAATTAGAAAGACCCAATACGGTGCTTTTATTATGAGCGTGAAAACAGTTTGTATGGAAGCTTTAGAAATGCTTTTTTTTTCCGTCCAATCAAACTTTTCTAAGAAGTGTTACTCTTAAACTATGTTTCTTACATTATTAGATATGTTCTTTTTGCTAAAAGATATACTTTAGCAGGCTTTTTTATATTTATTTCGATTTTAAGGAGAATATGCCGGTAAATTTTTTAACTTGTCTCAAGCTTTGGGTTATTTTGAATAAGTAGGTTTACAGGGACTAGCAAAATTCTGTGTCCAGAACATTTCCAATTCTTCGCGCCTCCTTAGATTGGTTGATTTACTGATACTAGTTTTTTTACATGTTACGCACTTATTATTTTTCATTTCATCGCATTAATATCTCAAATATCACATTTTGTCGGAATTGTGATTTTTTAATGGGAATTTAGATGAAATTATGAAAAATTTTGTGCCCCTCAGAAACTTCATGCCCAGGTCCGTGCGGTAGTCAGGGCCTGTAGGTTCAGATGATTATTCGCATGATCCGGAAATCGCTTGTTTGCCACCTGATCCCGGAATAGTAACAGGTGAAGAATATGTAATAGAAAACAATTTATGCGACAATTTACTTCGTGATATATCTGTTGAGGTTGAGCTTTCCGTACATTCAAAATCAAAAGTCAACGAACGAGTATGTGAGTTACCAATTAAAAAAAGAAAAAAAATATTAAACGCATAAAAATTGTTCAGTTGTCTTTCCTGTAAAATAGAGAGAAAAAAGTAATGTAATGATGAAAAATAAAGAGATGTGTAATGAAAATGCTTATAAAAAAGTAAATTGATTTTTTTTATATGTATAAATGTAGATGTTTATTATAATTGTAGATTTAATTTATCTCATTTTCTCATAAAATGTCTGTTTCAGAATGATATAGTACTTTTTATTTTAAAAGAATTGAAAAATAACTGTTATAATTTCACGAAGGCAAAAGTATAATTTTGAAAAAAAAATTACCCCCATTAAGCGCCATTGCTCCCATTTCGGGAACATGCTGTTTTTCATAAATAATCAAATTTTTTTGAATTTTTTTTCAGAAGTATTTTAATGACATCCTGTTCATTAAGGAAAAACAATGATTCCTTTAAAAAATCGGTTAATTTATATAGCGGTGCTTAATGGGTTAATATTATAGAATTTTATCAAGTAAAATTATTTTTTCAATTAAACACCAGTATTGCCGATTAGTAACAAACTGTTTTTTTAGCCGTAAACCATACTTTAAACAAAATATGATTTTTTAAAGTATTTTTCCCGTGATTTATTTAAAAAATGAAAGCCGATAAACATTATTACAATGATTTTTGAAAAATCAGGTATTTAAAGGTTAAAATATTTCATGTGCAATTCATATTTTCCATTTTTATTGAAATGTATCATATATGCTCTTAATATATATGATACATTTCAAACAAACTTATGTATAAACAAACTTGCTTAAACATGTTTTTAAAGGATTTAAAATTTTTAGAAATAAACGAAAGGCGCTGTTTGTTAAGTTTTATTAAAAACTGTATAATTGAAGTTATATTCAATTTAGAAAACTTTACTTATTAAACAAACAAAACACTTTTAGAAACATCTGATTGTATGAATACCGATTTATCATGAGAGAAATTTGAAATTGTATATAAAAATGAAATGCTCATGGAGCATTTGAAAAAAGTTTAATAATTCGATATTTTAAAATTTAAAATTTTGATTATCTCAAGAACAATAAAGATGTTTTAACCAAAATTTGTACATTTTAATATCTAAAAACAAAAGAAGTTTTATTATAATTATTTTAGGTTTGAAATATAAAATACGGACCAAACATTGATAAATATATTATTTTAGAAATATTAACTGCAGTCGTGTAAATATTTAATTTTCTACTTTTGTACAACTTTAGGATTTTATTTATTAAATTAACTCTTTCACGTTTGTTTTTAAAGTAAATAAACCATTCATATTTGTAGCACAAACGAAAATTAAAGACTAGAAAACAGGAATTCTGTTTTTTTAGAATTTAGTTTTGCGCCCGATGAAAAAGAAATATGTATATATAAAAAGTACAAATCATATTTCAATTTTAAGACTTAAAGCACACGTTTTTATTTTATGTAAAATGACGTCATTCGCATCCGCTTAAGTATTCCACATTGACGATCCACTCTTAAACATCTACAGTAAAGCATGCATAGGACGTCACTATCGCAAAATAATACATAAATGCAGCAAAGAGATGCCGTCATTAAAGAGACTCGACAAAAACACGGCTATCTAATGATTCATAGGCCTTCATTTGTTTGTAAATATAGTTTATAACAGCTCAATGTTTTTACAGAAATTATTTGATTATATTTTTTCAAAATAGCACGTATTTTAATTACTTTTTCTTGCGGATGTTATGAGAAAATGTCAACAAAAGGATATAAGTGCTATTTTGCAACTATTTTCCCTTTACTTTCTACATAAATGGAGTACTTGAGTTGCCAAAATTAAACAAATGGTGCTAAAAACTACAAAAAAAATAATGTTTCAAAAATAAATGGAGATAAAATTTTCAAACAAATTGCATTTAAAAGTACTTTTTCCCCCCAATACGACGGTATAAAAATTGAAAATGCGCGATGCTTAGAAATTAAAAAAATTGCTATAGAGCATTTAATCGTACAACGAAACATCTGCTTTGTCTACAGCAGGCTTCTGTAAGGTAACGTTATTTTTTGGAGACACAAAATAAGCTGGGAGAAAGAAATAGCATACCGTACCGGGGGATAAAATAGACATGAAATTTAATTATTAAATTTCAGAAAGTTGAAAAGAAATAATAGTTTAAATTTTAGTTGTGATGTTCCTAATTATAGACATAGAATATGGATAGTCTGTATATATATATATATATATATATATATATATGAATACTGGGTGATTCAAACGTCCGGCGCGAAAGTAAAACGCGATAAAAAAAGAACTATGTTTCGGAGAGACATGCGGTTTGCAGATAAAGATTCAACGTGGTACGGGATTTTGTATGGCACCAACAAAAAAATTAGTTCAAAATTTCGATAATAGAGGGTGCTATTACAGATAATTGCATGGAACAATTCTGTATTGCTTACAAAACGCAAGATTTCGATACAATAACATTAGGGAATACTGCATATACACTTTTTTGTATCCAAACCATGAGTTCTGTGAGCAATATGGAACTATTCCATGCAATTACCTGTACTAGCGCCCTCTGTTATCTATATATTGAACTAATTTTTTGTTGATGCCAACAAAATCCCGTACCACGTTGAATCTGTATCTGCAAACTGCATGTATCTCCGACTCACAGAACTTTTTTTTTTATCGCGTTTTACTTTCGCACCGGACTTTTGAATCACCCGGTATATACAGGGTGGTTATAATTAAACTTCCCCTATAAACAGCATCCTACAGCGCAATCGGGTGAGCGGAATTCAATGAAATTTGGTATATAAACGGTACACGAGATGAACGCACGGAATTTGAAAAAAAAAATGTTCCAAAATGTCCACCAGATGGCGCTTTTTCCGGAAAAAAACATTAAATTTTACACAATTAACGACCAAAACGGAATACAAAAACAATATTAACAATCCAGAACAAGAATTATCAGTAATATAATGTAAAACCGGCTGTTTTGGCTGTTTATTGTGTTAAATTTAATGTTTTTTCCTGAAAAAGGCGCCATCTGGTGGACATTTTGGAACTAATTTTTTTTTCGAAATTCCGTGAGCGCATCTCATGTATAGTCTATATACCAAATTTCCTTGCATTCCGTTCGCCCGTTTGCGCTGTAGGAGGCTGTTTATAGGGGAAGTTTAATTATAACCACCCTGTATATAATAGAATAATTTTTATATTAGTTTCGACTCCTTTAATCATTATTTTTGGCACTAAGTAATGCAAATATAACTTTTTTTTTTTTTTAAGTGGTACACATCCTGAAAATATACGTTGAAAAGAAATCATGTCAAGCAGATTAAATGCGTTAAACCAGTCATAAAACAAAAGTATCTAATAAATTTCCCAAAATCTATTGCATTTGAATGATTACTGTAACATATCAAGCATGCAGTTAAAATATCTAATTCAATACATTTAATTCACAGAGAAATTTGAATTCATATTACTGAGAATTTACACACATCCGATAACCACACATTTCAAACAATGGCACGTGGCGAATTTACTAATGGCATGAATTTTCAACCTAATTATAATTTTTAATTAACTTTTCAAGGAATTTTCAGCAGTGAAATTGCATTCGAAATTATTGACTATTAAATAAATGAAATTTCTCACATTACTAATTAAGCGTAAACCAACAGAATGAAAAATGTCTTAGCCGGGAATAGAACACGGATCTTTGGAATAACGCTCCAATGCTGTACACAAAGAGAGTACTGTACACAAAGAAAGTACCGTACACAAACAGAGTACTTCTAAGTCTATTGTTGCGTGTGAGTCTCGTACTGTAGTCGTCCGCTCTAGATCTCCTGTTCCTGGCTGTTCCAATTGGCCCGTATCTGAGGTGCCATGTTCGAATGATGACAGCGAGGACGACTTTTTGCCTAGCCCGAAGCGTACTAAATAGCTTGGAGATGTTCGCCCAGTGCTTGCATGGTAATATACCAGTTATAGTATAAAGCCTGCTTTTTTCCCGAGAAAAAAATATGTAAATTCATTTAATTCCTGTAAATAGTAATCTAATTTAACTCATATTGTAATATTTATATATATATCTCTGTGACATTTATTTTAAATAAATGCATGCAGTAGCACTTTTAAAACTTAAAATTTGTTTGTTTAAACAAAAATTTTAATTTTCAGATATTTTTAGTAAAAAAACTGCTGTTTTTAATCATAGATGGACTTTGAACATCCGCCATCTTGGATTTTATATCCCCCGGACGACCAATGTGTTAGATGGCCGCCATCTTGGACGTCCACCATCTTGGATTGCATAATCCCTGGACGTCCGCCATTTTGAATGGCCGCCATCTTGGACGTTTACAGAATCTGATAAGCGGCTTGGACCCCTTCTTCCAACTATGATTAGTAGTACCTTAGTTGGAAGACGTCCAACGTCCAAGTGACCTTTGCACCGTCCAGATTCTGACGTCACGCCTGCGTATCCCGTTCAATTTTCAGCCTGCTTATCACGTGACCAGTCTGGACCTCAGCTTTTTTTTCAGATTTTTTTGTGACGTAGGCTTCTGCTATTAAGTAATCGCGATAAAGGGAGGGAGGGCAGTGGGTCTGCTCTGTGTGAAAAATGATCGTACAGCGATACCCAGCTTGGCATCTCTGTTAACTGAAGAATGAATTAAAAATTATACTTATATGTGCTCACCAACTCTGGGCTTTATTTCGTCTTAGGTTTGCCGCAGGATTGCGTGCTCATGAAGACGTCCATCTTGTGATGGGGGTTGCAGCCTTACCGACATTTAAGAGAAATGCCAAGCTTGGTGTCGTCCTTGTACCTTAATTGTGGAGCATTTTCTAAGGATCCGGATTCGATTCCCGTCTTGGACATCTTTCACTCAGTCGGTTTATGCTTAGTTAGCAATGTGAGAAATTTCACTTATTTAATGTTTCGTATCCGTTTTAAATTTATTAAGACGAGGTGTGATAAAGCTGTCACGTTTTGGTGTTTGCATTTGTAGATATTTTAATGAGTATCATTAATTTTATCGTTGAAATGAGTTAGTGATAATTAGTGATAATTAGTGATAATTAGTGTAGATGCTATACAAAATATTCCTTATTCCAGTATTTAATTTTGTACTTAAACTTATATCGCACGATTTTTAATTTGGATTTTAACTATCTGTTCAACACATTTTACGAAAAATCAAGCATGAAATTATAAAAGTGTTTTCGGATCAATCGTAATAATATATTGATTTCTTTTTTTTTTCCGCAAACAATTTAGTGAATGTAAATTAAAATCAGATTACTTTGCAACTGGGACCATTGACTTGACAGAGGATTTTGGAAATCATTAGAAAAAAAAGTAGTTCACATGAAGTTTTTTAATCATAATTTACTCATGTTTCAAGTTAAAATTCGATTAATTAATGAGATTTATTTAATGACAGTTAAATTACATCAAATCTTCAAAAATACAATATAATCCTTTTTTTCAAAAAATACTTCTGATTGGATAATATTGAAAGGAACAATTTAAAAAAGAATTTTTTTTCTTGTAAATCTTGTGTAAATATTTGAGAAGAAAATACACCTGGAGATACGAAATTTTAACAAATTGGATAAAATAAAGTATTACATTTTTTTTTTTTTTTGTAACAGTTTATTAATATCACATTGTACTATTTGTAAAAGTCTACGAATGATAAACTGATTTCTGATTAAAACATGGATTTATAAACCCGAAAGAAAAACCATTTGCCAAGTATAGATTATGAAATTCTTCCAAAACATTCAGAATACTTTAAAGAAATTTCTCTTTTTATAAGGTAAAAAATAATGTATTAGTAAACAATTATAAAAACTCATAACACATTTGAAAAACAAATTCAATATTTACCATCTATAGTCAGAAGAAAACATCCGAATTCCTTTGGTAAGTTATGTATATGAGGACGCAAGTTTCAAAACTCGCCTTATGCAGAAAATCAAATTTGGGTAAATTACGGAAAAACCTCGGACTGCGTCCTTTGGTTTTCATTGTAAATCAAATTTTGACAATGCCAGATATACACGATAAAAGTAGTCTTTTTACAGATTGTAGTATTTTTTTATGCAGGTTCATCAATAGAATAGATTGATAGAGAAAAGTCGATTTTTTAAATTTTGGATGAGAAGAGTTTTGAAACTCACGAGCTCATATGATTTAAAGTTTCGTATATGCATTACACTCTAAACAAATCCATTAAAATACGGGAATTGTACAGGTAATCGAAAAGCCAGTACTGTTTCCGTATTTTAACGGATTTTTTTTTTCATAAATTCCAGAAAAAATTCCGTTTTTTCACAAAATTAAACTAAACAATTCCGATTAAATAAGGAAATAGTACTGGCGCCTCGATTGCCAGTCCAATTTTCGTATTTTAACGGAATTTTATTTTACAGTATAGAAAGTATGTCAAACTTTAACTCAGTTATGAAACGCATAAGGAGTTGAAAAATACCCTTGGTTACTTTCACGTCAATAAGTAGAAATGTACTCGAGTTCTATTTTGCAGTCATGTATATACCCTATAAAATTTATACATACAAAATAATATACAAAAATTTAAAAACTCAGAATAATTTAATGAAATTTTATGTTTTAACCTTTTGAGCTCTGCCGGGTGAATTTTCACCCACATAAAATAAAAAAATTTAATTTCAATCAAAACCACTTGATTTCAATATGCAAAAACCGCATTTGGAAGTTTTACTTCCCTTCTTTATATCTGGATGGCAGCACTACTCTCTGCCAATATCTGATTGGTTTTTAATGCAATCTTAAAAATCTTTCGAGCATTATAAAGAAATATTTTTTATAGGAAATAACGCTTTTTTTTCCTCTTGGGTGCTCAAAATTTAATAATAATTGCATGCAAATTACAAAACTGAAAATTTAAATAATTACACGGGATAAAAATAAGTAATGGTAGAATTTTCTACCATGAGTGCTCTAAGGACTAGAATAATGCGATTTGTCACTAGGTGGTAGCACTACCAAATTACACACTAGCCAGTGTTTCAGAATCAAAATAGGGATGATTGGTGATTATAATTTAATTCCAAGAAATTTAAATTTGTGTTTAATTCAGCAGATTGGCGAGTTTATTATGTTTTAAATATTTCTAAAAAAAATTAATTATTTTTTACATCTGTTTCAGCTATAAATCTGATATATTTTTGAATAGTTTGTATTTTTAAATTCTGATTTTATAATTTTTAATTTTCTCATTTAATAAAATTTTAAATGTTTTAATAATTTTAAAACTCGTCTAAATAATGTAACTGATTAAGATTTTTTCATCGGTTTACAATTATAGTTATTTTAAAATAACTTTGCAATGTCATTTCTTGTGTATGCATGTTGAAACGACTGCCCAAGAACTCTGATGGTGGAAAATCCTCCCACAAGCCGCGGTCTAAAAAGGGCATTAAAATGTTTTTTAATTACATAGTTCAATTTCAGATATGCTTCAAACCCCATTTATAGTGTTTTTTAAGCATATTTTAAAAACTTTAATAACCCTGAGCTCAAAGGGTTATAAAGAGAAAAATAATTAAACATCAGTAAATAAATAAATAGAAATGCTTAATTCATCTTTAAAAGCTAAACTTAAACTTACACTATGTGCAAAATTACTTAAAAATGAGCCAGCATTTAAAAAATGTTAAATTACTTTAATACCTTAGTACTTTCAACTATAAAAACGTAGTCTTCGTCAGCGGAAAAATTCCTCTGACGAAGACTATGTTTTTATAGTTGAAAGTACTAAGGTATTAAAGTAATTTTTAAATACTGTCTCATCTTTTAAGTAATTTTGCACATAATGTAAATTTAAGTTTATAATTAAACAGTTTAGAAAAAAAAATAGCACTGTACAAAACCCAATTTCAGCATTTACCATCTAGTCAGAAAAACATTCCAGATTATTTCTACAGTTCTGTATATGATCTATAGTTTTGTGTGTATAACAGAAAGTATGCCAAAATTTATTTCAGTTTAGGCATTTGGAAATTTCTCTTAGTTTATTTATTTTCTACATATCCATCAATCAGCGGAAATGTACTCGGGTTCAATTCAGCTATCTTGCATATTGTCTTTAGAATGTAAACATATCCAATAATATACAAAAATATAATTAAATTTAAAAACTCATAATACTTTTACGAAAATTTACTTTTTCATAAGGTGAAAAATAATGTCTGAATAAAGAATTTAGAAAAAGTGTACCATGATTGAAATCACACTTCTAGCAATTATCTCTCTTGGACAGTAGTGTAAAGGTATATTTTGTGTATTCCTGTAAATAATTTAAATGTGCTATGTATACCGTATCTTATAGTAAACATCTTAAAGCGCACTTAAGAAATGTATAATAAAGAATTAAAATTAAATTAAATATGTTTTAAATAGTATAGATTAAAAAATACTGGAAATGATTTTTCCCCATAGACAATGGCGTAACGACATTCCCTGTAAAATACTGTGAATGCTACGCATTTAATTTCCAATACGGAACATTCAATGGTAAAACTAAATAACATATATGAAGTACATGCAATCTGACTATATTTGCGTGAAATTGAGTACCGTTAGACAAATGATGTGACAGATAAACAGTCCTACAAACTGATTTCATAAACGATTTTCAACTAAATTGGAAAGTGTTAAAAATACCTTAATAACTCTAATTTTTAAATATTAAACAAATTCATAACGGAAATTTTCTTTACTTTAAAGAGAAGCCGTATAAAAATATATATTTACTTTTTTAACCATTTGGAAAAATGGTTATTGTCCTCGTCAGGGTAGGAAATCAAAAGCATATCTGAAGGTTTTTATTGGTTTAATCATCATTTTATTCGTTTTCTGATGAGTCTATATAGTAATCTGTATTTCCCTTTACTTCCAACAGAGATGGGCAACAGAATGTTGCCACTATGCCAAAAAAGTAATAAAAACTACAAAAAAAAAATTAATAACTCAGAAACAAATTGAGATACAGCTTTCAAACAAATTGCATTTAAAAGTACATTTTTTTCTCTATACGACGATATAAAAAGTAATATTGTGGGATGTTTAGAAGTTTAAGAAATAAATATCATTTTAAATTGGCCGTCAGATTTCTTGGAAATCTGACGATGGAAAAGCCTTTTCCCGAACAGCCAATGAAATCCTTGGATAATACGTAAGTTTCAGGTGAATAATACATACGAGTCACAGGCGATTTCTGTCGCTCGCAATTTTTACGTGTCATAACACTATTAATGTTTAATTTATGGCGTACGTAATGTAAGATCAACTCTGTGTTATTTTTTATGTCTTAAATTTTAGTCTTTAAAAAAATCATTTTCCAAATGGTCATTGTAATTTTATAAATTGCATTTTTTTTATATTTCTTTTATAATCTTTTTTTCTGAACCTGTTAAAAAAATTTTCTTAACAAATCTGTTACTTATTATTACTGAGCTTATTCACTCACTCCCTGTGATGAGCACTGCCGAATATAACTTTCCCTTGAGGATAAAACTTTGACACAAATCCGGATTGTGTCTCCTAAGTGAATGCTATCCTTCCGCAGCAGAAAAGAAGAACAGTAGAGAAGTCAAATCTTGAGTCATATAATAAATTTATGTACTTTCTTGTAGATAATACTTCTTATCCTATAATGCTCCAGAGATCAGATGGCAAAGAGACACATTCCTAAATCTAATTCAGTTTTCTGAGGAAAACACTTAACTACATATACGAAATATTTAAATGCAGTAGAACCTCGAGTAATTGGGACTGACCCTCTTTCGGAAAAGCGAAATTTCCGGATAATCCAGAATGCTTCAATTTTTAGATTAAGAAGAAATATATGCAATATTCCTTATGATGGTAACAAATGATTAATAAAAATAAAGCAATAAAAAAATAGAAACAAGAATAAATTACCTGAATTTTAATTTTGAAATTAAGTACAATTTACTCGTAGCCTCAGAGCTTAAGATGTCGAGTAATAATCGAAAATGAGATGTCCGACGTACTGCTATGAAAAACTATGCCTGCACCTAGTGAAACAGTTAGAAATTTTATAAAACACATCTGAGATATGGTATTAAACACAACTTTGTGTTTCAGAAGTTTTTCCACTCTATACGAACACAGTTATTCATAAGAGTAAGTCAGACATCTCATTTTTTATTACTACTAGATGTCATACTGTTGCTCTGAGGCGACGAATATCACAAGGGTTTGAAAAAAATATTTTGTTTGTCTCAGTTTCGATTGCCTTTGCTTTGAAGCTTTATTCCGGAGCTTTTTAATATTATTAGCTCACCAGTATCACAATCTTTCTGTTTCTCTAGCAATGCCAAACCTTTTGCAAAACATTCGAAAGCTTCAGAATTGCTAATTTGTTCGTTTTCTTCGTTCCACTCCGTCTTACGAGAGCTCAAGTTACATTCAAATTAATCTAAGAAAGGGGATCGGATATATTTATATGTACTCGTAGTTCTGAAAGAACCGTTTGCACTCAAGGAATATGATAGTTAAAAAAAAAAGCTTTCAAAAAATGGATTTTTCATATTAAGGAATGTGATAGTAAAATAAAAAAAAGCTTTAAAATAGATTTCGGTTAACCGAGAGTTTCGGTTTAAAAAGTTTCGGATAAAAGAGGTTCTACTGTACATTCATAAAAATGAAATAATTTTATTTTATATATTTTATAGTCTGTAATTTAACCTCGACACGGACGGACAGCATCTGTTCGAGAATACATGCTATCCCGTACAGAGGCCTCCTATCCCCCGTGTAAAGGTTAAGATTAGCTGTGTAGAAACAATTTGCGCAGAATTTTTATTTTATAAGATTTTTCGAGTTTTTGGAGGAAAATAATTATTCTAATCAAGTATTTAATTCAAATATACATCATAAAGCTAAAACTGTAATCGTTATCTTTTATAAATCTTAAATAGACCGTAAGAATCTTTAAAATTGATCAATCAGTTCTCGAGTTTTTAAGTATTGAAGGATTGGTTGATTGATGAATTCACCCATTTTTTCTCTGTTTTTACAAAATCTACTTTAGATATCGCAATATGGTAAACTGCAGATTTTGGCCATAATCATTCTTTGTCTGTCCCTGATAAGTTTACAGTTTGCTATGTAACCACATCTGGGCCTGTTTAGGACAAACACACAGAAAAACAGAACGGTACATGGTATAAATAGTTGAATCGGATGGTCTGAGAAACACTCTCCCCACACCAAAAAAAGTATCTCTCTTCCCTCTTTTGATAATTTTTTTAAAAAGTTTAATAGTGTTTCTTGTGAAAAATTCTATAACTATAGGAATGTTTCTGAAAATCACAGACAGATACTCCAATAGTACATATAAATATAAATATAAATAAATATATCTCGAAGTATAATTAAAAAGAAATACTTTAAATTTTTGTTGATTTGTGTTAATTTCATAAATAAATATAAAATGTACATAAATTATAAACGGTTATAACCAGTATGGGCAAATGTTTTGTATTAATGTCCTATATTTTGAAATAAGATCAAAAATATATACTTATAAAAGTTGAAATTTTTGATGAATAATAAACGGTTTTTCCTGTAAAACGCAAATCCTATGAAATCAAAGAATCAAAATAGTAGAATATATCTAATTTATAAAGAATAAACATTTTAAATTCACTACTAAATATCGATCTGAAAAGCAAAAAAGAAAATATTTATCTAATAATGATTGTTCACATACTGCATTTTCTAAGACTTTTTTTCTGACCCAGACAATAAAACTCCTAACTATTCTACTTATCATTATTGTTGCATTTATCCAACCACTTCTCTTGATAAACCTCACCGATATAATATGACATGCAATCCTTTGAGAGAAAGAATTGGCACAAACAGGATTTGGTCTCTTAACTGAATGCAGTAGGTGTGCAACCCTAGAGAAAAGTAGTCAGAACTTCAATAATACAATACGACTATAGTACTTCTTGTAGACAATACTCCGAATTAGATAATGCTCCAGAGAAATGTGAGAGACAGTGAGTTTTCTCGTATATTTAAATTATCTGAGAATAAATTTTGACTACCTGAACAAAATTATTAAATTTCCTAAAAATAAAGTATTGCATTAATTTCTCATTCTTTTAAAAGCGTTCAATGATATCGCATTAAAAAAATTATAAATTTCTGGAAAGTACAAGAAGATTTACATCTAAAATCTTATTCATAGAAACATTAATAATTATAATTAATAAAGGTGATATAAATTAAATTCAAAAATACTCTTTTCATTATTAAATTTATTAATTAATCATTATTTTCATTATTAGTAATTATTTTCATTATTAATCAGACACGCAATAATGCGTTTTGCATTATGTATAATTTTACAATTAATTTTCAACAGTAAAATTACGTCCGAAATTATTGAATATTAAATACATGAAATTTTTCACATTGCCATTTAAGCGTAAACCAACACAATGAAAAATGTCCAAGCTGGGAATCGAACCCGGATCCCTGTAATAGCGCTCCTATGCTCTATCATTAAGCTACGAGGACGATACACAGCTTGGCATCTCTTACTTTTAAATATCGGTCAATTTGGTTGGTTTTATTATAATAGTTTTTCTTATTAAGACTATTGTGAGAACTACACTTATCACGAGGAAAACTCTCACATAGGTATCCCCATGTGTTAGAAACTTAGTCTCTTCTTATTTCAAAGTACCCACATATTTCGACTGGAATCAAAAAGAACAATACATTCAGATTGATCTTCCTAACTTGAAGTTCGAGTGTCAAATATTTCTAAAGAGTGCTGAAGAAAATAACTTTACCACTAATGGTTTTTAGCTGTGATCTTATCCGGACGACCGCACATGTTGAAAATGAAAGTAAAAGCAGATGAGCGCTCCTACGCGTGAGAAAATTAAGAGAGCCTAACCTAACAAAGCTTGTTTTTGGTGAAAACAGCTGAGGTCTGTTAAATGGTCAAAAAGGATGCTCCTTTGTTGAGAAGGGAAGAGAAAAAGTTTTACAACCTAGGCGGGGAGACCAGTTCAGAGATAGTCAGTCAAGACTAATCTCTAGGTGAACGGAACAAGGTGATTATCACCGGAAAATGTACTTTGAATCTTCAAAGGCATCTTTATTGAAGTCAGGCTTAGATTTAAATCTGTTGTTCGCAAGGAAACGCGGACTGAATTTACTATTTTCGTACCTTGAAACCTATGGACTTTAGGATCTATCATGGATTGGAATTATAGACTTTCTCTATGCTATGAAAAACTTTGCCTCACCAAAAAGACTATCATTTCCCCAGTTTCAACGAATTCTTTAAAAGTGTGACGAACTCATTTTTTAATGTTGTATTTAACCCAGAAATAATATAACTTGTTTATTTAAGAAACATATTTCTGAATTAAATTGTGCCTCGGCCGCAGACGCCATTAATTCACGCTACCCGTCCTACATTAAATTCGGGGCATTACACTATCAAGTAATTTTACAGGTCATCTTTCGTGAGTTGTGAATTTCGAACAAGGCGAAAAATCTCCGAGCCAGGATTCGAACCAGGGATCTCTTGTCTGAAGCTGCCAATGCTCTGCCAACTGAGGTATCCCGTGCTAATCTAGAGGAACTAATTTACCCAGATAACCTTATTGATCATATCATCTGATTTGATATATTATTCAGCTCAACAGAATAAATCGCAGGCAATGGTACTCCTGTAAACGCTGGATAGGTATTTACACCAGATTAATTTTAACACAATTATTCTATTGGCAAATAAATTATATGAGCTGTACATTACCAATTGGACGAAAAATATCAGGACTAAGATTCGAACCAGGGATCTCTTGGCTGAAGTTGTCAATGCTTCGGCCAACTGAGCTACCGCGGGCTAATCTGGGTGACCTAATTCATCGAGATAACCTTATTGCTCATAGCATCTGGTCTGATATATGAATCAGATTAACAGAATAAATCGAAGCTAATGTAACTCCTGCAAACGCTCGATACGTAATTGCACTGGATTAATTTTAACGCAATTATTCTAAATGATTAAGTCTAATGTCCTGTCAAGGAGATTAGGTATTTTTGTGAATCGGTACCGCTGAAATCAAACCCTAGAGGAATTTCGCCAAAAGTGAAAAAACGTCAAACGGGAAAACGTCTATTTTTTTACTATTTTTTCTGAGAGTTAGTAAAATATTTTTTCGAACTGATTGTGACGTTTTAAACATAAAAGCGCTAAATTTAGGAATATGTCTTCAGATTTTTTTTGTATCCGGAACGATTTGGTTATTAAACAATTGGTCAAATGAACAAAAAATCCCCAAGAATATTTTATTTTTCCTTCTATGCCCTGCGGAAAGCAGGGAATGAGCATGCGCTAGCGCGCTTGCTGATTGTCATAGAAAAAAAAAAAAAAATTCGTTTTTTATGAGTTTTTAAACAATGTCTCTGCTAATTACCAAAATGAAAATTCTCAGCCTCAAGTGCGTCAGAACATGCCCTGGACTACGCTGACTAAAATGTACGTGCGATACATTTCGCTGTCGCAGAAACACAGGCAGAGCAAAAAAATATTTTCAATAGAGTCAAAACACTCTATTAAAAAGTAGTGTCGTGAAGGGATCTCCACTTTGTTATTAATATAAACTTTAAAACATAATTATTTAAAAGGTATCGCAAACATATAAAGATATTATTCAATATAACACTAATATATTTAATAATATCTTTATACGTTTCTGTCACCTTTTAAGTAATTGTAAGCATGTTTTAAAGTTTATAAAATTTCTTTTGTTATATAGATTAGTGACTTTTACTTTAACTAATCACCTTCTATGAAGTCTTATATCTAAAGTTATAGAAAAATTTTCTTAGTAATTGTTGAAAGAAAAATTAAAAATATCAGAAAATTGTAGAAGTAAATCTCGATTAAAATTGTCTTACATTTAAAAACAATTAAAAAAAATTACCACATAAATTATGTTTATTCTTAAGATGATTTCTCTTAAAATACAATTTATAATAAGCCAAAAAGTTATTATAAAATATTCAAATAAATCAAATATATAATAAATAAATAAAATAAATCAAAGGGTGCCAAGCCCTCTTAAACAGTTATAAGTTTTAAAGTTTGCAATTTGTAAAGCTTCAATTTGTAATTCCAGACACTTTGCTCAAAAATCATCTGTTTTGCACTATCTTCTTCATAACACTTGCTCCTTCATGCATTCAGATTTCATCATGCACTTTTAGGCAGTTTTAAAAAATCACACAAAAACATACAATAGAGATAAATTTACATTACATTACATTATTTTGGAGACATTCTGCGATATAAAAATAAGTATGACATTATAATTTTTTTTATAATTGTCTACACTGTTGAAAATTTCTGTAAAAATACAGAAAATAAACAGAGAATAACGTAAATTTACACTAGTTCTCGATTAAATGAATTTGATTGAGTTTCTCGGTCATCATGTTACGGAAATTTCCCTTTTGTTATAAGGCGTTTTGTCTAAAAATTTCCACGTTTTTATTTAAAGATAAGTTTTTAATTGTTATGGTCTTTAATTAAAATACTTACAGTAGAATCCCTCTTATCCGAACTCCGCTAATCCGAAATTCTGGTTAATTCGAACCGATTTTATTACCTGTAGAAGTTAGAATTAAACAATAAATGGCAGTAAAGCATGTTTTTTTCTTTATACAGTTTGAATAGAATTAACAAAATACTCAATAAAGTAAAAGTACAACATATGTACACAAATATAAAATGAAAACCTGAACTGTACGCCTACTCGTAGAGAATCTTTAAAAAAATCTCTAATATCAGTTTGTTTGCCAGTACTATAAAATTATTTTCTAAAATTCAAAAAAGATTTAATTCAGTTGATAGAAATTTATTTTTCCAAATAATATCATAAGAGGAAACGCAATTTTTCACCTTGATTCAACATAAATAAATAATGTGAACATTAAAAATTCTGGTTAAATATCCTGAAAATAAAGCCTGAAAACCCAAGCAAAGTGACGTATTAAAATTTAAAGTACAGAAGTTAAATATATTCTTCTACCCATGGAAAGTGACGTATGAGAAACAATGTGATTTCATAAAATAAATGGAACAATTAATAATAATAATATATATTTCCTATAATTAAATTCAATCCAAGAAATTGCTACTGCTACTTTTACTTTCAACTCTAGTAATTATTGGCTCTCTCATTTTCAAAAGAAAGTGACGTATTTGTGAAATAAACAACATTTGGTTATTAAGATATTCTCTAATGATGAGTCTGGGAGGCTTGAAAGTACTAAGAAGTTTTAAATAAAATGTATATTATAAACTTACAACATCTTTTTCATTACATTAGTCGCCTTTTAAGTAAGATTGCGGACCTTTTTTATGTTCACATTATTTATTTCATTTATTTTTCCTTTCAACAGCTTAATTTCGCATACTATCTACAGAAGGTTTTTTCTTCTCCGCTCCTCTACGTGGGACTGACCTATCATAATATCCCGGACCATTTTCCAGAAATGGAAATTAGGAACTTTATCCATCGCAAGTACTTTAAAAATGGGTTTCGAGATCTCAAAATATACTGCATGTAAAAATGTAAAAATTTCAGAATAGGATAAGACTGCAGATATAAGACTGTTTTTAAAAAATTAGAACAATATGCGCTGTATTTGCTGAGTTATGAAGTGGCGGCTTTTCGCGTTTCCTTTGATGTCGAGTTAGGTGTATATATGAGTTCCGCCATTCTTACAATTTTAGGCTTAAGGCTGCGTCACTGGAATATTACCGTCTTCCATGATAGTACACCAGACACGAAAGGGTTAAGTTCAAAAATTCATTAATTTCGAAAAATAAGAATATCACAAATTATTAATATTAAAAAGAAGTAAACTGAATAAGTTTACTGAGTCTACTGTAAATTTACAGAAAAATTTCGAAGGAATTTACCAGAATCTCTGTAGCTGTATTCTCTGCAATTTTTTATTTGACTTAACTCTTAAACGCGTGATTTTTTATTTTGTTTCATAAAAATTATATATGATTCTCTGAAAGGTTTATTACACAGGTAAAATAATGAAAAACACCAGAGATACATTTTTCTTATAATACATCAATCATTCCTTGTGTTGCACATCTGCAATACAAATAAAAACTACTATAGTGTGGCTGTTTTACGCTAAAATATTGCAAATTAGTAAATATTTTAATAAGTATGTCTCCAAATACCTTACTTTATATAATTATGTATTTTATAAAACTTTACCTTTAACCCTTTAATTCCCACGATCGAATAAGTTCTAGAAATTACGTAGTTCAGAGTATTTGACTTTACACCTGAAATTTCAATGGTTGATTCTGCTTTATTTAATTACAGAATGTCTTTTATTAATTAAAGAAAATATTGTTATTTTAATTTTTTGTGTGAATTAGGTATATAAGAATAAAAAAAAATCTATTAAATTCAAAATACTGTTATTTGCATATATGCAAAGCTGAGCACCAAAGGGTTAAGATAATGGATTACCTGTAGATTCTCTGTAATTTCACAGAAAAAAATTAACATTGTAAAATTTCATTTCTGTGAATATTTTTTTTTTCATCATCTAAAAATCATTTTAAGTTTATTAAACATGAAGAAGATTTTATTAAATTATTCCTACAAGCTATTAGCTGTTCAGTAGACTTCATTCAAAGCCATAACCTAGTAAGGTTATTGCTTAACTTATATGATAAAATGAATTCTACGCAAAATATAATTATTTCGCTTATTGCACAACATACATAAAGAAATCAAAACTACAACCAAAAAATGTTGTTTACAAATCGAAAGTTTCATAACTAAAAGATAACCAAAATCTTGATTTATGAATTTAATTTGTTCAACTAAATTACTTTCCTTTATTCGAAGTACTTAAATGTCGAGACGAGAAAAAAGAATTAAATACGACATCTGTTGCATGTCTTCGAAGCATGTTTTTTTTATATAAATAAATGATCTTTTTTTGCCCCGAAGTTTCCAGAGGCCTATTTATTTTTATGTTTAAATTTGTTTATTTTGCAATATGAAAAACATTTCTTAAGTTCCTTTACATTTCGCTTTCATATGAAAAACGATGTGTCACATACGAATATAATGTTGCTTATGTAAAATTTTGTTCCATTTATCTTTTTAAAATGTATTATAAGATTTATGAAATATTGGTTGATAATAACGGTTATTATAGTGATTGATAAAATCTCATGGTTTGTAAATAGCAACTTAAAATTTGAAGAATATGCAGTGCTTTCAAAATAGAGAAAGACTTAAATAAAATCTTTTATTCATTTGAAAGGCTTAGTGGAAGAAAATGTTATGATACATTTTCTCAAAAAGAGTTTTATTTTATGGATGGGAGGAATTATAGCATATGGTAAAAATAAAATAGTGAATTCTACTTAGTATAGAAAATATGAGACAATATTTTTAATATTTAAAATTTTTATATTTAATAATTTTATATTTAATAATTTAAAAGATGAAAATAATTTCTAATACTGTTCGTTTTCGAAAGCCGTGCCTAGCACTCACGGAAGATTCTACTACGCAAAGGGGTGTTACGCTGAGATGGGCATTTTCCGAAATTCTCGTCTGCGTTGTCACGAAGATTGGCGCTTTTTGTTATTTTTTCTGCTTCCGATCAAAGTTTAAAATTCTATTTATATCTCGGTTTAATTAAATTTAAAACTTCTATATTTAGTGTTCAAAAGGGTAGTTCGAGTAAAAATAAATCTTCCTAGAGTGGTAGTAAGAAATTTATATATAATACCATTCCATTTTGTGATCAGGAAGCAGAAAAGGGGTAAAGGTAAATCCGAACCGTAGCTCCAAGCTGCAAGCCTGATGGAGTGTTTTCTTACGGACGCGACGGCGGAAACACATTTGTTAGTCCATCCTTTTGGCAGCAGTTAAAAAGAAATGTTAATTGTTTATATTTATGCTATAGTAAATAAATAAAAAAGACTGTAAGATTCTCAATATAGCTGCCTGGTTCAAAACATGACGAAATATAATAAATACAAAATATTAATAACAAAAACACTACTTGTATTAACAATAATACCAATAATAATAAAATTAATAATAATAATAATTAATGAATATATATGAAAACTATTTACAATGGAAACAAAGAAGATAACAAAAAAAAAAAAAAAATCATAAATCATCGTCTGAAGAAGTGTTCGAGAGGTATTGATAATTATTTCTAAAAATGACTTCATTTTTCTCGATAAATATCATTAGAGCTGATTTTACTAATATAATTAATCCAATCCGGAATCGTCATAGCTCTGTATTTTTAACGTGGTGATATCTTGTTAGAGGATAATCCAATACGTAGTGAAGTGAGGTGGGGGGAGACCAAATACACAAAAAGAGGAGTCACGTTTACCTATGTCGTAAAGATATTTCTGGAAAGGGTCAAAAAGCAGAAAAAGGAGAATTAATTGTTCCGATAGCTCATTCTACAAAACGAACCAGACAAATCACCGGATTTCTAGTAGTACTGTTAAAAAGATTCGCCGAGAAGCTGAAGATGAGTGTAATCCTGTTTTTGTCCACCTAAAAAAAGAGTTAAGAAGAATGTCTTTGAAAAAACAGGTATAGATGCATTTCAGCAGATGGGGTGGATAACATTTAAAGATATATTTTAACAAGTAAGCTTTTTTATTATAAATTGCAAAAATAAATAAATAAATAAATAATAATAATAATAATTTTTTTTTTCGGGAAAAGTAAAAATATTTTATAACTTTTTAAAATTTTTAAATGTTTTTCGCTTTTTAGAAATATTAACTACAAAAATGTTTTTTACATAAATCCACATTTTTTTTTCCCCAAAAGCGTATTCTTAAAAAATTCTGCTAATCAAACTCCGATCATCTCTATTTTGAATAAAATCACAGCAGACCTTATGATGACTTTTTGCTAGAAGAGATGGCCGTTTGCGTTTATAAGATTGCGAGAATTAAAAAAACACCAGGTCCTATTAAAAAAAACTCCAATTCGGTAAACGAAGACTTATTTTATTTTCATGATGAAGGTCGAAGGGAGAGGTACAGGGGAGAAGCAATAAGGAGCCTCTTTTAAGACGTCATCACGAGGCTAGAGAGAAAGCAGGAATGATAAGAATATACAGTTACAACTTTCTTGCTTGGCGGGCTACAATATCGCCAATCTAAAAGTATTTTTGCGCCATGCACAGGGGGTAATAGAAACATTGGCTGGTATGTTCGCCAAAAATGTACGGTAGGCTTCTACCATATTAATTGTGTAGGGGGGGGCAGATTGTGGGCTGCATACATTCCTGAGTCATGATAGACTGAGCCTCATCTGTACATTGATACAGCTGCGGTTAAATGTAAAAATAAAAAGTGTTATCTGGAAAGGGCATAGTAACAGACAGAGTTCGTTAGGCTAAAAAGCATGAGACTGTATTTTTCTAGACCAGATGTTAGATCAAAGATACACCGCTTTACCACAAAAAATGTAGAAATGCCATACATCTGAACAAAAGGGTGTGAAGCGAAAATAATTCTAATAAGTAGATTGCATGTAAAGTGATTTTGAATGCTGAGTTATATTCATGCCCAAATAAGGAAATGACCGAAGTTAAAATGCGTTTGAAACTAACAGTCAGCCGTAACGAATTTTGTACAAGGTTAAAGCGTATGTGTGAAAGAATTGGAAAGTGAAAATGGAGAGTGATTCACTGATTTTATTTTATTAAAGAGATGAGTAGTTAGAATAATTTAATTTAAGTGAGAAAGGCTGTTAATACAATCGATTTAGCTTTTAAATGTTGCATTTAATTTAGGGGCTGCACTGTTAGACTATAGTGCGCAAAATAAATAAGTTATTAAACAGAATTTTAATTGAAACTGTCTGGGGGGGGGGGAATAAAATGCAAACATATATAACGAGATAGTCGTTATATATATCACCTGGGACACCGCAAAAAAAAAACTTTTGTTGACCCGTGTGCATGGGCAAAACAGCAAGAAAAAATAGTTACACATATAAATATATCTTCAAAACATAAAAGTTTTTTTGTAAAACAAGTTGCTGTCATGAAAACAAAAAAAATCTCTTTCATCAATAGTTCAACAGTCCTAAGAGATTTTATGAATTAATATTTTCTAAATTAAGTTTATGGATCTCCACCTTTCAGTAAAATTTTCTTCAAAATTGCATACCATGGTATATATTTTTTTGACTGAGTCGACTCTGACAGCAAATATTTAAGCAGCATGTAACTAGACCCTTGGCTGCACATCATCAAAATATTGATCCTGATTCGGATCATTTTTATGAAAAACAAACACAAGTAGTAACAATAGAAATATAATATATAAACACAAATGCAACACTAGAAGTAAAGAATAAGTAATAATAAGTGAAATGTGTAATTGTAAACTAATAATCAATTGTAATATGATTTTAAAAGAAATTGGACATGGTTTTAAAAAAAATGTAATGTTCATGCATGCAGCATAGGATGACAAAAAAAAGAGGTGCCTGAAGCACGCCCATGAAAAAGGTGTCACCCTGAATCTTGTGTAGACCACAAGTATTATGGCGTCAGCTTAGGGCTTCAGCCTTATGTGAGGAGGGAGTTTTTGAGACTCATACAGCGCCCGCTTATATGAGTCCCTGCTCCTCCGAAGACACTAGCGGTCCTCTAAAGGAGCACACGTCGGTTTACAAGCAAAAATTGATTTTTTGTGAATTGGAACACCAATTCCAAGGGGTTGTCTCTCAACACAATGAAGTTTTGGACCCTATGGGCAATAATTTTGAACGGGAACAAAACATTCGAAAGGGAGAATTAAAAAAATAAAAAAAAATAGATATATATTTCACATATATATCAAATCAAAAAGGGGTAGACAATCCTAGAGTGAAGAGAGACATAAAGAAAATGAAAAAGTCATAATCAGGTTAAATAATGCACAAGTCATATATTTAGAAGGTAAGTAACTGGTTGCCAAGAAAATGTTATCAAATTACATGTGAAATAAAAATTTTTTTTTTTTTTTATTAACTGCAATTATTAAATGTGTTAGCTATCAGTTTTAACTGAAATGTAATCGTAAAAGAATGAAATGTAAAATAAATGTTAAACTGTAAATAATAGTTAAGTGTATGTAAATAACATAAAAAGTGTACAGTAAAATGAAATGAGTGTAAAGTGATTCAAAATATTGTTCACAAGAGTTCTTCGAAGAAAACAGTCATGGGCCAGCCATAATGTTGTCAAAGTTCTGTTGTAAACAACATACATACAACCTAGGCCTCTGGTTGTACACTTAGCTTCACAATACATGTCATAAGAAAAAATGTAAACAGAAGTATATTATTTTCTGTTTCTTAAATTGTATGTATGTGGTTGATAAACATTAGGGAAGTTGTGATTGTTTAAGTGACTTGTAGCATCGAATAAATGTCCATATCGAGGTGGTGCAAGAAGTAACCTATCAATGTGCACCCGAAATGCTGTATTATCAGCAGCATACAATCTCTTGATCGAGAATGACACAGGTGAATGTTTGAAAGTTACAATATATGGTCCAGTGTATTTAGGTTTGAATTTATCAACAGACTTTAAGTACACAATATCTTTGAGACAAATGGTTCTTAATTTAGCTTTCTGACCGTAATGTTTATATCTTTTATCCTGTGCTGTTTTAATGTTATTGTAAGCCTTGTCATATATTTTGTGTAAATCTTCAAGTAGTTTATGTATTTCAGTATGTTTGTCTAGAAAAGGTTGATTGCTATTCTGATCAAAAGTGTCAAAAATTAATGAAAGTTCACGTCCAAAGTGGAGAAGATTAGGAGTGAATAATGTAGTTGAATGTTTTGAACCATTATAGAGCGACTTGTGTATAAATATTGCATTTTCAAATGAGTGACCTTCTTGTAAAAGTATATTAACAGAGTATTTGATAGATTTATTTATTCTCTCCGAAAGAGCATTGCTTTGTGGTCTCGAAACAGAGCTGTGAAGTACCTTAATACCTAGAGTATCATTAAAAATGTTATATATTTGAGATGTATATTGGGGTCCTAAGTCTGATAAGACAACAGAAGGTCTCCCAAAGGTGGTTATGTAAGAGAATAAACATTTAACGACTTTAGCTGCAGATGTATCATTAAGTGGAAAAAGTTCAACATGTCTTGAAAAGTGATCTGTAATAGTTAAAATATGTTTACCATTAGAAAAAGGTCCAACGAGATCTGTACTAATAGTATGGCCAGGATATCTGGGCGTGTAGGTGGGTTGTAAGGGTGCAGGAGGGGTTTGATGATGTTTACATTGAAGACATTTGACACATGAAGCTACAAAGTTTAAGGTGTCAACATACATGCCTTTCCAAAAATATCTTGATGATAGAAACTCATAAGTTTTATTAAAACCAAAGTGAGATAAATGAGAGATTGTTAAAACTTTGCTTTTAAGAGAGTTAGGAACAACAATGTGATATGAAAAAGTGTTATTAAGATTGTTTTCTTTTTTTAACATTAAAACTTTCGAATCAGGGTGTATGAAGTAATTAGGATATTTTTGAGAAGGTCCTTTCTTTAGAATATCTTTGTAAACAGTGGACAAGGTGGTGTCATTTTTTTTTTCAGTGCAGAAAGTTTCATTTGAAATTTCTAATAAAGGATCTGGATTTGTTTGTTTACCAGATACCAGATAGTTTACATATTTCTTAGTGGCGCTTGAACATGAATTATTACTGTCTGGTGTATCATAGTCAACAATAGGTAATGGTTGAGGGTCATGGATCAGTTCAGGGTTAGTATCCAGAGTTTGTTGATTGTTTTCAAAAGTACAGCGAGATAAATAGTCAGCAAGAACATTTTTCTTACCAGGGATATGTTTAAAAGTGTATGAGTACTCTGAAAGCTCCATGAGCCAACGAGAGATAATATCAGCTGGATTAGTAGTCTTGTTATATTTTTCTAAGGGTTTACTGTCAGAAAGAATTACAAATTGTCTGTTATATAAATAATATTTGAAAGCGGTTACAGATTTATAAATTGCCATGAGTTCTAATTTAAGTGCAGGGTATTTTTTTTCTGATGGCTTAAGAGATTTAGAAAAATATGCAACTGGTAAAAGTTGTTGATCATGTTCTTGTAATAAAACACCAGAAATAGCAACATTTGACGCATCTGTATTTAAATAAAATGTCTTGTTCCAATCAGGTAATCTAACCATGGGAGAATTAAAGAAAATTTTCTGTATTGTGTCCATGATTTCTTGATGTTTAACTGTCCATTTAAATTTAACTTTTGGAGTAGTTAGGTTTATCAGTGGTTGTACTAACTCAGAAAAGGATGGAATTAGACTCTTATAAAATGTAATGACACCAATGAGTCTTTTAGTTGACGTTTAGTTGTAGGTGTGGGAAAAGATGTTATTTTTATGATATTTGACTGAATCGGGGAAACGGACTGATTTTCTACATGAAATCCCAAATAGTCAATACTAGATTTATGAAAAGTACACTTGCTAGGAGACAGGGTTAAGTTGTATTTGGTTAGGATAGAGAGAATTTTTTTTAATTTATTACACATTTCATCAAAAGAGTTTGCACCTACAATGAAATCATCCTGATATGTATATACACCATCTAATTGTAACTCATCCAGCAAAGAGTCCATTAAAGCTTGGAAAATAGAAGCACTGTTTTTTAATCCGAACACTAATCTCTTGTATCTAAAAGAACCAAACATAGTAGTAAATGTCAACTGATTTTGGAATTTTTCTGGCAAATCAATTTGATGATATGCCTGATGAAAGTCAAGAGAAGAAAAATATCGATACTGAGAAAGATTTGAAATGATGGTTTGAATTTTAGGTAGAGGGTAAGATGATCCTTGAATTACAGTATTTACCATTCGAAGATCTAAGGCGAGACGAAATTTTTGTTTACCAGTTCTGTCTGGTTTCTTTTTGACTAAAAGCATGGGGCAAGCCCATTCTGAACAGTGGCGTTCAATAATTTTGGCATCAAGCAGATCTTTAATTTGTTCTAAAGTACCTTTTTGCAAAGATTGAGGAAGGGGAAATGGAAGAGTTTTTATAGGGTAGTCATTAATAAATTTCAAATCAGGTACAATCTTATCAGTATGTCCAAGTGTATTTAATGATTTTGAAAAGGCCGGGTAGTAATTAAGTAATAATTTAGTCATTGTATTTGCTTCATTAGAACTTAAATGTGTAAGATCAAAATCGGTAGCTGCCAAATCCTCTTTCCTCTTTTTTAATGTTTCATTAGATGCCTGAATAAAATTTAGGAAGTGTTGTTCTGAGTTATGATGCTTGTCCAAATTATCAGAGGGGTAGTCAAGAATTGCCTCAACTTCAGATAAATGTCCAATTTTTGTGTGTTTAGGGAGATGAATGGTAGTGTCAGAATTATTTTTAAGTGAAATAGAAAAGAAATGATTTAATTGTACAGGCTTCTTTTTGCGTTTAGTTTTCTTATTCATTTGAATAATGGCATCATGACTTATTACTTCTTTTTTATCTGCCACATATTCAAATAGATAATTTATGTCATGTTTGATATTATTGTTTGTGTAAACTGAGCACCATGTTTGCTCTTGGGGTTCTAGAATGACTTTACGGGTTAAGAAAACTTTTTGATTTGTCACTACATCACATAAGGTGTTACATTGATTACTTTCGCTGACTTTAGACTTAGTGTGTGATGTTTCTAGTGGAATAGTCAAGTTGTTGTTAATGTGAATGCATTTATTGAAAGTATCAATGATAATGTTAAATTTACTAATGAAATCAAAACCAAGAATGCCTTCAAAACTGGAGGATTCAGGAATATCCACTATATAAAAGTGGTGCGAGAAGGATTTTTTTTCTAATTTAATGGATGCTTTAATACATGAAGAAAAAGAAACATCCGAATTGACGGTTTTAATATTTATGGCTGTTGATAGTCTCTTGTATTTTAATACAGGTTTAAGTTCATTAAATAAATTTTGTGAAAGTAACGAAATGCTACTTCCAGAGTCAGCCAATAAGGTGATTTTATGGTTTGCAATAGTGGCCTTTACAAGAGGGAGTGATGGAGAATGCGTATTAACACTACAAATGATGTGAACAATTTTATCGCCTTCATTTTCTGTTTGAGTAGTGATATTTCTTGCAATTATAATGTGATCTGAAGTTTGTGACCCGGTTGAATTGACTAATCTTTCTTTAGATATCTTTGGTAATGTAGGGTCAATAGGAAATGTTGCTGATGTTAAGTCACATGGTTGAGACACAAAATCATCAGCATAAAAATTGTGTCTCTGTTCTAGTTTTCCTGAACCTGGTAATTGTTGCGTCTGTTAAAATTTTCCCTTCTCTGTGTATTAACTCTTTTCCATTTAAAACACTGATGTGCCTGGTGGCCATTACGGAAACAGAGTTGACAAGTCACAACTTTTCTTTGTGTAAATTTGTGAGGGGAAAAACGTTTTGGGAAATTTCGCGTTTTGAAATTTTTCCTATAGCGCATCGCATTTGCGTTATACTTTGGGCTACCTTGCATATCATTTTTTTTAGTTTCAGTTTTGGGTCCAGGCGGTGCGAGTGTTAATGCATTTATTTTTTCCGAGAGTTCCTTCAATTGCTCTTCAATGTTATTTTGAGATTTACTGACAGAGGGTAAGGAATGTAGAATCTTTTCGTTATGCAGAATTTCGTGTAATATCTGTGCTCTTTCAACAGCAGCACGATATTCATTCACGCCTTCTTCTTGTAACTTTATTCGTATGTTAGCTGGCACAGCTTCCATAAATTTCATAAGTTTAATCGTGTTACGGGCATTTTCGTCTTTAATATCTGAATAGACAGTTGCGGCTAACACGTTTAACCGATGTGCCAGGTTTTTAATTGACTCCGCTGGCAGAAGAGATAAGCTCGAAAGTTCAACGCCAGCCACGCACTTGCTGGGGGGTGAGAAAAATGCGGCAAATTCTTTTTCAAGCGTATCTAGATCATTAATTTTTTGAATTTCCGGATTTTGAGCATAAAATTTTTGAGCGGGACCAATTAATTTGCCTACAAGTACAGCAATGGTAGTCCGAGGGCTGTATTTGTTAATTTCAGCGACCGACCTAATTTGGTTAAAAAAGAATTTAAGCAAATCCGGATCTCCGTCAAATTGGTTAATGTTGATTTGAACTTGTTTAGCGGACATGGTCAACGTTTTACCTAAGACAAATTCTCTAATCAAAAATTGTTACTGAAATTCTGCATACATATCTAAATATAACACATATAAACAGATAAATGCAAAGCACATAAAATAATGAAATAAAATAATCACATAAATAATCACATTAAAAAAACTAATACACAACTTAAAAATAAACAAAAGGTCTTATTTTTTTTTAAACCTTATATAAAAAAAATAGAGAGAAAGAAAACTTATCCAGGGACAAAATTGTGTTTCCCAAAGTAAAAATAATACCGTTGCTTATTTTAAGCAAAAGAGAAACAGAAAAATATTTCGCAATAGCTCCTATTTTATTTATTTATATTTTTTTTTAATGAATGAAACATGTAAGTCTTTCAAAATAAAACTGGTAGGAGCAAGCAACTGAATTAAAGACTTATTTTATCCTTTTTAGCAGAGAGAAAAAAAAACTTGCTATCTGTCCTTATTTCTCTAAAAGGACAGAAATTAAAAATATTTCTCAAATTAAAATATTTTCAAGCCGAAAGGCGAACCAGAAAAATATATGGCACTAAATATAATCTTCGTTAACTCTTTTTGAGAGAGAAAAAAAAAATTTAATATATTTTAATATGCATTAAAAGTTAAGCAAAGGTGAATGTGTATCTTAATAACTAAAGATATTGGAACATTCAATGCAATGGGAAAAAAAACTACTTATATTATATTTATAAATATTATAATAGACAACATAAGATATCAAAAATAGCAATATCACTGTGTTTTCGTATCCTGTACAAAACACAATAATATTAATAAAATTAAATAAGAAGTACTTGTGAGTACTTATGGAGTAAGAAAGCATACAAATGGAATGAAACAACTTTAAAAATTTTAAAACAAGGCTTCCAGAATTAACTGAAAAGAAAATTAAGCGAAAGGAAAGCAATTAAATGGGGGAATTAAAATATGCTTTCGTACTCTAAAAATGTGCTATTTTAAGGGACTGGTGCAGTATTTATTTTCACTTTTTTTGCACCTTCATGATCTCTTTGTCAATATCATACACATTTGCTAGAAATTTATGTGTGCGTGAGAGTGAATCACTAAAACGATTCTTTGGCAGCAAATGACTTTTTGGAGAGATCTTTTTTTTTTATCGCAAACTGCCTCTTGAATAAAGATGGACAACTTATAAAACCTCACAACAGAACGTTACTATCTAATTGAGCACTTCACAAAATTATTTCACAAACTGGTTGGTGTCGTATGGTAAAAAAACAAAACACACTTTTCCAGAATATTGAGGAGGTTGGAGAGCGAGATTCATTCATTGAATCGCTGACTCGCTCGGACGTTCCTTTCGTTTTTTGTAAACAGAAAGTAAACAAGGGAAATTTTAGCACTCGCTAAGGCGAGTATTCTCTTATCACCTTTCCTTTACATATGAGGGGGGTAGCACACGTTTTTGCAGGGTTTTTTTTTTTTTCGTTTGAAATTAGTGTTTCACTGCACTTAACTGATGAATAATTTGTAGTATTTTTCACAAACAGTAAGGTTTCTCAACGCACTGTAGGATTGCAGAGCTTGTCGGACTTATGAAAACAAAAGTATTGCGATCAAAAGAAAGTGAACACGTAGAGGAGCACTTTGAGCACACTAACTTGCACAAATATTTACACACACACTGAGCTGGTTTGTATTTTAGCACACTGCACAAAACACGCCGGACACTTTCACAAGTGAAATGCGATGACGGGCAGGAAGGATGCTCCGAGAGATAAGTTTGCACACGGGCAGGATTCTTCGGTACGGGAGGATGTAAGGCAGGCCGATTTCTTCGGCGACGGGAAGGGAGCAGCTGATTCCACAACTCCGGGGGTTGGCAAAGGGGAAAAGCAGAGAAGCAGGCAGGCACAGATATTTTACGGCGAAGAGCAGTCGTCCAGGGCGAAAGTTCACTCCATGATGAAATCCACGTAGCGGGCACGGTGTGACAGCCGGGGGGAATCCATCGCTGCCAGAAATCCATGCAGAAAAAAAGGCTTAGAAGCAAGTACCTCTCCCTTACATTTTTTTTTGTTAATGGAGAAAAAAAGCTGGTCACGGAGACCAATTTTATATGATGACTTTTTGCTAGAAGAGATGGCCGTTTGCGTTTATAAGATTGCGAGAATTAAAAAAACACCAGGTCCTATTAAAAAAAACTCCAATTCGGTAAACGAAGACTTATTTTATTTTCATGATGAAGGTCGAAGGGAGAGGTACAGGGGAGAAGCAATAAGGAGCCTCTTTTAAGACGTCATCACGAGGCTAGAGAGAAAGCAGGAATGATAAGAATATACAGTTACAACTTTCTTGCTTGGCGGGCTACAATATCGCCAATCTAAAAGTATTTTTGCGCCATGCACAGGGGGTAATAGAAACATTGGCTGGTATGTTCGCCAAAAATGTACGGTAGGCTTCTACCATATTAATTGTGTAGGGGGGGGGGGGGCAGATTGTGGGCTGCATACATTCCTGAGTCATGATAGACTGAGCCTCATCTGTACATTGATACAGCTGCGGTTAAATGTAAAAATAAAAAGTGTTATCTGGAAAGGGCATAGTAACAGACAGAGTTCGTTAGGCTAAAAAGCATGAGACTGTATTTTTCTAGACCAGATGTTAGATCAAAGATACACCGCTTTACCACAAAAAATGTAGAAATGCCATACATCTGAACAAAAGGGTGTGAAGCGAAAATAATTCTAATAAGTAGATTGCATGTAAAGTGATTTTGAATGCTGAGTTATATTCATGCCCAAATAAGGAAATGACCGAAGTTAAAATGCGTTTGAAACTAACAGTCAGCCGTAACGAATTTTGTACAAGGTTAAAGCGTATGTGTGAAAGAATTGGAAAGTGAAAATGGAGAGTGATTCACTGATTTTATTTTATTAAAGAGATGAGTAGTTAGAATAATTTAATTTAAGTGAGAAAGGCTGTTAATACAATCGATTTAGCTTTTAAATGTTGCATTTAATTTAGGGGCTGCACTGTTAGACTATAGTGCGCAAAATAAATAAGTTATTAAACAGAATTTTAATTGAAACTGTCTGGGGGGGGGGGGAATAAAATGCAAACATATATAACGAGATAGTCGTTATAGACCTGACACATAGCGCGGAAGGTTTTGCTATCCGAAAGCAAACAGTATATAATAACTAAATGGTAAACTTTAACTGATGTGACGCGGTCTCACAGACTATGAGACTCCCAGCTTTAAACACTTCCACCCCTTAAAAGTACGAATATTACTTGCCCGTACGGTACCTTCTTCTAGCAGTTTGCCAAGATCAGGCACAAAGCGGTAATTCAGTGAGTTGATTTTTAAAGTATTATTCGTTAAGCTAATGTCTGTCAGACCGCATCACAGCAGTTTTGTCATTATTTGAAACTGTGGTACAATACTCGTCATTAGTTGTACTTTTTTCCCCGTTCATTTAACCTCTTCAGTTCCGAAGCTGAAATAATAATACAAATGCATATTCATTGTTTTTTTTTTTTTTTTGTTTTTTTTTTCAAACAATATGGCATCGTAAATGACAGAAAAAATATCTTTTCTGAAACTGATCCTTTAGGCGCTTAGTAATTTAGGTTAAAAAATATGGATCTAAAACTACAAACCCCCTTAAGGGGCCGCTGCACTGAAACTCCCAGAACTCGAAATCCCATGTTAACCTATGGGAAAACTTTCAAGCGCGATGACTCATTACCTAATATAATTAATAAAATACCGTTTACACCATCAAAAAGTAGACGTCAGATGCAGATGATGTGCGTTTTTAAAAATTGTCTACGTAAATTTTAAGTATTTTTAAGAAGATGATAAAATTTAATCAAATGGAAATTTGAAAGTTTATAGGCATTATTTATGTACTTAAAATTTACGGAGATAATTTTAAAAAACGCACATCATCAGCATATGACGTCTAATTTTTGATGGTGAAAACGGTATTTTAATAATTATATTAGTTAATGAGTCATCGCGCTTGAAAGTTTTCCCATAGGCTAACATGGGATTTCGCGATCAGGGAGTTTCACTGCAGCGGAGCCTTAAAACATCAATTTAATAATCGTTAAACTAAATTAAATCACAATCACAAATTTAAGAGCTTTAAACAAGTAAATAATCTACAAATCCCCCAAATTTTTTTATTTAAAAAGGTTTAAGTTAAATGCTTATGAAAATTTCTCTCTTTCTTGGTCATACTGTCTTTTGGGCATTTTTAAGCATTTTGAAAACTCAGATGAAAACAACATTTATTTTATGTGGAAATCAGCTTACATGCTGCCATTTATTCGTTTGCTTTGAAAGCAAAAAACATTCAGCAATTAAGAAGTGATGTTAGAATGTAAAAAAAAATGGACATTTTAGTTTTTATAAGGAAAAAAACAGCGCTCCCCATTTAGGGACCCAGGTACCGAAGAGGTTAATGTATTTTTGTGTTATGATGTCACCGCAACCTTGAAAACGTTCTACCTTCCTCAACCAGAAGGAATAAAAGATATTATGAACAACTGATCAGATCAAGAGTATTCCGATATTGAAATATCTGATAATGGAGATTTTACTGACGAAAAAGATCACGATATGAACTCTGAACTTGCCGATGGTGAAAATGTAAATATTTCTCATGGAGTTCAACATAATTTTTATTACGGAAAGTACAGTTTAGAGAATAACATCTTATAAGTGCATTTCATGCCAATAGCCAGTAAACAGCCAATGAACATAAAAAATGTGTTGACTGCAGTAATGATATACTTTGAATCTTTCATATTCATAGGGTAAATATTATTTTTGTAAAATAAACACTGCAATTTTCATATTTTGTTGCAACAATAATTTGTAAAATATTTTGTACACGATTTATTTAATTAGCAAAATTAACAAACTACCGCTTATTTTGAAAGAAAATATTTTTTTTCTGTACTGGAGTTGAATAATATGAAAAAATACTTTTCTCATACAATTTAATTCACATGCTCTTAAGAGAAGTACAGTGATATTGTTGGGAGAAAATCTAAGTAAATTAATCTATTTAAGTTTTTTTAAAAATTAATTTTATTCGAGCGGTCTGTGAGACCGCATCAAATCAGATGTGTGACAAATTTTAGTCACATCCGTTAAAGATTAATATTCTTTTCTAGAAGAGATTAGTATCGCCTATTAACATTCAAACATATGATACTAAGAAGGAATTAAATACATGATTAAATTACAACAAAAACTTCCACTTAAATTTTCTCTAATTCTAATTTTTGTTACATAACATCTTCTTCCAGTCAGGTCTTCAATTATTAACGAAACTGATTATTTAAAGTACATTTTCTTTAACCCTTTATATACTAAATTTTGAATTCTTGAAAATTTTATCTTCTAAAGCATTTTTCGTGAACTGTACGAGGAGGTGTAAGAAAATCCATTTTCTTACGATAAGTCTGCACGAACAATTCGGCTTCAAAACTCCAGGTAAATCAGAAGTAGCTCGGGGAGCGGTAGCCCAGTTGGCAGAGCATCGAATCCGCAGCTAAGGCCGCGGGATCAAGGCCTACTGCTGGCTATAATCCGACATGTACGCTAATGGCGCCTGGTGCATGTAAAATCCGTCGTGGGTGCCAAGTCTTCCAAGTTACCTGTGAATTATACTTCTGGAGGTGCCTTGCCAGGTGAAGGTCTCATTGTCTGACCAAGGTTCCAAATTACGGTATCAACATGAGTAGCAATGTGCAGATTCCAAACAACAGGATATAAATGTTAAGCAACCAACATAACACCATTCACAATTAAGCAAAAGGCACTGCCGATACGTCCTAGGCACTCGTTATGTTTATTGCCGCTACGCGGCAATTAGGCGGTCACCCGCTCCGATGCCAGGAATCAAATCCGTTCAGCTGGAGCTTCCCGGCAGGTAGGGGCCTGGTCATCGGTTAGAAAGAAAGAAAAAGAATTAAAGCAGGTGTAAATTATTAGAAATTAATTACTCTACTTTTGTGTACAAATGTCCTCAAAAATTCCTTTTCTGATTTATTGATAATGTGATATATCAATATAAGTATTTCTAGAATATTGTAATCTGTAGTCTTTTCTAAAGATATATTTCAGAATCGTTTTCCATGTTTGTATGTTAGCTGGAAATAATTTATTTACATAGGAAGTGGGAAATACATTTTGATGGTTCAAATTTGCATGTTTTTTAGATGGTTAAAAATTAATCATGACTTTAATAAATTGTTATATGCTTAATAAATATTATGAAAAAGAACTACACACTCAAAAAATGAGTACTCGAGTTTGATGCTTTTCAAGCGTTAATACACACATAATAATTATAACTGAAGTACTAAAAATCAGTAAGTTTTGTTTATTTTCATTTTTCTATATTTAACTTTCAAATAAATGAAAAATAATACTTAAAGTTATCAACTATAATCATTACTGACATTATATTAAACATTTACACAAAAACTTTTTTATGGAAATAGATGCAATTAAAATATAAGTAAATGATATTTTAATCTCAAAGTTTCCAGAAGCGTATGTATTTTTACATTTAAATTAGTTTCTTTTACAATATAAATAGTATTTTTTAAGTCCTTTCGCATTTTGTTTTTATATTAAAAGCGATGTGTCAAATATGAATATAAAGTAACTTTTATAAAAGTTTTCTGGTGTAAATTATGATTCGTAAATTATCGGTCATTAGAATTATTGAAACAAGCTCATGGTTTATAAAGAGAAAATTTGAGTTGGATGTATATGTATATGCATTGTTTTCAAAATAAAGAAAAACTGAGATAAAATGTTTATACAGCTATTAATAAAACTGATTATTCAAAATATATGCTGAATTTTCTTTCAAGCAAACGTTAATTATTTAGAATTAATTATACGAATTTTACCGAAAAAGACTTCTCAAAAATTGCTTTTCAGCTTTATTAATAATGTGTACAATATTCAGTGTAACTTAATATTCGGGCATAAAATAAGTACACTATTTAAAAGCTACTGCTCTAGTAGGTTTTTCTTTTTACATTTTTCGGAAAATGTCTTCCAATATAAATTTTCTCTAATATACACTATTTTTTATTACATAATTCATAATGATCAGAATTAATTAAGGAAATTCTTTGATATGCAGGTATTTCTAATTAGCATTTTTGTGCCGTAAATGTAACCAACTGTATGTAACCAACTTTATACGGATTCCATAATGTGATTTATCGTTATAAATATTTCTAGGATATTTTAGATTGTATTCTTTTCTAATAAAGTATATTAGAGTATTTTTTATGCATGCGTTACTGCTGGAAATAATGTATTTACATACAAAGTATGAAATATGTTTTAATGGTTAGAAATTGAACGATTTTTAGATGGCTAATAATAACCATGACTTTAATAAATTGCTGTATGTATAATAACTTTTGTGAGAACGAAGTACACACAAAACATGAATACGTGGGTTTTTAATCATTATCATTGAAGTACTGAAAAAATGAGTACATTTTACCTTTTCTTTATATAGAAGTTCATTTAATAGATTTAACATAAAGTACCTTTATTTCCTTAGTACCTTTATTATTTTTATGTTCCTTTATTACAATAAGTGAGCTCGAAACCGCAGACAGTTGTCTAATGCATTCAACGTTCCAATCCTCCCGAACCCACTGGTCAACGTCTTTATCTTGTTGAATTTTTCTTTTACTTTTTTCCGGTCATATCTTACGTGGTCGAAATACCCCCTTCACAACAATCTTAAAGGAAGACAATCGTTGATTCCGCCTGCTCCGACAGTGGTGGCAGATTTTTAGTTATTTATAGCTAGCTGTTAATTAGATTATTTTAATATCACCTCTACTCAACCGAACAATCAGACAAACCTTTCCCAAGTAATGATTTTCCCTGAAGTTATTGTTCATTTTTTTGGTGAGGCGAGGTAGAAGGGGCTAAAAGAAGAATTCTGTTGTAAAAGGAGCTCTTTTGCTCTATTACGGAGAACAAGCCTGCCATCCTCCATTGTTGAACACATCTTGTTAAAAATTTGCAGCTAACTGTCTAGTCATTCAACCATTTTTATAGAAAATGTTTAAACACCAATAATTTCTCTATTCTGATCATATTATTGTCCATATTATTACCTATATAAGTTTTCTATAAAAACGGCCAAATATCTTAAGATTTGGCTGCAATCATTTAATAGTGCACAGACATTTTTAACGAAGATGCCAAAACAGTGTAAAGGAGTTTTTATCCACTTAAATAGTGAAAAGCGAAAATTATGTGAAAGATGATATATTTTTCAACAAGAATTAAATTTCTTAGTTTGACTATTGTTCTCCCATGATCAGTTGGCAAATGTAGGTGAATATATTCGTTAATCTAATAAACAATCACTATTTGGAACTAGAAAAAATTAGATTTTAATTAAATAATAATGTTTCTGCAATTATTTGTGTCATTTAACAAATTTCTTTCCTGGAAAAACTTCAAAGTTTTACATCATTGGTCATTGTTCAAAGTATTATGATCGGACAGTGTAACACAGTAATGATTTTCCATGAATTTATTGTTCGTCTTTCTGGTGAGGCAAGAGAGAGGTGGGTTAAAGAGAAGAATTCTGGTGTAAAAGGAGCTCTTTTACTGTATTGGGGAGACCAATCCTGGCAATCTCCATTGTTGAACACACCTTGTTAAATATTTGCGGCTAACTGTCAAGTCATTCCACCATTTTTATAGAAAACGTTTACACACCAATAATTTCTCTATTCTGACCTGCCCCACCAGCGGCCGAGAGGTTCTGTTCTCAAAGCTGGTAGGTGGGAGGTGCTGGGTTCGAACCCAATCGCGCGCCCGTGAGCACAATCGTTCGAAGTATTCCGTGGTTTTCTTCGATACTTCGCTTTCTTTGAGTAAATACGGGTTAGGTTCCCTTAGAAAGACACCCACCTAAGGCACCCCTCCTTTCGCGCCCATATCCCAAGTGTAGATAATTGGTCATCATAAAACAACACCAACTCTATTCTGACCATATTATTGACCATATTGTGGTGAGAATAGAGTTAAATTATGTTTATGTAAAGTTTTTATAAAAAAGGCGAATGACTTAAGAGTTTGCTGAAATTTTTTAACAGTGCACAGATATTTTTAACCAAGAGGCCAACACATGAATTTTTATCCGTTTTAGGGAAAAGCTCTAATTGTGAGAAATATTATATATTTTTTAACTAGAAGTAACGTTCTTAGTTTGATTATCGTCCTCCTTTGATCAGTTGGCAAATATAGGTGAAGATATTCGTTAATCTAATAAAAAATCCCTATTTGAAACTAGAAAAATTTAGCGTTTAATTAAATAATAACGTTTCTGCATTTATTTGTGTCATTTAACAAATTTCTTTCCTAGAAAAATTTCAAAGTCTTACGTTATTGATCATCGGCCAAACTGATCGGACAGTAGTAACGCAAAGAAACTGAGTTTTTGCGTTAGAGTAATTGAGAATTTCCGTTAATTTAAATTTCGCTTAAGCGACGTTCTATTGTATTGTATTTAATTAAATGTACACACACTTTTAGTTTCAATAAGATACATTTTTCATAGAATAATTTTAAAGAATATGTCTATCAATATTCAATACTTCAATACTTCAAAATATTCAATACTTCAGAAATTAAGTTAATGTATTATACTGTTCTTCAATATGTTATAGCGGAGAATGCAAAATATCAAATTAGAATCGCCAAACGTATAGTCTTGAATTCTTTCATGTTCTTAAATATAAATGTAAATTTAAAAGTTTCCTTCTGGTATTATAATTCTTTTAAATTTCAAATTCTTTTTCAACTGAAGTTTGAATAATGTTTTTAAAATTCCCACTCATCATGCATTTATATGACAAATGATCCGTCATGCAAGGTTATAATGCTGCTTTAAAAATGCAATTGTCCATTTATCTTGCTAAAGTGCATAGTATGATTTATGAGATCTCTCGTGAAAATAATAGTCATTGTAATGATTGATGCATATTTTTCTGTTTGCACATAGAAAAATGAAAATGCTTAACAAGGAAAATATATGATAAATATTGGTAGGAAAATGTTGAATAGTGTTATGAATAAAGATGTAAAGGAATTATGTTCTCCTTGTTTTGTTCATAATGCTCTTAGAAAATTATAAGGTTTAACAATAAGTTTCGAAAGAAAATTCTTTAGATGTGCTGTGCTCTATTTCCAAGATTGCATTTTTTCCGTCGTATAATTATGATATTAGCTTTTAAGTAAGTTACAATTACATAGTTTTACTTTATATTTACCTTTTTACAGACTTTAAAACATTTTTTTTTTACAAATCAAAATCACGTAAATGTCATTTAAAAATAATTAACCTTCTTCCGGAATGCAAACGTCAGTTTTTAAAAAGAGTCAGTAATGTTCATAGAAATGTTAAAAAAGTACTTTTAACTTATCCTCTGGCGCATCTACAGTTTACTGACATTGTCTTCATCGTTTCGCATTTTGGTTCGAACCTTTGGAGATCTTTCCCAAATTCAAAATATGGCGCCATCAAACCGGAGACTTGGCAACTCTGTATGTTACACGTCACAATCTTTTGAACTTTCAAACAACTTTAAGCAATTTAAGTTATCAATAAGTTTTTGTCCTCACATAGAAATAATTGAATGAAATTTATGAAATCGCTGCATTGTATTAGTCCTTTTCTATACAGCCACCGCACACAGTAACACATTTCTGCAAAAGGAATTTCAAAGAGAGAGAGATGAATGTATTCCAGGAGGCGCGATAGTAGACACAAAGTGGGGCATTTTTCTAACATTTTCCGACCTCCACATATAACGTAACGGAAAGCCTGTGACCACTTCTTCATGCTATGCATCTCCCTCCCCCCTCCCCCCAATTTCCCCCCGGGGGCATGAATGATGTTCTCAAAATTTAGAAAAGTGACCCCGGAGGTCTTTTTTTTTGGGGGGGGGGTGGCTAGGGAGGTGCATAGCATGAATAAGTGATCACAGGCCTTTCCAACAATATGTCACATGTGGGGGTCGGTAAAAGTTAGAAAAACGTCCCCCTTTGGGTCTACTATCACGCCTCCTGGAATAGATCTCCCCCCTATCTTTGAAATACTGGTTGTTCAACTGTGTTACTATGCACACTGACTACATAGAAAAGGACTCATACAGTGTAGCAATTTTATAAATTTCGCTCAATTATATGAGGGTATATGAGGTCAAAAACATATTGATACATCCTCGTATAATTTTGAATTTACTGAAACCAATAATTTTGTATGTGTGGTTCATAATGTAAAACAGTTGGTAAAATTCAAGCAAATGTATTCAGTAATGATCTAAAATATGTTTTAGGAAATTAATAGTGATATTTTAAATCGATTATTAATTCAGTTTACATAGGTTCCATTTCTGAGAAAATTGAAAAGTCACTCAAATTTACCACTTCTGGAAGATGTCTTTTCCAGGTTATACAGATATTATATAAATTTGCATAATCTGAAAAATTAAACATATACTTGTATTTAGTACGCATTCTTTTAAAATATTAATTATTTAACGATTTTTTACGTTTCCATGTTCGCATTTTCTTAAGGACTTTGCGTTTTACTTGTGCTTCGGACGAGCGCGGCGACTTCGAGGTCATTTTATCTTATGGTGCTATTCGGCCGTGGGCGGTTAGGGCAGACCATTGCTACTTTGTAGAGAAGACGATTTTGTGCTTACAGGACATCTTTAGACCCTGTCAACACTTTATCGGAAACGTAGCGGCAAATGCCGCCGAAAAAATGTAAAAGCTGAATTCAACAAGTTTAAGTATTACCCGAAGGTTTCCGGTTGTCCGTGGCATTTATTACGTCGAGTGACCATAATTTCAAAAATATACAATTTTAATAAGAAATATAACAACATGTATCTTGAAGACACACATAGATTGACCATATCAGATTAAAATTTGCAAAAAAAATATCTACCGCAAACAATAACAGCGGCAGAAATCTTTTCTGCATAATGTTTTTTTTTTTTTTCATATTTTAAAATGAACTGTGAAATGAATGTCTAAAATTTATGTAGATTTTATTAATGATCACAAAATATTACACTCTATGTACAACAAGGAAATTAATATTTTACAAAGTATTTCTCACTAAAATAAACCAATTGGAGACATACTTAAATATGGAACTTTCCCCCCTAATTTCAATGATTTTTTATTTATTTATTTATTTATTTATTTTTTATTTATTTATTATTATTTTTTTTTTTTTTTTTTTTTGCTTTTGATGAATTTCCCTGTAATTTATTTTTACCTTGGATTTTTATGTTTTTTTTTTCCAGACTACAACTATATACTTCATTTTAAACTGAATTAAATATTTAGAAAACTGATTTAAAAAAAAAAAAAAAACTTATGTATAAACACAAAAAGCTCGTTCTAATCTTTACATTTTTTTTTTTTTTTTTTTTTTTTTTTGAGATGAGACTTTAAATTAAAAAAAGAATTTTTTTTTTTATGTAAAATATTTTTTTTTCTATATCCGGCAAGTAAAGTAACTAATAGTCTTTAAAAATAATTTTGTTTTAAAGAGTATGCTTTTCCCTAAAGCAAGAATTAACGTAAAAAATATCATCAAATTTAAGTTTTCTTAAAAATAATATTTTTAATTTCTTTTTTTTTTTTTTTTTCAAAATTGCGGGTATGCACATGTCGAAGCTTAATTTTATCGTTTCCTGTATGAAAAAAAATAAATAAATAAATAAATAAATAAATATATATATTATTTTTTATGATCATTATTCCAGATTTTTTTTAAGTCCAACTTTTTCTACAAAGTTATATTATTATATTCTTCATATGCATACATTTTAAACGTAAAATTGCATGCAGAAAAAAAGTTAATAAAAATATATGTTAAAAATTTAAAAACTATTCTCAGATTTTTATAAGTGTTATTTTTATTTTTTTTCTTTGTTTTTAAATTATAAAAAATGAAAGCGTTCAGTAATAAGGATTATTTAAAGTTGTAAGTGATTTGAATAAACATTTTTTTTTGTCATTTTAATATTAAGTTATTGTTCTCAATTAAATACTGTACATATATTTCTTTCTATTCTAGTCCTATACTTAAAACATAATAGTATATCTTTCATTTTAATTATTTTAAACGAATTTTCTCTATACACTTTTCAATTGTGCGAATTGTTTTGAATAATTTGACTAACAGCAAAAAATGCATTTAAGAGTTTACATTACAGGTTTTGCTGTTATATGTTCTCAGATAAGAAAGTAAATAAATCACAAAGTATCTTCTTGTAGACCAAAAAATTTTAAGAGTTAAAATGAGAAAAAAAGACTGAATTAATTAAAATTTTACTGAAAGGTATTTTTTCTTTAAGATTTTGTAAATAATTTACTTCTTTTGCTATGTTTACCTAACCAAAATTGTAATTACTTTTTTGATTAAAAGTAACCATATACTGAATATTAATGGTAAAATATTCTGAAAGTTATTTACAATTGTTAAAATGAAGAAGTATACGTTCAGAAGAAAATGAACAAGCATACATCATAAATCTTGAAAGCAGTAATTAAAAAGAAGAAGAAGAAAATTTTGTGTGTGCTTTTAAAAATTTATTCTTCATGTTTTATATTTTTTCTAGAAATACTATCATTTATTTATTAGAGACTGGAAGATATTTTTATTAACATTTTTTATGTCTCAACAAGAATTAATTTATTAAATAAATCTTTCAATTATTAGTTTTCATATTGCTAGACATTTGTTGCTGATTATGTTTATCAGTTTTAGACATAAAAAAAGCATAGAATTGAAGAAAATTGTTTAATCGACATGCAATTTTAATTAAAAAAAAAAAAAGGACTGAAACATATAAAAATAGTAAACTATACAATCTGTTCAGAAAAAAAACCCATAATTCGTAAATTACATGTGATAACTTGAATGGAGATATTTAAATAAAATAAATTTGATAAAAACATTTCTTAAAAACATCCTTTTTATTAACTACTCAAAATTTATACATTGTTATAAAAATAAATGTTTCCTACTTTATTTGTATGATATACTATTAAAAGTTTGCAACAAATTGTCCAGTTATTATACTGTTTTATAGAAAACGTTGACACAACCGTAATTTAACTATATTCTGATTGTCATAATAGAGCTAAATCACTGTTGTGTAACTGTGTTAAAAACTAAATAAATAAAAATAAACAGTCAAATGTCTGGAGAGTATGCACCAAATTTTTAACAGGGTATGGAAGCAGGAAAGTGAAAACGTATTATTGTATTACTCCAAATACTACTACTTTACAGTATTCTAAAAAATAAATATTTATAGTTGACAAACCAGCTAATTGTTTATAAAATAATAATGTCTAAAATTATATAAACTTTTAGGATTTTAGATTTTTTTGTCAACGTAAAATCAAAATTTATTTAAATTTAATCTAATGATTGATAATTAAGATATCTAAATATAAAAATATCGTATAGAAGCATCGAGAACACACAATTTTACGCAATTTCTAGAACAATTCTACACTTTATGACTAATGAAAATTCAATTAAATCTTTCCATATTAATACAGTTAAATAAAAGCGTGAAATGAACTGTCATACACGTTAAACCATTTATATTCAAGTATGGTGATGCCTCACATATTCGCATCTAACCCATACTACAACGTCTAAAATAAATAGTCTGCAAAGCGGATATACAAACAGTGCTAAAGATTTGAAACCCTTAAATGTGCAACAATGCTGACATCCGTAGCGATGTCTGCGGGATATTTTTTAATTTCAATGTCAACACTGTATTACTACAACATATAGGGCGTGGTCCAGATAGGTTTTCCGCTGTTAGCGAAACGAGATTGACCAATCAGAAGCCTGCAACCTAGCGAACTATTTACTGTTTGCAAAAATACAGGCTTCTGATTGGTCGATCTCGTTTCGCTAACAGCGAAAAATCTATCTGAATCCCGGCCCTAGACTAGCAATCGTCTTGCAGTTTTAAAATATTCTGTAGATGTCGCTGCTATCGACTCTTCTGATTTCAGCGTCATTGCATATTTAAGGAATTGAAAGTTTTAGAGCTTTCTTAAGTGTTACTTGTATATCCGATTTCCACACTGTACCAGACGATCCATACAATACCCCATACAATTATCTAGATTATACACTGAATTTACCAGGTCTCTAGAGCTTCTTGTGGGAAAACCTTTGGAACTTTTTTCAGTTATAGAACTTTTTGAGCGCGTTCAGAGATCGAAAAACGAGTAACTCGGAAAATTGGGGAATGACTTTATGCTGGTTTCTCGGTGTAAGGTTGAGTTAAAACGGCTCTGAACGCTTTCCGGAAAAAGTTGCTTTTTTTTTTTTTTTTTTTTTTTTTTTTTTTTTTTTTTTTACTTTTACAAACATGGCTACAGCTGGACTTTTGGTAGTACAAACAGATATTTCCTCAGATGAGAAAATTATGACATTTTTCAAATTCCTTTGCTAGTGTCAAACCTAAAGGTGCATAATGCATTCACATTTTAAAAATATCTCCATTGGAAATTCTTTTTAGAAACTTCTTTTTTCCTAAAACATACCCTTCTTTTTAAATCAAAATATTTCTAACATTTTATACTTTATTGATAAGTTTATGTGTTAAAATCATTATTAGCTGTGTTAGAAATATTTTAAAAACTAAAAAATTATGAACAAGCAAAATTTCAAATAAACGAAACACACAATTGTAATTACTGCATATTTAATGAATTACCACTGTTTTCCACCTTTAGTTTCCGTCCGTTTATGTTAAACATATATTGTCAGAGTAAATCAATCATTTGCTTCTAAGCTTGAACTAATTTCTCATATGAAAAATTAACATTTCTTCTTGCTTATCTAAAGGTACAATTTAGACACGAAATGTCTTTATTATTTTTTTAATATGAAAAAACGAAATTACTATTCTAACTTATCCTACCGGCGGTATTGGCACGATACCGGCTGCCGCTGGCGGTTCCGTAAATTTTTTTGTCGTGCCGGAAGAAAGCTGCCCGATTCATATGAGGCACACAGCCGGTCCGGTATCGGCAGAACACTATGCCGAAACCACGCCGATAGCTAACCATATGAATGCCGGCCGCAGCCCGACACTATCGTAAATTGAAAAAAATAATAATTTCGTTCTGATGGCGCCATCTATGAGTTATTTTGGCACGTATATTTCTTATTCTTTCAAACTGGAATTTTGAAGTGTTTTTAAAGTTTTTTTTTTTTTTTTTTTTTTTTTTTTTTGTAATTGTCTAATGAGCGTGTATTTAAAAATTATTTTAATATTTAAGTGAATGAAATAAATATCTTAGCGGTTAAAGCAAACGATTTTGTTTATCTTATAAATTTAAGAATCATTAATAAAATAAATTATTTTTTGAGGTTTTGTTCAATTAATAAAATTTTCTTATTAGGAATTATGATGTAATTACACGCGTTGTGTTAATTTATAAAATATTTTTTTTTTAACATGGAAAAACTCATTTTAATGAATAATAAGTTGTTAATTAGTAACTTTCAAAGAATAAAGATTCGTTTTATATCGTTCTATGATTTAAAGTAGGCCATATTTTTAATTATTTTGTTGTAATATTAATTTGATAATTATCAATATTTTTCAATTTTAAAATAAAATAAAAAAAATTAATGTACAGTCGGACCTCTATTTAACAAACCTCTATTTTGCAAATTTCTCTATTTTGCGAACTTTCCTTGGAACCAAGAACATTTTGCGAATTTCTTCGTAAAATAACCCCCAAATAGCGAAGTGCATTCTCTATTTAACGAACTTTTTCTTCTGATCAAAAAATTTTTTCTCCCCATTTCTCAAAATATTTCTGGACATTTCAAACGTATTCTTTCCTTAAACACATTTTATGGTGTTCAATCGCCTCAACTGGTTTTCCCAGGCGTCTTCTTTGTCATTAGTGAGAATTCGGCAAGTACGAAGAACGAAGATGATAATCCCTTAGAGTAACTTTTAAAAATATGGATACAGTGAGAAAAAAAGAAGAAATTAACATTGATGTGCTGATTAATGATTGTATTTCACTTAATTCTGAAATTGAGACCTCGGAAACACTATCCGAATTAGATATTTTCGACAGTGTGAAAAATAAAAAGAATACAGCAATGAATTGCGATGAAGACGAATATGATGATGATGGAAATGATCATTATGCAGGAATTAACAAAACTTCGTATGATGAAATGCTAAAATCCTTTGAAACAATCCGACGCGAATTATAGTTAAAAGAAAATAGCATGAAGGGGTTTTTGGTGCATTGCAAAGATGCGAGACGTATTATGAGAGACAGCATTTTTTTAAATAAAAAACTCAGGCAAAATTAACAGAGTTTTTCAGAAATTAAATTTAAGGACGCATATGTTAATGTATGGTTAAAATTATTTGTTATAATAATAATAAATACGATAATATCATTAAATTTCCTTAATTTTAATGTAAAACTAATTTTAATGTAATCTACTTTAAACAGAAAATACAGTGTATTCCCGGACAATGTTTTGTTTTCCTTGAAGATTTCAAAGATTTAAACACATAGAAAAAATGAATTGATGAGGGATATTGGTGGGTAAAATAAATAAAGCAAATCGGTATAATTTATTTAAAAAATGTGATTAATTACTTTTAGTAAAAATATTTAGTGTTTATGAATTTAAATCTTTTTTATGTATTTTAAAGTATTTTAAAGGATGAATCTCTATTTAACGAATTTTCCATATAACGAACTTTTTTCCGGGATTTAGCGACTTCGTTAAATAGAGGTTCGACTGTATATATATATTTTTTCTTTTGGTAAATAATTTTTTAGATGGGGTAGATATCTGAAACTTTCTTATGAATTTAAGAATGATGTACTTAATAAAATAACTTTTTTTAGAGACTTTTCTGTTAATACAATTTTCTGTTTAGGAATTATAATGTAATTAAATGTGTTACTTTAAGAACTTAACTTTTATATTTGTAACATTGAAAAATAATTTTAATAAAAAAAAATAAGTTGGTAATTAATCACTTTTAATTTAGAATAAGAATTCCTTTCAAGTCATTTGATGTTTTAATGTAGAATATATTTTTAATGATTATATATCAATATTAAATCTTTTACTTATCAACATTTTTTAATCCTAAAATAAAATAGAAATATTAATTTATACTTTTTTTTTCGTTTGGTAATTTTTTTTTTTTAGAAGGGGGAGTTTTCTGAATCTTTGTTTCAAATTTTACTGCTAAAAAGATGGGTAGATTTTTTGATATTTTCATAGCTTGTAAAATAATTAAAAAAAATTTTAATAATTTGATTTTTAAATAAAATAAGAAATTTAGCTATTGCTTTTTAAATGAATGTATAATTAGAAAATAAGTTGGATTAACTTATGAAGTTTTTTTTTCTTTCTGCGATTAAGTTTATAATGCATAAAAATTTTAAGGGTTTTAAAAAATTTAAGGCGATTTAAAAAATTATTTTGATCATTCAAATAATTGTAGGTGGTTTTCAAAATGAATCCAAAAACAATTTTTTAAATAAATAAATATAGGCTATTTTTGACAATTTTTCAATGTTAGAATTTTATATGAAATATATATTATATATATGTGTGTGTGTTAAATCATTTTAATTCTCCAATAACATCTTTTATTTATCATACACGCATATGCAATACACAAGAATAAAAAAAAAAAGTTTTATTGCATATTGTTTTAATAATTCCTTGAATAATGGTTTGAAAATATATAAAACCCATTAATTTAAAAAATATATTTAATATTTCCAAATAAACTCGAGCTTGAATGAAAATCTAAAAAAAAAAAAAAATATCGGCTAAGAATAAATATTCCGAATTAGGACTGATGTCGTCAAATCTAATCGATCCACTATCAAAATCAGATATCGGTTCCCCGTCACTTGTGGGTGTAAGTCGCTTTACACTATATAGCTATAAGAGGATCGATTACGGTAACCAGCATTCGAAAAGTAGATTCTTAAGTTTCAGTTGCCGACACGTCACCGAAACCTATGTGTTGATGCCGATACTTAGCCAACATTGCCGGCTGCGGTCAGTCCGTGTGCCGAAAGGTATGTGTTTGCTGGGTGTTTATGAATTCTGTTTGACCGCGTATCTATCTGCCTGTCTATCTAATCGTCTGTCCATGTTCTAACTCTCGTAAATAACCTTAAAAAGTTTATATGTTATTGGTGTTTATAACAAAATGTGCTGTTTTGCAAATAAACTGTGTAGAAATTACAGTTCTTTTACAGGTCATACAAAAGAATTCCGTTTCATTATGAACTATAGAGCAAAATCGTTTATGGTGCAATTTATTGATTTTACGTATATATGAAGCATAATGAGATTGATGTGCATCCTTTATATTGACTGCAACATGCTTCCTTAGCAAAAGTAGAATAAGTAGCAATTTTAGGTCGTTTGCAGGGATGTACAAAATAAATCCATTGCATTATGATCTACGGAGACAACTCTTTGCGGTACGTTTTACGGCTGTTTAAGGATACTTCAAACTACAAGATAAGATTTCCTTAAGATTATGGAATGCTTAAAATTTATCTTTCATTTACAGATGCACACAAAATAATTCGACTAGCATTGATAATTGCTGGCAGATCGTCTTCGGTCGGGGTATATATTTTAAGATTATTAAATTTGAGCGTATTGGGTGATGTGTATGAATTCTGTATATAGCAAACGAAGATACAAGGAATATCGCGCAAATTTCCGCTTACGGAGAGCAACTGGTGAAAATGGATTTTTACTGAATTACTAATTTTGTTGAAATTGCTAATTTAGATATTTCATTTCATTATGTGAAGAAAAATGAAATTTTAACAAATATTATGCCAGTTTTGGAAAATGCTTCATAATCTTGGCATGATACATGATTTTTCTGCCATCTTTTAACTGACTTTTTAGTCTGATCCTCGGTCACACTGCTTTTCTGAAAGTTATCCACTACCACAATTTAACAAAACAATTTTCACATTATTATTAACATTATTATTCACAAGATTATTCACATATTAAAAGGTGAAAATAGTGTTGCAATTAGATTACACTGTAAAATAATCTGTTGAATTTGATTAAAAAACTCCCAGCCAGAACGTCAGTAAAACACTGTTTAATTTACTAATAAAATTTGTAATTATTACGAACTTTGGGTTTTTTAACAGCTTTTGTCCGTAGATTGGTAATAAATACTGATTATTTATTTTTGCTGAACAGTTTTTTACTGGCGTCCCAGTTGACAGTTTGTTTTGTAATTTCAACAGATTTTTAAACAGTGCACTTGGACTTCTTCCGCTTAACTTCATAACGACGAGAACTAAATAGGGAAGGTGAGGAATGCTTTTCCAACTTCACTTACTTATTAGACTAGTCTAAATAAAAGTCTTTCTATGTCTGGAGGGCTGCATATTATAGTCCCAGTTATAAGTTTTAATAGTATCAACAATAGCGTTGTAGAGTGCTAATTCAAGGAAACCAATAAAGAGTAACTCAAACAGTTTTAGTTAAGAGCTTGCGCTAGTACTGTTTAGTTATTGACTCACTTGCGGTGAAACATACGCAAAGTGGCGACTCCTGAGCGTAAAGCGTTATTGCTGGGCTGAAGATTTAAAAGCCGTTAGAGCGATGCGATTTTTTTCCTTTGAGGGCTTTATAAAAGATCGTGTCTACGGTCTGCGTCTATCTAATGATTTGCCAGAGTTGAGACACAGACGGAAAAGGTTATTACTTCTATTATTCCGGTCTCGTTAACCGAAGTGTGGGAAGAATTGGACTTTAGGTTGGATGTATGCCGTATAACTAAAGGCGCACAAATGGAACATTAAAAAAAAACAGGTTCGTTTACCTTTAATTTGACGCATGATTTGTTGAAAGTAGTCTAAATTAAACGGTTATTATATAACATTGAAACTGGGACATTGTTTTATGTACACCATGTACTGAAATAAAATGCTTGTGCTAATATTATTTACTTAATTATGCCTGTAACTTTAATGAGATTCTGTGAATTTTAAATATTCTATTTATTGAGACAAACATGTAACTTATTTCCGATATATCCAAAATTTACAGAAATATTCTTTCTAACTAGAAAAACAATAAGTTAATATCCACCTGTATGTTCGCTTAATCCTCACGTCATGATCCATTGCAAATCTAATCAATCTCTCAATATCTTCACTATATATAGTTGTCAAACACACTGCTAATTCCCAGCACACATTAAGAAACACTGGAACACCTTGATTTAAAAAAATGTCCCTGTTACATTAATGTATAGTGAAATGTGTTCCGAATGTGCTCCGCTATAAAGAAAGTGTACCGAATGTATTCTGACCAGGATATTTGTTAAATCTAATCTTGTGAACATATTTGAGAACAGATTACACTCAGAATATATTTGGGCACATTTTCGAAATCAAGCATTCTTAAAAGTTTTCAAAAAGTGCTCTAGAAAGTGTGCTGAAAAAACGAGTGTTCTCAGAAGTATTCTAAAAATTGTTCCAAAAGGTGCGCTTCAAAGTGTTTTAAAAAAGGTGGCAAAATAAGTGCTATAAAATGTGTTTAAAAACTGTCTAACGATTTTCAGTGCAACTACAATCATCTAATTGTCACAAATTACAAAAATACAACTTCATTCTCCAAGTCATGTAATACTGTATAAAATTTAAAGAAAAACTTAGTAGAATTCACACACAATAGATGTCATCAGAAGACAATACAAAAGAATGCAAGAACGAATCTACCAAAACCATCCATTTGAATTCATATTTAAATTATTTTTCATCAATTTAACTTTATTTATATATATAAAACACCATAGTTAGATTTAGAAAAAAAATGTAACTGTAACCATGTTGTATGTAATAACGAAAAAAATTGTCCAGAGCATATTATAAATGATTCATTGCTGACATGTAAAATAAAATCACATTTTTAAAAATCAAAATTGGTGGAACCATAATACATTAAACAAATAAATATAGATAGTCTGTAGTTATATTTAAAAATATCATATGAAATTTAAAAGATAATCTAATATTTTTATCAGATAATGAAAAATTTTTAAAATGTGCACGAGATTGTTTTGAATTTTATATTTTGAATTATTTTTATTTTTTTAATATTTAAAATATTCGGAGAAAGTTATTATATAACTACATTATATCTGAAAAGTTACCGCAGTCAGCAATGCGAAAATACAAAAGTAATTATGGTGAAAAATAATAAATCAGAAACTTCGCAGAACATTCATTAGTCTTACAATCATCATTAGTTAAGTTTAATTGCTTTACTAAGTAACGATGTCATTTACACAATACATGTCTTTTAAAACATATGCATTACACTGAAATTAATTTAAATGCTATCTTCCAAACTGTTATTTAGCGAATGCATGTTTCATTTTAAAGTGAAGTATAAATATTTTAAGCGTTTTGCAATATTTTATTTTTGTTTAAATATCACATTTTAAATTAGATGCAATAGAATTGTTCCTTTGTTTGTAAACGTTGCTTACAGAGTAAATAAACAATTAAATTTAAAAAATCAAAAAACCCGACTGCGTAAAATGCGAACTAATTAATTATTTCTCATCAATGTGAAACTATTTTTTCTTCAATTCGTACTATTATCTCACACTTTCGCTATATATATCTTGTTCAAATTTTCAATCGTTAATAAAATATTTATTATTCATCCAATCAAGCTCAAATAAATTTTTTAAACTTGTAGTGTATGACACTTGATATTATTCCTGTTTTTTCAAATATTAATTCATTAATTAAAATAATTAATTAATTTTCAATAATAGAGAGAGCCCTATTCTTGATCAAGGTATTTTAAGACCGAAAGAGCCCTCTTCTTGATAAAGGCATTTTAAGCGCCACTCAAGAGGAAAGAAGAATGGGAGAGAAAAAATTATGTTATTGACCTAAGTAGGAATTGACTTAAAATATTTTTTTTTAATTACTTGTTTATATTTCTTACCTATTTTTTTAAATTTAATTGTATTGATGACTTTTAAGCTCTGTTTAATTGTTAGTTCATATCTATAAACACTGTTTTGATGAAGTCTGCAAATGTCTAAGATGATTAGAGTTGCAGCAAAGCTAGAGATCTTATATACACAACTTCCAGGTTGTATAGTATTTTAACGGAGTTTCTGACTGTAAAATAGCCAATGAAACATCGTCTTCATTTTGAAAGAAATATCCAATGATATGCCACTCAATAGGGTGCGTAAATTTCTTTTATCGTCTCTACCGCCATTTTGTATTTTACGGCCACAATTTTGAATTTATAAAAACAAAACCTAGCCTATAACCATCGGGCTGTTAAGACAAATCGATAGAGACCTCATTCATTTAAATCCATCCAGCCGTTGGGATATTTAGAGGGTATAAAGAAATCCACATAAACAGATACTCCTGAAACACATAACCATTCTTTTCAGTCGCTTAAAAAAGGTACATGTTTTTTAATGTAAAAAATATATATAATATAACCACAAAGGAAAGTTTACTATAATTTGTTTCACGTTACCGACATTTCGAAAATCTTTATTTTTTTTCTTTACAAATTTAAAAAATATATATATATTCGAGATTTCAAGAATCATTTATATAAAAAAGGTTTTTGTTGCTTCCACCGATTTTCTGAAACTTCGAGTAGTTTTTGTAGTGCATTGATTAGATCTCATTGAAAAATATAGATTTTTCGGATGTTATCAACTCTCTAGTAAACATTTTTCATTATAATAAGCAAGTTTTACATACAAACATGATAAATTAACCGCTTACTTTATGATCCCGAGTTATTTCGGTTTCCTATATATTGCAATTACTTATTATCCCGAGAAAACTCTGGCGTAGCAGAATTTGTTAGTACGATTTGTTTATCATGTTTTTACTCGGCCTGAAGCTTAAAAATAAAGAAAATATTCTGAATTTTTGACAGTTTGCCCTGTATTGTTGGAGAGCGGGACTGGACAAGTGTTTCTCCCGATTGTACGTAGGGTGGCTGTTGGATAAGTCAGGACAGTTACGTTCAGAAAGAGTAAAAAAATGGTGGCTGCATACGAAAGTGAAAGCTATGCAGATGATTTTTAAGATAGTGATTCTGAAGAGATGGCCTTTGAATGTAGCGGCAGAGATTCTTCTGTAACTTGCCTTATGAAAGACGATAGTTCAAGTGATTCAGACCATCACATAAATAATTTAGAATGGAACTTGTTGGAAGCTAATTGCAGAAAATTGTCGAGACTTCAATGTTTTGTTGGAGAGCTTTGAAGAGCGGGACTGGACAAGTGTTTCTCCGATTGTACGTACGGCGGCTGTTGGATAAGTCAAGACAGTTACGTTCAGAAAGAGTAAAAAAATGATGGCTGCGTACGAAAGCGAAAGCTATACAGATGATTTTTAAGGTAGTGATTCTGAAGAGATGGTCATTGAATGTAGCGGCAGTGATTATTCTGTAACTAGCCTTATGAAAGACGATAGTTCAAGTGATTCAGACGATCACCTAAACAATTTAGAATGGAACTTGTTGAAAGCTAATTGCAGAAAATCGTCGAGACTGCCATGTTTTGTTGGAGAGCTTTGGAGAGCGGGACTGGACAAGTGTTTTTCCCGATTGTATGTACGGCTGCTATTGGATAAGTCAAGACAGTTACGTTCAGAAAGAGTAAAAAAATGGTGGCTGCGTACGAAATCGAAAGCTATACAGAGGATTTTTAAGATACTGATTCTGAAGAGATGGCCTTTGAATGTAGCGGTAGTGATTCTTCTGTAACTAGCCTTATGAAAGACGATAGTTCAAGTGATTCAGACGATCACCTAAAAATTTAGAATGGAACTTGTTGAAAGCTAATAGCAGAAAATCGTCGAGACTTTCATGTTTTGTTGGAGAGCTTTGGTGAGCGGGACTGGACAAGTGTTTTCTCAATTGTACGTACGGCGGCTGTTGGATAAGTCAAGACAGTTGCGTTCAGAAAGAGTAAAAAAATGGTGGCTGCGTACGAAAGCGAAAGCTATACAGATGATTTTTAAGATAGTGATTCTGAAGAGATGGACTTTGAATGTAGCGGCAGTGATTCTTCTGTAACTAGCCTTATGGAAGACGATAGTTCAAGTGATTCAGACGATCACCTAAATAATTTAGAATGGAACTTGTTGAAAGCTAATTGCAGAAAATCGTCGAGACTGCCATGTTTTGTTGTAGAGCTTTGGAGAGCGGGACTGGACAAGTGTTTTTCCCGATTGTATGTACGGCTGCTATTGGATAAAACAAGGCAGTTACGTTCAGAAAAAGTAAAAAAAATGGTGGCTGCGTACGAAATCGAAAGCTATACAGATGATTTTTAAGATAGTGATTCTGAAGAGATGGCCTTTGAATGTAGCGGCAGTGATTCTTCTGTAACTAGCCTTATGAAAGACGATAGTTCAAGTGATTCAGACGATCACCTAAACAATTTAGAATGGAACTTGTTGAAAGCTAATTGCAGAAAATCCTCGAGACTGCCATGTTTTGTTGGAGAGCTTTGGAGAGCGGGACTGGACAAGTGTTTTTCCCGATTGTATATACGGCTGCTATTGGATAAGTAAGGACAGTTACGTTCAGAAAGAGTAAAAAAATGGCGGCTGCGTACGAAAGCGAAAGCTATACAGATGCTTTTTAAGATAGTGATTCTGAAGAGATAGGCTTTGAATGTAGTGGCAATCATTCTTCTGTAACTAGCCTTATGGAAGATGATAGCTCAAGTGATTCAGACGATCACCTAAACAATTTAGAATGGATCTTGTTAAAAAACTAATTGCAGAAAATCGTCGAGATGAGTTTTCTGCCTAATCAAAAAGATCCTGCATTAGTCCTTCAACACTCAGGCTAACCTCAAGGTATTTTCCAGATGTCATTCCTACTACTGAAGAAGAATCAAATCCAACGAGACTGTCTGCTCGATGCTTCCGTAAAAGTGATTCCAGAGGTAAGGCATTAAGAAAAGAGACCAGTGTACCGAATGTCAGGTATCACTTTGTGTCGTGTCCCTTGTTTCAAAGACAAATATTTACCTCTCCTTGTTTACCCGAGATAACTCGGGATAGTAATCTTACCATAAAACTAAATGCTTTCAAACATGAAAAAATTAAAATTTTAACTTAAAATCAGTATATTATAATTTGTTTCAGTTTCTTTTATTTAATAATGGAATTACAATATATGATTATAGTTTTATAATATTAAAAAAAATGAGTAAGGGAAACTGTTAACAGCATTAATATTAAAATTGATATCATTTGGTTTCCCCTGCATGTATAAATTTAGCTAGGCTTCTAAAAATGTTTAACTAAAAATAAATCTTTTATAAATGCATCACAAAATCTCGATAATATTTTAGTTTCTGAGGGATATTAAAGATAATGAACTCTTTGCGGATTCGTTGGTAATTCGGAAGAGGGTCTTTTTTCACACGAGATTTTATTATACGTCTGTAGAGCATATTTCAGACATGTATATCGCTAAGACGATTACAGCTTCTGAGCCAATCAGTGAGCGTCATGATCACGGTCACATTCACCCCTACACAGTTTGATTGACAGTGAGCACGTAGACGATCGATCGAGTGTGTTTATTATTTATACTTTCGCCATGAAAGTGAAAGATTTTTTATTAATTTCAGGATGTCTGTAGATTTTATTTACTTTAATTAGAAATTATACTTATGTTGGACTAAATTATTATTTCAATGATCAGATTAACATTTTCTTTTTTTATTTCAATTTTCAATTTTAAAATAACAAGAGGAGGACAAAGGGGATATAATATCAATAAAATTCATAAAAAAGATTAAAAAAAATATTTCTTTTTAAATTTGGTACTTGAGATATTTTTGTCATATTGCTTGAAAATTGAGCCTACACTTATATTTTTGCCTGTTGCGTTAGCTGAAGCTGCATAGTAAATTTTTCAAAAGTAAAATAATCAGTTGGCTTATATTTAATGCAATTTTAATAAATATGCCTATTTATTTTTTAATGTAATTTCCCATCTTTAATTTTTTTCTGGAATAAAAATGGGAAAATAGCCATTTTATTTTGTTTTGTAGATTTTTTTAAAGTAAAAATTTTAATTTAGTGTTTCGAAAGGATTCATACTGATAAACAAAGCGTCTTTTATTACTGTTAATCTACAGCTAATTCCAAAACCGTTAGTTTTAGAGGTGCAGTTCCAATTGCAAAAATGTCTCAAGTGCTGTTCTTTATCGTATGAAAATTCATTTTGCATCTTTTAAATTTAAAAACAACCTAACAAAAATAAACAGACAGGAGAATTTTTTTTTGCTGTGAAGCCGAAGGAAGACATTTCTATTTGACAGTGGGCGGAGCAATGAGCGTGTTGATACAGCTCATATTCAAAATATTAGAATAATTACTTTATTTTACAAATTGAAAATATTATAATTATATTAATCCATGTCAATAATTTGCTTCATAAAAAACTATAGGACTCAGGTAAGATGTTTAACACACTAATAAATTTGGAAAATAATATGACTAAAAGAAAATTTTTGATAGGAAGGATAATAATAAATTTTTTGTATTGAATTAAATTAAAAAAAAAATTGTTATGTAAAACTAACTCAATTGTTTTTGTTTGTTTTTGTTTTTAGACAACAGTGATCATTCCAAAAAAAAAAAAAAAAACTACTTTCGCTGCTGGCAATTTTCTAATTTTTAAAAATCAAAAACTTAATTCTTTATTTCACGTTTCACTCTTTATTAAACAATGCATTAAAAAACTTTTCCTAAGCAAATATTTTATCATATACGAATATTTTCTTTCTTGAAATATTTTTTAATTTATCTTTAAGCATTTTTGTATAATCTTTGCGGCTTTTAAGAACAGAATATTTAAAACAAAATTATTTTTAGCTATGAAGACTATTAACGAAACAAATAATAACAAAAAGTATTTTTCCTTAATTATGAAAGCTCCTCAACGTTATAAATCTTTTTTATATATTATAATTCTGTTAAATAAATCATAAAAAACTGAATATTCAAGACATAAAAATAACTCTTTAAGAGATTTTTAATTTTAGGAATATATTAGTATTAGTTATTAAACATTCAATACAGCTTAACCCATTTGTACCTGAATTTTTGTTTTCCCAAATTGGTCGATAAAATCATTTTAAATTGTTGCAAAATGAACGGGAATAATTCTGAAAAAAATTACACTAATTTTTTTTTGTATTTATTCGATGAAATGTAGACCCGCTTAATATGTGAAGATGCATAATATTTAACATAATAAAATATGCATAATTATATGTTTTGTTTCAATTTATATAATTAAGCTTTTAAATTGTACATGATATACTATAATCAGTATTTTTAAGAACTACTAAAAAATATATTTATTTCTTTACACAGACTAATAACATTATAAGTACAAGTAAAAATAAAATAAGCATAATCGTATTTCAGGTTTAAAAACAATTTTTCTAATAATTATCTTGAAAAGGACTTTACATAAATAACTGCCCACTAAATGGATAATAAATACCCATTAGTGCTTAGCACCCTATATTTTGTAAGTTACAAAAATGCATAAAAGAATAGGCTTGAGCATATTATTTCACAATTTTTTAAAATACGTATTTTAAAGAAGTCTACAAGCTACGAATATGACTTATTTATTTGGATGCTTCATAGGAAAAACACAAATAAACATACTTTTTAAATTTCGCCATCTTGAAAAAATGAAATATCTATAAACTCCGAAAATCGCCTACATTTAAGCAAATGAATATCCATCTTATGCTATATAATTTTCATGTTATAAAGAAGAAAAAATTATGGAAATTTATTTTAACACGAAACGTCCCTAAAATGGGACGCTAGGCATAAATGGGTTAAGCATTTGTATAAAAAACAATATCTCATTTCAAGAAAACTGTGTAATACACAAAAGAATTCTTGAAATTCTGTAGCAGCCAAAAAGGATGTTCTTCTAATCTGTCGTTAGTGGTTGTTTTATATTTTCTCAGACTAAAAAACATTTTCTTTTTTTACAGTTTAAACTTGATTTCTGCGATGAAGTTGCATCTTAAAAACACATTTTTAAATGTACAGATAGGTAATAAATAAAACATAGCTATATTTGTTACTTTCTCAGTGATCATAATTTTAAATATTTACTTTTAACAAGTACATATTAGCATCACTTTACCCACTACTAATTTTATTTTAATGTCGATGTAGGTCAATACATTCAAATTATTCTTTATAACGTAAAACACTTTTCATCTTTAATATCCCGAACAACTAAACTTAAAATTTATAAAACTGTTACAAAACCAATAGTAATTTATAGTAGTGAGATCTGGACCACTGCACAAAAAGATGAAAGGCTACTTATTACTTGGGAAAGGAAGATCCTAAGACAACTTTTTGGACCTATTAAGGAAGGCAATACACGGCGTCTCAGGGCAAATATGGAGATAGAATAGGTATGTAACGAAAAAGATATAATAAATACTATAAATATACGAAGACTGCAATGGTTAAGGCCATATAATCAGAAATGAGGGATGGGAGCAGCACAAAGAAGATATATAATGGTAATTTTATAGGGAAAAGTAGTATTGGTTGACCTAAGAAGAGATGGATAGAAGAGGTAGAGAAAGACCTTGCACAAAACCGAATTATATATAATAAATTAATGGCTAGATATCGGAAGGTCTGGAGAAGTATATTGAGGGAGGTCAAAATCCTACATGGAATGTAGTACCAGTGTGTATGTATGTATGTAAAACACTTTTGGAAGCTTTCATAACATTCTTTAAATTTTTTCATATTTAGAAAGCATCTAAATTGATTAACTAAATTATAATTGGAGAATCTTGACCAAATCTCGAACACAAATCCCACTTCATACCTATGAAGTAAGGTAGTAAATCAAAAACTTCCACAAGATATTCGTTATTCTTAAAATCGTATATACTTAATTTTAATTGCCATTTCAAGTAATGGTGTCGTTTACAACAAATGAGTCTATTTGATATTGATTCATTGTTTTGAAATTTATTTAAAATGCTGATATTTAAACTGAAGAAATATGGCAGCGATATTTATAACTCAACACCGAAGAAACCAGTCATAACAAAGTTACACTACTTTTATTCTCACAGTTATAACTATATAGCTTGTTAATTAATAAAATACATCTGTATTTGTTTCTTTCTCCGTTATCATAACATTATTTTAAATATTTTTGTTTCTTTTTATAATGCTTTTAACTTCAATTAAGTATATTTGAGCATAGTATTAATCCACTAATTCGTAATAATCCACTAACATAGTATTAATCCACTAATATTATTTCATTTTAATGTTGACATAGGTCAGAACTTTAAAATTATTCTTCATAACATAAAAATCTTTCATATCTTACTATTAAATTGTTCATATTTAGAAATCATATAAAGAGATTAACTAAATTATAACTGGAGAATCCTGACCAAAACTGGAACACAAAATGCACATTCATAAGTATGAAACAAGGTAATAGATATCAAAAATTTTCGCAAGATATTCGTTATTCTTACAATCATAATCACTTAAATTTTGCCTATAAAATTTGCCTATTATCATTTAGCTATGCACGAAAAAGCGCCAAGTTTTCGCTCGCTGAATTTTTTATCACCTTTTTTTAACATCGGCATATATAGGGTTTTCGGATTTTTTACGTTTTTTCGTTGAAAAGTCGTATACTCGACTTATATACGGAAATTACGGTAAATATTTTTCTGTCTTTTTATAATGCTTTTAAGTTCAGTTAAGTACTTTTGCAGATCTACGCCGATTATGATCCCCAGAAACCAAAACCACTCCCAGTTCAAAACTTTATATATATATATATATATATATTGCTTTTTTATGGACACGATAACTACTTCTATACTTCTGCACAAATCTCTTCCTAATTGATACACAAAATCAAGGGAAAAATCCTCAGTCAAGTTCGTTAATCCGCAAAATAGGACCAAAGGTGCAAATAGGGAGAAGTTTTCTGAAAACCGAAAAAAAAACACGTAAAGTCTTATTTATAATGCATATAAAATCAGTTTAAAGTTATGATTACTTCTAGAAAAGGGCCAAAAGTTTAGACATCACACATTTTTGATAAAATTAACAATAAGCTCCAGATGAGAAAAAAATAGAGTTTTAGGAGGGAAAAAATCATACCTCAATTCTCAAGATATCAATTTCAATTAAACTTATTTTAAATATTCTTAATACTATCTACAACTTTTATATTGACAAGTTTATATTGATAGGACCTACTCATATTGAAAAAAATTAAAAACGAAAAAAAAAGGGGGGGGGGGGGGTGAAGAAGAAAAAAATTCATAACTTCGTCAGTTCACAAGGTATCAAATGCGCTTGAATTTATTATAAATCTTCTTAATATTATCTACAACTTTACAAGGGAAATAATGACAAGTTTTTGATAGAACCAACTCTTACAGAAAAAACAAATTAAACAAAAGCAGAGTTTGAAGAATAAAACATTGCATTATTATGATTCTAATAAAACCAACTCTTACAGAAAAATAAAATTAAAAAGTCGTCAAAAGCGGACACATAAAATTGTTAAACTGGCTTTATATCTAATCTTGATTTAGTTTTTGTTGGTGAAATTAGTACTTAACTTCGAAATCCTCTGCCTATAGGCCAAGCCGGCAAGGATTTTTTTTTATGTTGTCGAAGGTGAGAACTTTCATAATATTCTTCACAATATAAAAGTTTTTTGGAAACTTTTATGTTTTTCTTTCAGTTTTCACATATACAGAAACCATGCAAATAGGTTAACTAAATTGTAAATGGAGAATCCTTGCAAAACTGGAACAAAAACTTCACATTCATAAGTATGAATAAAGGTAATATATAATTTTTCTCAACATATTTCTTATTCTTGCAGTCATTATCACTTAAATTTAATTGCCTTTTCAAATAATGATCCCGTTTACTGCAATGCAAGTCTTTCTGAGTATGATGCATTATCTTGGAATTTATTTAAAATGCTGCCTTTAAAACTGCAATTTTAACTGTTATGAAAAGATATTTCCCTGGCATCTGCCATTTAATGAATGTTTGTTTCATCTTAAGATGAATACTAACGTGTCTTACGAAAGTTTTGTTTTTCTTTTCTACACGAAATTAAATTTGTGAAAGTAATTCCGCTCCATAAAATTAATTTGTAGAAAATACTTTAAAATGTGGTTTATTTGTAGTTATGTCTTTGTGGAGCATGAAATTTCTTCATTAATTCTTGTATATTAACCCATTTATGCCTACCGCCCTATTTTTGAGACGTTTTGAATTTTAAAAACATTTTATAATTTTCTTCTTCTATAGAACATGAAAATTGTATGAAGTAATTGTCTATAAATGTCTTTATCTATTACCGAGATATGACAGCATAAGACTGATATTTATTTGCTTAAATCAAGGCTTTTTTGTGTTTATAGGTTCTTCATTTTTAATGATAGCAAAAAGTTAAAAGTAATTTTATTTGTATTTTTTGTATAAAGGATCCAAATAAATAAGTCATAATCTTAGCTTGTAGACTTCTTTGAAATACTTATTTTTTTTTAAATTGCGAAATTATATGTTCAAGCCTATTCTTTATGCACGTTTGTAACGTACAAAATATAGTGCGCTAGGCACGAATGGGTACATATTTGTATTATCGAGTTAGGGAACAGTTATTTATGTAAAGTACCTTTCAAGATGATTTTGAAATAAATTGTTTTCTAGCCTCAAATACGATTACTCTTAATTTATTATTAATAATACTTATAATGTTCTTAGTCTCCGTAAAAATAAATATACGAGTATTTTGTTAATAATCCACAAAAATACTAATTATAGTATATTACATATATATATACTATATACTATATATATATATATATATATATATATATATATTCTATTTATATTAGTTTAATGCATTTATCCCAGTTTAAAAAAAAAAGAATAACTGCAACCATTAGATATAATGTATGTTTTAACTTAACTGCAAAAATAACCTTAAAGTTATAGCGGTAGGTACAACATGTGCAGGAGCGAATCCGGATTAAATAATGTGGGGTTATATAGGGTAAGCAAAGTATTATTACTTTATTTCATTTATGCAAGATAATATAAATTATTTAATAGGTTATATTGTTTTTTCCATTTCAAGGCATTTAATATTATTCTGTTTTCATTTTTCTTCTATTATTGTGGTCAAGTAGTCGTTTGGGTACAGGAGAAATTTTTTTCTCCGCTTTTATTTTTTTTCTCACAGAAAACGACTCACTTGCTTATATATGTGAATTCTGTACCCTTGATAAAGTAATTCAGTATATAAGCCTTTCATTTATTTTTATCGGTATCCGTTTTTTCCTTTTTTCTTCCATTTTAATACTCATAAGATAGTACAAGGGACTATACTTTTTACATAACATCTGGTATATATATTTTTTCATTTCATTTATTCAAATTCTGCTGTATTTTACTATGTTTTCGGAACCTATGTTAATTGCTCTGGGAGGGGGGGGGGGACTTAATTTGTTAATGTCATTTTATTCATAATTTCACAGTTTTTGTTGGTGGTCGGTAATTTTAATTTAATGGCTATATATATATATACTGTAACTGCGTAATATATATATATATACTGTAACTGCGTCCATTGGTTTTAATTGTTAACCAAAACTTTACAATTGCAGAAATATGGTATAAAACTAGTTTTTTTTTTTTTTTTTTTGCAGATTGTTGTAGTTTATGCTTACCAATAGAGTACATTGATAGTGAAAACACGATTTTTTAAAATTTGGAAAAGGCGATTTTTGAGTATCACGTCCTCATATATGTATATATATATGTATGATTTCTTCTCTGTAGTTATCTGATACCTCTATTAGGAAATGCCATTACATTTTTCATTCTCATCATCGCAAAGATTCATTTAATGATTTTTACCAATCTAGTTATGTATGTTATCCATGTTAGGTGTGTTGGTGGTAACTGTATTTTTGTCATTTCATTCATAATCAGAATTTTTGATAGTGGTAGGTAATGTTTATGTAATGGTTATACTAGCAGGAATGACCGAGCTAAGCTCGGTCAAAATTAGCTTTGTGTTTATCTCGATATATTATTCCCACTGAATCATTCTTGATGTTTTAGATGCAATTAGCTTGACCCTGAGACATAGTGACCCAAAATGACCCAGTAATCGAATTTTTTCGAACATGCGACCTAACACAATGCTATTCTAGAGCCGGAAAACGGTGGGATACAAAATTTAGTAAAAATCATTAGTCGTTTTCTAGATAAAATAAGCTTGACAAACGTTGATTCAAAAACTCACTAACCGAAATTTACCGAACATGTGAGCTATTTCAATGGTATTTTTGTACTGTGAAACGGTATAACAAAAAAAAATTGTCAAAATTGTTTGAACCTTTTTGAGATGCCGTTAGCTTGATCCCGTCACATTATCACCAAAATGACCCACAAATAGAATTTTCTTGAGCATGCAACACAGTCCAATGGTTTTATCTTGTCCAGAAATGGTGTAGTACAAAGTTTTGTCAAAATATTTTGTAGATACAGTTAGCTTGATCCTGATCCATTAGGACCCAAAATGACCATTGATTGAATTTTCTTGAACATGCGACCCTGCCCAATGGTCTTATCATGCCCGGAAACGGTATTATACAAAATTTTGTCAACATGTTTTGAAGCGCCTTTTAAATACAATTAGCTTTACCCTGACCCATTGCGACCCAAAATGACCCACTAATCGAATTTTCTTGAACATGCGACCTAGCTCAATGGTCTTCTCGAGCCCAAAAACGATAGAATACAAAATTTAGTCAAAATCATTTAAGACGTTTTTTAGACAGAATTAGCTGGACCCTCACCCATTGTGACCCAAAATTACCCACTAATCGAATGTTCTTGAACATGTGACTTAGCCCAATTCTCTTCTCATGCCCAGAAACGGTATAATATAAAATTTGGTCAAAATGTTTTGAGTATGTTTTTACATTCAATTAGCTTGACCCTGGCCCATTGTGACCCAAAATGACCCACTAATAGAATTTTCTCGAACATGTGACTTAGCCCAATGGTCATCTCATGACCAGAAACGGCCGTATATTAAAACATTGTGTGAAAAATGTCTTGAGCCATTTTTTAGCTATAATTAGCTTGACGCTGACCCATAATGACCCACTAATCGAATTTTCTCAAACACGTCACCCATCTCAATGGTCTTTTCATGCCCGAAAACGATAGATTACAGAATTTCGTCAAAATCGTAGAGCCGTGTTATCTAGATAAACTTAGCTGGACCCGCGGTGACCCAAAAATGACCCACTAATCGAATTTTCTTGAATACGAGATCCATCCCAATGGTCTTTTTGTGCCCGAAAACAGTAGGGTGCAAAATTTCGTCAAAATCTTTAGAGCCGTTATCTAGATAAACTTAGCTTGACCCATTGTGACCCAAAAATGACCCACAAATCGAATTTTCTCAAAAACGTGACTTAGTCAATGGTCTTCTTATAATGCAAAACCGTAGAATATAGAGTTTAGAGAAAATCGTTAGAGCCGTTTTTTAGATAAAAATAGCTTGACCCACAGTGACCCAAAAATGACCCACTAATCGAATTTTCTCGAACACGTAACCCATCCCAATGGTCTTTTCGTGCCCGAAAATGGTTGGATACAAAATTTAGTCAAAATCGATTGAGCCGTTATTTAGATACAATTAGCTCGACTCTGACCTATTATGACCCAAAATGACACACTAATCGAATTTCCTCGAACACGAGACTCATCCCAATTGTCTTTTCGTGCCCGAAAATGGTTAAATACTAAATTTAGTCACAATTGATTGAGCCGTTCTCTAGATATAATTAGCTTGACCCTGACCCATTATGACCCAAAATGATCCACTAATTGAATTTTCTCGAACACGAGATCCATCCCAATGGTCTTTTCGTGCCCGAAAACAGTAGGGTGCAAAATTTCGTCAAAATCTTTAGAGCTTTTATCTAGATAAACTTAGCTTGACCCACGGTGACCGAAAAATGACCCACTAATCGAATTTTTTCGAACTCGTGACCCATCCTACTGGTCTTTTCGTGCCCGAAAAGGTTAGATACAAAATTTAGTCAAAATCGATTGAACCGTTCTTTAGATATAATTAGCTTGACCCTGACCCATTATGACCCAAAATGACCCACTAATCGAATTTTATCGAACACGAGACCCATCCCAATGGTCTTTTGGTGCCCGAAAACGGTAGGGTGCAAAATTTGATCAAAATCGTTTCAGCCGTTTTCAAGATAAAATTTACATACACACACACACACAATTTTTCCTCGCATTATAGTATAAGATATATATATATATATATATATATATATATATATATATATACGAGGGTGATTTGAAAAGTTTGGGAAATGAATGGGGAAACGAAAAATTTTGTTTGTGAAATAGTTTTATTTTTCTTCATAATCTCCTTCATATTTAATTTCATATTTAAGTTCAATGCACTCTCTTACCAGTGATTTTTCCTGTCGAGATGTTCAAATAACAGACCAGATGTCATTACCAAATGATTTTCTGAACAAATATTGTGTTGGCTGGGATGTCGTCAATGTAGCTCAATTGGAAGAGCATTGGGAATTAAAGCCAAAGTTTCTGGGTCCAAGTGGTAGCCTAGCTACATTTTTGTCGAGATGGAAAAATTACTACTCGTATGAATTATTTACAATGAGTTGATTGTATTAAAAATGCCAACCAATTTATTGTGCTAGAAATAAATAAGGTGTGATTACTCATCAATAGTTTATCGGAGTTTTCTTATATGCGATTTATTTTGTGGATGTGCTTGAAACAACAGAGCAGATTTCATTACGAAATGATTTCCTGAGCGAATATTGTATTGCCTAGGATGTCGTCCAGATATCTCAGTTGGAAGAGCACTGATAATTGAAGCTAAAGTCTCTTGTTTCTAGTCTCAGGCGGCACACATTTTCTATCAGATGGAAAATTAGAACTCGTATGAATTATTTAACAATAGCTGATTCTGTTAAAACTCATTAAACTTAATATTGAAATTAGCTCATTATATTTTATTTAAGTTAAATAAGCTTTTATAAATATGAACACTTTTTTCCCCATTTTAAAAGCAAAAATAGATAAACAAATCTCCTCAACTTATTATGCTTTAGTATAGGTCAATTCCGTCGTAACTGACGTAACACTCGATTGCCGAATTTTGTTTTCAAAACTGTGTAGAAAATTTACTAATAAAGCTAGAACAAATTTTTACAATTTAAAATATTTCATACTAAGAACTCAATACCCAAATACGTGCAGATTATTTCAATCTCTGTTTCAGAGCCAAAAATTGCAATGCAAAATTCTGTAACTGATGTATCATAAAATAGACAAACAATTTTTCTGCCTTCGTTGAAATGTAAAAAGTATCAAAACTATCCAGTTAAAAAAAGTGACTTTATGTTCTCAAAATCAAAGTAATGACAAATCATAACAGTAACTTGTTTATTTAATTTCTGAACAAGAAAAAAGAAAAATAAGGTAATATAAAAAATAGCAATTTAACAAATTACAACGACCATTTGGAAAATGATTTTTTCAAAGACTAAAATTTAAGACATAAAAAATCGCACGGAGTTGATCCTACATTACGTACGCCATGGATTAAACGATAACATTCCTGGAACCATCGTGAACAAATTTGAAAAGAAATTTCAGTTTTACAATTTTCGGTAGTGTAAATTTTTAAACTTCTACGGAGCTGGTCATACATGACGTAGGCCATGAATTAAACATTAATAGTGCTATTACACGTAAAAATTGCAGGATTTCCTGAAACTTGCGTATTATCCAAGCATTTCATTGGCTGTTCGGGAAAAGGCTTTTCTATCATCAGATTTCCAAAAAATCTCACGACCAATTTTAAATAAAATTTCATTCTTAAACTTCCAAACATCCGACAATATTACTTTTTATACCGTCGGATAGAGAAAAAAATGTACTTTTAAATGCAATTTGTTTGAAAGCTGTATCTCAATTTGTTTCTGATTTATTATTTTTTTTTTTTTGTAGCTTTTATTACTTTTTTGTCATAGTGGCAACAATCTTTTGTCCCTCGTTGTTGAAACCAAAGGGAAATACAGATTACTGTATATACCAATCAGATAACGAATAAATTGCGGATTAAACCAATTAAAACGTTCAGATATGCTTTTGATTTCCTACCCTGACGAGAACAATAACCATTTTTCCACATGGTTAAAAATGGCATTTACGCATGTAACTGACTTAACTTTTATTGTGTAACTGACGTAACATTATCACTTTCAAAGACAATAATGGTACTTAGCTTAGTTTGTAAACAGTAATTTACAATGCCTTTTTATTAGTGTTTTATTATAGAACATAAAAATATCAAGCTTTACGATCATACCCTTAAATTAAACATATTATAAATTTTATTCCCCCCCCCCCCCAAAAAAAAAAAAAAAATCAAAATTTTCTATAAAATTGTCCTTTAATATCAAGCATTTTCATTCTGTTTATCATTTTAAATTTATATTATTGAAAACCTGTTTACATTATTTAATGCACCGAAGGTGTTTATAAAAGCATTAAATATCTTAAAGCTATGCATGATGCTTTCTAAAGACAGTTTTCATGTATGTTCCTAAGAATTTAAATCTATTCTTATGTTTTATAAAGATAACAAGCATTATTAAAGGATTAAGAGTTAGGAACTGTTTCTTGTTTAATCCAATATACACGAAAGAAGAACACGCATTGTTTAAACTTTGCAAATGAGTAACACGTACTTAATGTGCTAAGTGAAGTTAATTTAAACTTACATGAAATTCAAAACTTAGTTTAATGTAAAAGGATTAGAATTATTAAGAATTGTTTGGCTGGAAATTCATGTTCTGTAAAAGTTTAATTTTAAGACTGGATTTCTTAGATTGGATTTTAAGCGAGTTTACTGTTTTTATTATTGGATAATATTTTAGTGAATTTTACTGATAAAAATTTTTCTCTAAACTGTACAAAAGAACTGTTTGTCAGATCATTATCTTTTTTTACGGCAATTCTTTTTTATAAATAAAAATAGATAATAAAACTATCTGAATGAAATCGCAGTTTAAAAATTAAGGATTTTGATCTAAAAAATATAACTTAATATTTGAATCTAATATATAAAAATGACAATTTGTCTGTCTGTAATTCTATACAAATCCATTGTTTGGATCCCAGAATTATGAAATATTACGTACATGCGTGTTAAAACACGGCCGACGCAATTAAAGTAATCCGAGATCCAAATAATTTTTAGTTAATTTTAATTAATAAAAAACCACCAATTTAACAGAAATTTCCTATCAAATTTAAACATTTTTCGTTATAGAAATTGCCGAAACTTAAACATCCACAGTAAAATTCTTACCAAAACAATTACCTTTCCATTGCAAGACTACCAGGTGAAAAATCAAAATTAAATAAATAGTTTGACGTATTTAAAAAAAAGGGGAATGTTATGTCATAACTTTTATATTTTAAGATTTTCACGTGAAAAATGAAAATTAAATAAACTGTTTGACGAATTTAAATAAAAGTGAGTATTACGTCATAAATTCCTATCATTGCGTCATAAATTTCCTACCAAATTTAAACATTTTTCGTTATAGTAGCTGCCAACAATTAAAAATCCTCAATAAAATTTTTACCGCAACAATTATTTTTCTGTTTAAAATTTCCAAGGGAAGAATTAAAAATGAAATAAATTCTTTGACGATTTTTAAAAAAAGTTAATATTACATCATATTAGAAATATAAGGGACGTCAGCATGTGAATATATAGCGTCACATGAGTTTGAAAAAAGGAATATAATCAAGATAGAAAACCGATTATGAAAATATATTGACATTTTTTAACATGTTGGGGTTCTCTGAATTTGCTTTTGCCACTTTTATGTTATATATCTATACGTGTGTGTGAACGCGTGTATATATTAGAATTTCCACAAAGGTTTTGATCCTTAGAGCTCATTTTTATTCAAGAACTTTAAATAAAGAATTCAGATTTTTTTAAAAATAAAATTCATAGATTTTTTGTATTTGCCATTTTCTTTACTTATTTAAATAACAAAATACTCGTAAACAACATTTTATCAAACACGGAATATATACAGTATGTTGAATTTCAAAATTGGTTTTTCAAAACAAACATTTTCAAAATTCAGGGAATCACCGGGTACTTTAGATAGTAAATAATATTTTACATAGTTTTACTTTACTAGGGGGCTCGGCCACCTACGAGCTACGCTCGCCAACCCCCGTTCAGACACCGCAGTCTCAAAAAGCACGGTAATTTGATCGGCTTTAAACAGATTTTGAAAGACGGAATTATAATTTAAAAAACAGTGGCGATCTCCCTACAAACGGGTTTCTATTCATTTCTTTTCGACTGGGGAATTTTAAGGAAAAATCAGCTGCTGTTAAAAGATACAATGACTGTTTTCGTCTTTGATTAAATAAAATCAGTTAAACATTTCAAAATAAGCTAATATAATAAGCAAATCTGCATCAAAATGCAAATATATTTCACAAATACCAATGCCTTCTTTTGACGGAAACGACACAGAAGGTTAGTGAATCTTAACTAAACCATTTAAGCAATTTCTTTATTTTCTGCTTCACAGATTTTTCTATTTCAAATCATATTTTTTGTCGATGACACTTCATTTTCAGCTTGTAATCTTTTTTATTTTTATTAAATTACTAAATAGTCACTCGAAAGCAGTCTAAACGCGTTCAATAAAATTAATATTAATCTTATTAATATAATCTCAAAATATGAAAATAATGTCTTGCGCAATTTTTAAATTTAAACTGTTTTACAATATTACTTTTTGTTCATTTTACGTAATAAGTGTAATGTGACGTAAATGTGACGTATTTCTCCTATTTAAGACTTCTAATGCATGTTAATGAATTTATTATTTTACAATATCCTTTCTCTTTTAAAATTCACGTGTAAGTATAGTTTTTATGAAGTATTTTCAATAAGTTCCTGCTTTTCATACGTAATTATTTAATCCTAATTTGAAAGTTTTTTTCTTTTAATAATAGTCACGTGTAAAATAAATTTTTAATTTGAAGCAAGCATTATTATTTGCGATGTTTATACAGTTGACAACAGTTTAAATCAATATCAGTTTTCTAAAATAAGTTAAAAGTATCTCTCGAAATGCTGAAAATTTGAATTTAAAATAGAAATAAAACCTCAAAAAATAAGTCAAATTAAATAAGTGAATTCAGTCTGCACACCGGGAAACTCTAACATATAAAATGATCTAAAAATGAATTAATTCCCACATATAGTTTTTGCTCCTATAAAACTTTTTTAATGGAATGATTTTGTCCAACTTTAGCATTAAATATCTCTTAAAATCATTATTCGATTTGAAAACTGTCTGCACCAGCGTGTTTATCAAACATTTCTCTATAATACCGCCGATTTTCATATTTTTGCATGCAGTATTTTTCTTAATATTATCGGAGAAAGTCCTCCGGTCACAAAAGATTCAAAACCGTCGGCGGCGGTGACAGCGTAAGTTACTTTTTTTTTTTTTTTAGAGTAGAGAGATGCTAAGTACTTAATATTTATCTATGTGATATTAAACAAACAAATTTTTATTCCATTTTATTCTATTATAAATTATAATTTTTAAGAGAGTCATTTCAGTAGAAGCAAATGTTTTATAGAAATCCTCGAATATGGTCATGCTGCGAAATCATTAAATAAAGTGCCACTTTTATTCAGATTAACACTAGAAGTGCCAAGGCGGACATTTTGACGTTTCGAAACTTTCGTTGCTTATCAGTTTGTTTCTATTTAGAGTATAACTTTTAGTTTCCGTGACTTTTCCTATAATTTGAAAAGCTACGATATGCCAATGATAAATTTTCCTGTCAGCCAAAATTTGTGAAGTATTGCAGTAGTATACAACTGCCGCAACGGTCAAAATAACCGCCGTCAATTTAATTCACATTTTATTTAGTAGATGTCGCAACAGTCCATACTTCGTACAGCCACACTTCAACAAAGGTTACATTACCACAGATAACTTCTTTACTTCACTGCCCCTTGCAGAAAAGCTGAAGTCACTAAAAACAAGCATTGTTGACACAGACAATTGCGGACGAAAAACAAAATTCCACAGTCCATAAAATTTTTAAAAAAAGTCTCTGTACCGTAGCCAAATTCTTGCCAAATGTGATATTACGTTGAGTTTATCAAAGGAAGAAAAATAAATATGTTTTAATCCTAATTTCCCGACATTCATCCGTTACATTTGAAACTAGTGATAAACATTTACCTGAAACTGTAAAGTTCAACAATTCTACAAAATTTGGCATCGACGTGCTCGACCAAATGGCACGGAAGTGTTCTCCAAAAGCTAGTTCTAGACGATGACCTCTACAAGTGTTTCATAATTTTCACAATCTAGCGGGCATCAATTCTGAAAAACACAGTCAAAAAAGGTGTTAAATACCAGTATTTTGTTAAAGAGAAATCCGCTTCCTTTAGTCCCATCATATTATTCGTAGTATTTTCTTGAAAAAAATGCTGGTACTTTCTCTTTTTTTGACTGTGTTTTTCCCTGACCACTGGCCACCCTGAATATTGTATTGCTCAGGAGATAAATATAAATTTCTGTTTACACTAAGTTTATTCTTGTTTTTAGCAATTTCGATTTCTTGATGAAAAATATTTTTTACTATAGAAATATTCTTAAAATAAAAAATATAAGTTATAGATGTATACCTCAATATAATATAACTTAATAAAATATAAAATAACACAACAAAAATTATGAAATATATATTATACGGGCAATGGTGTTAATAATAGTAATAAACGATACTAAGAGTAAAAAATGCCAAGTAAACAATATTTGAGCATGGTAATCCACATCGGTCGAAATGACCGTTTGGCGGTTATAGGTATACGTTTTTGCCGGCGGTTCTAGTGTTAAACAAACAAAAGGATTGTAAAATTATAGATTAACTTTTCTTACATTTATGAATTTGCTGCTATTTAAAAAAAAAGTCATAAAAAATTATTATATTATATGGGCTCTTTGTCAGTTTCCTTGTTTTACACAGCAGATTTTTTTTATCAAACGTTACAATTGTAAAGATATATCCCACTCTCAATAATTTTTTTCTGTGAGTTTAAAATTTGTTTACAATGAAAATATAATCTAAAAAATTAAGCAGTATAGCTCGTTTGTAAATTTTTGACAAAAAAAAAAAAAAAAGCACTGAAATAAATTTTAAAACGTTATAAAAGCAATTCTACAAGTTAAAGTAAATGGCATTACACTGCAAATCTTTCCCTTTTCAGAACACTTTTTAGAACACTTATTTTGTCACCCTTTTTCAGAGCACATTGAAACGCACCTTTTGGAACAGTTTTTAGAGCACTTCTGAGAACACTCATTTTTTTCAGCACATTTTCTAGAGCTTCAAGGAGCACTTTTTGAACGCTTTTGTGAACGCAATATTTCACTAGTGTGCCCAAATGTATTCGCAATCTATCTGTTCTCAAATATGTTCCCAAGTTTAAATTTAGCAATTATCATAAACAGAGCACTTTCGGTACTTTTTTTTTTTATAGCAGAACACATTTTAGCGTCAACATTTTAGCATTTTTGTCAAAGCGTTTGCGTTTCTCAATGTGTGCTGCAATGTGAATTTGCAGTGCACACTATAAACAAGTCGGAAATTGTGCGTCAAATGTGACAAATGAGGTACGTTCGTACTATAAATAGTTTTATAAATATTGAGATATTCGTGCAATAGTTGAACTCTTATGCAAAAATGATGGAATAAAAAAAAATATTAAGATTATATATATAAAATTCAGTAAGACGAAAATAATAGGAATCCATCTTAAATAGTACGTCATCACCATGGCAACCTAAAATCATTACCTACCACGGTACATCATTGAATTAAATATGCATGCTAGGATTTAATAGAATCGAGAAAACTTTTATTAATATCTTTTTAAGTTTTGATTCGATTTTCATAAAACTTGAAATGACTCGACAAAATTCTGCAACGAATCTATAGATTAAATTTAAAACCAATCGGTTCGGTAGTTTTTGCACTGTTATATGCGGACAAGACGACGACTGTAGGTGCTACGTATTGATATAAATAGCAAAAGTCATGCTTTGTTTGGATTCGCGAAGCATTATTTAATAAGATAAATATTTGAATGTAATAGTATTTTTTATATTATTTTTACATCTTTATTAACCCTTTAACACTCGAATTAAATTACGGTTGAAAAATTCAAATTGCTTATTGGCACCACTTTTATGAAAAAATTTCACCAATTGAAATTTCATCAAAAATTCACCTTATTGAATGACAGGAAAAATGATACTAAAATATAGCCAGTTTCACTATTTTATAAAACTGGTGGGAATCAAACAATCTGAGTAAAAGACACAGCCCGAGAATATGACGGGAGCGAGAATTAAGGGGTTAAGCAAAAACGTTATTTTATGTTTTGGCGCATTTTAACTTAGCCCTTTAAGACCGGGAGATTTTTCTGTAGAAATTTAAAGTTTGGGTGGTTTCCTCTTACCGATAGGACCGTATTTGATTGAAAAAAAAATATTTAAAAAAATACCCCATGTCAGGTTATGCCATTGGATGACCCACACAATTGTGTGGGTTCGGGCTTAATGCATCCGTTTTTGGGCTGTATCTACACAATTGTGTAGTTTCGGATTACCTGTGCAAATATCTAAAAATAAAAGTTTAAGCAAAAGAAGTTGTTGTTTATTGAGATAATTTTCATAAGCCACAATGAAAATGTTTGAAAATTTTTTTGTTTTTTTGACAGACCACTACAATTTCATTTTCTGAGATGTGATCAATGCTCGCACTCCTCTTAAGAGCCGTTGACAAATGGTATGCCCTTCACTCCGTTTGCATTGTGCCTGATCCTTCAAATTTCTTTTTTTAGTTTTTCCAGCAGTGGTATTTTGTTGAAATACCAATCGAAGTACATAAAACTAGGTCTGAACAAGAGTAAGGACTATAGCAGGTCCTAAGCCCAGATCCTTGTGGACTAGTTCTGTACTTTCCCACTGGTAAACTAAAAAATTTAAAACTATCCCAGGTGATACTGTTACAACAGAGTGTGGTTTGTTTTTTATGTACTGATTTACTGAAGCACGTCCGAAATAAACAATTAAATTTTAAAAATCAAAAAACCCGACTGCGTAAAAAGCGAATTAATTAATTATTTCTCATTAATGTGAAACTATATATTTTTTTTCAATTCCTACTATTAACTCACACTGTCGCTATATATATCTTGTTCAAATTTTCAATCGTTAATAAAATACTTATTATCCATCCAATCAAGCTCAAATACAGTTTTTTTAAATTGTAGTGGATGACACTTAATGTTAAACCAGTTTATTTTTCAAATATTAGTTCATTAATTAAATTAAATTAATTACTTTTCAATAATCGATAGAGCCCTGTTCTTGATCAAGATATTTTAAAACCGAGAGAGTCCTCTTCTTGATCAAGATATTTTAAGACCGAGAGAGCCCTCTTCTTGATCAAGGCATTTTAAGCGCCACTCAAGAGTAAAGTAGAAGGAGGAAAAAATCAGTTATTGATCTAAGTAGGAATTGACTTAATTTTTTTGTATATTACTTGTTTATATTACTTACCTATTATTTTATTTACTTGTAGTGATGACTTTTAAGTTGCGTTTAATTGTTCGTTCCTGTCTATAAACACAGTTTTGATTAGATATATAGATCTCTATGATGGTTTGAGTTGCAGTAAAGCTAGAGATCCTACCTACACAACTTCCAGGTTGTATAATATTTTAACGGAGCTTCTGACTGTAAAGTAGTCAAAGAAACTTCGTCTTCATTTTGAAAGACCTATCCAATGATATGCCATTCAATAGGGTGCGTAATTTTTTCTCGTCTCTATCGCCATTTTGAATTTTACGGCCGCCATTTTGAATTTATAAAAATAAAACCTAGCCTATAACCATCGGGCCTTTAAGACGAATCGATAGCGACCTCATTCATTAAAATCCATCCAGCCGATGGGATGTTTCGAGGGTATAAAGAAATCCACATACACATATACGCGTGAAACACATAGCCCTTCTTTTCAGTTGGTTAAAAAAAAGGAATCGTCTGCTCATCTATGGAAAACTTCCCCTGATCTCCTGGTAAATTTAAGCAGACACTATGGAATCTGTCGAGCATTTGCTGAACTTTCCATAATTTATTATTTATTCCTTGTGGCTTACTTGCTGTGTCGACAAAATGGAATGAATTTATCAAACTTAAAAATCTATCTCGTGATATGCATATAACTTATATAAAACAAATAAATCATATATGACATCTATAACTCAGAGCAGAAATATACCGTTCGTTACATGTGCATATTATATATCTAATACTATCAATTTTAAATAGAAATCATGAATATTTGAAATAGAAATCATGAATAGTACAAACCTATTTAAAATTAATCTGGTTTAAAAATGTAATTAATAAAAAATAAATTGCTAAAAACATAAGTTTTAAAAAAATTACTTAAAAATAAAAATTTTATATATTAGGAATTGTAACCATTTTGGAAACGGTAAAACCCGGACCCGCACAATTGTGTGGGTCATTTGTTTTTCAACATTTATAAAGCCTAATTAAATTTATCAAAGACAAAATCAATTAAAATCATGAATAAAGTACATGAAAAAAAAATTAAATCTAAGCAATCATTAAAAATAATATTTAAAAGAAATTACGACAGTACATACTTTTTGTCTATTGCTGTCAGATGATATAGTCTTTTTAAAAGCAGAAAATCTAACCGTGTATTTTACTTAGTACCCCCTAGTGGTGTCTTATCAAAACATCTGAAGCCAATTAATTCATATAAAGGTGCAGATTGGATTTTAAATCTAAATAAAACAGGAAATAGTCATTCTCTTTTACTTTAGTATCACCCCCACAATCGTGTGGGTCAGGGCTTAAAGGGATATAAATGTAAATTCACCCAAATAACTAAGAATTTCCTCGGCATTTTTTATGTATGATATAACGAAATTAACAATTAATTTTATTTGTTTACGATTCTTTTGTTACCTTTTTACAAAAAATAAAATAAAATAAAATAAAATAAAATAAAATAAAAGAGAAAAAGAGAAAAAATCATAATATAATTCTTTTAAAATGCGCAAGTATCGTCTGCGTAAATGATTTCGCGTAATAAGAATAAATTGTGTATTTGAATTCTTAACACTGAAAAATACTTTTATAATTGAATGAAAATAATTTAATTTTGACAAAAATTAATTCATTAAAAATATGCTATAATTTTCATAAAATATGTATTTTAAAAATTTCAAAAAAGAAAACGTGATACTATTTAATATTAAATAGTATCATGATACTATTTAATATTAAACTAAATTAATCACTAAAATTAATCTTAAGATTATCTGAAGAAATCTCCACTATCTCCAGAAAATCTACAGAAATCTGTAGAAATTTTGAAGATTTAGCTTTACCTTCAAAATATCTGCTGAATGTTTTATGATATTCTTGAAAATATGTGCAGAAATGGGCCAATTACCTACAGATTTTTTTTTTTTAGTGGGATAATCATGATTCTATCTATAATGACTAGCTCCATGATTTATTTTTTCTTCTGAAAATATACGTGTTTCATTTTTTATTTCAAAAATTGGGTCCATATCGGAAAAAGACGTAAAATAAATTAATTAAAATAATAATTTTTTAATGTTATTCTGTAAAAAAATAATATTTTGCAAATCTGCAGATCCTAATTTATTTTTACGTTTAATTTCAAGTCAAAATACTGAATAGTTTTTTTTTTTTTTTTTTTTTTTTTTTTTTTTTTTTTTTTTTTGTAAAGTTTACGATAAAATGTAATTTGTGTAGCCTAGTAGAAGATTCGCTTCGCTCATCCTAATTACGAACGCACCTAAAAATTAAGTACTATAGTTCATTTTTAATAGAGGGGGAGGCGGCAGAACAGACAATCACCTCATCGAGTTCACGACTGAAATTCTAGAATTAGTTAAAACTCGATTCGCATAATAAAACGCAATTCGTCTGCCAAGTCATATCTTGGTGCAAAATACCTGGAAACCCCATTTTAGCGGCTGACTCGTAGATTTACCATTGTCTTTTCCTGCTGCCAGTCCTTCCATGTTTTCATACCTTTGGCTGCAGGAAAGCACAATGGTAAACCTACGAGTCAACCCCTAAAATCGGGTTTTTAGGTGTTTCCCACCAAGATAGGACTTGGCAGACCGATTGCGTTTTAATAAGCGAATCGAGTTTTAACTAACTCTAGAATTTCAGCCGTGAACTCGATGAGGTGATTGTCTATGCTGCAGCCTCCCGGCCTATAAATCTTTGACGAAAACAAACACTGAATTTTGTTTTATTTTTCATAAAAAGCAAGCTTACTATTTAAAGATAACGGCACTACACTATAAAAAAGACAAATAATTCTTAATTTCGAAAAATACAATATAATCATGAAAGAAAACGTTCTATAACACTTTTCGAATTACCCACTATTCTTGAAAGCATTCTTTGCCTTCAGAAATATCAAAAATCAATATATTTTCGAGTTAAAAAAAATATAACAAGAGTTTCTTTTGCTGTCAGTGACAGACAAAAACGTTCCTTAGTTGTTCTTACACTGCATTCATTAATTTTCTGACCCCGGTATGCAGGGTGGTTCAGAACTATATGTCAAAAATGGAAACGCATGTAGAGTGGACCTAAGTTAGGAGATTTCGTATAGGAATGTGCGTGCGGAAATGCAGCGTTGTGACAATAGATAGCTCTGTTGAGTTCATAGTATGAAAGCGCTTCGCTGATTTGAATCGTCATTCCTCGCAGGGATTTTGAGCAACATGCATCATTACACCAATACGGAGCTTGCCGACATGCCTTTTATGTATGGGGCTGTACAAGGAAATGGTTCACACACACACTGCACGTCTAACAGCTCTCAAGCCTGTTGAAGGATTATCCTCTACTGTACGTAATACTGCTTCATTCACAGCAAGAATTCTGAGATATCTTCTAGGGCCCATATCACACCTCGAAGCATAAAGCGATCTACTCGCGCACAACTCTCGATGAAAACTGTCAAATGTTCGGCGATCCATCAGATTCCTACCCGGTAATCGTTCCATGTACATCTACCGAGTAGCCGCTGCATTTCTCGCGGTGCCCAATACATGAAATGAAAGTCACCAAACTCCGCATTCGTGTAACATGTTGCTCGAATTCCGTGCGGAGAATGACTATTGAAGCCAGTGAAGTGCTTTTATCCACTGACTTCAACAACGCCCTCTAATGCCCCAACGCAGCATTTCCGCACCCACATTCTTATACGAAATCTGCTTATTTAGGCCCCCTCTATATGCCTTTACATTTTTTACTTAAAGTTCTGAGCCACCCTGTGTAGGTTTTTCGGATTCTATGCATTCTGAAGTAAACATTTTCAGAGTATCATAATTCAAAATGAACCGGTGTTGTTTATGCAATTCCCTGTAAAGATTTCGATAGCATTTACATTTTTGAAACAGGTAAGTCGATGGAAATTAGCCTTGTACCGTAAAATAAATTAAACTTAAATAACTAATCTAGAAAACTAAATGAGGAGAACTTTCAGTTCATTTCCTACACATTTATTTTACGACGCGAAGAGCTCACAGCACACACATTTTACATCTACATTTTAAAATCAAATCACCCGGAGATCGGAACTCGTGTCGCCCCTTTTTGGCGGTCGGCCAAACCACCGTCTTCTTTGGTTATTAAATAGCGTCTCTATTCAACAGAATGATTGGGGCCTCTCCCTACCAGTGGGTGCTAAGTGGAGACCACGTGACAGTCTTACTGATTGCGAGAAGTAAGTTTTATGGCTTCCCGTAGTGTCACAAAAACACTTACACCCAGAATTTAATATATAATTTAAACATGAGAAATGGTGAAAAAAATCTATCATGAAGAAAAATGCATTTTTACAAGATGTCGTTTCCATGACAGCCATTGCTTGAAAGCAAGATTTTGAAAACAAACCAAAACGAAAAAATTAATATTTTTTATTCTAATTCAGATAGAAACATGATTTAAATGTCATTTTAAGCAGGTAAAGGCAGAGAATTATTTTATGAAATAAAACGTTTTTGCAAAATTTGGAGATTTTTGTGTCCCGGACCCCCTTAAAGGAACATATTGGGTCTTTCAAAAGAGGAAATTGAAACTCAAAAGATAGTCCACACTGTAAAAAATAAATAAATAAATAAATAAATAAAATACTGCCAGTTTTGCGGTAGGAATCGGAAAAATAGTTGCCCTTATCGTACCGGAATAATTTCCGATCCAGCTCGGAATAAAATCGGTAAAAATAAGGAAATAGTCAGTAAAACGGTATTTTACGGATTTTATTCCGATTTTTAGAATTTTATTCCGAGCTGGGTTGGAAATTATTCCCGAACGATAAGAGCAACTATTTTTCCGATTCCTACCGAAAAACTGGCATTATTTTTTTTACAATACAACATTCTTTTCAATCGGATCACAGTGGCTGAGTGGTTCCGCTCTCGAAGCTGGTAGACGGGAGGTGCTGGGTTCGAACCCAATCGCGCCCGTCGGCCTAACCGTTTCGGAATTTTCGTGGTTTTCTTCAAAACCTTGCATTGTAAAAAAAAAGACTAATAAACGGAAATACTACTGGCAATTTAGACGTCAGTACTATTTCCGTTTTTTTTACGGGAATTTTTACCCATAAATTACAGAAAATTTTCCATTTTCCTGATTAAAAACGGAAAATTTTCTGTAATTTATGGGTAAAAATTCCCGTAAAAAAACCGGAAATAGTACTGATGTCTAGATTGCCAGTAGTATTTCCGTTTTTTAGTCCTTTTTCTTTACAGTGTGGATTTCCTTGCGTAAATATGGGTTAGGTTACCTTAGAAAGACCCCCACGAAGGGCACTCCCCCCTAGGGCCTATATACCAAGAGTAGATAATCGGCCGTCAAAAATCAATCAACCATCAATCGGATCACATCCCGCTATTTCCAAGCGCTTGCATTTTGAAATCAGGTTGTAACACTTATCGTGGTAGACTGTTCCTAGAAGGTTGGCTTACTCAGATATGATCGCCAACATTCAATGAAGTCCGCTCCATTCCTGGTGAATATAGTTTGTTTCTGAAAAAATAATCTTAACTTTAACTGTACATGATTTTCCTGTTTCTTTTATTATTTTTATTTTTTATGTTATATTTTTGTTTATAATGGTTAAATTGTACGGATGAGGTCTTGCGGTTGCTTGGCGAAATATATACTAAATACATTTTTAATGTTTTTAATATATTTAACTTTTTATAAATTTTATTTTAAACTCTATTCAAGTTTGTCTTACTTTATTTATTTTCTTTGGCTTTTTAAACATTTTCAGGTCAAAAAACATGTTTTACAGGCAAACATGATAAAGTGCACCATTAAAACTGAAATTAAAATTAACATTAATTTTTTTACTCTTGCAAAATTCGGTTACCTAGCTAAAAATAGCAACTTAAAATCAGATATTCAGGTTTGGGAAAACTGATTAGTATACTATAAACGAATACACAGGAACGTTTCCTAAAAACAGCGGCAGCAAAAAAAAAAAAAAAAGTTTATAAACAGTGAATAAAACACAACAAAAAAAGAGATGTGTTTTTATAAACGCTTCTTTAACTAAAAAAAAATACATTAGTCTCTCAGGTTTTTAAAGATAAAAAATGTTTTCTGGAATCGAGGGTAAATACGAAAATTTTATGGTATTATGTTTGGATTTGTTACGTTTGTTTCTATTCTGGTCGAGACAGGATGATCTCAAATCTTTTTTGTCTCGGATTTAAACAAGAGCAAGACAAAAATATGTGTTGTATTTTGTACTTTGTACTCATGTATCCAAAATTTAAATGAACAAAAATATTTGGTAATCAAAAATAATAACTTTTCAGTGCTTGGAAAATATTTTTTTTTCTAGTTGCAAGAAATGTATGTTTAAAAATATCACACTGTATGTACGTAATAAATCATAAAAAATGTATTTTAAGTGCAAGGTATTTGTTTATATCCAGTTAAATAAAAATCGTGCATAAGAACGTTTTATACATTTATTCTTTTTTAAATTTTCTATTATTTTAACTATCAAATGTATTAGTATAGGGGAGAGTAGCCATATTTGAACCGCCGATTTAATTACACCGTTGCCATTCTGACGTTAATTTCAGGAAGAGACTCCATCTACCGCTGAAATGCTACTCATCAGAATGACGTCACTCATGATTAGAAGAAGCAGTCGCCTACCACGTGCTGTTTTCAGACAATTTAAAAAAACCTAAAGTTAGCTGTTTTGATCTAATTTTTTCTAACGTAAGTGAATATTTTAAAACTAAGGTAAGTTGTTATGTTTTCATATACATGTATGAATTCATCTGTTTATTGCGCATATTTTTCACGCGGATTTGTTTGATTTCGTTTTTGTTCTTAGTCTTGAAATTAGCTGTTTTAAAAAATGACGCAGTTGCCGAAATTGGGCCAATTTAAATTGCTTAAATTGGACCAGATATGCGATCATAAACTTGAAAAGTAAGTAATGAATTTTGAGGACGGTAAGCTTTGTACACTATCTTTTTTATATTTTATAATGGATTACTATCTCCATGCAATTCTTTTTTGTATATCTGGATTAATTTTTTTTATACAGTTTAGGTCTATATAAATATAAAAATATTTTTACATGTCTATGCAATAAATTTTGTATGCAATGTCTTTTATCTTGTATGTAATTGTATTTATTTTCTTTGAATTCTTTATTCCTACGGCATATTTGATTTACAGAGTTGAATTTAAACATTTTCCTCCAGCAGGATATTTGTGATGGAAGACTTTTTACAGTTTTGGAGGTGGAATAATACTTTTTTGTCATTAAAACGCATAAAATCTCAAACCTTGATGAAAATGTTGAAAAAGACATAGGCAAACTGTCTGGAAGAAAAACACCCGTGACAATATAAGCTGTTAAAGATATAGGAAACGAAAAGCAGAGAGTAAGTTGTGAAGAAATTGACTTGCAACACGGCTGCAGCTACAAATCCTCCCCCCTCCCCCCCCCCAAAGAAAAACATTAGAAATGTTATTTCCCTTGTTTAAATCAGTTAAATCAAAGTACAGAGGGAGCCAAAAAACAGTTGTGTTAATATCATCGCCATATAAACTAAACCTTGAAATGAAAAAAAAAGACAAAAAGGAGCTTTCAAAGCACAAAAGCAATTGGAACATCGAGTTTTAAAATATAGGCGTAATTCAATTAGCAAGAAAATGATGGAAGAGAAGAACTACAAACATAGTGTAAAGAAAACTTCTGTTGCAAAAAAAAAAAATCTGATAATTCAGCATCTAAAAAGAAAAATCTAGACAGTGAGGATTGGTTTTGCCTAATTTGTAAGAAAAATGAAATAGCAGAAATGATTCAGTGTTCCGATTGCCATGTAAAGTTCCATGCTGTGTGCGCTGGAAAACAAAAACAGTAAACAAAATTCATGTATAAGCTTTGCCTCACTCCTTACATGATATTCCAGTAACTGACAATTAGTTCCATAATTTCTATTCTTAATTACTGATAACTTTGATTTATATTTCGAATACATTTTGATTTAAAACAATTACTCTTATTTTCAGATATTTGATTTCCATATATTTCATCGCTGTTATTTTGTTTGATTGTTTCATTAATCGCAAACTTTGCTTTTCATAAAATTAGTTATATTCCCTAGTCATTAAAACAACTTCATATTATTTGGTCCAATTTAGGAGACTGGGGGGTCCAATTTAGGCGGCCAGTTGCTGAATTTGGACCACTTTTGACAAATTTTTCAAATTAAAATAAAGTTTAAGGTTTTCAAAAAGAAATTGATCTAAATATTTATTTAGTTAGTAGATGAATAGATTGACCCTGTGTAATGATCTTTGGCAGATATTCCAAAAATTAAGTGAGTTACACCTGAAAATATGTGAAGTGGTCCAAATTCGGCTACTCACCCCTATAAGAAAGAATTTTCACGTTTTAAAGAAGGTAAAATTGGTTCTTTTCGAGTATTCCAAGGTCTTATATCCAAGGTGAAATTTGTCAACATACTTTCTGGAAACCTATTCAATATTTCATGTACAAAAGTAGTTGTTTTTTATGTATATTTATGAAATTTATTAATGTAAAAAAGCCATGAATCTGCTTTTTTTACTTAAACAGAAGCTAATTTTATAAGAAAAATAGTAAATATATATATATATAAACCCTAAAATGCGGTAGGAAAATAATTAAATATTTATAATGCTTTGAAATTTATGAAATTTGATATTTAAAAATATTTGTTACTGCAGATCTATCCGGCTTCGCTCGTGTAAATAATTAGGGTTCTTCAGGGTAAAATACATTAAAAAGAAAGAATACGACAATGACAGTAACTGAGATTGGTGCATTCCTGTTCACAGATCGTTAAAAAGATCAATCAGAAATGCAAATATAAGTAAAATAGTCTGAATTACGTCAACTGTTAACCATACCATAATAATATACATTCCAAACAAATGTCAAGACTTATATTAAAATACAATTATTTGCTTAAAAGACGTCATTTCAATAAAAAAAAAAATAATAATAACAATACTAAAAATTTAAAGATTTAAAGGTTTCGACTCTTTCATTGAGTCATCTTCAGAATATACAAAAAAAAATCAATGCCAATTGTGAAATTATACTGATAATGGCAACGACCTAACCCATAAATTGTTCCTTTACTGAAATTTTTCTTAACTTCTGATCATCATTTAATTTCGTTTTTCACACTGTCGAATAGAAAAAGGTTCTTTCAAATGAGATTTATTTGAAAATTGTGTCTCAATTTTCTCATTTGAATGGATTTTAAAGTAATTTTCAATCATGGATATTTATAAATTTGCATGCAGCCCAGTTACGAAAGCTATACCTGTTTGCTTTTAATGCAATATTATAAAGAAAAGAGATTGCTATGAGTAACTCTAGCATCATATTTTTGGTGGCAACAACCTAACCCTACCATAAATTTAACTTTTTCTGCAATTTGACCTTTAAACATAGCACATTTGATTATTCCAGCGTCTAATAGAATACAAAAAGTACTTTCAGTATTATTTGTTTGAAAAACTTATCTCAATTTACAGATTTTTTATGTTTTTAAAGTAATTTTCAAGCTTGAATTTTTTAAAATATGGCTGCAACACAGTTACAAAAGATTAACTTAATTGCTCAAAAACATTGTAAATAATTCAGTATTTGTTTGTTTTCGTTTACTTTAACATAACTAAATTGCCAAATTTCAGTATTTGTTTTCGTGTGGGAATCTCATTCTTGCTGCTTATAGCTTGGGTTCTTCTAAAAAAAATAATTGAACTTGCACTATTAGTTTTTCAGTTAAGCTTTTGGTGCGTAACACTCTTATTCGTTGATTAGTCATAGAATTGTAGGAGAAAATTCCATAATCATCTGGAACCCGATTATGGAAGATTAGTATTTTTAAAATTTCTGCATTTTTTGTTAGATAATTTTACACGGATGGTTTTAAAATATTGTATGTAGTTTTACGTCCCTTTGTTATAAAATTATGGAAGAAAGTTCAATAGTCAGATGAACCCTATCCTAAAAGATTAGCATTTTTTAAAAGTTCTACTGGACAGATTTTGATGGCATTTGCACTATTACTTTGCACCCACATTTTTGGAATAGCTTTAGTATAAACATTTTGTTGTACATGCTTTGTTTTAGAATTAGCTGAAATGCTCTATAATTAGGCGAAACCAATTCTGAATGATTAGCCTTTTAAAAAAGTTAGATAATTTTTGAGAAATAGTTTTAGTATATTGCATATCCGTCTATCATTCTTAGACCAAATCCTACTGTTAATGATCAACTAAAAAATTTTGTCCATAACAGCCGAAATTTTGTTTTACACACTATAAAATGTAATTGCGCTGTGATGATCGTATCGTATTCAACAATATGGAAGTACATTTGAGATAAAGATACATATTGCTTTAAAATGGCAGATCAAATTCACCAATATATTTCCTTTAATTCAAGATTTGTTCGGAGAAATTGATCACCGCAGCGGGCCAAATGTGCCACTCAGATAAATAAGTGATCACTAAAACGAAACTGATCGCTAAAACGAAAATACAAAAAATACTTTTCCCTGTGTTTGTTGAAAAATCTAACAAATATACAAAAGGCTAAAAATATATTTGTGTTTCAAATTAACAACGATTTTTATTTATTTTCTATTAAAGGGCAATATATCAGGCATTTATAACACATGTATACAAATATTCATTGCCGATCATTTTTAAATGGAAACTCATATTTCTATTCATAAAATCCAAATCCACAGCCGTAAAAAATGAAAATGACATCCAAAATTATTTCCAAGTCATGAAATTTTGTTTAAAAGAAAAAAAAAACTTACTGTAAAAAATAGTAGCTATGTTATAATTGCTATTTAATATAAATCGTAGAAAAATTGTATTTTATATAACTGTATTCGATATAAATCGTAGAAAGTTATCACTGCATTTCAACTATTAAAATAGTTATCTAAATGATTTAATTAAAGATTCAGCATTACAAAGAACTAGGAAATAAATTGTAGCAGCCTGTTTTTAGAATCAGTTTAAAATAATCTTGAGAAAATTGGCGTCATATCTAGCAAAGCAAACGATTTTCTTATTATCTTTTTCTTGAATGTTTTCCTTGAAATTCAAACTCCTGTATTAAAATAGATTTTTAAACTTTAAAATCATTCAAATGGAGATATTACGTCATTTTAACACACGTTTTAACACACGTTAATTTTTACCCATACATAGGTGAAATTTTCGTTTCCTGATTAGAATGACGTCGATTTCAAAAATGCAAAAATATAGCGAGAAATTTCGAATTTTTATTATCCAAATACACGCTTTATTATTTTCTTTAAATTACTCTGCCGTTTTTTAGGGTGTGGCAACAGGAAAGAAACGGTTGAATTAGAAAAATTTAAAAAAAGATATTTCTATAATGTTAAATTATGGAAGGTGGTAGAAAAAAGGGATAAATACGGGTCTGATGATTTTTTATTGTAGACAGTGATCTTTTCCACGTTCTAAAACGTATGTACATCAAGTTTTATGCTAATCGGCCAAAAATTGAAGATTTGTATAAAGGACATACATACAGAGAACGGCTTATATATATACAGATATGGGGCATTCTCACACATCTTTTGACTTTTATGTCCCTGAATAATAATTTTTATTTTAGTATATGTTCTTGTGTTTTTTTTATTTCATATACTGGGGAACATCCAATTGCATGATTGCATAAGAATATTAACAAGATAAATAAGTTTTGGACGATGTCGGCGGTCCAAATACCAGGAAAACCCCTACACCGTCCCATGTCCCTGATGCTGATTTTTAAGTTTGGAGCTGTCTGTATAAAATTGTTTCAATAAAAATAATTCGATCTAATTTTTTTCCGAAACTGGAACTATTGTTTCATATAAATATGTTGAAAAAAAAAAAAAAAAAAAAAAAAAAAAAATAACCTGCATAGATTTTTACGGTTGTTATTACTTTTTAAACTCTGTCCCTGGGTTTTAGATTCCTTACCGTCCCTCTTCTAAAAGTATACAGAAAATCATTTCAGATGCAGCCACAATTTTTTTTGCAAGTTTTTTCTAATGCAGAAGTATGCTAGCAAAAGAATGTCAAAAATCCTTTGACAAAAAATTTACTGCAAAATTTAAATATCAATTTCCATCATCGTGGATTTACTCGTAGTCTTATTATTCCGGCAGTTTTCGAGGACAAATTATTTTTTTTAATTTAATCCAATGCAAATAACTTTTTCTAAAACTGAATGAACATTGTGGCTACCACTTAGTCTTAACATGATTTGAATAAAATAGGTGGTAATTGTCCTTACCGTTCCATCCTTTTTTCCCTATAGAGTTCCCTTTTATTACCTTACCGTCCCTTCTTTAACACCTTCTTTAACAAAACAATGTTATTTAAGACCCCTTTAAGACATTTTGTACTGAAAATAGCACATTATTATTATTTCTTATTTGAATGTCCTGTGGGTACTATGCAACATTCATTATAAGTAAAAATTTAGAAGAAAATAAAAAGTTTTAGTGTTAAAATGATAAGGAAATTTAAACTCGCAAGTTTAACAAAACTTCAGTTAAATAAAAAAAAATTTCGCTGCCGATCATTTTTTTCTTTATTTTGAATCATTAAGGCATTCGTCTATCAGATTAAAATGTTATTTTAGAAAGTTTAAATTCAGCAGATTTTAATTCCAAAAGTCAAAAGATTGTGAGAATGTCCAATATCCTTATTATTCTTGCCAACTATTATCGGAGTATCATTTTTGTCTAAGAAGGTTTTTTTTTTATTTATACAATTTTAAAATTTAATTTTAAATGATCACTTAATTAAAAAAATACACTGTGTTGTATTTTAATTATTCTCTTAATAATAATAATAATAATACACGCACACATACATATATATATATATATATATATAAGAAAAAAAAAAAACTAAGACCTTTTTAGTGGGAAAATAAAGAAAAAATTATAATGCCTTGAAATTTATGATGTTTGGTACACTAAAATATTCAATGCTAATCCTTAGCATTCTCGTCAAATATTAGGGGAGCATCATTTTGTCTAAGAAAATTTTTTATTCATACAATTTTAAAAGTTAATTTTAAATTATCGCTTAATCAAAAATAATACGCTGTGTTGCATTGTAATTATTCTCTTAATAATAATAATACTATATATATATATATATATATATATAAGAAAATAAAGCTAAGACCTTTATGGTGGGAAAATAATGAAAAATTTATAATGTTAATTAAAATAATATCAAAATAAATAATCAAAGTAAATGCTTAATCAAAAATAATGCATTGTGTTGCATTTCAATTATATTCATTCATCAAAAAGAGTATCAAATCTTTAAGCCTTTATCTACTGCAATTTTTTTCACGTAATTTTTTTTCACTTACTATAATGAAAATTAAAGGATAAACATGAAACAAATATTCAGCCGTTATAGATTTAATTAATTAAAGGTAATTATTTAAAGTGGTACTTTAAAGTACCATCAGTACACTATGACTTAAATATTGTAACAGAAAATCATAAGGTATTGCAAAAGATTCGATAAGCATGTGAAAGATAGCCTTTTTCATATTTATAAATACATTTTTTGGCAAATTCCGGTGCCAATCTTTTATTTCAACACTTTAGCATTGAAAATGCTTTGCCCCTGAAAGGGTTAAAAAAAATTATTTTTTTTTTCGATTTTGTTAGCATTTTTTTAGTCATGCGTTGTCTATATTCCAGTGATAGCATGTTCTCTCGCATCTCCACATATTCAACATATGAATTTACACATGACTTTTCTAACATAGGAAAAAAGAGCAGTTGCCATAACTTTTTCGATTTCCTATGAAAAATAGTAATGAAACAAAAAAGAAATACTAGGAAAATTATTACTACACTTCATTTTTATAATTACATTTTAAAACAGATGAAAACGACGGATAACTACACAGACGAAAAGTAAACAAGAAATTTTTCTCCAACACCCAGTGTACTTACAAGTACCACGGAGTAATTCAACTGTCAAATCAAATACATACACTATTCACCTAAAATACCTAGTCAAATTGTACTCTAAGAGCATAATGAACACATAAAAAATTCCAACACTTATCTTATATCCTTTACCGTTTTTGCAGCGATAAAAAAGACGAGCGTGACAATCTGCACAAAATGTCGGCACAAAACACATCGACGGTTTCAAAGATTGCCTACTTCCTCGCTAAAACATCAAACCTAGAACTACTACTGCCACGTACCATTAGATTATTAGTGATATTCACTGTGGGGTGAAAGTTTAAAGTGAGTGGTACTTATAAGTACCGTCAGTAGATAAAGGGTTAAATTGTGTGCATTGGTGTGTGAGGCACATGTAAAAAGAAAACAACTTAAATAAAAGGAGTAAAACCGATCCAGTTAAAAAAAATACTGATAAAAAATTTAAAAAATTGCTCACAGTTGTCAGATCCGTGATTATAAATTAAATGTCTCTGATGTAAGAATAATAATTCTTGTCTTTGAATCAATTTATATTTTATTATTTTATCTAATGGAAACATAAGTTGAATGTTGTTGTAAAAGCTTAAAAAGTAATTTCGCTTGCATTAGTTTAAATAAGGAATGCAGCTTTAAACAAATTATCGAAAAAACTTATGTTTTTCATTTTCCATAAAAATCAAATAAAATTATTATTCAGAAATACGTAAAATGCTTTAAAACATTTGCTGATTGCTTCTAAAAAAAACTCCAATAGTCTTCTTTTTAAAAGTTAGTTATTATTGTTTTCCCGATAATACAATATAATAAAATGTTTTAATGGTGGAATATATTTGAATATCGAATTTAAATATAAACAATGATTTGCAATTTAAATTGGCGTAATAAAACGAATTTTTGAAATTTCATAATAGTGAAAATAAAAATGAATAAGATAAAGTTTTATTTTACTAAGGGATATTCCTTCTTATGTAAAAATGTTAATGGTACTGATGTAAAAATTTTTTATACAAATTTTATTACAAGATTAAATATGTTTTAAAAGTAAAATTAGAAAAATAGAGAAATATTTGATGGATATGTCATTATTGATTATACGACATTAAAACGTACAATATTTTTTCTGACATTTTTTTTTATGTAAGGAAGTATGTACTAAAAGCACATACTTTAAAACATTTTTAAAATGAATATATTTTACACTGTCTGCATTTAAATTTAAACTGCTTATCGTCTTTTATCATAAGTATTACTGTACATTACATTTAAATATATTTTACTCAAACTTGATTTCAATTTAAATTGCTTATTATTGCAGGACAAATATTACTGTAGATTTACATTTAACCCTTTATATACCAAATTATGAATTCATCAAAATTTCATCTTCTAAAGCATTCCTGAATTTTGAAAACCACATTAGAAGATTTCCACAATCATTTAATAAATTTTAGAAGGATTTTACCAATTAAAGTTAATGAATTAAATTTTCATTCATATGGATTTTTTACAATATTTATAACTCCACTCAAATCTTTTATTTAAAATAGTTTAAAATACTTTTTCATAGCAATATTCAAATATAAAGCTCTTACAGTAGAAATATTTGCGAACCGAAACTTTTTCCCAACTCTCTTTTAACGTCAAGAATTCTGAAAAGATAGAAATGAAAAAGAAATCATCCTTTTAAATGTATTTTTGTTTTATGCAATCAAATGTTTTTGGAACAAGATTATGTAAAGCATCTATAACTCATTATAATCTGTATTACTACTAATCGACGTATTAAATTAATTTTACTAGTTATTGAAATTGTACTTTAAAGCACCGTCCGGGAATAAAGGGTTACAGAAGATTCTCTATTTTTATGACATTCAGGTATTTTGAAAATGATATATTCTAACATAAATGTAAGAGCATAATCAGTAATTTTTTTTTTTCAAATCAGTATTTTTTTTTCAGCCATTTGTCTCTCCCAGAAAAATAAATTTTTAAGCGCGCAATATATTCCTATGTAGTTACAATTTTAAAATGAACTGCACGAACTGCACGACGAATATTCTACCTTAAGTTTGCTGAAGACATATTTTCCTTGGTTTTGTATTTCACAATGCTGGAACCACAAAAATTGACCCCGAAATCATTAAAACAAACCTTTCATTTACATGATCCGATGACAATTAATATCGAATACTATCGATTGATATCGATTAATTCAGAAATAGTAGAACGATTTCTTAAAAAAGGTAACACATTCTTGTCAAATTTTCCTACAAATATTTCTCCAAACAATAGGCCAAAATTGATCTATCATATAACATAGTAAATTTTCAGGGCGTACCTGAAAGCATTTCATATTTAATTTTTTTTAATTATCAGTATTATCATGTTTATAAAAAAAAATATTTTCATTGCTGTCAAGCTCGTTAAAGGACATTTCTGGGGTATCGACAGTGCATGTTTTTTTATATTATGAATTTATAACAGAACCTTAAAATAAATCTTGCAACACGTAAAATATTCAAATAATTATTACTTAAATCAAGAAGATAATTTATAAAATTAAAACTCTGTTTAGATTTAAAATACTAAAGAGTTAAAGTACCACTTTTATCACATTGGTAACAATTGTTTTTAATGTCTCAGAAGAAAATTATCTTAAAAAATAGGACTCATCTACTACAGGATGTTTGTAATAATGTTCAAACTAAGTAAGCGAGCTGAATTGTCCTTATCAGGAAAATGACCTACATCGGTCAAGCATTGTATTTTATTTATACGGTTTGATTCGAATATTTGCCAACTTTTACTTGCATTCTGAATCCAATATTAGGTATTTTGGAAAACATTAAAAAAATGTCTAAAAGTGTTTTTTGTCTATGACTTTTTCATTTTATATGCTAATCTTGTTGTGAAAAAAGCACTCATAAGTTCTATACTTTGCAGTGATAGCTTATTTAACCACCATTATTTAGCCACTGTGGGTTTTGAGGATACAAAATTGGTGACAAATGCGTTCACGAATTTAACTTAATATACACAATTTCTATATAAGTATTTGCATTAGCGACTGACAAGTATGGACCTCCAGTTCTATGCATTATACAAAAACAAAATTTAAGATGTATCTGGGCTCTTTGATGTTTGTAAGTTTCGGAATTTCCTAAGACGAATATTTCCAATTTTTGCTAATATCAATAGTTAGCACTTCATCCCAAGCGAGCTTTCTCCTTCAGATCTTTTAGAATACACACTTTAAACGAATGGTGAAAGGTGTTATAAAACCTAAAATATGAAATATCCTCCTAAAGCCCTTATTAAAATGCTTTGTGTTTCTTTACTGTTGAAAAAAATTATAGCAAGCTATTTCTTTCTAGCAAGCTATTTAATTTCTAAAGACTGGTATATGGATCCTACAAAATCAGAACAAGAGGATGATAACAATATTTTATTCCTCCTAGATTCAATTGTTAATTGCCTTCTGATTTCCAATATATTGACAGCTATTGAGTGTCCTCTTTCTTAAGAGAATATCAGAATATTTTATTATGCTCTAAATAATTTTCGATAGTTCAAGAGCTGATGAAACGTCATAAATATTAGCGATAAATTCACAAGCCTGCGATGCTTGTGTTGTTTAACTTTTGATAATTTATTTATTTTATTTGTTAGCGCTGAATCCGAAAATGATCTTCATTTTTAGCCATCACGTCAAGATTTTTTGCAAATCGTAATTTTCAATGGTAAAAAGTCAAAAATTGGAGAAAATCTGATACTGAAAGATACAAGAAATGGTTGTGTTTCTTAACTTTTCAAAACGGATTTTTAGATATTTTTTAGAGCTGAATTCAAAAATGATTTTCACTTTTAACCATCAAATCAGGATTTTTTGCAAATCGCAAATTTCAAAGTAAAAGAAAAGCAAAATTCGTTTATAATAAAATATATGTGATGGTTGTGTTTTTTAAATTTTGATAATTGCTTTTTATGTACCATTTTTAGCACTAAGTCTGAAAATAACCTTCATTTGTAACTATCACGTCAGAATTTTTTGCAAATCGCAAGTTTCAAAGTAAAAAAGTAAAAATCCTGACGTGATGGTAAAAAAAAAATAATAATAAAATAAAATAAATAATAATAATATTAAAAAAATGAATGTCATTTTCGGATTCAGTGCTACAAAATACGTAAGAATTAATAACAAATGCTAAGCAATATGACACAACCCAAATTTTACAGGCTTGTGACGATCTAAAAGTCATCGAGTATTTGCACTGTGACAAGACAGTTCTTTCGGAATTTCTTAACATGTTTTTTTCTAGTTGCTGCAAAGAAAATGGGAATAACCTTGACACATAAAACATTTTGTTCTTAATCTAAATACTTTTTTATTATTTTAAACTTTTAATGGATTAAAACTATTAGCACATTATCACGGGAAACATACTAGTTTGAGCAAAAAGTTCTGGGAAATTTGTAAAAGTTGCGTTGTTATGCGCAAATTAATAACAAACGCAACAAGGATTATTCTTCAAAGTAGAGACCATCATAGCCCACGACTTTCTGCAGAATTTCGATTTGCAGGAAGTACCATTGCGGCTCCTTAGAATCGAAAAACTCATGACATGCATTAATCTCATCGACGGATTTCAGAATCTTTGGACCTTTTCTCCAATAATCGAATCTATTATATATACTATATTATTCTATATTCTATATTATTCTACATACATCGAATTATCATAAAACATTAAAAAAAGATTAAGTGGTTTTTGTAGCAATAAAAGTAATGTTCATTGTCTAATTACTGCCTATTGTCAAAGATGGGGGAAATTCTTTGTGAAAAAACGAAAGGAGATAATCTCGCGGCTTTTACGGATGGCTCATTGAAAAATACACTGTAAAAAAAAATACTGCCAGTTTTCCGGTAGGAATCGGAAAAATAGTTGCCCTTATCGTACCGGAATACGACCTAGCTCGGAATAAAATCCGTAAAAATAAGGAAATAGTCAGTAAAACGGTATTTTACGGATATTATTCCGAGCTGTGTTGGAAATTATTCCGGTACGATAAGGGCAACTATTTTTCAGATTCCTACCAGAAAACTGTCATTATTTTTCTTACAGTGTACTTTAATAACATTTACATTGAATTTACGAATGGTTCATTCAATGTTACTTTATTTTTTAGGATTTCGTTCATCTGACGAAACCCTATTCGTCTCACTCCTTTGTCTGTCCGTCACAGAGATCGTTCTCAGAAACTATACATGTTAGAGACTTGAAATTTTGGGTACTTATAGCTGAACATCTCACATCAAACAACAAATCACAAAATTTTGAAAAAGTAGGTTATTAACCGAATTACGGGCTAATTAACTTCCAAAATTAACCAATCAATCTTTTGAATGCAGCTACGAACGCACCTTCTCCAAGTCAGCGGAGTTTCGCCTAAGGATTGCCAATAAAATCAGCGGATGCACGGTAAAATCGGCGGATGCATGGTTACCACGGAGGAAATTAAGCTATAAATTAAGTGGTCATTTAAAAAGCGAAATCGCATCTCCCAAAGTATTGGTCCTACAAATTCGTAAAAGGTATAGAAAGACGCGGAAAAAATTCTACTTTATTTTGGTATAAAGTTCAAATTTCTGCGTTGGGTATGACGTAAAAAATCTACTAAAAATCGATGTAAAAATTTAATTTCTGTATTTGAAAAGACAATGAAAAGAGATTTCATTTGAGCGGAAAGCAGGTGTTGTCATTTTTCAGACATATTGGCGCTGGAGAAAATTAATACGAAATTTAAACTTTTAAATATTAAATTTTTAGATTATTTTTTTTTACATCCCGACGTAAAAATTTTCGCTGATTTCATACATACCCAGTTCAAACTCCTAGCTTAATTACAAGCTGATATATTAATTATTATTTCATTAATTGGATCATTGCTTTAAAACTTTCCTTTCAATGGGATTTTTTTTAATCTCAGACATGATGTCGCACTTGCTGTTTTTATTTTAATACGAAATTTAAAATTTAAATATTAAATTTTTTGACATCCGGACGGGAAGTCTCTCGCAGATTTCATACATACCCAGTTCAAAGTGATACAGATTATTTAATTAATCTGTTTCATTTCTATATAATGCATAGATTAAAATGGAGGCACGTGCTTTTTTAACCACGTTTGAAAGGAATATTAAACGAAACCCTTTGTGCGATCTATGATCACACTTACCTACTTGTTTTAGTTTTATGGATGATTTTTTGAAGTTTTATAATAATAGTACTGTTTTTATGGATTGTTCATTAAAAAAGTTTTCAATATATAGAAAGATTTATTGTACTTTAATTTTACCGGCTTTTATTACAAAAAAACAAATAAAAATATCATTTATTTACAAAATTGAAATACTCCTAGTTTAGGTTTTGAGTTTGAATCAACATTTGTAGGAAATTAATCCTGTTTTTTTTTCTTTTCTTTTTTTAATCTGTTTATGTTTAGGCATGCCTTTTGTTAAATAAAAGAATCAAATTAGTTTTTGTTTTGTATTTCTATATTGTTTTTCTATGATTACTTCTTAACATACACAATATCGTAGAGAAACTTAGGAAAAACTTTCGTGAATAAAAAAATGCTGTTCAATCTATTGAACACTGTAAAATAAAACAAATGGCATACTGCTCTTATATAAATCCAATAAACTCACTTGTATTTCTTCAGGATTTCTTCGCTTTTGAAACATAATGCATAAAAACAAAGTCTGTGAGAAGCATCTCTTGTGGTTTCCGGAAGTTCAAGAGAAGTACAATTGTAGATCAGTTGCAGAAGCCAGTTCAAAGAAAATGTTTAGAAAATTCTAGTAAATATCCTTTATATAATAAGCTGTTTTCTACAGTATTAGAATGATAGATTATATATATCCAGTTTGATTTTGAATAAAATTTTGAAACTAAGTTTCGTTTAAATCTTGTTAGTGTTGTTAATGAAGAGTGTAATTCTTTTTGTAACAATTTTCCATATATAACCGTTAAAAATTTTTCTTCATACATTATTGTGTAAATTATTAGGTTACTATGTAAATGTTGGACTGATTAAAAATTTTATAATAAAATTAGGATAAGATAGTTTGTGAAAATTTACTTATAAGCTGTTTGTTTGTTTTTTGCGATTATTTATAAAAATGCGAGATTATTTTTCCACATTTTATCAATCTATGATGCCTAACAAATATTATTTAAATTTGGTTTTTTTAGATTCGTTTGTATATTTATAGTAATATTGCTTGGATAGAATGCTTTAAGATCGGGCTGATACCTGTAATCTAGACTGTCGGAGAGGTGAGAGAAAAACTATTTTACGTAACGTAGAAACACAAGATGTAGAATATTCAAGTAATCCATGATTTGCGCAAGCTAAATTTTTGACGAAATTCAAGATCAACAGTGGGAGAACTAATATTCAAAATGTTATGATTCTGCATATTTTACATCACAGTATATTTCACGATCAAAAGCTTTTACCTCTGGTGATGATCAATTTGAATAACCACAATAAGATTAAAAAGTTGTTAATTTTATTTTACACCTTTAAATATGTACATATAGGATAACTCCGGTAGTGTCGCCGTATCCGGGATAGATGCCGCACCCCTTGTATTTCTTGTAATTATCGATAGATAGTCGTCAAACGCAGAATATAGGTGCGCAATGAGATTATTTTAACCAGTGTATAACGTGAATCCTATTTTGATGTTTACTTGTAGAAGTACAATCCTTATTTTGACGTAAGTGCATGATTTCACTGTCCAAACTTTTAAACACGTTATGTTTACATACTTTTCACTAATTACTAAATGCATGCATGATTTCGAAGTCAAAAGTAAGTGTAGCGTTTGTATAGAGTACTGTGGGTATGGTTACATGGTTACGCCATTCTCCTTAGCGATGGCAGGTAACTGTGGTGGCCGACGTCTGCACCATGCAAAATGCGATACATACCGCACTGTAATTCCGGTATACATGCTGCAGTTTCTTTTGTACGGGATGATTAAGTGTTATTAGCTTTTCTTTTTCTTTTTGCACAGACTAACCACGTTAGGCATGTTATCAAGTTTATTAAAACCAACGGAGAAAAAAGTAAAAATAAAAAGCAAGAAGGGCAAGGAAGATAATAATGGAAAATTGGATTACGCGTAACGCAGACATTCTTTGCAAGGAATGTTTAGAAAACTACTCCAAAAAAGACGAAGTGTAATAGGCTTTGTTGCATCATGTGTCAAATCTTGTTACATAAAGACTGTACTTTTTCTATAGATTGTAGTCGAAAGAGCAGGTTTCTTAACCCATTCGGGACCGTAGGTGTATGTAAGCACCTTCATAAAGAACATACAAAATTTGTTTCTGGCGCCAGTAAAAAAGGAAAGTAATATTTGCTTTCTTTAATTAGAGTCTTTTCATGATTATTTAAGTGAAGGCAACTTCCTTTAAAAAAGTGGTGCCAACCGAATAAAATTTGTGTAAAAGCCGCCGGTCCCGAAAGGGTTAACAAATAAATTATGCAAACACAATTTTACTTATTTCTTTTCTCTCTCAAATACATCGATGTTACGTTATTGTTGAAATAACAATTATAATTTAATGTAAAAAAATAAGTCGATAATTTTAATAGTGAAAGTAGTGTATTCATTTAGTTTCATTTTGTTATTACATCGTTAATATGAATATTCGTCCAGATATGAATATATTTTTTAAATCTTTCTATTCATTCTGTTCTTATTACAAGCGCGGCATAACTACCACACAGAACTGCAGCGTTTCAGCCTGAATGTAGGGGTGACGCGCCGCAGTGTAATGTTTTAGAAAAAAAAATATTAAAAAATATAAATAATTTGTTTTGAATTTTTTTGTCGCAGTAGTAGCGTTTTATATTTAACATTAAATAGCACATCATGATTGTTTTTATTTTATGTCCACTGTGGGACTTTATACACAAATTTAAAAAAAAAAAAATGTGCGGCATAAATCCGGGATATACTCTATACACATTATTTACAAAGAAATATTTCCTATTAGCACTTTCGTCTGTTTCTCTCAGGAAAACCAAGCTTTTCAAAATATTTTTCTACCCACGTATTTAATAAAATAAATATTTAACAGTTGATTTCTTCTATTTAAGTGCCGTAACAAAAATATAGTATATTTTAATGCTCGAGAAGAATTTACTTAAAAATTAAAATAATATTTCTTCCATTTTGGAAGTTCAAGACAAAACCTGCAGCTTGTATGCTGGAATCAAATTTACATTTACTAAGGAAGAAAACTTATAACAACAAACGTTTAATATCATTTCTCCAGTAAAACACGTGGCCCCGGCACCAACAGTCTGGCTAAAAGTGGCCCGCGAAAGGAGACTTTTGAAATATTTCACAGCATCTGTGACGAGAGGCATGGTAAGTATAATGTTGCAGAGCACGATTTTTCCAAACAACGCGTGACAACAAATATAGAAGAACCCATTTTATCCGAAACTCTCGGATAACCAAAATCCATTTTTAAGGGGACCGAGAAAGCCCTATCTCCGCCATGTTAAATTCACCCAGTTTATGTACCTTTTTCTTGGAAATGGTGAAAGATAGAGGTCTAGAATTTTTAGAATAGTTAGAATAACATGTTTTACGCATTTTAACAGACCATTTTCTTTCTAAGTTAAAATTAAAATTAATTACTAATTAATTATTGAAAGTCATTTTTAAATTAGCATTTTTGGTAATATTTCACTGCCTAAATTAAATAATTCTCAACAAGTCATTAAATCCCTGTGTTAAAGTATACAATATAACATAGTATACGTATTAAATAAAAATCTGAGTTCTTAAGTTTAAATATTGAAAAAAAGGAACATAAACCTGAAAAATCCAAGTTTTGAGAAAAAGTCAATTTAAGAATTAAATGACCATTAAGCTGTGAAGTACTCTTAGAAAGAATGAATAATTTTAACACTTATTTTTTTATATATAAACATGTGTGACACATCGTTGAAAGATAAAAGTTTAAACTATTTAATAATATAAAAAAGTAAAAATCGATTTTTTGGTTGAATTTTGCTTTCCCGGTACCCTTAAAGCTTTTTTTATCACATGCTGCAAAATCCATTTTCTCAGCCTTTTTTTTTTTTTTTTTTTTTTTTTACGACTATATCCCTTATGTGCAAGCGGTCCTTTCCAAACTAAGAGTCATATAAATATTTTCAATACACTTTCTTAGAGTTCCATTGAATTTAACTCTAGCTCCCGTAAGCTGCGGAATGGAACGAAGAAAACGAACAAGTTAGCAACAGTGAATCTTTCGAGTGTTTTGCAAAATGCTTGGCATTGCTGGAGCATCAGAAATACTATGATACTGGAGGACTAATAATATTTAGGAACTCCTTGATAGAGCTTCAAAGCAAAGACAATCAAAACTGCGACAAAATAAAAAGAAAAGAAAAGAAAAGAAAACCCTTGTGATATGTGTAAAAGATACTTAATTTCAAAATTAGAATTCAGGTAATTTATTCTTGTTTCCATTTTGCTATTGCTTTATTTTTATTTAAGCACTTACCATAACAAGAAAATTTTCATATATTTCTCCTTAATCTTAAAATTGAAGCATTCTCGGTTATCCGAATATTTTGATTTTCCGAAAGATGGTCGGTACCAATTACTTTGGATAATCGAGGTTCTACTGTAGTCTTTCTTTTCATTCCTTGAAACCATGAATAGTCTTTATAAATGAACGTGAAACTATCCAATCAAAACATTTGGAAAAATTGCTATTGCAAACATGGCACACGTGTACGGTAAGCGAGCATGCAATACGTCCTAATAAGGTATTTTCAAAGAATCCCCTGCCAAAAGTGCATTAAAGGAAACTGCGACGCTTACAAAGCCGGCCGTCCTCATATAAATTCAATCACAATTTTTTTTTCAAAAACTGTACTCGCACTGGCAGATTTTAAGTCCGCATAAAAATACATACGCTCTAACTTATTCGGCTGCAAGTCATCGTATAAAAGCGTGAATAAAAATATATATGTAATAATAAAAAATTTTCGCCATTTTTCTCGTACCTTAGTTAATGTATTCAAAATCCTTATAATATATGCATTTTTACCTGTCTTTTAATAATATCTTAAGTATCAATTATATTTTAATTCCATGCCTTTAATTCAGAGTATTCTTTTATTTCTTATTTTAAAAACCTTATTCTGTTAAAAGCAATATTCTTCGTAAAAACCCACTAATTTGTTTTATCCTTTGATATTTTCATGCTTTAAATTCTTATTTCTTTCGAATGTTTATCAACACCATTTTTTATCTTATATTAAAATTATAATGAGATATCCCAGGATTCCTTGCAAGTTTTTTGCCTCATCTAATCATTTCCCCCTTTTAAACTTTTCGCTATAAGTAAAGAGTTCTGTCATTACGTCAAGTTTCGCCTACCCTACGCAACCTTTTCATCCAATCGCTCGCGCTTTCTCCTCGCTTCACAACTAACTTAAATTTCGTGGGCTCCGGGGCAGAACACGTCAGTATACCTTTGTGATTTTTGCTGATATTTATACAGATTGCACAGACCTGGAAGACATAATTTGTACGTTCTTTTGTCTTGTCTGATAACCCTATGTCACCTGGAGAGTTTTACTTCAATTTGATATGCTGTCTCAAATATTCTAAAATCTCTAATTCTATTTTTACGACATGACACGACCAGGATATCGGTAAAACTAGATAACCGGTGTAATTGTGCTCCTAGTTATATATAAAGTCTAATAAACTATTCGATGAAAATTGCAACTTCTTTTATATTGACGGGAAAACACCTAATGTATTCATGATCTGGCCTTCCACAGTGACTATAAATTACGACTGCAACTTTATGATTCTCCCGGTTGGTGATATGTGATGTATGTGATGGGTGTATTTCACTGACTATTTCGACATGGTTTACCAATACTTGGAAAAGTATTGCATATATACTTTGAAAATTATTTTCGAAAACAATACGAATTCTAACACATAGAATTTTGAAAAGAAATTAATTTCTAGAAGTTTTAAGAAAATCTAAAATTACAGTATATTCCACCATTATCGCTCAAAGTTGTTTTTGTGTTATACTTGAAAAACCTTAATGCAATCTGTTTTGCGAGATTAAAAATCGATTAATGTTAATGGCTCCGAATTTTAAACGTGCATAGTTCCTAAATTACTTGTGCTAATGACTTACAGTTTCTATATGAAAATAGAAAGTACTAAAGACATATATAAAAAATTAACATTTTGCAATACTATACTAATTTTAACTATAAGCATAAATGAAACTTTGTGCGAATTGTAATAAAAAAGCTAAAATCTTTAACAACGATTTTACGCACAAGTAACATACAGTACGACAATAAAATCCCATACGAGCGTTTCGAGGATTCCTGGATTCCTGGATTCCCTTCCTCAGTGAGAACAAAAAAAAAAGAAAAAAAAAAAGAAAAGAATTAAAATGGGTTCGAAGAGCCCCTCGGTTATAGCCCCGAGTACTGATTATGGACTGGTTGAAAAGGCAAAAACAAGAGTTTATATATTCTAAAGAAATGACGTAATGGGCCAGAACTAACTGAAAAAGAGTCACTGCGCAGGATCCCTCCACACTGGTGAAAGAAAATGGATGCTGGTCATATCATTAACCAAGGAAGTGTGTTTATGAATATAGTGAGCTTCGTAAAAGTCTAGATCCAAAACAATTTTTTATTACTAATTTTAATTTCTAAAATGTATAAGGATACGATATGTAACGATGCAGAATGATTTAACTTTGCATTTAAATTATGCCTTGAGTTACTCAATGGTTACAAAAATTAAAATTAAAATTGAAGTAAAATAAAAATAAAAAATAACGTGCATAATATGAAAGAAAGTACGTGAAAAATGAATGATGTCGTTTCATAGACCGTGCAATTTTAGAATATGTTTATTTTTTTTGTTTTGAAAATACCTCGTGTAGAGTCGAAACATGTACAGGGTGTTTCAAAAAGGACCCTAACTTTAAAAATCAATAACTCGAAAATGGTGTTAGATAGAAACATGAAACTAGTGGTATGTTTAATAAAAAAATGGTAAGAATCTTTTACATAAATCTCAAAATTTAGTTCAAAATAGCCCCGACAGATGGCGCTGAGAACGTTAAGAATCCTTGGGCGTGTTCAAGATGAACGCGCGCCACGCGCGCGAGCTCAGGAGTCAGGAACATGGAGTGGGTCTTTATCGTAGATGGAATGAATGTTCAGTACGTTCAAGAAAGGATCTTGGATTTGATTAATTATTGTGATAATTATAAAGATAATCTGTTGCAAATGAAAGGTGAGTTAGATAGCTGAATGGACAGAACATAGAACTCGGGGCTAGGGGTTATGAGTTCGAATCCTCCACGCCCCAAATTGTGTTTATGATTTTTTCAATTTATTGGTTGCTTTATATTTTTCATAATAAATAAGATATTTTTGATAAAGATAAATTTTTACGTTAATAATACAGAAGCACATGTGAGATTTTATCAAGACTAGGATGCAAATCATATTTTTTAAAATTTATAAACATTCTTGAAAATTTATAAACATTCTAATCATATTTTAATCACTACAAAACTACAGGACAAACCCCATATATTTTATCTCTTCTAGAAAATATGTGTTCAGATATTTTTAGTTAAAATAATGTACATCTATTACATTTTATTTTTATAATATTTTCCATGTTGATTTTAACACCGTATAATATGATCTGCATCCTAGTCTCGATAAAAACTCACATGTGCGTATTATTAACATAAAAAATTATCTTTATCAAAAATATCTTATTTATTATGAAAAATATAAAGCAACCAATAAAATGAAAAAATCATACACACAATTTGGGGAGGGGAGGATTCGAACCCATAACCCCTAGTCTCGAGTTCAATGCTCTGTCCATTCAGCTATCTAGCTCACCTTTCATTTGTAACAAATTATCTTTATAATTATCACAATAATTAATGAAATCCAAGATCCTTTCCTAAACGTACTGAACATTTATTCCATCTACGATAAAGACCCACTCCATGTTCCTGTCTCCTGAGCTCGCGCGCGCGGCGCGCGTTCATCTTGAACACGTCCAAGGATTCTTAACGCTCTTCGCGCCATCTGTCGGGGATATTTTGAATTAAATTTTGAGATTTATGTATAAGATTCTTACGATTTTTTAAATTAAACATACCACATTATTTATTATTACATTATTTAGTTTCTGTTTTTTCCCCACTTTTGAGCAGTAACTGTTTCACTGTTAAGAATTCTTTTGATTTTGTTAAAAATCTTCATAATTTTAAGCCGCAGGGTCACATGATGGTTTCCTTTGATGTTAAATCATTATTTACAAACGTTCCGGTTGAGGGGGCTTTAGATTGCCTCAAGAAAAGGCTTTGTGAATTCCATTTCTCTTATTTTGAAATCGAGGAACTTATACTTCTCACTCGCGCTTGCTTGTCGCAAAATACTTTTGTTTTCAATGGTAATTTCTTCCGTATGATTGACGGTTTGGCTATGGGTAATCCTCTTAGTCCAATTTTATGCAATATTTATTTGCACTATTTTGAGGTCAAGCTTTTTGAAATCTTAAAATTTCCGTTCTATGTTCGTTATGTTGATGATGTTTATGTCCTGATTGAAATGAATTCGGATATTAATCATATTCTCTCTATTATGAATTCCATTGATCCCTGCATTCAATTTACCTCTGAAATTGAGACCAATAACTGTCTTTCTTTCCTGGATGTCCTTGTTATTCGTTGTGAAAATGACTTTCAGACTACCGTCTTTCGTAAACCTTTTGCTGTCAGCCTCCCACCTCACAGGTATCTTCTCATCCCCCTAACCAGAAATTCGCTGCTTTCAATACTTTTGTTTTTCGGGCTACTAATATTTGTTCCACTCCTCAGTTACTTAGTGCTGAACTTAATTACCTCAAAGCTATTGCTGTCGATCGTGGTTATTCCTCTAATATTATCGATTCTATTTATAAGAAATTGACGAAATCCGACCATTCTGAAAAGCATTCTAATTCCAACTCTAATACTTCAGTTGTATTACCATTTTTTCCTAAATCAGTCAGCAAGTTGCTAAAATCCGAAGAAGGTTTGATTTTAAAGTTATTTTTTCTCCTGTTAATAAAATCCCTTTTTCAAATCTCAAACACCCCGTTGATCGCCTAGATAATTGGGGCATTTACCAGATCTCTTGTCAGTGTGGTCTTTCTTATATTGGTCAGACTAAACGTGCTCTTAGATTTCGTTTAAAAGAGCATGAAGGTTATGTTAAAAATCAGGAGCTCAAACGTTCTTCTATTGCTCAACATTCTTGGTCTTCTCAACATAGGTTCAATTTTTCCTCAGCCATCATTATCCAAAAATGTTCTTCTAACCTTGATCTTGATTTTTGGGAAGCTTACCATATCATTAAAAATTCTCACTCTTTAGTCAATGATTTATCTAGTACTCCAGATTTTCCAAGTATTTGGAAAGCGTTAATTTAATTACTCCTTTTTTTTATTTCTTTTCTCTACTTCTCCGGTAGATGTCGCTACTTGTCCACCCAGTCGTTTCCACTGCTTCTCTCTCATTGGTTGTTTCGGCGCCTTCGCCACCCGCATAGGGTATAAAAGCCAGCGCGTCTCTGTCTATGATTTTGCTCAGCCTTGCTTTTTCTAGCACGCTGTTCCTTTTGCACTGAAGAAGAATCTCGCTAGTAGATTCGAAACAGCTGTTTGCTGCTTTTCATATATTATTTGTGCATTTTAAACGTTGGTTTTTCTGCTTTTTAATATTGTTGCACAAAGGCTTTATTTGCTATTTTTACTGGTTTCATATTTCTATCTATCGCCGTTTCCGACTTATTTTTTTTTTAAGTTAGGGGTCCTTTGTGAAACACCCTGTAAATAGTTGAGTAAATCTATTTTTACTGTTTTTTAAGTTTCCATTTACACATTTCAGCAATTAAAATGAGTGTAAAGTACTAAAGACTTCGTATATGATGTTAAAATTAGGTGTTAGTATTGAAAATTTCAAAGTTTTGTACAATTTGTATAATGGACAAAACTTTTCTCAATATGTACAAGATCATCGAAGCAAAATTTTGGATTATCATCAAATAGCAGATGTTATTAATAACCGATTGATACCAGACACAGTCATTTATAATTGCTGAAATTTTGCGATATAAGGCATGATACCAACAAAATAAAAATGCTTAAAGGTCTGGATTCGAACCAAGGTTATTGGCATTGCGAGCCAATGATCTACCACTGAGTTACCCGATCGATATCCAGATGACACTCCTCACTCTTATAAGTCGACAAGACTGCACCTGATTTGAATCCATGCCTAGACATGTTTTATTCTGTTGGTTTCACGACTTATATCGCAAAAATTCAGCAATTACAAATAAATTAGAATTTATAATGGCGTATCTCTTTTCTACAAATTATATGCATATAGTCACCAGTCACATTTTGTATAGTATAATTTACGGCATAGTTAGTAGGTATGTATTTTTTTTCTCTTTTTCATGAACTGTATTATAATAAACAAATACGCGAATTCGAGCATTTTTAGCTGTAGAAGGAGAGAGTAATATGAAAGTAATTGTTTCCAACTCCTGATATCAATAAAACAAATACAAAGCCGCCGAACACTTTTATCCTTGTAGTAATGGGTAACAAGTTGGAAATTGTACGTCAAAAGTGGTAAATGAGGAGCGTTCGTACTGTAACTAGTTTTTTTATATATTCAGATTTTTTTTTTTTGCAATAGATGTTGCACTCTTGTTACAAAATGCATGAATACAAAATTTATTACCATTATATACATTAAATTCAGTAATACAGAAATAATAGGACTCCATTTTAAATAGGACGTCATCACCATGGCAATCTAGAATCATGACCTATCATGGGATATCACTGAATTCATTACGTATGATAGCATTTAATAGAATGAAGAAAAGTTTTATTAATATCATGAAGACTTTTCCATCTAGTGCTGCGGTAGCAGCCTTACCGACTTAAAGAAGTGAGAGATGCCAAGCTGGGCACCATCATTGTGGTTTAGTGGTGGAGCACTGGAGATCTATTCCAGGGGACCGGGTTCGATTCCCGGCTATTTTTCACTAAGTTGGTTTACGCCTTTTTAGCGATGTGATTATTCACGTCTTTGATATCCTTTTAAGTTTCGATTCGATTTTCATAAAATTTGAAATGATTCGACAAAATTCTGCAATGATTCTATGTATTAACTTTTAAACAATTCGGTTGTGTAGTTTTTAGGCTGTTATATACGGACAGACTGTCCGTCTGTCCGCGTATAACGACTATACGACCAGGCGACGACTATGGGTGCTACGTATTTATATAATTACGAACGCAACTTAAAACAGAGGAATACTATGAAATTATGTATTATTTATCTTCTCACACAATTTTCAAAACCGGAAGCTGAACAATAGTAGGTATTTTATCCAGATGGGTATTTGAATGTTCACTTTTTAATTTAATTTAAAAAAAAAGAATTTTTCAAAAAAGTAATTAATGTGTTTTCGTTTTAATTATTTATTTCCCTTTAAAAATTACCAATTACTAGTTGAAATACACGAACACTTTTTCGCAAATTAACAATCTACATAATTAATTTTAATGTGAATCATATTTTCCCTACTGGGTCATTCCATGCAAAATGAGCAAATCAGCTGTGGCGCACATGTCACAGATTTTAATCAAAATCAGTCTATAAGTAGATCATATCTATTTATGAGTAAATGTAAAATAATAGATTTTTGGATTGTTAATTTAAGTATTAAAATTTACATTAAAAGTGAATGTAAAATCGAGGAATTGTCTACGTGCTTAAAATTTCAATTTCGATTATTAGCCTTAGAGAGCCCAAAAGAATATATTAAAAATTATTTATAATTAGGAATGAATGATAATTAACAGACTGGCGTAAGTTAGTAATTGTATTTTTATTTCGTATCGAGAAGAAAATTATTTTTGAAAATTTTTGAGGGAGAAAAGCAATATTTTTATTAATCCTTTACACACGAAGGACAGCCTTGACAAGCTGCAAATTGCTACACCTTATAGCTAAAAGTATATATTTGAAATATCGAAAGCTTCATTCTTGCCTTTTTTATTCCTTAATGAGAAAAAAAATAAATAGTAAAAAATGTTGAGGGTAACTATCACTTTTTTAAGTCAAGGAAAGCTTTATTAAACTTTTAAATTATTTGATATTACAAATAAATGTGTATACTTTAAATACAGAAACTTTTATTCTTGCTTTCAGTTTATTTTTGCCCCAAGAGAATTTTAAATTAGAGTAGAAAGAACTGACTGAGCTAAACGAAAAACTATATATCAATTCTAAATTCAAATAAAAAAAACTACATGGCAGCACTAAATTTGTTTTTCCATGAAATCGTGCAATATTTTAAGATACGCGGGCGAATTCAAAGAGGTATAGCGAATGGAATGTAGAAAACATTACTATTTTGAACCCATTTTTCTTATGTTAGGAATCAAAAGGCAAACTTGAATTTTTTTAACGTATCATGGACTTATTAATCTTTATGTCTGTGCAATATTGTTAATGTCGGACCTGTCCTTTATTAATTTTTTGCTTATACAGAAGAGGAAAAATCATGATTTTGTAATTTTTTTCAAAGTTTCTAAGTTTTTTTGAAGATAAAGGAAATAAATGGCCACTTTAAAACTTGTGGAATTCGATCTACATATGGCATACTACATCAGGCATTAATTTCACAGAGGTTTTTTAATTCCTTTGATTTTTATAACGTTTCTAATTTTCTCAAAATTCACAAATTTTCAATTTTTGCAACCAATTTATAAATAATCATGGTCTTACTATATTATTATTACTCAGTAAATAAGAAGATAATTTTTCAGAGTTTACAAAATTATAAAAAAAAAAAAAAATCATTTCTGTTAAACAGTTTTCAAGATACAGAACTTCAAACTTGCAACTTTGGACGATTGCGCACATGCCATTCTATATCACAAGTTTTTTAAATGTCCAAAATTGCTAAAAAAAATTATTTTTTGTCAAGATATTTTGCAGAGCATTACTTGAATATGAACTGAACCTGTGCATCGAATTTTATTAAAATTGGTTAGTATAGCCACGACTTTTTTTTTTTTTTTTTTTTTTTTTTTTTTTTGCTCATTTTACGTGGAACGGCCCTACTATCAAAACGCGATAATCTATGGCGTCAGTAGACCGTTTTAGCATCTTATCAAATTTTTCAAGATGGCAGAAAAACTTGATTTTTAAATATTTTAAATTATAAACGTTATATATATGTATTCGTTTTATGTATATTATATATATAATTATACATAGATATACATATATAAATACATGTTATATGCCCTATATCTATAAAATCCTAATGAAGCGATTTTACAAAACGACTCATTAAATGTCTGATTGTGTTTCTCAGCTATTAGTCCTAAATTATGGAACCTTTGGCGGTAAAATTAACACAAATTATCCAAATTCATCCGCAGATTTCAAAAATGGTGTTAGAATTTTAAGAATTTAATTAATTTTCGAAATATTATTATTATTATTTTTTTTAATTACATTTTTCTAATGATGACAACAAAATAACCATTTTTGTGGAAAAAAGAGAGAGAAAGAGGAAACTATACGGATTATTAGATTTCTTTTCTTCCACTACTTTTAAATTGAATTTGAAATTATCTTTTATTTCAATCAATAGTAAAGACATTATTGTGATTATATTATGTTTTTCAAGAAAATTTGAAAAAATAATTGATTAAATAATAATATTGATATTAGTATTAAATAAATAGTAATTTCTTATTTAGTTTAATTAAATTTTCATGATTTCAAGAGATATTTTTTGCATATTTTAGAAAGTTTATTATCTCAAATTGCTGCCAATCGTAGAAACAGTACAAATATTCCAAGAGCCGACAGCACAAAAACCTATGTTATCAAGAACAAGAACAAAACTTCTATTTTATGGAAAAATAGAAGTCGGCGAATTTAATGTTCCTTGTCTTCCGGAAGTGAAGTGGTGCATAAGCCAAAAATTAATACCACCAGTGATTGACTCGTAGGTTTATCATTGTGCTTGTCCTACAACTACCCTCCATGTTTTCATACCTTTGGTTGTGGGACAAACACAATGATAAACCTATCAGTCAACCAATTGTGGTATTAATTTCCGGCTTATGCACCACTTCACTTCCGGAGATATGAATAATTAGATTCCCCTACTTCTACTCTTCCATAAAATAAAGGTTTTTTTTCTTGTGCTTGATAACATAGGTTTTTGTGCTGTCGGCTCTTGGACTAAAATAATAATATTTCCTTGCGATTAAAAATTCATTTACACGTGACTATTTAAAACAGAAAAAAACTTCAGAATTAAATTATTACATGTTAAAAGCAGGAATAAATTGAAAATTACGTCATAAAAATCGTTTTTACAATGACTATTAAAAGAGAAATAAAAGTAATAATACTGCCAAACAGTTTAAATTGAAAAATATATTTACGAGATTTTCATTTCATATTTCGCGACGAATTTTTTAACGATTGTCTTCATTTCTAAGGCAATGCAAATAATGATACTTCCTTTCTAACAACAAAACTATTTGCACGTGAATATTAAAAAAAGAAAGAAAACTTTAAAATGATAAATTCATTAATATGCGTTCAAAGCAGTAAATGAGAGTAATTAGGTTGTATTTAAAATGAAAATATTAACGAACAGTTAAAAATTAAAAATATATCTATGCGAGACTTTAATTCCAAAGATGTATTTTTTTGCCTGTTCCCATAACAACAAGATGAGTTAAATTTCAATAAAAATAATAACGAGCTCGTACAAGTTTATAGAGGCTACACACTTTTAAATTAAATATGTATCTATCCGTGAATCTTAAAAGAGAAAAATAACTTTAAAAGAAACAACTTTTTGCATGAGATATGCATTTATTAGTGAAAATTACGTCATATTTTAAAATGACACATTTAAAACGAATTTCATTCCGGAGAATTTTAATGAGACGTCTCATGGTATAAATGTAGTACGACTAGCAAATTTATTTGTATATTACATCACTTGATGCAGCATAACTACAGATAAATGTATGGGCAAAATACTTTAAATGAAAATTCGATAAATACATATTAGAAAATTCGGATATTCTTTTTAATTAACATAAACATATGCAATGTAAAAATAACATAAAGATATGCATGAAGGTGTATCAAAATAGAGAAAAAAATTCATAAATAAGCTATACCTATTCCTGAAAATCCCCAAAACTCGATCAAAACATGTAATATAAGCGCAAACACAATAGTTTTCAATGCCGTAGTTCTGAAAGCTATTCCGAAACAGACGGAGTATTTTTAACCTCAAACCTAAGGGAAGAACATTTCCATAGCGGCTTTATAAAAGTTAGAAAGAGAGCGAAATTTTTAACGTACCATTTTATACAAGCTGATTTTCATATGTGTAATTGATCTTACTTATCATCCCCGCAGTCATCAGTTGTTACACAATAATGGATGAGGCCATGGTAACAGAAAAATGCCCCATTCAAACGGAGAAGCATGTCAACCCGATTACAGAATATTGCCGCCACTATGGGGGAATATCATCAATCTTCCGTAATCTGGTAATATTTTTTAAACAGGGCACATTACGATATTTTCAGAGGCTGCGAAGTCTGAACGGGGGTTGGCGGGCGTAGCTCGCAGGGGCAGGGTCTGAATCAGGCAACGGATGGCCACGGGGCAAGCATAATTCTGGGGAGACCCCTTTTTATCTTTCTATAGAATTTTTTTGTGAATAATGTGGAAGTGGCCAGTACATCTTCATACTTATTGTATATATGTATAAATATTAAACTCGGTACTGCTCACATCTCTATACAGGGTATCAGAAAAAGATGGTCACAACTTTAAGAAAAAATATTAGTAAGATAATAGAAGAAAAAATGATAGATTGTTTGGCACGAGTATTCCTTTGAAAACTTTTACATTGATTATCTAAGTACGTATGTCTAAAAGAAAATGCCCCAAATTGGACATAATTAATGTTTTTAAGTTGCCACGTTACGAGGAAAATGTTAATACAGAATCACTTTTGAAAACAACAGAATACTAAGTTGTTATAATAATATTTTAATTATTAGTTTTCTAATGATATAGTTTGTTATGGGGGCGTTTAAATGGGGGAAGGGGAACCGCACTCCTTTCCTAAATGTTTGATAATATATGAATTTGGGTCACTTTGGGCTAATTTTAATCATTTAATACCTTTTAATGAAAATTCCGATTACTCTCATAGGGGTCCCCTAAAAAGGGGGCCCCGGCAGTTGCCCCGGATACCCTTGCATAAGTCGGGCTCTGCGCAGGGTGCTGGGCCCCTTAGTACACATATAAATAAATACTATATACTTCATATATTTTTATAATTTTATGTATTCCATATTTTATATATTTATAAAACACGTGAAATTAAAACATAACATGATATTATAAACGTTCATTTTATATACATCTTAAAACCTATAAAAATGTACAAAATTATATTTACATAATATAAATCTACAGAAAAATATTGTTTTAAAAAAACCTGGAAAATTAAAATAATAATAATAATAATTATAAAAAAGTATCCACCAGTGGCATTCAAGTAATAAATAAGTTGAAAATAGTACGTGAAACGCGGCAAATGTGGTGCGTTCGCACTATAACTAGTTTTATAAATATTTTCTTCACCGCGTACTGTAATGAATGTATATATTAGTGCACTTCATAAGTGCATATCAATTTCCTTCTCTTCAAAATGCTGTAACATCATTAAAATTCGTTTGAAATAATTTTTTCCCATTGGCCGTCATGTAACGGAAAATTTTGACTGTCCCTGTAATTAAACTGTGCATCCAATTTTCATAAAATTTGAAATGATTCGACAAAATTTTGCAACAATTATATATTTAAAATTTCAGACCATTCGCTTGGGTAGTTTTTGCTCTGTTATATGTGGATAGACGGACAAATGGACAGACGGACTGAATGACGACTGTAGGAGCTACGTATTTATGTAATTTTGAATGCACCTAAAAAGCACCTCCAGATGCCGGAAATTGCAACAACCATATCGAAACATTTATCGCTTAAAAACGTCCGCCATAAAAACCGGAACAGGATATGGAACTCTTACAAATAATAAAGACATAAATATTTTAGCTATGCGTCTATTCTATATGCGTATAAATCTGCTAATTCTAATTGACTTTACTCGAAATGTTAATCACTTACCGGGAATAATATCTTGCGCATTGTTCGTAAAGTTAGTTTACGGTTACATAGCAATCAATGGCGTCCTAGATATCTACACAGCCACACATTACCATGTAACATATGTGCAGGTATTTAGATGATTTGATCAGCTTAATGCGCAATTTCAAAGCTTGAAGGGAAATAATTTCAGTGTAAAATGTATCATGATTATTAGGAATGTCTATGTCGCGTACGTTCCAGTCCTATAATTATTAAAATTAGAAAGATAAGGTATATAGATTTATATGCATTATTTATAAGTTATAAAACTGTTACACACTAAAGCATTTTAGTGCATAAATACAGTGGAACTTCCCTTTAAGGAAGTCTCTATTAAACGAAGTTTTCTACTTAATGAAAGTTTCTGCTGAACCTTGACTTTCAACACCATTAACATGCAAATTAATTTCCATGTAACGAAAAATATATTCTATAGAACGAACCACTTATCACAATTGAACCACTTAAAACAACTTAACATTTTACTGACGATGGCATATTTCAAAGTGTAATAAAGTGTTAGCGAAGAAACTACACAATTAAGATGGTAATGAAGAATATAAATTGAAAGATCTTCAAAAGAAGAAATACTAAAAGCATTCGATACAATAGGAAGGGAGGTTCCAGTTTTATGAAAATGTTACAGATGAAATGTTCGGATACTTACAAAAATGTGAAAATTTTTATGAACGTTGTATTTTTTATATGAAACCTGTACAAAGTTATATGACATACTTTTTTAAAGTTAAGGATTTGGTATACTGCGAAAAAGAGACACGTCACACTACACTTCTTTTCTGTTTTCTTCATTATATGTGTTTTTAAGACATCGTCCTAATTAAAATTTTCTCATTTGTCCACATTGCATAAAAAATGGTTAGTCGCGAATTAAAATACTTTTTTCTAATATTTCCATTTTTTGTGTATTTTTTATTTTCTGAATATGTATTTTATTATAGAAACTTCATGAATTTAATTTCTATTTAACGAATTTCCTTCATAAAGAAGTGTTTAAGTGTAACGATGAGACTTCGTTAAATGGAAGTTTTGCTTTATCTATTTACGTCAATATCTACTTTTATATACATTACGAGTTTCTCCTTACAGAAGATAGCAAAATTAAAGTTGGATATACATGGTGTGTTCACAAAGTTTCAAGACTGATCTGACAAGACAAAGGTTATTAAACATTTTTATACAGCGAACTAACATTTTCGAAATATGACCTTGGGTATCAACACACCGCTACCAGCGTTTTTTTTCGATTGTTCTTAGGCTCCCTGGAAGGCTTCGCGCGCAAGGCTCTTAAGAGACCTCGTCGAAGCTAGAATCATGGATCGCTGGAAACGTGTAGATCCGCTTCCATTTCACGTCTTTCTTGATTTGGGGGAACAAAAAAAAAATCCTCTGGGAGCGAGATCGGAGCTGTATGGTGGCTTGTGGCAGGATTGCCACGTTAAACTTAGCAAAAACTTTGGCGGATGCGAGTGACGTGTGAGAGGGCGCATTGCCGTAGTGAACAATCCAATGGTCTCTAATATCTGGGCCGCCACGTCGGTCAGGTCAGTTTTATGCTGGTATGCACCATCATTTGAAGGATAGAGTCCCGCCCTCCGCCCAGACATCAGAAACGATTGGATTGTTCACCAAGACAATGCGCCCTCTCACACGCCACTCGCCGCCGCCGAAGTTTTGGCTAAGTTTAGCGTGGCAATACTGCAGCAAGACCCCTACAACCCCTGACTTGCTCCCAGCGACTTTTTAGTTCCTTCCGGATCAAGAAAGACCTAAAAGGTAAGCGATTCGACACGATTCCAGCGATCCAGGCAGTTTCGACGAGGTCCCTCAACAGCCTTGCGCGCGAAGATTTCCAGGGAGCCTATGAACGATGGAAAAAACGCTGGCGGCGGTGTGTCTGTACCCAATTGGCATATTTCGAAGAATTTTAGTTCGCTGTACAAAAATGTGCAATGAATTTTGTATTCTCAAACTAGTCTTGAAACTTTGTGAACACACCTTGTATATTTCTTACATTATCAATATGAGCCTGATTTTTTTTTTTTTATCAGTATTATGGTTAGTTAGAACTGGTAATAGGATAATAATTGCATTATACTAATCTGAATAATTTGTTTGTGGATTCGGTAAAATATTAAAAAAAATTAAAAAAATAAATTTCTTTAAAAAAATATAAAGTTATTTCTGAAAGATAAGAGCATCACAATTTTGTAATAGTAGATATAAATTGGTTAAGAATTACTTATCCATGAAACATAAAATTAATACGTGATTAAGCAATTTTAATGTCAGTACGTATATCTAATGAAAATTTGCCTTTTTTAGGTGCGTTCGTAATTATATAAATATGTAGCAACTGTTGTCGTTGTCTGGTTCGTCCGTCTATCTGGCCGCATATAACAGCACAAAAACTACCCAACCGAATGGTTTGAAATTTAATGTATGTCTGGTGGCCAAAATTCTGGACATTTTTTGATATTTTCATGTTTTATAATTCTTTGTGCTAATAGAGTATATTAATTTTCCCTTAAATACAAATGTTTATATATCAAATTCAAGGGCATTTAATGGAATTTAATAAAAAACACAGAATTAAAATATCTGCATTACAAAAAGAAAAAAGTTACGCTTACGTTAGTCTAAAATACAAGCACAATTAGTCATGACTGCTGAAGTGTATTGTAATAAAAGCTTCCTAGCCAATCACAATGACTGTTCTGATAACCAATCAAATGTCAGTAACTAAACTGTAGTATGTTTTGATTTGTAAAAGCGGTATTTTGCTGGAATGAATTTTGCAGAAGGGTGAATACTAGTGTAAATAAAAAGAATAATGTTTTTTTTTTAATGTTTCTATTTTTTTCTTAATGCAAATAATCTAAAACAATGTCATCAACAAGAACTGATTGGACACCTACAAAAAGAAGCAGAATGGTCATACTGAAAGAAAATGGTCTCTCTTATGTTGAAATTGCAATATAGGTTGGTCGATTAGTCACTTTATCCGGCGTACGAAAGTTGTGCTTACGTTATGAAGAAACAAAATCATTGATAAATAAGGCAAGATCAGGCCGAAAAAAATGCACAAGTACTTTTGACGATAGAACGATAAAAAGAATATGCCTCAAAGATAGAAGAATTTCATCGGACTCTGTCAGATATGAAATGAATGCAATGGGTATTTCAGTTAGTTCAAGAAGAATAAGGAGAATATTAGCAAGTTTTGTACTGAAAAGTAGAATTCCTAGGGAAAAAAAATCATTTTTTAAATCTTCAACAACGCAAGAAACGAATTCAGTGGGCAAAAGAACACATTAATTGGTCAGAAAATTAGTAGAAGCAAATAATCTGGAGAGTAAAATATCGCTCTTTGGTAGCGATGGTAGAAAATATGTGAGACGTAGAGTAGGGGAAGAGCTGCATCCTGATTGTATTAAAGCAACTACAAAGAACCCAACAAATGTAATGATTTGGACCTGTATGTCTTAGATGGTGTGTGCCGCATTCAAGTGATTGATAGCATTCTTAATGAAAAAAAAAATACATCGAAACTGTCCTGGAATCAAAATTGATACCTTCCAACAGGCATCTTTTCTCCAATAAAGGACCTCCTAAATTTCAGAAAGATCCAGCTCCATGCCATACGGCAAAAATATGCAAAAAAAATTTAAAAAATAAAATCATACAAATATTACCCTGGCCAGAAAACAGCCCTGATCTGAATCCGGTAGAAAATTCTTGACGATGTTCGAAAATCCATGTACAAAAAAAGCGTCCATCTAATAAAACGCAACTTATTGGAACCATTACTGATTATTGGCATCATGTGATTAAAAAAAATGAACTCCAAACACTAGTTCTCTCAATGAAAAGACGCTGTGAAACTGTAATAAAAAGCAAGGGCTATCCTTCTAAATACTCAATGTGTAAATGTAAGTTTAAAATAAAATGAAATAAAATATAGATCTTATTTTTTGTGAGCGTAACTTTTTTTTGTAATGCAGCTATTTTAATCATGTTTTTTAAATTAAATTCTACATTAAATTTCCTTGAATCTGATATATAAACATTTGTATTTAAGTGAAATTTATTATATCATTCAAGCACACAAAGTTATAAAACATGAAACCTTCAATAAATGTCCTCAATTTTGGCCACCACTGTATACAATCGGTGCACAATTTTGTATAGTCATTTCAAATTTTATGAAAATTGAATCAAAAATTAAAAAGATATTAATAAAAGTTTTCTTCATTCTATTAAATCCTATCCTAAATTATTTATTCAATGTTATTCCATAGTAAGTAATGATTCTAGTTTGCCATGGTGATGACGTCCTATTTAAAATGGAGTAAATCATTTCCGTATTACGGAATTTAATATATAGAATCGTAATAAATTTTGTATTCATGCATTTTTGAATAAGGGTGCAACAGCTATAGCACCAAGCTCTGAATATTTATAAAACTAGTTATAGAACGAACGCACCTCATTTACCTCGTTTCAAGTACAATTTCCGACTTGTTTTTAATAAAGTAAAAGTTGAAATAATAAAGCCATGCAATATATTTTAGCTACGCGTGTATATTCTATATGCGTATAAATCTGCTCATTCAAATCGAATTTACGCGAAATGTTAATCACTTACAGGGCGTAATATCTTGTGCATTGTTCGTAAATTTAGATTACAGTTACATAGCACCGAATGGCTTTCCAGATGCGTCACAGCCACATATTATCATGCAACATATGTGCAGGTATTTGGATAATTTGATCATCTTAATGTGCAATTTCAAAGCTTGAAGGGGAATAATTTCAGTGTAAAGTGTATCACGATGATTAGGAATGCGTAAGTCGCGTATGTTCCAGTCATACAATTACTAAAATTATAAAGATGAGGTCTATAGATTTATATGTATAATGTATAAGTTATCAAACTGCTACAAATTAAAGTATTTTAGTGCATGAATATCTATTTAGGTCAATATCTAATCATGGAAGACGATAGTATTCCAGTGACGCAGCCATAAGCCTAAAATCATATTGTATCGTATCGTAGAATTCGTAGATGGCGGAACTCATATATACAACTAACTCGACTTCAAAGAAAACCCGAAAAGACGCCTTTCAATAACTCAGCAAATATAGCTTTTATTATTCTGATTTTTTTAGAACAGTCTTATATCTGCAGTCTAATTCGATTCTGAAATTTTTACATTTCTATGTGCAGTATATTTTGAGATCTAAATAGCCATTTTTAAAGCGAAAGCGATGGAAGAAATCCCTAATGTCAAAATCTGGAAAACGGCTCGGGCGATTTTCTTTAAATTGATATATAATATGAATCTGTTTTATGTGAAGGGGATAAGACAAAACTGTTTCCGGAAAAACTCTAGTTTTCTTTTTATTTCCCATTTTCCCCCCGAAAATGACATGGGCGATCTTATTAAAATTAATATATAATATGAATCTATTCTAGATGAATCGAATAAGACCATGTTTGTTTCCTGGAAGACTCTTATTCGTTATATAATAAGCATGAAAAATCGGACTATATTTTTCCGCCATTTATGGAAATTTCACCGAAATTGCGCCTCCGTATTCGTGCGCTTAATTTCTTTTGTTCAACTTTTAGGGGAACGATTCCGTACCTTCTGTAGCTCAGTCGCTTAAGCGCTGGTCTTGCAATACATAGATTGTGGGGTCTGTCCTCTTTGAAGCAGTAAGCGGTTTTTAATCATTTTTAAGTCAGTTAATAAAGTAAATTTGATTTTATGTTCCTATAAGAATGCATTTGTTTAATTTGATATTTTTCTTGAAGAGTTTCACATATCACTATTTCGTGACAATTTTTCAAAAAATAAAAATACTGTAAGATCTGCCGAAGGCGGATTCTGTGTAAGCCGGAAATCAGCCTACCGCGGAAAGACTTTCAAGTTCCGCCAAATACATTGAAAATAACATTAATACGTGGTCCGTAAGCCAGTATCTGTCTAACGCGGAAACGGAAAGGTTTTTAAGGTTATTAAAAGAATATTTTAAAACCGAAAATTGCATTTGTTCAGTCTACAACAGTTTCTTTTTATTTACAATTTTTAACACAAATGAATTTCTGTTTTTCTACGGTACATAAATTTAAATTATGCATTTTTATTTTTTCAATTACTTTTATAATAAGAAAAAGAAAAAAAAAACAGGCCGTTATTCTACCATTACGTTTTTAATAATAATAATAGGAATAAAAATACATGCCGTTATTCTAACTGTAAATGGAAGACAACGAGATTAAAAAAAAAAAAATTCATACATTCAAAATTTTAAAAAAGTAAATTTTTAAAAATCACATATATTTTTAAATTTTTAGGATAATTGAAAAAAAATTTAAATTGTACAGTTTATTTATATGTATCGTATTTCAATCCATTTCGCTGAGAAAAATACGAATTTTTATGTATAAAAAACTGTAAGTAAAAGGAAAATGTCGATTGAACAAATGAAAATCCGTACATTTTTCTCTTTTACTTTTTATTAAATTCATAAAATGGTAACTTCATACTTTAAACTCTCTCTATGCGTAAAAAATAATAAATAAATGCACAAGCTCATTTTTTTTTGTTGTTGTTGTTACAAATTTAAGAAGTATTACTAATTAATATTTCACTTTAAAAAACGGTACTGAATATTACATACGTAATCTAGTAAAATTAATCCCGTTTACATTTCTGAATTATTGAAATTAGTGTTTGGTGGTGCTGCCATCTGTCTTTCAAATGTAAAAATATTATTCCATATAACGCCTCTCAACTACATCTGCAATTTTAAATACTGGTAAATAGGCCACAAAAAATTTAATTTGGGTCTCGAAAATTCAGATTAGTACCAAGCTTCAATATCTTTTATGAACAGCAATTATATTTAAGAGATTTAGTCATTTATCGTTGCTTTATCATGATATATAGTAAAATTTAACAAAGCTTTATGTCTATGAAACAAACCATAAAAAATACCATTTTGTATATAGATATGCTTTTTTAATAGAGAAGGGGGGGAGAATTAAAGGTGAATGGAAATCACGATTATGAGTTCATACCATTGGTCTTTAATTTTTTTTATCTTTTTATTGTTAACCTAAAAAAAGCAGTGATATCAACACGAAAAACCCTTAACGGGTTAAAAGTTTGTGACGCAGCACTTTATCTTATTGCTATAAGCATTTTAAATATGGAACTTAAAAATAATGGTATCAAATTTTAAGTGACGCTATGCTATTAATTAATCTATATATACATAGATTTATATTATTTATTTCATCATTTTATTTTTGTTTTACTTATAATTGCATGTGTATTAATTATGTTAAATTTAAAAGGATATATAAAAATTTATTCATTGATGCTTTATCAATCACATCTTTTATAAATTCAAAATATGAGTTTTAAAAGATATGATATCAAAATTTAAGTGACGCCTTGATGTAGCTTTAAACAATTTATTTTAAAATTCAATTTCAATTGTTTTCGGTTTGGCTAAATATATATACACATGTAACCAAAACTTTTAATTTACCAATACACTGTTAAAAATATCACTCTCACTGAACCTATACAATGCACTGTAATGTATTTATATGGAAACTTTGATTTATCTTTTGTGCCACGCTATTCAAAATCAAAAGTGAAATTTATGTAAAGGATTTCTGTGCGTCATTGTATCCAAACTAAACGAAATGTATGCAAACGGAAAACATGACGAACAAAAATCATTTAAATATTTTTAATTTTTTAATCATTTTTTAAAATTTTCGTTTCCACTGCTTCTCTCTCATTGGTTGTTTTTGGCGCCTTCACTACCCGCATCGGGTATATAAGGCAGCGCGTCTATGTCTATCATTTTGCTCAGCCTTGCTTTTTCTAGCACGCTGTTCCTTTTTCCCTAACTTGCACTGAGGAAGAATCTCGCTAGTAGATTCGAAACAGCTGTTTGCTGCTTTTCATATATTTTTTGTGCATTTTTAAACGTTGTTTTTTCTGCTTTTTAATATTGTTGCACAAAGGCTTTATCTGCAAATTTTATGTATTTGGGGTTAACGGGCCTTTATTCCTCTGTGACTTTTTTTCCTTCTCGCAATGTTTCAAACCAATAGGTTCTGTAATTTACGATTAAAAAAAGTACAGGCTCTTGGAACACTTACATTTCTTACTTGATTGTAGGCGTAAGAAGGTTATTCCTAAATTCATTTCCATACGTTTTAATTTATTTTCTTCAAATAGGATTGACAAGGTTTTATTTCGTTCTAAATTAGCTCTTTTAAGAGCTTTGAATCAAGAGATTCGCCACAAAATTGCTCATATAGAGCGCGAGTTATATACTTTGCGCATATTCTCTGCCTCGCTAACTCTACATTTAATTTTGAGTCGATCAACAGACGGTCATGGAGCAGATTTCTCACAGCTTCTTCTGTTCATTGTTAGGTTTTAAGGAAAAAATTTAATACACTTTGTGAAAGTTCTGTCACTAATAATTCCAGGAATTTGCTTCTTGTTAACCAAAATGCTGTTGTCAATCTTTCTAGTGTTCCTTTAAGTAAAAATCAGCACGATGCTCTCAAATTGAATAACAATTTTTCTGTCTCTGCTATTCCTCCTTTACCTAAACTTATTGCTCCTATTGAAAGAGCCTTTAAACATAGCGCTCTTTCTTCTTCTCAAAAAGAGTCCATTAGGCATCTCATTGCCAATACTGTTGATTTCAGTTCTAATGTTTATAAGCCTAATCTTAAAAATCCTGTTAAACGATGTCTGAAAAATTTGCGTTCTGATCCAAACTTAATTATTACTAAGGCCGACAAAGGTGGTCAGTCAGATTGTTCTTCTCGACAAATCTATGTATTTGGAAAAATCCCATAAATTAATAAATGATGGCCCGCATGTGGATATCCGCAAAGACCCTTCGACTAGAGAATTTAACTCCATTAAGTCTGCCATAGAGTCTTCTTCCATTATTCCTGCTAACTTTAAGAAGTCTCTCATTCCGTCTATTGCGCATTGTGCCAGGTTTTATGCTTTACCTAAGGTCCATAAACCTGACATTCCTTTTAGACTTATTGTCTCTAGTATCGGTACAGCTTCTTATAAGCTTTCCAAATATTTAGTTTCTGTTTTTTCCCCACTTTTGAGCAGTAACTGTTACACTGTTAAGAATTCTTTTGAATTTGTTAAAAAAAAAACTCCATAATTTTAAGCCGCAGGATCACATGATGGTTTCTTTTAATGTTAAATCCTTATTTACAAACGTTCCGGTTGAGGGAGCTTTAGATTGCCTCAAGAAATGACTTCGTTAATTCCATTTCTCTTATTTTGAAATCGAGGAGCTTATTCTTCTCACTCGCGCTTGCTTGTCGCAAAATACTTTTGTTTTCAATGGTGATTTCTTCCGTATTATTGACGGTTTGTCTAAGGGTAATCCTCTTAGTCCAATTTTATGCGATATTTATATGCACTATTTTGAGGTCAAACTTTTTGAAATTTTAAAATTTCCGTTCTATGTTCCTTATATTGATGATGTTTATTTCCTGGTTGAAATAAATTCAGATATTAATCATATTCTCTCTATTGATCCCTGCATTCAATTTACCTCTGAAATCGAGACCAATAACTATCTTTCTTTCCTGGATGTCCTTGTAATTCGTTGTGAAAATGGCTTTCAGACTACCGTCTTTCGTAAACCTTTTGCTGTCAGTCTCCCACCTCACAGGTATTCTTCTCATCCCCCTAAGCAGAAATTCGCTGCTTTCAATACTTTTGTTTTTTGGGCTGCGAATATTTGTTCCACGCCTCAGCTACTTAGTGCTGAACTTAATTACTTCAAAGCTATTGCTGTTGATCGTGGTCATTCCTCTAATATTATTGATTCTATTTATAAGAAATTAACGAAATCAGTCCATTCTGAAAAGCATTCAAATTCCAACTCTAACACTTCAGTTGTGTTACCATTTTTTCCTAAAATCAGTCAGCAAGTTGCTAAAATCTTAAAAAGGTTTGATTTTAATGTTATTTTTTCTCCTGTTAATAAAATCATTTTTTCAAATCTCAAACACCCCGTTGATCGCCTAGATAACTGGGATATTTACCAAATCTTTTGCCAGTGTGGCCTTTCTTATATTGGCCAGACTAAATGTGATCTTAGATTTCGCTTAAAAAAGCATGAAAGTTATGTTAAAAATCAGGAGCTTAAACGTTCTTCTATTGTTCAACATTCTTGGTCTTCTCAACATAGGTTCGATTTTTCCCCAGCCATCATTATCCAAAAATGGTCTTCTAACCTCGATCTTGATTTTTGGGAAGCTTACCACATCATTAAAAATTCTCACTCTTTAGTCAATGACTTACCTAGTACTCCTGCTTTTCCAAGTATTTGGAAAGCATTAATTTAATTTTCCCCTTTTTTGGTTTCTTTTTCTCTCCTCATCCGGTAGATGTCGCTACTTGTCTCATTACTAGCTGTCATTGGTTGTTTTTGGAGCCTTCGCTTCCCGCATCGGGTATATAAGGCAGCGCTTCTCTGTCTATCATTTTGCTCAGCCTTGCTTTTTCTAGCACGCTGTTCCTTTTTCCCTAACTTGCACTGAAATAGAATCTCGCTAGTAGATTCGAAACAGCTGTTTGCTGCTTTTCATATATTTTTGTGCATTTTTAAACGTTGGTTTTTCTGCTTTTTAACGATATGGTTATAAATAAAACAAATAATCGTCGCCTGTTTTTGCGGGAATTTTGTGAAATCTCAAGCCTTCTAGCAATTCAAGATCGATCGCAAAATGTACAGGCTATGAGACATTTTTCGACCAAATCGGGAATTGAAAATTGCTATCAAAAATATTTGCCCGTATTTAAAGCTGTCACATGTCTCAGCCCGAAGAGCTTAAAGCGAGATGAAACAAGTAGGATAAAAGAAGTTGGCGTCAGATGTGCTTGTCAGAGCCTACAGCTTATCTACAAAATTTCACGTAAATGAAATATTTTTTTTATCTAAAAAAATATGTCTAACTCATATTTTCAAATTAATTTCAAGTTTTATTAATCTAAATCCAAATAATCTATCAATTTATGTACTTTTCCACAGAAAATTCGGATGGGTATCCGGGTACCATGGTCATAGATGAAAGGTATGCTTAATGCCCCAGAATAGTAATAAAAAAAATTCGAAATTTTAAAGTGATTACTCTAATGAAGAGTGAATACTAAAAGTAGTGGGTATCTAAATTCAATTGAGTTTTTTTTATATTCATACATTGAAAACGGGATTAAAAGAGAAAAAAGGTACCCGGGTAACCGGCCAATGACATAAGGGTTAAAATTGGAAAAAAAAAAGACAATTTTCAACAGTTAATATCTTGAAATAACACAATTTGTGTTTGAATAAAGATATAATTATGTAATTTCATTTCATATATTTAAATATTTGCAAAATGCAGAATTAGCATTTACAGGGGATTCCAAACTCTCAGATATTATACTAGCAGAAAATTGGTATAACAGCTTACGCGTAGGATAACAATATAAATATTGCAAGTAGAATGGAAATTTTGGTGCCTACTTACACTTTCGATTGTAATAATTACTCTGAACCTAAATAAATTTGTATTTAAAACATTTTTATATTTTTAATACAAAGCTGCATTTAGATAATACGAAATTTTGAAAAATCCAACAATGTAATCACCAAAAAAAATATTTTTTTGAACAATAAAAAGGAAATTTTAGGTTCCGATTATACAGACTAACGTGAAACATATGTTTTTAAAATCTAATGAAAGGATATTCAGAATTTTTTGAGATATTCTGTGCGTGTTGTCTAAAAACGCCATTTGGGAAAAAAAAAGACTTTAAAGTTTCGGAAACGCCACTTCACATATTGAGCGGATATAATTCTAAAAGCCATAACTTCTGTTCTAATGGGAAGTTCAAGGGAACAGTTATATTAAAATGTTCCGAGAAGGTAGGAGTTTAACATCTAAAAAATTAAAATTTCGAAATTTTTGAAGCTTTAAGTGTCCTGAGACCCTTTAATATATTTAAAATTTTTAGCTATAAATTTTATTATTTTTTTATTAGAATATCCGTCGTTTTTATTCAAAATTGTATTAATTACAGAAAATTTAAATTAAAATAGTTTTCCGAGATATTTAAAATAAATTCTTCCATAGGATTAACATTGGTGATAGAAGGTTTTTGCGTCAGTGAAGTATTTCCTTAACGATAACGGGTGATTATAAAATATTTTGTCCTTATTTCTAATAAAGTATCTACCTTTTTTTGATATTTTATATCGTAAGTGTCAATTTAGGTTTTTAAAGCAATTCAAAATTATAATATACAGTTTGTGAGTAGCATCATGTAAGAAGTGGTCAGGAACACAATATTTCTTACTAACTTCAAGCTGATTCAAGTCTGATAAAAATGTAATAAAGTGTTAACTTCGTCCTGTGCTCTATTGAAATTCGATACCGCAAGAAATAAATATTTCTTTATTTTACATATTATACATTACATTTTATTACTTCTGCAAGAAGATGGAACTTACTTTTGAATGCAAAACATATGCAAGCACATACGTAACTTAAATTGATTTATTTCTTATATTTCTATTCACAGCACAGTTCTTATTCTATGTGAAAAAATATTTGAGTGCTGATATTCACAGTTGAGTGAATTTTTGATGTGATACAAAGTGTCCAGTCTCTCGTGAAATTATTGTATCGTGGGTCATAAATCAGAATTTTTCGTCCAATGTAAAGTATCATGGATATAGAAAGAGATATAGAAAAGAAATATATTTCTTACATAAATACAAATAATGTCTTAAAAATGCTTATATATATATATATATATATAGTTTTTATTTTTACTAAGCCATAAATTATGGAAAATTGATTCCTTTTTCACATTGATTTTTTATATTGTACATAGTCTCTTCCAAAGATGATAACATGGTTTTCCATGAAATACCGTTATTGCTTAGATTGAGTTTGTTTAAGGGGACCGTGGAACTTTATTGGAGCAAAAATCGACCACAAAATCGACATTTCTGTTTGTATGTATTATTATTTCCAAATGTGTACTACGTCATTCCTCGAAAACCGCATGCAGATGCGATTGTTTTACGCAAAGTTACAAGTGTTTTAATTTTGTTCACAAACAATTTTTTGGCCTTTTAACGTACTTTAAATCTGTTTTTCTCAATACTGATGTTTCACCGTTTTTTAAATTTTTGAAATGCTCTTTGCTACTTAATTTTTGATCAAAAGTCTCGAAACGATTTGGAAGAATCCTGATATTGCTTAAAAAGAAACTGTCTATGCATTTTAAAATTCGACTTCCTTAATACAATTAAATTTGATTTTTAACTTACTATAACCTTTTAAGCCCTGACCTGCAGAATTGTGCGGGTAATACTAAAGTAAAAGAGAATGATTATTTCCTGTTTTTGTGAGATTTAAAAACAAATCTGCACATTTATATGAGTTAATTGGCTTCAGATGTTTTGATAAGACACAACTAAGAGCCACCAACTACAATACACGGTTAGATTTTCTGCTTTTAAAAAGATTATGTCGTCTGACAGCAATAGACAAAAAGTATGTACTGTCGTAATTTCCTTTAAATACGATTTTTAGAATTTGCTTGAATTTAATTTTTCTTTTCATATACTTTATTCATGATTTTAATTGATTTTGTCTTTGATAAATTTAATTAGTCTTTACAAATGTTGAAAAACAAATGACCCGCACAATTGTGCTGGTCCGGCATTTACCACTTCCAAAATGGGTACAATTCCTAATATATAAAATTATTATTTTTAAGTGATTTTTTTAAACTTATGTTTTTAGCAATTTATTTTTTATTAATTACATTTTTAAAGCGGATTAATTTTAAAATAATAGATTTGTACTATTCATGATTTCTATTTAAAATTGATAGTATTAGATATATTATATGCACATGTAACGAACTGTATGTTCCTCTCTGAGTTATGACCTCTGAGTTATAGATGTCATATATGATTTTTATAAGTTTTATATGAGTTATATGCGTATAACGAGATAGATTTTTAAGTTTGATAAATTCATTCCATTTTGTCGACAAAGCAAGTAAACCACCAGGAATAAATAATAACGTATGGAAAGTTCAGCAAATTCTCGACAGATTTCATAGTGTCTGCTTGAATTTACGAGGAAATCAGGGAAAATTTGCTATGGATGAGCAGACGATTCTTTTTTAGGACGTGCTTCAGTAAAGCAGTATATAAAAAACAAACCACACTCTGTTGTAACAGTATCACCTGGGATAGTTTTAAATTTTGTAGTATACCAGTGAGAAAGTAGAGACCTGGTCCACAAGGGTCTGGGGATAGGACCTGCTGTAGCCCTTACTCTGGTTCAGACCTAGTTTTATGTACTTTGCTAGGTATTTCAACAAAACACCGCTGCTGAAAAAAAAATGAAGGATCAGGCACAATCCAAATGGAGTGAAGGGCATACAATTGTCAAAAGCTCTTAAGAGGAACGCTCAGAAAATGAAATTGTAGTAGTCTGTCCAAATCCAAAAATTGTTTCAAACATTTTCATTGTGGCTGATGAAAATTATCTCAATAAACAACAACTTTTTTTGCTTAACTTTTATTTTTAGATATTTGCACACATAATCCCAAACTACACAATTGTGTAGATTTAGCCCAAAAACAGCTGCATTAAAGACGTACCCGCACAATTGTGCGGGTCCTCTCTTGGCATAACCTGACATCCGGTATTTTTTTTTCAATCAAATATGGTCCTATAGATAAGGGGAAACTACACATACTTTTACTTTCTACCAAAAAATAAATAAATAAATAAATAAAAAATAAATAAATCCAGGTCTTAAAGGGTTGGTTGGTTGTGTTTATGACGGTCAATTATGTACACGATGGATATGGGCCCTAGGGGGGGGGCTGCCCTTCGTGGGGGTCTTTCTAAGGGAACCTAATCCGTATTTACGCTTGGAAATCCAAGGTTTTGAAGAAAGCCACGAAAACTCCGAAACGATTAAGCCGACGGGCGCGATTAGGTTCGAACCCAGCACCTCTCGTCTACCAGCTTCGAGAGCAGGACCTCTAGGCCACTGGTGGGGCCGGTCTTAAAGGGATAAGGCAGAATTTTTATGAAAATCGATAGGGAATTCAGAACAATATCACTAAAATATTAACTATTTAAGGGATTAACAAGTTCGAAATTGCTCGTCAAACGTGGCAAATGAGGTGCGTTCGTACTATAACTAGTTTTATAATTATTTTTTGCACCCCATATTGTACTGAATGTATAATTTTTTGCACTTCATTAAGCGCATAGTCTGATACATCATTAAAATGCACTTCCAATATTTTTTTCCCATTCCCAGTAATGTAACGGAACACTTTTGACTGTCCCTGTAATTAAACTATACATACGATTTTCCTAAAATCTGAAATAGCTCAACAAAATTTTGCAACAATTTTATCTTTAAAATTTCAGACCGTTCGGAAGGCTGTAATATCATTAAAATGCACTTGCAATAATTTTTCCCATTGGCCGTAATGTAAAGAAAAACTTTTGACTGTCCCTATAATTAAACTATGCATCCGATTTTCCTGAAATTTGAAAGGGCTCGACAAAATTTTGCAACAGTTATATCTTTAAAATTTCAGATCATTCGGAAGGCTCTAATATCATTAAAATCCACTTGCAATAATTTTTCCCATTGGCCGTAATGTAAAGAAAAACTTTTGACTGTTTCTGTAATTAAACTATACATCCGATTTTTCTAAAATTTGAAAGGGCTCGACAAAATTTTGCAACAGTTATATCTTTAAAATTTCAGATCATTCGGAAGGCTCTAATATCATTAAAATGCACTTGCAATAATTTTTCCCATTGGCCGTAATGTAAAGAAAAACTTTTGACTGTTTCTGTAATTAAACTATACATCCGATTTTTCTAAAATTTGAAAGGGCTCGACAAAATTTTGCAACAGTTATATCTTTAAAATTTCAGATCATTCGGAAGGCTCTCATATCATTAAAATGCACTTCCAATATTTTTTCCCATTGGCCGTAATGTAAGGAAAAACTGTTGACTGTCCCTGTAATTAAACTATACATCCGATTTTCCTAAAATTTGAAAGGGCTCGACAAAATTTTGCAACAGTTATATCTTTAAAATTTCAGATCATTCGGAAGGCTGTAATATCATTAAAATGCACTTGCAATAATTTTTCCCATTGGCCGTAATGTAAGGAAAAACTTTTGACTGTCCCTTAATTAAACTATACATCCGATTTTCCTAAAATTTGAAAGGGCTCGACAAAATTTTGCAACAGTTATATCTTTAAAATTTCAGATCATTCGGAGGGCTGTAATATCATTAAAATGCACTTGCAATAATTTTTCCCATTGGCCGTAATGTAAAGAAAAACTTTTGACTGTCCCTGTAATTAAACTATACATCCGATTTTCATAAAATTTGAAATGGCTCGACAAAATTTTGCAACAATCATATAATCGAAATTTCAGACCATTCGGTTGGGTAGTTTTTGCTCTGTTACATGCAGACAGACGGACGGACAGACGGACGGACGGACAGACGGACGGACTGAACGACGACTATAGGTGCTACGTATTTATATAATTACGAACGCACCTAAAAAATCGATACACATATTTGTTTGTAATAGAGTTTTACGTGTTTAAAATCTAAAATCGAGGAAATACCCAAAAAATTAAGACGCAAGGAGCAATTTAAAATTTCGGTTTAAAAATTTTAAAAGATCTTAAAATTATAATAAAATTGGAAATTTCTTTTAAGGTGTTCTATATGCTTATGGTGAAATGTATATTTGCACAAAATTTCAAATCTCGATTATTAAAATTAAAAGAAATCCATTTAAACGTCCACAGTTTCCTCAATCCTGGTCAACTCAGCATTATTTAAAACCAGAAAGTTTAGTTAAACAAGAACGAAAAATCATGCCTCCAAATTTGATTATGAAACACGTTTCAACACATACGGATTACTATATATCAAGAGTTGGAAAAACTTCAGAATGGTCTTGTTCGCCACTTTTCATGATCTACAGATGGGTGGAGACTATACTGCATTGTAAGCTATAAGCTAGTTAAATTAAACGCTTCCGTCAGTAAAGGTAAATGCACTCTGAATCCTTTGTTTATCCCTGTATATGACCTATAATATTTATAGACACAAAGTAATATCCAAAAATATACACTGTAAAAAAAATACTGCCAGTTTTCCGGTAGAAATCGGAAAAATAGTTTCCCTTATCGTATCGGAATAATTTCCGACCCTCCTCGGAATAAAATCGGTAAAAATAAGGAAATAGTCAGTAAAACGCTATTTTACGGATTTTATTCAGAGCTGGGTTGGAAATTATTCCGGTACAATAAGGGCAACTATTTTTCCGATTCCTACCGGATAACTGGCAGTATTTTTTTTTTACAGTGTAGTTAGATTTTAAAACGCGTACTACAATAGAAAAGCACAGCTAGAAATTATTTTTCCTAAGCAGTAATTTAGAAAAATACTTTTTTGTGTATCTGTAAATTAAGAATAAATTATATGCACACCAGATTCTGCATTAAGCGCTTATAGTACACCATAGTGATATGTATAATTTACAATATGTTTAAAGTAGCGTAGTATCTTTAAAATGCACCGCAAATGATTTCACCCAAGAGGCCGTATTGTAATGGAATTCTCTTGGGTGTCCTATAAATGAATTGTAGGTGCTACACACTTAAATTTCAATACTTTACAAAACGTAGTAAACCCCAATAACATATATCAATTTCATGGTAATCGCACTATATTTATGCGAGTTAGAGCACATAAACAAGAACGGACAGACAGACATGCAAATGGACAGACACACCCAATTCATAAACACTTTTCAACTTCGTTGAAACGTCACGAGGCATGTATGGATTATGAAACAATTTCCAACAATTTCAGAATAATGTAACGAAACTGCACAATTTTAGAAGGTAAAAAAAATCTAAATAAAAATTTACAAAATACATAATATACTTGAACACCCAATACCACTTAGTGCCTACTGTCGATAAAGTACTCGAATTCCTTTGAGAAGCCATATGCATGATATTTTGATTTGTATAAAACCACATGATTTGCTAAAATTTAATTCAGTTATAAGACTCATAAAACATTTGAAAAATATTTTTTGGCATTTAGCACCTATACAAGCTAAATTGAAATTTGTCATGCAATACTGTGTATGGTGTACATATTTGTATACGCACCGCATGTTCACCTAAAACTTAATTCATATACACTGGTGTCCAAAATTAAGAACCAATCACAAAATGATAATTCTCAAGTACGCGAATACTCAAAAGGAAATAATACAATTTGAATAACTACTATCTCTACATCACAGGTAGTCCATATAACATATAATTCATGTCACACATGGTCACAAGTGTCACAGTCACTACGGTGAAGCAAAAAAATAGGAAATTCCATACATCTCATTATGAGTCTCAAATGATAACTATATGAGACTCCACTGAGACGTCACTGTAACTGCTGCTTTGTGACCAGTCACCATGTGTCTTTACAATCTAGTTACATTGTGACTCTCATGAGACTGTCATCTGTAAACTCAATTTCAAAGTCATCGTGAACGCTGCATTGTGATAAGTTACCAAATAATGTCACATTAAAGTCACATGATGACTTTCAGGTGACAGATAGACTACTTTGAAGTCCCCATTGTGCTCTTTTGGGAAAAGTCTCCATGTGACTATTATGTGATATTATTTGGTGACTTATCATAATGCAAAGTTCATGATGACTTTGAAATTGAGTCTAAAAATGACAATCACATGTGAGTCACAATTTAACTACATTGTAAAATCATCTGGTGATTCGTCACAAAGCAGCAGTCACATTGACGTCTCAGTGGAGTTACATATAGTGATCCTTTGAGGCTCATAATGAGACGTGTGGAATTTCCTATTTTTTGTTTCACCGTAGTGACAGTGACACTTGCAACAATGTGCGACATGAATGAGATGCTATATGGAGCTGTGCTGCAGGGATAGTACTTATTTTAATTATATTATTTTCTTTTGAGTATTCGCGTACTTAAAAATAAGCCTTTTGTGACTGGTCCTTAATTTTGGACACCAGTGTAGAAAATATGTAACACAACTTCCAGTGATGGCCAATCGTCGAGGGTAATATAGTGTGGTCCATCTGTTGGTTATTTTTTATTATGAAAGAAAACGCATTTTTTATGAGTGAAAATCGAATGGGTCTATGCCATTTATGTATGGAATACAATATCGCCTACGTAGCCACCGCCTCTCCTCTTACACGCCATCATCCGAAAATCAAAATTTTCGTTGACTTTTCCCAGAATGAGCGGATCCATGGGCAAAATTTCAGCCCGGATGTTAAGTTTGAGGTGTTGAATTGTGAGAGGGCATTGGCGTACACATTACTTTTCTGAAACCCCCAAAGAAAATAATCCATTGGGGTTAAATCGCACGATTTTGGCGCCCATTTCACACCAGGATTTTTTGAAATGACGTGATCTGGAAATTTCTCGATCAATAAATGGATGGTTTGGTGAGCAGTGCGTACCGTTGCACCGTCTTGTCATAGAAATGGCATACATTTGATAGATCATACATGCATGGCACATGACAGCTGATACAAATAACCTGTGAGATATCCTTAGTTCAAAAAAGAACCAACAGATGGGCCACCTTATATACAGAGTATTTTGCGTACTTTTCAGTACATGGAGTGGTAAAAAGTTTCAGTTTGAAATTTCTGCAAAATCAGTTGAAACATATTTTATCTATTATCATTAATTCCAAATTTTTGTCTCCGATAATGTTTCGTTTCGTTGAACAAACGCATGTCCGTTGTATTCAAAACCATATTAGGCATAGTTAAAGTTAAAAACAACATTATTTAAAGTATCATTTAAAAAATAGTAACATAATTAGCATAACTAACTAGTAAATAAGTGCATGGATGTTGAATGAAATTTATTGATAAATGCGAAATGAATGTGAATTTTGAAACTTTGCGTTATTTTCTTAGAATTTAAAAATTATTTGTTGTTTACAAAAGTAAAGAAGAAAAATAGTTTGACAAGTTCATGTTTAATTTTTTTTTTTTACATAAAAAAATTTCACTTGTTTTTAGAATTTTCTCACTATCTAAATACTAGAATCGAATTCACTACCTGGGGTTTAGTAATCGCGGTACCCGTCTTGCCACTGGGACCGTGCTTGGACGCGAATTATACTGTACTTTAATTGTTGGTAATGGATGGTGAAGTTAATTCTGGTGTGTGTTGATGTGTTGTGCTGTTTGTAGATCATAAATTATTTGTGCTGTTATAATTCTTCCAGGTTTTAATTAATAAGATTAATATATTGTTAGGGATTGTCTATGGTTAATGAATAATTAGAATATGGTCTGAATAAGATAATTTATGAGAGATATTTTCTTTTCTTAATGAGTGGTTGGAGTATGGTCTGCTTTATATATTTGTCGCTGAGAAATTAAAAAAATTGTGGAGATTTAATCAATTTGAGATCATATTTAGGATTTTAACAATTTAGTATTTATAGGTGGGCGGAATCAATTATACATTTTTTAAATTCGATTATTATGAATATATTTCATAAATTAAAAAACGATCCTTTAATTTGGAAATTTAAATGATTTTAATTTTCTTTTTGACCGATTTTGGAGAATGCACTAAATTTATTATTTTTGACAAAATTAAAATAATTGAACACTAATAGAAAGTACTGCTAAGAATTTTCTCTTGGGATGTGGGCTTTTCCCCCAAAATCCACCATGGAAAATAAGTTTTAGTTCTTTTTTTTAGGTTTATCTGTTGAAAATTTATCGCAAACGGGTGGTTCAATTCAGTGTAAATTTAGGCTGCGATAGACCGATGAGGGCATAACCCCTTCCCCAAATTTTGAAATTTAATAAACTAAATTGTGATTTTCTCTGATTTTGAAAAACACAGTAAGTTTATTCTTTTCGAGTAACTTAAAATAATTAAAAACTTAGAGATAGTACAGCTCTGATATTTCCATGAGAGGGTGGTGGGCTATTCCACATAAATCCACCATGAAAATAATTTTTTAATAGAGTCAAAACATTGTAATAAAAAATAGTGTCCTGAAGGAATTTGCACTTTGTTATTAACATAAACTTTAAAACATGCTTATAATTACTTAAAAGGTGACATAAATATATAAATATATTATTTAGTATAACCCTTAATATTTAATAAGAGATCTTTCAAACACACCCCGCGTTCATTTTCAAAGGGAAAAGATGACTCTTGGTTTCCCTCTGAAAGATCTCTTATTAAATATTGAGGTTTATTTACCCTACATATATAAAATCCTAGTGAAACGACTTTATGAATCATTTTTATGAAACGACTGATTAAACGACAGCTTATGTTTCATGGCGATTTCTCCTAAAATGTAGAATATAATGAGGTGAAACTAACAACAAAAATCCGTATTGAACTGCATATATCAAAACTGGTATCAAAATATTAAAACTTGAATTAGTTTTTGAGATATTATTTTTTTCTAATTTTAAACCCCTTTCTCTAATGATGGCCACTCAAATTTTAATCATAATATATATATATATATATACATATTTTTCATTTTAGAAAAGGTTATTATTTTAAACTAATTTGGCGACCAGTTTGGTTTCCCTTAAATGTATGCTAAGAAATGTATCATGTTACTTTTATTCATAACTCAATTTACTTGAACAATCTTTCGCCAAATCGGAATATTCTGATAGAAAAATCAAGAACTCTGTATTTTTATGTTAGCGGGACGCAGGTGATAAATCGCCAAACATTTTTCCCATCGCATTTTTTTTATTTCATTTAAAATATAATCCTTTTATTAATTTTATTTAAAATACAAAATTTTCCCTTAAAACTGAAACATTTAAAATTAAATGCATTCACTTCTTTTTTTTTTTTTTTTTTTTTTTTTTTTACGAACGAAAAGAAAAATATTAGGCACAGATGTCATATACGCACCGGATACCTAATTGGTGCCATAATGGCTTTATTTTCCTTGCCATGGTAACCCGGCTATTGTTGTTTATTTATTAATAAAAGTTTATTCACTTTTATTTTCTTTTTTTTTTTTAATTATATAAATTGTTTTGTTCTATTGTTATTAATTAATTATTTTTTATTTACTGTTATTCCACTTTAAAAATAATAGAAAATAATTAAAACAAAAACATATGTAACTGGTATTTGAAAATGAGGTTTTCGTCAAATTGTCGTAAAAAAAATCACGCCAAACACAGAATGACATCTCGTGACATGATCGTATATGACAATGACATGATCGCGGTCCGCCCGGAACTATTGATGATAGTCACATTACTTAGGCTATTATTATAGATGATGTTTTCAATTATAAAAGCAGCGCAAATAACAAAATTTTCTTTACGATTAAAAATTTATTTACACGTGACTATTAAAAACGGGAAAAAAAACTTTAAAATTACTATTAAATGAGTACGAGTTAAAAGCAGGAAAATATTAAAAATTATGTCATGAAAATTGTATTTACACGTGAATATTAAAAGAGAATGGGAACTTTAAAATAACAAATTCATTAATATGCATTTAAGGCAGTGAATTGTAGTAATTACGTCACATTTAAAATGGCCAAATATTAATACTGGCAAACAGTTTAAATATATCTATGCGGAATATCTATGGAATATATCTATGGGAATTAATTTCATATTTCGAGATGATCTTTTTAATTAATGTTCCCAATTCGAAGACACCGCGAATAATAATATTTCCTTTCTAAGAAAAGGGGGTTTTCATGTGATTGCTAAAAAGAGAAAGAAAATTTTAGTGAAACTTAGGTCAGATTTAAAGCGATACATTTAATATGTTTGTATTGTATTGCGTTAATCGTTTTAGAACAGTGTTAAAAAATACCGGGAGGCAAAGACTCTGTTTACTTAATTCATGTTAATTTAGCTTCTTTTCAAATGTTTAACTGATCTTCTTTAATTAATAACATCTTTATATGTTTGTGTCACCTTTTAAGTAATTATTAAGTATGTTTTAAAGTTTTATAATAATAAATATTCAGTATCAGATTTCCTTAAGCTTGTGTTTTAAATTTTGTTCGTACGTTTAACTCAAGGAAATAGGAAATTCCGTGGCGCTGACTCGGCTCTCACCCCGTCCAGATTTTGAAATTTAATAAACTATATTTAATTTTTCTCATATTTTTACAGATATAGTAGATTTGTTCTTTCCGAGATAGTCTTTTTTGTTCATAAAAATGCGGAAATATTGCAAACATAGACGCATATACAAGCATTTTAAGTAAAAAATGTGCACAGTTTTTGAAATCATAGAATATGCACTTATTTGTGCATAAAACACGTAGCACGCTTACATGCATAAAAAATGTAGATAATTTACTACCGCCCCTCAAAGGGTTAACAAAGAAACAGTTTTAAATGGCGCAATGTAAAAAAAAGTGTGCTTAAAAAAAAAACAAGAATCTGCTTATTTTGTCTAAGAAAATTTTGACTTGAAAAAAAATGCACTCTTTGTTTGATGTGTAGTTATACGTAATTACAGAAATGGGTTGGTTTTTTCAGATCTTAATTATTTGTGCAACAAGTACATATATACGGTATAGATGTGGTGAATACTTCCAGAGATATATAAATATAAAACGGTGCAAATGTTCATATCGAACAAAACAAAATTACTGTTAAAATAAGCCCCTTCTTCAGCATCGATTTGTCTTGTACAATCTTATCTCTGATTACTCCTTTAAGATTTTTATCTCAGTGCAAATAAACAAAAATGAAATAAAGATTTAAAAAAAGAATTACAATCTAAGCGTTATATTATATGTATCCTACATATAAAGTGAACATATTTTAAATCGTTTTTTAGTAGTTGAGCCAAGGGATCATGTGATTTCATGTCAACAGACTTGGTAAACCATATATTTTTGGATTCACCACAACATCAGCGCGACATTTATCAGGGATACTTTCATAACCAGGGAAGCTAATGGACGCCATGTTGCAAAATGACCGCCGATAAACAAAGTTATTGAAAACATTTCTTGGTTATGAATGCCGCTAAATTAAAAAGTATAAAAGTTATCAGCACAAGATTTTTGACATCTCAAAGAGAAATCTCCCAAATATTGTTATATAAAGCTACTGTTTTGTAGTTATCGGAAGACAACAATATTGCAAGATTTACTAAAAATGCATTGTTTGAGAATATATCTACTGCGAAACCAGATTACTACTTCAAAATCTTGGCAGCAATGGAACTTTCTAAAGTGTATGATGAGTTAAAGTAGTACTTGTAACATCTGCAGAAAAATAATTATCAATGTACATTGCTATGGTTGTTATACATAGAGATGGTGGACATACTACATACACTGTTGCGGAAAACTAGAGAGGGAAATTGGATGTTCTATCTATGGTTTGTCAGGGAGATACTATCCGAATGTTTTGCATATAATCCTTTAAACTACGCACGTTATCTAAATGTCAATTATGCTGACGTTGGCATTAAGAACTGATTATCTTTCCATCTATGCTTCTTTTATTCTAGGAGGCTTTGTGTAAATTGGACAATGAAACCCATTTTTCAGAATCCCTGCGGCCCAGGCGATTAAAGAGACAATAAATAAAGACACACAGGGTTCAAAGGATACAACGCAGTCCAGTCAAAGGCCTGTCACACATGAGAAATACTATTTAAACACTGATATGATTTAAAGTGTGAGGGCAACATTTCTTTACGTGATTCGTGAATGAACTAAAATCAGTTCTTCAGAATAATCTGTTCAAATCCAGATCTCTCTTTGAGCAGGATCCAGAAAGACGAATGTGATAACTCTGTTTTATAGAACATGATCATCAATGAATGGATAGATCCAATCTAACGTTTAGACATGGCAATACTATCAACTGCAGCAGTATCAAATTGAGAAATTGTCGAAGACATGGTCAGAGCTTTTGAAGTGGGCAAAGCAGCTTACAAAACTTTCAATAGAAAATATCTGTCTGAAGGCTCAAAATCATAAGGATTTTTTAAACCTCTAAAGAAAAAGAGGTTAAAGACATTTTCTATCTTGAAGACGAAACATAGTGTAAAGTTTAATAAACCAGAGTTTGTTTTCAAGGCAGAAATAAATCTGCTCAGATGAGGATCCTTTCAGAGCGAAAAAAGTTGGACATAAGAACTGTCTTTTCCTTGCCTCCAGGGCCTATTCAATGGTCCTTAGCAACACCTGATGATTCAATGAAAAAAAAGCAAAATAAAAACTGATGAATGGTATGAAAAAAGACTTTGTAACGGCTGAAAGTATTTCACATGATGGTGTTGTTAACATCATTGACGGAATATGCTTTGTTCAAAAGCTACCGCAGGGGCATTTGGAAAAGTAGCAGAGAATTTCTTTTTTAAAATAATACAAGAATCCACATCCTATGAAAGAATAGATTTTGAATTTAATATATTCACGCAAATGTCAATAAAATGTGATGAACGAAAAAAATGAGTGATGCTCAGTGATGCTATAAAAGCAAAAGTTATAACTCCTGGACACCCAGTACGAAAAAGGAAGCAGTTTCTATCTAATGAAGTGAACAAGAAATAACTTATATACAAAGTGAGACCGAAAAGTAAGGTGAATCACCTCTCCTTTCGAAAATGAGAACAGCCCGACAACTGGACACATGCGCATTACGATCTTCGGTATGTAACGTTAAAGTTCAGGGTCATTTGAAAAGTTTCTTGGTTAGTGTTTGTTCGTGCAGTCGCTTAAACGTAAGAGGTTGTAGTGCTTTGCGTAATGGAGCTGAAAACGGATATAAAATTCTGTTTTAAGATGAGTAAAACTGCTAAAGAATACTTGGAAATGTTTCGAAGTGTGTATGGCGAAAAAAATTTTATCTCGCAAGACTTTCAGTGGTTCAAGCGTTTCCGTGAAGGTCGCGAAAGCGTGGAGGATGGGCATCGCAGTGAAAGACCGATGACGAGCAGAACCCCGTCAAATGTTGAAAGAGTTAGGGAATTATTGCTGCAAGATTGCCGTTTGTCCATCCGAATAAGGGCGAACGAATTGAATCTTCCTCGTGAAGTCGTCCAAACGATATTGACGAAGGATTTGCGTAAACGTAAACTTTGTGCGACGTTTGACCGTCATTATTTAAGCGATGAACAAAAACAGCAGCGAATGGACTCCTGCGGCGACTTCATTAATGCAGCAGACAAAGATGGCGCGTTTTTACAGTCGATCGTCACAGGAGATGAAACATGGAGTTTCATCGTATGATCCACAAACGACATTAAAGCTGCCGTTACCAAGGAACTTAAAACAGTCTCAAAGGAGGACTTTTTAAAAAGTTTCCAGAACTTGTATGAACGTTGTCAAAAGTGAATTGTAGACGGAGGGAACTACTTTGAATAACTGTGAGGTATTTATCTGCAAATATATAATACAGTGATTATTATAACGTCAGTCACCTTACCTTTCGGTCTCACCTTGTATTTCATTTAAGAACAATGGTAAAATGAGCATAATCTGAAACAGTTGAATACACGAGTGATGCACACTACCTTGGGAGAAAACTGCTGCAAATTTACAAAATGCCAAGTTGAAGAAGCATCTGAATTGACGTGCTTCAAAAAAGGGGCGGATACGCGACTTTTATTTCATGAACATCATGCTTTAGTGATCTGAATTTAGAAATATGGTTATTATCTCTATAGATACTGATATGGCAGTTCTCACAATGTTTGCTTTAGAAAATGAGTTGAAAAACAACAAGGGGTTAATATTTATAAAATGTGGATCCAGTCACAGGGTACTACAACATGAGTGAGTTTCACCTAGATTGCATTCACTGTCAGGGCGCGATACAGCAAGTGTTTTTGCAGGCAAAGGGAAATGTGTTGCCAGAAAAATAATGATTCAGAATGATGAATTCCGAAATGCTTTAAGTGCATTTTTACTCAAGCTGACCTATCAGAAGAAACAAAGAAAAAGCTTGAGTCGTATGCTTACCAGACCTATTAGGGAAAGCACAAATTCTCTGGCATCAATAAATTACGCTATACTATTTTTTCTGCAAAAAAGGGGACTGCCGAGTCGCACCAGCTTCTATTTTACGTAATAAATTAAAACAGTCCTTAATAACTATATTATGGGTGTTTAGCAAGTATCACGAAACGCAGACATGCATGTAAAATCCCGTATTTTAGTGCAACAATACCGGATGAAAATAGGTAAATATTTAAACGTATAGTATAATACAGGTATTTACGAAAAATCGTTGTTTTTTATTTATTTGAATGCTTATATTATGCTTTCGTAAACCTTTTTTGCTGTATCAAGAAGCATTTTTTTGCAGCGTACAATTGATTGAAAGAAATTAGATTGCACATACTTGTCTACAAAATTACTGGTACGAGCATTGATTTCTTTTACTAATATATCTCTCTATAATAAAAGAAAACAGGAAGTTATAATCGAGATTCTTCATCGACCACTTTTATTCGATAACTATTAGAAATTTACTGAGAATCTCTGTTTCATTACCGCGTCCATAAAATAAAATAACATTTGAAGTTATCTTTCGGGAGGTAGTAGTAGGTTTAATTCTTGGATATTACAGTCTAATCTAATATATAAAAATGAAAAATTGTCTGTCTGTCTGTAATGCTATACAAATCCACTGTTTGGAAGCCAGAATTGTGAAATGTTACGTACATGTCTATTAAAACACGGCCGAGGCAACTAAAGTAATCCAGAATCAAAATAACTTATAGTTCATTTTTAATTAATAAAAAAACACCAACTTAACAGCAATTTCCAATCAAATTGAAACATTTTTCGGTATAACGGTTGCCTACAATTAAAAATCAACATTAAATATCTTACCACAACAATTAATTTTCTATTGCAACATATACACGTGAAAAAATGAAATAAATGGTTTGACGAATTTAATAAAAGGGAATATTATATCATAACTTTTCTACTGCAAGATTTCCACGTGAAAAAATGAAAATAAAATAAATACAGTCAATCAGGGTAACTCTGAACCACGGGGTGTAACTTTGCACCACCTCCTATTTTTCAATATTTTTGACTCTAAAAGACTAAATAAACTCCAGAACTGTGTTCTGTTGGCAAGGTTCTAAACTGGGATTTCTACTCTTTATTTAAAAAAAATAAATTAGCAACATTATGCGCAATTAATTGCATCATCTAACTATTTTTCTGAAGTACTGTTTTCAAGTTAATTTTGAATGCTGTTTTGAAGTTGTTGTAATCCAATTAAATTTTCATAGTAAGTAACAATATACTCATTTATCACACATATTTTTATCTAAATGTTGTAAATGTGTTAATATTTTGTGATTATTTATTTACTAAGAGTTAATAAAATGTAAAATAAGAAGGCACTAGCATTTTACCGCATTTTCAGGGTAACTTTGAGCCGGCTCAAAGTTACACTCATGCTTATAATTTACTGATTATAGGTGCTACTGTCGAAAATTTCCCATATTTGCACGTATATTTTATATAAATGCCGAAAATGTGCATTAGATATGACATGAAAATATTTTTACAAATATGTGTAAAACACATAAAATTCATTTAAAGGTGTGATTAGGGACGGAGCTACTCAAATTTGACATTTCATAAGTTCGACGTTTTTTATTCTTGTTTGAATAATACTAGTACTTGTATGTATTACTGTAACTATGGATATAGTATAGAGTAAAAACATTGAAAATTGTTTTTCACTGCATTTTTATATTTTGAACAATAAACAGGGTTTTTTTTTATTTCTAAATGTTCATGGTTCTCTTCTTCCACTTTTCTTATGTCTGATATTTGTTGAAATATCGTAAATTATACAAATCTTGTGATGTTGGGAAATGTATTCGCAGTCTTTATATATCTGAAAACATTTTTTGGTGTTTAAAGTTGTCCTGACTACAATACTTTTTTTATAATTAATTATTTTATATAAAAATTTAATATATAGTGCAATGTTACCCTAAATGGCGGGGTAACTTTGAACCAGGCTAAAAATCAAATTTTTATTGCTTTCATCATTAATATTCCTTATTTTTTTACAGTCAAACAATAATTTAGTATCATTTCTTCTCTTTTATGACCCTAGTTGCGACAATATTCTTCAAATAAGAGAGTGTGGCATATGAAAATAGAGAAAATGCGGATCAAAGTTACCCTGATTGACTGTAGTTTAAAGAATTAAAAACAAAAGTTAATGTTACATCATAATTTGTCTATTTTATGATTTCCATCTAAAATATCATAGTTATTTAATTAATTTAATGAATAAAAAAATGGAATATTACGTCATATTGGAAATATAAAGGACGTGGTGGATATAATCTTCATATAAGTGTGAAAAAATGTATTGAAACATGATAAAAACTCGATTGTGGAAATATTGGTTTTATTTTGACATTATTTCTCCAATGTTGAATGGAAATAAGTTCATTTGTAGCTGTATTTTCGTCTGTTATATAAATGTATACATTTTTGTACTGGGTTTTCATTTGATTCATGTGTACAACACTTTCACGGTTTATTTATTTTTTTTTATGCTGTATGTTAAAATTTTGAAATATATTTTTCAAAAAAAAAAAAAAACATTCTTAATATTCTGGCTAACGTCGGGTACTTTAGCTAGTATCTTATAATAATATTCAGCATAATACAATATAATTTTCTTTATTTATTGATTTTCTAATGTAAAATTTGGTAAAAAACAACTGATAAATTCCTAATAATGACAAATATTAGGCTTTAGCTACACAGATATAATATAGTAGAAGTTACTTTTTAACATGATATTTATATGCAGATTAAATGTGTTATCTTTAAAAGGACACAATAACAGGAAGCAAATTTCCTTTCATTGTAAGCTTTTAATATACTCTATATTTGTTATCGCGATTTTTTTTTTTAATGTACGACCTTTTATAAAACAAGTAAAATGTTAATAAGAATAAAAACTATGCTTTTAAATGAAAGCGTAAAGTAATAGCCTCATGAATATATATTAAAATTTATTTTGAAGAGACTATTTCGTTATTTCTTCATCACCTTTATAAAGTTTTAATACAACACTTTTTTTAAAATGTTGCATCATTAAAAATTCATAGACAAGAAACTTTGTTTTAACGTCAAAAACACGATGCATTATGTATAGATATCATTTACATTTTCAAATTTTCAAAGTATGTAGAATTAAAAAAAATTTAAAAACATTCACAAAATTAAAATATTATTTTAAATTTTATTAAAAATAACTGAATATTTTGAATTCACGTTAATTTCTTTATTTTGTTTGTTAGATAAATGGTTTCTAATTGATGATATGTGAACAAACGTATATCCAACATAAAAACATCCAATAATTAGTATGCTAAAAATTGTAAGATAACTCGTTCTTCTAATCGCATTTGATTTGTTTGGAGTCTCTTACACACTATAATTTGGATTACATACTATGTATTAGTGAAATATTAAAAATTAAAAAAATAATTACTATATCTTCTATTTTTTAGTCTAGAGCAGTGTTTTATAACCTTTTATTGGTAACGCCCCACTGAAGCATCTGTAAAATCACGATGCCACCCCTTCCCCTATTTACGCACATATTCTGTAACAAATTTCTAAAAGAACTTAACACTATTCACCTGCGGAGGAGGGCTGGTAATATAATTTTAAATATTGTTCATTATAATTATTCTGGTACAAAACATTTCATTTTTAAACATTTTGATTTGGAACTTTTTAAAATTCAACAAAAGATTTATTTTTAAATTTTGCATAAATTATATATTTTTAGTCTAAAATATTATTTTTCATTAACGGGGTAAGATACCTTTGAACACATCGAAAAAGGAAAAAGTACCACTATGTTCCAAGCTTCAAAACTTGCGTAATAAGTCAAAAATAAAAATCAAACTTCATTTATATATAAAGCTCATATTTATGTTAAAAAATATATATATACTCGTAAATTCATAAATAAATATTGAAATGACAAGTTTAAAAATATATAATAATAAGAGAAAAAATCTTGCGCGTACGATAAAATCTGAAACTATACATATATTGAGGAAATTTTCTCTCTATTCTAAAAAAAAGTAATTACCGCTGTCACCGCCGCTGCCGCCGGTTTTGAATTTTTTGTGACCGGAGGTCTTTCTTCGTTAATATTAAAAAAAAACTGTTGCATACAAAAATATGAAAATCGGTAGTATTATAGAAAAATGTTTGATAAACACGCTGATGTAGACAGTTTTCAAATCGAAGAATTATTTTAAGAGATATTTAATGCCAAATTTGGACAAAATCGTTCCATTAAAAAAGTTTTATTTCTATTTTAAATTCAAATTTTCAGCATTTCGAGAGATATTTTTTACAAATTTTAGAAAATTGTATTAATTTAAACTGTTGCCAACTGTATAAACAGCGCAAACAGTAATGTTTGCTTCAAATTAAAAATTTATTTTACACGTGACTATTATAAACAAAAAATATAAAAAGCAGGAACTCATTGAAAATTACGTCATAAAAACTATAGTTACACGTGAATTTTAAATGAGAAAGAATATTGTAAAATAATAAATTCAGTAACATGCGTTAGAAGTCCTAAATAGGAGAATTTACGTCATATTACACTTATTACGTAAAATGAACAAAAAATAATATTGCAAAACAGTTTTAATTTAAAAATTGCGCGAGACATTTACTTGACATTTTAAGATGATCATAATATTTCATTTCTAACAAAAGTATTTTGACATGAATATTAAAAAGAGAAAGAAAAGTTTGGTGAAAATTACGTCAGATTATAATTCTCAGATTCAAATTATAATTCAATCTTCCGAAATCTTTTTAAAGGCGATCAAATTAGTGTGCAGTTAGGGTCTGCGCTGTCTGAACGGGGGTTGACGAGCGTAGCTCGTAGGGGGCTGAAAATTAATACATAATACTGTTACCTTTATATAAAAACCAGAATATTTGTAAAAAAAAAAAAAAAAAAAAAAAAAAAAAGAAAAGAAAAAAGAGCAAATTAAAAAATTAACAAAAAAATTAAAAATGTTCACGTTTGTAAATATATTTTCAGAGTAAAAAACAAAAAATAAAATAAAATGTTACCTTTTTCTGGTTTTAAGTTGTAGATAATACAGTAATGAAAATGTGGTGAAAAGTGTTTTTGATTGCTATGCATAGTTTTTTCGTAACACTGCGCGCAGTATCAAAATTCATCGTTTTGAATAAACACAATGCAATGTTTAATTATATGATCTTAATAAAACTGCCATAATTAGTAAACTAATGGGAATTTTTTTTAATGCGGCTTTTTGCATATTGTTCAGAAATGATTGCAGAAACAAGATATGTATTAAAATTTTTTCGAAAATTTTGCAGGTTTAAAGGTATCCTACCGCCTTAAAAAGGAAAAAAAAGCGAATGGTTGAGTTACAAATTTTTAATTGCCCCTCTAGAGAGTCAAATTTCCCCTGTGTGGTGCGTACGTACCACGTTGGGAACTACTGTCTAATGACTTCTGATTTATAAAATCTGTATTTCTGTATTTTCAAAGTCTAATGTAAGAGTTCAGCTGCGTTGATTTTAGCCGGCCAATTATCTACACGAGTGATATAGGCCCGAGGTAGGAGTGCCCTCCTTGGGTGTTTTTCTAAGAGAGCACAAGCCGTAATTACGCATGGATAATCCAAGGTTCGAAGAAAATCACTTAAACCCCGAACGATTAGGCGGGCGTGGTGATTAGGTTCGAACTGAGCACCTCTCGTCTACCAGCTTCGAGAGCAAAACTTCTTGGACACTAGTGGGGCACTAATGTAAGAAGTAAAAAAAGATCGTTCTATGATGAAATAAACTATTTGGGGATACTAAAAATTCATCTTAATAATATAATAAAAAATCCGTAAATCTATTGAAATTTTAAACTGGAGTAAAAAAGTATGCAATGATATTTTATCCTACAACGGTCTAAATATATGAATGGGTTTGATCAAAGAGCAGTGATTTTAAATTTAATAAAAAAAACCTCCCTTATCCCCAATTCTTACTGTTTTTCGACTTGTTAATGAAAATCGACCATGAGATCCAGATGTACGTTTTTCTGCTAGGGTTTTATGAGTGAGATATGGAGAAGTAGAGTTCGTAACAACAGTTTAAATTTTAAATTCTGATGATGACTAAGTATTAGCCGAAAGTACTCAATTTGTAACATATTTTAAATTGTTTAATCATGCATCATTAAATAAGCTGGTGTGAAATGTAAGTTGAAAAGAACTTCTTAAAACACCATACAAATATTAATAAATAGGCATGGCCTTTCAAAAGATTTAGTCTTTCTTCATCAGGCGTATAGAACACGTCCGACTACTTTGAAAAGAGCAGCAAGACACACTTGTGTTGCAGCTGTTTTCAAAGTAGTAGGACGTGTACTCTGCGCCTGATGAAGAAAGACTAGTTCTTGCGCATTTATTAAAATTTTTATGATCCCCACAAAAAAAAAAAAAAAAATCTGTAGAAAAGCTATAGGTAATTGGCCCATTTTTGCAGATATTTTTAAAAATATCTTTAAAAATTCTGCAGATATTTTTAACTCTTTAGTGCGCAGCTTTGCATATATGCAAACAATAATGTTTTGAATTTAATAGATTATTTTATTTGTATGTACTTAATTCACACCAGAAAATTAAAATAGCAATATTTGCTTTAATTAATAACAGACATTCCATATTTAAAGAAAGCGAAATTAACCATTGAAACTTTCTGGTGTAAAGTCAGATTTTCTGAACTACGTAATTTATAGAACGTATTCGATCATGGGAATTAAAGGGTTAAAGATTAAGTTTTATAAAATAAATAATTATATAAAATAAAGTATTTGGAGACATACTTATTAAAACATTTACTAATTTGCAATATTTTAGCGTAAAACAGCCACACGACAGTAGTTTTTACTTATATTGGAGATGTGCAACAAAAGAAAAGATTAACGTATTATATGAAAAACGTATCTCTGACTTTTTTCATTAATAAACCTTTCAGAGTATCATACATAATTTTTTCGGAACAAAATAAAAAATCGCGCATTTAAGGGTTAAGGTAAAGCTAAATTTTCAAAATTTCTACAGATTTCTGTAGAATTTTTGGAGAAAGTGGAGATTTCTTCAGATAATCTTAAGATTATTTTTAGTAGGGGTGTTTTAAAAAGTTCTTTTTAGCTTATCTTTCATCATCTTTTTAGATAATGAATCATTTAGGTGATGATTATACATTTCCACCAAAACATCAACTATTAATAATTAAAAAATTTTGAAAAAATGCATTTTATTTTAATTTATTTTTTTTATTTTTTGCAGGTTATTATTAAATTTAAAATTTACTGTGAAGACTACAAATGTAATTGAAAGGTTTCTTAAACAATGTCTGGAATCGTCTGCTTAAACAAATAATGAACATCATTTGTTATTTTTATGGTGTCTATATATTGGGTACCTTTGAGTAAATGGAGCAAATACTATAGACAAAGATTGTTAACATCTTTTAAGATAGATGAGTAAATAATAAAGGAAAATAAAAAAGTTAATTTTTCTTTCAGTTTCAATTAATGTGGTCAAATGAAAGAAGAACTGCATCACTGGAACAAAAATGCTTTTAAATCAAGTCAAGGGCAGTGTGTGCTATGATTTCATGATACTCCTTTACCCCACAAGTTTGAAGGACTTTTCAAAGAAAGTATCGACAACATCACCCTATAAAGAAGAATATTGGTTTCGGACTAAAAAAAATCAAATGAAAAAATAGTAGTGCGTGGTTTTTAGAAAAAAATTGTTACAGCACACGTGTGGCTGAATGCGGAGGATTTTTTGCTATTCCTAGGATAAAGGAATATCCTCCAACGATGATTTTTCAGACATATGGAGCAAATACACATCGAAATAAAAAATTTAAGCGTAGTGGAGCCATGCACATGTGAATAGTTCGCATAAATAGAGCTTTTTCTCATAACTGGATTAATTTCTATAAAAAAAACTACTCAATATAGTAAACAGAACTTTCTTTTACACGTGGTAATTTTTTTTAATCACGTGTATAGTTCTTAGTGATTGGGTCTATTTTTTTATAATCTTGTACACCGTAAAATAGACCCAGTCCCTAAAGAAGAAACTTCTGGCATATTTGTAATAACTTTCACAGACAAAGTAAATCAGAAAGAACTCAAATACATAGGAATGACCACTAGAAAATTTAAAGGCAGACGAAAAGAACATATTACAGACATAAAGTATAGCAAACCCTCTACTGCTCTATCCAGATTAAATCAAAAACGAGATATTCATATAGATTTCAGTAAAGCAAGAGTCATAGTCCATACTTCAAATTACTACACATCAATAATCAAGGAATCATTGGAAATTTGAACTCAAAGAGAGAATGTTTGCAACGATATCTTGTCCTACAACATATCTAAGATCTGGTATAGAATACCAGATATTTCTAGCGATTTTGAAGCATAATCATTTTTCACCTCCTCCCCCCCATCCTCCCTTCCTTCGAAATAGACTCGCCCACTGATACATAAGCAAGGAATTTCCACGAACTTTCAATCCTCTGATTTCCCCCTGAAGACGACTGTTATAATGCAGTTGAAAGCGTTTGGGGTTTTAACATCTTTGTCGGTTTTTATGTTGTAGAAACCTTTTCATGTATTTTAGCACCTTTTAAGTAAAATTTTATCAGAATTGTAATATCATGTATTTATAGCTATTGAAGTCTTGTTACCCCTCGCTGTACTGGACAAATAGCGATCTCCATTGGCCGTCGTGGCTCTTGGACGACCTTGCCCAGAATGTTTCGTTATGGATCTAGTATCCTTAAACAGTTTTCATAAGTTTGACACCGCGATTCGACACCTCATTCGATCATCCAAATGCTGGTGGTTACTTATTTTTAATTTTTGCTTATGAATATTTCACCGAATTTTGCCAAAAAACCCCCACCAAAATATTCGTCAAGGTGTGCGAGCGAACCCAACTTGAAAATTGTCAGGATCTCTTACAAATCCTGTTCGTCTACTCTCTTCGTCCACGCACATGAGTGGTCTTATGTATCCGACAGTAAAGAGTTGCATTTCTGGTTTGAAGCAATGGCCAATGAAACCTTTCGTTCAGTACTTTTCATGAAATTCGACAAAATATGCAAATTCTCTTAATTTTGAATATGAGTGTATATATATTCATTAATAAAATATTACAAGAAAATCAGTTAGGTATGTAAAATATTTGCATTGTTCCATAAATACATTCACAATTTTTTTCGTTAGATTACACTAATAAACAAGAAATTTTTCTTAGAAAATTTTAACAGATTTAAGTAATCATACCCTTGCTAATTTAGGATATATTCAGAAAGAGGTGAAGTTGTTTTCATTTTACGAGATATATATGTTTAAATATATCTCCTTATGTTATTTTATTGCCTTTTAAAGTACTTTATTTCTACAGTCTAATGACGGCTGAAAGTGAACAAATATCTGCACTTATAATACATCTAGGCGCAAAAAGATGTGTTTCGTCCATGTGAAAAATACAGAACAGCAGCGCCACCTGTTAGGTGATTTACACCAAAACATAATCAGTACCAATTCATATAAAGGACTATTTTAACTTTGTATACTTTTTACAGGGGAAGGAGAAAGCCAAAATACATATAGAGATATAATAATACAGGGTTCGTACATATTTCTTTAAATAAAAATTAATGCCTTCCAAGGACCAAAATAAAAAAATATGTCAGAATCGATAAATTAAAAAAATTAATAAATTATAATATGCATTTTTTAATAAAGAGTTTCATTTTTGTAAATACAAGTTTTAAACATTCAAATGGCCGGAAAGAGGGGGAGCTGGGTCAGCGTGTGGCAGTAGAAATTTAAAACTTTTTAAAATAACAAATACAACAGACGAAAGAACTAGTCGGATGTGCCAATCCCAAAAGTTCCCTCTATCTCATACATGTTAATACTACAAAATTCACTATCAGAGTGACAACATTAAATGGCAATCTATGCCCATCATGACGATTTTAAATATATGAAATTCTGTGCCTTAGTTCTTAAGATATGACTTTTGCTAAAGTAGTGTAAATCCTGCAAAATGCAGCAAAGCAGCGCCACATGTTGGGTGATTTACACTAAAACCTAATTAGAAGCAACTTTTGTTAACGTCTGACTGAATCTGAAGTTTGATGAAAATCCGTACATTGGTTTTTGAGATAGAGCTATTTCGAAAATCGGGGAAAATGCGCACACTTGCGCCATTTATTGGGCGATTAACACCAAAACCTTATCAGAAACAACTTGTGTCAATGTCTAACTGAATCTGAAATTTGATGAAAATCCGTGTATTGAGATAGAGCTATTATGGAAATCATGAAAAATTCAGCATAGCGGTGTCATTTGTTTGGTGATTTATACCAAAACATAATCAGCCCGTATAGTTATCAAGGTATACCTGAATCAGAAGTTTGATAGCTTTCATTCAAGGACGTTGTGCATAATTTACAGGGTAATAACAAAACTACAAATTACAAGTATATAGTTCAAAATATTGAAATCAATTTTAATAAGCTAAATTGTCACATGTCATTAAAGCTTCATTTACTGCACTCCCATATTGACTTTTCCCATATAATATGGGAGCAATTAGCGACGAGCATGGGGAACGATTTCACTAACAAATTTCTACTATGGAGTCTCGTTATCGATCGCAATGGAATGCAGCAATGCTTGCCGATTACCGTTTGTTCATCAAGAGAGAAGATACTGAACATAAATATAAACGGAAAAATAGGTACTAATGTACTCAAATTAATACACTCGAATTTTGTTCAGCTGCGTAAAATGTGTGTAAAATATGTGTCAAATGTGTATAAATAGTGTAAAAGTATATTGCTGGTAAATTTAATATTTATGTATTATTATCTATGCATTACTGTACGATCTCTTAAATTGTGATACATCGTACAAACCTATAAATAGATACCCTCGTTTAAAAAAAAAGTAAAAATTTCTAATATCATTTTTATTTACTCAAGAGTGTATATAATTGGAATATTAGCTTTAACTTTAAGAAAAAAATAAAAAGTCAATTTTTATTTATCAGTGTTATCTATCGTGTCTATGTCGGATCTCTCACATATACAGAGAGTGAAAATCGCAATTGATATATCTAAAAAAACTTGTGCATTATCAATCGTCCTTCCTCTTCATAAGCTCAGCCTGAACTTGAAACAAACAAACCAAATAATTAAAACCATAATTAGTAAATTGGTTTTGAATAGAAAAAAAAATCCATACTAAAACTCTAAAACGCAAAACATAAATACATAATTAGATAAATTCAATTAACATAAAATTTTACTATCTTAAGTGTTTGGGAGCAACAAGTTATTCCAAAAAATAGATATATCAAGAATGCTAACAAATCATATATTTTATAACGCAGTTTTATTTTCATATAGACATTATTTATTTTATTTGTTCCAGTAACACTCCCCAACAGACAATATTGCAATATTCGAGTAACATTTTCAAAATGTTTATTTACCCCGTAGAATGAAGGCTTCTATATTCGCTTATTGCATAAATAAATTTTTCGTATGTAAATTTAATTTAGTTTAAACAATTTTAGCATTTAAATATGAATTAAATTATATATTTCTGCACGTTTAAGAAATTTAAAATGACGGCCCAAATGCCGGCAGCATAAATAATTGCTTTCGGGCGAAATTCGTATTTCTTTATTCACATTACTTCATAACTCGTGATAGAAAATTGCAGTATACACAAATATTTTCTAATGCAATATCTTATTTAGAATGTTAAGGCGTTACTTGCAACGTTTAAGAAATATTCTGTAGCGTGGAGAAATGTACCACTTACAAAAGCAGCTGTTAGTCTATTTATTTTTGTGCATGAATTCTTCGTATGCATATTAAAATTATGAATTTTAGCGCTTCGAAATGTTTTAGTTTATGCATGTTTAAGAATGTTTAATATTTGAGGACGGAACAAATGTGTCATGAATGGAATAAAATTGTTTGAAAACGTAGCTTTATGTATGAATAAATGTATGAGAATAATAACGAAGAGACTAGGAAAATAGCAGTTTTCTGTATAATGTTTTATTATAAATATATGAAAAATAAAGAACAGTTTTGCTATTTAAAATTTATATATTACATGAAAATGTGTCAAGGAATAATGTTAGAAGAAAATGCAGAGAATTTAGCGTTACAGAGAAAATATAAAGCGAAATTCTAAACAAAAACAGAGTTTAAGGGCCAATATCTGAAAATTGGACAATTTGCGTCCACTAAATATAATATTCCATTAATTATTCTAAAACCAAAAACTGAAAAATATATTAAATTGTAACATTTGTTATAACAATTACTAGTGATAAATGGATCTATAAAGATTAACCCTTAATTGCATAGTGATGTAAATTTCCATCACCTTTTTATTTAATTTTTAATACATAAATTAAGTTCTTACAACCACTATATTTATATAGAAATATTAATCCTCTAAAAATTACAAAAATATGCTACTAAATAAAGTTAAAAATATATCTTAAGATTTCTGGTGTCTAATTCTTAATATAAAAATAAAAAACACAATTCTAAAAGAATAATTCATGCAATTAAGGGTTAAACAAAAACTTAATTTGAAGAACAAATAAAAAAAAAACAAAATTTATTTCCTACATTTTTTAAGCCCGAGAATGGACAGATATTAAGTTATTTCATTCAATTATTTCTACATTTAATGTTAAATTTTTTTAACAAATTAGTTAAGCCAATTGAAGATTAAAAAATAAAAATAAAATTCATACAATATGATACTTAAAACATCCTAAAAAATTAGATTCCGTTCAAATGAAACAGAAATAAATCTTAGACTTCTTCCATTTTTAATTGAAAATATTTGTATTGCAGATTTTGTATTATGTTTATGGCAATTGTGCATAAAATGATAAGATGCATGCAAAATACAAAACTTAAAAAAAAGTGTAAGATTTATTTCGATTTCATTTGAACGTAATCGAATTTTTTAGGGTGTTCTACGTATCATATTGTATGAATTTTATTTTTATTTTTTAATCTTCAATTGGGTTAACTAATTTGTTACAAAAATTTAACATTAAATGTAGAACTAATTGAATGAAATAACTTAATATCTGTCCCTTCTCGGGCTTAAACAATGTAGGAAATAAATTTTGTTTTTTTAATTTGTTCTTCAAATTATGTTTTTGTTTAATACGTCAAGTTTTTTAATAACTACTGCACTCAGACGAACGCATTTCAAAATTAATAGAGAATATCATCATCAGGCTTTGATGCATGCGGTATTGCCTCACAATGTGGGACAGCTTACCAATGCGTAATTCAAAATGTTTCACCACTGTAGTAATACAGGTTGCGGTAGTTTGGACAAAAACTTAAAATCTGAACGTAAAAAATCTATAATCAAAACATAAAAAATTAACTTCACTTAAATTTAGATACCCTGTTTCCCACTCAGGAACGCTATGAATGTAAATGTAAATTGTGTCGAATCCTTACTGCTAATATTTAACAATATTATAGCTGTGATACAATAAAAAATAAAAGTTTTACTTAAATTTTTAAACCTTATTCTCTCCCAATGGGTGATGTAAACAAATCAGAAAATTATTACCTAATTTTAACTTGGGGTATAAATAGTTCTCATCTCAGAAAAAAAAATACATTTTAAAATTTAAGTTATGTAATTCCCCCCCTAAGTTCGCTACCTGCGTAAAAATAGTTATCCATTAGAAACTTTTTACTAAAATATAAACTTGACCAAAGCAAAAACTTATTCTGAAAATATCCTTTTTATTTCCACCTTTTTAATTAAAAAAAAAAAAAAAAAAAAAAAAAAAAAAAAAAAAAAAACTAGCTTAATTTAATATTTTAAGTGAAAATCTTTCAACTAAAAAGAAATAAATTATTATTACGGCTTTTGAAATTTTTGCAACAATGAAGTAAAAATGTTACATTTTCTATGAAAAATGTCCGTTGATTTTCAATGAAAAAAGCGAAAATTGGAATTATTAAGAACAATATTTGAATAATGTAAAAAAACAATTGGCCCATGTTTTTCTCTGGGTTATAAGTCACCCATATGCAAAGGTATTTTACATTCGTTTTGACCCTGACGTCAGGCAAACTTTTTTGCAGTTTAAATTTATAATATTATTATAATTAGTAAAGAATAAAAAATGAGTGGCATCAGGGACAAAAAGGTGGGAAGAAAAAATAAAAAAGTTATGATCTCCATAGGCTTTTGCATGTTAAATTAACATCGAGAAGTGACACTGGAAATAAATAAATATTGCGCTGCCGCGCAATACTCAAATGTATAAATAATTAATTTTAAACTTTAAACAAAGTAAATCTTCATTTCAGTCCGTGTAGATTGACCATTATCTCAGTCCATCTAAACACACATTTAGGTTAACAGATATCAGGTGGCACTGGCAAAACTATTTCCATTGCAACAGAAACTAAAGTTCAAACAACCACCATTTATGAAGGAATTTTCTCTTTGTTTCATATTTAGAAATTTTTAGTTTCTGTTCCAAATAGGGATGAGTATTTTTTATAGCTTCATTCCTGTTCCCATATTTAACTCTTTATTTATAAACAAAATGCTTAATGCGACTTTATTTATGTAACATACAAATGTCACATGTCATATTCAATAATTTACATGTGTGCAAAATGATTCAACAAAATGGCTGTGCAGTTTTTAAGACAAAAACATCACCCAGTTCCCCTTATCTCAGTCCCAATTATTAGATACTGATTAGGATGTTAAGAGGCACTTTCTATCAAAAAAGTTTATCCTATGCATGAAATATACATCCTTCAAATCAAAACACTACAGCATTTAAATGAAAAAACATCTATCATAGTATATATTTGAATGTGGTAGTTGCTACATTAATTTAAAAAAATATATTGGAATGAATTGTCCGGTTTTCAGATATTGACCTTTAAAAAGGTAAGCATAAGCTACTTGAAAAATTAGTATTATTGCGTAAATTTCACAGTTCGTTGTTTAAATTATATCGTGTTCAGTTTCTGCAGATATTTTTTTAAAAATATGTTTGAAATATTAGTTGCAACATTCATTATACTTATGTAAATTGTTTTCTATTAAGGTGCCTGTACCCAATATGGACACACTAAGGAAAATTGATTTGTTTCATCCCCGTGTACACGTCATAGGACTTCAAAAATATATGACCACTATCCCTGGATTTTTGACTATCATTATTAAAATTAGCGACCTTGTAATTATTGTGGTTTTATTTTAATGATAAAAACAAAAAATGTTTACAAGAGTCCATATAAGGAACCACCTGTCCCTGTTATGGACATGCATGTCCATATTAGGGACAGGTGGGTCCTTATTGATCTACTACACATGGTGTATGGAAGAGCCACTCTTCCAAGGGATTCCAGAGGAGAGGGGATAAAAGAAATATATCTTAAAGTATTGCAGGGGAGGGGGGGCACAGTAAATATCTTCAGAACATGCACTTTAGAAAGGGGGGGGGATGGTCATTTTCGGTTGTGGCTCTTCGAAGACCCATGAAAAGCACCTCAGTTACTACAAAATATTATGAGGTAATATACTGTCTGCATATAATACTGTTTGCAGAATTTCCATCTGCGATTACTCAGTCCTCACAGGATGGACGAATACAAACTTCTTCATCATGGGCGGTAAGTCCAAACCAAGTTCACCTTTGTTGAGGAAGTCATAAGTTCAACTAATCACTGACAAACCTGTAAAAAGCAGTACTTCCAGTCTTAATTCGTAATGTAATGTGCGGATACTATAATTAAGATTAAAAATAAATATAAAAATTATTTTATTATTAATTAGCTAAATAAAATAACATTAAACAGATATTTTATAAATTTGTGAATCTGAAGATTCACTTGCTGTATTTCCAATGTGGACATAAGGTGCCCATATTTTGAATCGGGCATAGTTTTACTAAATCTTTTAATAAATAAACAAAGAAAAAAAAATTAAGCAATATATGCAATAGCAATCGAAAATATGTTTTATCATCTTTCTAAAACACTGCCTTTTTCAATATTTAAAGCAATTTTACCATATCTAATAAGAATTTAAACTTACCTGTAATTACGATCAGCACACCACAAACAACAAGTTTTCTTCCAAATAGCGAACAGCGCGCTTTTTTCACGTTGCAGACTTAATTATCTTTTCAACTGCTTTCCTTCACGAACATGTAGCGCCATCTCTCTATCAAAATTGTTAATTTTAAAGATATTAGGGGTGTCCATATTGTGTACAAGTACCTTATTAGAAGAAACCACGTGGGCCAGAAATATATAAAATCACATATGAGGTCCAGTAGGTGCGAGGTAAGTGGAATCTTCTTTTTGAAAAACATACACATAAACAAAGGCAAATTTGCAGTAAATGTATGCAAACTAGGTACATTAATAAAAAAGGACTGCAAAATTGGCATCGGATATATAAAGTAGAAAACTATTAAACACAACGAATGCTTCAGTTAACATAAAACTCAGCCTTTAACAGGAGCAGAACCGCACATACATTGAAAAATGTCACAAGAATACTAAAAATCTGAGTAGTCAGAAAGGGAAGAAAAAGAATTCATTGAAACAATATCTAAAGAATGAGAAAGAGTAAAAGAAGTGGATTAAGTAAAAATAGAAAAAACACCATATTAATAAGTATAAAAATACAAATGATTTTTTATCACTGTTTTATAAATATTCAATGTTTATTATAAAAATCCTGCTCTATTAGGTGACAGCAATTCGTGTGATCCCGTCCCCGCAAAAAAATGTTGCAGTACGTTTATTTGATGTAGGCGATGATTATAGAAAAATCGGCGCTTTGATTTACACTACGTAGAATGCGGTAACTAGTAAATTTATTTTAAAAGAAATTGATTCTTTTTTGAGATATAGCTATAGGAAATAAATTAAAGCATTATTTAAACTATCTATTTATGATTTCTAAAAAAGTTTTCTTAAAGTATTATGTTGAAATGTATTATATAAAGTATGTATTATATAAAGTATGTATTATATAAAGTATCATGATTTAATTAATAGTAAATTACAAATTGACAAAAGAGTATTAATTAGAAAAAATATTACACTAATTTTTATTTATATTTTCTAGTTTTATGTTTTTAAATATTTCATTGATGCATTTTCGCAGTCAGTTAGTATCTTTTAGGTAGCTTGATTTGGCGCATAATTCACTGTAAAAAAAAATGATAACGTTCCATGTAAAATCCAGGAACGTTTTGCCTTTTCTCAGGTTTTCAGAATAATTTAGCTCTTTCCTGTGACATTCTGGTTTTCTTATCTGAAACGTTCCTGAACCAAAAGTTGGAAACAGCAAAACGCTGCGGCCGCCATTTATTATTTTTTTGCTATAATCCGTTGCTCGCGCGCAAGTGTCGAAAAAGAATTCCTGAAATGAATGTAAAAAAATCAATATGGAATGCAAATAAATCAATAGACGAGATAATCCTTTACGTCTCTATTGTCAAGACAATTCAGATGAAAATACAATACCTCCGTGACATCGCTAAGAGATTATATCTCGTACTTGTCTGTGGAATGTTTAAGGAGCAGACCGTGTAAAAAAATACACCTATTATTTGGATCTCCATTAACCAGGGGGCCATCAAACATGATTCTCACCGATTTTGATTAATTTAAAGTATGTTTTAGAGTTCTTATCTCTAATTATTCTTGTGAAAGGATTTCTTCAAATGGGACTTAGATTTTCAGAAATTAGATGCCGAGGTTTAGCATACGTTTCAAATACCCATTAGTTTGCAGCTCTCAACGTGTCTTTCGTGGTGTGGACGCAGAAAGCTCGCACGCCACCCGTACGGCCCGAGTTCGATGCTACCTCTGGACTTTTTTTTTTTCTTTTTTAATTAATTTTATATTTTAACACTTTATTACAATTTGATTTAAATTTGATATATATTTGACACTTTGAATTGCTGCAAATTTGAATTTCTTTTTATTTTCGGAAAAAATATACAATTACGTTTAGGTTTTTTTTTTTCATGAAAATTTATATGTATTTTATCTAACTTGTAAACTAACATAATTACTAACGAAAATCCAAAATATTTTATGTCTAGATTTTTTTTCTAATTATTATTTACATTTATATATTTTAAGCAAAGTTCAGAAACAATATATCATATATATATTTACTTTATTGAATTTTAACTGAAAATTTATTTTTTCGTGTAAATTATAAATAATAATTTTGATGTCAATTTCAAAATATTTTTTCATTCTAACAAATAATGATAATAAAGCGAAAATTGTCAACTGGAAATGTAAAAATGGTCTGCGGATCCCGCATGCTGTGAAATGTCAGTAATGTTTTGCTGTCAACAGAAATATTCCTGGTATTTCGCAGGAAACTTACTGGCATTTCTGTAGAAAGTTTTTAACATATACAGTAAAGTTCCAGTCATTTTCAAGAAATGTTTCTTGGAAATAATGGGCAACTGAGCTGCCCATTTTTTCCCAGGAACGTTGCGGAATTTTTTTTACAGTGTTTACTCTATTGTTGTCTCTCTTACATATTTGCAACACCAAAGAAAATTTAGCGATTAAACACCTACACTTGGAAAACCGAAAAATAGCTAAAAATTAATTAAATAAATTATTAAATTCTCAAAATATTAAAATGTTTCCTGGTCACCGCAATGTGTATGTTTATATCTTGCTTTATAGGAAGTGAGTGAAAAAAAACAATGACAAATTCCATTTTAAATACATAAACTAAGTTAAGTTAAATTGAAAAGCGTAAAAAATAGCTAAAAAGGAGAAAGGGAAATGAAAATAAATTACTTTCATTCCTAGTTTATATGTTATAAATTAAAAGAACTAATACTTAATCCTTAAATGCGCGATTTTTTTTTTCGAAAAAATTACATATGATTCTCTGAAAAGTTTATTACCAGGAAAAATAATGTATAAAATCAGAGATACATTTTTTATATAATACGTCAATCTTTTCTTCTGTTGCACATCTGCAATACAAGTAAAAACTACTGACGTGTGGCTGTTTTTAGCTAAAATATTGCGCATTAGTAAATATCTTAATAAGTATATGTCTCCAAATACCTTATTTTATATAATTATTTATTTTATGAAACTTAACCAGGGGCCGCAGCATATAGGACAAATTTTATTGTTCTTACCAGTATCTTTGATCAATAATCCTCATGATATATTCCTATACATTATTACATATCTTATAAAAATGTGTCTTGAAGATCGTTGATAAAAGATTCTGGTAGGAACAATAAAATTGTCCTAAATGCTGCGACCCCTGAACTTAACCTTTAAGTCTTTAATTCTCATGATAGAATACGTTCCAAAAATTACGCAGTTCAGAGAATCTGACTTTATGCAGAAATTTATAATGGTTAATTTCGATTTATTTTAAATACGGAATGTCAGTTATTAATTATAGCAAATATTGCTATTTTAATTTTCTGGTGTGAATTAAGTATATACGAATAAAACAATGTATTAAATTCAAAACACTGTTGTTTGCATATATGCAAAGCTGTGCACTGAAGGGTTAAATATTTCTGTAATAAAAATAGGGAACAGAAAACATGAACTAAAGATTTTTATTTGTGTAGCAAACATTATAAATGCGAGCGTATCAAAATAAATGTTCTTCTAGCATGTTTGCCTGTTGAAAAATTTTTTTATGATAATAACGTTTACTTGAGAATTGATAGCCTTCGATAAATCGTTAATTCCTAATAATTCCCCATTGTTTATTTAATATTACACAGAAAGAAACTACTCGGTAACGATTACGAAAATTACAGGAAGGAAATGAAATGTTTGCATCGGAAGTGCTTCTTTTAACTCACAGACATCTGCTAGCTTCTGGTGGTAAGGATAATGGTAATGCTTTATGGAACTGTGAATAAGACTTAACTAATTATATTATGCATAAAATGCAGGTAATATAACTCCAGAAAAACGCTGGATACGTATTTACACATGAATAATTAATGCTGTAATTCATGTGTAAATACGTATGCAGCGTTTTTCTGGAGCTACTCTCATAGCATGCATGGTCACAGTGTCGTCATTGTGACGTCACTGTAAGTCACTGTGGTCACATCACATTGGTGACCGAAATCCCAAAACCCAGTGATGTCACAATGGGGCCGAAATGTGAATTTCCTAGAAAACTTTAAAAAATTCAAAAATTCTTTAAAACATGTTATTTACCATAAAAAACATTTTTCTGGCAATTAAAAAATTGTGACGTCATTGTTATGTCACTGCATGTAACGCACGTCACGTCACATATGTGACAAAAAAACACCATATTGTATAGTCACAGTGTGAATTACAAAAATCTTTGAAAATCAAGAGAAATATTTTAAACAGTATATAGTGCAGTCATAGTGCATTTGGGAGCTTGGATCGGATTAATTTTGTACTGTACTTTATTATAAATAAAGTCACCTTTATACTTTCTATTATATTTTCCTTTTCTGTTAATGTTTAACTAGTTTAAGTGACTCTTTTAAAATAAATGCTGTTATTTGTTTCTGATTTTTTGAATAAATTTAGCAATTTTTGGATATATAATAAAATATCCAAAATATATGTAAAACGCAAAACATATTTATTCATATTTTCATTTTTTCCAGAAATTTCTTTGAAAAAATTAGTTATTTTGCAAGCTGTTTGATTCTACAGGAAATTATAGAAAAAAAATAAATGATTATAAAGAAAAACCTTTCTTTACCCGATAAACTTTTTTTTATTTTTTAGGAACATATTTTCTATTTATTACATGTGATACAAACTATAACTTATTTTTTTAAAGGCTTTGCCTCATTGTCCATTAAACTGATTTTATATACGCTAAAAAAATTATATAATGTTTTATTTCATATTCCCTAAGTATGACTAATATCATTTTTATAACTTACAAAAAAGAAACTTTACAACCCATTTTATCTTCAATTATTTTGAAACTGATTGAGAGTAAAAATGAAATGCACACAAAAAAACTATGCATTTAACTTGCAAATCTACGGGGACAAATAAAATAAAAAATCTGCTCCGAAATTATCGCCTGCGCCACTAGAAGAGGAAACATAGGGTATTTACTCTTTGAAATAGAGGTGGCAGCTGGAGAATAGTAGCCTGTGATATGAATGTCTACAGTTGGGGTGTAATTTTATAATTTTACAAAATTTATACAGGATTGCGGCCAGGAGATATTTTACATAAAGTATCGGTCCGAAAAATTACAATGCCAGTGGTGTTAGTTAATATAAGCTCGCCAATGTCATTGTACAGGATACGGACATAGTTCATTGAAAAACTTTCCCTATTATCAAAATGGAGTAACAGAGGAATATTTAGAATATCGATACGACGAATATAGAAATAGGTCGATAAGAAATAGGTAAGAAAAACTGAATTTCTTGCTTTCTTTTATAACGATTTTAGTTAATTTCATATTAAAACGTGTTATAAAAGAAATAAATGTCATCAATTTCACTTTTACCAGTTCAATAAACTTAATAAATTCAATAAATTTCATATTTATTTTGTTGAACTAAATCAAAATATGTCAACGATTTTAATCAGAGGTTAATATCATTCATTTAAATTGCATTTTAATCACATTTTTTTTCCTTTTTAAAACTATCTGGATAATATCACATTTTCGAAACACAATTTTGTGTTAGAAAAATTGATAGTATTATGAGAAGTTCGTAATTTTTTGTTTATTGCAAACATAAAAAAAAACCTTATAGCCAATATTTTTTTTAACTTAATGTTTGTTTTTATATGCTTAATATGATGTATTCGAACATCCCACTAAGTTCAACTTTAAATAGAGCTTAAAATAATTCTTGGATTTACTAGGTTGAACAAAAAGTTCTAGGAAATTTGTGAACGTTTCGTTGTTATACGCAAATTAACAACAAAAGTAACAGGGACTATTTATTATTCAAAGTAGAGATCATCATCGTCCATGACTTTCTGCCATCGTTCTGTCAGCTTGCAGATTTACTGGAAGTATCATGGCGGCTCCTTGGAATCCAGAAACTCTTGACATGCTTCTTCAACTTCATTAAAGGATTCAAATCGACTTTCAGAATCGTTAGATCTTTTCTCCTATAATTCCGGATCAACAGACGCAAACCATACTGTTCAGTAGGCATTTTGGAGCCGAAATTCCTGAACTCCTATAGATATACCACTAGTACTCCTATCTACGTATAAATTCTTGTAACTATTAGATTACAAATTTCCGAGAATTTTTTGCTCAACCTAATAGAACGATTTAAAATTTACGCGCATAACATTTTATAATGTATATGACAAAATTTTAGTCATATGACTTATATATGTTACAGGTGTAAGGCTTTTATGAAGAATATCACATAATAAAACGTATGAATATTATATAGGATAGGTGTGCAATTAATGGACACCCTTCCAGTAATGGACACCCTTGAATGTTTTTAGTTTATAAAAAATAATAAGAAAAGATTTAGCTTTTATTATTTTTTATAACTCCCTGTTTTATAATCTGTGTTATTGTTTACACTCTTAATCAAAGCAATCAGGAAACAGAAAATCGTGTTTCGAAATTCCACTGCTTTTCAGTGAAAATCTTAATGAACATGTTAAGAGCGTAATTTACTTAATAAATTTATATATTCTTTATTTTGTTGCAAGACTTCCAAGTTTCTGTTTTGGTAGTAATAGAAAACTTTGAATATTATATACTAATGCCCATTTAGAAATTTCATTTATTTTTAAGATTTTAAGATCCGTATCAATTACTGGAACGCTTACTCAATTTCCAGTAATGGACATCCCACATGAACATTTCTAAAAATGCAGATTCAGTAATGTTCACGGTACATAAAAATCTTTTGACTTATTTAATACGTATGGAATATGGAATGGTCGCCAGAATGTAATAACAGCATTTTTCTTTTATATAAATAGCTGTTTTTAATTAATTTTGTGCTTAGTAAAATTTTCAATATTTTAATGAAATTATTTTTTTATAACTCAGCTTTGCATATTTTATAATCTGACAATCTGTAAAATAAATCAGGAATCAGAGAATTTTGTTTAAGGGCATAGGGAAAAGAGGGGTCCATAGGGCTAGATCACTCTCAATTAAAAAAAAAAAAAGGTATAAAAGTTATTAAAAATAAATCTGTTATTTCCTGCCATTAAATGTTTCTTAATCATCTCTGACCAAGATAAAAAAAACCTAATATAAGAAATTAAATTTATATTTATATTTATAGCAGTAGTGAAGCTAGTCACTACTGCTATCTGCAGTTCAGTGGCCTCAAACCCCAGTTCTGCACTTTTATTTTGAGATTAATTTATTTAATATGTAGAGCATTCAACCTGCGGAGCTATTTCTTTCATAATTCTCACATATATTTTATTAATTATTGATATCCTCACTGTTAAATTTATTTAAAAAAAAACTATTTTGTTTCATTAGTGTGCGTTCATTAAATACTGGTTCTAAATACAGTCATAAAAACAATTATATGTACTACTTTTTGTGAGGTGTTCATTACTAGAACACAGAGAGTCCAATACTGGAAGTGAGCGTGTCCATTACTGGAACAGAGGATGACCGTTACCGGAATTTTGGGTGTTTTGATATAATTTTGTTATTTACAATAAAATTTTTGATTAATATTGGGAAATGAGACTATGAGAATAGTTAAATATTATTGATGGATTAATATAATACTGAAAAAATCTGGAATATAATAATTATAACTATTAATTAAAAAATAGTTTTTAAAGAAATTTCTTAAGGATGTCCATTAACGGCATATCTACCCTATATGAGATGTACAACATATATGAAACCTATACAGTAGATATATATATATATAACCATTAATTAAACATTACCGACCATCATCAAAAACTGCAATATTGTGAAATGACAATAAAAATGGATACCACAAACCTATAATATAGAACTGTATGTATAATGTAAAGTGCCTTATACATAATTACAAGAATTAATATGGAAGAAAAAAAAGAAGAATATGGATACCGAAAAGATTGAAAAACTTATATATTGAATTACGTTTTCAAGAGTACAGAATTCAATGATATAAGCAAATCGGTTGTTTTCTGTGAGAAAAAAGCTAAAAGCTGAAACTTTTTTTCTCCTGTACTCAAACAACCTATATGATAAAAAGAATAGTTTCAAGATGAAAACAGAACATTATCAAATGGCATGAAATGGAAAAAACAATACAACCCTTTAAATATTTAATTTATAGCATAAAAAATAGAAATATTACACAACATACCTAAAAGAAACCCAATTGATTTTCAAAATATCCTCCTGCACATGGTATCCAAGCATGATCAGATTAAGGTGAATAAAACAGTTAAGTTAACACAGAAATTAAAACTAATATATATATATATATATATATATATATATATATATATATATATACGTATATAAGTTTAACTACGACTGTGGCAAAATTGCAACTTAAAGCTTGTAGTAATCATACATGCACAGACCACAATATTAAGGAAGTATGAAAGCGTAATGCCAGAAGTTGTTGCATCGCCTTCATTTATACTGAAGATTTTCAGCTGAAATCAGTATGTTACAAATATTATACGCATAAACTGCACCTGGTTTTCTCAAAAGATAATTCTATATTAACTTTAACAGAATGATTTTAATTGGTAATTTAATCAAAAGAATTTTAATTTTCCTGACTGAAGGAAAATTATTTAGATCAGAAATTAAACCAGAGTCCCTTGACGTATGCTGACAATGCTGTCCAAACTGAGCTATCCCGGTCAAATTTTCGGACGCAATCCACCCAGGGAACTATTATTATATACTCATACAAGTAGTATATGTTATTCATACAAGTAGTATGAAAAATAATTAAAGTATTATTGTATATGGTTTTATAATAATGATAAATATAGATTAACATTCACGGGAGGAATTGTGTCCGTCAGATTTATACAGGGTAGCTGAGTTGACAGAGCATTGGCAGATTTCGCCAAAGGCCCCTAGTTCGAATCCTGACCCGGACACTTTTTCATTCAGTTGGAAAAACTACAACAAAAGATAATTTTGCTTGAAAATCAGCATTATTTGTCAGAAATATTGGCAATCTGTACAGATTTACATATGTGCTGATGCCTTTGGATGTTAAAGTGAGTAAAAGCTCAGAGAGTGCAAAATATTCAAAGACAAAAAAGTTTCAATAAGCTACTAGAAAATGCGAGAAATAAAAAAGCTTTTTTCTTTCTTTTCGCCTGGCTCACCACTGCAACAGAAAATAGTCCCTATGTGTCAGTTATAAGCAAAATTAATGCTGTGCAATTTTCAGCATGTAAGGGGAATATGTATAAATATTTTTAAAAGGGAATGTTCAAGAAATATTGAAAAGAACACAAACTGTTACAGCTGTAAGGCATGTGAGGGAAATTGAATTTTTAACTTTAATTTTGAAGAAAGTCTCTATACTATATGTGGCTATTTATACTTATTATACAGTATTTGTTCATAAATTGTGAGTGTACGATTTTGGGACTCTAAGACAATTCTAACAGAAAGATGACATGCTGTAATTATAATTTCAGACGATCATGTTTCTTTTAAATTGTTAGAGAATCGTCAAGAAATCATCACTAAATTATCAGTGTTAATGAAAATTTCGTTACAAATGACACATATTTCACAAATCGGCCACAATGTGCCTTCAAAGAATTGTAACTTTCGTCCCATGTACGTCACAATGTTATTGCCTAAATAGTCACAAATGACATATTTTTCACAAATTCGTCACACCGTGACTTCACAAAGTGACATCACAAACGGGCTCTAAATCAGCCATAACGACTTCACATTCCAGTAACTATGACTTCACATCGACGTCACATTCACTGTCACAAAGTCACAGTGTGACTTCACAACGACGTCGACGTGACGACACTATGCCTTACGGGTATATTCCTGTGTTTTATGAATATAACGTGCAACGCCTCTTGAAGTTTCCATTAACTGTGATTTATGCTGCGTAGGCGATTCACATACCAGATGAGATGTTATAGTCTCTATGTTTCTTGATAAATTATATGTCTGCCAGGTCTTTTGGGATCGTTCAGTTGGTAGAGCATTCGCGGCTTCAGTCAAAAGTACTTGGTTCGAATCCTGGTAGGATATCATTTTCGGCCAGTTTGGAAAATTTACAACTTCGATTATGTTATAATTTCGTAAACATTCTTGCTAGATTAAGTAACATTTTTCGTTTTTACATTGTAGTAGTATATGAAACAGAATATATTGCGTTATGCATACTAAATCACATTTTAATGTCATATTTTAAATTTAATTGCATAAAATAAAGTAAAAACATAAGTAAATTCTTGACCATACAGTACTGATGTAAAATACATAAACTTAAAATACAACACTCTTCAGACATTTAACATACAGAAATTTAAAATACAGCATTGTAAAGAAATTTAACAATAGAATTTCACAAAATTATTTGGAAAATTAACATATACAGAATTGTTGGCATTCTAACATACGCAAAATTTAACATTGTGTACATTTTTTTACATTTTAACATACATTTGACAGTTTAATAACATTTTAGTATTCTCACAATTGTTACTATTTTAGCACACACAACAATTTAACCTTGCCGAAACCGTTTATAAATCTCTCAACTTTTTTTCTAAATGTAACATACATAAATTTAAAATAAAACATTGTTGAGACAATTAACATAACTTTTTTGATAAATTTACAAATTTTATTCATAGTTTAGATTTTATTTTAAGAAATGTATTTCTCAAGGTAAATTTTAAACTTCCACACAACAGCAAAAAACATAGCTTTAAATTAACAAGTAATCTTAAACATTTTCTTAAGAATTATTTTTACATTTTAAAGACCAAATATTTGAATTCTGCATTTTCATTATCACACACGTAAATATACTTTCGAAACTGATGTTAATCGATTGAAACAAACACTCTTGACTAATTTTCTACAGTGTTTACCTTAGGCAAAGAGTGAATTTACATTGTACTTCATTTACATTATTAGCAAATATATTAATTATAAAAATGTCTTTATTTACTTAGGCATACGCATGGCGAATTTTCATAAACATTTCAAGTGTGATTAAAGATAAATATAATAGTAGAGGAAACACGTATTGCATTTTTGGAGTGTTTGTTTCTGCATTGCGTCAATAAGATACATACATTTTTTGTGTCACTTTTTAAAGTAACAGTTTTTTTGTGATCGATTGAGAAAGTGGACATTGTAATAATACCTCCTTTGTATTTTGAATTGAATTATTTAATACTTTTTTAAACTTCCAGTGGATGAACTGTCGCATATTTTACGACATTTTTACAAAAATGTAATGATTTTTTTTTTTTTTTTTTTTTTTTTTTAAACAAAAAATGGCACCGAAATGAAAAGGAAACGAGATGGAATCCGTCGAATTTCGAAGAAAAAAAGATTTTTAAAAAGGAATTGTTACACTGAATTTATAATATATCTAATAAATAACTTACAATGAAAAACAAATTATCTTTATATTGATTAGTCTAATTCTTAAAACAAATATTATTTTTAAACTACAGTTAACACAATACCATTTTCATAAATTTCAACTGTTTAATTATTGAAAATTTTAAATGTATCAGTATTCGTAATCAAGGTAAGTAATCCCGATGAAGTTATTAATTGAGGCTATTTGGCTTGGTATTACGAAGTGAAAAGTCACCAAAAAATGATTTTAGTTTGGTACTATCAAATATTTTCCCCGGTGAAAAGTAAACCTAACGGCCTTTTCACCATCGAAAAATGTACGTACGCACTTCTCAGAACCATATTATTTATTTAAAATATATTTTAACGCGCAATACGTTGTTAAAATATTTATTTTCAAACTTGAAGTCACGTTTCTCACCTACATTTTCGCATGCAGACATTCGTGATTTAGATTTGAAATTTGAATCTGAGAACCAGCGAGAAAAAGATCTTGAAATACATGTCTATTAAATACAGCCGTAGTAAAAATTTATTTAAAAAAAAGTGTGCGTGTCTATGGGATTGGGGGGGGGGGTGTACCTATCTTTAAAATATGACCTCATTTTCCCTCACTAATGTATTTTGCCTAGCACATCAAACTCAATATCAGCGGAATGAAAAGTATTGAATTGAAACGGCATTATGAGGAAAAATGCGTGCTTTTTAAAGCGCAGCGTCATTTCTGTTCAAATGTAAAAAAAAAAAAAAAAAAAAAATGAATTGTAATGAGAAAATGGCATCAATAGCGATTTAATAAATAAAGATAAGTAAACCCCATTATTTCTCTTTTCTATACAACAAAGATACTAATCTAATTGCTACTATTTTGAAGAAATTTCGTAAAAGAATTTTAAATTTAAATTAAAATATAAAAATGGGCATATTCTAAAAAACAGCTAGCTCAATTACTTCATATTATACAAAAATGCACACCTATAAAGATCAACTAATTTTGTTTCTAAGAAAAAAAATATCTGTTAGATTTTATTAGAATTTCTCAGTCTTTCTAAAAAATATATATTAAATTAAATTATCTGATATACGAAAATAATTAGACGTAATATTTTAGAAAAAAAGTTCACACACGATACAAAATGTACTACAAAAATATTTGATCTGCAGTTAGAGCATCAACAGTTGTTATTTTTAAATTACTTCCCTTCCAACACTTATATCTTACAGAAAATAAAGTTTTTAAATTTTAGAAAGCAAATTAATTGATTTTTTTTTAAATATACATTTATGTATACTATGGAGTAACTCTATGGAGAGAAAAAAATATATAAATAATGTATGACAAATTGGCATAACAATAGCGAAATTTGTAAAACTGACATTAAAAACTACAGAATCTGTACTTTTTGGGGTCCCGTACTTAAAAATAAAAAAATGAAACCACTATAAGATAACTCCTGTGTCTGTCTGTCCGTCTATCACAGCCATTTTTCTCGTGAACTTAAGAACGTGAAAGTTCAAATTGGGGGAAATATTAAAGACTACTGACCCACATATTTACAGATAATTAAACATTTACAAATATATTTAGGAAAAATGTAGAGATGCTAATTAAGTTACTTGAAAAAAAAATATTTTCTTCGTATATCGTGTGGGGTATCGTGTGAAAGCTTTCATAACGCTGAACTAAGAAATACATTTGTTTTAATTTTAGGTATTATATTTCAGAGATATCGTCGGAAATGTAGTGCAAATTTATTGTCCCCCTCCCCATCTATTTCCGAATCTACTGAAACTAAAATTATGAAAAAATTAGAGGTAGTAGACGTTAAGTTAAACCTTGCAGGAAAATGCAGCGTTTACTCTAGGTAACATAATTTTTGAGAAAAACACATTTTCCGTTACACACAAATTTCGATTTGCAGGCATTCAGCAAAGGTGTTGAGAAATACTTGAGGTACCTTTCCTAGCAGAAGTATAAAAGCATTGTTTATAATGATTTTTGAAAGAAATAGTCGGTAATTAGTCGAAATATTAACTTTTAAAGAAACGGGCGGTTTGGACATACATAATGACAGGGGCGGCGTACGAGAGTGTGAGCTAATAGTAGGAATTGAAAAAAAATCTATCAGATGCGGCAATACTGGTGCCTAGTGACATACATCCGCTAACAGCGCAAGAGCGCAAGGAGTTAAATATGAACTACTTTTATTGTCAATACAGAATTAAGTTTATCATAAACTGATTATGATAAGATAAAAAAAGAATTATACAGAATAACAATACTTGACAGTATTTAGGTTTCATATTACTTTAAACTTTTCTGGTATACCCATTCATACTTTTCTAGTATTTACATCTATACCCAACACTACGTTGTATATTTTTTTACAGAGTTTAAATATTCTTTTAGCAATGATTTTTTTAATAATGCAGTTAATAATTCATATATTTTTTGTACGGAACCCTATGAGCGCGAGTAATACTCGCACTTGACCGTTTATTTATTGATATTTTTACTTTTAAATCTCTCAAATGAACAAAATACATACTGCAGATCGTATGTTATTGCCAGTTAGTTGTCTAAGAAAATTATTGAATGTCAGAATCGCCGACTATTATTCAGTTGGTAGACAGTTGGAGCTTGAATCCGGAGTTCCTGGTTTTACCTAAATATTTAAACTGCAGTGTTGTGATAAAAATAATAAAATGTAGCTAATATTATTTAATATTATTGATATAGCTATAAAAGTACTTATTTAATGTTTATATTATTACGCAATTATAAACTAATAAATATTCAAAAAAGAAGTTTTTTAGATCCTTTTTAAATTTGCTCTTCAATAGATTTCTTTCTTAAATATAACTTTAACTACGCAACTATATAGGAAACAATTTAATTTTTTTTTAACCAGTACAAACAAAACTCTTCATACATTGTTATAAATTAAACGAGTATGATACAACTAGTCAAATACCGATAACAAATATAGCAATTATATTTTTGTAACAAAAAACAATAACTCAGTCATTATTTGTTTTCTTTAGATTTTAAAAAACTGATTTTAAAACTTTTCACAACAGGCTCTTCAGTGCATTGTAAAAAAAAAACATATTTAAAAAGATATCCTTTATTTATAACGCAAGTCTTTATTAATGAAGTCCTTTGTATTCTAAACACCACTTACACCATCGATTTAGGTCATTAAAGAAGTAATTTAAAAAGAAAATGGATAAGAAAATGGATTTATTTACACTCATTTGTTCAAGGAATCAAATCGTGACTTTTATTTCAATGAAACAAATTTAAAATTATAAAATTAAGGGTATTGTTATAGTTTAAAAGACAATTTTATTTGTTTCTCTTGAGAATGTTTTTCTCTTTTAAGTGTTTAAATTAATTCCTATTTTAGATATGACTGTAAAAGTTAAAATATTGAGTCATTGCAAAAGTTCGTGCCCGATTTCTTATATGGCAGTAGGGGTTTGTGCATATATAAAGTTATCACTTTAGGGGGGAGGGGGGGGTCTGGCATTTGATATCGTAAGATATCTCTGAGGGGGTTGCTTTTTGATATCGTTATCATTTTTGATCCAATCAATCTTTTCTTTGTTGAGTAAATTTATATTCAAATAGTCTATGAATTTTTATTTATTATTATTCTTATATGTTTTTTATGAAAATACAAAGCTATTGTTAAAGCCATTAAATGTTTACTATAAAATCATTTCCTTCCGAAATTTGCAATGCCTCAACTTCTGGAATTTCTGTTCTTCTACCATGTGCGCATATAATTCGCTATGAGAGAAACCAGGAGCATAATATGTTGGAAATGATACTTGCGTTTACCAGTAAAGAAAGATAAAAAAAAAAAAAAAAAAAAAAAAAAAAAAAAAAAAACTAGAGAACAGGAATTTTGCTTTTTCAGAATTTAGTGTCCCCCCGGCATTTCCGGCATTTCCATTACTTCATTTTCTTCTGATGGACTGATCGCTTCTATTATTATGAAACAGCCATTATAAATGAAGTGTTAGGTGAAGATGAAAAAGCAGCCGTAAAAAGTTAGAACTCTGATCTTTTGGTCAGAATGGGGGAAAAATGGCTACAATTTTTTTTTTTTTTTTTTTTTTTTTTTTTTTTACGGCTGCTCTTTCATCTTCACCTAACACTTCATTTATAATGGCTGTTTTATAATAATAGAAGCCACTAGTTCATCAGAAGAAAAGAACTCGGTTAAGTGGGACTGTACTGCAGTACAAAACATATTTCAATTTTAAGACTTAAAGCACATGTTTTATTTTATGTAAAATGACGTCATTCGCATCCGCTTAAGCATTCCACATTTACGATCTACTCTTAAACATCTACAGTAAAGCATGCATAGCACATCACTATCGCGAGATAATGCACAAATGCAGCAGAAAGATTCCGTCATTCAAGAAAATCGAAAAAAAACGGCTATTTAACGATTCATTGATACTTACAATTAAATGTAGTATATAATAGCTCCATTGTTTTAACAGAAATCATTCGTTTATATTTTCTTTTTAAAATAGCACGTATTTTAATTACATTTTCTTTCGGTTGTTACGAGAAAATGGCAACAAACATATATAATTACTATTTTTAAACTATTTTTCCTTTACTTTCTACAGAAATGGAATACTTCCGTTTCCAATATTAAGCAAATGGCTCCAAAAACAACAAGAAAATTAATATCTCAAAAATAAATGGAGATACAGTTTTCAAACAAAATGCATTTAAAAGAACTTTTTTTCCCCAATACGACGGTATAAAAATTGAAAATGTGCGATGCTTAGAAGTTAAAAAAAATTGCTAAAGAGTATTTAATCGTAGTGCTTTGTTTTACGGCTAGCTTCTGTAAGGTAACGTTATTTTTTGACACACAATAAGCTTGGAGAAAGAAATAGCATACCGTACCGGAGGCTAATAATGTTTTCAACTCTTTTGTTGATAGGCTCTGCTTTTACCCTCCCCGGGCAGGGGGCAAGCGCAAGAAGACAATATCACTTTTGAATGCATTATGTAACAATAAGCTGTTATTAGATAATTCTAAATAGTAACTACCTCTTTTAGATGTTATTTTACATAAATTTATTTCATATATCTAGACACAGGGCAGTGTGTCAGCCAAGTTCGCCTGACATAGCCGTGTGTTATTTACACGAACCATTTCGAGCTGTTTTCGTCAAATTTCAATGCTCTACTACTGAAAATCGATGAGACCTACGTACTTGTTATACGAAATGTGTAGTAAGGCCACCCTAATTACCTAAAATCCAAAATTTTATAAATAACGCATAATTAGTTTCCGAGATAATGACATTTGAAAATGTCTGATAATCGATAATTTTACCACTGACTGACTGGTTGACTGACTGACTGACTCACTCATCAAAAAGCAGCTACAGACTTCAAATTTGGTGCGAAGTTTGTTTACACGATAAAACTAAGCAAAAAAATAAAAAAATTGTGAAAATCGATGAATTACCCACCTGGAGGTGCCCATTTTTACTTTAACATTACGTCTATTAGGCGAAATTTTAATTTGCCGTAGGAGGGGACCCTGTTCTGTCGCCAAATACCGCCAAGTTTCTCGCCAACATGGTCGACAAGTTTGGCGACCAAAATTAGTCACCAAAAGTGACGCCACCTTGGCGATATCGCTAATATTTCGCCAAATTCCCATAGACTTCTATTGTAAACCTATCTACTTACTGGGGGTTTATCTGGGTTTATTTGCTTACAGAAAATCAACAAATTGAGATATTCTGTCCGTCACAGAGCCCGTTCTCAGAAACTATACATATTGGATACTTGAAATTTTGCATACTTATAGCTGAACACCACACATCATACGACAAATCATAAAATTTTGATAAAGTCGTACATTTAACCCTTTGGCTCAAACATGTGTATTTTAAACAATTCTTTCTAAGTGAGCACCTAATTAGATTGGAGGCGTGAAATTTTACAGATTTATAGCTGAACACTTCACATCAAACGACAAATCATAAAATTTTGAAAAAGTCGTACATTTAACCCTTTGAACTCCCACATGTGTATTTAAAAAAATACTTTATAAGTGAGCCCTAATTAGGTTGGAGGCGTGAAATTTTGAATACTTATAGCTCAACACCTCACATCAAATGACAAACCATAACAGTTTGAAAAAGTTGTAAATTTAACCCTTTGGGGTCTCACATGTGTATTTTAAACAATCCTTTCTAAGTGAGCTCCTAATTGGGTTGGAGGCGTAAAATTGTACATACTTATAGCTGAACACCGCACATCAAACGAAAATCTATAAAATTTTGAAAAAGTCGTACATTCAACCCTTTGGGCTCCCACATGTGTATTTTAAACAATTCTTTCTAAGTGAGCCCCTAATTAGGTTGGAGGCGTGAAATTTTGCATACTTATAGCTAAGCACCTCACATCAAACAAGAAATCATAAAATTTTGAAAAAGTCGTGCATTTAACCCTTTGGGATCTCACATGTGTATTTTAAATAATATTTTCTAAGTGAGCCCTAATTATGTTGGAGGCGTGAAAATTTGCATACTTATAGCTGAACACACATCAAATGACAAATCATAAAATTTTGAAAAAGTTGTACATTTAACCCTTTGGGCTTCCACATGCGTATTTTAAGCAATTCTTTCTAACTGAGCCCGTTATTAAATTGCAGATTTGAAATTTTGCATACTTATAGCAGAACACCTGAGGCCAGGTTACAAATCATAAAATCTTGAAAAAGTCTTACGCTTAACCCTCTGGGCTTCCACATATGTATTTTAAGCAATTCTTTCTAAGGAAGCCCCTAATTAAGTTGGATACATGACTTTTTGCATACGTATAGCTGAGTACCTCAGACCACACGACAAATCATAAAATTTTCAAAAAGTCATATATTATTTACTCCTCCGGGCTCAAACTTGTGTATTTTAAGTAATTTTTCTAACCTCCGCCCTTTTCACCCGGGGAGCACTTTTCCAACTTTTGCCGACACCCCTTTGACCATTCTTTCATATTATGCACCATAGCCTTATATATTTTAGTTTCACTTTTTACCGCCAGGGGCGCCTACTTATCTCGGGTGCCATGGGCTCAATCCCCTCTTCTAATATATCTACGGATAGTATGAAAAACGGAGTTTTGTTCGGATAGAGGTTTGTTTAAAATAGAGTGCGCCCCTGGTTGCGAAATGTGGAACTAACAGATTTTTCAAAAGGATAAAGTGTTTTGAAAGGAAAATTAAACGAAACCCTCTGTGCGATATGTGATCACACTTACCCACTTTTTATTTTCAAAATCATCAGAGAAAAGGATATTTAATTAATTAAATTTGAAAATCTAGGGAGAGGCAAAGTCCTTCCTCTGCACTGCCGGCACCCATAGATGAATGATACATAGTGTGGCATAAGCACATAACTTTATTTTTCACTTTCAGTACAAAACAGCAGGGCCAGCTATAGGATATTTAATTGGAAAATTTAATATAGGAACTTAATAGGAATTGTTGTTTCAGAAACAATAAAAATTTCGAATCAATACATTTCGTTTCAAAACATGCATTCAATGTAGCAGTATTAAAATATAGATTTCAGCCGCAAATTGACAGTCAAATAGTTCGTTGTAGGAAATTTAAATTAAAATTGAATGTTGCTTGGTGGATAAAATAGTCACATGTAAACACATTTAAAGCATTAAGTAAAGTGTCTAAATATATTGTAACTTTACAAAAAGTAATGATATCTAACAAAAACATAGCTGTGAAAAAAAGACAGCCAAGTTCTGTAAAGACAGTGGCAAGAAAAGAAGTGATATCTAAGTGGGTGCCAAGTTCAAATAAAATTCACTCAAACTTACCTACAGAAGTATTAGAGCATTTTTTAAATTGTTTAGAAATAAAAATTATTGATAGCATATTAATAATAAATCTAGAACTTGGCAAGTTTTTGATAAATGTTATGCCTGTCAATTTCATGTCTTAATAAAATGATGATGTTAATATTAACAACAATGTCATTATAAAAAAATTAATATATAGTTACTATTATAAACAAATGACTCATGTTAAAGATTTGATAAACCAATAAATACACAGATACACTGCCGCTCGTCTTTGGTTATCACTCTAGCACCCACCCTCCAGAAACCTCAATGCAAACATACTAAAAGGCCTGAGAAAGAGACAGACACCCTTACGCTTGCTCTTGGTCATCCCTCTAGAGACTGCACCCCTTTAACCCTTCAGGGGAAAAGAGCTTTTATTCGTGACATGCTGAAATGATTGAATCACACCAGAATTTAAAAACAAATTTATTTCAAAATGGGAAAGCTTCTTTTCACGTATTTAATAAAATTAAACATTTTAGTCCTGAATTCTAGTGTCAATGTGGCATTTTGCAGTTAAAATTAGGTGGGATATATTTTATTCCACCACCCTTCAAGGGAAAGGAGCTCACTCAAATGAAGGCTCCCAAACATGAAATAACAAGTTTTGATATAATAATGTCATTAATAAAAATAAAGGACTCGTAGGTAAAAACTTGCCAAGTTCTAGATTTATTATTAATATGCTATCAATAATTTTTATTTCTAAACAATTTAAAAAATGCTCTAATACTTCTGTAGGTAAGTTTGAGTGAATTTCATTTGAACTTGGCACCCACTTAGATATCACTTCTTTTCTTGCCATTGTCTTTACAGAACTTGGCTGCCTTTTTTTCACAGCTATGTTTTTGTTAGATTGATATTTTACCGACTTGAATCTGTAAACTATGCGACTATAAAATGTATAATCTGTATAATTACATGTGTATATTACTGCAAAAGTATAAAAAGAACTAGAAAACAGGAAGTCTACTTTTTCAGAATTTAGTGTCGCCCCATTATAGGATTTTAGTGTCGCCCAGTGTGGCCATAATTTTTTGAAAAAAAAAATTATGGCCATTTTTTCCTATTCTGACCAGAAAATCAGAGTTCTAACTTTTTACTGCTGCTCTTTAATCTTCACCTAACGCTTCATTTATAATAGCTGATTCATAATAATAGAAACCACCAGTCCATCAGAAGAAAATAACTCGGTTAAATTGGACTCGGATAATCGGGACTCTACTGCAAAACATATTTCAATTTTAACGCTTAAAGCATACGCTTTTATTTTATGTAAAATGACGTCATTTGCATTAATATAGATACTTAAAATTAAATATAGACTATAATAGCTCCATGTTTTATGATAAATCCTTCATTTATATTTTTATCAAATTAGCATGTATTTTAATTTTTTTTCAATTTTTATGAGAAAATGGCAACAAAAAGATATAATTGCTATTTTTCAACAATTTTGTCTTTACTTTCTACATAGATGGAGTACTTGAGTTGCCAAAATGAAAAAAAAAATGTCGCTAAAAACTACAAAAAATTTATATTTCAAAAACAAATGGAGATGCAGTTTTCAAACAAATTGCATTAAAAGTACTTTTTTTTTCTAATACGACGGTATAAACATTGAAAATGTGCGATGCTTAGAAGTTTTATAAAATACTGCAGAGTATTTAATCGCACAATGAAACATCGGCTTTTGCTTTACGGCTGGCGTATACAAGGTAACGTTATTTATTGGAGACAAAATAAGATGGGAGAAAGAAATAGCATACCGGGGGCTAAAAAAAGGGATGTAAAAATAAAAATAATTTTTAGACATTAATAACAATATCATCTTGAAATTCACAATGATCTAAAATCACACGCATCAGGTTCCAGTAAAGAAGTCGACAAATATTGGCAATTAATTCAAAAAAACATCCAAATCATTGAAAATCAGCTACGAAACGCATCTCAACAATCCCAAGACCTAAAACAAATAACAACCGAAAAGGAAGAGTGGTACAACAAGGCAATCAACCTGGAACAAGAATTAAAAGACAAAAAGCAACAATTTGAAATTTACATACAACAAAAAGACAATAGAATTCAAGAACTAACGCGGGAGATAGAATATCTGATATCATACAATGAATTGTCCAACAAGGATGAAGCAGGAATTTTGAACTTAAAAGAGGAAGAAATTTCTAATCTCCACCTAACAATAGAAGAAAAGAATCAACTAATTAAAGAGTTAAAAGAAAAATTATATACCCAGTCCCAAAAAAGATCTCATGGAGGACTCACTTCAAGAAGAGAAATGGTGATAAATGAATCTATACTTGAAGATATCAACCAAAAATTACATTCAATTGAAGCAAATACAGAATACTTAAAAAATTCGTTTCAAAGTCCATTAGAAAAAAATCCCAACGGTCAGGCAACAACATTCACTATCATCAAAACAGGGATATTCAGAGAAAATCAGTGCGGTTTATAAAAATCCAAAAACCACCTCTGAATCCGCCATACTTTTAAAGAAGACACAGACAACAAAAACTTCACTCCACACAATTAGAAATCTTCTTAATATTGAGACAAAGAACATTCCGGACCTCCCTAAAATCTACTGTGAAACAGCTCGTGATCGAAACACCTTAATTATAAGATCCAACAGTGAAGAAAATACTGAAAAACCCTCCGAATAATAGAAGGAATTGAAAGACTTAAAGATATCGCTGAATTAACGTACAAAACTATAAATTTTAAGAAGATAATTGTTCTTGGAATCCCTTTATTTACTCAACCAGAAGAAGTCACAGAGAAAATCTTAAAAGATTATGATCGAGAAATCCCAACAGCAGTACATAAAAAAAATTACCGTAAAAAATCACAAATTTACCATTTGGTCCTGGATTTTGATATCAATTACGCCCGTCATCTCACGAAGCAAGGCAGTATCCTAATTGGATTTAATTCCTGTAAAGTTACGGATTATCACCCAATAATCCGCTGCTCGCATGGCCAACGATATGGCCATACATGTAACAACTGTAGATTTGAAGCTGCTTGTGCTATTTGTGCTTATAATCACACAACAACAACTTGCCCAAATAAAGGAGATCCTAAGAAAATATGCTGCATCAATTGTCTGAACACAAAACATGATTTCCCACACAGAGCGGATTCAAATAAATGTCCATTATTTAAACTTCGATTTCAATCGAGGAAAACCTTCATAAATGTATCTGCTCCACATTCAACCAACTAAACAATACATCTTCTATCTCCAATTCTAACCCTGAAATAGTTTTTCTAAACTCATCACAATCTCTATTAATTACAGATATAAAGTTTGTGAAAATAAACTTAAATAACTGCAAAGCAGCCAATGAAGAACTTTTGATTTATATTAATAAAGCCAAAATAGATATAGCCCTCGTCCAGGACTATAAAAAAACAGAGGTAACTTCACTGGACTCCCAATTGGCTGGTCTATATATCAATCTAAAAAACGAACAACTGCCATAATAATATGCAATCCAACATTTTATCCTCTTCAATCTCATCAACTAGATAATAGCGTTTTCATCAATCTAACAATAAATACGAGTACAATAGTACCTAAGAAAGAACAAGAGAATATCACATATATCAAGATCGGTTCACAGTACTCCAGACCATCAGGAGACCTCTCTAAAGACCTTCAAGATTGGACTGATGTAATCACAGACAGTTACAAACTTCTCCTTGGAGGGGATTTCAATGCTCACCTCTGAGACTGGGGATACTCCAGAAACAATGCATGGGGTGACCTGCTGCTAGACTATCTAACATTGAACGAAATCGCCATAATTAACGACCCAAATACAAATTATACCTACAAGCTAGACAAAAGAAAAGAAACTCCCGACCTCACTCTTTGTGGTTTACATACAAGAGAACTCATAAACTTCTGGAAGACAGATGAATCTCATGACACTCTCAGCGACCATATTTATATTATCTTCCAACTTCACATTTCTCCTCAAATGAAGCAAAATTATAGATATAAAACTAAATAAACCAAATTCATAAAATTTAACAATATTTTTAATAATTACTCGGCTAATCTACAATCAGCATTAAAGGATATTGAATCCCCTACAAACTTAGACAAATGGACGGATGATCTGCAGCAGGTCATCAATTTCACAATAGAAGCATCATTAAAAAAGAAAAAAATAAACTATGATATAAAACTGCATTGGTATAATGACAAATTAAGAATTCAAAAGAAAAAATTGAACGCAAAATATAAAAGATACATCCGAAATCCAGACAACCTGCAATTCAGAAGTGATTACAAAAAGGAGCGAGCAAATTATAAGTTGGCAATTAAAGAGGCAAAATCCTCTGCATGGAGAAATTTCTGTACCACTACACAATCGACATATGGTACAGCTTTTAAACTGATAAAACAAAAATATCTTAAAAATACAGACTTCATCTCAACAATCCTAGAAACCTCAAATACTACAGACACATTTCACAATATTGAAGAACAATTAATGTCTCACCATTTTCAACTGAATCAACCAATTCAACAAGATAATATCCACGAATTTATTAACAAGCAATCTCCAACCAATAATTTCTCAGCAGAAGATAGAATTTCATTTAGAGAATTAAAATTCTGTATCCATAAAAAAAAACAACGGCAAAGCCCCCGGATACGATAATATTGATGCTCGCCTGATCAAAAATCTACTCAAGACATTTCTATCCTTAATTATTGATCTATACAATAAATGTTTCGAATTTCAACATTTTCCGACTCCATGGAAAAAAGGCCTAGTAGTTTTCTTTAGAAAAAAGAACAAGGATCCTCAACAACTGAAAGCCTATCGCCCCATCACTTTACTGCCTATGTTGGAGAAAGTTCTGGAGAGACTCATAAAGTTGAGAACAATGACTTATTTGGAATCGCGAAATTTTTTCCATCCAGCCGAATTCGGTTTTCGCGAAAAGAGAAGCACAATAGATGCACTAGACAACATTATTAAAAAAGTTGACGAATTATTACAACGCAAAAATTATTGTTCTTTGATATCTTTTGATATCGAATCAGCCTTCGATACCATCAACTGGTTTACTATATCCCAAATCATAGATAATTCACCACTTCCTCGATATCTTAAAAACTTGCTAAAAAACTATATCTCTCAAAGATTCATAGGCCTACTCCACGGAACAATCTTAACGTGGTTCCAAACTTACAGAGGTTGTCCGCAGGGGTTATGTCTCGAACCCCTGCTGTGGCTTTTGATTGCTGATTTCTTAATAAAACTTCTCCAGTTGCTGGCTGATGACTTTACGGTTTATGCAGATGACTTTGCAGTTCTTGCATATGGTGACACCAGGACACAACTTGAATTAGATGCCAACAACAAAATTAAACAATTTTCAGATATTTGTGAACAACTTGGCCTAACAATCTCCCAAGCGAAGACCACAGCAATAATGTTTGGCCGCTTTTTACTAGAAAAACGCCACCCAATTTTCAAACTGCGGGGGCAAACCATATCAATAAAGAAGAATATCACTTATTTAGGCCTCGTCTTAGATTCAAAGCTCAATTGTAAAGATCATATTATACATCTACGAACAAAAATCCAACAGTTTTGAACTGGTTTCGGCAAATTGCATTTTTTTAATAAGGGAATAAACCCCTCCATCTTGTAAACTTGGTATAATGCGGTTACCCTTCGTCAACGTCTATATGCAGCAGTAATTTGGTTCCCCCGTCTAAACTGCCATGGTATCCGGAAGGTAAAATCGATACAAAGAATGGCACTGCTTGGCATTATCAAAGTCTATCGCAGTATCTCAACTGACGCTCTGTGTGTCTTAACGGGTTGCTTACCTATTCAATTAATATTGGCAAAAGAACTCTCTTACTACAATACTTTAAAAGGACGCAGAAATTACATCATCCAAGATACCCCATTAACCATAGATAATTTAATGACCAAGCGTCCTTCCTACAGTTTCCCAGGATATTACAAATTAAACAACTTGCAAATTTTAGAAGATACCTTTTCGGACAATAACCAACTAAATCAAGATTTAACAATTTACACAGATGGCTCCGTCACAGACTCAGGCACTGCTGCAGCCTTCACGGTTGAAAAAGACAGCTCTTTTATCTTTGAAAACTCTTTTCGACTACATAATTTAAACTCGATCTACCAAGCAGAACTATACGCTATATGCCAAGCAATAGACTGGTTTCTAACATCATCTTACTCCTCACTACTTCTATTAACGGACAGCCACTCAGCAAAAGATGCCCTTAATCTAGCCTTCCCCCGTAATCAACTTATTCATCAGATATATGCTAAATTGCTAGATTATCCACATAAAACAGTCTACATGAAATGGATCAAAGCACACGCCGGAACCAGAGGTAATGAAAGAGCCGGCACCTTAGCAAAATCAACAACAACATCCACCACGTCACCAATCATCCGTTTACTTTTTCCAGTCTCTGTTATCAAAAAAGCACTCAAGGATAAAATGTTGTCAGACAGGCAACATTATTGGACTTCATCTGAAAAAGGCCGATTTAGTTATAAAATCTTGAATAAAGTGGATTCTGATTTTATCTGCAAAAGTCATATTATTCCATATTATGTTAGTGGACACGGCAGTTTTCCCGCCTTCGTTAATAAAATAGGGAAACGAGACTCTCCATCCTGCCCATGTGGCAAGGGGATAGGAGACCCGATCTATTACCTTTTCTCAAAATGTTCATTAATGACACATACCTTTGACTTTAAAAGAAACAAAACTGTACGTTTCAACCTTAAAAGGACCCTATTTGATCCAACAAATTATGCCAAGTTAAGAGCCAACTATAATATTTTAAACACTAGGGGGCTCGGCCCCCTACGAGCTACGCTCGCCAACCCCCGTCCAGACACCGCAGACTCTAAATGCACGCTAATTTGATCGGCTTTAAAAAGATTGAATTATAATTTAAAAAACAGTGGCGATCTCCCTATAAACGGATTTCTATTCATTTCTCTTTGATTGGGGAATTTTAACGCCAAATCCGCTGCGGTACTACTTGATTATCTAGTCGACCAATTTCGCCAAATTATACAAATTGACATAATTTTTATTTCAAATAACGTAAGAACAAATAAATTAGTACAACATTAATAAAAATACAAATAAAACGTCGAAATCAAAATAGCTTGATGACGTAGACACACGTAACAACATTTCAAAATAAGCTAATATAATAGGAATTAAGTAAACAGAGTCTTTGTCTCCTGGTATTTTTTAACAAAGCGAAAAGAAAGTTCTTTTAAATGAGACATTTTAAATTAATCGTTTTTAATCTGACGTAATTTTGACCAAGCTATTCTTTCTCTTTTAAATATTTACGTGAAAATACTTTTGTTAGAAATGAAATATTATTTGCGCTTTCCTAACAAAAATAGTTGAAAAGATCCTCTCAAAATATCAAATAAATGTCTAGCACAATTTCTAAATTTAAACTGTTTTGCAATATTATTTTGTGTTTATTTTATGTAATAACTGTAATGTTACGTAAATATGACGTAATTTCTCCTATTTAAGACTTCTAACGCATGTTAATAAATTTATTATATTACAATATCCTTTCTCTTTTAAAATTCACGTGTATACTTTTTATGACGTAATTTTAAATAAGTTCCTGCTTTTTATACGCAATTATTTAATTTTAATTTGAAAGTATCTTTACTATTTATAATAGTCACGTGTAAATAAATTTTTAATTTGAAGCAAACATTATTGTTTCCGTTATTTATACAGTTGGCAACAGGTTAAATTAGTACAAGTTTCTAAAATAAGTAAAAAATACCTCTCGAAATGCTGAAAATTTGAATTTAAAATAGATATAAAACCTCGAAAAATGAGTCAAATTAAAAAAATAAATAAATTCTGCACACCGGGAAATTATAACGTATAAAATGAACTAAAAATTATTAAATTCCGACGTATAGTTTTTGCTACTATAAAGCTTTTTTAGTGGAACGATTTTGTCCAACTTTAGCATTAAATATCTCTTAAAATAATTCTTCTATTTGAAAACTGTCTGCATCAGCGTATTTATCAAACATTTCTGTATAATATTACCGATTTTCATATTTTTGTATGCATTATTTTTCTTAATATTAATGAAGAAAAACCTCCGTTCACAAAAAATTCAAAACCGGCGGCGGTGGCGGTGACAGCGGTAGTTACTTTTTTTTAGAATAGAGAGAAACATTTTTCATTTATAAAAAAAGACTTTTAACGCTCATCTGTACGATGAACTTTTTACTTCAAGTCACTTAGTTTAAATATTTTACTTTATTTCATTATATTTTGTCATATTGTTTAATAATCATTTTGATTGTTTTGTCATTTTAATCAAGCTCTGTCATATTATCCTACTATTTATTGTTTACCTAATCCATTGTGAATTACCTGTAATAATCATGTAATTTTCATTAAGCAGTGTCTTCCAGCCTGCTGGAGCTTCCGGGTTCGTTCGCGAGTACTGGAGTCTCCGCGGGGTAGTAGATATGTGTTTTCCCCTCGTGGACTAATCAGCTTCTTTACCGAAAGGTTGGATGTCCACGAGTGGGTGATTAGTGATTAGTGATTAGCTTGCAATTTTGATTGTGCTGATGTTTCTTTTATAGCCAGATTATTAACTGACAGTTATGTGTGGAAGATTAATATTCAAAATAGAAAATGAAAAGTTACATTTTCGTCATGTTGGGTTTTTTGAGTTTAAAAAAAAGGGTGTGTTGGACATGCTACAAAAAATTATCAAGATGTTTATTTGGATTGTGCTCCCGCTATTAGGACAGTTAACAATTGGATTTGTGAATTTCGAAATGGTGATTACAATCGAAACGATAAAATTCGCAATTGGTGAGCTTCTGACACTGATAATGACTTAATCCATGATTTAGTAAATAATAATACGCGGAATACTACTGAAGATATTGCTGAGAGAGTAAATGGTGACAATTCGACAATTAAAACAACTTGGGTACACTTCGAAACTCGATACATCGAAAATCAATCAAGAACTTTTGCAATCACATAATAAATCATTTCGGTCTAATGAATTAAAATGTTTTTAATGTGAAAAAAAATATTTAAAAAATTTACACAATTATACACTGTTTTGATGGCAAAATATTGATACTTCGATAGGTTAATCCTTTATTACTCGACGGTATTTTAAGGGGTCTCAGGACTCTTATGAAGCTTTAAAATTTTCCAAATTTTAATTTTTTCAGATGTTAAACGTCTATCGTTTCTGAACATTTTGAAATAATTATTTCCTTGAATTTCCCATTAGAACAGAAGTTATGGCTTTTATAATCATACACGACCAATAGCTTAAGCTGCGTTTCCGCAACCTTGAAGTCATTTTTCCTCCAAATGACATTTTGGGGCATGACGCGCACGATATATCAAAAACTTTTGAATATTTTTTCATGAAATTTTCAAAACATATATTTCATATTAGTCTATATAAATTGAACCTAAAATTTCCTTTTTATTGTACAAAAAAATATCTTTTTAGGTGATTATACTGTTGAAATTTTCTAAATTTTACACTAGCTAAATATTACTATGTATTAAAAATATAAAAATGCTTCAAATACAAATTCATTTAAGTTCAGTGTAATTATTACAATCTAAAGTATAAGTAGGCACAACAATTTTCATTCTAGTTGCAAAATTTATTTTGTACTCTTGTAGGTAAACTGTTATGCCAATTTTCTTCTTGTCAAATGTCTGACAGTTTGGAGCCCTTTGTAAATATTAATTCTGCGTCTTGCAATTTTAAAAAAGTATGTAATGAAAGAACATACTTAAATATTTCAGCCCAATAAAAATTGTATCTGGAAATCAGATATATTTTCAGATATTAACTGTTGAAAATGGTCTTTTTTTTTCTTCTTTCTTTTTCAATTTTAAGAGTCTTGAGACCCCTTTAAGTACCATTAAAATAACATATTATACAATTCATTTAATATATCGGTTAGTAGTAATATAGTTTAGAATGAATTATGGATACTTTATTTTGTTTTGAAAGCATTATGGGTTGCACAAAACAAAATTATTAAAAAAAAAATAATTTCCTTTTGCCTTTGCATTTTTTTAAGTTTTCTTGTCGTTGAAAGATTGGGAGCGAGGAGTTTCATTTCGGAAATATTTCTATATTTCTATTGTAAGAACATTATATTTGTACATTTCCTAATTCTACAAAATACTAAAAAAAATATTTTAAATAAAAGATTCAAGTGGGGTTATAAATATTGCACAAAATCCCTAGAAAATCAAATTTAATTAGTTGATTTTACTTGGGAAAACCCTACTAAATTTTTTTAAAAGATTATGTAAAACTTAAAATTTAGTTTCAAAAATTCACGAAAAATGCTCTAGGAGATGAAATTCTTATGAATTCATAATTTTAGACTTAAAGGGTTGAAAATCATTGATAAATAGAAAATTGATTTAATAATCTATTTTTATTATACAAAAACTATACTCGCACTTTAATCCTACGCTGTATGAATTATTCTTTTGGAAGTATGAATACTCATATGTAGAGTTAAGTACCTAAAATTTAAAAGAGGGATTTTTTTTAGATATTTTATACCAGATTTCCGTGATAGTAGAAGCCAAATATTTTTAATTAAATTCGGTGGTGTCCTGGACGTGAATTTATATTTTAAAGACTAAATTTGAATTTATTCACGTATGCATCACTGTGCAGCTTAGAGGTATTTGTTTTATCTTACATAAATATTTATAAACATCCGGTATAATTGGAAATTTGAGTAGAGTAAACTTCCCATTATCCAGCACTCACGGGACTGACGGTGTGACGGAAAATCAAAAGACAGTACAAGACGGATTTTAAAATTTCATTTCTTTATGTTAATTTATAAATAAGAATAATTTAAAGATTTTTTGTTTGTTTGTTGTGTAGTTCCGTTTATATAAAAGCATAACTGATAATAATAAACCTATTGATCAGACAAATTAAGGATTTTAACCCTTTGGGGACGAGCGAGCGGTATATGTGCCACGAAAGATGCTCAGAACCCGTGATTATTCTCACCAGTAAATTTTTAATGTCAATTTTGCCTTATTTAATCCAAGCATTTTCCCAATTCGATTAGGAAAACATTTCTGCTTTCAAAAACCGGTGATAAAATATAAATAATTCTGTAAAAGACACTCGTCCCGAAGGGATTAATGAATAAATGTCTATTATCTGTTACCTCTAAAGTAATGCATTTTAGATTTTAGTTTACGTTTTGCTTGTGCTTTTACTGAAGCAAGATTGCGAAATCTACGTAATTAAAGTACTTGGATTGCATATCAAACCAATTAATGCATTTAGACAGAATTACTCATGCATTAGCATGCTACACTGTGCATTATACATTAGCATGCAGACTATACATTAGAATAGTCTGCATGACTCACTCCTGGATGATGTTTTCCCGATTCATCATATTCATATGCTTCAGGTTTCTCTGGATTCAAAACCTTTTGAATAATTTCGCCATCCGTTAATTGTGCTTAACCAATATCATTCTTGTCACAATTAAGCCAGTCTGTGATTTGATTTCATCTGTAGAAATATTTTCTAGCTGCTGTTCCTGATATCAGAGCAGCATCTTAACCCTTTAGTGCGCAGCTTTGCACATATGCAAACAACAGTATTTTGAATTTAATAGATTTTTTTTTCTTCGTATATACCTAATTCACACCAGAAAATTAAAATAGTAATATTTTCTTTAATTAATAACAGACATTTCGTATTTAAATAAAGCGAAATTAACCATTGAAACTTTCTGGTGTAAAGTCAGATTCTGTGAACTACCTAATTTCTAGGACGTATTCTAACATGGGAATTAAAGGGTTAAGTATTATAAAATAAATAATTATATAAAATAAAGTATTTGGAAACATAAAATTAAAATATTTACTAATTTGAAAATTTTTAGTGTAAAACAGTCAAACGACAGTAGCTTTTATTTGAATTGCAGATGTGCAACAGAAGAAAAGATTGACGTCTTATATGAAAAAGGTATCTCTGATTTTTTGCATTATTTTTCCTGTGTAATAAACCTTTCAGAGAATCATATGTATTATTTTCGAAATAAAATAAAAAATCGCGCATTTAAGGGTTAATAAAAATAGCACCGTCTTGCTTGGGTTTATGCGCATTTTAAATTTCGTTTTCGTTGCTGATTTTTGAAAAAGGGGGGCGTTGTTTACCGAGTGTGGTGGTTGATAGGGTGGCGTATAATCGGAATTTTATTATTGTAAAAAGACAACTTTTTGAAACGTAAGTTTCTTTTATTATTGTATGTCTAGCTTAATGAATCATTTTCTATTGAACACTGTCTACAGCGTCACAAGCGAAATGCTTGCAAAAAAGAAAAGATATATGTATTTTCATTTGTTAAGGTAATAAACTGTTAATTTTTATTTCAATACATTAAAGTTTAAGAAATTCAAAGACACAAGATATGTATAAATATAAACAAAAAAAGAATGAAAATAAATATTGAAACAGTAACGTTTGAATTAAATCTAAGATACATTGGGTATTTTAATTATAATGCTCATTATTTTATTGCGATATTGATTATTTTAATTGTAAATAATAGTATCAGTCAAAAGTTTAAAAAGAAGTTTCAAGGCGTTTTCTGTACATATATACTATATGTACATATATACTATATATATATATATATATACACTATATAGCCATTAATGACCGGCAACTTTCAATTTTAGACATTTTGTCGAATATTTTGAAATATACTTGACAGATTCTTCTGGAATTTCAGGATTAAAAAAACAGGTATGACCTCATATTTAGAAATGTCGATTTGCTAAGGAGGGCAATTAGGGGGTCAACAAAAAATCAAAGAAAAAAAATAATACTTGGGATCACCCTGTAAAATAAAATGCACGAAATGATCTACCGTTACCGAATATAAATAAACAGACATTGTGCAATATGTGTATTCTTTGTGTAAGTATATTAACATAGATATAGCGATTTATTTAAAAAAATTAAAAAATTCTTGCATGTTTTTTGCTTATAACATGCAGGGTTTTCAACCAAATTTAACGCCGGTTTCAAAAAAATTGACAAAATATAGTAGAAACAATATAGTGCAATTGGAATATAAATATGTTAAATATTTTAGGAAATATGAGCAGTTGTATGAAATAATTTTTATCTGCGCATGCGCGAACGATAACAAGGATCATTTTACATAATTTAATAGTCAACTCTATGGAGCAACTTATTAAAAAAAATCTAGTCAAATTTTGTAAAAATTCACAAAGATATCGGCATTAAAGTGAATAAATTTTTACTTGTTCTCTAAAAGCAGCTGAATGATAAGGGATTTTACACAAATTGTCATTTTTTATTAACTGACTTTCAGAAAATAGTTAGTATTTAGTGAGTATCAACGAGTAGATTTGGAAAAAATGCTTCGATTTTGATCATGGTATAGGCTCGTTCTGGTGGTTATCCAAGAAGAACTAAAGCAACAATAAAAAATTAAAATTAAAAAAAAAAATAAAAATTTTAAATGACAATTTGTGGAAAATCCCTTATCATTCAGCTGCTTTTAGAGAACAACTAAAAATTTGCTCACTCTAATGCCGATATCTTTCTGAATGTTTACGATATTTGACTAGATTTTTTTTTAATAATTTGCTCCATAGAGTTGTCTATTAAATTATGTAAAATGATCCTTGTTATCGTTCGCGCATGCGCAGATAAAAATGATTACATACAACTGTTCATATTTCCTAAAATATTTAATATATTTATATTTCAATTGCACTATATTGTTTCTACTATATATTTTCAATTTTTCTGAAACCGGAGTTAAATTCGGTTGAAAACCCTGCATGTTATAAGCAAAAAATATGCAAGAATTTTTTTTATTATTTTAAATAAATCGCTATATCTCTATTAATATACATGCTATTCTTGCACAAAAGAATACACATATTCCACAATGTCTGTTTATTTATATTTGGTAGCGATAGATCATTTCGTGCATTTTATTTTACAGGGTGATCCCAAGTATTATTTTTTTTCTTTGATTTTTTGTTGGCCCCCTAATTACCCCCACTTATCAAACCGACATTGCTAAATATGAGGTCATACCTGTTCTTGAAATTCCAGAAGAATCTGTCAAGTATATTTCTAAATATTCGACAAAATGTCTAAAATTGAAAGTTGCCGGTCATTAATGGCAATATATATATATATATATATATATATATATATATATATAGTACATTAAAAGTTAAGTTATTTGGAAAATGCATAACATCGAATGAAAAGGCTCGCCCTGTAATTTCTAAACATACACACTAATGGATTATCATCGCACTTTTCAGTTTTGTATACGAGTTTACTTATACTCACACCATGTTAATCTAATTATGCTAATAGTGGATACTTTAAGAGGACATTTTCTGCCTATTTTTTTGTACTAATTTTACTTTTTGTAACCGCGTCAACAGTGTGTGCCCTACATCTCTATTGAAACTTTCTACAATAGACTGTACTTCAACAATTTCTGTTAGCAACTGCTCAAGCACACTCTATTGTAGAAAGTGCGGGTTCCCAAAATCTCACATACTCCGTATTGTATAGAAAACGTGTTGTAATGAACGGCAGTAATATTTATCAGCTTCATTATGTTTAAAAGTGTGACATTATTAAAATATACTGCAAAATTTTTTCTTATAGATGATAATGTACCAGAATTATTTCTGTACCCCTCTAAATAAACCAGAAATACTGCATATCCTATATGTTAAAGGTAATGTCATACAGTACCCTTTATTAATATGTGCAAATTTGGGGGTAATTCAAGCATATTTAAGAAAGTAAGAGCGTAGGCAAACGACAAGACAGGGAACAGGTGGATAGAAAGGCAGACTAACGAAAGTTATAAACACTTTTTAACTATTTTGAAAACTTTTTATTCTTGTAGAATTTTTTTGTTATCTGTTAGAGGAATACAATCATATGAACAGGTATTGTAAAATGTAGTTGACTATTTGCTATACATGCGATATATCATTAGTGGAGACCCTTAAAACATTATGTCTGAATGACGCAAGGTTCAAAGTAAATAATTGTATTCTGTATACTAACTTTGGTTACAAAAGAGCAAATAAGCAAAGAAAAAACTTAAAATAAGAAAAATTAAGCAGAAACGATAACAGTTTACTTTTATCAGAACTACAAGAAATTGCAATGAGAAAAATCACAAGTAGCAATTTTTCAGTTGGAATTGCTTCGATTATGAGTTGATGGCTTGGAATATCTGCATTCGAAGACTTAAAATTCTAGGGTTCTAGCAGCATCTCTGTATGCTCTATGAATCTCTGTATGATTTTCAAATACTGTTATTTACGTTCAAATGTTAATGTGTTCCCTACTGGTGCAGTGTCCCCCATTGGTGCAGCCACCGTGTAGAGTAAAATTTAAGTCATCTGAAACACGTACAACACAGTTTAAAAATGAACTCTCCTCAATTCAGTTTCAATAGAAGTTAATTACTTTGAGTTCTTTTCGACAAATGTATATGACTTCTGGACAATTTATACACCAAATTCAATAGAATTCAGTTAAGCTTAAAGATACATAACACAATATGAAATTTTCAAAAATGGTACCATTACAGATATATATATCATATTTTTCAAATTATTGAAATAAACATACGTATTAAATATGTTTTTCATTTACATCTTGCCTTGAAAATGTTATCTATATACTTTTAAAATTAGTTCATGTTTTATATTTGCAAAATTTAGAAACAATGTAACGCTTTTAGATACACAATAACCAGTTTTCGAATCAACGAAGTGAACTAACGGAAGCTGATAAAATAAAAGCTCGGTAGTGAAGCATACAAAATTTGACATATAAAAGACGTTTCATGACATGCATTATTTCACTCAGAAGTAAAATCGGAAAGCACTAGACTGTAAAAAGATTTTAAAGTAAATGTGTATAAGTAATATATTAGAAATCTTTATTTTAGGTGGAAATGATATCCATATGTAAGCACTTATTTATGGAAATTCATCCCACCCTGAATGGGTGAAAAAAATTGTTAGATGTTTTTGTTGTTTTAATAAAATTTAAAGTCTTCATGTACTGCTCTTAAATTGATTTATTTTTGTAATCTTTCATATATGTATTAGACAACATTCGAAACATCGGTTCTATTAAGAAAATTTTAATTCATTTCTATTAATATAGATTTAATTTTTTATTTTTGTAACTATTGCTCATAACACTATAGTAGTTTTTACGTATGTTTTCTTTTATTTTTCACTCTTTAACACGCGTTATTGATCGATTCATAAAAAAGTACACAATTTAAATCCAGTAAAAATTACTAAACAAACCTACATTTCTGATGTTGTAAAACACATTCAAACAACAAACAATGATTTTTTAATAATTATAGATCCCAATTCTCGATTTAACACGTGCACGCCGGCGTGTATCACCGGTGGGTCGCGCTCGACTGTCCCATCCGGCGGCGTGCATCACCTGTGGGTTATGCTCGATCGTCGCATCTGGTGGCGTGAATCACCGGTGGGTCACACTCGATTGTTCCTTCAGACAGCGTGGAATACCGCTGGGTCATACTTAAATATGCGAAAATTCAGTAGTAAAAACAATTTAATATTAACAACTTACATAATGGTTTATTTATTTCGATGTAATTTTTTAAATTATTCTAAACAATGTGCTGCTTTGCTCTTATAACGGTTACGTGTAAGGTTGTCGTTACTTTTTTAGTTTTCTGTTTCTTCGAGGCATACTCTCTACATTTTTTTAGATAAACATTTATAGTATTACAGTGTAACCTCTGAATAACGGTTACCAGTGGGACCGATGAAAAGTGACCGCTATTCAGAAGTGGGTGTTATTCAGAGGTTTCATTTTAAAAAAATCATAATTGCATAAATTTAAATAGAAATACACAGTCATTTTAATTAATCCTCAAGTCATTTAAATTAATCAATGATTTGGAGTTCCTTTTTTTCTGAAAATATCTTTCTTCAAAGAAATAATAGTACGAGTTGTTTTGCTGTACAACTCATCATCATTATGATTTAATGCAAAATTTTTGATTTCTCGAAGATTTCTCAAAAATTTGGTATTGTTAATACTGGAAATTTTGGTTGATTCTATAATCTCTTCCATATCCCCTTCAGCATAACTTTTCTCTTCCTCTCTCCTACCTTCCACCATTTGCTGAATGAATCAAATGTAGCAGTAACTGCCAAATCTTTGTTTAGACGCACAAACTTACTGGCGTTCGTGTTGATTATGCTTGCTGTTCTAAGAATATTATCTAAGTTTTCCCATCATTATTAATGTCTTAATTTTCTATGTCTAGTTTGGAACAAGATTAAATGTTCAAGAGATTAAGCAACATTTTGTTGACATATTAAGTAAATTTTGTTTGATCTGCTTCAGATTTTGATTTGCAAATAAATATGAATTTGCACCAGAAACTGTTAAAAAAAATTCTCGTGACTTTTGAGCGGCCGTTGCTCAGAATTCTTTATTTAGAGGCTCGTACTAATGTCAATGCTATGGAATGTGTTTGGTTCCATCAATATGTGGCCGGTATTCGGATGTTGTCGTTGTTTAGAGATGACCGTTCAAGGAGGTTTCAATATATATACATCTCTGTCTTGTTTTTCTTCCATGCACTTTGTACGAATGAAGAAAATGTGAACCCTTTTCTGACGGTATTTGCCTTCCTAATTTACATTTCTTCATTGTGATGATTATTGATCAAAAGGTGATCAATAATTTGTTCTCTAAATTTTAAAATATTAATATGTTTATTAGCTTATTTTTATGTATGTCACAAGAATTCATGAGGCAAGTCCCGCATATTTTCGTATTATAATTTTTCTATACCATTTAACGGTTTTCCGTAAACAACTGTAACATGATGACTTTTGATTAACTAAATAAACACCCATTTTTTGCATCATTATAAAAAATATATATCGAGCTTCAATTTATAATTTTTTCGTTGAATATTTGTACAGGTGTGATTCCTGTAAGTAGTTAACACACATACTGCTCTTTTGTCAGTCCATTTCAATAATTTAACCCCACTACAATTTTCAAAATTCATAATGCCAACCGTTGTTGTTGTTGTTTTTAGCCTCTGGTGGTAGACATTTTTTGTTCATTTTTATGGTACTATGGAACTACTAATAAAAAGGAACTGACATGTCCTTAAAATAGTGAAGCTTCAACTGCAACCGCTTTCACAGGTGTTGATTACTATGAAACTTCTACCAGTAAATTTAAATAGAAACTTTCTTCTTATTTAAAGGACTTAGTTAACCCATTAACCGCCGAAACTACAACAGAGGAATTTTCAACTTTTTTGCAGAAAAACTTTTGCCACCGCAAATTTTGAAAGAAAATCTTCGCTTTATTTAATAATCAAAAGATTTTATTATTAAATAAGGCAATTTTTTAATTCATAAATAGTGGTAGCCTGATAGTAAATTTAAGCATTAGCATTTATTTTTACTGTTGCGTCAACGCAACACCAGCGGTTTATGGGTTATTGTAAAATTTCAGACATAAATAATAGCAAACACAGATTTTTAGTGGTTGAAGTTTACATTGGCGGTGGTCAAGCCCTTCGTTTTCGCCATGCTGTGACAACCTAGACAACCTCTTGAAAGTTTTAGTGAAAAAGATCATAATACCTGGGCAAAATGAAACCAGTAAAACCAAGCAAAAAAGTTTTATCATATTTGTAAGTAAATATTTCCTGGAATAAGGTGCTTAAATGAGACGAAATTTTCTATTCTAATTTACTGGTGGGAAGATTATCCCGGTAATCAGAAACTGTTGTTCCGATGTAAAAAAAAAAAAAAAAAAAAAAAAAAAAAAAAAAAAAAAAAAAAGCCGCTCCCTTGTAACAACCTCCTCAGTTATTTCACTCAACACTAGTAAACTGTACACTTTATGTCTCTCCCTCTTTATTCATAACTCCATTGGTAGCACAAATAAATGTTTTTTCTTCAGCCAAACGGACGCTAGTTATAAAAGTCCTTCCGGCCAGTGCCGGGAGGAAGAGGTAGCTTTCATATTCCTTATTTTAAAAAAGCCAACTTATATTATTCAAACACACGAAGCTCAATTAAGTGGAAACCGAATGTAGGAGATTCAATACTAATTTTTATCAATACTAAATCATTATGAATGAGAACTTCGCAAAATTAGTCAGCTTTATCCAAGCTGCTTTTATTTAAAGTAACTTATATTTCGCTGCCGAATTCGGCGATTTCTTAAAGGGCCTGCCATTTTAAGACAACATGGTGGATGAGGCTAACCAGTGAACTTGGTCGAGACCTTAGTAATTGCTGTGCACATGCTCACTCACATCGGAATCGGTTGATACATACGAGTGCTGTCGCAGGCAAAAAATCAGATTTTTCAAAATGTCACCCACGTTAGAAATTGAAACTGCTATATCTGAGCCATTTTTTAAGATAAAGACAAACAAAAAATGCTCCTGAATCCTTATATCAAGGTCAAATACTTAAGAAAGAAACCTTTTTTAATTTCTAATTTTTTTGCACCTCACTTTAAATATATATATTTTTAATTTAATGGCCGCCATTTTGAAACAAGATGGCTGATGAAGCTGGCCAGCGAACTTGGTCGAGATATTGATGTATACTATCCACATGCGTCATGCCTTCTTCCATCGAAATAGGCGAATACGTGTGGTATCGCGAGACAAATACAAGATCGTTTCAAAGTGTTAGCCATGATAGAAATTCAAAGTGCTATAATTCAACCACTTTTTAAGATATAAACAGAAGAACAAATTTTCAGAAACAAAAACTGCTCCAGAATCTTTGTATCAAGGCCAAACACATAAAAAAAATCTTTTTCATTTTCCAATTTTTTAATACCTCATTTTAAATTTTAAATTACATTTTTTTTTAAATGGCAACCCTTTTGAAACAAGATGGCGAATGAAGCTGGCCAACAAACTCGGTTGAAACATTGGTATGTACTATGTACAGACCAAGTTACATTCAAATCGGTTCATAAATACGCCTGTTATCGCGTGAAAAAAATCAGGGCATTTCAAAATGTCAGCCACGCTAGAAATTCAAAATGCTATAACTCAGCCATTTTTTAAGATATAGACGAAACAAAAACTGCTCCCGAATTTTTTTATCGAGGTCAAACACATAAAAAAAAAATATTTTTTCAATTCTCAATTTTTTGGCACCACATTTCAAATTTAAATTTTTCTTAAAATTTTAAATGGCCGCCATTTTTAAACAAAATGGAGGATGAAGCTGGCCAACGAACTCAGTCGAGACATTGGTCTGTACGATGTATAAACGAAGTTACATCCAAATCGGTTCATAAATACGCTTTTTATCGCGTGACAAAATTCAGGACGTTTCAAAATGTCAGCTTCGCTAGAAATTCAAAATGCTATAACTCAGCCATTTTTTAAGATATAGACGAAACAAAAACTGCTACGGAGTCTTTGTATAAAGGTCTAATACATAAGAAAAAAATATTTTTCCATTTTCAATTTTTTGGTACCACATTTTAAATTTTAAATTTTTTTTTTAATTTTTAAATGGCCGCCATTTTGAAACAAAATGGCGGATGAAGCTGGCCAACGAACTCGGTCGAGACATTGGTATGTACTATGTACACACCGAATTACATCCAAATCGGTTCATAAATACGAGAGTTACAGTGTGACATATGTCAGATATATATATATATATATATATATATAATGCTTTCAAAAAATTTTTTAAAAACAAATAACCCAGTGCATCAGGCGCAACGCAGCTTCTTATATGCACTAAGTGAATATAGCTCTAATAAAAGTGAATGATTATGAAAATTATTATGAAAAGAGGGTGCAAAACAACAATAAAAATCCATGAAAATTTATAACGAAAAAACAACAAACAAACCACTCCCTGCTCTTCAGAAAGTGGGAGGAGTGAAAAAAGCAGGTATCAAAAACAGAAATTGGATCCTCACGGGTTTCGCAAGATATGGCCAACCCACATACTCCAAAAGTATAACAATAGATTTAAACTTTCAAAAACACAACATAAAAAAGCTATTTTATAATTTTAACGAATCAAAACTGCTTTAAAAACAAAAATAACCAACCAATTCAAATCCAAGAAAACCGATTTAGAAACAAAAATAACCAACCAATTCAAATCCAAGAAAACCGATTTAGCTTATAAAACGTAAATAAAAATTAATAAAAAATTTTTTCATTAAACAATTAGAAGTATTGAACATGTGAGAAGGCCATATCCCCACCTTTACCCATGAAGACCTGAAAAAAACTTGCTACCTTTAAAACAATCACTACGCTCCACTTCTTTCCATCAGCAGGAGTTGCAAGCAAGGCCATAATCCAAGTTAGACCAGCGTCGTGAAGACTTGTCTTTCCATTATCCTCATAATCATTAATTTTCTTTCCAAGTCACCGCAGTTTCTACTTGAAGCACATCAACATGCAGACGTTCTTAAAGACTTTAGTCCACATCCTTCATTTATTCAAGCAGCTACCTTGGCATCCATTACAGTGTTTGGCCGCTTAGCTGTTGCCACTTTATAAAACACTTCTTAAGTTGATTTACATAATGAAAAATAAACTGGTATGGAAATAAATTATTATAAAAAAGATTAGCAGTAAATTTAAAAATCTGTGAACTCAAAAATTCTCTATTACTACAAATTCTATAAAATCTATTAATTTGTCCCACAATGATGTTATTAAAAACCTTCTTACTTAAATTTGAATACCAGTGTGGCATCGATTGAGTATTAAAATTAAAAAAATCCCTTTTATCAAAAAGCTTAATTAGTATATTGTTATCATTAATTAAAATGTCCAAATCCAAAAAATTAACATGTAAATTATCAACAGAAGCCTTATTTAATTTTAAACATGGAGGATAGATATCGTTAATCGATACCAAAAGTTTGTCATCGAATATTATTAAATCATCGATATACCTTAAAACTGAATAACTCTTATTACTGTTTAAAACATAATTAAATTCATAATAAAAAAGAAACAGATTTGCAGCAGAACTCGAAAAATTAGTTCCCATACCAATACCACATACCTGGTAGAAAAATGAGCTATTGAAAGTAATGAAATTATTAAGAAAACAGAAATTACATAAACTCAAGAAAAAATCTCTTTTAATTCCAAGCTCCTCCTCAATACAGAACATATCAAAAATATTTTTTAGTGTATCATAAAGTAAATCTATAGGTATATTAGAAAAAAGGTTTTCAAAATCATAGGTATACAAATTTGTGGGCGTTATGGGCGTTTTTTTAATTTTATTTAAAACCTCATTGCTATTGTCTATACACCAAAAATAGCTAGTATTTCTATATTTAAACTTCAAAAAACCATAGATGCGCTTCAAAAACTCCTGTAACTTAACATTTAAACTTTTACCTATACCTCTTGAATTACAACATATAAATCTGAATTTAATAGGCGTCTTGTGAAATTTTGGGGTCATAAACAGAAATGGAAAAGTATGATGATTATTAATAGCAAAATTATATGAATACATTTTTCTAGCCTTCTTGGTGTATGCATTAAATTTGTTTACAACAACCTTGTGACTTAATTTACATTCCTTATAAAATTTACTATTATTTAACTCATTTTTAACTTTATCAATGTAAAAAAGCTTTCAAATAATTGCATAATTTGAAGCCGCTTTGTCCACAGGTACTATTACAAAATTGTTATGTAAAAATTGAATATAATTTAAATCTTCTTTATTGAGACTATGATAAACATAATCCTTACTGTTCAAATAATTATTAACAAAAAACTCAAATTCCTTTAATATATGCCACTCCCATTCAAAAAAAGCTTCAAAGGGGGTGTTAAATCTGTAACATAATTGCATAATAAATTTTTTCAAATCCCTTTCAAAAATCTGAATAGCCGTTTTCTTGCTAATTGTTTTATTTAATCTAAACTTAGTACCTAATCCCATCATAAAATGTAAATTTTTGTTCTGTATAATATCTAAATTTCCAGTAATAACATGTTTATGGAAATCATCAATAAAATCCGAGAAATCTGTGTCACATTTACATGTTTCAGGAATTTCATCAGAAAAAGCAAGAGATCTATAATTGAACAATTTTTTACAAAGAGGAATGTTATATTTATAAGCAACAGCTATATCAACATCTCTAAGAGGGAAAAAAGTGTCATAATATCTAAAAAAATCTCCAACTCTAAAATTGTCGAAAGACTTCTGTTGAAAATTCAAAGTAAAGAAAACCCTGTCAGTTTTGGAATCCAAAAAATTCTTTAATCTAAAATTAATAAAGTCAAAAAGCAGGTCTCTAAAATGCAAATTAGAAAATTTATAAATTTTACTAACTTTTCTAATTTTGTTTAAAATTTTAAGCTTAAGTGTGAATACTGCTTTTTTTACATTTTTAACACTGAAATTTACTACAAAATCCTTTTCAACATTACAGATCCAATCCTCTGGCACTAAACAATTTAATTTATTGGATAACATATGTGATCCCCTGGTATTTCTTTTAATTTTCAATTTACTAAACAAATTTAAAAAACTATAAACATTATCAATACTTTTTATATTGTAAGAATTTAAAACTGTATTTAGACCATAAGGATATAAAGTCCTGTGTTTCAAAATGAAATCATTTTCTATTTTCAACCGCTCATTCTGATTCTCAACATGTGCCAAAATTTCAATCAAAATGTTATCAAAAGTATGTATCTTAAAATGGATAATTTCAAAAGATGGATATTGTAAATCATCATTGTAAACATTTGATCTGTGATTGTTAATTCTAATATTAAGAGAACCAGAAGTCTCACCAACATAAGCCTGCGAACAAGTCATACATGTAATCTTATAAACAACATTATTAAACTTGCAAAATGTACAATAACCTGATGGTATATCAACAGCTTCGGCACGACTCACTAATCATGTTTTACAACGTTTATCTTTTCATTTAATATATTTCATAATTTCATTGAGGAATTTATACAAAATTCCAAAAAATATTTTTTATATTATAACTTTTTGTAGGCACTTACACCTAATTGCATAACAAACTACACCCAATTCAACATATGACATGAAATGACCAGTTGAATACACAGCAAAAGAAGCGCAAAGCAGCTTACCAAATTGCCAAAGTATATAATGCTTTCAAAAAATTTTTTAAAAACAAATAACCCAGTGCATCAGGCGCAACGCAGCTTCTTATATGCACTAAGTGAATATAGCTCTAATAAAAGTGAATGATTATGAAAATTATTATGAAAAGAGGGTGCAAAACAACAATAAAAATCCATGAAAATTTATAACGAAAAAACAACAAACAAACCACTCCCTGCTCTTCAGAAAGTGGGAGGAGTGAAAAAAGCAGGTATCAAAAACAGAAATTGGATCCTCACGGGTTTCGCAAGATATGGCCAACCCACATACTCCAAAAGTATAACAATAGATTTAAACTTTCAAAAACACAACATAAAAAAGCTATTTTATAATTTTAACGAATCAAAACTGCTTTAAAAACAAAAATAACCAACCAATTCAAATCCAAGAAAACCGATTTAGAAACAAAAATAACCAACCAATTCAAATCCAAGAAAACCGATTTAGCTTATAAAACGTAAATAAAAATTAATAAAAAATTTTTTCATTAAACAATTAGAAGTATTGAACATGTGAGAAGGCCATATCCCCACCTTTACCCATGAAGACCTGAAAAAAACTTGCTACCTTTAAAACAATCACTACGCTCCACTTCTTTCCATCAGCAGGAGTTGCAAGCAAGGCCATAATCCAAGTTAGACCAGCGTCGTGAAGACTTGTCTTTCCATTATCCTCATAATCATTAATTTTCTTTCCAAGTCACCGCAGTTTCTACTTGAAGCACATCAACATGCAGACGTTCTTAAAGACTTTAGTCCACATCCTTCATTTATTCAAGCAGCTACCTTGGCATCCATTACAGTGTTTGGCCGCTTAGCTGTTGCCACTTTATAAAACACTTCTTAAGTTGATTTACATAATGAAAAATAAACTGGTATGGAAATAAATTATTATAAAAAAGATTAGCAGTAAATTTAAAAATCTGTGAACTCAAAAATTCTCTATTACTACAAATTCTATAAAATCTATTAATTTGTCCCACAATGATGTTATTAAAAACCTTCTTACTTAAATTTGAATACCAGTGTGGCATCGATTGAGTATTAAAATTAAAAAAATCCCTTTTATCAAAAAGCTTAATTAGTATATTGTTATCATTAATTAAAATGTCCAAATCCAAAAAATTAACATGTAAATTATCAACAGAAGCCTTATTTAATTTTAAACATGGAGGATAGATATCGTTAATCGATACCAAAAGTTTGTCATCGAATATTATTAAATCATCGATATACCTTAAAACTGAATAACTCTTATTACTGTTTAAAACATAATTAAATTCATAATAAAAAAGAAACAGATTTGCAGCAGAACTCGAAAAATTAGTTCCCATACCAATACCACATACCTGGTAGAAAAATGAGCTATTGAAAGTAATGAAATTATTAAGAAAACAGAAATTACATAAACTCAAGAAAAAATCTCTTTTAATTCCAAGCTCCTCCTCAATACAGAACATATCAAAAATATTTTTTAGTGTATCATAAAGTAAATCTATAGGTATATTAGAAAAAAGGTTTTCAAAATCATAGGTATACAAATTTGTGGGCGTTATGGGCGTTTTTTTAATTTTATTTAAAACCTCATTGCTATTGTCTATACACCAAAAATAGCTAGTATTTCTATATTTAAACTTCAAAAAACCATAGATGCGCTTCAAAAACTCCTGTAACTTAACATTTAAACTTTTACCTATACCTCTTGAATTACAACATATAAATCTGAATTTAATAGGCGTCTTGTGAAATTTTGGGGTCATAAACAGAAATGGAAAAGTATGATGATTATTAATAGCAAAATTATATGAATACATTTTTCTAGCCTTCTTGGTGTATGCATTAAATTTGTTTACAACAACCTTGTGACTTAATTTACATTCCTTATAAAATTTACTATTATTTAACTCATTTTTAACTTTATCAATGTAAAAAAGCTTTCAAATAATTGCATAATTTGAAGCCGCTTTGTCCACAGGTACTATTACAAAATTGTTATGTAAAAATTGAATATAATTTAAATCTTCTTTATTGAGACTATGATAAACATAATCCTTACTATTCAAATAATTATTAACAAAAAACTCAAATTCCTTTAATATATGCCACTCCCATTCAAAAAAAGCTTCAAAGGGGGTGTTAAATCTGTAACATAATTGCATAATAAATTTTTTCAAATCCCTTTCAAAAATCTGAATAGCCGTTTTCTTGCTAATTGTTTTATTTAATCTAAACTTAGTACCTAATCCCATCATAAAATGTAAATTTTTGTTCTGTATAATATCTAAATTTCCAGTAATAACATGTTTATGGAAATCATCAATAAAATCCGAGAAATCTGTGTCACATTTACATGTTTCAGGAATTTCATCAGAAAAAGCAAGAGATCTATAATTGAACAATTTTTTACAAAGAGGAATGTTATATTTATAAGCAACAGCTATATCAACATCTCTAAGAGGGAAAAAAGTGTCATAATATCTAAAAAAATCTCCAACTCTAAAATTGTCGAAAGACTTCTGTTGAAAATTCAAAGTAAAGAAAACCCTGTCAGTTTTGGAATCCAAAAAATTCTTTAATCTAAAATTAATAAAGTCAAAAAGCAGGTCTCTAAAATGCAAATTAGAAAATTTATAAATTTTACTAACTTTTCTAATTTTGTTTAAAATTTTAAGCTTAAGTGTGAATACTGCTTTTTTTACATTTTTAACACTGAAATTTACTACAAAATCCTTTTCAACATTACAGATCCAATCCTCTGGCACTAAACAATTTAATTTATTGGATAACATATGTGATCCCCTGGTATTTCTTTTAATTTTCAATTTACTAAACAAATTTAAAAAACTATAAACATTATCAATACTTTTTATATTGTAAGAATTTAAAACTGTATTTAGACCATAAGGATATAAAGTCCTGTGTTTCAAAATGAAATCATTTTCTATTTTCAACCGCTCATTCTGATTCTCAACATGTGCCAAAATTTCAATCAAAATGTTATCAAAAGTATGTATCTTAAAATGGATAATTTCAAAAGATGGATATTGTAAATCATCATTGTAAACATTTGATCTGTGATTGTTAATTCTAATATTAAGAGAACCAGAAGTCTCACCAACATAAGCCTGCGAACAAGTCATACATGTAATCTTATAAACAACATTATTAAACTTGCAAAATGTACAATAACCTGATGGTATATCAACAGCTTCGGCACGACTCACTAATCATGTTTTACAACGTTTATCTTTTCATTTAATATATTTCATAATTTCATTGAGGAATTTATACAAAATTCCAAAAAATATTTTTTATATTATAACTTTTTGTAGGCACTTACACCTAATTGCATAACAAACTACACCCAATTCAACATATGACATGAAATGACCAGTTGAATACACAGCAAAAGAAGCGCAAAGCAGCTTACCAAATTGCCAAAGTATATAATGCTTTCAAAAAATTTTTTAAAAACAAATAACCCAGTGCATCAGGCGCAACGCAGCTTCTTATATGCACTAAGTGAATATAGCTCTAATAAAAGTGAATGATTATGAAAATTATTATGAAAAGAGGGTGCAAAACAACAATAAAAATCCATGAAAATTTATAACGAAAAAACAACAAACAAACCACTCCCTGCTCTTCAGAAAGTGGGAGGAGTGAAAAAAGCAGGTATCAAAAACAGAAATTGGATCCTCACGGGTTTCGCAAGATATGGCCAACCCACATACTCCAAAAGTATAACAATAGATTTAAACTTTCAAAAACACAACATAAAAAAGCTATTTTATAATTTTAACGAATCAAAACTGCTTTTAAAACAAAAATAACCAACCAATTCAAATCCAAGAAAACCGATTTAGAAACAAAAATAACCAACCAATTCAAATCCAAGAAAACCGATTTAGCTTATAAAACGTAAATAAAAATTAATAAAAAATTTTTTCATTAAACAATTAGAAGTATTGAACATGTGAGAAGGCCATATCCCCACCTTTACCCATGAAGACCTGAAAAAAACTTGCTACCTTTAAAACAATCACTACGCTCCACTTCTTTCCATCAGCAGGAGTTGCAAGCAAGGCCATAATCCAAGTTAGACCAGCGTCGTGAAGACTTGTCTTTCCATTATCCTCATAATCATTAATTTTCTTTCCAAGTCACCGCAGTTTCTACTTGAAGCACATCAACATGCAGACGTTCTTAAAGACTTTAGTCCACATCCTTCATTTATTCAAGCAGCTACCTTGGCATCCATTACAGTGTTTGGCCGCTTAGCTGTTGCCACTTTATAAAACACTTCTTAAGTTGATTTACATAATGAAAAATAAACTGGTATGGAAATAAATTATTATAAAAAAGATTAGCAGTAAATTTAAAAATCTGTGAACTCAAAAATTCTCTATTACTACAAATTCTATAAAATCTATTAATTTGTCCCACAATGATGTTATTAAAAACCTTCTTACTTAAATTTGAATACCAGTGTGGCATCGATTGAGTATTAAAATTAAAAAAATCCCTTTTATCAAAAAGCTTAATTAGTATATTGTTATCATTAATTAAAATGTCCAAATCCAAAAAATTAACATGTAAATTATCAACAGAAGCCTTATTTAATTTTAAACATGGAGGATAGATATCGTTAATCGATACCAAAAGTTTGTCATCGAATATTATTAAATCATCGATATACCTTAAAACTGAATAACTCTTATTACTGTTTAAAACATAATTAAATTCATAATAAAAAAGAAACAGATTTGCAGCAGAACTCGAAAAATTAGTTCCCATACCAATACCACATACCTGGTAGAAAAATGAGCTATTGAAAGTAATGAAATTATTAAGAAAACAGAAATTACATAAACTCAAGAAAAAATCTCTTTTAATTCCAAGCTCCTCCTCAATACAGAACATATCAAAAATATTTTTTAGTGTATCATAAAGTAAATCTATAGGTATATTAGAAAAAAGGTTTTCAAAATCATAGGTATACAAATTTGTGGGCGTTATGGGCGTTTTTTTTATTTTATTTAAAACCTCATTGCTATTGTCTATACACCAAAAATAGCTAGTATTTCTATATTTAAACTTCAAAAAACCATAGATGCGCTTCAAAAACTCCTGTAACTTAACATTTAAACTTTTACCTATACCTCTTGAATTACAACATATAAATCTGAATTTAATAGGCGTCTTGTGAAATTTTGGGGTCATAAACAGAAATGGAAAAGTATGATGATTATTAATAGCAAAATTATATGAATACATTTTTCTAGCCTTCTTGGTGTATGCATTAAATTTGTTTACAACAACCTTGTGACTTAATTTACATTCCTTATAAAATTTACTATTATTTAACTCATTTTTAACTTTATCAATGTAAAAAAGCTTTCAAATAATTGCATAATTTGAAGCCGCTTTGTCCACAGGTACTATTACAAAATTGTTATGTAAAAATTGAATATAATTTAAATCTTCTTTATTGAGACTATGATAAACATAATCCTTACTGTTCAAATAATTATTAACAAAAAACTCAAATTCCTTTAATATATGCCACTCCCATTCAAAAAAAGCTTCAAAGGGGGTGTTAAATCTGTAACATAATTGCATAATAAATTTTTTCAAATCCCTTTCAAAAATCTGAATAGCCGTTTTCTTGCTAATTGTTTTATTTAATCTAAACTTAGTACCTAATCCCATCATAAAATGTAAATTTTTGTTCTGTATAATATCTAAATTTCCAGTAATAACATGTTTATGGAAATCATCAATAAAATCCGAGAAATCTGTGTCACATTTACATGTTTCAGGAATTTCATCAGAAAAAGCAAGAGATCTATAATTGAACAATTTTTTACAAAGAGGAATGTTATATTTATAAGCAACAGCTATATCAACATCTCTAAGAGGGAAAAAAGTGTCATAATATCTAAAAAAATCTCCAACTCTAAAATTGTCGAAAGACTTCTGTTGAAAATTCAAAGTAAAGAAAACCCTGTCAGTTTTGGAATCCAAAAAATTCTTTAATCTAAAATTAATAAAGTCAAAAAGCAGGTCTCTAAAATGCAAATTAGAAAATTTATAAATTTTACTAACTTTTCTAATTTTGTTTAAAATTTTAAGCTTAAGTGTGAATACTGCTTTTTTTACATTTTTAACACTGAAATTTACTACAAAATCCTTTTCAACATTACAGATCCAATCCTCTGGCACTAAACAATTTAATTTATTGGATAACATATGTGATCCCCTGGTATTTCTTTTAATTTTCAATTTACTAAACAAATTTAAAAAACTATAAACATTATCAATACTTTTTATATTGTAAGAATTTAAAACTGTATTTAGACCATAAGGATATAAAGTCCTGTGTTTCAAAATGAAATCATTTTCTATTTTCAACCGCTCATTCTGATTCTCAACATGTGCCAAAATTTCAATCAAAATGTTATCAAAAGTATGTATCTTAAAATGGATAATTTCAAAAGATGGATATTGTAAATCATCATTGTAAACATTTGATCTGTGATTGTTAATTCTAATATTAAGAGAACCAGAAGTCTCACCAACATAAGCCTGCGAACAAGTCATACATGTAATCTTATAAACAACATTATTAAACTTGCAAAATGTACAATAACCTGATGGTATATCAACAGCTTCGGCACGACTCACTAATCATGTTTTACAACGTTTATCTTTTCATTTAATATATTTCATAATTTCATTGAGGAATTTATACAAAATTCCAAAAAATATTTTTTATATTATAACTTTTTGTAGGCACTTACACCTAATTGCATAACAAACTACACCCAATTCAACATATGACATGAAATGACCAGTTGAATACACAGCAAAAAAAGCGCAAAGCAGCTTACCAAATTGCCAAAGTATATAATGCTTTCAAAAAATTTTTTAAAAACAAATAACCCAGTGCATCAGGCGCAACGCAGCTTCTTATATGCACTAAGTGAATATAGCTCTAATAAAAGTGAATGATTATGAAAATTATTATGAAAAGAGGGTGCAAAACAACAATAAAAATCCATGAAAATTTATAACGAAAAAACAACAAACAAACCACTCCCTGCTCTTCAGAAAGTGGGAGGAGTGAAAAAAGCAGGTATCAAAAACAGAAATTGGATCCTCACGGGTTTCGCAAGATATGGCCAACCCACATACTCCAAAAGTATAACAATAGATTTAAACTTTCAAAAACACAACATAAAAAAGCTATTTTATAATTTTAACGAATCAAAACTGCTTTAAAAACAAAAATAACCAACCAATTCAAATCCAAGAAAACCGATTTAGAAACAAAAATAACCAACCAATTCAAATCCAAGAAAACCGATTTAGCTTATAAAACGTAAATAAAAATTAATAAAAAATTTTTTCATTAAACAATTAGAAGTATTGAACATGTGAGAAGGCCATATCCCCACCTTTACCCATGAAGACCTGAAAAAAACTTGCTACCTTTAAAACAATCACTACGCTCCACTTCTTTCCATCAGCAGGAGTTGCAAGCAAGGCCATAATCCAAGTTAGACCAGCGTCGTGAAGACTTGTCTTTCCATTATCCTCATAATCATTAATTTTCTTTCCAAGTCACCGCAGTTTCTACTTGAAGCACATCAACATGCAGACGTTCTTAAAGACTTTAGTCCACATCCTTCATTTATTCAAGCAGCTACCTTGGCATCCATTACAGTGTTTGGCCGCTTAGCTGTTGCCACTTTATAAAACACTTCTTAAGTTGATTTACATAATGAAAAATAAACTGGTATGGAAATAAATTATTATAAAAAAGATTAGCAGTAAATTTAAAAATCTGTGAACTCAAAAATTCTCTATTACTACAAATTCTATAAAATCTATTAATTTGTCCCACAATGATGTTATTAAAAACCTTCTTACTTAAATTTGAATACCAGTGTGGCATCGATTGAGTATTAAAATTAAAAAAAATCCCTTTTATCAAAAAGCTTAATTAGTATATTGTTATCATTAATTAAAATGTCCAAATCCAAAAAATTAACATGTAAATTATCAACAGAAGCCTTATTTAATTTTAAACATGGAGGATAGATATCGTTAATCGATACCAAAAGTTTGTCATCGAATATTATTAAATCATCGATATACCTTAAAACTGAATAACTCTTATTACTGTTTAAAACATAATTAAATTCATAATAAAAAAGAAACAGATTTGCAGCAGAACTCGAAAAATTAGTTCCCATACCAATACCACATACCTGGTAGAAAAATGAGCTATTGAAAGTAATGAAATTATTAAGAAAACAGAAATTACATAAACTCAAGAAAAAATCTCTTTTAATTCCAAGCTCCTCCTCAATACAGAACATATCAAAAATATTTTTTAGTGTATCATAAAGTAAATCTATAGGTATATTAGAAAAAAGGTTTTCAAAATCATAGGTATACAAATTTGTGGGCGTTATGGGCGTTTTTTTAATTTTATTTAAAACCTCATTGCTATTGTCTATACACCAAAAATAGCTAGTATTTCTATATTTAAACTTCAAAAAACCATAGATGCGCTTCAAAAACTCCTGTAACTTAACATTTAAACTTTTACCTATACCTCTTGAATTACAACATATAAATCTGAATTTAATAGGCGTCTTGTGAAATTTTGGGGTCATAAACAGAAATGGAAAAGTATGATGATTATTAATAGCAAAATTATATGAATACATTTTTCTAGCCTTCTTGGTGTATGCATTAAATTTGTTTACAACAACCTTGTGACTTAATTTACATTCCTTATAAAATTTACTATTATTTAACTCATTTTTAACTTTATCAATGTAAAAAAGCTTTCAAATAATTGCATAATTTGAAGCCGCTTTGTCCACAGGTACTATTACAAAATTGTTATGTAAAAATTGAATATAATTTAAATCTTCTTTATTGAGACTATGATAAACATAATCCTTACTGTTCAAATAATTATTAACAAAAAACTCAAATTCCTTTAATATATGCCACTCCCATTCAAAAAAAGCTTCAAAGGGGGTGTTAAATCTGTAACATAATTGCATAATAAATTTTTTCAAATCCCTTTCAAAAATCTGAATAGCCGTTTTCTTGCTAATTGTTTTATTTAATCTAAACTTAGTACCTAATCCCATCATAAAATGTAAATTTTTGTTCTGTATAATATCTAAATTTCCAGTAATAACATGTTTATGGAAATCATCAATAAAATCCGAGAAATCTGTGTCACATTTACATGTTTCAGGAATTTCATCAGAAAAAGCAAGAGATCTATAATTGAACAATTTTTTACAAAGAGGAATGTTATATTTATAAGCAACAGCTATATCAACATCTCTAAGAGGGAAAAAAGTGTCATAATATCTAAAAAAATCTCCAACTCTAAAATTGTCGAAAGACTTCTGTTGAAAATTCAAAGTAAAGAAAACCCTGTCAGTTTTGGAATCCAAAAAATTCTTTAATCTAAAATTAATAAAGTCAAAAAGCAGGTCTCTAAAATGCAAATTAGAAAATTTATAAATTTTACTAACTTTTCTAATTTTGTTTAAAATTTTAAGCTTAAGTGTGAATACTGCTTTTTTTACATTTTTAACACTGAAATTTACTACAAAATCCTTTTCAACATTACAGATCCAATCCTCTGGCACTAAACAATTTAATTTATTGGATAACATATGTGATCCCCTGGTATTTCTTTTAATTTTCAATTTACTAAACAAATTTAAAAAACTATAAACATTATCAATACTTTTTATATTGTAAGAATTTAAAACTGTATTTAGACCATAAGGATATAAAGTCCTGTGTTTCAAAATGAAATCATTTTCTATTTTCAACCGCTCATTCTGATTCTCAACATGTGCCAAAATTTCAATCAAAATGTTATCAAAAGTATGTATCTTAAAATGGATAATTTCAAAAGATGGATATTGTAAATCATCATTGTAAACATTTGATCTGTGATTGTTAATTCTAATATTAAGAGAACCAGAAGTCTCACCAACATAAGCCTGCGAACAAGTCATACATGTAATCTTATAAACAACATTATTAAACTTGCAAAATGTACAATAACCTGATGGTATATCAACAGCTTCGGCACGACTCACTAATCATGTTTTACAACGTTTATCTTTTCATTTAATATATTTCATAATTTCATTGAGGAATTTATACAAAATTCCAAAAAATATTTTTTATATTATAACTTTTTGTAGGCACTTACACCTAATTGCATAACAAACTACACCCAATTCAACATATGACATGAAATGACCAGTTGAATACACAGCAAAAGAAGCGCAAAGCAGCTTACCAAATTGCCAAAGTATATAATGCTTTCAAAAAATTTTTTAAAAACAAATAACCCAGTGCATCAGGCGCAACGCAGCTTCTTATATGCACTAAGTGAATATAGCTCTAATAAAAGTGAATGATTATGAAAATTATTATGAAAAGAGGGTGCAAAACAACAATAAAAATCCATGAAAATTTATAACGAAAAAACAACAAACAAACCACTCCCTGCTCTTCAGAAAGTGGGAGGAGTGAAAAAAGCAGGTATCAAAAACAGAAATTGGATCCTCACGGGTTTCGCAAGATATGGCCAACCCACATACTCCAAAAGTATAACAATAGATTTAAACTTTCAAAAACACAACATAAAAAAGCTATTTTATAATTTTAACGAATCAAAACTGCTTTAAAAACAAAAATAACCAACCAATTCAAATCCAAGAAAACCGATTTAGAAACAAAAATAACCAACCAATTCAAATCCAAGAAAACCGATTTAGCTTATAAAACGTAAATAAAAATTAATAAAAAATTTTTTCATTAAACAATTAGAAGTATTGAACATGTGAGAAGGCCATATCCCCACCTTTACCCATGAAGACCTGAAAAAAACTTGCTACCTTTAAAACAATCACTACGCTCCACTTCTTTCCATCAGCAGGAGTTGCAAGCAAGGCCATAATCCAAGTTAGACCAGCGTCGTGAAGACTTGTCTTTCCATTATCCTCATAATCATTAATTTTCTTTCCAAGTCACCGCAGTTTCTACTTGAAGCACATCAACATGCAGACGTTCTTAAAGACTTTAGTCCACATCCTTCATTTATTCAAGCAGCTACCTTGGCATCCATTACAGTGTTTGGCCGCTTAGCTGTTGCCACTTTATAAAACACTTCTTAAGTTGATTTACATAATGAAAAATAAACTGGTATGGAAATAAATTATTATAAAAAAGATTAGCAGTAAATTTAAAAATCTGTGAACTCAAAAATTCTCTATTACTACAAATTCTATAAAATCTATTAATTTGTCCCACAATGATGTTATTAAAAACCTTCTTACTTAAATTTGAATACCAGTGTGGCATCGATTGAGTATTAAAATTAAAAAAATCCCTTTTATCAAAAAGCTTAATTAGTATATTGTTATCATTAATTAAAATGTCCAAATCCAAAAAATTAACATGTAAATTATCAACAGAAGCCTTATTTAATTTTAAACATGGAGGATAGATATCGTTAATCGATACCAAAAGTTTGTCATCGAATATTATTAAATCATCGATATACCTTAAAACTGAATAACTCTTATTACTGTTTAAAACATAATTAAATTCATAATAAAAAAGAAACAGATTTGCAGCAGAACTCGAAAAATTAGTTCCCATACCAATACCACATACCTGGTAGAAAAATGAGCTATTGAAAGTAATGAAATTATTAAGAAAACAGAAATTACATAAACTCAAGAAAAAATCTCTTTTAATTCCAAGCTCCTCCTCAATACAGAACATATCAAAAATATTTTTTAGTATATCATAAAGTAAATCTATAGGTATATTAGAAAAAAGGTTTTCAAAATCATAGGTATACAAATTTGTGGGCGTTATGGGCGTTTTTTTAATTTTATTTAAAACCTCATTGCTATTGTCTATACACCAAAAATAGCTAGTATTTCTATATTTAAACTTCAAAAAACCATAGATGCGCTTCAAAAACTCCTGTAACTTAACATTTAAACTTTTACCTATACCTCTTGAATTACAACATATAAATCTGAATTTAATAGGCGTCTTGTGAAATTTTGGGGTCATAAACAGAAATGGAAAAGTATGATGATTATTAATAGCAAAATTATATGAATACATTTTTCTAGCCTTCTTGGTGTATGCATTAAATTTGTTTACAACAACCTTGTGACTTAATTTACATTCCTTATAAAATTTACTATTATTTAACTCATTTTTAACTTTATCAATGTAAAAAAGCTTTCAAATAATTGCATAATTTGAAGCCGCTTTGTCCACAGGTACTATTACAAAATTGTTATGTAAAAATTGAATATAATTTAAATCTTCTTTATTGAGACTATGATAAACATAATCCTTACTGTTCAAATAATTATTAACAAAAAACTCAAATTCCTTTAATATATGCCACTCCCATTCAAAAAAAGCTTCAAAGGGGGTGTTAAATCTGTAACATAATTGCATAATAAATTTTTTCAAATCCCTTTCAAAAATCTGAATAGCCGTTTTCTTGCTAATTGTTTTATTTAATCTAAACTTAGTACCTAATCCCATCATAAAATGTAAATTTTTGTTCTGTATAATATCTAAATTTCCAGTAATAACATGTTTATGGAAATCATCAATAAAATCCGAGAAATCTGTGTCACATTTACATGTTTCAGGAATTTCATCAGAAAAAGCAAGAGATCTATAATTGAACAATTTTTTACAAAGAGGAATGTTATATTTATAAGCAACAGCTATATCAACATCTCTAAGAGGGAAAAAAGTGTCATAATATCTAAAAAAATCTCCAACTCTAAAATTGTCGAAAGACTTCTGTTGAAAATTCAAAGTAAAGAAAACCCTGTCAGTTTTGGAATCCAAAAAATTCTTTAATCTAAAATTAATAAAGTCAAAAAGCAGGTCTCTAAAATGCAAATTAGAAAATTTATAAATTTTACTAACTTTTCTAATTTTGTTTAAAATTTTAAGCTTAAGTGTGAATACTGCTTTTTTTACATTTTTAACACTGAAATTTACTACAAAATCCTTTTCAACATTACAGATCCAATCCTCTGGCACTAAACAATTTAATTTATTGGATAACATATGTGATCCCCTGGTATTTCTTTTAATTTTCAATTTACTAAACAAATTTAAAAAACTATAAACATTATCAATACTTTTTATATTGTAAGAATTTAAAACTGTATTTAGACCATAAGGATATAAAGTCCTGTGTTTCAAAATGAAATCATTTTCTATTTTCAACCGCTCATTCTGATTCTCAACATGTGCCAAAATTTCAATCAAAATGTTATCAAAAGTATGTATCTTAAAATGGATAATTTCAAAAGATGGATATTGTAAATCATCATTGTAAACATTTGATCTGTGATTGTTAATTCTAATATTAAGAGAACCAGAAGTCTCACCAACATAAGCCTGCGAACAAGTCATACATGTAATCTTATAAACAACATTATTAAACTTGCAAAATGTACAATAACCTGATGGTATATCAACAGCTTCGGCACGACTCACTAATCATGTTTTACAACGTTTATCTTTTCATTTAATATATTTCATAATTTCATTGAGGAATTTATACAAAATTCCAAAAAATATTTTTTATATTATAACTTTTTGTAGGCACTTACACCTAATTGCATAACAAACTACACCCAATTCAACATATGACATGAAATGACCAGTTGAATACACAGCAAAAGAAGCGCAAAGCAGCTTACCAAATTGCCAAAGTATATAATGCTTTCAAAAAATTTTTTAAAAACAAATAACCCAGTGCATCAGGCGCAACGCAGCTTCTTATATGCACTAAGTGAATATAGCTCTAATAAAAGTGAATGATTATGAAAATTATTATGAAAAGAGGGTGCAAAACAACAATAAAAATCCATGAAAATTTATAACGAAAAAACAACAAACAAACCACTCCCTGCTCTTCAGAAAGTGGGAGGAGTGAAAAAAGCAGGTATCAAAAACAGAAATTGGATCCTCACGGGTTTCGCAAGATATGGCCAACCCACATACTCCAAAAGTATAACAATAGATTTAAACTTTCAAAAACACAACATAAAAAAGCTATTTTATAATTTTAACGAATCAAAACTGCTTTAAAAACAAAAATAACCAACCAATTCAAATCCAAGAAAACCGATTTAGAAACAAAAATAACCAACCAATTCAAATCCAAGAAAACCGATTTAGCTTATAAAACGTAAATAAAAATTAATAAAAAATTTTTTCATTAAACAATTAGAAGTATTGAACATGTGAGAAGGCCATATCCCCACCTTTACCCATGAAGACCTGAAAAAAACTTGCTACCTTTAAAACAATCACTACGCTCCACTTCTTTCCATCAGCAGGAGTTGCAAGCAAGGCCATAATCCAAGTTAGACCAGCGTCGTGAAGACTTGTCTTTCCATTATCCTCATAATCATTAATTTTCTTTCCAAGTCACCGCAGTTTCTACTTGAAGCACATCAACATGCAGACGTTCTTAAAGACTTTAGTCCACATCCTTCATTTATTCAAGCAGCTACCTTGGCATCCATTACAGTGTTTGGCCGCTTAGCTGTTGCCACTTTATAAAACACTTCTTAAGTTGATTTACATAATGAAAAATAAATTTAATGCATACACCAAGAAGGCTAGAAAAATGTATTCATATAATTTTGCTATTAATAATCATCATACTTTTCCATTTCTGTTTATGACCCCAAAATTTCACAAGACGCCTATTAAATTCAGATTTATATGTTGTAATTCAAGAGGTATAGGTAAAAGTTTAAATGTTAAGTTACAGTAGTTTTTGAAGCGCATCTATGGTTTTTTGAAGTTTAAATATAGAAATACTAGCTATTTTTGGTGTATAGACAATAGCAATGAGGTTTTAAATAAAATTAAAAAAACGCCCATAACGCCCACAAATTTGTATACCTATGATTTTGAAAACCTTTTTTCTAATATACCTATAGATTTACTTTATGATACACTAAAAAATATTTTTGATATGTTCTGTATTGAGGAGGAGCTTGGAATTAAAAGAGATTTTTTCTTGAGTTTATGTAATTTCTGTTTTCTTAATAATTTCATTACTTTCAATAGCTCATTTTTCTACCAGGTATGTGGTATTGGTATGGGAACTAATTTTTCGAGTTCTGCTGCAAATCTGTTTCTTTTTTATTATGAATTTAATTATGTTTTAAACAGTAATAAGAGTTATTCAGTTTTAAGGTATATCGATGATTTAATAATATTCGATGACAAACTTTTGGTATCGATTAACGATATCTATCCTCCATGTTTAAAATTAAATAAGGCTTCTGTTGATAATTTACATGTTAATTTTTTGGATTTGGACATTTTAATTAATGATAACAATATACTAATTAAGCTTTTTGATAAAAGGGATTTTTTTAATTTTAATACTCAATCGATGCCACACTGGTATTCAAATTTAAGTAAGAAGGTTTTTAATAACATCATTGTGGGACAAATTAATAGATTTTATAGAATTTGTAGTAATAGAGAATTTTTGAGTTCACAGATTTTTAAATTTACTGCTAATCTTTTTTATAATAATTTATTTCCATACCAGTTTATTTTTCATTATGTAAATCAACTTAAGAAGTGTTTTATAAAGTGGCAACAGCTAAGCGGCCAAACACTGTAATGGATGCCAAGGTAGCTGCTTGAATAAATGAAGGATGTGGACTAAAGTCTTTAAGAACGTCTGCATGTTGATGTGCTTCAAGTAGAAACTGCGGTGACTTGGAAAGAAAATTAATGATTATGAGGATAATGGAAAGACAAGTCTTCACGACGCTGGTCTAACTTGGATTATGGCCTTGCTTGCAACTCCTGCTGATGGAAAGAAGTGGAGCGTAGTGATTGTTTTAAAGGTAGCAAGTTTTTTTCAGGTCTTCATGGGTAAAGGTGGGGATATGGCCTTCTCACATGTTCAATACTTCTAATTGTTTAATGAAAAAATTTTTTATTAATTTTTATTTACGTTTTATAAGCTAAATCGGTTTTCTTGGATTTGAATTGGTTGGTTATTTTTGTTTCTAAATCGGTTTTCTTGGATTTGAATTGGTTGGTTATTTTTGTTTTTAAAGCAGTTTTGATTCGTTAAAATTATAAAATAGCTTTTTTATGTTGTGTTTTTGAAAGTTTAAATCTATTGTTATACTTTTGGAGTATGTGGGTTGGCCATATCTTGCGAAACCCGTGAGGATCCAATTTCTGTTTTTGATACCTGCTTTTTTCACTCCTCCCACTTTCTGAAGAGCAGGGAGTGGTTTGTTTGTTGTTTTTTCGTTATAAATTTTCATGGATTTTTATTGTTGTTTTGCACCCTCTTTTCATAATAATTTTCATAATCATTCACTTTTATTAGAGCTATATTCACTTAGTGCATATAAGAAGCTGCGTTGCGCCTGATGCACTGGGTTATTTGTTTTTAAAAAAATTTTTGAAAGCATTATATACTTTGGCAATTTGGTAAGCTGCTTTGCGCTTCTTTTGCTGTGTATTCAACTGGTCATTTCATGTCATATGTTGAATTGGGTGTAGTTTGTTATGCAATTAGGTGTAAGTGCCTACAAAAAGTTATAATATAAAAAATATTTTTTGGAATTTTGTATAAATTCCTCAATGAAATTATGAAATATATTAAATGAAAAGATAAACGTTGTAAAACATGATTAGTGAGTCGTGCCGAAGCTGTTGATATACCATCAGGTTATTGTACATTTTGCAAGTTTAATAATGTTGTTTATAAGATTACATGTATGACTTGTTCGCAGGCTTATGTTGGTGAGACTTCTGGTTCTCTTAATATTAGAATTAACAATCACAGATCAAATGTTTACAATGATGATTTACAATATCCATCTTTTGAAATTATCCATTTTAAGATACATACTTTTGATAACATTTTGATTGAAATTTTGGCACATGTTGAGAATCAGAATGAGCGGTTGAAAATAGAAAATGATTTCATTTTGAAACACAGGACTTTATATCCTTATGGTCTAAATACAGTTTTAAATTCTTACAATATAAAAAGTATTGATAATGTTTATAGTTTTTTAAATTTGTTTAGTAAATTGAAAATTAAAAGAAATACCAGGGGATCACATATGTTATCCAATAAATTAAATTGTTTAGTGCCAGAGGATTGGATCTGTAATGTTGAAAAGGATTTTGTAGTAAATTTCAGTGTTAAAAATGTAAAAAAAGCAGTATTCACACTTAAGCTTAAAATTTTAAACAAAATTAGAAAAGTTAGTAAAATTTATAAATTTTCTAATTTGCATTTTAGAGACCTGCTTTTTGACTTTATTAATTTTAGATTAAAGAATTTTTTGGATTCCAAAACTGACAGGGTTTTCTTTACTTTGAATTTTCAACAGAAGTCTTTCGACAATTTTAGAGTTGGAGATTTTTTTAGATATTATGACACTTTTTTCCCTCTTAGAGATGTTGATATAGCTGTTGCTTATAAATATAACATTCCTCTTTGTAAAAAATTGTTCAATTATAGATCTCTTGCTTTTTCTGATGAAATTCCTGAAACATGTAAATGTGACACAGATTTCTCGGATTTTATTGATGATTTCCATAAACATGTTATTACTGGAAATTTAGATATTATACAGAACAAAAATTTACATTTTATGATGGGATTAGGTACTAAGTTTAGATTAAATAAAACAATTAGCAAGAAAACGGCTATTCAGATTTTTGAAAGGGATTTGAAAAAATTTATTATGCAATTATGTTACAGATTTAACACCCCCTTTGAAGCTTTTTTTGAATGGGAGTGGCATATATTAAAGGAATTTGAGTTTTTTGTTAATAATTATTTGAACAGTAAGGATTATGTTTATCATAGTCTCAATAAAGAAGATTTAAATTATATTCAATTTTTACATAACAATTTTGTAATAGTACCTGTGGACAAAGCGGCTTCAAATTATGCAATTATTTGAAAGCTTTTTTACATTGATAAAGTTAAAAATGAGTTAAATAATAGTAAATTTTATAAGGAATGTAAATTAAGTCACAAGGTTGTTGTAAATAAATTTAATGCATACACCAAGAAGGCTAGAAAAATGTATTCATATAATTTTGCTATTAATAATCATCATACTTTTCCATTTCTGTTTATGACCCCAAAATTTCACAAGACGCCTATTAAATTCAGATTTATATGTTGTAATTCAAGAGGTATAGGTAAAAGTTTAAATGTTAAGTTACAGGAGTTTTTGAAGCGCATCTGTGGTTTTTTGAAGTTTAAATATAGAAATACTAGCTATTTTTGGTGTATAGACAATAGCAATGAGGTTTTAAATAAAATAAAAAAAACGCCCATAACGCCCACAAATTTGTATACCTATGATTTTGAAAACCTTTTTTCTAATATACCTATAGATTTACTTTATGATATACTAAAAAATATTTTTGATATGTTCTGTATTGAGGAGGAGCTTGGAATTAAAAGAGATTTTTTCTTGAGTTTATGTAATTTCTGTTTTCTTAATAATTTCATTACTTTCAATAGCTCATTTTTCTACCAGGTATGTGGTATTGGTATGGGAACTAATTTTTCGAGTTCTGCTGCAAATCTGTTTCTTTTTTATTATGAATTTAATTATGTTTTAAACAGTAATAAGAGTTATTCAGTTTTAAGGTATATCGATGATTTAATAATATTCGATGACAAACTTTTGGTATCGATTAACGATATCTATCCTCCATGTTTAAAATTAAATAAGGCTTCTGTTGATAATTTACATGTTAATTTTTTGGATTTGGACATTTTAATTAATGATAACAATATACTAATTAAGCTTTTTGATAAAAGGGATTTTTTTAATTTTAATACTCAATCGATGCCACACTGGTATTCAAATTTAAGTAAGAAGGTTTTTAATAACATCATTGTGGGACAAATTAATAGATTTTATAGAATTTGTAGTAATAGAGAATTTTTGAGTTCACAGATTTTTAAATTTACTGCTAATCTTTTTTATAATAATTTATTTCCATACCAGTTTATTTTTCATTATGTAAATCAACTTAAGAAGTGTTTTATAAAGTGGCAACAGCTAAGCGGCCAAACACTGTAATGGATGCCAAGGTAGCTGCTTGAATAAATGAAGGATGTGGACTAAAGTCTTTAAGAACGTCTGCATGTTGATGTGCTTCAAGTAGAAACTGCGGTGACTTGGAAAGAAAATTAATGATTATGAGGATAATGGAAAGACAAGTCTTCACGACGCTGGTCTAACTTGGATTATGGCCTTGCTTGCAACTCCTGCTGATGGAAAGAAGTGGAGCGTAGTGATTGTTTTAAAGGTAGCAAGTTTTTTTCAGGTCTTCATGGGTAAAGGTGGGGATATGGCCTTCTCACATGTTCAATACTTCTAATTGTTTAATGAAAAAATTTTTTATTAATTTTTATTTACGTTTTATAAGCTAAATCGGTTTTCTTGGATTTGAATTGGTTGGTTATTTTTGTTTCTAAATCGGTTTTCTTGGATTTGAATTGGTTGGTTATTTTTGTTTTTAAAGCAGTTTTGATTCGTTAAAATTATAAAATAGCTTTTTTATGTTGTGTTTTTGAAAGTTTAAATCTATTGTTATACTTTTGGAGTATGTGGGTTGGCCATATCTTGCGAAACCCGTGAGGATCCAATTTCTGTTTTTGATACCTGCTTTTTTCACTCCTCCCACTTTCTGAAGAGCAGGGAGTGGTTTGTTTGTTGTTTTTTCGTTATAAATTTTCATGGATTTTTATTGTTGTTTTGCACCCTCTTTTCATAATAATTTTCATAATCATTCACTTTTATTAGAGCTATATTCACTTAGTGCATATAAGAAGCTGCGTTGCGCCTGATGCACTGGGTTATTTGTTTTTAAAAAATTTTTTGAAAGCATTATATACTTTGGCAATTTGGTAAGCTGCTTTGCGCTTTTTTTGCTGTGTATTCAACTGGTCATTTCATGTCATATGTTGAATTGGGTGTAGTTTGTTATGCAATTAGGTGTAAGTGCCTACAAAAAGTTATAATATAAAAAATATTTTTTGGAATTTTGTATAAATTCCTCAATGAAATTATGAAATATATTAAATGAAAAGATAAACGTTGTAAAACATGATTAGTGAGTCGTGCCGAAGCTGTTGATATACCATCAGGTTATTGTACATTTTGCAAGTTTAATAATGTTGTTTATAAGATTACATGTATGACTTGTTCGCAGGCTTATGTTGGTGAGACTTCTGGTTCTCTTAATATTAGAATTAACAATCACAGATCAAATGTTTACAATGATGATTTACAATATCCATCTTTTGAAATTATCCATTTTAAGATACATACTTTTGATAACATTTTGATTGAAATTTTGGCACATGTTGAGAATCAGAATGAGCGGTTGAAAATAGAAAATGATTTCATTTTGAAACACAGGACTTTATATCCTTATGGTCTAAATACAGTTTTAAATTCTTACAATATAAAAAGTATTGATAATGTTTATAGTTTTTTAAATTTGTTTAGTAAATTGAAAATTAAAAGAAATACCAGGGGATCACATATGTTATCCAATAAATTAAATTGTTTAGTGCCAGAGGATTGGATCTGTAATGTTGAAAAGGATTTTGTAGTAAATTTCAGTGTTAAAAATGTAAAAAAAGCAGTATTCACACTTAAGCTTAAAATTTTAAACAAAATTAGAAAAGTTAGTAAAATTTATAAATTTTCTAATTTGCATTTTAGAGACCTGCTTTTTGACTTTATTAATTTTAGATTAAAGAATTTTTTGGATTCCAAAACTGACAGGGTTTTCTTTACTTTGAATTTTCAACAGAAGTCTTTCGACAATTTTAGAGTTGGAGATTTTTTTAGATATTATGACACTTTTTTCCCTCTTAGAGATGTTGATATAGCTGTTGCTTATAAATATAACATTCCTCTTTGTAAAAAATTGTTCAATTATAGATCTCTTGCTTTTTCTGATGAAATTCCTGAAACATGTAAATGTGACACAGATTTCTCGGATTTTATTGATGATTTCCATAAACATGTTATTACTGGAAATTTAGATATTATACAGAACAAAAATTTACATTTTATGATGGGATTAGGTACTAAGTTTAGATTAAATAAAACAATTAGCAAGAAAACGGCTATTCAGATTTTTGAAAGGGATTTGAAAAAATTTATTATGCAATTATGTTACAGATTTAACACCCCCTTTGAAGCTTTTTTTGAATGGGAGTGGCATATATTAAAGGAATTTGAGTTTTTTGTTAATAATTATTTGAACAGTAAGGATTATGTTTATCATAGTCTCAATAAAGAAGATTTAAATTATATTCAATTTTTACATAACAATTTTGTAATAGTACCTGTGGACAAAGCGGCTTCAAATTATGCAATTATTTGAAAGCTTTTTTACATTGATAAAGTTAAAAATGAGTTAAATAATAGTAAATTTTATAAGGAATGTAAATTAAGTCACAAGGTTGTTGTAAACAAATTTAATGCATACACCAAGAAGGCTAGAAAAATGTATTCATATAATTTTGCTATTAATAATCATCATACTTTTCCATTTCTGTTTATGACCCCAAAATTTCACAAGACGCCTATTAAATTCAGATTTATATGTTGTAATTCAAGAGGTATAGGTAAAAGTTTAAATGTTAAGTTACAGGAGTTTTTGAAGCGCATCTATGGTTTTTTGAAGTTTAAATATAGAAATACTAGCTATTTTTGGTGTATAGACAATAGCAATGAGGTTTTAAATAAAATAAAAAAAACGCCCATAACGCCCACAAATTTGTATACCTATGATTTTGAAAACCTTTTTTCTAATATACCTATAGATTTACTTTATGATATACTAAAAAATATTTTTGATATGTTCTGTATTGAGGAGGAGCTTGGAATTAAAAGAGATTTTTTCTTGAGTTTATGTAATTTCTGTTTTCTTAATAATTTCATTACTTTCAATAGCTCATTTTTCTACCAGGTATGTGGTATTGGTATGGGAACTAATTTTTCGAGTTCTGCTGCAAATCTGTTTCTTTTTTATTATGAATTTAATTATGTTTTAAACAGTAATAAGAGTTATTCAGTTTTAAGGTATATCGATGATTTAATAATATTCGATGACAAACTTTTGGTATCGATTAACGATATCTATCCTCCATGTTTAAAATTAAATAAGGCTTCTGTTGATAATTTACATGTTAATTTTTTGGATTTGGACATTTTAATTAATGATAACAATATACTAATTAAGCTTTTTGATAAAAGGGATTTTTTTAATTTTAATACTCAATCGATGCCACACTGGTATTCAAATTTAAGTAAGAAGGTTTTTAATAACATCATTGTGGGACAAATTAATAGATTTTATAGAATTTGTAGTAATAGAGAATTTTTGAGTTCACAGATTTTTAAATTTACTGCTAATCTTTTTTATAATAATTTATTTCCATACCAGTTTATTTTTCATTATGTAAATCAACTTAAGAAGTGTTTTATAAAGTGGCAACAGCTAAGCGGCCAAACACTGTAATGGATGCCAAGGTAGCTGCTTGAATAAATGAAGGATGTGGACTAAAGTCTTTAAGAACGTCTGCATGTTGATGTGCTTCAAGTAGAAACTGCGGTGACTTGGAAAGAAAATTAATGATTATGAGGATAATGGAAAGACAAGTCTTCACGACGCTGGTCTAACTTGGATTATGGCCTTGCTTGCAACTCCTGCTGATGGAAAGAAGTGGAGCGTAGTGATTGTTTTAAAGGTAGCAAGTTTTTTTCAGGTCTTCATGGGTAAAGGTGGGGATATGGCCTTCTCACATGTTCAATACTTCTAATTGTTTAATGAAAAAATTTTTTATTAATTTTTATTTACGTTTTATAAGCTAAATCGGTTTTCTTGGATTTGAATTGGTTGGTTATTTTTGTTTCTAAATCGGTTTTCTTGGATTTGAATTGGTTGGTTATTTTTGTTTTTAAAGCAGTTTTGATTCGTTAAAATTATAAAATAGCTTTTTTATGTTGTGTTTTTGAAAGTTTAAATCTATTGTTATACTTTTGGAGTATGTGGGTTGGCCATATCTTGCGAAACCCGTGAGGATCCAATTTCTGTTTTTGATACCTGCTTTTTTCACTCCTCCCACTTTCTGAAGAGCAGGGAGTGGTTTGTTTGTTGTTTTTTCGTTATAAATTTTCATGGATTTTTATTGTTGTTTTGCACCCTCTTTTCATAATAATTTTCATAATCATTCACTTTTATTAGAGCTATATTCACTTAGTGCATATAAGAAGCTGCGTTGCGCCTGATGCACTGGGTTATTTGTTTTTAAAAAAATTTTTGAAAGCATTATATACTTTGGCAATTTGGTAAGCTGCTTTGCGCTTCTTTTGCTGTGTATTCAACTGGTCATTTCATGTCATATGTTGAATTGGGTGTAGTTTGTTATGCAATTAGGTGTAAGTGCCTACAAAAAGTTATAATATAAAAAATATTTTTTGGAATTTTGTATAAATTCCTCAATGAAATTATGAAATATATTAAATGAAAAGATAAACGTTGTAAAACATGATTAGTGAGTCGTGCCGAAGCTGTTGATATACCATCAGGTTATTGTACATTTTGCAAGTTTAATAATGTTGTTTATAAGATTACATGTATGACTTGTTCGCAGGCTTATGTTGGTGAGACTTCTGGTTCTCTTAATATTAGAATTAACAATCACAGATCAAATGTTTACAATGATGATTTACAATATCCATCTTTTGAAATTATCCATTTTAAGATACATACTTTTGATAACATTTTGATTGAAATTTTGGCACATGTTGAGAATCAGAATGAGCGGTTGAAAATAGAAAATGATTTCATTTTGAAACACAGGACTTTATATCCTTATGGTCTAAATACAGTTTTAAATTCTTACAATATAAAAAGTATTGATAATGTTTATAGTTTTTTAAATTTGTTTAGTAAATTGAAAATTAAAAGAAATACCAGGGGATCACATATGTTATCCAATAAATTAAATTGTTTAGTGCCAGAGGATTGGATCTGTAATGTTGAAAAGGATTTTGTAGTAAATTTCAGTGTTAAAAATGTAAAAAAAGCAGTATTCACACTTAAGCTTAAAATTTTAAACAAAATTAGAAAAGTTAGTAAAATTTATAAATTTTCTAATTTGCATTTTAGAGACCTGCTTTTTGACTTTATTAATTTTAGATTAAAGAATTTTTTGGATTCCAAAACTGACAGGGTTTTCTTTACTTTGAATTTTCAACAGAAGTCTTTCGACAATTTTAGAGTTGGAGATTTTTTTAGATATTATGACACTTTTTTCCCTCTTAGAGATGTTGATATAGCTGTTGCTTATAAATATAACATTCCTCTTTGTAAAAAATTGTTCAATTATAGATCTCTTGCTTTTTCTGATGAAATTCCTGAAACATGTAAATGTGACACAGATTTCTCGGATTTTATTGATGATTTCCATAAACATGTTATTACTGGAAATTTAGATATTATACAGAACAAAAATTTACATTTTATGATGGGATTAGGTACTAAGTTTAGATTAAATAAAACAATTAGCAAGAAAACGGCTATTCAGATTTTTGAAAGGGATTTGAAAAAATTTATTATGCAATTATGTTACAGATTTAACACCCCCTTTGAAGCTTTTTTTGAATGGGAGTGGCATATATTAAAGGAATTTGAGTTTTTTGTTAATAATTATTTGAACAGTAAGGATTATGTTTATCATAGTCTCAATAAAGAAGATTTAAATTATATTCAATTTTTACATAACAATTTTGTAATAGTACCTGTGGACAAAGCGGCTTCAAATTATGCAATTATTTGAAAGCTTTTTTACATTGATAAAGTTAAAAATGAGTTAAATAATAGTAAATTTTATAAGGAATGTAAATTAAGTCACAAGGTTGTTGTAAACAAATTTAATGCATACACCAAGAAGGCTAGAAAAATGTATTCATATAATTTTGCTATTAATAATCATCATACTTTTCCATTTCTGTTTATGACCCCAAAATTTCACAAGACGCCTATTAAATTCAGATTTATATGTTGTAATTCAAGAGGTATAGGTAAAAGTTTAAATGTTAAGTTACAGGAGTTTTTGAAGCGCATCTGTGGTTTTTTGAAGTTTAAATATAGAAATACTAGCTATTTTTGGTGTATAGACAATAGCAATGAGGTTTTAAATAAAATAAAAAAAACGCCCATAACGCCCACAAATTTGTATACCTATGATTTTGAAAACCTTTTTTCTAATATACCTATAGATTTACTTTATGATACACTAAAAAATATTTTTGATATGTTCTGTATTGAGGAGGAGCTTGGAATTAAAAGAGATTTTTTCTTGAGTTTATGTAATTTCTGTTTTCTTAATAATTTCATTACTTTCAATAGCTCATTTTTCTACCAGGTATGTGGTATTGGTATGGGAACTAATTTTTCGAGTTCTGCTGCAAATCTGTTTCTTTTTTATTATGAATTTAATTATGTTTTAAACAGTAATAAGAGTTATTCAGTTTTAAGGTATATCGATGATTTAATAATATTCGATGACAAACTTTTGGTATCGATTAACGATATCTATCCTCCATGTTTAAAATTAAATAAGGCTTCTGTTGATAATTTACATGTTAATTTTTTGGATTTGGACATTTTAATTAATGATAACAATATACTAATTAAGCTTTTTGATAAAAGGGATTTTTTTAATTTTAATACTCAATCGATGCCACACTGGTATTCAAATTTAAGTAAGAAGGTTTTTAATAACATCATTGTGGGACAAATTAATAGATTTTATAGAATTTGTAGTAATAGAGAATTTTTGAGTTCACAGATTTTTAAATTTACTGCTAATCTTTTTTATAATAATTTATTTCCATACCAGTTTATTTTTCATTATGTAAATCAACTTAAGAAGTGTTTTATAAAGTGGCAACAGCTAAGCGGCCAAACACTGTAATGGATGCCAAGGTAGCTGCTTGAATAAATGAAGGATGTGGACTAAAGTCTTTAAGAACGTCTGCATGTTGATGTGCTTCAAGTAGAAACTGCGGTGACTTGGAAAGAAAATTAATGATTATGAGGATAATGGAAAGACAAGTCTTCACGACGCTGGTCTAACTTGGATTATGGCCTTGCTTGCAACTCCTGCTGATGGAAAGAAGTGGAGCGTAGTGATTGTTTTAAAGGTAGCAAGTTTTTTTCAGGTCTTCATGGGTAAAGGTGGGGATATGGCCTTCTCACATGTTCAATACTTCTAATTGTTTAATGAAAAAATTTTTTATTAATTTTTATTTACGTTTTATAAGCTAAATCGGTTTTCTTGGATTTGAATTGGTTGGTTATTTTTGTTTCTAAATCGGTTTTCTTGGATTTGAATTGGTTGGTTATTTTTGTTTTTAAAGCAGTTTTGATTCGTTAAAATTATAAAATAGCTTTTTTATGTTGTGTTTTTGAAAGTTTAAATCTATTGTTATACTTTTGGAGTATGTGGGTTGGCCATATCTTGCGAAACCCGTGAGGATCCAATTTCTGTTTTTGATACCTGCTTTTTTCACTCCTCCCACTTTCTGAAGAGCAGGGAGTGGTTTGTTTGTTGTTTTTTCGTTATAAATTTTCATGGATTTTTATTGTTGTTTTGCACCCTCTTTTCATAATAATTTTCATAATCATTCACTTTTATTAGAGCTATATTCACTTAGTGCATATAAGAAGCTGCGTTGCGCCTGATGCACTGGGTTATTTGTTTTTAAAAAATTTTTTGAAAGCATTATATACTTTGGCAATTTGGTAAGCTGCTTTGCGCTTTTTTTGCTGTGTATTCAACTGGTCATTTCATGTCATATGTTGAATTGGGTGTAGTTTGTTATGCAATTAGGTGTAAGTGCCTACAAAAAGTTATAATATAAAAAATATTTTTTGGAATTTTGTATAAATTCCTCAATGAAATTATGAAATATATTAAATGAAAAGATAAACGTTGTAAAACATGATTAGTGAGTCGTGCCGAAGCTGTTGATATACCATCAGGTTATTGTACATTTTGCAAGTTTAATAATGTTGTTTATAAGATTACATGTATGACTTGTTCGCAGGCTTATGTTGGTGAGACTTCTGGTTCTCTTAATATTAGAATTAACAATCACAGATCAAATGTTTACAATGATGATTTACAATATCCATCTTTTGAAATTATCCATTTTAAGATACATACTTTTGATAACATTTTGATTGAAATTTTGGCACATGTTGAGAATCAGAATGAGCGGTTGAAAATAGAAAATGATTTCATTTTGAAACACAGGACTTTATATCCTTATGGTCTAAATACAGTTTTAAATTCTTACAATATAAAAAGTATTGATAATGTTTATAGTTTTTTAAATTTGTTTAGTAAATTGAAAATTAAAAGAAATACCAGGGGATCACATATGTTATCCAATAAATTAAATTGTTTAGTGCCAGAGGATTGGATCTGTAATGTTGAAAAGGATTTTGTAGTAAATTTCAGTGTTAAAAATGTAAAAAAAGCAGTATTCACACTTAAGCTTAAAATTTTAAACAAAATTAGAAAAGTTAGTAAAATTTATAAATTTTCTAATTTGCATTTTAGAGACCTGCTTTTTGACTTTATTAATTTTAGATTAAAGAATTTTTTGGATTCCAAAACTGACAGGGTTTTCTTTACTTTGAATTTTCAACAGAAGTCTTTCGACAATTTTAGAGTTGGAGATTTTTTTAGATATTATGACACTTTTTTCCCTCTTAGAGATGTTGATATAGCTGTTGCTTATAAATATAACATTCCTCTTTGTAAAAAATTGTTCAATTATAGATCTCTTGCTTTTTCTGATGAAATTCCTGAAACATGTAAATGTGACACAGATTTCTCGGATTTTATTGATGATTTCCATAAACATGTTATTACTGGAAATTTAGATATTATACAGAACAAAAATTTACATTTTATGATGGGATTAGGTACTAAGTTTAGATTAAATAAAACAATTAGCAAGAAAACGGCTATTCAGATTTTTGAAAGGGATTTGAAAAAATTTATTATGCAATTATGTTACAGATTTAACACCCCCTTTGAAGCTTTTTTTGAATGGGAGTGGCATATATTAAAGGAATTTGAGTTTTTTGTTAATAATTATTTGAACAGTAAGGATTATGTTTATCATAGTCTCAATAAAGAAGATTTAAATTATATTCAATTTTTACATAACAATTTTGTAATAGTACCTGTGGACAAAGCGGCTTCAAATTATGCAATTATTTGAAAGCTTTTTTACATTGATAAAGTTAAAAATGAGTTAAATAATAGTAAATTTTATAAGGAATGTAAATTAAGTCACAAGGTTGTTGTAAACAAATTTAATGCATACACCAAGAAGGCTAGAAAAATGTATTCATATAATTTTGCTATTAATAATCATCATACTTTTCCATTTCTGTTTATGACCCCAAAATTTCACAAGACGCCTATTAAATTCAGATTTATATGTTGTAATTCAAGAGGTATAGGTAAAAGTTTAAATGTTAAGTTACAGGAGTTTTTGAAGCGCATCTATGGTTTTTTGAAGTTTAAATATAGAAATACTAGCTATTTTTGGTGTATAGACAATAGCAATGAGGTTTTAAATAAAATAAAAAAAACGCCCATAACGCCCACAAATTTGTATACCTATGATTTTGAAAACCTTTTTTCTAATATACCTATAGATTTACTTTATGATACACTAAAAAATATTTTTGATATGTTCTGTATTGAGGAGGAGCTTGGAATTAAAAGAGATTTTTTCTTGAGTTTATGTAATTTCTGTTTTCTTAATAATTTCATTACTTTCAATAGCTCATTTTTCTACCAGGTATGTGGTATTGGTATGGGAACTAATTTTTCGAGTTCTGCTGCAAATCTGTTTCTTTTTTATTATGAATTTAATTATGTTTTAAACAGTAATAAGAGTTATTCAGTTTTAAGGTATATCGATGATTTAATAATATTCGATGACAAACTTTTGGTATCGATTAACGATATCTATCCTCCATGTTTAAAATTAAATAAGGCTTCTGTTGATAATTTACATGTTAATTTTTTGGATTTGGACATTTTAATTAATGATAACAATATACTAATTAAGCTTTTTGATAAAAGGGATTTTTTTTAATTTTAATACTCAATCGATGCCACACTGGTATTCAAATTTAAGTAAGAAGGTTTTTAATAACATCATTGTGGGACAAATTAATAGATTTTATAGAATTTGTAGTAATAGAGAATTTTTGAGTTCACAGATTTTTAAATTTACTGCTAATCTTTTTTATAATAATTTATTTCCATACCAGTTTATTTTTCATTATGTAAATCAACTTAAGAAGTGTTTTATAAAGTGGCAACAGCTAAGCGGCCAAACACTGTAATGGATGCCAAGGTAGCTGCTTGAATAAATGAAGGATGTGGACTAAAGTCTTTAAGAACGTCTGCATGTTGATGTGCTTCAAGTAGAAACTGCGGTGACTTGGAAAGAAAATTAATGATTATGAGGATAATGGAAAGACAAGTCTTCACGACGCTGGTCTAACTTGGATTATGGCCTTGCTTGCAACTCCTGCTGATGGAAAGAAGTGGAGCGTAGTGATTGTTTTAAAGGTAGCAAGTTTTTTTCAGGTCTTCATGGGTAAAGGTGGGGATATGGCCTTCTCACATGTTCAATACTTCTAATTGTTTAATGAAAAAATTTTTTATTAATTTTTATTTACGTTTTATAAGCTAAATCGGTTTTCTTGGATTTGAATTGGTTGGTTATTTTTGTTTCTAAATCGGTTTTCTTGGATTTGAATTGGTTGGTTATTTTTGTTTTTAAAGCAGTTTTGATTCGTTAAAATTATAAAATAGCTTTTTTATGTTGTGTTTTTGAAAGTTTAAATCTATTGTTATACTTTTGGAGTATGTGGGTTGGCCATATCTTGCGAAACCCGTGAGGATCCAATTTCTGTTTTTGATACCTGCTTTTTTCACTCCTCCCACTTTCTGAAGAGCAGGGAGTGGTTTGTTTGTTGTTTTTTCGTTATAAATTTTCATGGATTTTTATTGTTGTTTTGCACCCTCTTTTCATAATAATTTTCATAATCATTCACTTTTATTAGAGCTATATTCACTTAGTGCATATAAGAAGCTGCGTTGCGCCTGATGCACTGGGTTATTTGTTTTTAAAAAATTTTTTGAAAGCATTATATACTTTGGCAATTTGGTAAGCTGCTTTGCGCTTCTTTTGCTGTGTATTCAACTGGTCATTTCATGTCATATGTTGAATTGGGTGTAGTTTGTTATGCAATTAGGTGTAAGTGCCTACAAAAAGTTATAATATAAAAAATATTTTTTGGAATTTTGTATAAATTCCTCAATGAAATTATGAAATATATTAAATGAAAAGATAAACGTTGTAAAACATGATTAGTGAGTCGTGCCGAAGCTGTTGATATACCATCAGGTTATTGTACATTTTGCAAGTTTAATAATGTTGTTTATAAGATTACATGTATGACTTGTTCGCAGGCTTATGTTGGTGAGACTTCTGGTTCTCTTAATATTAGAATTAACAATCACAGATCAAATGTTTACAATGATGATTTACAATATCCATCTTTTGAAATTATCCATTTTAAGATACATACTTTTGATAACATTTTGATTGAAATTTTGGCACATGTTGAGAATCAGAATGAGCGGTTGAAAATAGAAAATGATTTCATTTTGAAACACAGGACTTTATATCCTTATGGTCTAAATACAGTTTTAAATTCTTACAATATAAAAAGTATTGATAATGTTTATAGTTTTTTAAATTTGTTTAGTAAATTGAAAATTAAAAGAAATACCAGGGGATCACATATGTTATCCAATAAATTAAATTGTTTAGTGCCAGAGGATTGGATCTGTAATGTTGAAAAGGATTTTGTAGTAAATTTCAGTGTTAAAAATGTAAAAAAAGCAGTATTCACACTTAAGCTTAAAATTTTAAACAAAATTAGAAAAGTTAGTAAAATTTATAAATTTTCTAATTTGCATTTTAGAGACCTGCTTTTTGACTTTATTAATTTTAGATTAAAGAATTTTTTGGATTCCAAAACTGACAGGGTTTTCTTTACTTTGAATTTTCAACAGAAGTCTTTCGACAATTTTAGAGTTGGAGATTTTTTTAGATATTATGACACTTTTTTCCCTCTTAGAGATGTTGATATAGCTGTTGCTTATAAATATAACATTCCTCTTTGTAAAAAATTGTTCAATTATAGATCTCTTGCTTTTTCTGATGAAATTCCTGAAACATGTAAATGTGACACAGATTTCTCGGATTTTATTGATGATTTCCATAAACATGTTATTACTGGAAATTTAGATATTATACAGAACAAAAATTTACATTTTATGATGGGATTAGGTACTAAGTTTAGATTAAATAAAACAATTAGCAAGAAAACGGCTATTCAGATTTTTGAAAGGGATTTGAAAAAATTTATTATGCAATTATGTTACAGATTTAACACCCCCTTTGAAGCTTTTTTTGAATGGGAGTGGCATATATTAAAGGAATTTGAGTTTTTTGTTAATAATTATTTGAACAGTAAGGATTATGTTTATCATAGTCTCAATAAAGAAGATTTAAATTATATTCAATTTTTACATAACAATTTTGTAATAGTACCTGTGGACAAAGCGGCTTCAAATTATGCAATTATTTGAAAGCTTTTTTACATTGATAAAGTTAAAAATGAGTTAAATAATAGTAAATTTTATAAGGAATGTAAATTAAGTCACAAGGTTGTTGTAAACAAATTTAATGCATACACCAAGAAGGCTAGAAAAATGTATTCATATAATTTTGCTATTAATAATCATCATACTTTTCCATTTCTGTTTATGACCCCAAAATTTCACAAGACGCCTATTAAATTCAGATTTATATGTTGTAATTCAAGAGGTATAGGTAAAAGTTTAAATGTTAAGTTACAGGAGTTTTTGAAGCGCATCTGTGGTTTTTTGAAGTTTAAATATAGAAATACTAGCTATTTTTGGTGTATAGACAATAGCAATGAGGTTTTAAATAAAATAAAAAAAACGCCCATAACGCCCACAAATTTGTATACCTATGATTTTGAAAACCTTTTTTCTAATATACCTATAGATTTACTTTATGATACACTAAAAAATATTTTTGATATGTTCTGTATTGAGGAGGAGCTTGGAATTAAAAGAGATTTTTTCTTGAGTTTATGTAATTTCTGTTTTCTTAATAATTTCATTACTTTCAATAGCTCATTTTTCTACCAGGTATGTGGTATTGGTATGGGAACTAATTTTTCGAGTTCTGCTGCAAATCTGTTTCTTTTTTATTATGAATTTAATTATGTTTTAAACAGTAATAAGAGTTATTCAGTTTTAAGGTATATCGATGATTTAATAATATTCGATGACAAACTTTTGGTATCGATTAACGATATCTATCCTCCATGTTTAAAATTAAATAAGGCTTCTGTTGATAATTTACATGTTAATTTTTTGGATTTGGACATTTTAATTAATGATAACAATATACTAATTAAGCTTTTTGATAAAAGGGATTTTTTTTAATTTTAATACTCAATCGATGCCACACTGGTATTCAAATTTAAGTAAGAAGGTTTTTAATAACATCATTGTGGGACAAATTAATAGATTTTATAGAATTTGTAGTAATAGAGAATTTTTGAGTTCACAGATTTTTAAATTTACTGCTAATCTTTTTTATAATAATTTATTTCCATACCAGTTTATTTTTCATTATGTAAATCAACTTAAGAAGTGTTTTATAAAGTGGCAACAGCTAAGCGGCCAAACACTGTAATGGATGCCAAGGTAGCTGCTTGAATAAATGAAGGATGTGGACTAAAGTCTTTAAGAACGTCTGCATGTTGATGTGCTTCAAGTAGAAACTGCGGTGACTTGGAAAGAAAATTAATGATTATGAGGATAATGGAAAGACAAGTCTTCACGACGCTGGTCTAACTTGGATTATGGCCTTGCTTGCAACTCCTGCTGATGGAAAGAAGTGGAGCGTAGTGATTGTTTTAAAGGTAGCAAGTTTTTTTCAGGTCTTCATGGGTAAAGGTGGGGATATGGCCTTCTCACATGTTCAATACTTCTAATTGTTTAATGAAAAAATTTTTTATTAATTTTTATTTACGTTTTATAAGCTAAATCGGTTTTCTTGGATTTGAATTGGTTGGTTATTTTTGTTTCTAAATCGGTTTTCTTGGATTTGAATTGGTTGGTTATTTTTGTTTTTAAAGCAGTTTTGATTCGTTAAAATTATAAAATAGCTTTTTTATGTTGTGTTTTTGAAAGTTTAAATCTATTGTTATACTTTTGGAGTATGTGGGTTGGCCATATCTTGCGAAACCCGTGAGGATCCAATTTCTGTTTTTGATACCTGCTTTTTTCACTCCTCCCACTTTCTGAAGAGCAGGGAGTGGTTTGTTTGTTGTTTTTTCGTTATAAATTTTCATGGATTTTTATTGTTGTTTTGCACCCTCTTTTCATAATAATTTTCATAATCATTCACTTTTATTAGAGCTATATTCACTTAGTGCATATAAGAAGCTGCGTTGCGCCTGATGCACTGGGTTATTTGTTTTTAAAAAATTTTTTGAAAGCATTATATACTTTGGCAATTTGGTAAGCTGCTTTGCGCTTCTTTTGCTGTGTATTCAACTGGTCATTTCATGTCATATGTTGAATTGGGTGTAGTTTGTTATGCAATTAGGTGTAAGTGCCTACAAAAAGTTATAATATAAAAAATATTTTTTGGAATTTTGTATAAATTCCTCAATGAAATTATGAAATATATTAAATGAAAAGATAAACGTTGTAAAACATGATTAGTGAGTCGTGCCGAAGCTGTTGATATACCATCAGGTTATTGTACATTTTGCAAGTTTAATAATGTTGTTTATAAGATTACATGTATGACTTGTTCGCAGGCTTATGTTGGTGAGACTTCTGGTTCTCTTAATATTAGAATTAACAATCACAGATCAAATGTTTACAATGATGATTTACAATATCCATCTTTTGAAATTATCCATTTTAAGATACATACTTTTGATAACATTTTGATTGAAATTTTGGCACATGTTGAGAATCAGAATGAGCGGTTGAAAATAGAAAATGATTTCATTTTGAAACACAGGACTTTATATCCTTATGGTCTAAATACAGTTTTAAATTCTTACAATATAAAAAGTATTGATAATGTTTATAGTTTTTTAAATTTGTTTAGTAAATTGAAAATTAAAAGAAATACCAGGGGATCACATATGTTATCCAATAAATTAAATTGTTTAGTGCCAGAGGATTGGATCTGTAATGTTGAAAAGGATTTTGTAGTAAATTTCAGTGTTAAAAATGTAAAAAAAGCAGTATTCACACTTAAGCTTAAAATTTTAAACAAAATTAGAAAAGTTAGTAAAATTTATAAATTTTCTAATTTGCATTTTAGAGACCTGCTTTTTGACTTTATTAATTTTAGATTAAAGAATTTTTTGGATTCCAAAACTGACAGGGTTTTCTTTACTTTGAATTTTCAACAGAAGTCTTTCGACAATTTTAGAGTTGGAGATTTTTTTAGATATTATGACACTTTTTTCCCTCTTAGAGATGTTGATATAGCTGTTGCTTATAAATATAACATTCCTCTTTGTAAAAAATTGTTCAATTATAGATCTCTTGCTTTTTCTGATGAAATTCCTGAAACATGTAAATGTGACACAGATTTCTCGGATTTTATTGATGATTTCCATAAACATGTTATTACTGGAAATTTAGATATTATACAGAACAAAAATTTACATTTTATGATGGGATTAGGTACTAAGTTTAGATTAAATAAAACAATTAGCAAGAAAACGGCTATTCAGATTTTTGAAAGGGATTTGAAAAAATTTATTATGCAATTATGTTACAGATTTAACACCCCCTTTGAAGCTTTTTTTGAATGGGAGTGGCATATATTAAAGGAATTTGAGTTTTTTGTTAATAATTATTTGAACAGTAAGGATTATGTTTATCATAGTCTCAATAAAGAAGATTTAAATTATATTCAATTTTTACATAACAATTTTGTAATAGTACCTGTGGACAAAGCGGCTTCAAATTATGCAATTATTTGAAAGCTTTTTTACATTGATAAAGTTAAAAATGAGTTAAATAATAGTAAATTTTATAAGGAATGTAAATTAAGTCACAAGGTTGTTGTAAACAAATTTAATGCATACACCAAGAAGGCTAGAAAAATGTATTCATATAATTTTGCTATTAATAATCATCATACTTTTCCATTTCTGTTTATGACCCCAAAATTTCACAAGACGCCTATTAAATTCAGATTTATATGTTGTAATTCAAGAGGTATAGGTAAAAGTTTAAATGTTAAGTTACAGGAGTTTTTGAAGCGCATCTGTGGTTTTTTGAAGTTTAAATATAGAAATACTAGCTATTTTTGGTGTATAGACAATAGCAATGAGGTTTTAAATAAAATAAAAAAAACGCCCATAACGCCCACAAATTTGTATACCTATGATTTTGAAAACCTTTTTTCTAATATACCTATAGATTTACTTTATGATACACTAAAAAATATTTTTGATATGTTCTGTATTGAGGAGGAGCTTGGAATTAAAAGAGATTTTTTCTTGAGTTTATGTAATTTCTGTTTTCTTAATAATTTCATTACTTTCAATAGCTCATTTTTCTACCAGGTATGTGGTATTGGTATGGGAACTAATTTTTCGAGTTCTGCTGCAAATCTGTTTCTTTTTTATTATGAATTTAATTATGTTTTAAACAGTAATAAGAGTTATTCAGTTTTAAGGTATATCGATGATTTAATAATATTCGATGACAAACTTTTGGTATCGATTAACGATATCTATCCTCCATGTTTAAAATTAAATAAGGCTTCTGTTGATAATTTACATGTTAATTTTTTGGATTTGGACATTTTAATTAATGATAACAATATACTAATTAAGCTTTTTGATAAAAGGGATTTTTTTTAATTTTAATACTCAATCGATGCCACACTGGTATTCAAATTTAAGTAAGAAGGTTTTTAATAACATCATTGTGGGACAAATTAATAGATTTTATAGAATTTGTAGTAATAGAGAATTTTTGAGTTCACAGATTTTTAAATTTACTGCTAATCTTTTTTATAATAATTTATTTCCATACCAGTTTATTTTTCATTATGTAAATCAACTTAAGAAGTGTTTTATAAAGTGGCAACAGCTAAGCGGCCAAACACTGTAATGGATGCCAAGGTAGCTGCTTGAATAAATGAAGGATGTGGACTAAAGTCTTTAAGAACGTCTGCATGTTGATGTGCTTCAAGTAGAAACTGCGGTGACTTGGAAAGAAAATTAATGATTATGAGGATAATGGAAAGACAAGTCTTCACGACGCTGGTCTAACTTGGATTATGGCCTTGCTTGCAACTCCTGCTGATGGAAAGAAGTGGAGCGTAGTGATTGTTTTAAAGGTAGCAAGTTTTTTTCAGGTCTTCATGGGTAAAGGTGGGGATATGGCCTTCTCACATGTTCAATACTTCTAATTGTTTAATGAAAAAATTTTTTATTAATTTTTATTTACGTTTTATAAGCTAAATCGGTTTTCTTGGATTTGAATTGGTTGGTTATTTTTGTTTCTAAATCGGTTTTCTTGGATTTGAATTGGTTGGTTATTTTTGTTTTTAAAGCAGTTTTGATTCGTTAAAATTATAAAATAGCTTTTTTATGTTGTGTTTTTGAAAGTTTAAATCTATTGTTATACTTTTGGAGTATGTGGGTTGGCCATATCTTGCGAAACCCGTGAGGATCCAATTTCTGTTTTTGATACCTGCTTTTTTCACTCCTCCCACTTTCTGAAGAGCAGGGAGTGGTTTGTTTGTTGTTTTTTCGTTATAAATTTTCATGGATTTTTATTGTTGTTTTGCACCCTCTTTTCATAATAATTTTCATAATCATTCACTTTTATTAGAGCTATATATATATATATATATATATATCAATTTTGAACGGAGGGTGGTTTCGGGGTCTGGGGGTCATGATCGATGAAAATATACCAAAATTTTTTGAAATCGCTTTCCTCCGAACGGCTGCAATAGGTAGCTTTTTATAAAGAAAGCTACCTAATAGCTATCTATAAATGGTATGTGGCCTGCATATAGTAATCTACTTATGAATCTCATTAGGACATCATTGGAACGCGTTTTCACAATTGACTTTGCATTTTATCCAGCATTAATATCAGTGTTAAAGGTGTAACATCCTAGAAGACACAGTGTATATAATTTTACGACATACGGGAGACTAGGGAGGGTTGACCCACTTTTTACAAAATGATTTTTTTTTTTAAATATTTAACGTAGAATAAAGTTTTATATATCATTTTATTCGTTATACAATCAGCTGTCAAAATAAAATTTCTACATAAGTGTAATGTGTAAGAAATTTGAAAAATCATTTATTTTAATCATGAGAAAATAATGGGTCAAGGCTCCCCATATATGGGAGGCCTGACCCGCTTTCTTTTATATATAAATATTTGTGAAGAGAAATAAAATCTGTTAAAAAAATGACTTTATGCTACATGCTCTAACTGTTTAATGAGAATGTTTAATCGCCCAATGAGTTGCATAACTCAATAGGATCTTCTAGTTTAGAGAGGGTAAGCTTATTCGTAGGGGTAAAAATTATTCTGAAGTCATGCTGTCTAAGAATTTTGGCAATAGGAAAGCTGGATTTAGGAAAGAAAGGTAACACAATGCTGCTTCTGGAGAGAGAATAGGACTGATTTGAGTTAGAGGGACGTGGTTGCTGTAGTTTACGTAAAGCAGTATCGATAATTATCGATTCTATTATATAATAGAAGGGATGTAACCTCTGTCAATCGCAATGGCTCTAAGTTATTGAATTTCACTATTAAGTGAGTGAGATTCAGAACAAAGATGCATGATATAATTTATGAAAGTATAAAAGGCTGCCATTTTCTGCCTGGAAGGGTGACAAGAGCGAGCATGGGGGGGGGGGGGGTAGACAAACTGCAAAACGTTTGCGATAGACCGATGTAGAGAAACCGTCTACAGTAAGCGTGACAAGGGTTTCCAGAAACGGGAGAGAACCCTTATTTTCAGTTTCATAAGTGAATTGCATATTGCTATCGATTGAGTTCATAATGTTAATGATATTATCAATATTGTGAAGAGAGGTGTCAATTATGATAAAAGTATCATCAACATAGCGAGTACAGAACAGGAAAGAGAATTGATTAAAAATTGAGCATTCAAAATAATGCATATAGATGTCTGCGAGAATAGGTCACAAGGAGGAACACATGGCTAACCCGTCAGTTTGTCTGTAGTAATTACCCTGAAATGAAAAAGTTGTTTGTGAGAGACAAGTTTGAGTAAGAGATAATAGCTCAATAATTTAGAAAAACGAATAATGGAATTCACGAAGCCTCATTTCAAGACACGAGAGGGCACCACATATCGGAACATTCGTGAATAGCGATTTAACATCAAAAGATACCATAGTTAGGCTGGTAGAGCGTAAATTCTGAATAGTTTTAGCAAAAGTGATAGAATTCTTTACCGTATTTGTATTTGTGGACAGAAGAGGAGAAAAAATTGTGGTTAGATATTTCGCTAAACGATACGAGGCCGTGCCGATGATTGAAACTATGGGACGAAAAGGTAAATTGGGTTTATAAACTTTTGGAAGGGCATAAAATCGGGCACAGTTAGCGACCGAAGGAGAAATATACGTTTGCGTTGACTTTGGAAGTAGAGGGCAAGACTTTATAACAGATTTGATGCGTGTTAATTCCTGAGAGGACGGTTCCCGAGGTAGAAGTTTATATGGACCACCATTGATAAGATTTCTTACTTCTTCAATATATTGCTTCTTATCAAGAATCACAATCTGGATGTATAGACATGGATATATATATATATATATATATATATATATATAGTATATATATATAAGACAGCATCTCAAAGGAGGGTGGTTTTGATATCTGGGGGTATCCGCGAAAATATACAAAATTTCCCAAAGTGTTTTCCTTCGGACGGCTGCAGTAGGTACCTTTTTACTTGTTGTAATGAAAGCAACCTAAAATTGTCCAAAACTTATGCCACCACCGTATATCTATATATAAATAAAAGCCGTTCTCTGTATGTATGTCCTTTATACAAATCTTCAATTTTTGACCGATTTGCACGAAACTTTATATACATACGTTTTAGAACGTGGAAACGATCACTGTGTACTTTAAAGAATCATCAGAGCACTATTTACCCCTATTTTCTACCACCATTCATAATTTAACATTATAGAAATATCTCATTTTAAATTTTCAATTTTCTATCGTTTCTTTCCTGTTGCCACACATCTAAAAAACTGCTCAATAATTAAAAATAAAATGATAACTCGAGTACTTTGCTTTATAAGCCAATAAAAATTCGGATTGTCTCACTATAATTTTGCTTTTTTTTAAATTGACGTCCAAAGAAGAAAATGCACATTTTTCATATATTTATGTAAAAATTTTAACTAAGCATGTTTTAAAATGATGTAGTACCTTAGTTGAGTGTTCCTGAATTAAAAAAAAATCTAATTTAATGAAGTCGTTTTAATATCAAGAAATAATTTCAGGAAAAAGATAATGATAAAAAAATCGTTTGCTAGATATGACGTCAATTTCGTCAATATGATTTCAAACTACTTCTAAAAACCGACTGCTACAATTTATTTCCTATTTTCTTCTATTGCTATCGAATACGGTTATATAAAATACGATTTTTCTACGATTTATATTAAATAGAAATTATAATATAGCTGCTATTTTTTAGGGTAAACTTTTTTCTTTTTTAAACAAAATTTCATGAACGACATTGCGATTGAACGCGGCTGCAGATTTGGATTTTATGAATGGAAATATGAGTTTCCATTTAAAAATTATCGGCAATGAATCTTTGTATACGTGTGTTAAAGATGCCTGATATACTGCCCGTTAATAGAACATAAATAAAAATTGTTTTTAATGTGAAACACGAATAGATTTTTAACCCTTAGTATATTTGTTAGATTTCTCAACAACTACAGAGAAATATATTTTTGGTATTTTCGTTTTAGTGATCACTTATTTATCTGAGTAGCACATTTCTCACTCTGTGGACAAATCCTCCGAACAAATCGTGAATTAAAGGAAATATATGGGTGAATTTGATCTTCCATTTTAAAGCAATATCTATCTTTATATCAAAAATCCTTCAGTATGGCTGAAAACGATACGATCATCACTACGCTATTATATTTTATAATGTGTAAGACACAATTTCGGCTGTTAAGGGTCTAATTATTTAGTTCATCATTTTCAATAGGATTTGGTCTAAGAATGATAGACGGATACGCAATATATTAAAACTATTCCTAAAAATTAAAAGGCTAATCATTCAGAATTGGTTTCGCCTGATTATAGAACATTTCAGCTAATTCTATAACAAAGCATGTACAACAAAATGTTATATACTAAAACTATTCCAGATATTTGGGTGAAATTTAATAGTGCAAATTTCATCAAAAATCTGTCCAGTAGAACTTTTCAAAAAGGCTAATCTTTTATAATCGGGCTCACCTGACTATTGAAATTTCTTCTATAATTTTATAACAAAGCGACGTAAAACTATATGCAATATTTTTAAAATGTCCGTGTAAAATTATCTAACAAACAATGCAAGTTCCAATGAAATCCATTCAGAATTTTTAAAAAGACTAATCTTTCATAATCGGGTTCCCCATGATTATGGAATTTCCCCCTAAAATTCTATGACTAATAAACGTATAACAATGTTACACACCAAAACCTTAACTGAAAAACTAATAGTGCAAGTTGAATTAAAATTATTTCAGTAGAACCCAAGTTATAAGCAGCAGGAATGAGATTACTACACGAAAACTAACAAATACTAAATTATTTACAATGTTTTTGAGCAATTAAGTTAATCTTTTGTAACTGGGTTGCAGGCATATTTAAAAAAATTCAAGCTTGAAAATTACTTTAAAAAACATAAAAAATCTGTAAGTTGAGATAAACTTTTCAAACAAATTACGGAAAGTGTTTTTTGTTTTCTGTTAGACGTTGAAACAATCGGATGCGTGATGTTTAGAGATCAAATTGCAGTAAAAGGGTAATTTATGGTACGGTTAGGTTGTTGCCACCAACAATATGATGCTAGGTGTTACTCACTGATATGTCTTTTCTTCATAATATTGCATTAATAGCAAACGGATATATCTTCCTTAATTGGGTTGCAGATATATTTAAAAATATCTCCGTGATTGAAAATTAATTTAAAATGGATAAACAATCTGTAAATTGAGATAAGCTTTCCAAACAAATATTACTGAAAGTACTTTTAGACGTTGGAATAATTAAATGTGCGATGTTTAAAGGTCAAATTACAGTAAAAGTTAAATTTATGGTGGGGTTAGGTTGTTGCCCCCAACAATATGATGCTAGAGTTACTTATAGCAATGTCTTTACTTTATAACACTGCATTAAGAGCAAAAAGGTAAATCTTTCGTAATTGGGCTGCATGTAGGGATGAGATTTCCGCGTTTCTGCACACCGGTATATTCTTAGAGAAAATGTTGCCTAAAATCGCAAGAGTGATCCGATTAAATGAGATATCATTTTCTCTAACAAAATACTGGTGTACAAAAACGCGGAAATCTCATCCATGGCTGCATGCAAATTAAAAAATATCCATGATTGAAAATTAGTTTAAAATCCAATCAAATGAAAAAAATGAGATACAATTTTTAAATAAATTTCATTTGAAAGAACTTTTTTCTATTCGACAGTGGGAAAAACGAAATTGTATGATGTTCATAAGTTAAGAAAATTTTCAATAAAGGCAAAATTTATGGGTTAGGTCGTTGCCATCATCAGTATAATGTCACCATTGGCATTGTGTTTGTAGTTTTTTCTTAATATTCTGAATATGACTCAATGAAAGAGTCGAAACATGTAAATTTTTAATATTTTTTATGAGTTAATTATTGAAATGACGCCTTTTAAGCAATTCATTGTACTTTAATATATGTTTTGACATTTGTTTGGAATATTATGGTATAGTTGATAGTAGACGCAATTAAGACTATTTTACTTATATTTCTTATTGGTCTTTTTAACGATTCGTGGACGGGAATGCACTAATCTCAGTTATTGTCATTGCCGTATTATTTCATTTTAATGTATTTTACCCGGGATGACCCTTATTATTGACACGAGCAAAGCCGGGTTGATCTGATAGTTCTACAAATAAAATAAAAGAAATTGACTATTTAAAACATTCTGGAGCGCATTAAAATTTTCAAAATAAAACACAGCTTTCAAATCGCACGTCTCATAACTTAATAACCATTAACAAAATATATTACTGACTTTGCGTTCATTCCTAATGTATCACTTATTATATCATATATTTTTTTTAATTTCGTTTTTCAAAAAATTTATCCCTTAGAAATAAGTTTCCCTTAGTTCAAATTGCATCTTATCTAAAAACATCTAAAACAGCTATCATTCTATCTAATAACACACACTGGAATGTTATTAATTCTTAGTAATAGACACTATCAAATCGCTCTCTAGTGAAAAAGTATTTTTTGGATATGGTTTTGCTTGTTGATTTCCATATTATATACTTATAGACACTGTTATACATGCTATAAAATTCGTTTGGTCGAGGAGATTTTCGAGAAAATCTGGGCAATATTTCTAATAGTTTGTCGTATTAGTCATGATCTCCAGAACAATATTTTTGCGCTTGTCTAATAAATGAACTCGTATTGGCAAGTATCTCATATTTCTGTAATATGGGTTGCCACCGTTCCGATAACAAAAAAAAATCATATGCCCAGTTCATATGTCACTTCTCAAATTCGAACGTGCAGGAGTAGCAGATTTTCTTAAATAATACATTTTTTTCCCAAAACGAATGCAACACAATGCATTTCCAACGCAGCTATACTATATGTAATATCAATGTACATTTCAAGGTGAATTTCGCGGTCTTGTCTTATGTCAATATTTATAGTAACACCGCATTTGTCTGAGTGACTGCTTTTCCTACCACCCTCGCTACTTCAGATCAGTAGTAAGTTTCGATCTTTTGCTGATTATAGCAATGGGAAAACCAAACTAGGGGCACGGGTTTTATAATGCCATGACAACGAAATGATAAAGTTGGGAAGACGGATGTCTTTCAAAAGTGAATTGAAATGATATATATCAGTAGTTTTCTCCCGTAATTTCTTCACAACGCTTTTTGAAATGCTAAACATAATTGCGTGCATATTTAAAGGTCTAACTACTCATAATGGCTAAATTTTGTACCATATAAATTCACAGCCAGGTTTGTTATTATATTTGATACATATTTCTATATTTCGCGTAAACATAAAGTGTTTTTTTTTTATCAGTTACATTTACACAAAGAAACAAATCCTGTTCAAACACCGGTAAAGTAGTAATATGTTAGAAATCCGTTTATTTTTACATTTCAATTATATTTTCTTATAATGAATTTGAATTCGAAAAACTTGACTTTAACCTTCTCAACGCTGTGAACTGTCACCATCCGTTCACTAATCTGTAGATTTTAACGCAATAGAACCATTATTTAGATTAATATAATTCTACAGATACAATGCGGTTTTAAATTATTGCGTAATGACTCTCAAGGGTTATATTTTTATGCGTAGTTAAATTTTTATAATATATATATTTTTTAATTTTACTTTTATTGGAAATATCATCTATTTTTAGCATAAAAATTTTCAGGAAAACCCGCATTACAATATTGCACAGATGATTAATATTAATTCTTCCGTATATTCTGCTGCCGTGGATAATGAATTTATCATATTTATACCAAAGACAAACTTTGTTAAGAAAGGTAATACATAATTGAATAATTATTCAAAATGTCTTTATCACAATACATGTTCTGTTAAACAAAGAAGGAATTCATTAATTTCGCTTAAAAAATTAGGAACACGTTGAGTTCAAGCAATTTGAATACATGAAGTTTAATATAATTGGAAGTTTCTGTTTGCTAAAGATATGAAGGATTTAACCCTGAAAGTTTCATAATCCACATATTATGGAAATATTCTTAGTTATAGTCTGATTAAAACCTGTCATGGATAGAGCTGCTACATGAAGAAGTGTTTACATATTATTTTCGCTTTATGATTAGTTAATGTTGTACAATGCAAAAAACACAAATGCGTCTAACTCCATAAAAAATGTAATACAAGGTTTCCATAAACTCACTTTCCATATACAGATTAAATAAATATTCAGTATTTTATTAAATAAAATACTGAACAAATACAAACTTAAAAATTATTTTACACTGGTGTCCAAAATTAAGGACCAGTCACAAAATGATATTTTTTAAGTAAGCGAATTCTCTAAAGGAAATAATATAATTCAAATATGTACTCTCTCTACAGCACAGCTAGTCCATTTAGCATCTCATTCATGTCACACATGGTCATAAGTATCACAGTCACTACGCTGAAAAAAAAAAAAAAAAAAAAAAGGAAAATCCACACGTCTCATGATGAAAGGGTTTTCTATACTGTGGTCCATGAAGCATCGCTCAAATTTTGCTCCGATGGAAATGTAAATATTTAAGGAATGGAGTAAGCTAGCGCCTTGTGTCATATATCTTTCTCTTCTTCTTTAAATGCTGATTAAAATGATATGTGGTATGTGTAGTTATGTGTAGGGGTTCAGGAGAAATATGTAGTTGAACTTTCTTCTTCTTTACTTTCGATTTCTCCTTGAACCAGGTTTTGCCACCTATTCAGATGCTTCTCGTGCCCATTTAACTACGTCAAAACTTTTTAAACTTGATAAATTTAGATTCTACATACTCTTGTGATCATTTTAATACCTAGTTTGTCCTTCCGGGCACAGGTTTGCATATAAAATTAACCCATTAATTACCATGCACTTTTTGTTTAATTCGAGCCATTTTCAAATTAAAGTGTTTTAAATATGCTTATAAGATACACATAACTAATTGATAACTCAAATAAATTGCTCATTTTGTGTCAATTAAACTCTGTAGATTATTTTGGTACCATTTTCATAAAGTTTTCATCAAGTTTTAACCCTTAAATATCCAACTTAAAAAGTTAAGTTTTCATGTTTTTCTCCCATAGAGATAACATGGGAAAAAACAATAGAATTCCATTGCAATTTTGACCATGTTGAGTTACCTATAATGTTTTTTAATGGCTCATTTGACCTTGACCATCTTCTTATCTCTCTTTTAAGTCCTATCTTGTAACTCTTAGTCATTTTTTTCTATTAATTTTAACATAAATTCTTTAAATTACTTTCAAAATTTTGGAGCCATTTTCAAATAATGACAATTTTCAGAACCTTCTATAACAACTAAATCTTTCAGAAATCTAAAATCTATTGTTTCATTCACTTTAATTAAAGAACGTAGATCATTTTAGTACCTTTGGTTTTAAGTTAACGTTTAGGTTTTTCCCTTTAAACTTTACATGAAAAACTGCAATTTTTGAACATTTTCCCCATAGACTTAACATGGGATAAACAATGGAATTCTATTGTCTTAAAATCTACCTAAAACTGTTCAAAATGATAATATATTGTATTTTTCACTTAGATAAGATTACAAGCTTTAATTTGATACCTATTATGTCCAAAAATATTGATATTTACTATACCAAATGATTATTTTAAATAGTGTTCTTTTTTGTGATTTTTGAAATCTGAAGTAACCCTCATTCCCATAGAGAAACATGGGATTCTGGAGGAATATTCTATACTTTTAACATAGCTTAATTTTTATGATCTCTTTATTATTTTGAAAAATTAACGCCAGATCTCGATATTTTGAACTTTTCGCTTTTCTCCGCCTCCACCCATGTCTCTCTAGGACAATTTGATATTTTTTAATTGACTTTTGAAAAAGTGTCATTTATTGAAGAAATTTTTCCGATTTCCCATAGGAATGTATTAGGTTGTTTACTTTTTAAATTTAATTTTTTAACTACTACTTATGTACCGATCTTTTATACATTTACATATTCTGAAAGTTGAATCTTTACTCTTTTTAGCGGTACTAATTGTTTTAACTTTGAATTCCTAGAAGTACCTTTAATTTTAATTTTAAAATTGGTATTTTTTGATTTGGAGCGGTTGGGTGGACACTGGTTGCTCTCACACAATTCGTGTCCTATAAGGGCAAGTCAATATTAATGCTTTAAAATAATTGAAAATTCAATTCATTTATATTTTTTTTTCAAAATAGCACGTATTTTAATTACATTTTCTTTCGGTTGTTACGAGAAAATGGCAACAAACATATATAATTGCTATTTTAAAACTATCTTTCCTTTACTTTCTACAGAAATGGAGTACTTCCGTTGCCAATATTAAGCAAATGGCTCCAAAAACTACAAAAAAATTAATATCTCAAAAATAAATGGAGATACAGTTTTCAAACAAAATGCATTTAAAAGAACTTTTTTTTTCCAATACGACGGTATAAAAATTGAAAATATGCGATGCTTAGAAGTAAAAAAAAATTGCTAAAGAGTATTTAATCGTAATGCTTTGTTTTACGGCTAGCTTCTGTAAGGTAACGTTATTTTGGGGCACAAAGTAAACTGGAAGAAAGAAATAGCATACCGCACCGGAGGCTCATAATGCTTTCCACTCTTTTAGGTAGCTTTCATTACAAAAAGCTACCTATTGCAGCCGTTCGGAGGAAAGCGATTTCAAAAAATTTTGATATATTTTCATCGATCATGACCCCCAAACCCCGAAACCACCCTCCGTTCAAAATTTATATATATATATATATATATATATATATATATATATACAATTATATATATATCTGACATTTGTCACACTGTAACTCTCGTAATTATGAACCGATTTCGATGTAATTTGGTGTGTACATAGTACATACCAATGTCTCGACCGAGTTCGTTGGCCAGCTTCATCCGCCGTTTTGTTTCAAAATGTCGGCCACTTAAAATTTAAAAAATATATATAAAATTTGAAATGTGATACCAAAAAATAGAAAATGGTAAAATATTTTTTTCTTATGTATTTGACCTTTATACAAAGATTTCGGAGCTGTTTTTGTTTCGTCTATATCTTAAAAAATGGCTGAGTTATAGCATTTTGAATTTCTAGCGTGGCTGACATTTTGAAACGTCCTGAAGTTTGTCACGCGATAAAAGGCGTATTTATGAACCGATTTGGATGTAACTTCGTTTATACATAGTATATACCAATGTCTCGACCGAGTTCGTTGGCCAGCTTCATCCGCTATCTTGTTTAAAAATGGCGGCCTTTTAAATTTTTAAGAAAAATTTAAATTTGAAATGTTGTACCAAAAAATTGAAAATTGAATAACTATTTTTTTCTTATGTGTTTGACCTTGATAAAAAGATTCGGGAGCAGTTTTTGTTTCGTCTATATCTTAAAAAAATGGCTCAGTTATAGCATTTTGAATTTCTAGCGTGGCTGACATTTTGAAACGTCCTGATTTTTGTCACGTGATAACAGGCGTATTTATGAACCGATTTGGATGTACCTTGGTGTGTACATAGTACATACAAATATCTCGGCCGAGTTCGTTGGCCAGCTTCATCCGCCATCTTGTTTCAAAATGCGGCCATTTAAAATAAATTTAAAAATAAAAAAATTTAAATGAGATACCAAAAAATTGGAAAATGAAAAAGATTTTTTTCGTATGTGTTTGACCTTAATACAAAGATTCCGGAACAGTTTTTGTTTCGACTATATCTAAAAAAATGGCTGAGTAATAGCATTTTAAATTTCTATTGTGGCTGACATTTTAAAACGACCTGATTTTTGTCACGCGATAACAGGCGTATTTATGAACCGATTAGGATGTAACTTGGTCTGTACATAGTACATACCAATGTCTCGACCGAATTCGTTGGCCAGCTTCATTCGCCATCTTGTTTCAAAAGGGTTGCCATTAAAATAAAATTAAATTTAAAATTTAAAATGAGGTATTCAAAAATTGGAAAATGAAAAAAAAAAAAAAAAAAAAAAAAAAAAAAAAAAAAAAATACGTGTTTGGCCTTGATACAAAGATTCTGGAGCAGTTTTTGTTTCTGAAAATTTGTTCTTTTGTTCATATCTTAAAAAGTGGTTGAATTATAGCACTTTGAATTTCTAGCATGGCTAACATTTTGAAACGATCTTGTATTTGTCACGCGATAGCACACGTATTCGCCTATTTCGATGTAAGAAGGCATGTGGATAGTATACATCAATATCTCGACCAAGTTCGCTGGCGAGATTTATCAGCCATCTTGTTTCAAAATGGCGGCCATTAAATTAAAAAAATATATATATATTTAAAGTGAGGTGCAAAAAAAAATTAGAAATTGAAAAAGGTTTCTTTCTTAAGTATTTGACCTTGACATAAGGATTCAGGAGCATTTTTTGTTTGTCTTTACCTTAAAAAATGGCTCAGATATAGCAGTTTCAATTTCTATTGTGGATGACATTTTGAAAAATCTGATTTTTTGCATGCGACAGCACTCGTATATATCAACCGATTCCGATGTCAGTGAGCATGTGCACAGCAATTACTAAGGTCTCAACCAAGTTCACTGGTTAGCCTCATTCACCATGTTGTCTTAAAATGGCAGGCACTTTAAGAAATCGCCGAATTTGGCAGCCACATATAAGTTACTTTAAAGAAAAGCAGCTTGGATAAAGCTGACTAATTTCGCGAAATTCTCATTCATTATATTGATAAAAATTTGTATTGAATCTCCTATATTCGGTTTCCACTAAATTGAGCTTCGTGTGTTTGAATAATATAAGTTGGCTTTTTAAAAATAAGGAATATGAAAGCTACCTCTTCCTCCCGCCACTGGCCGGAAGGACTTTTGTTGATATGTTCTGCTTTTACCCTCCCCGGGCAGGGGGCAAGCGCAAGAAGACAATATCACTTTTGAATGTATTATGTAACAATAAGCTGTTATTAGATAATTTTAAATAGTAACTAACTCTTTGAGATGTTATTTTATATAAATTTGTTTCATATATTGATATTTTACCGACTTGAATCTGTAAACTATGCGACTGTAAAATGTATAATCTGTATAATTGCATGTGTATATCACTGCAAAAGTATAAAAAGAACTAGAGAACAGGAATTCTATTTTTTAGCCCCGGTACGGTATGCTATTTCTTTCTCCCAGCTTATTTTGTGTCCAAAAAATAACGTTAGCTTACAGACGCTAGCAGTAAACAAAGTAGATGTATCATTGTACAATTAAATGCTCTATAGCATTTTTTTAAATTTCTAAACATCGCACATTTTCAGTTTTTATACCATCGTATTGGGAAAAAAAAGTACTTTTTAATGCAATTTGTTTGAAAACTGCATCTCTATTTGTTTTTTAAATATTATTTTTTTTTTGTAGCTTTTAGCGACATTTGTTTCATTTTGGCAACTCAAGTGCGCCATTTCTGTAGAAAGTAAAGAAAAAATTGCTGAAAAATAGCAATTATATCTTTTTGTTGCCATTTTCTCATAAAATGGAAAAAAAATTAATTAAAAAAACTAGTTGAAAAAAAAATTAATTAAAATACGTGCTACTTCGAGAAAAATATAAATGAAGGATTTATGATAAAACAGGGAGCTATTATAAACAATATTTAATTTTAAGTTTCTATATTAATGCAAATGACGTCATTTTACATAAAATAAAAGCGTGTGCTTTAAGTCTTAAAACTGAAATATGTTTTGCAGTAGAGTCCGGATTATCCGAGTCACGCTTAACCGAGTTGTTTTCTTCTGATGGACTGGTGGCTTCTATTATTATGAAACAGCCTTTATAAATGAAGCGTTAGGTGAAGATGAAAGAGCTGCCGTAAAAAGTTAGAACTCTGATTTTTTGGTCAGAATGGAAAAAAATGGCCATAATTTTTTTTTAACGCTTCATTTATAATGGCTGTTTCATAATAATAGAAGCCACCAGTCCACCAGAAGAAAATGAAGTAATGGAGATGCCGGGGCGACACTAAATTCTGAAAAAGCAGAATTCCTGTTCTCTAGTTTAGAATTTAGTGTCGCCCCATTATAGGATTTTAGTGTCGCCCAGTGTGGCCATAATTGTTTGAAAAAAAAAAAAAAAATATGGTTATTTTTTTCCAATTTGACCAGAAAATCAGAGTTCTAACTTTTTACGACTGCTCTTTCATTTTCACCTAACGCTTCATTTATAATAGCTGTTTCATAATAATAGAAACCACCAGTCCATCAGAAGAAAATAACTCGGTTAAGCGGGACTCGGATAATCGGGACTCTACTGCAAAACATATTTCTATTTTAAGGCTTAAAGCACACGCTTTTATTTTATGTAAAATGACGTCATTTGCATCAATATAGATACTTAAAATTAAATATAGACTATAATAGCTCCATGTTTTATCATAAATTCTTCATTTATATTTTTATCAAATTAGCACGTATTTTAATTAATTTTTTTTTCCAATTTTTATGAGATAATGGCAACAAAAAGATATAATTGCTATTTTTCAACAATTTTGTCTTTACTTTCTACATAAATGGAGTACTTCAGTTGCCAAAATGAAACAAATGTCGCTAAAAACCACAAAAAAATTAATATTTCAAAAACAAATGGAGATGCAGTTTTCAAACAAATTGCATTAAAAGTACTTTTTTCCGCAATACGACGGTGTAAACATTGAAAATGTGCGATGCTTAGAAGTTTTAAAAAAAGCTGTAGAGTATTGAATCCCACAATGAAACATCGGCTTTTGTTTTACGACTGCCGTATACAAGGTAACGTTATTTATTGGAGACAAAATAAGCTGGGAGAAAGAAATAGCATACCGGGGGCTAAAAAAAGGATGTAAAAATAAAAATAATTTTTAGACATTAATAAAAATATCATTGGGAGGGGGAGGGCGATGAATGATAACGTATGATATCGGCAGGGGGAAGAGGTTCCAAAATCAGTAAAATGTTGATAAGGTTATATATGTATAGCCCCTAGCTTGCAATTTTGATTGTGCTGATGTTTTTGTTTATAACCACATTATTAATTGACAGTTATGTGTGGAATATTAATATTGAAAATAGAAAATGAAAAGTTACATTTTGGTCATGTTGGGTTATTTGAGTTTAAAAAAAGGGGTGGGTTGTACGTGCTACAAAAAATATTCAAGATGTTTATTTGGATTGTGTTCCCGCTATTAGGACAGTTAACAAGTGGATTTGTGAATTTCGAAATGGTGATTACAATCGAAACGATAAAGTTCGCAATTGGGGAGCTTGTGACACTGATAATGACTTAATCCGTGATTTAGTAAATAATAATCCGCGGAATACTACAGAAGATATTGCTGAGAGAGTAAATGGTGACAATTCGACAATTAAAACAACTTGGGTACACTTCGAAACTCGATACATCGAAAATCGATCAAGAACTTTTGCAATCACATAATAAATCATTTCGGTCTAATGAATTAAAATGTTTTTAATGCGAAAAAAAAATATATAAAAAATTTACACAATTTTACACTGTTTTGATGGCAAAATATTGATAGTTCGATAGGTTAACCTTTTATTACTCGACGGTATTTTAAGGGGTCTCAGGACTCTTAAAGCTTTAAAATTTTCCAAATTTTAATTTTTTCAGATGTTAAACGTCCATCGTTTCTGTACATTTTGTAATAATTATTTCCTTGAAATCCCCATTAGAACAGAAGTTATGCCTTTTATAATTATACCCGCCCAATAGCTGAAGCTGCGTTTACGCAATCTTCAAGTCATTTTTCCTCCAAATGACATTTTGGGGCATGACGCGCACGATCTCTCAAAAACTTCTGAATATTATTTCATGAAATTTTCAAAACATATATTTCATGTTAGTCTATATAAATTGAACCTAAAATTTCCATTTTATTGTACAAAAAAAAAAAAAAAAATCTTTTTAGGTGATTATACTGTTGAAATTTTCTACATTTTACACTAGCTAAATATTACTATGTATTAAAAATATAAAAATGCTTTAAATACAAATTTATTTAAGTTCAGTGTAATTATTACAATCTAAAGTATAAGTAGGCACAAAAATTTTCATTCTAGTTACAAAATTTATTTTGTACTCTTGTACGTAAACTGTTATGCCAATTTTCTTCTTGTCAAATGTCTGACAGTTTGGAGCCCTTTGTAAATGTTAATTCTGCATCTTGCAATTTTAAAAAAGTATGTAATGAAAGAACATACTTAAATATTTCAGCCCAATAAAAATTGTATCTGGAAATCAGATACATTTTCAGATATTAACTGTTGAAAATGGTCTTTTTTTTTTCTTTCTTTTTCAATTTTAAGAGTCTTGAAACCCCTTAAAGTACCATTAAAATAACATGTTATATAATTCATTTAATATATAGGTTAGAAGTAATATAGTTTAGAAAGAGTTATAGATACTTATTATGAGTTGAATAGCATTATGGGTTGCACAAAACAAAATTATTAAAAAAAAAAAATTCCTTTTGCCTTTGCATTTTTCAATTCCTACTATTAGCTCACACTCTCCCTATATTTATTTATATATTTATCTTGTTCAAATTTTCAATCGTTAATAAAATACTCATTATTCATCCTATCAAGTTGAAATAATTTTTTTAACTTGTACTGGATGACAAATGATGTTAATACAGTTTTTTCAAATGTTAATTAATTAATTAAATTTTAATTAATTAATTTTACTTTTGCATGGGAAACAAAATGGCGGCCATTGGTTATTGTAGAGCAATGAAAGTATTTTCAATAAGGGGCTACCATAGGGGGGACCCTGCTCTGTCGCCAACTTGGCGATATATCGCCAAATTTGGGGGAGAAAATGAGTCACCAAAAGTGACGCAAACTTGGCGATATCTCTAATATTTCACCAAATTCCCATAGAGTCCCATTGTAAACCTACTTGCTTATAGAAAATAAACAAATTGAGATATTTTAATGCAACAAAAACTAATATTAGCTTACTTGATTATATTAAATTTTTCTTTGGTGGCCTAAGTAGGAATTGACTTTAAAACAAAATTTTATATTACTTGTTTTAAGTTTACTTGTCATTGAAAGATTGGGGGCAAGGAGTTTCATTTCGGAAATATTTCTATATTTCTATTGTAAGAACATTATATTTGTACATTCCCTAATTCGACAAAATACTAAAAAAAAATATTTTAAATAAAAGATTCAAGTGGGGTTATAAATATTGCACAAAATCAATAAAAAATCAAATTTAATTAATTGATTTTACTTGGCAAAAACCTTCTGAATTTTTTAAAATGATTATGTAAAACTTCAAATGCAGTTTCAAAAATTTGCGAAAAATGCTCTAGAAGATGAAATTTTTATGAATTCATAATTTTAGACTTAAAGGGTTAAAAATCATTGATAAATATATATCTAATTTTATTATACAAAAACTATACTCGCACTTTAATCCTACGCTGTATGAATTATTCCTTTAAAGTATGAATACTCATATGTAGAGTTAAGTACGTAAAATTTTAAAGAGGGATTTTTTTAGATATTTTATAGCAGATTTCTGTGATAGTATAAGCCAAATATTTTTAATTAAATTCGGTGGTGTCCTGGACGTGAATTTATATTTTAAAGACAAAATTTGGATTTATTCACGTATGCATCACTGTGCAGTTAGAGGTATTTGTTTTATCTTACATAAATATTTATAAACATCCGGTATAATTGGAAATTTGAGTAGAGTAAACTTCCCATTATCCAGCACTCACGGGACTGACGGTGTGACGGAAAATCAAAAGACAGTACAAGACGGATTTTAAAATTTCATTTCTTCATGTTAATTTATAAATAAGAATAATTTAAAGATTTTTTGCTTGTTTTTTGTGTAGTTTCGTTTATATAAAAGCATAACTGATCACAATAAATCTATTGATCAGACATATTAAGGATTTTAACCCTTTGGGGACGAGCGAGCGGTATATGTGCCACGTAAGATGCTCAGAATCCGTGATTATTCTCACCAGTAAATTTTTAATGTCAATTTTGCCTTATTTAATCCGAGCATTTTCCCGATTTGATTAGGCCAACATTTCTGCTTTCAAAAACCGGTGATAAAATATTAAAAATTCTGTAAAAGACATTCGTCCCGAAGAGGTTAATAAATAAACGTGTATTATCTGTTACCTCCAAAGTAATGCATTTTAGATTTTAGTTTACGTTTTGCTTGTGTTTTTACTGAAGCAAGATTGCGAAATCTACGTAATTAAAGTACTTGGATTGCATATCAAACCAATTAATGCATTTAGACAGAATTACTCATGCATTAGCATGTTACATTCTGCATTATACATTAGCATGCAGACTATGCATTAGAATAGCCTGCATAACTCACTCCTGTATGATCTTTTCCCGATTCATCATATTCATAAGCTTCAGGTTGCTCTGGATTCAAAACCTTTTGAATAATTTCGTCATCCGTTAATTGTGCATAACCAATATCATTCTTGCCACAATTAAGCCAGTCTGTGGTTTGATTTCACCTGTAGAAATATTTTCTAGCTGCTGTTCCTGACATCAGAGCAGCATCTTAACCCTTTAGTGCGCTGCTTTGCATATATGCAAACAATAGTATTTTGAATTTAATAGATTTTTTTTTCTTCGTATATACCTAATTCACACCAGAAAATCAAACTAGAAATAGTTTCTTTAATTAATAACAGATATACTGTATTTAAATAAAGCGAAATTAACCATTGAAACTTTCTGGTGTAAAGTCAGATTCTGTGAACTACCTAATTTCTAGGACGTATTCTATCATGGGAATAAAGGGTTAAGTGTTAAGTATTATAAAATAAATAATTATATAAAATAAGGTATTTGGAAACATTCTTATTAAAATATTTACTAATTTGAAAAATTTTAACGTTAAACAGTCAAACGACAGTAGATTTTACTTGTATTGCAGATGTGCAACAGAAGAAAAGATTGACGTCAATTTTATGAGAAATGTATCTCTGATTTTTTGCATTATTTTTCCTGTGTAATAAACCTTTCAGAGAATCATATCTATTTTTTTTCGAACTAAAATAAATAATCGCGCATTCAAAGGTTAATAAAAATAGCACGGTCTTGCTCGGGTTTATGCGCATTTTAAATTTCGTTGTTCGTTGCTGATTTTCGAAAAAGGGGGGCGCGGTTAACCGAGTGTGGTGGTTGATAAGGTGGCGTATAATCGGAATTTTATTATTGTAAAAAAATGACTTTTTGAAACGTAAGTTTCTTGTATTAGGTGCGTTCGCAATTATATAAACGAGGTGGAACCCGCCGAATTTCGACGAAAGAAAATGTTTACAAAGGAACTGTTGCATCAAATTTATAATACATCGACAACAATAATTAGAATAAAAAAATTCATCTTACACTTGTTAATTTAACTCTCCAAAGACACATTTTAACGTAAGATTAACAAAATACTTTTTTCATAAACTTCAACTGTTAAAATTATTGAAAAATTAAACTTTATTCATATACGTCATCAGTAACATATAATCAAGATAAGTAATTTTGATTAAGTTATTAATTGATGTTTGGTATTACGGAAGGAAAAATCCGCAAAAATGATTTCACCTTGACATAATCATAGAATTTTTCTACCTTTACATCTAAACCAAATCAAGTCATTTTCCACGTTTCACATCCATATTAACTATTTAAAAACATTTTAACGCGCAATAGGTCATTGATAAATATATTTTCACGCTTGAAGTCACGTTTGTCAACTATTGCAACTTTCCACGTTAAAATTCCCACTCATGATCTGAGGTCTTAGTATAATCTCTGTACCTGCGCGTAAAAATTCCAGAAATTTATAACTTTTAGACGTATTCAAGGGGAAATATCTCGTTTTATCAAATAAAATTATCGTTTACTTTTAAATATGACGTCATTTTATGTCGCTGAAATATTTTGCCGATTGACTCAAACTCAATATCAGCGAAATAAAAAAATAGTGAAATATAACAGCATCATCAGGGAAATTGTGTTTTTTTTAAAGCGTAACGTCATTTTTGGTTCAAATTTTTAAAAAAGATATATTTAATTGTAATGAGAAAATGGCATCAGTAAGAATATAATTAATAAAGATAACTAATCCACTTTTAATAGAAAGGAAATACTTCAGTTGCCACGATTAGAAAATTGGTATTAAAAACTATAAAAAAAATTAATATCTCAAAAATAAATTGAGATACAGCTTTCAAACAAATTGCATTTAAAAGAGCATTTTTTTCTGCATACGACGGTGTAAACATCTAAAATGTGGGATGTTTAGAAGTTTAAAAATTATGCAGTAGAAAAAATTGCAAAAGCGAAATTTCATTTCAAATTTCAAAGTGTTGCCATTCGCAGAATGACGTATGCGTTACGCACAGATATGTTTGTCCTTTATAATATAGAAATAGGTCATTAATAAATATATTTTCACGCTTGAAGTCACGTTTGTCAACTATTGCAACTTTCCACGTTAAAATTCCCATTCATGATCTGAGGTCTTAGTATAATCTCTGTACCTGCGCGTAAAAATTCCAGAAATTTATAACTTTTAGACGGATTCAAGGGGAAATATCTCGTTTTATAAAATAAAATTATCGTTTACTTTTAAATATGACGTCATTTTATGTCGCTGAAATATTTTGCCGATTGACTCAAACTCAATATCAGCGAAATAAAAAAATAGTGAAATATAACAGCATCATCAGGGAAATTGTGTCTTTTTTAAAGCGTAACGTCATTTTTTGTTCAAATTTTTAAAAAAGATATATTTAATTGTAATGAGAAAATGGCATCAGTAAGAATATAATTAATAAAGATAACTAATCCACTTTTAATAGAAAGGAAATACTTCAGTTGCCACGATTAGAAAATTGGTATTAAAAACTATAAAAAAAAAATAATATCTCAAAAATAAATTGAGATACAGCTTTCAAACAAATTGCATTTAAAAGAGCATTTTTTTCTGCATACGACGGTGTAAACATTTAAAATGTGGGATGTTTAGAAGTTTAAAAATTATGCAGTAGAAAAAATTGCAAAAGCGAAATTTCATTTCAAATTTCAAAGTGTTGCCATTCGCAGAATGACGTATGCGTTACGCACAGATATGTTTGTCCTTTATAATATAGAAATAGGTCATTAATAAATATATTTTCACGCTTGAAGTCACGTTTGTCAACTATTGCAACTTTCCACGTTAAAATTCCCATTCATGATCTGAGGTCTTAGTATAATCTCTGTACCTGCGCGTAAAAATTCCAGAAATTTATAACTTTTAGACGGATTCAAGGGGAAATATCTCGTTTTATAAAATAAAATTATCATTTACTTTTAAATATGACGTCATTTTATGTCGCTGAAATATTTTGCCGATTGACTCAAACTCAATATTAGCGAAATAAAAAAATAGTGAAATATGACAGCATCATCAGGGAAATTGTGTCTTTTTTAAAGCGTAACGTCATTTTTTGTTCAAATTTTTAAAAAAGATATTTTTAATTGTAATGAGAAAATGGCATCAGTAAGAATATAATCAATAAAGATAACTAATCCACTTTTAATAGAAAGGAAATATTTCAGTTGCCACGATTAGAAAATTGGTATTAAAAACTAAAAAAAAAATAATATCTCAAAAATAAATTGAGATACAGCTTTCAAACAAATTGCATTTAAAAGAGCATTTTTTTCTGCATACGACGGTGTAAACATTTAAAATGTGGGATGTTTAGAAGTTTAAAAAGTATGCAGTAGCAAAAATTGCAAAAGCGAAATTTCATTTCAAATTTCAAAGTGTTGCCATTCGCAGAATGACGTATGCGTTACGCACAGATATGTTTGTCCTTTATAATATAGATACGTAGCACCTATAGTCGTCGTTCAGTCCGTCTGTCTGTCCGCATATAACAGAGCAAAAACTACCCAACCGAATGGTCTGAAATTTTAAATATATGATTGTTGCAAAATTTTGTTGAGCCATTTCAAATTTTATGAAAATCGGATGTATATTTTAATTACAGGGACAGTCAAAAGTTTTTCTTTACTTTTCGGCCAATGGGAAAAATTATTGCAAAGTGAATTTTAATGATGTTACAGCCTTCCGAATGGTCTGAAATTTTAAATATATAATTGTTGCACAATGTTGTCGATTCATTTCCAATTTTATGAAAATCGGATACATAGTTTAATTACAAGGACTGTCAAAAGTTTTCCGTTATATTACGGCCAATGGAAAAAATTATTGCAAGTGCATTTTAATGATGTTATAGCCTTCCGAATGGTCTGAAATTTTAAATGTATAATTGTTGCAATATTTTGTCGAGCCATTTAAAATTTAATGAAAATCGGAGGTATAGTTTAATTACAGGGACAATCAAAATTTTCTCGTTACATTACGGAGAATGGGAAAAACTTATAAGTGCATTTTAATGATGTTACAGACTATGCTCTAATGAAGCGCAAAAAAATATACATTCAGTACAATATAGGGTGCAAAAAATAATTATAAAACTAGTTATAGTACGGACGCACCTCATTTGCCACGTTTGATGAGCAATTTCCAACTTGTTATTGTATGTCTAGCTTAGTGAATCATTTTCTATTAAACACTGTCTACAGCGTCACAAGCGAAGTGCTTGCAAAAAAGAAAAGGTATATGTATAAACTGTTAATAAACTATGTAATAAACTGTTAATTTTTATTTCAATACATTAAAGTTTAAGAAATTCAAAGACACAAGATATGTATAAATATATATATATAAAAAAAAAAAGAATGAAAATAAATATTCAAACAGTAACGTTTGAATTAAATCTAAGATACATTGGGTATTTTAATTATAATGCTCATTATTTTACTGCTATATTAATTATTTTAATTGTAAATAATAGTATCAGTCAAAAGTTTTAAAAGAAATTTCAAGGTTTTTCTGAAACAGATATAAAAATTATTTTTCCAATTTTGCCCTAAATAAGACGAATAAATGTGTAAATAAATAAAATATTCGACTATTTTATGCAGCCGTGTACACACGATATATAAATTTACATAAATAATATATAATATATATATATATATAATAGTACATTAAAAGTTAAGTTATTTGGAAAATGCATAACATCCAATGAAAAGGCTCCCTGGCAATTTTTAAACATGCACACTAATGGATTAACATTGCACTTTTCAGTTTTGTATACGAGTTTACTTATACTCACACCATGTTAATCTAACTATGCTAATAGTGGATACTTTAAGAGGACATTTTCTGCTATTTTTTTTGTAGTAATTTTACTTTTTGTGACCGCGTCAAAAGTGTGTGCCCTACATCTCTATTGAAACTTTCTACAATAGACTGTACTTCAACAATTTCTGTTAGCAACTGCTCAATCACACTCTATTGTAGAAAGTGCAGGTTCCCAAAATCTCACATACGCCGTATTGTATAGAAAGCGTGTTGTAATGAACGGCAGTAATATTTATCAGCTTCATTATGTTTAAAAGTGTGACATTATTAAAATATACTGCAAAACTTTTTTCTGATAGATGATAATGTACCAGAATTATTTCTGTACCCGTCTAAATAAACCACAAATACTGCATATCCCATATGTTAAAGGTAATGTCATACAGTGCCCTTTATTAATATGTGCAAATTTCGGGGTAATTCAAGCATATTTAAGAAAGTAAGAGCGTAGGCAAACGACAGGACAGGGAACAGGTGGATAGAAAGGAAGATTAACGAAAGTTATAAACACTTTTTAACTATTTTGAAAACTTTTTATTCTTGTAGAATTTTTTTATCTGTTAGAGGAATACAATCATATGAACAGTTATTGTAAAATGTAGTTGACTATTTGCTATACATGCGATATATCATTAGTGGAGACCCTTAAAACATTATGTCTGAATGACGCAAGATTCAAAGTAAATAATTGTATTCTGTATACTAATTTTGGTTACAAAAGAGCAAATAAGTAAAGAAAAAACTTAAAATAACGAAAAATTAAACAGAAACGAAAACAGTTTACTTTTATCAGAACTATAAGAAATTGCAATGAGAAAAATCACATAGTAGCAATTTTTCAGTTGGACTTGCTTCGATCATGAGTTGATGGCTTGGAATATCTGCAATTTGAAGACTTAACACTCCAGGGTTCTAGCAGCAACTGTGTATGCTGTGTGAATCTCTGTATGATTTTCAAATACTGTTATTTACGTTCAAATGTGAATGTGTTCCCTACTGATACAGTGTCCCCCATTGGTGCAGCCACCTTGTAGAATAAAATTTAATTCATCTGAAACACGTACAACACAGTTTAAAAATGAACACTCCTCAATTCAGGTTCAATAGAAGTTAATTATTTTGAGTTCTTTTCGAGAAATGTATATGACTTCTGGACAATTTATACACCCAAGTCACTAGAATTCAGTTAAGCTTAAAGACACATAACACAATAGGAAATTTTAAAAAATGGTACCATTACAAATATATATATCATATTTTTCAAATTATTGAAATAAACATACGTATTAAATATGTTTTTCATTTACATCTTGCCTTGAAAATGTTATCTATATACTTTTAAAATTAGTTCATGTTTTATATTTGCAAAATTTAGAAACAATGTAACGCTTTTAGATACACAATAACCAGTTTTCGAATCAACGAAGTGATCTAACGGAAACTGATAAAATAAAAGCTCGGTAGTGAAGCATACAAAATTTGACATATAAAAGACTTTTCATGACATGCATTATTTCACTCAGAAGTAAAATCGGAAAGCACTAGACTGTAAAAAGATTTTAAAGTAAATGTGTATAAGTAATATATTAGAAATCTTTATTTTAGGTGGAAATGATATCCATATGTAAGCACTTATTTATGGAAATTCATCCCACCCCGAATGGGTAAAAAAAAAATTGTTAGATGTTTTTGTTGTTTTAATAAAATTTAAAGTCTACATGCTCTTAAAATGATTTATTTTTGTAATCTTTCATATATGTATTAAACAACATTCGAAACATCGGTTCTATTAAGCAAATTTTAATTTATTTCTATTAATATAGATTTAAATTTTTATATTTGTAACTATTGATCATAACAATATAGTAGTTTTTATGTATGTTTTCTTTTATTTTTCACTCTTTAACACGCGTTAATGATCGATTCCTAAAAAAGTACACAATTTAAATCCAGTAAAAATTTCTAAACAAACATATATTTCTGATGTTGTAAAACACATTCAAACAACAAACAATGACAGTTTTAATAATTACAGATCCCAATTCTCGATTTAACACGTTCACGCCGGCGTGTATCACCGGTGAGTCGCGCTCGTCTGTCCCATCAGGCGGCGTGCATCACCTGGGGTTATGCTCGATCGTCGCATCTGGCGGCGTGAGTCACCGGTGGGTCACACTCGACTGTTCCATCAGACGGCGTGGACTACCGCGGGGTCACACTTAAATATGCAAAAATTTAGTAGTAAAACAATTTAATATTAACAACTTAGATTATTGTTTATTTATTTCGATGTATTTTTTTAATTATTCTAAATAATCTGCTGCTTTGCCTTTATAAAAGTTACGTGTAAGGTTGTCGCTACTTTTTTAGTTTTCTGTTTCTTAGAGGCATACTCTCTACATTTTTTTCGATAAACATTTATAATATTACAGTGTAATCTCTGAATAACGGTTACCAGTGAAACCGATGAAAAGTGACCGCTATTCAGAAGTGGGTGTTATTCAGAGGTTTCATTTAAAAAAAATCCTAATTGCATAAATTTAAATAGAATTACAGAGTCATTTTAATTAATCCTCAAGTCATTTAATTTAATCAATGATTTGGAGTTGCTTTTTTTTTCTGAAAATATCTTTCTCCAAAGAAATAATAGTATGAGTTGTTTTGCTGTACAACTCATCATCATTATGATTTAATGCAAAATTTTTGATTTTACGAAGATTTCTCAAAAATTTGGTATTGTTAATACTGGAAATTTTGGTTGATTCTATAATCTCTTCCATATCCCCTTCAGCATAACTTTTCTCTTCCTCTCTCCTACCTTCCACCATTTGCTGAATGAATCAAATGTAGCAGTAACTGCCAAATCTTTGTTCAGACGCACAAACTTATTGGCGTTCGTGTTGGTTATGCTTGCTGTTCTAAGCATATTATCTAAGTTTTCCCATCATTATTAATGTCTTAATTTTCTATGTCTAGTTTGGAACAAGATTAAATGTTCAAGAGATTAAGCAATATTTTGTTGACATATTAAGTAAATTTTGTTTGATCTGCTTCAGATTTTGATTTGCAAATAAATATGAATTTGCACCAGAAACTGTTTAAAAAAATTCTCGTGACTTTTGAGCAGCCGTTGTTCACAATTCTTTATTTAGAGGCTCGTACTAATGTAAATGCTATGGAATGTGTTTGGTTCCATCAATATGTGGCCGGTATTCGGATGTTGTCGCTGTTTAGTGATGGCCGTTCAAGTAGGTTTCACTATATTTACATCTCTGTCTTGTTTTTCTTCCATACACTTTGTACGAATGAAGAAAATGTGAACCCTTTTCTGACGGTATTTGCCTTCCTAATTTACATTTCTTCATTGTGATGAGTACTGATCAAAAGGTGATCAATAATTTGTTCTCTAAATTTTAAAATATTAATATGTTTATTAGCTTATTTTTATGCATGTACCAAGATTTCATGAGGCAAGTCCCGCATATTTTCATATTATAATTTTTCTGTACCATTTAACGGTTTTCCGTAAACAACTGTAATATGGTGACTTTTGATTGACTAAATAAACACCCATTTTTTGCATCATTATAAAAAAAACTACATCGAGCTGCAATTTATATTTTTTTCGTTGAATATTTGTACAGGTGTGATTCCTGTAAGTAGTTAACACACATACTGGTCTTTTGTCAGTCCATTTCAATAATTTCACCCCACTACAATTTTCAAAATTCATAATGCCAACCGTTCTTGTTGTTGTTTTTAGCCTCTGGTGGTAGAATTTTTTTTTTCATTTTTATGGTACCATGGAACTACTAATAAAAAGGAACTGACATGTCCTTAAAATAGTGAAGCTTCAACTGCATCCGCTTTCGCAGGTGTTGATTACTATGAAACTTCTACCAGTAAATTTAAATAGAAACTTTCTTCTTATTTAATGGACTTAGTTAACCCATTAACCACCGAAACTACAACACAGGAATCTTCAACTTTTTTGCAGAAAAACTTTTGTTACCGCAAATTTTGAAAGAAAATCTTCGCTTTATTTAATGATCAAAAGATTTTATTATTAAAAAAGGCATTTTTTTAATTCATAAATGGTGGTAGCCTGATAGTAAATGTAAGCATTAGCCTTTATTTTTACTGTTGCGCCAACGCAACACCAGCGGTTTATGGGTTATTGTAAAATTTCAGACATAAATAATGGCAAACACAGATTTTTAGTGTTGTAAGTTTACATTGGCGGTAGTCAGACCTTTCGTTTCGCCATGTTGTGACAACCTAGACAACCACTTGACAGTTTTAGTGAAAAGGATCATAATACCTGGGCAAACTGAAACCATTAAAACCAAGCAGATAATTTTATCATATTTGTAAGTAAATATTTCCTGGAATAAGGTGCTTAAATGAGACGAAATTTTCTATTCTAATTTACTGGTGGGAAGATTACCCCGGTAATCAGAAACTGTTGTTCCGATGTAAAAAAAAATAGCCGCCCCCTTGTAACAACCTCCTCAGTTACTTCACTCGACACTAGTAAACTGTACACTTTATGTCTCTCCCTCTTTATTCATAACTCCATTGGTAGCACAAATAAATGTTTTTTCTTCAGCCAAACGGACGCTAGTTATAATAGCTATCTATAAATCGTATGTGGCCCGCATATAATAATCTACTTATCAATCTCATTAATACATCATTGGAATGTGTTTTCACAATTGACGTTGCATTTTATCCAGCATTAATATCAGTGTTAAAGGTGTAACATCCTAGAAGACACAGTGTATATAATTTTACGACATACGGGAGACTAGGAAGGGTTGACCCACTTTTTACAAAATGATTTTTCATTTTTTAAATATTTAACGTAGGATAAAGTTTTATGTATCATTTTATTCGTTATACAATCAGTTCTCAAAATAAAATTGCTACATAAGTGTAATGTGTAAGAAATTTGAAAAATCCTTTATTTTAATCATGAGAAAATAATGGGTCAAGGCTCCCCATACATGGGAGGGTTGACCTGCTATATAGGAGGCCTGACCCACTTTCTTTTATTTATAAATATTTGTGAAGATAAATAAAATCTGTTAAAAAAAAACAAAATAACATTATGCTACATGCTCTAATTGTTTAATGAGAATGTTTAATCGCCCAATAAGTTGCATAACTCAATAGGATCTTTGAGTTTAGAGAGGGTAAGCTTATTTGTAGGGGTAAAAATTATTCTGAAGTCATGCTGTCTAAGAATTTTGGCAATAGAAAAGCTGGATTTAGGAAAGAAAGGTAACACAATGCTGCTTCTGGAGAGATAATAGGACTGATTTGAGTTAGAGGGACATGGTTGCTGTAGTTTACGTAAGCAGTATCGATAATTATCGATTCTATTATGTAATAGAAGGGATGTAACCTCTGTCAATCGCAATGGCTCTAAGATATTGAATTTCACTATTAAGTGAGTGAGATTCAGAACAAATATGTATGACATAATTTATGAAAGTATAAAAGGCTGTCATTTTCTGCCTGAAAGGGTGACAAGAGCGAGCATGGGGGGGGGGGGGTAGACAAACTGCAAAACTTTTGCGATAGATCGATGTAGAGAAACCGTCTAAAGTAAGCGTGACAAGGGTTTCCAGAAACCGGAGTGAAACGTTATTTTCAATTTCATAAGTGAATTGCATATTGCTATCGATTGAGTTCATAATGTTAATGATATTATCAATATTGTGAAGAGAGGTGTCAATTAAAGTAAAAGTATCATCAACATAGCGAGTCCAGAACAGGAAAGAGAATTGATTAAAAAATGAGCATTCAAAATAATGCATATAGATGTCGGCGAGAATAGGTCACAAGGAGGAACACATGGCTAACCCGTCAGATTGTCTGTTGTAATTGCCCTGAAATGAAAAATTGTTTGTGAGAGACAAGTTTGATTAAGAGAAAATAGCTCACTAATTTAGAAAAACGAATAATGGAATTCACGAAGTCTCATTTCAAGACACGACAGGGCACCACATATCGGAATATTCGTGAATAGCGATTTAACATCAAAAGATACCATAGTTAGGCTGGTAGAGCGTAAATTCTGAATAGTTTTAGTAAAAGTGATAGAATTCTTCACCGTATTTGTATTTGTGGACAGAAGAGGAGAAAAAATTGTGGTTTGATATTTTGCTAAACGATACGAGGCCGTGCCAGTGATTGAAACTATGGGACGAAAAGGTAAATTGGGTTTATGAACTTTTGGAAGGGCATAAAATCGGGCACAGTTAGCGACCGAAGGAGAAATATACGTTTGCGTTGACTTTGGAAGTAGAGGGCAAGACTTTATAACATATTTGATGCGTGTTAATTCCTGAGAGAACGGGTCCCGAGGTAGAAATATATATGGACCATCATTGATAAGATTTCTTACTCCTTCAATATATTGCTTCTTATCAAGAATCACAGTCTGGATGTATAGATATGGATATATATATATATATTTATATATATATATATAAGTCAGCATTTCAAAGGGGGGGGGGGTGGTTTTGGTATCTGGGGGTCATGATCGGCGAAAATATAGCAACATTTCCCAAAGTGTTTTCCTTCGGACGGCTGCAGTAGGTAGCTTTTTACTTTTTGTACACTGTAAAAAAAACACTGTAGATTTGCAAGAATAAACTCGATCACAGTGAATGTGCTGTATCTTTCTTTGGTTTCCTTACTATATTAACATCGAAAATACAGTAGTTGCGTAAAATTAACAGCACAATGTGCTGGCAATTTTGGACGCATTATTTTACTGCACAAAGTGCTGGCGTCCAAATTGACAGCACATTGTGCTGTTAATTTTACGCAACTACTGTATTTTTCATGTTAATATGGTCAGGAAACTAAAGAAAGATACAGCACATTCACTGTGATCGTGTTTGTGCGCGAGATGAACAGTACTTTGTAACAGTACAGTATTTGGGACAGGACAGTATTTGAACAGTATTTTGTACTGTGAAAATGTCGTTTTTTACAGTGTAATGAAAGCTACCTAAAATTGTCCAAAACGTTGGCCACCACTGTATATTCTACAAATAAAATAAAAGAAAATGACTATTTACAATTTTCTGGAGCGAATTCAAATTTTCTAAATAAAACACAGCTTTCAAATCGGACGTCTCATAACTTAATGACCATTAACATAATATGTTACTGACTTTGCGTTCATTCCTAGTGTATCACGTATTATAACATATATATTTCAAATTTCGTTTTTCAAAAAATTTATCCTTTAGAAATAAGTTTCCCTTAGTTTAAATTGCATCTTATCTAAAAACATCTAAAACAGCTATCATTATATCTAAAAACACACTGGAATGTTATTAATTCCTAGTACTAGACACTATCAAAGCGCTCTCTAGTGAAAAAGTATTTTTTGGATATGGTTTTGCTTGTTGATTTCCATATTATATACTTATAGACACTGTTATACATGCTATAAAATTCGTTTGGTTGAGAGGATTTTCGAGAAAATCTGGGCAATATTTCTAATAGTTTGTCGTATTAGTCATAATCTCCAGAACAATATTTTTGCGCTTGTCTAATAAATGAACTCGTATTGGCAAATATCTCATATATCTGTAATATGGGTTGCCACCGTTCCGATAAAAAAAAAAAAAAATCATATGCCCAGTTCATATGTCACCTCTCAAATTCAAACGTGCAGGAGTAGCAGATTTTCTTAAATAATACATTTTTTCCCAAAACGAATGCAACACAATGCATTTCCAACGCAGCTATACTATATGTAATATCAATGTACATTTCAAGGTGAATTTCGTGGTCTTGTCTTACGTCAATAATTATAGTAACACCGCATTTGTCTGAGTAACTGCTTTTCCTACTACCCTCGCTACTTCAGATCAGTAGTAAGTTTCGTTCTTTTCCTAATTATAGCAATGGGAAAACCAAACTAGGGTCACGGGTTTTATAGTGGCATGACAACGAAATGATAAAGTTGGGAAGACGGTTGTCTTTGAAAAGTCAATTGAAATTATATATATCAGTAGTTTTCTCCCGTAATTTCTTCACAACGCTTTTTGAAATGCTAAACATAATTGCGTGCATATTTAAAGGTCTAACTACTCATAATGGCTAAATTTTGTACCATATAAATTCACAGCCAGGTTTGTTATTATATTTGATACATATTTCTATATTTCGCGTAAACATAAAGTGTTTTTTTTATCAGTTACATTTATACAAAGAAACAAATCCTGTTCAAACATCGGTAAAGTAGTAATATGTTAGAAATCCGTTTATTTTTACATTTCAATTATATTTTCTTATAATGAATTTGAATTCGAAAAACTTGACTTTAACCTTCTCAACGCTGCGAACTGTCACTATCCGTTCAGTAACCTGTAGATTTTAACGCAATAGAAGCATTATTTAGATTAATATAATTCTGCAGATACAATGCGGTTTTAAATTATTGCGTAATGACTCTCAAGGGTTATACTTTTATGCGTAGTTAAATTTTTATAATATTTTTTTTATATATAATTTTACTTTTATTGGAAATATCATCTATTTTTAGCATAAAAAAATTCAGGAAAACCCGCATTACAATATTGCACAGATGATTAATATTAATTCTTCCGTATATTCTGCTGCCGTGGATAATGCATTTATCATATTTATACCAAAGACAAACTTTGTTAAGAAAGGTAATACATAATTGAATAATTATTCAAAATGTCTTTATCACAATACATGTTCTGTTAAACAAAGAAGGAATTCATTAATTTCGCTTAAATAATTAGGATCACGATGTAGTTCAAGCAATTTGAATACATGAAGTTTAATATAATTGGAAGTTTCTGTTTGCTAAAGATATGAAGGATTTAACCCTGAAAGTTTCATAATCCACATATTATGGAAATTTTCTTAGTTATAGTCTGATTAAAACCTGTCATGGATAGAGCTGCTACATGAAGAAGTGTTTACATATTATTTTCGCTTTATGATTAGTTAATGTTGTACAATGCAAAAAACACAAATGCGTCTAACTCACATAAAAAATGTAATACAAGGTTTCCATAAAGTCTCTTTCCAAATACAAATTAAATAAATATTCAGTATTTTATTAAATAAAATACTGAACAAATACAAACTTAAAAAGTATTTTACACTGGTGTCCAAAATTAAGGACCAGTCACAAAATGATATTTTTTAAGTAAGCGAATACTCTAAAGGAAATAATATAATTCAAATAATTACTATCTCTACAGCACAGCTAGTCCATTTAGCATCTCATTCATGTCACACATGGTCATAAGTATCACAGTCACTACGGTGAAACAAAAAATAGGAAATTCCACACCACCTAACCATAAGCCAAAAGCGGGTTCCCAGGGTGGGTGCTTACTTACTTACGTCTCATGATGAGTATCAAATGATCACTACATGTGAGTCCACTGAGACGTCAATGTGACTGCTGCTTTGCGACGAGTCACCTGGTGATTTTACAATGCAGTTACATTGTGACTCTCATGTGACTGTAATTTTTACACTCAATTTCAAAGTCATCATGAACGTTGCATTATGATAAGTCACCAAATAATATCATATTATAGTCAAATGGTAACTTTTCACAAAAGAGCACAATGGGGATTTCACAGTAGTCTCTCTGTCATCTGAAAGTCATTGTGTGACTTTAATGTGACATTATTTGGTAACTTATCACAATGCAGCGTTCACGATGACTTTGAAATTGAGTCTACAGATGACAGTCACATGAGAGTCCCAATGTAACTACATTGTAAAGTCACATGGTGACTCGTCACAAAGCAGCAGTCACAGTGACGTCTCAGTGGAATCACATATAGTGATCATTTGAGTATCATAATGAGATGTAATGAATTTACTAATTTTTTGCTTCACCGCAGTGACTGTGACACTTGTGACCATGTCTGACATGAATGAGATGTTATATGGACTAGCTGTGCTCTAGTGATAGTAATTACTCCTTAATTTTGGATACCAGTGTATTTTAAGGGGACGGGGAACCTTTAAAATCTATTTTTTATTTTTTGTAAATTTCACTTTAAACATTATTCAAGGATATGTTATGTGCATTATGGCACACATTTATCACAAAAAAAAAAATTAAAAAAAAATTTTTTTTGAAAAAAAAAAAAGGGAATTTTCTGTAATATTTTAGAACTTTTCAAAATGCCACATGCGAACTGAATATTAATGAAATTCCTCAATATTTTTTATACAAGTTTGGTTTGTATATATAAATTAAAGTGTGCATCGAATTTTATATATTTGAACATAAAAGTAAGAAAAAAATATTTTCTATTTTTTTTAAAATCTTGAGGCTCAAAACTAAAAAAAAAAAAAAAAAAAAAAAAAAAAAAAAAAAAAAAAAAAAATAGAATATATATATTAGGGTGTGCCAAAAAAAAAATCAACTTTTAAAATTGTGAGCTCTCACCCTCGAAAAATGTTCTGCCTGTGAATATAAAACACCTTGAATTGATTCAGAATTTTACAAATATACATATTTAGAGGTCCCTCAAGGTCATTGAATTTACATAAAAAAGGGCCAAAACAATGTGAAATGTGGCATTTCTTTTGTTTTGTTTTTTTGCTACTAAAAACTATTAATGTTCAAATGACATTTTTTTCATTTATGAAAGCTTCTTTTATATTGTTTCAAACAAACATTGTATAAATTATGTTTTTGTTCTGGGTAGGAAGAGACATAAAATATTACCAAAATCAAGCACAATGTGATTTTGCTGACATTTCCACCTTCTGTATAGTTATGCATAAAAAGTGAACTTAGTGTCGTGAGCACTCAGAACAGTGGACTGTGATTATTTATCATAGGTTATTATTTATTATTGCCAAGGGGAAATTAACTTTAAAATGAGCTTCTGATTTGAGAGCGAGGGCGCTCTTTGACAGACGTGTTGATTCGGTGACAACGAAGCTCAGCTGAATGGTTACATATTTTATCAGCTAGGTGGCGCTGACCTCTTAATCAAACTTCGGGAGCTCACACTTAGGTAAACAAATATCTTACAATGCAATGAAGAGGAATGTTTTTAAACAATCACATATTTATTTACACATTTACACATTTTTTATCAACTACGTTTCAAAAAGATTTTGGCGATTGCACTTTATAAATTTCTTTCTGTACATCTCTATCTCTACAACTTATAACAAACACTGTTTTTGCTCTTTGTTTATTGTTGAACAATTAGTCATGCATCATTGCAACAGCTTATTCAGCGCACACTTAGGTAAACAAATATCTTACAATTTTGGTAAATAAAAGCAATGAAGAGGAATGTTTTTAAACAATCAAATATTTATTTACACATTCACACATGCAACAGATTAATCAGCAACATCATTTACACAATATAAGTTTTCAGCAAATATTGCAGCTTTTTTATAAAATTCAGTGTCACGCCGATCAATAGCTGATACGCTGAGGAAACTATCTTCAATTTATTCGTTTCAAAGAAACTATTAGAAATACACCAATCATCAAATTTGAGGAGAAGTATTTCTCATAGATATAAACTAGAACTTTTTTCTTTTTTCATGTTGAAAACTAGCTCTGATTTTTGCTTGTCAGAAACAAAATCTGAAAACAAGCTAAGTGTTGCAAGTTCCTCATTGAAATGCCATAAACGACGTAACATAATTTTAAATCCTATATTGATTAATTGTTTGTCATCATACTCTTTCAACCTTTACATCAGTAAAACATCAATAGGAGGAGCACCAACAGCAGATGGGCAAGTAAACCAAGACTATAAAAATAAACACACAACAAACCTATTAAATCGTTGTATACATTGAAACTCTCCAGCAGGTAACACTACCCCATATTCATTCCCATAAAACAATAACTCCATTTTCAACAAATAAATGAGTTTTACCATTAAGCGAGCTCGGTGAAGATCACCTGGTTTCCAAATTATAAGTTGAATGTCTAACCCAATAATTAATGATGCAAGATTTAATATTTCTTTGTAATCATCGCTAGGTTGTTTTGTAGCAATTTTTAGCTAATCAGAGGTAAAACTTTTTAAACAGTCTGATGCTGTTATTATGGGTACTGATGTTCTTTTATTGTTTTTGTTTCATGGTGGTTCATCTTAGACCAGTTTTCTCGGAATCTCTTAAATAAAAAGATTTCAGACCCAGTAGATTGTCCAAAACACACACACTAAATGTATCAGAAAGTAGATCCTCAATCATATGATACTGACATGCTATCCACAAAAAGTTCTTGCCTATTTTTGGCTCAAGAAGTGTATATGCTCCATTGAATCTTCCACTATTTGTATGGGTTGTATTAAAACACATGATAATTATTTGAGATTCACATTTCTATGATTTTTAGAGCTCGAAAACAGCATCTGTTGCTGATTTGCTAGTTCTAGACAATAACTTAGGATCTCCAAGAAGCTTAGTATATATTGTTAGGAGAAACCAGTACTGCTAAACAACCAATATTTTCTGTGCTTTTTGATGACAAATCGGCTAACAGTACGCCCTAATGAACAACAGACTTTGATGCTTCAAGCTGAGTTTTTAAATGTCCAACGATTTCTTAGCAAGATTTTGGCGTTGCCGATGTACTTTAGTACTTTTTGAAAGCACTATGGGTTTTACAAGCTGGTCAGATGTCATTCATGGTAGAGGACTGCTTCATTTATTCCAGATTCTATTATCATTACGAACCTTCTAATGCTGGTGTTAGTTCAATCTAAAACAGCAGCAACTCTTGGAGTAATAATGCATCTGCGACTGCATAGCTTAGATTTCACTTTTGGGTTTTGTATTATTATCTGAATATATTTTAACTAAAAATTCTTTATTAGAGCTTTATTTAGAAGAGTTATTGGCTTTATAGATATCTTAAACCATAGACTAATAAATAACCAATTAAATGTTCCATTAACACTTGCTGGAGCTGCCATATATTATTATTAGAAATTAGAAGAATTGTAGTACATGATGTTAATTTAATGAATTTCAGCAGGTAAATAAAAATTGAAGAGCATTAGAAGAGTAATGATCAGAAAAATGAAATAAGGCATTCGGATAGATTTGTATAAGATTTTATTAAAAAATTTAATAAAAATATAAGATCAGATGAAATTATTTTTAAATATGATAAAGTGTTCTTAAACAAATTTTAGGATAACAAAATTTGTAAGAGAAGAGTGGTAGAATTCTACAATCCTGTATATGAATTAGAAATTCAAATTTTCCATAAATTACCTAATTTCTATTAGCTTGAGGGACCCTTAAATCTTTATGAAATGATTTTTTTTGTTATATCATATTATTCCAGAAAGAACATTTTTAAAAGTCAAGACTTGGCATTTTCAAACTTTTTTACTTTTTCAGCCTCTCCTGGGGCACCCTAATATGTATATATATTATTAAGATTTTTTTTACAGTAATCAACGAGCCTTTACATGCGCGCTCGAAGTACATCAAAGCAACACTCGATTTTCAGCCATGTCCTCTTGCATCAAAGTTGCAGCCATGGTGTCGATATCGCCTGAGATTCTTTGCTTCAGGTCAGTGATATCTCGAACCTTTATTCGGTATACACGATCTTTATCATATCCACACAGAAAGAAATCCAAGGTAAACGAAGTGACCCGGTAATTAGATCATCTCGTCCAATCCACCAGCCTGGAAAGTTTTCATTAAGGAAAATACGAATATCGCGACACCAATGTGTCGGTGCACCATATTGTTGGAAAAAGACGTTTGGTAGATAAAGTTTATCCAACTGTATTGCCACATTGGGCTTTTTCTTAGGGTGTAGCCATTTTGATATCTTGGGATTTGGTTCTTCAAAATATTATCTAAAATACACAAAACAAAGTTTAATATAAACTTTAATAGTAACCTGAGTTTCTATAACAAATTATAATTTCATATCTCATCAAAAAAATCTTTAATAAATTATTGAAGTTGGAAAGAGATTTTGTCGGCCCCCTGTATAACCAAGAACGAAAATCTCTACGTAATAACTATTTTTGAGTTATCGACAATTTACAGCCGACGATTAAAAGCGTTTTTAACCTTTAGAAATCTTAGCAACTAAAATGCTTCCCAAATTTAAAGTAGTATATATATATATATATATATATATATATATATATAAGTTTCTTTTGCGGCCACTGATTTTTGGAAAAGTTCTCGAGTAGCTTTTGTATTGTACTAACCCGTTTACTCAAACAGGAATATTTTTTATAGGATGCCATAATCCATATTTTCAGCTGCGTAATTGAATTTATACATCCAAGAGTATCAAAATAATATTAAATGTAATGTTAATGATAATGCTTTTAGTTTATCATGTTTGTCTGTAACCCATGTTTGTTCAACATAGCAAAGATTGTTTGGGATTAGGTTTCATCCTAAAAGTTTATATTCCAGTTTCAGAAAGCTGACTGATATTATATAAAATCAAAACAGAAAGGTTTCCGAAAATCATTGGTAAGAAAATAAATTTTGTTTTTATAAATGTTTCAAAAATATCAAATATATTCCTATTTCTGTGGTATCTATACTAATAAAACAAAATTTCACTCTGTCTGTGTGCGATGGCTAGCAGAATCTACGGCGCTTACGAGGCTGAAAAATTTTGTGAGTCTAACCCAAAGTGTCTCATGATGCATCTGAGACTCAGAATTTTAAAAGTCTTATAAATAGTTGGGTTATTATATAAAAATCGCAACTAAATCGCATTAAAAACTCACCTCAATCATTGCGACAAAGGAAAATCTGTGGCGCGTGCACTAAAGTGTTATTTATGCATCGTTTGGAACTAAAGCACGAAATCGAAAATTTCGGAGATATTTTGTCATTATTTATTAAGTAACATCGTCCGAACCGTTTAGTAAAGTTAAACACGGAAGTAATATTCTAAAAGATCGTGCTCTTACGTCTAATATGCCACAATCAATTCAAAAAATATTTGAGTTAACTACTTGAAAAAAAAATTACAAAGATTTGTTTTTCCGAAAAACTTTTTCTCTTATATTGCAACGCCTTCCTAGCAAGCAATTTTAAAGGTACCGTCAAACCAAAAATATTTTCTTAAAGCTGAAAACTTCTTCTAATCGACTGTGTGATAGGTTTTTAAAATATGAATTGTAACCCTTTCTAATAAACCGGAGAACTCGGGCCACTTCGCGCCTCACGGAGACGATACTTTTTCTACGCTAAAAGTAACTAAACATGCGTTTTTAACACAATCTTTTTAGAGCATATCAACAGACCAGATTTACATCACCTACAGAAATTTTGAAGCCTTCTAACGGGTCGAAATATTTTCTATAAAATAAAATGCGTGAAAATTTCGACGAAATCCGTAAAAAATTTAATGTTTCGTCCCGGTTTTGCCTCTACAGAGCGCGCTTTTAGAGATTTAGACAAACAAAAAATATTTTGGTAAAGCTAAAATGTTTTTCTAATCGATAGTATAATCAGTTTTAAAATATATGAGTACTAACCCTTTCAAATACACATGCGAATGCAGGTCACTGCGCGGCAAACAGATACGATATTTTCTACGCTAAAAGTAAGTAAACATCGTCATTTTAACGCAATCTGTTTAGAGCATCTCAATATATCAGATTTATATCACATACAAATATTTTGAAACATTCGGACGGGTAGAAACATTTTTTACAAAATAAAATGTGTGAAATTTTGACGAAATTTTTCCGGTATGATAAGGGCAACTATTTTTCCGATTCCTACAGGAAAACTAGTCGCATTTTTTTACAGTGTAGGAGATGATTCTTAATGTACACTGTTAAACATTTGAAGCATTCTGCCCCGTCATTCGACCGTTTTTTGAAAAAACGGTTTCACAACCGTAATTTAACTATATTCTGACCATAAAATGGCCAATAATATGGTCAGAATAGTGTTAAATTATGCACTGTAAAAAATAATGCCAGTTTTCCGGTAGGAACTCAAAAATAGTTGCCCTTATCGTACCGGAATAATTTCCAACCCAGCTCGGAATAAAATCCGTAAAATACCGTTTTACTGACTATTTCCTTATTTTTACGGATTTTATTACGAGTTGGGTCGAAAATTATTCCGGTACGATAAGGGCAACTATTTTTCCGATTCCTACCGGAAATCTGGCAGTATTTTTTACAGTGTCGTTGTATAACCGTTTTCGGAAAAAAAACGATTGAATGACTGGACAGAATGCTGCAAATTTTTAACAGTGTATCGTAAAGTCACTTATTTAGTTTTTTTTTTGGTGTTGCCAACGTCAAAATGACGACAGCATTACGCACAAACACGTTTGTCCTTTGAAATATAGATTATACTGATTGGTCCAATTGGTTCGCAAAAAAAATCCGGCGTAAATCGTGTTGAAGAATACAATTTATGCCAGTAGATCATATGTGCTATATACTTAAAGTTAAAAGCTTAAACTGAGACAGGCGAAAATTTAGTAAATTGAGATTTTTTACCCGACTGTCAAGAAGGGTTATGTGTTTGACGCGTATCTGAGTACGTGGATTTCTTTATACCTTTGAAACATCTCAAGGGCTGGATGTATTTTAATGAACGAGGTCTCTATCGATTCTTCTTAACCGTCCGATGGTTGTAGGATAGGTTTGTCTTTATAAATTCAAAATTGCGGCAGAGACGAAATTTTTTTTAACGCAACATATTGAATGGCGTATCACTGGATAGGTCTTTCAAAATGAAGACGATGTTTCATTGACTATTTTACAGTCAGAAACTCCGTTTAAGTATTACACAACCTAGAAGTTATGTAGATAGGATCTCTAGCTTTACTGAATCTCTAACCTTTGTAGAGATCTATAGGCCTTGTGATGATATGTTAATAACATCATGAGAGATATGTGATGATGTTATTAACATATCATCACTTATCATTATTTAGCCCCCTTGTAAAATTAAATTCCCCTTTTCACAATTCAAAATTTAATTGATACTTCTTTTCTTTTTAAAAAAGTATTTCTCTTTTGACATTACATCTACTTTATAGTCTCAAGACTTACTCAAAACCGCCAATAAAATAAATAAAAAACAGATCTACTCTCTCATCTTAAAAGCATTATTATGCTAGCATACTTTCCTTCTGTTAATAAATATATAAAAAAAAGATAATATTTGACCATATGCTCGTTTCAGCAGTAAACACGCGTTGTAATTCTCCGTTTGATAGTCAATACAAATGCCTTTTCGGCCTGAGAGATATACTGTTAATATTAAAATCGGCGCCTGACATCTGCTTTGCTTCTTCTAAATATTACTTTCGCATTGCCCAGCCTTGGCATATCTTATTATTCCTTAAAATTTCAGTTGCTTAAGCTAATGAATCGTTGGGCTAATTTTGAATTCAAAAGGTCCGTTAGGTGACGTATTCTTTTGGGTTATAATTGAGCAAAGTTCAAAGATTTGCGGCTCGAGGCACTTACAATTAAATCTGTTGGGCGGCATTCTATCTCTGGCCGCACTAATGTAAATATGTAGCAGCATTTTTATCTCCTGTATTCCAGGGTCACCCCGCGAGAAAATTATATTGCTCGCTTGTCTTTAATAAAATGCCACATACATATTTTGGATCCCTTAACTGAATCCCTCGTAGTACCTGAGTTTTTGCATCCACGCAAAGTACCTTAAACTGATACGGCTAGTTTGGTACAGATAAAATGACTATTTAAAATTTAAATCAATTTATCGTTAAAAGGATAAATGAAATCAATAGCATAGGCCTTATCAAAACTGTGTTTAAATACAGGAACCAGCAATTAAACGCAACTGAAAAGTGATCAATACAAGTAAATAAAAAAAAGGTAAGTAATATAAGAAATAGTTGCACACTGATAAGAAACAATTAATTAGTTTGCGTTTTACGCTATCGGTATTTTTTTATTTAATTTTTACTTGTTAATTATTTAAATCATGTCGAGTTTCGTCTAGAAAACCTACCCCTTGTACCAATGCATTTGACAAATGTTCAAGACACTGGCCGGGATCCAGATAGATTTTTCGCTGTTAGGAAAATGAGTTGACCAATCAAAAACCTGCATTTTTGCGATACGATTGTTTACTTCAAATAGCGAAACTAATTGTTCAATCTCCGTCTCGCTAACAACGAAAAATGTATCTCGATCCCGGCCGTTATTTCACAAATAAATCAAAATAACTCACTGAATTCAATTTTGTGCAGGCCCCGCATGAGTTTTTATGGCAATGTAATGTTTCGGTACAGCATAAATTCATGAAACATATGAAATCAACCTTTATGTAATTTGTTTCAATTGTCTCAGACATGAAATTTGTTGCCTTCTGTTTCTTTTTCAGTACATTTAAGTTTCTTTTTTTATTTTATTTATTTCGTGATGAATCTTCAGGAATAGTTACTCAAATTTGAGAATTATATTAATCAAAAATAAATAAAACAAGAAAGAAAATCGTGCGTTAAGCATAGATTATGAAATACTTTCCAACACTTCCTGAATGCTTAAAAAAACTTCATTATTTAGTTAAATAAGGTAAATAAGATGTCTAAGTAAACATTTAGACAACGCATAAAACATTTGAAAAACTAATTTCAGTAGTTACCGTCCATAGCCAAATATGCATTCAAATTCTTTTCAACAACCCTGTATTTGATCTGTAGGTTGATATATATAATATATAATGGGAAAGTTTAGTTTAGCAAGAAAATGCATAACAGGTTGATAATCATCTTTCAGCAATGTATACTAATAGCTGGAAACATACTTGAATACTTTTGTACAGCCCTGTAGTTTACCTAGTACCTTTATTACATGCCACTATTTAGCTAAAATTTAATTCAGACTAAAACACTCTTTAAACTACTGAAATTACATTTCCAGAAATAATCATCCATACACAGCCATGCATCCAACTCTTTGCTTGGCCCTGTATATCATTTTATCTATATTCTACAAATATTTCTTAGTAAACTAAATTCAGTTCAGCGTAAAAAGGCGTAACTCCTTTAAAAATCACCTTTAAGCAATTTATGCTCATACTCAGTAACCTTTACGAATTCATTTCTGTAGCCCTGTATATGAAATATAGCATTTATACGCACTTTATAGTATGCATAAATATAGTGAAAAAACCGCATACCATAATTAACAATGCATTTCGAGAAATCATTACTACTATACATTAATTCGGATACAATATAGTATCGGAAATCTTTTCAAATGCACAGCAAACAATTCCCCCTATACCATTATGAACGGAATTCTTTTGTGTGGCCCTGTAAATGAACAATAACTATTCTTATATTCAACAGAATGCATATTTTAGTGGACTTCATAAATGAATATTAATTTTACTATGTTTGAAAGAGTGTAACACTATTAAAAATCATTTAAAAGATTTTTTCCCATTGGCCGTAATGTAGCGGAAAAATTTGACTGTCCCTGCAAATGAACTAAACATGCTACAAATTTCATTTGAAGTAGGGGACGTGCTATAGTAGAGGGCACTAACATCCAAAAATTTCAGAATGATCCCAGCATATGTACGAGAGTTAGTGCGTGGACAGACGGACGGAAGGACAGACAAACCTAAGTCATAAACACTTTAAAAATTGAACGCATGTGATCATCAAACATAAAGAAAATCCGAAATTAAATAGAAGTTCTAAAACTGCGGAAAAAATTTAAGTAATTACTTTATGAAGAGGAAAAAAACATGTATTTCTGTGTCATTTTGAATGAGTGGATAAAATAGACATTTCATTAATCACGCTAGTTAGAAAGCTGTTATGAGTAAGATAGAAAAAATAATTAAAACTTCTGGAAAATTCTTTATGGAGTTGATAAGTAATAATGTCATTAAAGAAAGAAATAAGAAAGTCATTGTTTACTCTGAATCAAAAGAACTAGAAAAAACAATTATCTTCCTTTTTTAAAAGCTTATAATTTGTTTAACAAGGAATGGTAAAATGGGACCACTAATTACGCAATTTATTTTTTTATGCTAAAAAATGTACTTTTTTTCTCGAACTTGATTTCAAAAGTTTTAATGGTGTACAACTATATATCTTGAAAAGACTGTTACAACTTAAGAAAAATAAATTTCTATTTATAATGATTCAATTCTAATTATGTTTTCAAATCCTAACAGACATGCAACGTTTCTTACTTTTTAAATCACATCAAAATAATTAGAATAAGTCGAAAAAACCGTTAAAATAAATTATTAATCATTTTTGTTATGATTTCTTCTACTTTAATTGAAATATGCGTCATTTGATGTATCTTACATATTATATAATACGCTTCATTGCATTATAAATAAACCAGCGGGCTACTCCCGCTTCGCTGGTCGCTTCTCTAAAAGTATCTTGAATCAAACGAAATATATCTAGCAAAGATGAAATGTACCTTTTTTTTTTTTTTTTTGGTATGTTTGTTATCTTCAATTTCACGCTTCTACCTAAAATGGCTGCTGAGATATGCCGAATGTTCTAAAATTTTCGTTCACCCCTCCCCTTTTTAAACCTCTTAGGGTGGTGAATTTGTAAACATATTAGGTAGATTTCGTAAGAAATACTACCTATTGCAGTCGTTACCATGGTGCGACTTTTGAAAAATTCCTTCATAACTTTTCATTATAGGACCCCAAGAACCCAAAACCACCCCCACCTAAAAAGTTTATATATATATATATATATATATATATATATATATATATATATATATATATATATATGTATGTATGTATGTATGTATGTACTAAATTTTGTCCGCACGATAAAAGTCGCAATTATGCAAGAATCATCTTCAAACTCGCCAACAACTTTGAGATGGCTAATATCTCGGCGGGGATTGAAAATGGGCGAAATCGGCCCAAGAGGGTGGAAATGGGGAGGGTTCAAAATTTTGAATACTGTCTTAACATGATTCTGATAAAACCAGCTCTTACACAACAATGGCAGGAAAAAAATAAAAGTTTTTCGTTATAGCAGTTGCCAACAATTTAAAAAAAAACAAATAATAAAATTCTCACCACAACAATTACTTTTCTTTTGCAAAATTTCCACGTGTAAAATTAAATAGTTTGACAAATTGAAAACAAATTGAATATTACGTCATAAGTTTCCTAGAGCAAGATTTCAGCATGAAAACTCAAAATAAATAGTTTGACGAATTAAAAAAATATGTATATTGCGTCATATTGGAAATATAATGGTCCTCAGCAGGTGAATATGTAACGCCATGTAAGTTTGAAGAAACGTATTAAAACATGATAAAAACCCGACTATGGAAATATTAACATATTTTAACACTTTAAGGTTCTCTGAATTTTTTGTAGCCACTTTTTAAACCTATTCCATATATATATGTGTGTGTATTCGTGTATATTACAATTTTCACAAAAAGTTTAGCTCCGTACAGCTCGCTCTTTGTGAAGAAACTGGGTTTTATCTCTAATCTTGATTTAAGTTTTGTTGGAGAATTTAGTACTTAACATCGAAATCTACCTCCGCCTGTAGGCCCGAGCCGGAAGGGATTTTTTTCATTTATTAATAGATTTATTTTTTGGAATTTCACGCTTCTACCTAAAACGACTGCAGAGATATGGCCAAATGTTCTAAAATTTTAAATATCCCCTTTTAACCCCCTTAAGGGGTAATTCCTAAAAACGCTGAACCGCATGTTTAATTATTTTTTTTTTAGTAGATTTATTTTCTGGAATTTTACGCTCCTACATCAAACGTTTGGTGAGATATGGCAAATGTTCTAAAAGTTTCGACCCCTATTTAACACCCCCTTTTGGGGGGAATTTCTAAAATCGCTGAAATACGTGCATAATTATATTTTAGTAGATTTATTTTCAGGAATTTCTCGTTCTTAACTAAAACGGCTGCTGCGACATGGCCACATGTTCTAAAATTTTCGACACCCCCCCTTTAACCCCTTCAGGGAGAAATTTTCAAAAATCCGTCATTAGTGCTCCCCCCCACCCCAAGTTTCATGCTTATAGGTTCAGTAGTTTGGGCTGGACCTTTTATTAATGTAGATAAAGCTTGAACACTACCTCAAACGATTTTCCCCCCATAGGCCGTAATGTAATGGAATTTTTTTTTAGTGTCCCTGTAGTCCCTCACTTCCCCCCACAGCGACAAAAGTGCCTTACTAACAGCAGAAGACCAAGGGACCACTACAACCGCACGTGGGTGGCAGTAGATGTTCATGCAGAAAAGTCTGTCTTTACCACACACAAAACACTTTTATATAGATTAAAAGGTTTTTCTGGATTTCTCTATCATCCTTCTAAATTTAAACTTCTTTTTTTTTCACTTAAACTTAGTTATATTTATATACATATTACCATCTTTTATAAAACAACAGATTTATTAATTTAATTGAAATAATGTAAACATCATTCAAATAAATTTATAAATCTGCCCCACCATTGTTTATTTCTGCCAATATCGGCAAAGATTTTAACTATTAAACATCAATAATTCAAGATTCGGAAAATGCCTAAGCAGAGAGACAGTCTTTAGAAAAGATTTGACCTAATTCAGGTGATTTTCACAATTATTTCTGTTAGAAAGAAAATCGATACTAGAGAAGAGGAATTCGGCTTTTTCAGAATTTAGTGTCGTCCCGGTGCAAAAAAAAAAAAAAAAAAAAAAAAAAAAAAAAAGGATATAAATATAGATAGTACAAACCATATTTGAGTTTTAAAACTTAAAACACACTCTTTTATTTTATATAAAATGATGTCATTCGCATTCGTTGACGAATTTCTCATTTACGATCCAGGCTTAAACAACAACTACAATTAAGTATGCATAGGACGTCACTATCGCTGAATAATACAGAAATACAAAAAAAGAGCTATCATCATTCAAGAAACTCGACAAAAAATGCTACCTTATAATTCATATGCTTTCATTTGTTGGTTTTTATTGTTGGTTATATTTGTTGGTTTGTTTCTACAAATTACCAAAGATGGGCCAACAAAATGTGCTACTCGGGTTATAATAAATTGTACATATCAATTTTCTATAGTAATCCAGAATGAAAAAACTCAGTAATGAATCTGGTACTATTTTATCAATCAATCTTAGGCCACTTGACATTAAACAAGAAGGAGAAAATCATGCGTAAAGTATGGATAATGAAACACTTTCTAACACATTCAGAATAATGTAACAAAATTTCATCGATTAAAAAATTAAAATGTTACGTCTAATTCAACCCTATGAGAACTGATAACACATTTCAAAACCCAGTTTCAGCTGTTGTCATATACAATCGGAAAATTATCCGAATATTTTCAGCAGCCCAGTATATGACATTATATCTATTAACTAAATGCATGCCAAAATATAGTTCACTTAAAGAATAGATATACATCAGTTGAAATTTCCCTTTGATAAGGAGAATGGCACTTGAATACTTTTGTGCAACCCTGTATATGAGGTATAGTATTTATATATAACGAGTAACATGCAAAAAATTAATTAAATTTAAAACCGCATATCGAATTTTAAACCGTACACTCCAGCAATTATTACTCAACCACAGTACTGTGACCGATTTATTTTGTGTGTCCCTGTAAATGAATAAAAAATGCTATGAATGCCCTGTTCTAACGTGATTGTGGTGAAATTCATTGATTAATATCAGTTTCAGTACATTTGAAATAGCGTGATGTCATTTAAAAACTCTGCAAACGATTTTTCCCCGTATACCACAATTCAATGGAATACTTTAGAGTGCCCCTGTAAATGAACACGTACTTGATATACAATACCAAACATGCTATGGGACTCTAAGTAACCTTTATCAATTGCACGAAAATCCGAGTCTATTTAGGAGATTTATAGCGTGGACAGACGGACAGACAACCCTAATGCATAAACACTTTTCAACTTTGTTGGAAAGTGGTAAAAAGGCATTTTTTAACACTTGCAATCAAGGTTGATAAGTTTGCATAAATCACCATAAAATCAAAGCAAGTTTATGACTTTGTCCCCGTATGGACATGTGTTTAGAGTAGCTCATGACGGGCTGTTAATTTTCCATCTCGAAAAACGTTCAGTGTATTGTGTTGATTTTATGTTAATTTTGTTATTTTAATTCTGGTTTTTTTCACAGTTTTTCGGTGCTGTATGAACTATAGTGGAAAAATGTTTTTGCATTCTGTTTGTCGGTCCGTCTATCTGTCTGTACCCTCTAACTCGCGTAAATACTAAATAGGCTCGGATTTTCACGGAATTCATATATGTTAATGATGTTTACCATGACACGTTCGGTATTGAATAGGTAGTATGTAGCATTAATAGTTCTTTTACAGGTTCACGCAAAAGTATTATGTTACATTATGTTTAATGGGTAAAAATCGTTTGCAATGTATTTTAATGACATTACCTTATTACAAATATATTGAAATTGAGATAAACGACTGAATTTCACGATAATATGATTACTACAGAATAGAGCATTCACATCATTTACCCTTCAATTACAGGGACACACACAAAAAAAAATCGGTTACAGTACTGTCTTTTGAGTAATCGTTGCTAGGAATGCTTTTTCTATTTCGGTACTTCTTTTAAATTTAACTAATTTTTTCATGTCTTGTTGTATATCAATTCTATATCTCACATGCAGGGCTGCCCAAAGGAATTCACGTACCATTCTCTTTATTATGATAATGGAGTATTTTCAACTGTAGTATTTATTTTCTAACTGAACTTTTTTGCTTGCATGTAGTTTATAGATACTATACTGAGTGTATCTGAAATGCTTCAACAAACTTAGGGGGGATGATTAGTACTTATCAAGACGAACAAAAAATGCAGTGGAACATGGGGTCGCAAATGACGTTTAAAGGGGGAAAATCGCAAAAATATTAAAAATATCGCAATATCGCATGCTGCTTTTCTGTAGAACTGGCTAGTAGCACGAAGCTGGTTTTCCTTTCACTTTGTGCATATCCGGTGAGAAAGAGATAACAAAATCTTGAAGAAAGTCAAACAAATCTGCGAACAGGAATCCAAGTATGCAAATCCACGTAGTCTTCGAGCGTGTCCGCCAGTCGTTCCTCCGTAGATGTACTCTGTGTAATAATATCCGCAGTCGATACTTTGAACAATTGTTGTAAAATATTTGTTTTCTCTGGACATCACGAGCTCTTTTGTACCTATTCTGTGCAATAAATAATTTTCTGGAGTGTTTCTTTCTTGTCTCAGTTTGTCATTTTCCAGACGCATTTTCTCGATTTTCATCCTTTAATCGTCACTTGCGACCCGATGTTCCATTGCATTTTTTGTTCGTCTTCATGAGTACTATCATCCCTCTAAGTTTGTTGAAGCATTTCGTGTACACCCTGTATATCCTATACAGGCCTACTCAAAGAATTCGGATCATGCTACCACTGTAGATGAGAATTGCTGAAGATGTGTTTTAAATTGTGTTATATGTTTCCAAATCGTTTAATGGGACGTCTTTTACGATTTATTAAACCGTGAACTTTTGTTACATTATTCTGAATGTATTGGAACGTGTTCCATAATCTGTGCTTGACGCATGATTTTTTCTTTCTTGTTTAATATCTTCTGTAGGCTGCTTTCAACAGCATGCAATTTCGGTCTTTAACGGGCGATAAAAAAAACATATGAATGTTGGACGCCGGAGAAAAAAGTCACTAATGGTAAATAAACTTTTAGTTGGTCGAAAATATGTATTTCATCAAGTTACATTCTAAAAGGAGTATCCATAAACGATTCAAACATGCTCTTTTTGCGGTTGTTGGAGATACATAGGCTATGTAAATTACAAACATTTCCAAAATAAATTAAGAACAAAGATTATGTAGATGAAAAAGTCCTGCCATTAGTTGTCGAAAAGTTATTGGGTTTATCGGAAAGTCGTTTCGTGTTGGGAAAATCAATTCGTACCGGAAATACTATGATTTATCTATTAGACATGGATTCCGATATCTAATGTTTATTAATTACCAGGCAGAATTTTCCTGTTCAAATTGATTTACCCAACACGACACGACTTTCCGATCGACCCAATAAATTAGTCAAATTTTTCCTCCGGGGTTTAGATCCTATAAGTTTTTAAGTAGATTTCGTAAGAAATACTGCCTATTGCACTCGTTACCATGGTGCGACTTTTGAATAAGTCCTTCATAAATTTTCATTATAGGACCCCAGGAACCCCAAACAATCCCCACCTAAAAAGTTTATATATATATATACAAGGTGATTCATAAATATCGAAACAATAGGCTATTTCCTTAAATACTGCTTCTAGACCCATACTTTCATTTGCAAAGTTTCATAAAAAAAGGTGCAAAATTTAATGACATAAGTTGCAACTCCATGGGAGGTCTATTTGAAAAAATATGAAAATTAAATTTTTATACCGTCTCCGTAGTGTAAAAAATCAAATCAGGAAAACTTTCCTTATCCATTCCTGAATTAAACACAAAAAATTGCATCTTCATATCTGAAAAACTCTTAAGAGTTATGGCCGTTTAAGTAATTCATCAGGATTTAAGGGATTAGACACAAATTGAAATGCGTGCAATCCAAGAGACAATGTTACTTTAAGAGTTCTAGGAAACATGTAAAAAATATATTAGTTGAGTTAGAATTTTGATTTTTTTTTTCTGTGATGGTTAACCATATAATTTGCAAACAAAATCACATCCTAATATTTCTCATAAAGTTTTTAAAAAATTTAAATGATTATTATTTTTTAAAGCGGATTTAATTAAAAATCTTTATAACTCGAAACATTATTCATCGGATTTCAATTTTTTTTTCATTTAATAAAAGAGGAAAGTATAGTTTTAGTTTTGTTTCAGGATTTTTTTTAAATATTAATTTTAAAAATATTTAAAATATTTATTTAAAAAATTATGTAACTTATTTAAAAAAAAAATCATATTTTCAAAAGTAATTTTTTTTTCAAATTTGCCGAAACAAAATTAATGTAAAATAATCAAAAAATACATGTTCCAAGTTTGCACCTTTTATATTTACGATTCTTGACTTATAATAATTTAAAGACGATAAATGTTAAAAAAAAAATCATGCAGAAAAACGCATTTAAAGTTTTAAACACTGATTGGCTCCTAATAAAATGTTTGAATGCATTTTAAAAAATTGCACGTAAAAAAAGTAGGTTCTTTCTGTAGCTTAAACTTCCTATTCAGTTTAACTTTTGCTGTTTTCATCTCCTTTTTGTACTATTTAAATGTTCATAAATAAATGTTAAATGTGTAATTTGAAACAATGCTTTTTCTAACATGCAGATTAATAGTTTTTCATAAATTTAGCCCTCACAAATTCAGGCTTTTTATAGTCCCGGCGAGGACGTTAAAAAACCCTGCATTCTGAGACCGGGCAAGACCCGGGATTGGCGACTTTTTTCTGAAGATGCGGCCAGGCCGAGGCTAACGTATTTTTTCATACCGAACCGGGTGTTGGTGTGATTTATGACGGCCAATTATCTACACGAGGAATTTGGGTCCGAAGGGGAGGATTACCTTCTTCAGCATCCAGGTCTTTTTAAGGGAGCCTAACCCGTATTTACGCCACGAGATCCAAGGTAAGAAGTAAACCACTGAAAACTTCGAACGATTGGGCCAAAGGGCGTGATTGTGTTCGAACCCAGCACCTCCCGTCTACCAGCTTTGAGAGCAGAAACTCTCGGCCAGTGGTTATGGCGAACCGGGACTGGCTTCCTTATTCTTAGGTCTCCACTAGGCTAAATTTTCACTTCCGGTCTCGAAACAATCCGTATTAAAATCATTTTGTCTGACTTACCTAATCCGTGCAAAAATAACTGAAATTTGGCTCAGCCTAAAAGCTTTTACAACAAATGCATACATTTTTAAATGGTCATTATTTTACAATAAAACTTTAACATTCATATTTTTAAAGGATAGTAGATTTTAAGGCTAAAAAATTTAAATACAGTAAAACTAGTGAAAAAATTCTGCCTATGGCGGAATCCTTTCTTAAACGGAAAAATCTGTTGATCCATGGAAAATGAATATAATAATACCTGAGAAAAAATAGACTACATTTACAACTCCTGAGAAGGGAACTTGTTTATAACGCTTTTTTTCCTTCCTATGTGATTCCATCTTAATGGATTAACGATATTAGCACGTTGAGCGCCACAGTGACTCACACCGTAGCTGAAAAATGTACAATGTTTTAAGTAACTTTTAAGAAAGTATAATCCTGTAATAAATAAAAGGTAAGTAAATTTTAAATAAATTTTTAGAAATTACTTAATATATTACTTAATTACTTAATACATAATAATTAATAATTACTTAATACATATATTTTTAGTTTTATATCACACTTTAGAGCAACAGACATCGGTGAAAGATGCGTTCTATGCGGAAAGTTCAGTGTCAGTCACCGATAACTGACTTGGCGCTTAATGTGTTAAAGGAGAAGTGAATCATTTACATATAAATAGAGATTCATTAATAAAACAATTAATCACAGCTTTTGACGCTTTTTTTAAAATAATAATTGTAAACATGAAAAAAAGAAAAGATATAATAAATATTTTTGGTCAGAACTCCTCCATACGAAACAACTTTTAACCATATCGATGTAAAAGACTATGTAGAAATTCAGTCAGACCGGGCCAGGCTACGATTTGAATTTTTTTCCAGGCAGGGCCGAACATTTTTCCTATGGGTTGGTTCAGGACCGGACATAGATATTTCGACTTCTGCAGACCTCTAGTGCAGACCACCAATATACTTTGAAAACAGGTTTAACGTAAAATCTATAGGCTGCCTAATTTATGTGCAAAGGAGAGGCACTGTCTTATATCGACTTTTAATAATGTACAATTTGTGGATGATCCCTATCTTGCATTCAAAAAGAGTCAAAAACTCGTCGCTCAGATGCATGGATAAATGGTATAAGTCACGCATTTTGGATTTTGATATCTCTGAGAATTTTGAAGATATCGAGATGATTTTTTTGTGTGTGTTTTCATTCAGGAATGGATAAGGAAAAATTTCCTAATTGGGAATTTTACTCTACGGGGCCCGTAGAAAAATTTAATTTTTGTATTTTCTCATATAGACCCCTCCCCCCATCAGTTGAAACATATCTCATCAAATTTTGCATTTTTTTTTAATGAAACTTTGCAATTGGAAGTATGTGTCTAGGGCCAATATTTAAAGAGATAGCCTATTGTTTCGATATTTATGAATCACCCAAAATGTGTATGTATGTACTAAATTTTGTCTGCACGATAAAAGTCACAATTACGCAGGGATCGTCTTCAAACTCGCCAAACACACTGAGATGGTTAATATCTCGGTGGGAATTGCAAATGAGAAAATTCGGCTCAAGGCAGTAGAAATGGGGTAGGGTTAAAAATTCTGAATACCGCCTTAACATGATTCTGATAAAACTAGCTCTTACAGAAAAATGACAGAAAAATTAAACATTTTTCTTTTATAACTTGCCAACAATTAAAAAACCACAGTAAAATTCTTACCACAACATTTATTTTTCTATTGCAATATTTCCACGTGAAAAATAAAAATTTATATATATATATTACGCTATTATATCGCCATACATATAACGGGGGGGGGGTACCGTGGGGGGACCTTGTTTCGACGCCAAATGCCGCCAATTTTGTCGCCAACTCGGCGATATATCGCGAAATTCCCATAGACTTCCATTGAAAACCAATAGGATTTACTTGCTTATAGAAAGCCAACAAATAGAGAAAATTAATGTAACAAAAACTAATATTGATACTACTTGATTATCCTGTCGACCAAAAACCTATCATCAAACAATAATGGTTAATCTAAAATATTACATTCACTTGACTTTAAGCAAATTACACGTGTTTACGTCTTCAAGTTATTTTTATTTCGACGTCTTATTTGTATTTTATTAATGTTATACTAATTTATTTGTCCTTTCGTTATTTAATATTAGCTTTGGATCCACCTGCGCCTGTAGGCCGAGCTGTCAGGGATTTTTTTAGATATATTTTGACCCTAATCTGAACAATACAACAGTAAATGTTCTATTTTTCTTTTACGAAATTTGTCGACTTCTTATACTAATTTGCGGATATTATTTCGGATTCGGCTTAATAAACTGTTCATTCATATTTTTATATATTTCCATATCGTATAGAAAATGAAATGTACATTTATTTAAATCGGAATTTCATAGTCATGTTTTTTTTAATTATTTTTACTTATATTAAAATTTAAAACTTCTCGAGATAATATTTTTAGAAAACATATATTCGCATTCAGTTTTAAGATTAAATTAATCGATAATGTAAATTCCATGTAAGATGTGAAAAAAGAAAGCTATACATCCTAAAATTTAAAATAACAATTCCCCTATGTAAAGAAAAATAATGCAGCCTGACACTTTTGCATTTTTCATTAAAATATACGCATCGTAGTAAATATTTACATTTACTTTGTTGAAATACATAAATATACTTAAATTATTCATGAAAATTATAATTGAATATTTTGAAATTCGAAATTTATCCTTTATAAAATCTTCATACCAGCTTTATATTGAGACCGCCATGAAAGGTTAGAATTCTATGCCATGAAATTTCTAATATATTGTAAAAAAATACTCCTGTCATCAGCTTTTTATTAAATAATAATAAAAAATAAATAAAACAAAAATAATTATTAGTTAACCTTTTAATTCATGAAATGCACCGTGAAATGTTAATGTAATTGACATAAACTGAAACTAAAAAATAGATTTTAAACTTTTCGGAAAACTAGACAAAATAGTTGGCAGACATTACTGAAAAATAATATAATGTATAAAGTTCCGTTTGTGCTTGAAACAGCAAAAATATTCTTTTAAAATAAGCTCCTTCCTGTTTTACAAATTTAGAAACATCAGGTGTTTTTAACGAATTATATTCCCAGCAAAGAGTTCAAATTCAGTATTGAATTATAGAAACAGGAAATATGTTTCTTTAAAGTATACAAAACAAGAAATTTGAAATTTATTTCAGGACAAATATTATGGTTTTTGAGCTTAAGAATAAAAAAAAATGTTTAGAAATATTTGTAAAGTTCAGTGTATTCATGGGGAAACATGATTTTATGCTTTTCTGAAAAATACGCGATCCATTAACAGTAGAACGTCGTCCGTTCGTGTCATTTGGACACCAAACCGAATTAAGCTTAATCTCTAATTTAGCTTTATTTCATTTCAGGCGACTAAATGTCTCCAGTTACTTTCTTTGTCTTTATTACAATATTTGAAAGCATTTGATTCCCGAGAGAAATTATATATTTTCAGAAATTATTTTTTTCGAAATTATGTACCGCAAATTGTCTCATTCCCTAAGAAATTGGAAATCTATTGAGACAAATATCCTAAAATGAATCGGATGTTTGTGACCTTTCGGACTTATTTGTGACCTTGATTTCTATCATTTTTGTTACAAATAATTTTTTTCCACGATTTATTCACCTATATTCTTCAAATTTAATGACTTTCAATCATTTTACGTAAGCAACTAACTGTCGAAATTTTTATTGTGTAATTCTATTTTTTTTAAGCTATAGCTGACCTAGAACGCCCTCTGGTGTTATTTCGACGCCTAGCAGGAAATTAACGAAAAATAGTTTGTTTTCTTTCGTCTTTTTTTCCAGTTCATGTGACCTTGATATCATTCCCTTTAAATTACGGAATGTCTATTGTACTTTACATCCCTAATAAATGGCGGAAATTGTTTATTTCATTTCAGGCGACTAAATGTCTCCAGTTACTTTCTTTGTCTTTATTACAATATTTGAAACCATTTGATTCCTGAGAGAAATTATATATTTTCAGAAATTATTTTTTTCGGAATTATGTACCGCAAATTCTCTCATTCCCTAAGAAAATGAAAATCTATTGAGACAAATATCCTAAAATGAATCGGATGTTTGTGACCTTTCGGACTTATTTTATTACTTCGGCCTTAGTGACTTATTTCCGTATTTGGGGAAAAATGAATCTCGACCGGATGGTAAACAATAGCGGAATTCATAGTTCTAAAACTAATGAACCATATAAAAATGTAGGTCATAATGTGGCAGCTGATATTTTTTTTACTTTACTCTGAACTAGCCAAAAATCTGATAAAGTGTAAAACAAGTGTGGTACAAACTGTGAATCGATCTCGAAGAGAAATTCCAGGTCACCTGAAAAATAAAAACGATAGTCTTTATTCCATGAATATATAAAAACACGAAACTACCTTTACCGTACTTAATACATATCAATGGAAAAAAATTAAAGAAAACACACTTCATTCAAGTGACTACTGAATTCTACTGAACACACTTCATTCAAGTGACTACTGTATTCTACTGAACACACCTCATTCAAGTGACTACTGCATTTTACTGAACACACTTCATTCAAACGTTACAACTGCAAGTAATGAATACACCGGTATCTGTAACATTCTACAATAACAGCAAATATGGTGTGGACATTTTAAATCAGATGGCTAGAAAATATTCTGCAAAATCCGCATCAAAGAGATAACCTGCAGATATATTTTACGACACTGCAGACGTTGCAGTTATAAATGCTTGGCTTATTTACCAATTTATGTCAGGTTGTCAAGCATAAGGTCATTACATTTCAAGGAAATGCTATACTGAATAGTTAGAAAATGAATTGCGTTCAAATTGTGTAAAGGGTAAAAAATGCGCCACTAATCAAAATTATATACCAGAATTAAACAAAATCATTTTTCTTAAACGCAGAAAATGAAAAAAATTAAAATGCATAAGTATAACGCCACAGACAAAATATTATTTTCTTGCATGGAGATGACATGTTTAAAAAGTACCAAAATAATAGCCTATTACTGGAAAATTGGTAAATAAAGTATGTATCTGATATAAAATATTTTACTTAATGTTAACTTATGCTTAAATTATATTGTGAAGAAGATTAACAAATTTATTTCTCTTTTTTTAAATATTTTTGTTTCTTTTACAATAAGCGTGAAATTTAATATAATTTAATGTATTTTTTTATAAAAGAAATCATTGCTTTTTTGTGCAAGTTTAACCATATATTTATAATTAAAGTACAATGATCCAATACAGAGTTAAAATAGAATTTGGGCATCTATTTTGCATAATTTAATTGCTTAACCAGCGGCTGTTTTAGGATGTCGAAAATGTCGGACGTTCTAGCGTTAAGGAACGTTAATTACAAGAACGCAACGGGGAGAGATACACCAGAATCTATAGCAATTGAAAATGTACTGACTATGGTGCACGTGTCGGAGAATGGTGAATGCTCAAACAGAGTCGTAGCAAGCCACCTACATTATGGAACTTTGCGATGCTTACCTGTACTAGTTAGATTAGACGAATCAGACAATTATTAGATTGGCCAAAATGGCAGTCTTGCCTCAATGCTTGGCGTACGTACAGTCGTGGAAAAAAAAGTAAACACCCCTACTAACTCCTCAACAAATTATCGTAGAAGAAAGTTACTGGTACCGAACGATTTGAAATAAAGTCTACTTTTAAATGATATACATATAAAATTTTCTTAGGGGGCCATCTACATATTAAAAGGAACCAAACTTTGTTTTTTCAATAGCAGTACACAATTCTGACAGCATAAATGAACTCTACACCCCTCAATTAGCCTAAAAACAAATTTTTATGCAATTCGTACCATAAGTTTCCGAGAAATTAATTATTTTAAAACGAGCGTATTTTAAGGGCTGTATCCAAACTGAAGTTCGGAACCCGATTGTTTACCGAGAGAGCCCCCATCTTGATCAAAACACCTTAAGAAGTCAATGAAGTCTGCTAAATTACAGGACAGCAGAAGAAATTTCAAAATACCAAGTCACTTGTATTATAGACGGCCCCTTAATCCATCATTTTACCGTTTTGTAAGCATAATTTAAAAACTATTTGGAAGAAAAATGCGAAATTTTGGATTTCCATAAAGCAGGACTTCATAAATCTAAATCCATCAAAAAATGGTACGTTGCAATTCATAATTTTTTCGAATATTAATTTCATAATTCATAATTCATACCATAAAATTATAAAAATTGCAAATTCAGCATATTTATGTTTGGGTATATTAGTATTATTGCTACACAAAAAATTAGCACATTAGGAGCATCATTTCTGGAGATATAAATAAAAATATGAAAATGTAATTTAACATTAGAAGCACTCAATTTTGGATGTTTATAATTCAAAAACTTATCATTCAAATGACTTGAAATTCGTTGTCTAGGCATAGTTTGAACCGAAGATTTGAAATATCTTGTTAAAATTGGGTATTGTCATTGAAAAAAATGAAGTTTGGATTCGTTTTAATATGTAGATGGCCCCCTAAGCAAATTTTATATACATCATTTAAAATTAGATTTTATTTCCAATCGTTCGGTACCAGTAACTTTCTTCCACGATAATTTATTGACGAGTTAGTAGGGGTGTTTACTTTTTTTCCACGACTGTACGTTGTCAAAAGTGGTATCACCCAATCAAGTTTTATCACCCGTATTTCGCGAATTAATATAGAGGCATTCAATTACTGACTAAAATCAACAAATTTAATTTTCCTGTGGTCATAATTTTAAAATTATATGCGGTTCTCAATTCTGACACATGCTGTGTAATAACATGTAATAACTTCTACCAGAAAGTCCAAATTTGGAGTGCTAAGCTGATACTTTGTTTGCTCCCGACGCCTGATCGCTAGGAAGTGGAAACACAAATTTCTTTTTTAGTACATAATTAAACTGTACCTACTTAGGGCTGTCTGTAGTCGAATCTGTTCATCAGAAAAGTATAAAATTTGCTATGCGTCTAAATGAAAGGATCTGAAACACATTTAGGATAAACAAAAATAACAAAAGTGGCCACCGGAGGGAGTAGTATTGATTTTTACTATAATTTAACAAAATACAAAATTATACACTACATATTTCGCTTATTAACACAAACACCATCCATCGTATTGGCTCTTTATATCAAGTACCGATTGAAATCGCGAAGTAGCAACAGTTAAGCGATGTACATTCTTGAAAAAGTTGCGCGTGTGGTGAGAAATAGGGTCCTTGAGTTCTGGTGTAGCTCCTGTTCCAGTCATTGCATGTGTACGAATGTTTTTAAAAGCTCAAAACCTCCACAAAGCTCCTGTTGCGGAACCAGAATTTTAATAAAAAAGTTTCAGAAGAAAAAGACGATCTTCTAAACTGCACGGTTTTTACCGTTGTAAAAGCATGAGACTGACAAGTGATTCATTGAGGTTTTTTATTTAAAATTTTCACTGTACGCGTGATGATACAACAAGTGGGTGCTACATTTTGCCTATAGGCTGAAATGTTTATTAGGAACTGTCCTCTTGTGGGCATTTTTAAAAATATTTTTTCTGCTAAATTTCTTCCACATCCCTTCATTTCAGTGCCTAAGAGGGTCTGCTCAGACAAGAAAACCAAGTCTGTAGAGCATAGTATTCCTCCCGGTCGCCTTTATTAAGGTCTTAAAAAATACACTTTTCAGCCAGATTTGAAGCCGCTAAAATTGCGACAGTGGGCGGTATATCCATAAATTCCGTGAAGATAAAAATTTACAATATAAGCTCTGCCCGCTGGGGCACACACTGTCTCTTCGCGGCCGACAGCGGGAGAAAAAACTTTGACTTAGGCGTCATCTGCTGGGGCAAGGAGCCCACATGCGACAGGCAGCAGGTGGAAAAGGAGGGTTTACTACTGCTATGACAATGCTGCGTGTGTTGGAACACAGTGCAAGTACAGGAAGTCCAGATTTGGAGTGCTGAACTGATACTTTTTTTTTTGCTCCGGACGCATGATCGCTAGGAAGTAAGAACACAAATTTCTTTTTGAAATTGATAAATATGCTTTAATATTGACAGCAGTGCCAGCCTTGTTTAATAGCTTGGATTTGGGGAAGGGAGAACTGAGATATTTGATATGCCTGGTTTCCGTTAAGGTTCAGAGACAATAGCTATGCTCTGTTGTGCCTAATTCGCCGCATTCGCAGAGAGGCGAGGAAAATTGTATTCACAATTACATACCTTTCTGATGAATAGTTTGTACTACTCTCTGAGCTCTGAGTAGGCGAACGTAATTATGTACACCGCGCAGTTCAATTTCGTCACTTTGTAATATTTATTGGAAATTTTTGAAGTGTCCTTCAAAGCAAAGATAATAATGATCGTAGATGTTATTCAAGTTTAAAACGGTAAAATGAATCCAGCATTGAACTTCATGACTATCCACTAAGCTCTTATGAACAATAACGAATCAAGAAAATGAGTCCAATTTACCGAATCTCTTAAATATAATTCGTTATATCATGAGACAATTAAAACATATTTTTCATGTGTACAAAATTTTATCATGTTATGATACTTTATGAGGTTCACACTTAATACTTGTGTTATATCTATTTATTACTTTCTTCTACCTTTACAAGAAGAAAGTATTGGATGCGTGAAAATTTTTTTACTTTCGATTGTCGACGGATTTACACGTTTTAGTGTTCAGAGATTCCGAAAAACATGTTTTTACAAAATGTCTGTCTGTGAGTCTGTCTGTCTGTCAGTATGTGACACAAATTTTGTGGGCGCTCTATCTCAAGAACTAATGTGCGAAATTTAATAAAAATTTATATTCCGTTAGTCCCCAATATAAATTGGTGCTGATTAGTTTTTGGTGTAAATTGCTCAACAGGTGGCACTGCTATGCTGCATTTTTTGTACTTTGCGCAGTAGCTCTATCCCAAGAACTAATGCTTGGATTTTCAACAAACTTCAGATTCATGTATACCTGTATACGAATTAGTGCTGGCTAGTTTTTGGGGTAAATCGCTCAACAGGTGGTACTGATATGCAGCATTATTCACGATTTAGACAATCGTTCAATCTCCAGAACTAATGCACGGATTTTCATCAAACTTCAGGTTCAGTTAGTCCTTGACATAAATTGACATTTTATACATTTTGGCCTAAATCACTGAACAGGTGGCACGGATATGCTGCATTTTTTGGAATTTCCGCAATTGCTCTATTTCAAGAATTATTGCTTGGATTTTCAACAAACTTCAGATTCAGGTATACCTTGATATGAATTAGTGCTGTTTATGTTTTGGTGCAAATCGCTCAACAGGTAGTGCTGCTATGCTGCATTTTTCAGAATTTCTCCAAAGCTCTATCTCAATAACTAATGCAGGAATTTTCATCAAATTTCAGATTCAGATATACTTTGATGTGAATTGGTGCTAAAAAATTGTAATTTCTTGTACTATTTAAGTGATATAATTTACGTGATTTATATAGAAGAAAGTTTTGTGATGGCCACAACATACTAGTTTTTAATATTTGTTGCCCATTTTGTGAATGTGTTTTTCTAGTTAAATACATTGCAATAATCTCTTCAAATAAATTCTGCAAGGTTCAGGTTTATCCAAACTCACCTATTTAGATCAAACGGCACCGTTTCATTTAGTAATGAGTGTAGTTTTCTGAATACCATGTTCCGATTAATTCCATAAATATGCTTTAATCGTTCTTACAGGGTATTAACCAGCTTTTTGAAACCGGAATATCAGTCTTCCGGATTCTATAAATTTTGAAGTAAACATTTTTGTGTACAAATGACATGGTCAACAGATAAACATACTAAATTAACAACGGTTGGCATAAATATTAAAATTAATATTATTTTGTTACTTCCCATCATACGTAATATAGGGTAAATCTTGTAATCGTATTGAAAATCGAAAAAAAAAATTCGACGGATTTACACGTTTCAGACACTGAAGATTCCTAAAAACATATTTTTAGAAAAAAAAAATTGCCGTCTGTCTGGATGTGTGTGTCTGTAACAGCTCTATCTCCCGAATAAATTGAGATAGAGACTTGAAATCTGGTGCGTACTTAGTATGTAATAATGGAAAGAAGCCTATTGAATATCAGTAATCTCGATTATCCGGAACTATTTTTTCGGACTCTCGAAATATTCGTTCTGATAAGCTGTATACAAAAATTTTCGAAATTGTTTATTTGAAGGAGTGAACATAAAAGGCAATAAAAAACATAAATTTTTCATAAAGAATGAAATAAATCGGATAATGAGCTGTCGAGATATCTGTAATCCTATTTTTCGCACTCTTCGATTTTTCATGACCCTGTATTTCAGTCAAATTACAATTCAAAGATATATTTTAATAGGAAATGAGACGCTTAATCCTGTTTTAAATATGATTGTTAATTTTGGAGTTATAAGAATGTTTCTTTTACGCAATTCGGTACTACTCGATTATTCCGTCAACCAAAAAAACTATCGACAAACTATAAGATTAAAAGTCAATAAAGGATTATCATAAATGTCACATTCACTTGACATCAAACATGCTACAAGTGCTTGTTGCATCATCAAGTGATTTTTAATTCGACGTTTTATTTGTATTTTTATTAATCTTTTACTTATTTATTTGTTCTTCCTTTATTTAAAATAAAAATTATGCCAATCTATATATCTGTTCCATCGCCAAGTGCCGTCAAGTTTGTCGCCAACTTGACGATACTTCGCCAAATTCGGCAACCAAAATGAGTTGCGAAAAGTAACGCCAATTTGGCGATATCATTAATATTTCGCCGAATTCCCATAGACTTCCACTGTAAACCAATAGGGTTTACTTGCTTGCAGAAAAAAATTGCTTGCAACAAATTGAGATATTTTAATGCCACAAAAACTGATATTAGCTTAAGGGATTATGTTAATTAGAGGGTAACTCTAGGATAGATTGCCATAGTTTTTAAAGATTGAAATACAAATTCTTAGAATGCAAATACAAGAAATATTTATACATATTTGAAATTCCCATACATATCCTCATCATATTTTGGTCAAAAAACAATTAAATATCGACAACAAAAAGTGGGAAACAAAATTTAAATTAAAATGGCAGATGGTCATCTCTCTTTCAAACCTAGGAGAGATAGCCATCCAATACAAGAAGAAAAAATGAAGTTAAAATAGCAAAAAATAACACATTTCATGCAGTCAATAATGAAAAACATGTAGAAATGTGTAAAGATACAACTATTTCACGGAAAATCATTGAATAAAATATGAATAAACAAATTTTGAAGAAAAATTTGAATCCTCCCCTTTTCGTAAAATTTTTCCAAATTTTCAGCAAGTTCATTTTGTCTGTACACGTTTCATGGAACCACTTCTGGTACCTTATGCATTGTATCCATTAATCATTATTGGTTGTGGAATTACATTATCCTTCACACCCAGCACAGTGATCCTCATCCAATTCTATCCCGCCGGAATCTGTAGAGTCTAATAATTTCAATTGTATTTCATCTTCTGTTAGACTTTTTCACCGTTTTCAGTTTATTTATTAACTGTATCTGTTTCTGGGATGACTGTTCCCGAAGTTTTTCAATATATTTTGAAACAAAAATACACCGTTAGGCCATATTATATTATTGTTATTGAAATATTTATATTAGTTAAAATTTAAATAATTATATCATTTAATATGATTACAAACATAAAAATTATATAATTATTTTAAAAATAATTATATTTAGTTAAAAGCCTCATTCCGTACAATTTTGAAATATTGATTATAGGTGGTCATCTCTCCTCGATTTGATGTGGCCACCTATCCTAAAATTGATAAACTGATTGCCACCCAATTTAAAGTATCATTCCGCCATTGTACGTTTTTGTTTTAGACTTAAAAGTAAAGATTGGATTATATATGTGCCTTAAAAGTCCTTATAGTAAAAAGAAATCTAACATAGGTACTGCAAATCATTCATATACCTAACTCAACAAAAATATCCAACCACTAAATTAAATAAACATTGAAATTACACTATCTTTTTATAATTGAATAGTATACAATGCGTTGCATGCTTTCCCAAACATAAATTTTAAGGGACACCAAGCTGGTAGCCAAGGGTTTGTCCAGTTTGTATAATTTTGCGAGTAGTTTGGCGATTTATATAATTTATCGAAATTGGTCGACGGGATAGTCAAGTTGTACCCGCATTTCAGTAATAGTGCATTACTATGTATTAACAGCATTTAAATATACGTTTAAATTGAATTTTTGAATTGCAGTGCATTTTATAAATTGTTTACGCATGTTTTATGTTATGCCTATCCATGATGGATATGTATTACGATGGCCCCCAACGACCAGTTTATCTTGTATCTAAATATTCCGTTATGCACTTGAAAATGCTTACAGTGTTACGTATTACCAGTGCAAGTACAATAATTTGCAAAAGAAAATATTTGAAATTTGCCTCCTTCATCACTCAGGGGCAATAAAAAGTTGTTCAGTAAGGGTACGAATATGTTATTACGTAAATATCATTGATTGCTTCAGAAGTAAGCTGATTTCCTTCCATTGATGCTATTTTAAGGACCACTAGCACAAACGTTAAAATTAACGTTATTTTGTTAATCTTGAACGTAAAAATACTATTACATAGCCATTACGTATTACCAACGGCAATACAATATTTTGTGAAAGAAAATATATAAAATTTGTCTCCTTCACCGTTCAAGGACAAACACTTTTGTTCCTTAAGGTCACGTAAATGTCATCATGTATGTGACCACGTAAATATCATCATGTATGTGATCACGTAAATATCATTGATTGCTTCAGAAGTAAGCTGACGTCTTTACATTGATGCTATTTTAAGGACCACTAGCACAAACGTTAAAATTAACGTTGTTTTGTTAATCTTGAATGTAAAAATTCTATTACATAGCCATTACGTATTACCAACGGCAATACATTATTTTGTGAAAGAAAATATATGAAATTTGTCTCCTTCACCATTCAGGGACAAACACTTTTTTCAGTAAGTTTACGTAAATGTCATCATGTATGTGATCACGTAAATATTATTGATTGCTTTAGGAATAAGCTGATGTCCTTCGATTGAACAGTTGTATGGTTAGAAAATGCGCCATGTTTCAGTTCTCCGTAGGATGTAACTTAGATCCTCATGATGCCGTTGATAGGTTTTATTCTTATCAGAATTCAGTGTTTAAAATTGCATATTCTTTTTTTCGAAATAACCTGATAAACATTCATTTACAATTGAATTTATTTATTTTAGAAAATTATTTATTTCAATCAATTACCTTTCCATTTTTTTGTACATTTTAATAAAAAGTTTTATTTAGAATATATATTTTTTACTTATAATTTTCTATTACACTGTAAATCTACTCCGAAATGCTTGGAAAAATTACGAGTAATAAAAGAGATTTTGCCTCTTTATATCTCGAAAACACATTTGTTTCTGATATTTCTAAATATAAAAGAACGCTTTTTGAAATCGCGTTTACCTAGAAAGATATCTATATTATATTTTTATCATTTTTTTTGTTATGTTAAGAAACATTCGTCTTTTTTGCAGTGTATTTCAAGCCCAGTGAACTAATTCAGAACAACGGATTTTTAGAATTTCGTTCATCTGACAAAACTATATTCGTCTCACTTATCCGTCTGCGTATCAGCCAAAGAGTACGTTCTCAGAAACTCTATAAGTTAGAGACTTGAAATTTTGCAAACCTGTAGCTGAATACCTCCGATCACGCGACAAATGATAAAATTTTGAAAATGTTTTATATTATGTTCATTAAAATAATTAATTTAATGACATCCGACCGTTTTTGCGATTAAGTTTTTAAAACAGAACCTCGATTTTAGTCTTTTTCGCGCAGACTATATATCTATCTCTAATCTAGTCTGTCTAATATAGAGGTCGAATCATATAGGACAAATTTTATTGTACTTTCCAGTATCTGTTATCAATAAACTTCATGAAGCAGTTTTATATGTAATAGGAATATATCATGAAGACTAGTTGGATGTGCCAATCCCTAAACTTTTTTCTATCTCATATATTTTAATATTTCAAAATGTTCTTACAGATGTCAATATTTCATTTTTATTAGTTCAATACTATATCAACTTTGACTTTCATCTTAAATTTCTGCTTCCGTTAATTAATCGAAGTAAAAAGAGTTATTATCGATCATGATATTTATTAAATTCAGGAATAATCGCGAATAGTCGGTTTATCAGGATGGGAAGTTCCCGATGATTCACGAGCCACTGGTGTACAATAGAACTGCGAAAAATTAAGAAGATTTCACAAAAATCGTGGACATTTCTTGCCGTGGCGAAAAACATAAATACAAAATTTGGTTCAATTCTATGCATAACTTCATACACTTTTCGATGGTACAATATTAAAAATCGCTATTACAGCGGCCCCTTCTGGCCATTTTTTTCCAAATTAAGGGAGGATCTGTTTGCTATAGCTAAACACTTTAAAAAATGTTTAATTCTATGCATAACTTCATACACTTCTCGATGGTACAATATTCAAAATTGCACAAAAATTGCTATTACAGCGCCGCCTTCCGGCGGATTTTTTCCAAAGGAAGGAAGGACCTGCTTGTCATAGCCAAAAACTTAAAAAATTCGTTCAATTCTATGCTTCATACACTTTTTGATGGTATAATGGCGACAGACACACGGACAGACAGACATTTTCTATAAACATGTTTTTTGGGATCTCTGACCCTCAAAACGTGTAAATCCGCCGAAAACCGGAATTCGAAAAAAATTTCGTTTACAATACTTTCTTATGTTGAAGATAGAAAAGAGTAATAAATCCGTCGAAAACCGGAAGGAAAAAAAAATTGATTACAATACTTTCTTCAATTGAAGATAGAAGAAAGTAATTATTGAAAAAAAGGTAATGGTAAAAGCAATTAAATTTGTCCTATGTGCTCCGACCCCTGCTCTAGTAGTGCACAAACCTGTTAAACAAAAGGTTCCCAGTTCGATCATCGGCGTCCCAAAACAGATTTTGTTATCGAGTAGATTCTGTTTTATAGAATTTTTGTAATTTTGTGCCATTTTCTGGCCAAAAGTTGTTGTAAAATATTTTATCAATTATTTTTTTAATTCAAAAACTTTTTTTCTTCTTTTTCAGAAATTGCGAAAGTTGAAATTGAATACTTTTCATTGTTCAATGGATTAAATAATACTAGAAAACAGGAATTCTGCTTTTTTAGAATTTAGTGTGGGCCCCCAATGACAAAAAATATATGTATATATAAATAGTAAAAGACATATTTCAATTTTAAGACTTAAATCACAAACTTTTATTTTATGTAAAATGACGTCATTCGCATCCGCTTAAGAATTCCACATTTACGATCCACTCTTAAACATCTACATTAAAGCTTGCATAGGATGTCACTATCTCAAAATAATGCACAAATGCAGCAAAAAGATGCCGTTGTTAAAGAAACTGGACAAACAAAACGGCTATCTAATGATTCATAGGCATTCATTTGTTTGTAACGTTAATATAGACGATTTCAGTCGTGACGTCAGTCATGGCGTTTTCGTTGGAAACTGACTCCAAACAAACGGTTGCTATGTTGTATTTTCTATTTTGTTTGTGTGTTGCAGCTATATTTTATATCTATATCTCACATCTAAGTGTTTTAATACTTGATATGTACTGTTAACATTTTCCACGATTTATATTTAAAAAGAAATGACGCATAGCAACCGTTTGTTTGGAGTCAGTTTCCAACCAAAACGTCATCACTGACGTCACACTGAAAGGCCTACAGATACTTAAAATTAAATATAGTTTATTATAGCTCCATGTTTTATTATTTGTAGAAATTATTCGTTTATATTTTTTTCAAAATAGCACGTATTTTAATTACATTTTTTTCGGTTGTTATGAGAAAAAGGCAACAAAAAGATATAATTGCTATTTTTGAACCACTTCCCCTTTACTTTCCACAGAAATGGAGTACTTGATTTGCCAAAATTAAACAAATGGTGCTAAAAACTACAACAATAATAATAATAATAATATTTCAAAAATAAATGGAGATATAGTTTTCAAACAAATTGCATTTAAAAGTACTTTTTTTCCCAATACGACGGTATAAACATTGAAAATGTGCGATGCTTAAAATAAAAAAAAATGCTATAGAGCATTTAATTATACAATGATACATCTGCTTTGTTTATATGAGTATATAAGTATATAAGATAGTTTATATATTTATTTTTTAACGATAGCTTCTGTAAGTAATGTTTTTTTTTTTGGAGACAAAATAAGCTTGGAGAAAGAAATAGCATACCGTTCCGGGGGCTAAAAAAAAAACTTTCATATTTTTTCGCCATTTTTAGGTTTTCTTTTTGTTATTTAAAATTAAATCATGTAATTAAACCGAGAGTAGTCGCGTCTTTTTTTTCAGAACGTTATTAGTCGTGCTCGGTCTTTTTTTGCCAGACCCAGCATACAAAAAATGCAAAATAACAAACGTATTTCTCTTAATATTCGAATATTACATTTCAATGAAGTTATAAATTTGCAGTTTACATAAATTATACATTTTATTCATGAGATTTGGAATAACAGGAAAACAAAAAATGAACTGACACTAGGGATCGTTGCGTAGACTTTTCCACCTATTTCAGCTTTGCTTGTAAAAATGTACCAGCAAGAAAAACAGAGATGTCTTGATACCTCACAGTGGTGATGTAGAAACATTTGATGTCAGCTACATGATAGTTCTCCATTGTATTTGTAAGGGGTTACGAGTTAGGGAAAGATAATTTATATGGGCGGCAGAAAGACCGACATGCGACTGTTGCCGGGTTGAATATGCTTTTTTGATATACAAACATATGCTGTTATAATTGTCGCAAGAAAATTCATGAATATTAGTAATTGCCTGAAAATATTATCTTCCAACAGTAAGAGCTTTAAAATTAAATTTAATGGTGTTGCCCTCTATGTTCGTATTGAAAAAGTTTAATTACTTAATAATTAGAAATTAACAGTTTGGATTTATTAATTTAAGGATAAGGCGTTTTGAAATTAATATTAAACGGAACCCTCTATGTTATTATTTATCCCCTTACCTACTTGTTTTCCTGAAGATCAACATCACAGAGAAACACTGTATTTTTGTTTGCAAGAGAAAAGTAGAAAACATCTGAAAATTTTTCAGTCGTCACTGTGTATCTAATTGTGTCAATCCTGATTTAAATTTTATTTAAAATACTTATTTACATTATATTTTTTTGCAATTACTCCTGTATGACATTCGACTACTCTAAAAATTTTTGGAAGGCTAAAGCGCGCTGAAAGCTAGTATTCATGAATACTTTTTGAATCCCCTAAACAGATGCATAACTCAGAATCTAGAAATTAGAATGATATGGCAAAAGTACTGTACACTTTTCAAACATATCCACTTTGTGATATTTTTTAAATTGAAGGCTTTTTTATATGTACGAGGGTGGTTCAATAATTATTGTCTTTAGTGTATATAACATAATTATACTGCAATGGTTGTTGTTTAATATTGAAGCCTTATGTTTTAGATCCCTATATGGTCAATTTTAGAGCCGTAACCGCTATACTCGCATAGTTTTGGAGGCAGGAGTGAAAGGGGGGAGTGGTGATGAAAGGCTGATTTTTAGCTTAAGGGGCTAGATTTGTCACAGTGGATAGGACGTAACTACTGTCGTTTGGACTCGGGATCATAGTGATGTAGCCACATCTCATCCACTGTCACAAATTTAGCCTCATAAGCTCCAAACCAGCATTTCACCCTCACCCTTCTACTTAAAAACTCTCCCAAAAATAGGTCATAAAAACCTCAACTTATCCTCCAAAACTATGTTAATATAGCAACTACGGCTCTGAAACTGGGCATATAGGCATTTAAGAAATTAGGCTTTGATATTCCACATGAACCATCGCAGTACAAATATTTTATATACATGGAGGACAATAATTATTGAACCACCCACGTATATTCCTATATATATATATATATACACACTATATATATATATATATATATATATATATATATATAAAGTAGTGTTTTTAATACAAAATTACTCTTAACAAGGTTTCTGTAAAATCCCATAGCTGACTTTAAATACACCGGGATTTGAATTCTGGAAATGGAAATTTAAGTAATGATATATGTATGTAGCGTATCAAATGAGAATTTGATACAATAATGTATAATATATATTTAAAAATATATACATTTTTATACGTAAATTAAGGCGCTAAAAATCATAACACAATTTATTTAATTGCAGTCTTATTATATAGATCCAGTACTCTAAAAAGATAAATAAAATTATCTATGTTTTTTTCCTTCTTTTTTTATATGATTTTCATTTATCATAATTGGTTAATCCATTTCTGTGGAACATGATTTTGCTTACTTCTGATCCAAATGAAATATGATTAAACGAATAAAGTAAAACTAATTAAAATTCATTATTAAAAATTAGTCTTCTAAAATGTATCCTAGTTCATTAAAACACAAATAAATATTCTAAAATTAATGATTTGTAAAATTTTAATTACAAATAATTTAATTCCATGAAATTTCTCATTTTCCAATAATTTTAATTTTAATTTTCTCCTATCTTATAAAAATTTGAATTTTAATTATAGAAAATCTAATGAATGTAAAATATTTCAGATAAGTAAAATTTTAATATACTCATGGTAATAATTATTCTATTCTGTTATTTTAGAACTGTACGGTTCTTTTGAAAGAGATAGAGATTAAATCGAAACATAAATCATTGAATAAATCTATTTGCCTTCACTTAATTTTTTTTTTTTATCAATACCACAGGTTTACAGAAATTACGTTTGTAAAATTTTATTTTTAAAATTATTTTGATTTGATACTATTTCAGAATACTAACTTTATAAATGACTCCAGTTTTTTTCTTTTATGTACAGTTACATCTATATACAAAAATGAACATTTGTACATTCTATACAAATGTAATTCTATACAAATCCACAGTTTGGAAGCCTGAATTGTGAAATGTTACGTACGTGTGTATTAAAACACGGCCAAGGCAACTAAAGTAATCCGCAATCGAAATAACTTGTAGTTAATTTTTAATTAATAAAAAACCACAAATTTAACAGCAATTTCCAATCAAACTGAAACATTTTTCGTTATAGCTGTTGTCAACCATTAAAAATCCACAATAAAATTATTACCGCAACAATTACTTTTCTGTTCCAAGATATCCACTCGATAAAATGAAATAAATGGTTTGACGAATTTAAAAAAAGGGAATATTACATCATAACTTTTCTACTGCAAGAATTCCACGTAACAAAATATAAATAAAATAAATAGTTTGACGAATTAAAATCAAAAGTGAATGTTACGTCATAATTTCTGTTTTATGGTTTCCATGTGAAAAATTATTTAGTTAATTTGACGAATTAAGAAAAAATGGAATATTCCCTCATACTGGAAATACAAAGGACGTTGTGAAGATATAAAGTCATATGAGTGTGAAAAAATGTATTGAAGTATGATAAATCTCGATTATGGAAATATTGGCGTATTTTAACATTATTGCTCCAATGATGAATGGAAATAGGTTCATTTATAGTTGTATTTTTTGCGGTCTGTTATATAAATTTATATATTTTTAAATTAGGTTTTCAATTGATTCATGTGTTCAACACTTCAACTGGTTTTTTTATGTTAAATTTTGTTGTCGGTTACTTTAGCTAGTATGTTATATTATTCATATATCTATCTTAGTGAATCTAATAAACAATATACTACGAGTTCATTTACCATTTTGTTTACACACACACACATATATATACAGATAGCTAGTATGTTATATTATTCATATATCTATCTTAGTGAATCTAATAAACAACATACTACAAGTTTGTTTAACATTTTGTTCACACACACACACATATACATACTGAAAGAAAGAGAGGAGAGAACTTCGGGTACTATGGAATACAGTTTACAGTTTTGTTTGTAAGTCAACAGAAAAGAAATTGAGATTGTTACATATGTTATTTTTACTTCTTAGAATATCTATTGTTTCAGTAATAATGGTGAATTACATTATAAGAGAAGCAATATAGATTCTAATACATAAAAATAACAATATAAGAGAAACAATAGAGATTCTAACACGTAAAAAAAAAAAAAAAAAAAAAAAAAAAAAAAAACATATGTAACGGCACAGCATTATTCAATGTACCAAACTGTGACTCGAGTTTCTCAAGGGTTTCGAAAATAGAAATAAACGTCCAAGTAAAATGAAAAAAAGTAACGTTCGTTACATAAAAAACCGTATGATGGCGTTTCTGTTCATGGCATCACAGACCGTGCAATTTCAGAATATCATTATTTATTTGTTTAGAAAATGCCTCTGAATGAGTTAAAACATGTCAACAGTCAAATAAAACAATTTTACTTTTTATAAAGTTTTAATATTACACCTTTTTAGTAATTAGAAATAATATGTTATTACATAAAAAAATACCCTTTTATCTTAAATAAACTGTTCCAAATTATTATAATATCTACCTTTTTTGCTTAGTTTTAATAATAGCTTTAATATCTTTTATCTTTTTTCCCATGCTTTAAATGCGTATTCCTTTATTATTCTAAAATCCTTAATTCCATTCGTAGCTTACTTCTTAAAAGCTCAATAAATTACTTTATTTAATTTTATTCTGAAACTGGATTATTTTTGTTTTGAATGTATTTAATAGCATTTGCTCTATTTATTCGATATCCCATAATTCCTGACCAAGTCGACAATAGTTTGATTATGTTATATATCTGATGCCGAGAATAAATAGTTCATCATCGACGTCACACGTACTTCCCCCTTCCCCCGTAGCTAAATCCTATGGTCTCCCGACCCATCCTACCATCTAATTGATACGAATTCACTAGTTTGATAGAACCATATCGGTCTTAAGCAGCAGCCATACACTGGTTATCTAACGCCAACCGAGAATCAAAGTTTTGCAGTTGAGAAATCGTGGTTAAGAGTGGAATATCAGGCCAACGTCCATTGGTAGCTACCGAAGTGATAACTGAAGCCTTTTTCATCAAATATTTATTAGATGATCATAAAATGTACCAACTCCACTAGATGCTACCCATATTTGGGTCGTTGCTACGTCATAAAATGTAAACCTCTAGATGTTAAATATTAGAACAACATCACGAAAATACACGAACAAAGCTCTCCAGGTGACATGGCTTTTTGAAGCAAAACAATAATCGTAAAATTCTCTCTTTCCCAGCCGATGCAACAGGTTAAATACTTGCAAAAAAGACACGCATTCGGATACATTATCAGTTAAGAGCCAACCCCAACAACCCAGTCATAATATTTGACAATTAATTGTTCCTGGATATGCAAACAGCAAGGATTTACCTTGTGGATTGGAAATCATTGCATGGAAAAAAGATAAAATATATTTAAGATATTATTAAAGCTAAGTAAAAAAGGCAGATATAATAATTTGGAATAGTTTAATTAAGATAAAAGGGTGAAAAATTTTATTATTACATGTATATATGTTATTAGGATGAGCGAAGCAAATCCTCTACTAGGCTGCAAAAATGACATTCTGTCGTACACTTTACAAAAAATCTATTCAGTATTTTAACTTGAATTTAAATATAAAAATAAATTATGATGCGTAGATTTGCACAATATCATTTTTTTATAGAATAACCTTAAAAAATTTATTATTTTAATTTATTTTACATGTTTTTCCATTACGGACGCATTTTTGTAAATAAAAAATGAAACACGTCTATTTTCAGAAGAAAAAATAAATCATGGAGTTACTAATTATTGATAAAATCATGATTAATTAAATAGTTTCACGGGTTTTTTAATGAAATTTTTAAAATACCTTTTCTTGTGAGAACTATAGCATATTTTTAATGAATTAAAATTTGTGAAAATTCAATTATTTACATTCAATTATAAAAGTATTTTCAGTGTTAAGAATTCAAATACACAATTTATTCTTATTATATGAAATCATTTATGCAAACGATGCTTACGCATTTAAAAATAATTATATTATGATTTTTTTTGTAAAGTGGCAACAAAAGAATTGTAAACAAATAAAATTTATTGTTAAATTCATTACATCATAAATAAAAAATTCCGAGGAAATTCTTAGTTATTTCTGAATTTACATCTCTAAAATTAAAATGTGCCAAAAAAAAATAAATAACGGTTTTGCTTAATAAGAATGCAAAAATAATATAAATAATATTGTATAATATATATATATATATATATATATATATATATATATATATTTAGCGTCCTCTTGTTATCATTTTATTACAGTAAATTTAATGGTGCTGTTATCTATATTCTTATTGATAAATGATAAAATAGAGATTTTTGATTTTGATTTATTAATTAAATGGTAAGTTTTTTTTTTTTTTCAAAGAAATACTGAACGAAACACTTTACTCACTCGTTTACATATAATTTAAATTACGCTATGCAAATATTAAAAGCATATCGGAACATTGCGTTCATATCGTAAAAAGTCAAGTTCACGCAAATGGTACGTAATAAGATTTATTATTGGAATTTTTTTAACCCAGCATCAAAAATTGTATCAAGAACAGATAAAATTATCAAAAGTTTTTTAACTGTCGACTTATGTAACATATTTTAATTCTGTTTTACTTTCAAAATAGGTTCTTCATACATTTAAAAATAATTCCTGTGTTGAAAATTAAATTTATAAAACATAAATCGTAAGTCTCTAAAATTTTATTTATTAAAGAATTAAATTGAAAATATGAAATAAGTATATTTAATAAATACATTACCTCAAATTTATCTTTTATTAAAAGCAATAAAAAGCATTATCAATATCTTCCAAACTATAATTTACGTTGTTCGCATAACCAAATTTGCTGTGTAAAGAAGTTTATATCTCATCTCATAAATTATTCATTATCTCATGTTCCAAACAGCTTAAATCTAATTTATTTGTTTGATAGTTTTTGCGGTAATAATAAGAAAATGTCATTTCAATAAATTGCAAAAATATTTTGGGTTTTTGAAATTGTATTAAGGAAGGATTTATTGAAGTCTGGATAAAGATACACGCTGGAAAAAAAAATTATTTTACCAGTATTAGATTTTGATCCTAATATAATCATTTATAGATTTATATATCCTTTAATACAGATAGTTCATTATATAAGATTTCAATAAGGTTTAGATATTATTTTTTAAATACTGGTAGAATGTAATAATATATGTGAACAAAAATTTTATTTTATTTATATTGTAAACTATTGTATATTTTAAACTTATATTGTAAAAATAATAAATAGCAAATAATGTTAGCATGTTTTTTTCTGTAAATTGCATTTTATGTAACTTAAAATTTCATAGGCGGCCATTCCTTTAATTTACATTTATTAATTTTTTTTTAAAAAAAGCAGAGTTAATAGAAGATTCTTAAAATTGATGAAGAATTTGAAACAATTAAATTTTATATAAAAGAATCTCATTTTATACCCACGTAAATTGTTCCCCATGTATCTTGAAGTGCCCACCATTTGAAAACAACATGATGGGTGAAGCAAACCAATGAACTTAGTCGAGACCTTAGTAGTTCCTGTGCACATGCTCACTCACATTGGAATCAGTTGATATATACGAGTGCTGTCGCAGGCAAAAAATCAGATTTTCCAAAATATCACCCATATTAGAAATCCAAAGTGCTATATTTCAACCATTTTTAAATATAAAGACAAACAAAAAATACTCCGGAATCCTTGTATCAAGGTCAAACACTCAGTTTCTAACTTTTCTGTAACTCATTTTAAATTTAAATTAAAAAAAATAATAATGGCCGTCATTTTTAAACAAGAAGGCGGATAAAGATGGCCAGCGAACTTGGTCGAGACATTGCTACATACTATGCACATGCCTTCTCACATCCAAATCGGTTAATAAATACGCGTGTTATTGCGTGACAAAAATCAAGTCGTTTCAAAATGTCAGCCATACTGGAAATTCAAAGTGCTATAACTCAACCGTTTTTTAACATATAGACGAAACAAAAAATGCTCCGGAATCTTTCTATCAAGGTCAAACATATAAGAAAAGAATCTTTCTCAATTTCTAATTCTTTTGCGCCTCATTTTAAATTTTGATTTTTTGTAAAAAATTTAATTGGCCGCTATTTTTAAACAAGATGGCGGATGAAACTGGCCAACAAACTGGGTCAAGAATTTGGTATGTACTATTTACCCACCAAGTTACATCCAAATCGGTTCATAAATACGAGAGTTACAGTGTGACAAAGATCATATATTTATATATATATATATATATATATATATATATATATAACCATTATATATAACAAATCGTCATCGATTTCCAATTACTAAAATTAAATTTATAAATTAGCTAATATTCATAACACTGACATTATATAGAATAAAGATGGAACAAGTAACTAGCAATATAGAATCATGCTAAATTCCATTAATGCACTAGCATATTGCGGGCGATAAATCTATATAAAACATATGAACAAACCACCAAATTTTGATAAAATCCTATTAAAGACAAAAGATACAAGATCCAGCTGAATATTGTTGAACCAGAAAAAGCCGTATCAAAAACATACAAAAGATCAAATGGATGAATGATGCCGGAAGCTTATAAAGTATTTTACTTGTGAACGAGTACATAAAATACATTTATAAGCTAAAAACATAGTCGATTTCTGTAACGGAATTCAGCAATAAGCAAAAATTGAATTCTGTTATGTACCCGATCGACTAATTACCAGAAATTATTAAACCACCGTGTAAAATATTAATCAATGTGATAACCGCAACAATGAAAAACATTGAAATATGAAACAAAATAAATAAATTAAATCCTAGACATACCCAGCGAGAGAACAGTCAAAACAAATTGACCATGACACAAACATATAACGGAATTTGGCATAGTATAAAAATCCCGCTTAAGTAACTTGCACAGTTAAAATATATGCCACGATTGTGCAGTAAATAATCACAAACATAAAATATAACAGTTATAATTAACATATAACTCCATATAGTTATTATTGTTACATGCTATTAAAATGATCCTGGAATAATTTAATACTAGAAGTAAATGAACAAGAAATTGTTTAAAATTAAACAATTAATAATTAAGAGATAGTAACTAATATAAGAGTAACTAATATTAGAACAAAATAAATAATTATTTAATGCTGCCGTCTAGCGGAACAACAAGAAATTAAATTTAAGAGATTCAATATATTATTAAGATCAGGTATAAAAACAGAAGTAATAGTGTTTAGTGCTGCATCTATTTCAGAATACCGACTATAACATTAGAAAAAATGCATTTTTTTAATTGCAAATAATTTAACGTATAATATCACTGAGACTGCACAAATATATCATTCTAAAACAGTGCGTTAGAATATTGATAATAATGAATTAACATTTTATTATAATAATTATATTATTTTTATTTTTTTAAATTTACATTTAAAATTAAGTAAATTAATAATAATTTCGAATAAGTAACTTAATTAATAATATAAAAGTTTATATTAATCACTTAATAAAATTAATGTATTATACTGATTTGGGGGAGGGGGCTAATATACCAACAAAATACAACATCTCTACAAACTTATAAATACATATATCATATACTGTGTAAGCGTATATCATTACAAAGCAAAATAAATTGAAATAAATCAATGATAGTAAATTAAAATAATGCAAATTAATTTAATTTAAAGATTGTTATACAGTACAAAGGCAACAACCTCACAAGGACCAAAACAAAACATATAACCACGAATATTCAACGTACCAATCCTGCAGGGTTTTTTTATATAATAAATTTATATATAATCAACATTTACGTATAAATTATCCAGACAACACCGCCATCCTCCTTAATTTAACATCTACCCACCCAGCCATCCTATTTAATTTTTTTAAATGTATTTTGTATTTTAATTTTTTTTTTGTTTATTTTTAATTTTTTTATATTTTTTTATATTCTTTTTTTATATACACAGAATGTCAATAGTAACATACAAGAAATCACTTTTCTATACATTGTTTAAATCATAAATTAATTGTAGATTAATGAATATATGAATTTCTTAGGAAAAACATGATTTAAAGCATAAAAAATTATTTGTTTAATGTTTTTATTTATAAGATTTGATGAACATAAAATTTTGATTCTATACAAATGATTAATTAGTATATTACGGTAAACTGAAATGTGTAGACAGGATTTAAAATGAGTAAATGTATTAACTTTGAATTGAAAGTCTTTAAGTTTGTCATAAATATCAGTAATTATTTTGTTTTGTGCTATTGTGATTTTTAGATCTGAAAAGTTAATATTATTATTTGTTAAAAGGTTTTCTGTCAATTCTAAATTAGTTGGATAATCAACCTGGAAATTGAGCAAAATTTGAATGTTTAGTAACAATTAAAATAATGTCAGAATTAAAGCGATACATTAGTATATTATCATTACAAAAATTTCGTTCATATTGATATAAATATAAATCAGACATCAGACTGGATGTAGACCCGCCTTGTGAAATTCCTTCTATTTGTAAATAAATAATATTATCTTGTAAAATGTAGTTATATTATATTGTAAAATTAGTTAAAGTGCGAAAATATTTTATATCCATAAATGTAGGTAGAGTTAATTTATTTTTATATGTTTTAAAAAGCGTGTTAATTATATCATGCAGATCTTTAGGATTTATATTATTAAATAGATCTTTGAAATCATATGTGCGTATATTTTTTACACATTTAATGTCTTTAACCCTCTAATGCATGATTTTTTATTTTTTCTTAAAAAATATATTTGCTACCTTGACGGCGATAAATTACGGGAAAAATATTGAAAAAATTTTCACTCTTATATTTTTTAGTATTTTGAAGTTTTTTAAATTGTTGCCAAATGGTAACTCCATGCATTAACCCCCAAAAATTTTCTTGTCAATTAACAACACTGTGCTGTTTTATTACAGGTTTTTTTTTTTTTTTTTTTTTTTTTTTTTTTTTTTTTTTTTTTGTAAATTATAGGATTTTAAATGCATATAATACTTTACATACACTTAGAAAAATAAAATTATATACGTATATATATACATATACTATATATATAATAATTGTAAATCAAAATTTAACTTGCCAGTCATATAACAATATTATAAAAACCAAACTTAAAAAAAAGACGGCATGTAATAATATTATGCATTAATTGTTATCCATTAACAAAATAATAATGGTACAAATTATAAATTCTAAGATATTAAATGAACATATGAAGTTAGATGCTACAATATAATCATTTTTAATTTATAAATGAATAAGAAGATTTGCTGTACTGATACAGAACACAATAGAAGTATTGTAAAAAATATATAATTAAATAAGTACATAATAAAATGCGGAAAAGCAGCCATATTTATCCTGTATATTAAACCAAGTGAAATCATTTAAAAATTAAAAACCAAAATGGGCTTATAAAGTGTAATATCACATGCAAAATACAATGAAAAATCATAGGCTAATAAAATATACCCCATAAATTTATAGGCAATGCAGCATAATAGTATAGAATTTTTTATCAATAATGTTTATCAAAGTTATAAATTGTAACCAATAGAACATTTATTGTTTTTGTATTTTGTTAGAGGTACCAAACACTTATTGCATTTTACTCTAGTGTAACCTATACAGCCCAGAACTTTACACAGTTTTTTTTTTTTTTTTTTTTTTTTTTTTATCTATGTGTTGTGGCCAGTGATCAGTTTTATCCTTCCTGACATTTTTAGAAGTTTCATAAAGCTGAAAACAATGGACTACTAAGTTGTTACTATAAAATTTTAATCATTGGCTTTTTTGATGATGTAACTGGTACCTTCAGGGGGGCATGGGCACGGAAGCATAAGGGAAGGAGAATAGAGCCTCTTTAAATCTGAAAAAGAAATATATTGGCCATTTTTTTTTATCATTTGGCTCCCGTTTATCAAAAAACTTATATCTGCCACTAGGGGTGACCCTCAAATCGGAAGTCATGGGGCAGCTGCCCGCACCACATGCTTCTGCATTAGCCAAGCCCTGGTTTTATAGTAAACTGAGAAGATTTTGTATTTAATAAGAGTCGTTTATCGAGTTAGGGTGACATATGGTGATAAAAGTGAACAAAAATTAAATATCATGCGAACCTGTTGTGAAACAAACAATGCTCAAAATGTTTACAAAAGCGGAACTCAATTCATGGTGTTGCCAAATGACAACAAATGTATATTCATGTGCATCCAATTTTTGTTCTAATAAACATTACTAAAAATTATTTAAAATAACTTTTAAAAGTATATTCTTTCCAGAAATATTTTTTTCAAATGCAATTTTGCATGTTAAATATTTTTTATGAGTTATAAATCCAACTATGGCTAAGAAAATGGAAGGTATGAAAAGTTGCTTTTTCTTTGTAATTTATAAACAACTAATACCAACTATGATACTTTTTATGAACTAAACCTAAATATAGGGCCAACATGAATACGTAAAGCATAAAGTTGTCAAGAGACAACGGTAAATAAACAATAAAGAGTGAAAATTTAATATGTTGCCAATTGGCAACAGTATGCGCTAGAGGGTTAAGTACATTAACCAATTGATAACTGTTTTTATACAATGTATATGATCTGTTTCTGTTGTTAGAGCATAAATTTGATTCAGAATTTTTAATAAAATATTGTTAGCATAATTATTATATGTATTCCATCCAATTGTAACTGTTCTGAATTTAAGTGGTGACTTATGAAATTTAGGAATGTGTACAAAATATGGATAGTTAAAGTTAGTAGGAGTAAAATTTAGTAGTTTATAAAAAGCACTAATCTTTCGATTGTTAACAATAATATCATCATTAGTCTTTTGGAAAGACTTATTTGATGAAATGCAAGATGTAAGAAAATAGTGATAATAAGATTTGCATATAATTGCACAATTATTAGGGGATTTTTCAATATATGTGATTACATAGTCCCTTTGAATATTCTTAACTTGTTGGAAAATATGTTTGGTATTGACTTTAACAAGATTAGATACATTTGCCCAAAGAGCGTCAGTTAACTTTTCAATTAGCAAAATTTTCCATTGAATAAAATATGCAACAGGTTTATTGTAATAAAAAGAAATTTTATATATAAACAAATCAGTATCAAAAGTAAATTGCTTTATAATTGTATTTATATTAAGTTTTGATGGAAGTCTATATTTAGTCCCATATCTCATTAATTTTCTTAATTTAAAATCATTAACAATATTAAGATTACCAGTGATTATATTACCATGATCTTTATTAATGTATTGTTTTAGTGAGGGGTCGTTGCAGTTGCAAGAGAAAGTACTTGTAGGAGATGTATTTTTTGAGAAAGAGTTATAATTAAAAATCTTTCTAACTAATGGTATTGGATATTTAAATGTTCTAGATAATTGAATATTATGAATAGGAAATTGACATTTTTTGTCATTTATAATAGAATTAATATTATTATTATTGAATATTTGATTTGTATAAGTAATTAACATTTGTGTATTTGTATTTTTAAGTTTAGGTTTTTTTATAAATTAATGTTGAATTGTTGTCATAATAAGATAAAACTAGTATGTTGTGGCCATCACAAAACTTTCTTGTATATAAATCACGTCAATTAAATCATTTAAATAGTACAAGAAATGACAACGATTTAGCACCAATTCATATCAAAGTGTATCTGAATTTGAAGTTGGATGAAAATTCGTGCATTAGTTCTTGAGATAGAGCTATAGCGGAAATTCTGAAAAAAAATGTAGCATAGCAGCGCCACCTGTTGAGCGATTTACACCAAAAGTAAACAGCACTAAACGATATCAAGGCATACCTGAATCTGAAGTTTGCTGAAAATCCAAGCATTAGTTCTTGAGATAAAGCTATTGCGGAAATCGCAAAAAATACAGCATAGCAGCGCAACCTGTTGAGCGATTTACACCAAAAATTAAACAGCACTAATTTATACATCAATTCATGTCAAGGACTAACTAAATCTGAAGTTTGATGAAAATCCGTGCAACAGTTCTTGAGATACAGCTCTTGTGGAAATCGTGAAAAATGCAGCACAGCAGCGCCACCTGTTGAGCGATTTACACCAAAAATTAAACAGCACTAATTTATACATCAATTCGTGTCAAAGACTAACTAAATCTGAAGTTTGATGAAAATCCGTGCAATAGTTCTTGAGATACACCTCTTGTGGAAATCGTGAAAAATGCAGCACAGCAGCGCCACCTGTTGGGCGATTTGCACCAAAAATTAAGCAGCACTAATTTATATCAGAGACTAACTGAATCTGAAGTTTGATGAAAATTCGTGCATTTTTTCTTGAGTTAGATCTATTGCGATAATCATGAACAATGCAGCATACCAGCGCCACCTGTTGGGCGATTTTCACAAAAAAGTAATCAGCACCAAACTATATCCTGGACTAACTGAATCTGAAGTTTTATGAAAATCCGTGCAGTAGTTCTTGAGATACAGCTATTGCAGAAATCGTTAAAAATGCCGCATAGCAGCGCCACCTGTTGGGCGATTTTCACCAAAAACTAATCAGTTCCAGTTTATATCAAGGTCTAACTAAATATGAAGTTTTGTGAAATTTCGTGCATTAGTTCTTGAGATAGAGCGCCCACAAAATTTGTGTCACATACAGACAGACAGACGGACAGACAGACAGACGGACAGACAGACAGACAGACTCGCAGACAGACATTTTGTAAAAACATGTTTTTTGTAATCTCTGACTCATAAAACGTGTAAATCCGTCGAAAACTGGAATTCGAAAATTTTCATGAAACCAATACTTTCTTCTTGTAAAGATAGAAGAAAGTAAAAATATATCTGAGAAATGTATCGAGAAATTTTTACCAAGAAATATATTTAAATAATGTGCAAGCTTTTTCCTTTTTATTGCGAAGATATATTTACGAACTAATTTCCAATTGTAATAAATTAAATATTTATTATACATGTTATTAATTTGTTTAATTATAGTATTTTTAGAGATAATTATTGAAGAAGAACATCTACCACGTTTATTACGTGTTGTTTGGTGATTCAAATTATGATTTAATGTAGGATAAATGGGATTATAATCAGTAATAGTGTTAATAGGTGAAAAAACTTTAATATTTCCATTGAAAACTTCAGCATTAAGTCCATATGGATAAACTGTTTTATAATACTGCATGAATGAAGACTTCAGAAATAAACATTCTGATATGTTTTTTTTTCATTTATAAGATTGATGTTGTAGTATTTTTAAGTTTATGTTTGTGGAAATGTTGAATTTCGTCTGTGGATTGTTTATTCTTAGCCTTATTTTTAATCGAATCTGAGCGATGTTGCTTAATACGCTTATGAAGTGGACCAGATGTTTGTCCAATATACTGCATATTACAAATATTACATTTTATACCACATACTACATAGTCCAGGCAATAGGGAATTTTACCTAGTAAAATTAATGGTAGTTCTGGAAATCGGCTTACTTTATGTTTTTGGGGTCACTGAATCCGAATTTGTAACTTCCCACCAAAATTTCCCCCGGCAACTCCTCCAAATTTTGGTAAAAAACCCCCCAAAAAGGTTTTTATTAAAAAATCAATTTTTTATTGTTTTAGGGGAAAAGTATCTAACAATTCAGAAAGTAGAAAAAATTTGCAACAAATTAGATATATGACATTATGACTTAGGATGAAAGGGAATGGGGATCTGCCTCGGAAAATGCGCGCGGTGCTGCGTGGACTAAGTTGCGCAATTCCACTAACCACTCACACGTTTACATTCGCCCTCCCAACTCCCCTCCGAACTTACCTTATAAGGTTTACTTTAAGTTTTTTGGGTAGCTGAATCCGAATTTTTAACTTACCCCCAAAATTCCCCCCTCCAAAATAATTGCTATTAACTTAAATTTCTTATTGTTTTAGGGAAAAATCATTACAAAATTCAGAAACTAGACAAAATTTGCAACAAATAGGATATATGACATTATGACATAGGATAAACGAGGAGAGAGGGGGTGCCTCGGAACATTCCCCGCGCGCTTTTCTCAAAAACCAAATTTTTTCAAAAAATCAATTTTTTGGGTGGTTGCCGGGTGGAATTTTGGTGGGAATTTACAAATTCGGATTCAGTGACGCAAAAAACATAAAGTTAGTCGAAATCCAGAACTAGTATTAATTTTGCCAGGTAAAATCCCCTACTACCTGGACTTCATTACTTAGTGCACGTAGCGCCGGAGTGCATGTTCAGAGGCAGCCCTCCCCCTCCCCGTTGGGGAGAAGGGAGATGGGAAGGCGAATGTAAACATGTGAGTGGTTAAGTGGAATTGTGCAACTTAGTTCACGCAGCACCACGCGCATGTTCCGAGGCAAATCCACCCTTCCCCTTCATCCTAAGTCATAATGCCATATATCTAATTTGTTGCAAATTTTGTCTACTTTCTGAATTTCTAGATACTTTTTCCCTAAAACAATAATAATTTTTTAAATAAAAACCTTTTTGGGGTTTTTTTTACCAAAATTTGGGGGGTTGCCGGGAGAAATTTTGGTGGGAAGTTAAAAATACGGATTCAGCGACCCAAAAAACATATAATAAGCCTTGAAATTTTGCTAGTTAGAGCCTCTATACGGTCTCTATTGCATGGACTAATTAAATGCTTTACAAAATGAAGTTAAACCAGGATCCGAAACAATTTGTGATTGTGAAGCAAAGGGACATGTCTTGCATCTCTTATCCATATATTTTCTAAATAAAACAGGTGGTGGAGGCGAATAAAATAGGTGACTGGATGTCGGTCCATGAACAACTCTTAACAACTAAGTTTTTAAAGATAGATACTAAGAATGTAAGAGCTATAAGACTAAACTATATTATTGTATTTTATAACAAATACCTATTATAAGACATCTAGCCTATCTATATTATAAAGGACAAACATATCTGTGCGTCACGCATACGTCATTTTGCGAATGGCAACACTTTGAAATTTGAAATAAAATTTTGGTTTTGCAATTTTTTCTACTGCAAATTTTTAAACTTCTAAACATCGCACATTTTAAATTTTTACACAGTCGTATAGTCAAAAAATGTTCTTTAAATGCAATTTGTTTGAAAGCTGTAACTCAATTTATTTTTGAGATATTAATTTTTTGTAGTTTTTAATACCATTTTTCTTATCGTGGCAACAAATGTATCCCATTTCTATTGAAAGTCATTGAAAATAAACGGAAAATAGTCGAAAATATGAAATACTGTATATTTTTGTAATCATTTTCCCATAAAACCTGAAAATAAAGTTGAAATTATAATATGGGCTATGTCAAGAATATTGTCTATTATTCCATGATAATGACGTCATATGCATACTTTTCTTCTATAGACGAAGTTTAAGACTGGATTTTAAAAGTGGATTGCTTTAGCGGATGCAAATGACGTCATTTTATAAAAAAAAGCGTGCATTTTAATTTTTAAACCAGAATTATGTTTTGTAGAAGTGTGTCATTTTCACAGCCCAGCTGCTTTGAAATTCTTCACAGGAGAAAATGCTTCACTGTTGAAAACAATGTAATCGAAATCACACACTCATAAAACGCAATGTTTTACAAAAATTTAGAGTGTCTTTATAGAAGAGAGGTGACATGCAAATAATAGCGACTTACATTACAGAAATTGATGATTCTCCCCTGGATGGATTTGCTTCGCCGAGTTAGACAAGAAAACAAATAATTCGTAGTTTAAAATAATATCATGTTCCTGAAGTTTTTGACCAAAATTCTCTCGAATAATAAAATTTTAATGCTATTCTTTAGGATATTCTACTTTAATTTTATCAAAATAACATAATTTGTTTAATTTAATTTTTCCTAATTTTATATAATCTATATATTTAAAACACAAGTGTGTTTTTTAGTCATCTGCCCTGATCTTTCTGCTGAATCAATTTTACTATTTTTTTTTTAACTGAAAGCTATTCATTTGTAGATGTGACCGCACTATCTGTTTTTTTTAATATCCCCACTTTTATATTTTAATTTTAAAAGCATTTTATGAAATTTCTTCAAAATTGTGGTAATTAGATAGCTTTTATTATTGCAGAAAAGAGAAAAATATTAAGGTATTTTTATCTTTATTCATGCTATTTTCTAATAAAAATTCAAAATCGTTGATAAAAATAGTTGTATAGGGTTTAGTGGCGCAAAATCCCATTAGGAGCAGACTATTATATTAGGGGCATAATAACGGAAAATAACATACTGCTTTTGAAAACACGCATTTTTCCTCATAAATTTTCTATATTATTTTTTTCCTTCTGCATGTGTACTGATACAAAGTTTCAGACGCTGGCGAAGTGCTTATTTAAGTGAAAATGAAGTCATATTTAAAAGAAAACGATGATTTTCATAGATAAAACTAAACATTTTAACACAAATACGTCTAAAAAACACAAATTACGGAAATTTTTACGCTCCGGAATTGAGATTAGAATCTAGAATAAAGGGTGCGTCTGTTCACATAAAGGATGTTGCTGACAATCGTGACTTCAAGTTTTGAGTAAAAGTGATTTTTAAATGATAAAACAAAATACAATTTTCTTTAAAATGATGAATATGGATATGAGAAGTGCGTATGCAAATTTTGAGAAGGTGAAAATTGTTGTTTTACATTCCGGAATACCAAGCATAAGAGTCTCAATTGATAACCACATCCTAATAACTGATATTTATTATATTTTACTGATTAAGTATCTATATTATAAACAACAAACCTATCTGTGCATAATGCTGACGTCATTTTGCGAATGGTAACATTTCACGATCAAATTTTGGACTTGAAATTTTCGCTACTGAAATTTTGTAATCTTCTGACCATCGTACATTTTCAATTTTCGTCGCAAAATGAAAATAAATGTACTTTCAAATGCAATTCGTTTAAAAACTGTATTCATCGACTGATGTATTATATTTTTTAAATAATTTTTAATCATGATTTTTTTTTAAAGTTTATCTTATCACGTGCCGGTTTCAATACATAAAATAATAAACATTTTGCACAGAAAGCAACAAACATTTTTCAGCATTTGGTTCTGTCTATTTTTGCATAATGAAATTAATACTTCCTTTATAAGCAAATAAAAGAATAATATTAAAAAAACCTCCAAACTAACATATTTGTGAAAGACAAATTAACGAAATTAATACTTCTTTTATAAACAAATAAAAGAATCATATTGAAAAAACACAAATCTAACTTATTTTTAATCGTACAATTTAAATTTTTAGATCACCAAATAGGATTTTTTTTAAAAATGGAATTTGTTTGCAACGTTCATCTCAGTTTACTGATTGTCTATGGTTTTAAAAACAATTTTAAAGCATGAAACATTTTTTTATTTATCTATATCGCGCGGAGCCTGATTACGAAAGATTATGCCTTTGCCCCTAAAACAAAATAAAGAGTTCATCATTTTCATACGGCTAATATCTATTAAAAAACTTCCCTATGAATAAATAAATAAAATAATATAAATAAAATACAAATTTAACAGACATGTATAAGCTTTGAAATTATCAGAATATAAAAGGTTGCCATAAGTAGCAAAATCTTGGTCAAATAACTCTTAGCATGCGGCTAATAAGAAAATATAGCTTTTGATAAATTTCAAAAATTTAGTTGATTGTATAATTGGTATTTTTCATATGAAAAATGTTTTTTTTAATGTAAGTGGGCAATCTAAAAAAAATCTTGCATATTAAAAAAATATTAGTTTTCAATAAAAAAAAAATGTTTTCATCTATATTCTTTAACCCGGGAAGCCCGGGTACGATCCCCTAGTATATATAAAATCCTAATGAAACGAATTTATGTAACGGAAGTATGAAACGGAAGTATGAAATGACTGATTAAACAACTGATTATGTTTCACGGCAATTTCTCCTAAAATACGGAATGCTTTGCGATGAAATTAACACCAAAAATCAATATTGATCCGCAGATTTCAAAACTGGTATTAGAATTTTTAAATTCGAATTAGCTTTCGAAATATTAATTTTTTCTAATTTTATATACATTTTTCTAATGATGGCAACTCAAATTTTAACCAAACAGATATATATTTAATTATATATTTCAGAAAAGGTTGACATGGTAACCCGGCTATTGTTGTTTATTTGATAATAAATTATTTACTTTTATTTCTTTTTACAAATTATATAAATTATTTTGTTCTGTGATTATTAATTATTTTTTTTCATATTTCCTTTAGAAAATAATAGAAAATAATTAAGAAATACAGTACTACTTAGCTATTCCGTTGACCAATTTCGCCAAATTATATAAATCGCCAAAACACACGCCAAATTATACAAATTGACATAATTTTTATTTTAAATAACGAAAGAACAAATAAATTAGTATAACATTAATAAATATACGAATAAAACGTCCAAATAAAAATCACTTGATGACGTAAACACGTGTAAATTGCTTAAAGTCCAGTGAATGTGATATTTACGGTCAACCATTATTGGCATTTAATCTTATAGTTTGGCGATAGATTTTTGGTCGTCGGGATATCTAAGGAATACCAAAAATGGATATGTAACTCGTATTTGAAAACAAGGTTTTCGCCAAATTTTCGTAAAAAAATAAAAATCACGCCAAACCTGTATATCTGTAACCGTGTATATCTGTAACCTGTATAACCGTATCTGGCCAAATATTACCACTCGAAAAAAAAATGCTAACCGGCGAGTTGAAAAAAAGCTATTGGCGAGATTTGCATCCTGCTAGCGTAACAGTACCTAGAATTCTTTGCGACCCTGGCAACTTTTATGTAGTTTTATTCGAAAAAAAATATTTTATTTTTTAATCTAAATGGAAAACTTACGGTCCCATATTGGCGCGATTTTTTTGTGACGCCAATGTCATATACGGAACGGGCACATAACTAGAGCCAAAGTATGGTTATTTTGCTTCATATGGTAAGCGGGATGTTGCTGTTTATACTGTTGATGCGTTCCCCAAATTGGCGTCGTTAAAAAATCACGCCAATATGGGACGTACCAAAACGTCAAACTTTTTGCCAAACTTTCATATGAACGGCGACGGGATCAGACCGTATTTGTTTATGGCAGTTGATGACTTGAACTATTAAAATATAGATGAAATGATGGCGATAGAATAATATTTGGTGACTTATCACCTGTGCCTGGCTAACATTAAAGTACCAAAATGGCACCTAGAATATAAAAAGCGAAGTGGTCTGCCTGGAACTGTTGATGATAGTCACATGACTTAGACTATTGTTATAGAGATTGTTTTAAAATACAGGGAGACAAAGTCACTTATACTTAATTTATTTTATTTTAGCTTCTTTTCAAATTTTTAACTGATCCTCTTTAATCAAAAACGAACACAACCATTGGATGTCTTAACAGCAACTGATTCGCCCTTAAATTTTTCAATCAAAGGGAATTGAATGGAAACCCGTTTACAGGGAGATCTGCACAGCTTTTTTCAGTATATTTCAATCTTCTATAATATTTCTAAAACTCATCAGATTAGCGTGTTTTTAGATTCTGCGGTGTCTAAACGGGGGTTGGCGAGCGTAGCTTGCAGGGGGCAGAGCCCCATAGTATATTATATAAAAATATTAATAATAATTATTATAAAAATGTAATTCATAAGCAATGTACAACAGTGAATATGAAATGAATTTTTATATATGCCATGAAAGATGACAAAAATGCATCATAAAATGGAATTTCTTAAATATAGGTATCAAGTAACTACAATAGTAGAAATCATAAGATAATACACTAAGTTTGTGATATATATATACCGGGTGTCCCAAAAAGGACTGACTGATTTTAAAATTCAATAACTTGCAAACGGTGACAGATATTTAAAAAATTCTTGCAGGAGGGTTATGCATAAGGTCAAAAGTTTTTTTACAGTGATTTTCAATTTTAGTTCGAATTACAAACAATAGATGGCGCTGCGATCAATAGACGCTGAATTCAGGCTCGATTTTTGGTACTTCGTGGCCCGGATAATACATTTCCATCTCCTTTTTCAGCATGGAACAAGAGAAAGGACCAGAAATCGAGCCTGTATTTAGCGACTATTGCTTACAGCGCCATCTATTGTTTGTAATTCGAACTAAAATCGAAAATCACTGTAATAAAACTTTTGACCTTATGCATAACCCTCCTGCAAGAATTTTTTTAAATATGTGTCACCGTTTGCAAGTTATTGAATTTTAAAATCAGTCAGTCCTTTTTGGGACACCCGGTATGTTAATATTCATATATACATATATCAGAATTTGAACGGATGGTGGTTTCGTGGTCGTGGTTCTGAGGATCATGATCGGTAAAAATATACCAAAATTTTTCTAAATCGTTTTCCTCCGAACGGTTCAATAGGTATCTTTCTGTAATGAAAGCTACCTAAAAACAAGAAATTGAAAAATATTTTTTTCTTATGTATTAGACCTTGATACAAAGATTCTGGAACATTTTTTTGTTTCGTCTATATCGTAAAAAAATGGCTGAGTTATAGCACTTTGAATTTCTAGTGCGGCTGACATTTTGAAACGATCAGATTTTTGTCACGCGATAACTTGCGTATTTATGAGCCGATATGGATGGCGACCATTAAAACTTTAAAAAAAAAATAAAAAAATACACTGAAGTACAAAATAAATTAGAAATTGGGAAAGATTTTTTTTTCTTATGTATTTGAACTTGATACAAAGATTCTGGAGCATTTTTTTTTCGTCTATACCTTAAAATATGGCTGAGTTATGGCACTTTGAATTTCTAGTGTGGCTGACATTTTGAAACGACCTAATTTTTGTCACGCGATAACACGCGTATTTATTAACCGATTTGGAGTGACAAGAAATGTTCATAGTACATACCAATGTCTAGACCGAATTCGTTGGCCAACTTCATCCGACATCTTGTTTCAAAATGGCGGCCATAAAAAAAAAACTTTAAAATGAGGTACAAAAAATTAGAAATTAAAAAATGTTTCTTTCTTTAGTGTTTGATGTTGATACAAGTATTTTGGAGCATTTATGATTTTGTTACTATCTTAAAGAATGACTGAGGTATTGTGTAGTAGGCCACAGTTTGAAATTTTAATTTGGGTGACATTTTGAAAAATGTAATTTTTTTGCCTGCGACAACACTTGTATATATCAACTGATTCTGATGTGAGTAAGAATGTGCACAGGAATTACTAAAGTATCGACAAAGTTCATTGGTTAGCTTCACCCATCATGTTGTTTTAAAATGACTGGCACCTCAACATATCGCCGAATTTGGTGACCAAATATAAATCACTTTAAATAAAACCAGATTGGATAAATCTGACTAATTTCGCGAAATTCTAATTAATATTCAGTATTGAACAAAATTAGTATTTAATCTTCTATAATCGGGTTCCACTAATTTCAGCTTCATGTGTTTGAATAATATAAGCTGGCTTTTTGAAAATAAGTAATATGAAAGCTACCTCTTCCTCCCGGCACTGGCCGAAAGGACTTTTTTGAATTTTGTGCAATGACATTATTTTTCAGAATTCATGTTTGTCCAAATTACCACAACTAGTTTTGAATAATGTATCGATTTGTAATTGAGTCCTTCCTCCCTAGACAAATTATTACTCAGGGATCAATTAATCAAACCATTATTTATGAAAACACGTTTGCAGATATCTATCTATCTATTTATCTATATATAAATGAGTTAAACTCATGAAATATGGTTTTGTTTTCGTTTTATAATAATTTATTGTGATTAATTTATTTGTATGTCAGATTTATATCTGAATTGATTCGATATTGAGTTCAATCCTTAGAGAAAATATTATACATGATTAATGAATCAAAACAGAACATTATTACCCGAAGCAAGTTTAATTTAGAGAATTGAAATATAATTTGAAGAAAAAAGTATTATATAAAAAAATAAAAATAATAGAACCAAACGGATAAAAAGGACTAATTTACTTTGTATCATTATAATATGGGCGGTTTGTAGCATAGACAAATATACAAGATAGGAGAGTTACAGCAAAATCCGTAGTAACTACCTTAACAAGGGTCACTAGTCACAAGGTAGAACAACTAACAAGCTTCCGAAATTTACCTATAAATGCGAAATTTCTTTAAGTTCTATTCTATACCTTTAATATAAATTCTTTTATTCGATCGTATTCTTTTCAAGGAAGCCGATTCTCTCGAAATTAATAATTGGAATGTGTCGTTGGAATTTAAGAGGATTTTTATTATTACGAAATAACGTTTTTTTTTTATTTATTTTTTTTTTCAAAACTTCTTAATTCTTAAACATATCCGTCAGAATCTTATCTGCATATGAAATCGAAACATTCTTTTTTTGATTTTACTTCGGGTAACACAAACCTATGACGCTAATTTTTATCAACGAATATTATTTGCATGTTTTACTTTAATGCAATATTATAATCTTTGTAGCATTTAGTTAGGTTTTATGCATTTTTGGTGGGCATATACAGTGGTTTCCAAAAATTAAGGAAAAACAACAAAAGTAGCGATTACTCAAAATGTTACAAGTAGATTTTAGTAAAACTGAAACACAATGTACAACACATAGTAAGGTATAAAATAACATTAAAAGAAATTACCAGACGATTGTGGTGTTTCAGTAATTAATACAATTATAAAATTAACAATAAAATGTGTCAGTTTGGTATAGGAGAAGTACCTTTAATATGGAGTATGATTACTCATAGAAGCAATACAGCACATACTGCGATGTGTGACTGTCAATTATGCGATCGACAAGTTAGCTGGGAAGTGCGAGCCATTGCTCTTGTAAAGCAATTGTAAGCGTGGCAATGGTCTGAGGAGGGGGATTGAGAGCAGCAACACAACTTCCTAAACCATCCCAATCATGCTCGATGGGATTCAATTCCAGTGATCGCGCTGGCCATTCCATGCGCTGAATTTTTTGGTGCTGAAGATAATTCTCTACGATGTGAGCCCTGAGCGGTCTAGCGTTATCGTCCTGTAATAGGAAATCATTACCTATTGCACCGACATAAGGGTGCACATAAGCATCAAGAATGTCTTCTCTATAGGCGTGAGCATTCACAGTTCCACTTGGATAGACATGGAGGCATGTACGTCCGCCCAAAGAGATACCATCCCAAACACAGACACTGCATCCTCCATACGAATCTCTTTTACGAATGTTTGATAGATGTTAGCGTGTTCCCTGTTCTGTCCAAATCAAATAATGCCCATTATCGCTTTGGAGGCTAAACTGAAATTCATTTGTGAAGAGAAAACGCCTCCCTTGATCAGCCGTCCAGCGGACATGTTGACGTGCCCACCTTAAACGTTCCTCCGGTGATATGATGTGAACGGAACACAAATGTCTGGTCGCATCTCGTAAAGACCACCTTCATGAAGCTTTCTACGCATAGTAGACGTTGATACCAACCTTCCAGTGACTGCAAAAAGTGAGGCTCTAAGATGAGAGAGGGTTGCTGTTCTATTCATTCGTACACATAAACAAAAATATCGATCATCGGTGCTTGTCGTAGCTCTTGCCCGTGTTTGGATAAACCTTCTAGAGGCCGAACCAGTGGTTTGAAATTGTTTCCAAAGCCTATGAACAACAGAAGAACCCAGATTTAGCTATCTGGTAACCTCTGTCTGACTTCGGCCTACATCCAATCTTCCAAAAGCTCTATATCGCAGTTATGTGGACAAATGATACCTCAAGATCATACTGATGAATTGGCTATCTCAGTTTTCTTATCTCGTAATCACAGCGGCACCAGCAGCCGTACTCTCTAGCGTGCATTTTTATGCTCCGCACAGATGACACAATCCGATTTCAGCGCCACTAATGTGAATTTTGTAATTTTAACCTGCATCTTTTAGTTAACAACATATCCAAAATTCATACAGATAGGTTAATTTTTGAACGAGTTATCGCAAATTTGTGATTTTTCCTTAATTTTTGGAAACCAGTGTAGTTAAATAAAATAGTCTGAAATGAAAATAAATACCTAATTAAATATATATGTATTTCACACGGAAAAATTAAAGTGTAAAATGATACTTTTGCGTGAAACTATGTTAATATACATAATCATGGAAAATTTATGTCCATTACCTTAACCCAATTCAAATTTTGCGATAAAAATTAGCAAAGATTGTATTATACATATGTTTAGAAAAGAGAGAGTGGAATTAAAGATAACCGTAAATGCAGCTGATACATTAAAATAATTCTACTATATATAGGGTTACGTGGGGCAAATGGGCCATGATTTTACAATGTGACTCTGGAGATTCTGGCAATTCAGTTTCAAAGAGCTAATGTTCATTTGAATTTAAGTCTGAACTTTTGTAAATGTGTTCAGTTAAGTTCCCTCTATCAGACATAATTTTTCAAAATTACATTTTAATATCCAAAAATAATATATGTATTTTTTTTTATTTTTATTTCTTCATGCGTCCAGTTGCCACATAAGATTGTGGCAAATGGATCAGAAGGGTCTATGTTCCACAAATGTTTGATTTTTAGGTAGATTTCGTATGAAATACTACCTATTGCAATCTTCCCTATGTTGAAAGTTCCTGAAAAATTTTTCCAGATCTACTCCGATGATGACCCCTAGAACCCAAATCCACCCTCAGTAAAAAAATTATATATATATATATCAATTTCTTATGGTCACGACAACTTCCGGAATTCTGCACAAATCTCTTCCAAACTGATACACAAAAACAATAGTTAGAAAATCTCGGTCAAGTTCGTTCATGAGCAAAATCGAGCTAAGGGTAAGGAAATAGGAAAGGGTTTTGTTAAAACTGAAAGAACCCTATTACTTCTTAATTTTTATGCATATCAAATCAGTTTAAACTTATTATTACGTCTAGGAAAAGTGCCAAAAATTTATGTATCACAGATTTTTGATAAAATTAAAAATGGGCTAAAGATGCGCAAAAATAGGGTTTTATTGAGAAAAAATTCATAACTTCGTCGATTCTTAAAATATCAAATTCATTAAAACTTATTATAAATCTTCTTAATATTATCTACAACTTTTATATTGACAAGTTTTTGATAGGACCAACTCTTACTGCAAGAAAAATTAAAAACGACAACAAAATGAAGGGGATGATGAAAAAAAATTATAACTTTGTCACTTCACAAGATATCCAATCCGCTTACACTTATTATACTTCTTCTCAACATTATCTACAACTTTTATATTGGCAAGTTTTTGATAGAACCAATTCTTACAGCAAAAACAAATTAAGAATACATCGAGGTACAGCAAAATATAGTAAACAAAAATAGGGGTTGGCGAAAAAATTATCGTATTAAGGGTGTACTCAAATCTTAATTTCTGGCTAATTTTTAAATTCATTTTCGCTCTCAGACACATCCAATTAGGTTCTCTTATTCAGAAACTATATAATATGCTGTATTGATCGACATTTCGATAAAAGCAGAATATATTTCAAAAAATGTTGTCAAATGGGCATTTTGAACCGAATTTCCCGAAGCGGTAGTGCTGGAAACGAAAAAAGTGGTCGCACCGAGAAAATAATTGTAAATCAAGTTATAATTAATCGAACGAAAGTTAAAAATACAGGTCGCTTTGAAATCTTTTCAAAAAATCATGTCAGCAAGTTTATTTTTTTACTTTAAAAAAAAAATGAACATGAAAATGTGTCAGAAAATTTCGACTTGTTGAGCGTAGAAAAATATTTTTTTGAATGTCTTAATATGATAATTTGATAAAACGAGCTCTTAAAGAAAAATGAAATTAAAAATTCGCCAAAAGCAGCCAGATAAAATTGTTAAACTGGATTTATCTCTAATCTTGATTTAGTTTTTGTTGGTGAAATTAGTACTTAACTTCGAAATCTACCTCCGCCTGTTGGCCGAGCCGGCAGGTATTTTTTTAATATGGGGTATCAGCTCCTGTTTGAAAAAGTGTAAATAACATAACAAAGTTAAACCAGACAGATCATGTAAATTATATATGAAATAAACAGTGTTGTAAGGGAAACATTTGCTGTCAATGTGTCTAAAAAAAGGACTAACAGTGAAAATATTCGATTTATTTATACAAAAATCATAAAAATAAGTAAGTATGTAAGCACTTTAGAATAAGTAATAAGTATAAAAGTTACATGAGATTTTTAAGAAAAATAATAAAAAGGTAATTCCCTAAACAAACGGCTACGTAAGTACATAATTATCTCATTCTCTTTTTTAATTACCACAATGAGAGTTCAATATGTCCAAAAAAACCTTTAGAGAAAGTAAGCATATTTTTATATCGAACAGAACTAAAAACAAAAAATCTTCTTAAAACACCATAAAAATTTTTTAAATGCGCTAGGCCTTTCGAAAGATTTGAGTCTTTCAGGCGTAAAGAAGACGTCCTTCTACTATGAAAGCAGCAGGAAGACTGAAATGAGAGATAAGGGAAAGGAAACAAGCTGAAGAAACAGCCAATAGGAAATTAGAAATCAACAGCCAATAGGAAAGAAGAAGACATCAGCCAATCACAGAAGAGTATAATCAAAACAAAAGAACACAGAGTAGAAGGGGCAAAAATTGGGAGGGACAAAAAAAAATACATATAATTAAATATGGGAACACATGAAATTAAAAGAATAAAATATAAAAAAAAGACAAATATTAATAAATACAAAAATAAATTAAATGGTAGTACTGAAAAGGTTTTTCCAAGCTGCAGAGAGCATTGTGGAATCAGATTTATCATTAACAATAACATCACGATTAAGATAAATAGCTACATTTTCAAGAAAGTCCAATTCAGAGGTACTATTGGCATTATAGATAATTTTAGCATTTTGAAAATTAAAATTATGGCAGGAATCGAAAGAGTGCTTGGCAATAGAAGATTTAGAAAATTCTTGATTGATTACATAACGAGAGTGTTCTTTTAAGCGGATTTCGAGATTTCTTTTTGTTTGACCAATATAAGATAAATCACAACCATTACAAGGAACTTTATAAATTCCCCATTTACGAAGATCAGGAATAGGAAATTTAGTGGAGGGAAATTTGAATTTATTGACAGGTTTAAAGATAATATTAAAATTGAAACGTCGTAAAACTTTAGCTAACTTGAGACATAAAGGAGGATAAAAGGGGAGGACAACCAAATTATCAGTTTTGCTTTTGACTGATTTGGAAAGAGTAGCTTTATTAGATGGTCTATTGAATTTCTTTACATCATTATTGATAACAGAAGTATTAAAACCTCTTTTGGCAGCAACGGTTTTTATGTAATTAAGTTCTTCCTTAAAGGATGCAGAATCGGAACAAATTTTGAGGGCACGATTAACATACGTGTAAAAAGGACCGATTTTTTTGGTTGACAGGGTGATTTGAGACAGCGTGAGGTGAGTTAGAAACAGAAAAAGGTTTTATATAAACACAAGTTTTGAAAAAAAAAATCACATTTGGTAACTAAAACATCAAGGAATGGAAGTTTATTACAATTTTCTAATTCAAAAGTAAATTGAATATGTGGGTCGATAGAATTGACAGTATGAAGAATGGTTGAAATATCAAAAGGATTATCAACTAAAACAAAAGTATCGTCGACATAACGCATCCAACATTTAAAATTAACCAGATTTAATAATTTTTCCTCAAAATAATGCATATAAATATCACAAAGAATTGGAGATAAAGGATTACCCATACTTAAGCCGTCTGATTGTTTGAAAAATTTATTATCAAATTCAAAAGTAGTTTGAGTGATGCAAATTTTAGTTAAATTAACAAAATCTTGGACTTCAATGTCAGAGAAATGAAATTCACGTAATCTTTTTTCCAAGCAAGAAAGAGCACCTCCAATCGGAACATTCGTAAATAAATATTTGACATCAAGGAAAAGCATAGAACAATGAGATGGGTTAATTTTTTTTAATTTACTAACAAAATCATAAGAATTTTTTATCGTATGAGAATTAGAAATGCATAAAAGAGAAAAAATGGATGTTAAAAATTTGGCAAGAGGATAAGTAACAGTACCAATATTAGAGACGATAGGTCTTAAGGGGACATTGGTTTTATGAACTTTAGGCAAAGCATAAAAACGGACTTAAATGGCTGAAGAACGAATAACACTATGTTTGGTGTTGTGATTTAAAATAACAGAATTCTTAAGAGCTTCTATGAGAGTGGAAAGATGTGAATTAGTAAGATTTTTTTTAACTTCAACATAAGGACCATCAGATAAGAGAGCATAGACTTTATCAGAATAATCTTTTTTATCCATAAGAACAAATTGACCACCTTTATCAGCTTTAGTTATAATAAGATTATCATTGAACTTAAGCTCATTCAGAGCGATATTTTGAGAACGTGAAAGATTACGTTTATATTTTGAATGATTAGAAGAAGACACCAAAAAATCGGTGTTTTTTACACTTATGTTAATCGTGCTTTCAAATTTGTTCAGATTCTGCATCCCTTAAGAAAGAACTTAATTACTTAAAAACCGTTGCTGTCAAAAGAGGTTTTAATCCTTCTGTTATCAAGAATGCTGTGAAGAAATTCAATAGACCATCTAATAAATCTACTCTTTCCAAATCTGACAAAAGCAAACATGATAATTTGGTTATCCTCCCCTTTTATGCTCCTTTATGTTTCAAGTTAGCTAAAGTTTTTAGCCGTTTCAATTTTAACATTATCTTTAAACATGTCAATAAATTCAAATCCCCTCCACTAAATATCCTGTTCCTGATCTTCGTAAGTGGAGAATTTATAAAGTTCCTTGTAATGGTTCTGATTTATCTTATATTGGTCAAACTAAAAGAAATCTCGAAATCCGCTTAAAAGAACGCTCTCGTTATGTAATCAATCAAGAATTTTCTAAGTCTTTTATTGCAAGCACTCTTGGGATTCCGGCCATAATTTTAATTTTCAAAATGCTAAATTTATCTCTAATGCCAATAGTATCTCTGAATTGGACTTTCTTGAAAATCTAGCTATTTATCTTAATCGTGATGTTATTGTTAATGATAAATCTGATTCCCCAATGCTCTCTGCAGCTTGGAAAAATTTTTCAGTACTACCATTTAATTTATTTTTGTATTTATTAATATTTGACTGTTTTTTATATTTTATTCTTTTAATTTCATGTGTTCCCATATTTAATTATATGTATTTTTTTGTCCCTCCCAATTTTTGCCCCTCCTACTCTGTGTTCTTTTGTTTTGATTATACTTTTCTGTGATTGGCTGTTGTCTTCTACTTTCCTATTGGCTGTTGATTTCTAATTTCCTATTGGCTGTTTCTTCAGCTAGTTTTCATTCCCTTATCTCTCATTTCAGTCTTTCTGCTGCTTTCATAGTAGAAGGACGCCTTCTTTGCGCCTGACGAAGAAAGACTCAGATCTTTCGAAAGGCCTAGCGCATTTAAAAATTTTTGATGGTGTTTTAAGAAGATTTTTTGTTCTTATTCATTCACACCAGTTTAAACTTATTTTCTTTGAACAGAACAATTTTTTATTCGTTTTGATAATTTTCTAATAATGTCACTTTGCTTTATATACGCCTCTTCATCTAAATCGTAAAATTTAGAGCTATTGCTATCACACTTAATAAATTTGGCTTTATATCCCCGAAATGCTTTTTTAAAGTTTTATTTTGTAATTTTAATAAGGCGTTGTGTAATTTTCTTTATTGCAAGAAAAAAAACAAAAAAAAAAACAACGGAGAAATTAATTTCCCGTTGTACGAGAAACTAATATATATATATATATATGTGTGTGTGTGTGTATATATATATATATATATATATATATATATATATATATATATAACTGTTCAGCTAACTGGATCGTCCAGTTGCCTCATTCTTGGAAATAATATTGCATAATTGGAACACCGGCATTACGTTTGAAAATGAAGTAAATATGTATAGATACCTAATAATGTTAACGTATTTATATGTCTAATCTTTAAAAAAAGATTGTTTGAAAAAAGTACTTAGAGTATTTTAATAAAAAGCTGAGGAAGTTCAACCAAATCGACGTCATTTAAAAAAAAAAGAAACCTACATTTTCGGCAACCTATCGCAGCAAAAGCAGAATAATGAATGGGTTGACACAGGTTGTTTTAAGAAGTAGAGATGGAAGTGCAGAGTTGACAAAAGCTAAAACTTAAAAGATCTCAACGTTTTTTTTTTATTAAATAACCCATGGTCCTGTTACCTCTTGGGTCTAGTTACGACATCTTACCCTATATATTGGAACTCAACATGAATATACCTATTTTTTTTTTAAAAGTCTTATTTAATGGTTCGTATTAATATTTTTGGGGAAAAGAACATTTTGAGCTTGTTTTTATTTTTACTAATATTGCAAACGCATTCTTTACACAACCACAAAAAAAGAATAAAAGAAAAACGTTTTGTTGAAAACGTAAGCTTTATACTAAAGAAAGAAAATATGAATGCTTATAGTTCAATAGCAGATATATTCAGTGGACCAGAAGTTCCCCCCCCCCCTTGCCACTATAGGCGCTGTGATCTTCATCACGTTACCATTATACTCTATGAAAGTGTCCAATCTTGTATGTTGATCTATGGTTTGAAGTGACATGACAACGCGCTCGATGTTCTTTATTAGATGACGCCTTTAATATCCTAAATCTTAAGTTGTAAGTATATTCTTGAGGAATGCACTTTCTAGTAATAACAAACAAATTATATACATCAAATTTATAAAGAAAAGTAATTCAATTAAGAAAGAAAATGAAAGAAATACATAATTACAAAGGCGGCATGTTCAGTAAGCGAGTGGTATGTTATCCAAAAAACAACTGAACAGAGCAGGAAACGTAGTCAATATCAATTTTAACCGTTAGTTAAATATTGAAGGGTATTTGAGAAGAGATTAAATGAGACACAGGTGTTAATCACTTATTGTTTTGGATTTTCAATCAATAAGCCGTGTCCGTGTTTATAAAAATTAGTGTTCTTTCTTTCTTTCTTTTTTCTTTTTTTTCTCTTTTTCCTTAATGTAAAAATTTTCTTTGAAGAAATCGGTATTAAAATCACTTATATATGCCTGTAAAACACATGAAGATATTTTTAGTACTATTATTAAAGAGATTTTGCTTCATATTTAATCTTTGTCTTAATAACCACATCTGAATAATTTATCGACTTGTTATTGAATCCCCTCTTTCCAAAGAAAAAAATACCCTGGGAACCATAAATCAGAACATTATTTATCAAAACCATTTGTCAGTTAAATATATAGGAAAAAAAATTATACCAGAAAAAGTATATCGCTCAAGAAATGTTTTTTTTTCTTTTTTTTTCTTTTTAATCAATTTTTATGATTAATTGGTTTGTGTATCAGATTTATATCGGAATAATGCATTGCTTGGATAGTGAGTCCTCGTTCCCCAGAGAAAATATTATCTATAAAATAATAAATCTGAACAGAATATTATTCCTCGAAGGAAGTTTACCAGCAGAATAGATAGAAGATAGATTACCAGATAGAAGATAAGAATGAACAGTTATTCAGGAAACATGATAACACTCAGGATATGTTAATATTTCATCAATAATTATCAATGTTATATTAATAAATTATTTGTGTATTATATTTCTTTACTAGGATTCTATCTCAGAAATAACTGCTACCGTTATCAATGAAAAACTGCTACTCCTTACAGAAAAATAGGTACGCATCCCTAAGATTGTGTAGTGGCATCCAGGAGCATACAGAAAAGTGCCGCAACACGGTTGTGGCATGGACTCTATGAATGACTGAAGGTATCCGGGGGATTATGTCCACCACGAATTCCACACAGCAGTCTATAAATCCATAAGAGTGTGAGGTGATGGCGATCTCGTCTGATCGTCACTTTGAAAGGCATCCCTGATATATTCAATAATGTTCCTGTCAAAGGATTTATGCGGCCAATGGAAGTTTCCAAACTCAGAATAGTTCTCCTGGAACCACTCGGTAGCAACTCTCGACGTCTGGGGTATCCCATTGTCCAGCTCAAATTATCCAAGTCTGTCGGATTGCACAATTGACGTGAAAACGTGTAGGTGATCAGAAAGGATGCTTACGTACTTGCCACTCAGCAGAGTTGCCTCTAGACGTACCAGAACTTCGATATCAAGCCACCTGTACACGCCCTATACCACCACAGATGTACCACTTACTTATGCACTCTGCTGTTGACGTTTGAATGGATTCATGAGGTTTTCTCCATACCCGTAAACACCCATACAAACGATACAATTGGAATAGAAACTCATTAGACCAGTCGACGTATTTCCAGTCGCCAACAGTCCAATGGAGGTGGGATGCCCCGGCAAGCATAAAGCTATATGCCGTGTAGTCAACAACTGTACACGACTGGCCTTGTAGCTCCGAAAGCTCAAATCAATGGTAGTCCGTTGAACATTTTGCACGCTGACATTTGATGATGCCCCAGCACTGAAATCCGCTGCAATCTAAAGACGTTTTACACGTCATGCCGTTTAAGAATTTCAGTCAGTCGAAGGTCCTGTTCTTTCAAGGTGTTTTTCCGAACAAACCGCTGTCGGTTATTTCATGTTTTATCGGATTCCTGATATTAACGGTGCACTCGTGAAATACTCTTACGCGAAAATCCAATTTGCGTAGATACCTCGCAGATGATATGTCCCATCTCTTGTACGTTGACAACAACGCCGCGCTCAAATTCAATTAAATCGTGATAACCCTCTATTCTAGCAGCAAGAACGGATATAATAGTTTTGCCAGATCTCTTATATTAGCTCATCTGATCGCATCGCCTTACGCTGAATGGTTTTGCACTTCCAATATTTCCATATGTACCAGTTTTTCTGCCTCTTCAGTGTACATTGTATTAATATAACATGGACGTTTCATAGTACAGTGTCATCGAAAAATAATGCCTAGATTTTAAATAACTGCCAGAAAAAAAATTATGAAAGTTAATTTATTGGTTTTAGTCTTATAATGTGCGTCAAAAAATTTTTTTTTCATACCTTAGTATGTTTCAATGTGAGCACAGTTCAGTGTGCACTAGGAACAAATGTGTGCGGTGTGAGCACCAATAGCAGTTTGACCTGGATAAGTTCTCCGAAAAAGCCGCTGTACACCGACTATTGACTTTGACTCCACATACCAAATCACGCACTGTGCTTCTTGTTGCACGGTCAATACAGTACTGTGCTTTTTGTTGCGCGGTCAACATCGTACTGAGCAGCTGCAGTCTGGCGCGTCGGCTGACCTTGCCGACTGCGCAACTAAACCGCGCATAACTCAGACACACAAACAAATTCTGGTGAAGTAAAACCAAATTTGCGTTCACCAGTTATCGTGTAGTGACGAATTACTCATTTAACATAAAAGGTTTCGATGTTATGATTTTTTTAAATCTAGGCATTATTTTTCGATTACCCTGTATTATAAAACCGCATCGCTTTACCCCTTCGGGACAAGCGTCTTTCACCGAATTTTTAATCTTTAATCCGCGGTTTTTTAAAACGGAAATTTTTGCCTAATTGAATTGGGAAAATACTCGAAATAAATAAGGCAAAATTTACAATAAAAATTTAGTGGTGAGAATAATCCCCGATTCTGAGCACCTTTCGCGGAACGAACACCGGTCGCTCTTCGCCAAGAGGTTAAGCTGATTGGTTGCATACTTGCTTTATTTTCATAATTAATGTTTTCTGGCTCTATGATGAAGTTCGAGGAAGGAGGTGATCATAATGTCGTGCATTGCTATTTAGTCAGTTGTTCCCGCAACACCAAAGAAATCCGTAATTCTGTATTAAAACTGAACTGATACTCATTGGTCAATGATAAACTATTGGACTGAAATTCTTTGCATAAAAAAACTTTAATTAAGATGATATGGTGTTATACAGAGAGTGAACCGTTGCTACAACAAGGGGTGGGATGACCCCTTAATTTTAGCACCTTTTACAGGAAAAGTCTAGAGCAAAAAGTGACCACAAAAACAGAGGAAAACTTATAAGCGAATCTGATATCATCGGAATGGCGAGTTCATAAAAAGGCCAAATAAAACAAAGGAATAAAATCCGTTATGTGAAAACTCAATGCGAAAATTTAAACATAGATACATCGAAGTGGGGGACGCAATCTCGCCAACTTTATTTGTACATTAATAATTATAAACCCTATCATTTCTGACTCCTAACAGACGCAATAATCAAACAATGTTTATTTTATCCACAAAAATGGATCTGTTATTGCACTTATGAAAGTAATTTAGTGTTAGAAATAGCATACCGCGCATAATCATAAAAAAACATAAATCAATCATCTACTTAAATTCTGCACAGAAGCTCTGCGAATAAACAAAAGAAAGGAAGTATATGTGAAAAAGATTTTTAAATGCATAACGACTTTATCTTATTTCTTATATTTTATTGATTTATTCCTGTGGTTAAATCTGACAGATAAATTAGCCAGCGCAATAAATTTATTGAAAGAAAGGAAAATTAACTTACATTTGAAACGCCCTTTTCTTTAAAAGATAAAATATTAAATTTGGAAAAGGAAGGAAAAATGAAAATATTTAAACATTAATATATAACTACGTTATATATTATCACCCCGACGAAGGAAGAAAAATTTTGAGCCTCTGCTATGACTTGATATGCAAAAAAAAAAAAAAAAAAAAAAAAAAAAAAAAAAAAATACTACACAATACACAAAACATTACAATATGCAAAGAAATATATATATAATAAACAACACAACACCTTAAGGTTTTTTTAACACAAAAATTAGCTCTATACAAATTTTTTTCATAATTGATCAGTTTTAAGAATGTTACTCCATCCATTCATTTTCTTAATAATAGTATGAATGTACAGTATGTTTTTTTTTTTTTTTTTTTTTTTTTTTTTTTTTTTTTTTTTTTTTTACCTAGGAATTTTTAGTGTCTCTTTTCTTAAGAAATAGTCGACTAACTTCTTTTTATCATAAAGTCTCTTGCTTTATGGATATCTCATTATTGGCATTGCCAATGAACTTGACATTGTTATTGACATTAATGTCACATGTGAATGATTTAACAACTTAATCAAGCTTTATATTGTATAAAATACATTTTGGGCACAACTTCAAAAATTACTATATGAATAGATATAGGCCTATATACATGAAATTATTACAATATGAAACTATCTACAAAACATGAGAAAATTATAAAAATATTTGATTCCTGCAATTCATACAGGAGAGGTAAAAAATAATGCAAATATGGCATTGAAGAAGAAAAAAAAATTATCTTCCCTTAAACTCTTACCCATAAGATCCCAAGTAAAAATGAGCTTTAAATTTAAATTTATATTGCAGTACGCTCATATTTTAGCAACAACCAATTCTCAAAAATGTTAAGGGCCTACTGAGTGCATTACTACTAAAACAAGAAATGTAATGTGTTACAAAATTAAAATTAAGTGAATTTAAGCAAACAAGAATATAGTATCACCTCATGTATGTGTAACTAACGCTGCCTAAATATAACTGAAAATGATAAATTACCCACCATAATCATTTATTTTGAACAAAAGAGGTGTATAATAATGTGTAGAAGCAAATGTAATGATGCTTAACATAAACATGTGTCAGGCTGAAAAGTGTATCTATCAAATTGAATATTCCTGAAAATGTAATGAAAATTTTATGTGTAAACAAGAAAATTTGTAACAATCAGAAAACATATAATAATCGACAACACTAGTGCAAGTGAGAAAGAAGCAACCTGTGTTGTATTGAATCATTCATAACATAACTAATAAAAAGTTAAAAGAAACGACCAATTTATTATAAACAAATATCATAAAATGTTGGAAAGATGTACTGGGATCCACTAATCAAACAATTGCACATGTAATTGTATATGTATGTGAATAACTTCATCTGCCTAGCATGCTGCAAAAATATACCTTTGTAAGAAAAACCACAGTAAAACGTTGTAGAAACCTTTGTAAAAAAATCTTTGTAAGTGCTGCACGCCAAGCGAAGTTGTTGTGATGGAGAGTCATTTTCAAACACCCACAAGTACACCGAAAGAGAAAAACCTTTTTAAGAAACCTCCACATTGTAATACTGGCATACCCATGAACATTCGCAAAAACACTGCGCGTAAAAAGGAATTGCAATTGATAATCAGATAGACCTACAAAGATACAGAATAGCTTCACCAAGTTATGACCAAAAAGATGTAATAAAAATATTTAATCATGGTGACCCGCAATGCAAAGTAACGATGAAAATGTACCTAAAATAACACCAAAGGTAACTTAAATATACCTGTATGCCAATTTTTTTTATATACATGAGAAAGCAAAACAAGGAAAGTAGAGTGTGAAAATGTAAAGGAAAAACATTTCAGATCCACCGCAGAAGTCTTACTGGCAATTAAGGCTTAACCACCAGAAGAAAACTAACCTTAAATCAAAAATGTGAAATTTGGAATCATTCATCTATTCCTGTCGACACGAAGCAGCTGAATGAAAGAGAATCCGAGAGACGAATATTGCACGAAGAAAATAGACCATGAAATAATAACCTTTAATCTCCAAATAACAATGTATATACCACAAGAAAGCAAATATATATTCGAGTAAGAAATGTACATGTGAAAAGTATCTTCACTAATCCTTTATGTTTATGAATGAACATATGCGAACAATGTGAACATTATGTTTCGCATGAAGGTAAACAAAATGTGTAAATGAATGAAATAATAAAAGAAGTTAACCTTGCACTAGCTTGCCTGAAGAAAGGATGTATATATAAGTTATGTTGCACAATGAAAAAAAGGATGTATATATAAGTTATGTTGCACAATGAAAAAGAGCTTGTTTTTGCTTAAAATAAAATCTAAATGTAATTACAAGAAGACGAAACAGCAGGGTGATTTATATCGAAAGACATCTTGTGAGTACGCTTATGTATGATGCAGTTAATGCATCTAGAAATATTTTCACAATTAACTGAGGCGTGTGATTCACCACAATTAGCGCTTGCCAAGTCATTTACACAAACATTTTCCAGGTGGCCCAGATTTTGGAAATGGAAGCAACGTTTTATATTAAAAAATGGCCTAACAGTGTAATCAAGAGAATTAATATTTAATTTACCATGTTGAATTAAGGAATCAGCAATCGATGATGTAATCCAAATAATCCAATTATATTTTAAGCCCTGTCTTAATTTATGTTTTCTTCCAAAGAGAATGGAAGGAATGGTGTTGCCAACTATTTCATTTATAGAAATCATAATATCTGGCACACCTATATTATCATCAATACCCAATAGAATAATTTTTGTGCAGTTAGTAAAATCCCTATCTGGAGTTTTGTTCTCACAAAATTTTAAAATGTAATCAGGTACTGAAACAAAATTAAGATTTTTATTTTTAGAGAAGTTAGAACTATCTGTACGAGAACCTGGGTGTATTTGCGTTTCAGCATTATCTAAAATTTTGGATGACAAGTCTTTAATATTAGAATTAAATTTCTTATCTTTAACTTTAATTGCATTAAGTGATTCATCTAATTTAGGCTCATCAATGAGACATTGAATAGCTATGTCATTATGCGTAGACTGTTTGGACGAGGTAAGTGTCCTTATCTTTTTCGAATAAAAGGATATTTACTCTTTGTAACTCGTCATTGCCTTTTTGCAAAACATTCCACTCGGATTCAACACCAGTCATCAAATCATTTAAAATATTAAATTTAAATTCAATTTCCTTTTGATAAGAATTAAACTTTTGTACGAGCTCAGGATTAGCTTCATTTAACATAGTGTCAATTAATGACTGAACATCTGAAACAATGGTTTTAGAATATCTGTTAATAGTATCGCTTAAATTACACAAACTTGAAATCTTAAAAGAATTAGAATCCAAGTCAATAGCTTCTGAATGAATGTTAGGTTTAGAAACACATACCTGTTGTGTATCAGATTGTAACTGAAAATTAAATACCACAGAGGGGTCTGATGTCAATTTCCGTGGCTTCCTTTTAGCCGTCATAAACAAATTATACCTTCATTTTATAAAAAATAAAATATCGGAGTACGCTATCTGAAAATTCCAAAAATGAACCCATCTAAAATGCAAGATTATAACTAGCAGCCATATGTGAGAAACAAAAACACAAAATAAATGTTAAATTTTTAAATATTAACTATCTATTGAATATTAATGATGTGAATTATCACATTGCTACAAAGCGTAAACCAACTTAGTGAAAAATGTCCAAGACGGGAATCGAACCCGGGTCCTTGGAATAGATCTCCAGTGCTCTACCACTAAACCACAAGGACGATGTCCAGCTTGGCATTTCTCACTTATATAAGTCGGTAAGGCTGCTACTGCAGCACAAGATGGAGAAGTCTTCATGAGCACACATTCTAGCGGCGTAACATGAGACGCAAATAAACCCAGCATCGGTGAATATACAATTTTAATTAATTTTTCAACTACATTTCAGCAGTGAAATTACGCTTGAAATTATTGAATATTAATGATGTGAATTATGACATTGCTACAAAGCGTAAACCAACTTAGTGAAAAATGTCCAAGCCGGAAATCGAACCCGGGTCCCTGGAATAGATCTCCAGTGCTCTACCACTAAACCACAAGGACGATGTCCAGCTCGGCATTTCTCACTTATATAAGTCGGTAAGGCTGCTACTGCAGCACAAGATGGAGAAGTCTTCATGAGCACACATTCTAGCGGCGTAACATGAGACGCAAATAAACCCAGCATCGGTGAATATACAATTTTAATTAATTTTTCAACTACATTTCAGCAGTGAAATTACGCTTGAAATTATTGAATATTAATGATGTGAATTATCACATTGCTACAAAGCCTAAACCAACTTAGTGAAAAATGTCCAAGCCGGGAATCGAACACGGTGCTCATGAAGACTTCTCCATCTTGTGCTGAAGTAGCAGCTTTACCGACTTATATAAGTAAGAAATGCCAAGCTGGACATCGTCCTTGTGGTTTAGTGGTAGAGCACTGGAGATCTATTCCAGGGACCCGGGTTCGATTCCCGGCTTGGACATTTTTCACTAAGTTGGTTTACGCTTTGTAGCAATGTGATAATTCACATCATTAATATTCAATAATTTCAAGCGTAATTTCACTGCTGAAATGTAGTTGAAAAATTAATTAAAATTAACTATCTAGCCATAAATTAATGAGCACTATACTTTATAAGTTAAAAACTGAGACGGCATGAAAACAAAACGTTCACCAATAGTCATTTAACTATTGAAAATATGCATTCTCTGTAACGAAATAAATTTTTGTAAGTGCCTAGAACGCAATAAAATTGTATACATAAAAAGTTAAATTAAATTAAAAGAGCATAAATTAGTCAATCCAGTTGACCCCTTTTTTATACTAAATTGCAACTCAAATGAAAAAAGTTTCACCGCGTTCAATCTATTAACAAAAATACACTATATTTTGCATTTATGTTAAACGTTACTAACAATGAAAACAAAATGCACTTTAAAAAAAATCATCAATAAATAAGTAAGCATCAGTAATTCAAATATTTAAATACTTAATTACAAACTGACAGCAAGCATAAAATTTTTAATAAGCATAACTTTAAATTATCTATCAGTTAAAGAGAAACATTTATCATAAAAGAAAGTAATTTATTAAACAGCTGTCAATCTGCAATTCAAAAATTTCTTTAAAGAAAAATCAATATACATAAATAAAACATTTGAACCGATAATTCAGATGACTTACCTACAAATAAAATACGCTCATCAAAAATTTTAAACTAAATACACACAAAGCCAACTATGCTTAATTTAAAAATAAAAGTAACATAAAAGATGAGGTTTTAATTATGTTAACTGAATCATCAGTAATTATGTAATGATTTTTTGAGTTGGGAAAACTCATTTTGAACCAGATGTTTGTGTGCCATATTATGCTAAAAAATTATATGAATCTGGTACCGCAACTGCACTACGGTATGATTCTATGTATTTTTATGAAGATAGATGCACATTTTCTTGAACAAACTTTGTAATAGCACTATTATATTTTTCTTATCGCACATTTGTACTTTATTTCACTTTTACGAGTGCTGCTATAGGAAATAATCTTTAAACCTAAGACAGTACGGAGCACTACACATCACAACACAATGTCAACATTTCGCACCACACACATAATCTTGCACATCTATGAGATCTATACAAATCCTCTAAGTTTCACCATCGACATAAATCCACACGCAGAGCGGCGAGAATATCCGACAATTCAATGAGTAGCGAGCCTTGAACTCTCGACAGATGACAAGTCTGAGGATACACAGCGGCGGCAAGAAATGTACCTTCTACGCAGTCAACCTGGGGAGGCAGTGGCGAGCAACAGATTTACTTGCAAGGTGAAAGGTCATAGGAGTGGAAAGCAAAGGCGGTTAAAGACTCCCCTGTCTAAGACGGAATCAGTAAGAAGCGGCAACCTCCGCTGAAAAATCACTCGTTGGATCGGAAAAAGCACATTCGATGACAGCAAGGAGTGACCGGTACATGATCTGTGACAAAGTCCAAAATATGAAAGTCCGTACGTTTGGCGATCAACATCAGGCTGCTGGTGAAGACACGTTTTTATGCATACTATCATCCGACAAAAAGCGTCACTGTTTTTACGATCGGGGGCCATCCCACAAAAACCATCTCTGTATCAGTGCCAATTAAATGTTCAAAGGCACCATATTTATATGATGAAGTTCGAGGAAGGAGGTGATCATAATGTCATACATTGCTATTTAATCAGTTGTTCCCGCAACACCGAAGAAATCCGTAATCCTGTAATAAAACTGAACTGATACTCATTAGTCAATGATAAACTATTGGACTGAAATTCTTTGCATAAAAAAACTTTAATTAAGATGATATGGTGTTATACAGAGAGTGAACCGTTGCTACAGCAAGGGGTGGGATGGCCCCTTAATTTTAGCACATTTAACAGTAAAAGTCTACAGGAAAAGTCTCCAGCAAAAAGTGACCACAAAAACAGAGGAAACTTATAAGCGAATCTAATATCATCGCCATGGCCAGTTCATAAAAAGGCGAAATAAAATTAAGCAATAAAAACCGTTATGTGAAAACGCAATGCGAAAATTTAAACATAGAGACATCGAAGTGGGGGCGCAATCTCGCCAACTTCATCTGTACATTAATAATTATAAACCCTATCATTTCTGACTCCAAACAGACGCAATAATCAAACAATGTTTATTTTATCCACATAAATATATCTGTTATTGCACTTATGAAAGTAATTTAGTGTTAGGAATAGCATACCGCGTATAATCATAAAAAAACATAAATCAATCATCTACTTAAATTCTGGACAGAAGCTCTGCGAATAAACAAAAGAAAGGAAGTATATGTGAAAAGGATTTTTAGATGCATAACACCTTTAACTTATTTCTTATATTTTATTGATTTATTCCTGTGGTTAAATCTGACAGATAAATTAGCCAGCGCAATAAATTTATTGAAAGAAAGGAAAATTAACTTGCATTTGAAACGGCTTTTTCTGTAAAAGATAAAATATTAAATTTGGAAAAGGAATGAAAAATGAAAATATTTAAACATTAATATATAACTACGTTATAGGCTCTTTAGTGTACATTGAATTAATATAACATGGACGTTTTGTAGTATCATAAAACCGCATCGCCTTAGCTGATTAGTTGCATACTTCCTTTATTTCCATATGTACCAGTTTTTTTGGTTCTTCAGTGTACGTTGAATTAATATAACATGGACGGTTTGTAGTATCATAAACTCTCTGCAGTGATCTCCATAGCACAATGTCCTAAATATCAGCTATTAATGATATTCTTTAAAGAATTTCTAGTAGCAGTATAAATATAACTAATATGTCTAGAAATAGTAATAAAAATCAAAGTTATATTAAAAAATTAATTTAGAAAGATAATGAAATAAGTTACACAATTGCACAAGCGACGTGTTACGTAAGCCAGTGGTATATATTCCATAAAAATAATGACAGAACGCTGGAAAGAGAGCGGATTTCAACTTTAAAGATTGGTTAAATATAGAAGGGCATTTGTGAAAGGGTAAATGAGTCGCAGGTGTTAATCGAATAATTGTTATGGAATTTAAAGCTGCTTTTCTCTCATTAAACTGCCCATGTTTTAAGGATCAATTCCTTTACTTCAGGTGCATTCTTTATTACATAAATACGTAGCACTTATAGTTGTCGCCGGGTTCATCCATCCGTCTGTGACTGTTCGTCTTTCCGTATATAATAGTGCAAAACCCACCCAACCGAACTGTATAAAATTTAATATATAGAACCCTCGCAGAAGTCTGACGAGTCATTTCAAAGATTTTATGAAAATCAAATCAAAACATAAAAAATATATTAATAAAAGCATTTGTTTTTTTTTGTTAAGTGGGTGCGGGACACATTTTAAAATATTTTTTATTTTTTGAGTTAAAATTCTGAATTCTTTTGTGATGATTAACCTTATCATATGTAAACAAAATCACATAAAACTTCTCAGAATTTTTGTAAAAAAAAATTAAATTTAAAATTTATTAAAAAATTGGGGTAATTTAAAATCGTTATAACTTGAAACATTATTTACAGAATTTCAATTTTTTTCCCTTTAAATAAACAGAAATATATAGTTTAAGTTTATGTAATAAGTTATGTATAATAAGTTTTAATTTCGATTCAGAATTTTAAAAAATATTAATTTATAAAAAATATTTAACGAAAAAATTTCAAAAAAGGAGTGCAACATACAAAAAAAATCATATTTTCAAAAGTAAATATATATATTTTTTAATATGCTGAATCAAAATTACAGTAAAATAATTGAAAAAGATATATTCCAAGTTTGAACCCTGTATCTTTAACGGTTCTCAAGTTATAAGAATTTAAATATGAGAAATGGTGAAAAAATCTATCATGAAGAAAAACGCATTTTTATAAGTTTTTTACATGGCAGCCATTTTTTGAAAGCTACATTTTGAAAACAAACCAAAACGACAAAATTAATATTTTTTGTTCTAATTCCGATAGAAACATGATTTAAGTGTCATTTTAAGCTGGAAAAAACAGAGAAATTTTTTATGAAATACAATGTTTTTTGCAAAATTTGAAGATTTTTATTTCCCGGACCTCCTTAAATCCTATAAATAATTCATTCAATGATATCCCATGATAGCTCATGATTCTAAGTAGCCATGCGAGTCTAACGAAAAAGACACGCTATCGCGGTGTATCCCATGTGTCTTTTTTTACAGACCGCTAGAGTGACGTGATGCTCTTTCTGCACAGCTTCATTGGTGCATTCGAGTATCACGTGACTCCAGTGGTCTGTAGAAAAAGACACGTGGAATGCACTGCGATAACCTGTTTTTCTCGTTAGCCTCGGTTGCCATGTTGATGATGTCTTATTTAAGATGCAGTACTATTATTTCCGTATTACTGAAATTTAATCTATTCAATCGGAATAAATTTTCTTGTCATTCATAGCATTTTTACATAGCTATGCAACACCTCAGTAAATAAATAAATAGAATGCTAAATTCATCTTTAAAAATTTAATCTTAAAATTACGCTATGTGCAAAATACTTAAAACTCTTAATCACAAAATACTTCACTTTTACTCCTTTCAACATCAACTACGTGAAATTTGAAAATAACACTGTAATAACAGTATTTTTTGTATCCCCTGACGAAGGATATGTATATAGTTGAAAGAACTAAGAAGTATTAATTTAACATCGTTTTAAATATTTTGTCATCTTTTAAGTATTTTGCATATAATGTAATTTTAAATGCTACACAAATTGCACCCTGATCTGAATATATATATATATAACTAATTATAGTACGAACGCACCTCATTTGCCACGTTTCGCGTACAATTTTGGACTTGTATTTTCCATAACCTATTTTCTTTTTAAAGAAATCGCTATAAGAGTCATTTGAGAATAGCACACATAAATCTTTTTTGGATTTTTCCCAATGAGAATTTTTTTTCGTAATTCATCTTTGTCCTAATAACCACATCTGAATAATGGATCGATCTGATAGTGAGTCCCCACTTTCCAAAGAAAATATTACTCTAGGAACTACGAATCACACCATTATTTATCAAAACGCGCTTGTCAGATAAATATTTATATATATGAAATGATTATATGAGATTAGTGAATAATGTTCATGAAATGTTTTTTCCCCCTTTTATATTCATGATTTATGATTAATTTATTTGGGTATTTGATTTACATCTGAATAATTTATTGATTCAATATCGAGTCCTCGCCCCCGAGAGAAAATATTCTACATGAAATAATGAATCAGAATAGAATATTATTCCTCGAAGCAAGTTTACCAGATAGATATCTAACCCATTCAGCGTTTCACTAGATTATAAAAATGTACCTTAAAAAGACCTTGAATAGGAAAAAAGAACTTGTTCGAAAAAGTTGAAGGGGTTATGTGATTTTGTAGTTGAAAAGTGCCAAGGGATTTAGTTCTTTCCCCTTCTTTCTGACACTGAATGATTGAAACGGCTGTCCACTGTCTTTTATGAGGCGTGAATGGGCGTTTAAAACTAGTTGACTAATAGCTTTCGAAAACGATTGTCTAGTTAATCCCAGACAACATCTGAAAGTATGTAACGAAATAGCAGTTTTCAGGAATACAGGTGTGTGTTCCGTGTTGCTTAGAATAATGTTTGCAAACTGTTAATGTAGTATAAGTTAATGTAGTATATGTATCTTTATATGCTATTAAATTTTATCTAAATTTGAAAAGAATTTATATCTTCGTAATAACAAGCATATTTCATTTCCTCTAAATGCGTTTTTTTTCTAAACGGTTTCTGTTACATAAACTTGTAAATTTTATTAATTTGTAATGATTTAATTACAAAATTAAACTGGAAGTAATCGATTTTTTAAATAAATTTACATTTTATAAAACGCACGCATAGCGATAGATCTCACTATACAACGAATCTCAATTAAACGTTTAGTACACTTTAGTTACATTTTTAGATAGGGTTATTCATCGTATCTCAATTTCAATTAATGCTAATATTATTTATTTTTTCTTTTATAAATAATAATAATAATAATAATAATAATAATTTCTCATTATGCAAATTAGTGTAACATCTGCTTTCTTTGATTTTCTGTGATATAAATCTGAGATAGCTGATATATTGTACATTATCCTGATGAATATACCAGTTGAAAATACATTAAAATATTCTAACCCTCCCCCCCCCCCCACCAAAAAAAAAGTGATTTGTTATAAAGTATTTCAAATGCGCATTCAAAATAAATGGAAAAAATCTTCTTCTAAATGATAATTCTTCTAACTTATTTTTTTTTGTGAGCAATAAAAGAATTAAAACAAATTTTAATAAGATTTTCAAAATGTGCAAATTCCTGTTTAAAAAAAAGAAGAAAAAAAATACAAACTGACAACCTTTTTTCCAGCCATACATAAAAAAAAAAAAAAAAAAAAAAAAAAAAAAAAAAAAAAAAAAAAAAAAAAGGCGGATTTTGGGATCTTATAATTTAGCTTCCAGATAACAAATTTGAATTTTTATTAATTCCTATTATTTTACTGATAAATGTAGAACATTAAAAGAAAAACATTTATTGATGTAATCAAAGTGGCAGTAATTATTTCAACCTTTCCTTTCGTCTCGGCAGGCAATTGTTTGAGTACAGTAAAACCAAACATGTTAAGGCGTTTCTTTTTTATATAGTACACTATTTCTTATACTTAAATCATGTTTAGAGATAGTAAAGATATATTATTTAAGTTTTACAGAATTAATTAATCAGTAACACTGCACAGTACCACTGTATATTACAATAAAACCGGTTAATACGAGATCACTAGGTACGAAAACAAATTCTGTTTTAGACAGGTTTTACTAGGTGTAATTGTGTAATATTTTGTATTTGGGAACATAAAATTCTCCGTTTAAGGCAGGATTATGTTATACATGATTTCATTTTTACAGGTTTTACTGTAATTAATTAGTGATCATAGTATTGCATCATTAATGAATTATAGGTGTAATACTTGTGCATATGTATAATAGTCCTCCCCACTTAATCGGGTCACGGATAACCGAATACCCACCTTATTCGAATAGAATTCTCCGGAACCGAATTTATTCCTATTGGTTCTATGTTATTTTCCCCCGCTTAAACCAAATAACTTTTACGAACCTCCCCGCTTAATCGAATAAGAACTGTGTGACCGATGTTTGAAAATAGGCGCGGAAAGCACGTTTCAGCTAGAATTTCCTTCCACCTTTTGTCATTTCCGGTTCCTTTACGCTGAAAACAAATTTTCAGTTCTTCCTGCAATGATTTCGGTCGGCAGGTATATAATGGACAGGTCAAATGATTTCCCCACCTTGATCTCACCACCATCGCTTCTTGCTGTTAATCAGGCTTTAATGGCAATGCGTCGTCACTTCGAGACTCGAGATGGTCGTTGTGATATTTTGCACTCATTCGAAAAATAACTCTATATTTACTCCTTTAAAATTTCACTTAAACAAATCACTTTAAACGATTTTTTAAAGGCAGTATAAGTAACATAAATTAGAAGTAGCAAAGTTTTGACCAAACTCAAACGAGCTGCATTAAGTGTGATGTAAACCATATAAATGCATATACTGACGTTAAATTAATAAGTATTTACTTTATATTAGCATTCGTATTTATTTTAGTTTATGTTATTCTATTAACGATTTATTATTTTGTTAATTAAACATACCGTAGATGGGTATTTTCCCTTTTTATTACGCATATTACAGTTATGATTCCCCGTTTAATCAAAAACCCCGCTTAATCGAATATTATTTCTGGAACCAAAAATAATCGTTTAAACGGGAACGACTGTATTACTGATTAAATGCAAGTTTTAATTTTAACAATGAAACCCTTTAAGACGAAATGATAAGGGGCAATATAATAATTTTGAATTAGAAATTTTCCAAAGAACTTTGGCTTTTTTTAAGGCAAGATTCCGCTTAGTACAGGTATTACTATGTATAAATAGGTCAATGGAGAGTCTGCATAGTAATATACAAAATAAATGTGCTTTTTGTAAGTTCCATTGTAATAAAAGTGCCCTTTTTTTTTCGGGTGTCATTTTTCTCCTCACCACCTAGGAAAAATAATTACATTTAAAATTTTCCGATAACAGGAATTATTTTAGGTACCTAATATATTCTCCTATTGAAAATGAGAAAAATACAATCCATTTCAAATATCTGTGAAGAGTAATACCTCCCTCCCCCCCCCCCCCTCACTTTATCTCCCATAAAACTTCCAGCGTCCATCGGCCATAAAGAGATAAAAAGGATTTAAACTTTACAACAATAAGTTCGCAACTCCGCGGGACACAAGTTGAATATTCTTAGACCAGATGGAAACTAAGCACTATTTTTAATAATTTCGAAATGTATTCATGTATTTTTTCTCATATTTAGTACGGTAAAACTCCGTATTTTTTCAAAAATTCTTTGGAGAAATTGAAAAAGAATATTTGTAAAAAGAAACATGAGCTAAAAATCATGTGTCTAGCATAAATTATGAAACACTTTCCAATACATTCAGAATATTGAAACAAAACTTTACAGCTTATTACGGAGAAAGGTGGTGTCTAAATAAATAAATTAGAAAACACATAACGCATTTGAAAACCCAATTTCTGCAATTGCTGTCAGTTAGTTGGAAAAATATCTATTTTTTGTGCAGCCCTGTATATGCTCTATAACTTTGTATGTATGTATGCAAAAATTTAGTTCCGCAGGAAAATTCCCATTCAGCAATTTCTGTCAATAAACGGAATTGTACTTGCGATAGTGATTCCCAGTATATGACCTATTGAATTTAAAAACACCACATAATATAAAAAAAATAATAATAACAACAGTCAAATTTAAAAACGTATACCGCAACTGATAACGAACTTATAGCAATTATTGGTCATAGGCCAAATTTTTTGTGTGTCCCTGAAAATGAAATATAAATTCTATGCACATCATATTCTACAGTAATCGCTTGTAGTGTGCAACTCCTTAGTGAAATATAAAAATTCCAATATGTTTAAAATAGTGTAATATCATTAAACTACACCATACACGATTTTTCTAATTCACCGTAATGTGACGGCATTCTTTTGCGTGTCCCTGTAAACGAATCTTACATGCTACACATTTCATTTTCAATAATGAACATGCCAAATTAAACAAAAATAACATATATCAATTTTATGGCAATTGGACTAAATTTATGTGAATTAGAGCACGGACAGAAGGAAAGACAGACAAACCGAATTTATAAACGCTTTTCAACTATACTGGAAAGAGTTAAAAAAAATCAAATGACACTTTTTATCACTTTTTAAGATTTATCCTTTTTTTAAGTTTTGGGATTTGGATGAAACCAGTTTTAATTTTCCTTCTCAAGATATTTTTATTTTTTTCATTTAATTTTTAAACAAATAATATTAATAAACAAATAGTAGTAATTATTATCGTATTTGTATGTATGGAAACTTTGAAAACTTTCTCCAGCATAAAAAATAAAAGCTCATAAAAATAAGAACGAAGAATAGATTGTGAGAATAGATTTCAAGAATAGATTGCGAAATACTTTCCAACACATTTATCTATCTATAAAACTGTACTGAAATTTTACCGTTAAATAAGGCGCAAGATATGTGGCAGGAAGATATGTGAGTAAACAGTATGGTAAACATATAACACATTTAGAAATCCAGTTTTATCAATTACCTTCTATAATAATTAAAAAAAATAGTCAATTACGCACCCAAACGGCCATGTATCTTGTTGGTTTGCGTATCCCTGTATAAAAATTTTTATGTTCCACAAACTTCTATTGGTATACAAATATACTTATATAGTTCAGCGAGAAAATGCATCACACAATTAAAACTATTCTCTAAGCAACTTCCATAGTCAGTAATACTTATATTTTTTTTTCTGCGTTTCAAGTATAGCAGGTGTATCTGTTCTTTCAACGCGCTACTTTGATAGGTTATGTATAATAGGGTGGCCGAAAAAAACTTTTTTTTTATTTTCGATGATGGGTAGTGCGGAAAAGTGGCCACTAGTGGCACCAAGTTCACACAAAAAAATTGAGATTTTTAGGACAATTCCTATATTTGCCGCTTTTGGCTTGAAGTTTTGCTAAAATGCTGATTTTTGAACTTTTTTAGCAAAAATTTTAAAAATGTTAAATTAAACTTATTTTAATCGTATTTACTTGAAAAGGCATATTTAATGTTCCAAATGTATAAATAAGCTCTGATTATGTATTATTTAATTGCTATGTGTATTTTAAATTAGATGATTTTTATAGCCTTTTCATGTTTAAGTGAGCAAAAGTTGCAAGTATTGTTTGAATCTTTCAACGGTTTCTCTCTTTTGTCTTGTTTATGTCCCTTGGTCTTCCTTATTTTTTCGATGCTTTAAGGGTCATATATTTGGGTGACGGACAGCAGAATCCCTCAGAAACAGATCTGGAAGGAGAGAAGGGGGTGAGGCGAGAACTTAAACGAACGCAGTGACTCATCGCGATGTTGGAGAAGTGAAGGAGGAAATACAAGAGGGGAGAAAGTGCGATAAGGGATGCTTATTATTTTCAGTGCTCAGTTTCCCTGAGACATGGCGGACGCTGTATGAGACAGGAATATGCGTTTAGGAGTGTTTGGCTTTGAAGGGCATGGTTCAAATTCAGATTCAGTCAAATTGCTTGCTTGAAAGCTCCCACTACTTGAATCTTCCAACAGTATAACTGTCTTCCATCTGGATCTAACTCCACTCGTTGAAGGCTTTGTTCAGAACCTCTATTCCTCGTTGAAATTGTATCCCTTTTCATTTTCCGCGATATTTTCTTTGCAAGACTTTTGCTTGTTTTTAAATCAATATTTCCGATAAACATTTTTCGAACAGTTCTTTGATCCTTCAAGAAGGTTACCCCCCGATGTGGAATTTTATGTCTGATGTCGCAGCTACAATTGTTCAAGCCTCTACACTTACAAGCTGCAATGTCAAAGAGAGAGGTTTCCGCATTTCGTACGAAATCTTCGCGGAACGCCTTGCCTTTAACGCCCGTATGATTACAAGATCTACAATCCAGTGATACTATCCAATGATCTACACTCATTGTAATAGTTTTTAATCTTTCCGTTAATTGTTCGTTAGGAAACCACTGGTATGGAAGATTTTATCCAGATTTCGGAAACTTTTTCACCTACCCTTTTAATAATACCATCCACTGGTTGAAGATAAATATTTCGATTTTCTTCTATATCGCTTCGCAACCAACACTAGTGGCGCATGATGTCAGCAATAGTTGGCGATTGCAAGTCTTTCAATTTGCACGGCGCCCCAAAATGGCTACTTTTCAGGCTATCACATGTCTTTACATGATAATGAACTTTCGCACTAGCTATTTCTAAACTCATTGTAATAAAACGCACAAAACACAGTAAAGGCACGTTAAATGATCCAAAAAGCAATGTATTGCACGAGAAAAAGGTTTTACTTTTACACTGACCAAATGTCACAGGGAAACCGAGCACTGAAAAATAATAAGCATCCCTTATCACACTTTCTCCCCTCTTGTATTTCCTCCTTCCCTCCCCCAACATCGCGATGAGTCACTGCGTTCGCTTAAGTTCTCGCCTCACCCCCTTCTCTCCATCCAGATCTCTTTCTGAGGGATTCTGCTGTCCGTCACCCAAATATATGACCCTTAAAGCATCGAAAAAAAAGGAATACCAAGGGACATAAACAAGACAAAAGAAAGGAACCATTGAAAGATTCAAACAATACATGCAACTTTTGCTCACTTAAACGCGAAAAGGCTATAAAAATCATCTAATTTAAAATACACATAGCAATTAAATAATACATTATCAGAGCTTATTTATACATTTGGAACATTAAATATGCCTTTTCAAGTAAATACGATTAAAATAAGTTTAATTTAACATTTTTAAATTTTTTGCAAAAAAGTTCAAAAATCAGCATTTTAGCAAAACTTCAAGCCAAAAGCGGCAAATATAGGAATTGTCCTAAAAATCTCAAATTTTTTGTGTGAACTTGGTGCCACTAGTGGCCACTTTTCCGCACTACCCATCATCGAAAATCAAAAAAAAGTTTTTTTCGGCCCACCCTAATGTATAAGAACAGCGAGTTTTATATATTTATGGAATCTTTGACCAAGGATAGTCTTTGGGGTGAGAAGGAAGAGAGTGGGGGAACATAAAAAAACTTTACATACAGATATTTTAAAGGGGTTGAAATAAACATGTTGACTAACAAACGGAAATTTTATCATCTTGATCTTTACAATGTAGGAGAGGGCAGAGTTAAAGGGGTCGGAGGGTAACAAAGTATGAGTAAAAAATTCAGTATTTAGCGCAAGGAAACACAATTTAGGCAATACATTGCATAAATAAAAATGTTTTACAAAGATCTTTGAAAATAAAGTTTAATATATAAAATTATTGGTTATGGTGGTCCATTAAATACATATATATATATATGTATATTACATATATATTGTCAGGGCCCGACTTATGTAGGTGCATGCGGGGAAGCTTCCCCGGGTCCCCCTTTTTAAGGGACTCCCATGAGAGTAGTCAGGATTTTTATTTAAATGGTGTCAAATGTTTAAAATTAAATAAAAGTGACCAAAATTCATACATTTTCGAACTTTTAAGAAGGAAGTGCGGCCCCCTTCCCCCCTCCGCTTTCAGTAACCTCTCAACCTACGCAAATATCATTAAAAAACTAATGATTAATATTTTATTATTACAATTTAGTATTCTATAGTTTTCAAAAGCAATTCTTTATTAACGTTTTTCTCTTAACGTGGCAAGTTAAAACCAATACTTATAACCAATTTGGGACGTTTTCTTTTAGACATCTTATAACGTACGTAGATAAGCAAAGCAAATGTTTGCAAAGAAATACTCGTATCAAACAATCTATCATTTTTTTTCCTACTATTTTCTACAAGTATTTTTTTCTTAAAGTAGTGATTATCTTTTTGTGACACTCTGTATACAGATGTAAGCAGTACCGGATATAAAACTTATGCATATAATATAATAGTATGAAGTTTATTACTAGCTACTTCCACATTATTCACAAAAAAATCTATAGATAGATAGATAGAGGGGGGGGCAGAATGATTTTTACCTTCCCCCCCCATAGCCTAAGTCGGACCCTGCCCTGTATATGGTGGTTAATTAATGCTCTTCCGCCTGCCCTACCGCTAACTTTTGTAAATATTATTTAGATGAAAAAAAAATTGCTCGTTTAACAACAAAAACTTTGACACATTAACGAATTAATATATAAGTGTAAAAGCTTGATAAATGCAGGTATGACTATGTAAATGATTTGAGACCAAATGTTTTTTTTTTCTTTCACTTTTTCTTTTTTTCACTTTTCGACAAATAAATTACATGAGAAATACAAGCGTTTTCCCATTGTAACCTTTATCGGGCTTCCGTGTGCAGAATTTTTTTTTTTCAAAACGCCAACTTTAACAGCATTTTCTAAAAGACTTCCTTCCTATGTTTATCGAAAATTGAAAAAAATTGTTCGACTTTATAGTTTCTGAATAAGAGTACCTGCCAATTCCATGTGTTTATGAACAAAACTGAATTCAGGAATGTGTCACAAAAAAAAATCAATTTGGAAGATTATGCAGTTTTTGTACGGGGCATTCGGCCAGAGCCCCCCAAATTTAGTGTCATAGACCTTGAAGCAATTGCAATAAGTTGGATTTATATGATGTAACAATTATCAGTCAGCATGAGCAGGAAAGAAATCAACATTAATTGTAAAATATATTTGTGATCTCTAAGTAATCTATAATTAAAAATGGATATTTAAATACGTTAAAATAAATGTGCATTATACAGTATTAGTGTAGTTTAATGCATTAAAATAAATGTTTTCTTAGTTTAATTCTCATGGTAACGAAATGAAAAGTTCAATCATCAAAATCTAGTTTAACTTTTTTTTTTCCAGTTTCAATACATTCATTTCATTATGATTGTTTTAATCATACTTATCATATAGTATTAGCATTAATTCTGATCATATAGTATTAGTCTATATGAGATATATTTATAAAAAAATAGATTGCCATGATTTAATTTGTCATTTAACAAACATGATTGTACAAAGTAAAGTAATAATAATAATAATAACAATAAATTAAAAAAGATAATGCTTTCATTTGCATTATTGTAAGAATCTTTTAGATAATGATTCTTCCCTGTTTTTGAAGACATATACTTACACTTAATCATATCTACTGCTTTAATTGCATCCATTCTATTGATATTCTTGAATAATTCTATACTTGTACTGTTCATTGGTATCTTTTTAAACAATATATAGTTACACTTGAATATTTTAGGCTAATTGTGAGCTTGGGGTGCCATCGCGGAAAAGTCTAGTACTGCTTTTCCATCTGACCTTTGTAAATATTACTTGCATTGCCATGAAATCGATATATGATATGGAGGCCTGTTCACTATTGGAAATAGTGAGTGTGGCCTTTATTGTTGGTTTACATGGATGTATAAAATAATTCGAATAAACTCGAATTACGGTCTAGATCGATATCTGCTTGTAGTACTTTTTTTATAGTAGTATATTATTCCAACCGTAATAATTGATACACATTGCTAATGTGCACTGCAGTCTGTTTCCCATAAAAATTAATGGTAATAATAATGCGCGTAGTGTTTACTGATCATTAACAGAGGAATTCCAAGACAACCGAAGAACAGTGCACTAAAAAAGGACGGTTGAAAAAGGGCACTTTTGTGAATATTTAAAATATTTTTTAGTAAAGGGTGGATTGCTGAAATTAAAATAATTTTAATATCTATAAAGAAAACTGTCTTATTTTGAAATTTGGTTTTCACACTCGAGTTCAAAATTTAATAAAACATTACTTTCATTATATCTTTCTTAATTTTTCAAATGGTGAAGAAAAAAAAAGTTTTTACTTTCCAGTTCTTTTTTTGTTTTGTTTTTATTTTTGTTTTTTTTTTGCGTGTGCGTAAAAAATTAGAGGAAAATCAAATGATTAAGAGGAAGAACGATAATAGTCCAATTGTGGGAAATTTTGTATGACAGTTTTATTTAATGGCTTGAACGACGTAATATCGTTTGCTTATCTTAGATAGAGGAATAAGATGAAATAGTCCTTTGGCAATGTAGTTAAAGATAGGTCGATACACAGCTGAAGATCTTATATTCACAAATGTAAATTGAAATATAGCTCTGAATAAACGGTCTATGACTATCATAAATTTTCCCTTCGACCTACAGATCCCATTTTTGTAATATGTCTGTTAAATTGTATTAAGACAAGCTTAATAAAACTAGTTTCTAAATTATTTAGATTTTACAATTTTCCTTGTGTATTCAATTTTTCCATTTCTTTAAAAACTGTTATTGTATGCAGATTTTTCAACAGAAAAAATATTTTAGAAATTCTTTGAAAAATCGGGTCAAGCCGAACCGGACCCGCAAGAGACAAAACCTAACCCGAAACAATGGATATCAACCCGATTTGCAGCAAAATTGTAAAAGTTAATCCAACCCCCGACAAAAAAAGAAAGGTTTCTCGACCCGATGCAGGACTCTACGCCATACTCAATAAATTTAGATCTTAAGTATTATTTAAATTATTTTCGAGAAAATATTTTCATTTCTGCTGTGCATTTATTAAATTTTGTTTTCTTTGTTGAAACTTCAAAATTTTGACTCCCACTTATTGTTACCCCCCTCCATACACACACACACACACACACACGTACACCCCGCTCTTAACTCTGCTCCCCTCTTACATTATAAAAATCAAGATAATGAAAAATCTTCACTTTTGAAAAAAGTACTTTTGTTTATGTTTTGACCCCTTTAAATGTATGTAAAAATTTGTTTCTTTTAATTCCATGTCCTTCCCCTTTCTCTTCACCAAAAGGCTGTCTTTGGTCAAAGTTCCCATAAATATATAAAACTTAATAGCCTTATACATAAGCTATCCATGTACTAAATTGAGAGAATCTATAGATTGTATTTTCTGTTCACCCCGCCCTTTCTAGGGGCTTACTAATGAACAGCCGGCGTCTCCAGCAGAATATATTTTTTCAATACACAGCACCTATTTATTAGTGTCCTTTAAGTGTAACGCTATGTATAATATACTTTTTTGATATCAATAATAGATATGCGGACTTAGCACGGGCTTTAGTTGAAGCTTAGAATTAGTTTTCTATAACTGAAAATATATGTAACTTTAATAACTAATAGATCTGAATTTTAGGTTCATCTAAGTATATATAATAATTATTATTTTTACCACTGATTTTTTTTGCTAAGACCTTTTCACCGTTGACCTTTTTACCTAAATTCATTTGAAATAGAGTATCTACATTAAAATATACTGCAAACGATTTTCCCGCGTAGATCATTATGTAACGGAATTCTTTTGTGCGACTCTGGAAATGAATAATAAATTCTTTGCATTTCATATTCTACAGAAAGCATGTTTTAGTGCTGCACTTGAAACGATTTTTTCCCATTGATCGTAATTTAACGGCATACTTTTGAATGCCCCTGTAAGTGTCCTGTAAGTACATGCTACATATTTCATTTTCAATGGTGATCGTGCGATAGTAAATGTCAATAACACACAAAATTTCAGGGAAATCGAATTATATTTGCGCAAGATAGAGCACTGACAGACAATCTGAAGTCATAAACCCTTTTCAACTATGTTGGAAAATGTAAAATAAATAAATTCCTCATAATTTAGAATTACAAATTGTCATTAGTGTGTGACTTAATCGGAGAAAAATTTTCTTGATTTTACGATATCGGAGGTAACATGCGCATATCAAATATCACGAATTTGATTTTTTTTAAAGTAGACCATTGAAAGTGATTATTTAAAAGTATTTACGTAGAATAACTAAATTACTAAATTCTTCTATAAGCACGCTTGCGGAATGGGGCAGAATTTGATAACATACAGAAAATGTGCAACAAAGTTTTTATTATTAAAAATAACCATAAGTTTAATAATAATTCTTAGGCTAAAATAAAGATAACTCTTCGGCTATCAGTTTTTATTTTCCTTTGGGGAGGGAGGGGGGGAGTTATTCTAAGATTTCTGCTGTGATGTCAGAAAAGATTTTTTTTTAATGATGCCCTACTTTATTTTTATATCAACAATCTTTTATGTTACATTGTGCATATTCATGATTTAATAATTATTGATTGATACTAATTTTAAAAGAACTAGTTTAAAACATAAACATTTCATAATCCTTTTATTAAATAAGCGACAATGAAAAAAATATGTAGCAAGCTACCACTATTTGGAATTTTACTGTTCCTGTGAACTGTTTTCTTTAGAAATCATCTTTACAAGGGAAGGGGTGGGTCTGTCAATCATAGTTTTCTCAAAGCTCAAAGCGTCATTTACAGGTAGTATTTCGATGTCATTCATGGGTTGCAAGAGTTTGGATTAGATAACAATGGGAGATATTTACTCTCTTTCAAACCTTACTTCAAAGAAAACTCATAGAAACTTTTAAAGTATCATTGGAATTAATTACACTGGAATATTTGGTCAACTCTGCTGTATTTAGTAGAATGATTAGGTAAAAAATAATGATAATTGTAGATATCGTTCAGGGAAGTGTAGTCTCATAAGCATTTTTCTGGCTACACCTCTGGTTCTTCTCTGTGAAACACAACTGTGAGAATAAATAAGATTTAGGGCTCTTTAATATGGCAGTTTTAATGTAAGAGTCGCTATATTGGGGCTCGTTATATAAAGAAAGCACAAATAATACACAATGTTTTTAATTTTCCAAGCGGACACAGCCAGTGATATAAACATAAGAATGGTTTTTGGATTCTCTCCCCCCCCCACCTCAACTTTCAAAAGAAATATAGAACTTTTTTCATATTAAGCCAAGTATTTGCTGTAATAATGCTAAAAATGGGATACTGCTTATAAATATACTAATGCACGGTACAAGTATCCAGTTATTCAAAAATATAAGTAGGTCGAATATAATGAAAACCACACATATAAATATGTGTAAAAATACACCTTTATTTATTTTTTAATGCAAGTAAAAACAAGGAAGAGTAACTTTTGTTAAGATTATCTGTCTTTAATGTATATGAATGCATTACCTATCTTAAAATGATTATTATTGTTTACTTTGCTTAATCATATTGGTGAGATGATAGGTTATATCTCCCAACCTGAGAAGTACTGTGTAAACATCATTTTATTGATTGAAATAATTCTTTCATGGCAAATCTCTTTGTATGTAAACTGTCATATAAACAAAAGGAAAATCGAGATAAGAACAGGGAAAAAAAATTATGATACGTTTGTAGAGATTTTGAAATACAACCTTCACGGTAGAATTATCATTAACTTTGTCTCATATGATTAAGGAAAAGTTTCAAATTGAAAAATAAAATTACTTTACTTTTGCTCTAAAATATTAAAAAAGCATTGCAGATTACTGCGAGCAATTGCACTTAATAAAGCCGTCTATGATGTTTAATTGCGTGGAGTTTTTGATCTAATTCCAACAATTAATAGGCTACTTCACTCACGCGAAAGCACCCGCTCGCTAATGTTTATTTGGTGGAAGAATTTTTTTAAGATACCTCGTTTTTATTTCCATTTTTTTAAACGAATCTTTTGCATTGGCTACCTAAGATCGATCTATAGAAAGACCGTTTTTTTCTTTTTCGATTTTGTTTAAAGTTTTTTTTTAAATCTATTTAGGATACATTTACTTTCGGAACCGGTTTCGAAAGTAAAAGTATCCCCATTAAAAAACCTTGCAAATAAAATAGAAGGAGTAAAAAAGTCCTTTGTACAGATCGACCTCAGCTACTCAAATCAAAGAAAATCGTTTAAAAATACTGAAATGCAAGCACGCTATCTTTAAAAAATTCTTCCTTAGGAATAATATTGAATCTAGGAAAAAAGGTGACCGAAAAAACGTGACAGAAAAAACAAGAGCGGAAAAACGGGATAAGGAAAAAACGAGACCGGAAAAAACGTGACAAGGAAAAAAAGGTGACCGGAAAAAACGTGACAAGGAAGTGTTAAATATTGAACTTGTCGATAAATAAATGCTAAAAACTAAAGTAAAGTTTTTCCACTGTCAGTTTCTTACAGCGTAGGGGGGGGGGCAGAGTTAATGGGTGAGTTTGACAACTCTAAGATTTGGTCCAAGAAAATACAATTTTAACATTTCATTAAGAGAAGTTTAGTATGACTTCTACAAAAGACAAGTTAGTGCTATCCACGGAGGGGGGGGGGGTATTAAGGAAATACAATTTATTGATTCTTTCAATTCGCTATTGATAGTTTATATATGAGTAAAGATGTTTTATAAGGTGGAGGGGGAGGGAAAAAATTACATACACAGCCTGTAAAGGGAACAAAATAAAGACGAAGAGAGGAGGCATTTTCTTTAGAGGAATTTTTTCATTATCCTGCTTTTTGCTCGCAGGCTATCAAAGCCCAAGGATTAATGTGCACGCAGGTTCTGTATGTATGTATGCACTTACGTCTGTATGTACGTAACGCGATAACTCTTGACAGAAACATCCGATTTGCTTTAATTTTTTTTCCAGGTTCATTGTTTCCAAATTCAATATTTAACACTTCCTTGTCACGTTTTTTCCGGTCACCTTTTTTCCTTGTCACGTTTTTTCCGGTCACCCTTTTTCCGTTTACCAATCTACCTATAATGAAATTGAAAACCTATCTACATCGATGCTTTTTCTGGCCCATTCAGCGTCATTATAGACAGGTTTCACGGTGCTAGTTTTAAATTATGCTAGAATTTGAATAAAATTTGCGCAACAATAATAAATAAAAATATTATTTTTGAAGTGTAATGTTAAATTGGATATTTGAGATTTTTATTATTATTACACAACAAAAGTGCTGTAAGTAAAGAAAAAAAAAGTTTAGTTATTTAGTATTATAGTTAAATGAAAAAAATGACATACATTTGGAAGTAAAAAGGAAAGAAAAGAACGTGTATATTCATTAAAAGAGCAAAATAAATAAATATTACATAATAAATAATGAACATGCAAAATAAATAAATATTATATGGCAAATGATATAAAATAATAATTATTATAGTAATGAATTAGAATCTTATGGACAGAAATAATAAAGTAAAATAAGTAAACGATGATATTCTATAAAATTGCCTAGTATATGGTTCGAAATACAATGCCATTCTTAAGCATTAACAGAAAACGAAATCCCCTAAGGCATTCGACTTAAAATACGGTAATCCAGTTGACAAATAGTCTGCCTAACGCCTATTGTGTGCGTGGAAAGAGGGGGTGATTGATAAACGCCTTCTTTAACTCCCAGTCTCGAGAAGTGGGGGGAAGCACAAACGCGTTCATAACCATCTACAAGTAGAATATTTTGACCGCCTATACGCGCTTGTGACCATCTACAAGTACAAAAGTCTGACCGACTATATGCGTTCATGACCACTTACAAGTACCAAAGTGCGGCCGCGTAAACGCGTTCGTGACCACGAAAGGGCTAAGAAGAAATATTAATTCTAGAATTATGATAACGCTTATAAAATGTATATACAAGGGACATCAATAAGTTTTCGCTCTCACATAGAAATAATTGAGGAAAATTTATGAAATTGCTACATTGTATTTGTCCTTTTCTATATAGTCATCGTGCAAAGTAATACATTTCTGCAAACAGTATTTCAAAAAGAGGGGGAGGACGTTTTTCAAGAGGCGCGATAGTAGACCCAAAAAGGGGCATTTTTCTAACTTTTACCGACCACCCACAAGTGACATATTGTTTGAAACGCCTGTGGCCGTTTAACAATTCCACGCACTCTGAGCCCCTCCCCTCAAATTTTCCTTCGGGGCGGGGGGTATGAATGGTGTCATCAAAACATGAATGAGTGGTCACAGGCCTTTCGAACAATATGTCACATGTAAGGGTCGATAAAAGTTAGAAAAATGTCCCCCTTTTGGTCTACTATCGCGCCCTCTGGAATACACCCACCCCCCCTCTTTTTGAAATACCGTTTGCAGAAATGTGTTACTGAGTACGGGGACTATATAGAAAATGACTAATACAATGTAGCAATTTGATAAATTTTACTCAATTATTTCTATGTGAGGGCAAATCCTTATTGGCACAACCTCGTATTGTCCACTTTTCAAATCAGTATCTTATTATTAATTGATTTGTGCAGCATATTTCCATAGTAGAATTCTATCTGAGAAGTAACTGTTACTAAACTACTATTTGTTAATAAATGATAAGATTTTATTATTTGGAAATTAATTTTGATAACTTTTACATAAATTGGAGGAAATTAATTTTAATATAATAATGTAATAACAGTAGAAATAAACTGATAATAGAAGTCCAATTTATTTTGAAATAATATAACATGGACGGTTTGTGATAAAATAAAAAGGTGAGCGGCTTTCACAGTTCAACAACACATTAAAAAAAATTAAATATCAACTTTTACTGATATTCTTATTTATTGCGATAGCTAGTAATAGAATAAAAATTTTACTTGCAACAATCATTTAAATTATTCCAAATTCCCGGCGTTGTCATTATTTCGCTATTCCTTAATACTCTGTATTATTTATTTCTAATTAAATTCCTATTATAGAAGCAATTTTCACTATTTTTGTTTTATTCATGAATCACCATCTCGCCAATCTGTTAAGCGTCAGCCATATTATATCGAAAATCCCCCAAAAGCTGATCCGGAAGTCATTTTATATTATGCTCTGCTCTCGCTCTCCATTGGTTGAGTGACGGATCGCGTTTCCTTCCGTGTCTAGCTTCTGAATCTGTTTGGTTCGTCTATTTCAATCTATATTCCTACGTGAATCCTAACAAAACTATTGAGCATGAGGTCAGAGTGAGAGATTTTTTTTGGTGCTGTTTGATTGTTTATTTAATCCGTTACCAGGTGTCTTATCGTCTCGTAGAATATCTAAATTTCAATTAACATTTTTTTTTTTTTTTTTTTTTTTTTTTTTTTTTTTTAGCGTAGAATAGCGATTCGTGCTCAAGCCTGAAGGCTCTGATAAATTCTCGCAATGTGGGAATTACTCACGTTTACATGTGTGGTTGAATAAAATATTTTCAACTTATTTTAGCGTATGTTTTACTGGGAAAACTACCGGATTTCTGAGTCCATTACTTACCAGTCATGCGGCCTGACTTGCATTTGACTGCATCATGAATCGTTGGTGTTTCTATTTAACTTAGCCAATCTCATCACTACAAGCAAATAGATAGAATTGATTAAACTAGTCAACTGAAAAGTATTCTGCTTGTCCACAGCTGCTAATATCCCACCATATTGATACCTTCAGCTGCAAAGTTTTCACTAAGTGGTACGAAATTTATGCAACCTCACCAATGCCTGACTAGGATTTAGTAATATCCAGCAGGATGTAATATCTATTTATATAAAATCCAAGTCTCCGTGTGTCCCTCACGATTCCGGTAGGACCGCCTCATTGAAATGAGTAATTGTTTTAAAATACTAATGCAGGGTTACCACAGTAGCGCCAAATGTTAGCCAACTTTGTGACAGCTGGCTAATTTGTCGAAATTCCAATTTAAAACCATTAATCTTTCATAAAGGAGGTCTCCGAAATTTAATTTAAACTCTACTCTTTTAAGATATTTTTTGAAAATCTATGACTGAGAATTTAAAGTACATCTTTACATCTTCCTCTTGATGCTACTAATAAAATAACCGGCAATAGACGACGCTGTACTGTGTGAGCTCTTAACTGTGTGATTTTAATGTGCTTTAGGTACTTTTCCAGTATAGGTGCCTTGGCGAAAAAGGAAATTTGGCAACATATTTTCCGGGAACCTATCCACTGTTTCATTTTATATACACACGCATTTTTTTCGATATTTATGCGATTTATTTAACATAAAAAAGCCGTTTCTCTAATTTTATACAGAAACAGATGTAATTTGTACATAAAAACATCAATAATATACATATAAAATAAACATATAAAACAAACAAAAACGCTCATCAAGTTTGTTTTCATAGCTGTTTATATGATTTGACAACAAATCTCGATATAATCCCGTTATACGGACACCATGCCAAAATGTATGCTAATGCGCCAATTATTTCAAAATGCTAAAAGATATTTGTAATTTTATGCTAGCAGTTTAATATGAGTTTTATTTTATTGCTTTATTTTATAACACTTATTTGTTCACTTATTTTAAGTATATATTTGTGATTTAATGAAGTAGTTCGTAAAAGTCTGGAATTTTCAAATGTTATATTTTTTAAATGCTCACTTTAGTATCGACCTGTTTTTTCTTTTATTTTTTAAATGCTTAAATTCACGTGATTTTCATTTTGCGCCCACTATTACGCTTGGCGACAATGGTATCCGTATAACGGAATAGTACCCAAATCTCAGTTTCTGATGCCCAAATTACACCAAGCTTTAAAAATAAAAAACGCCAAAGCCCCTACAGTGGAAAAGTACCAAACTGTCTATTATTTTGCGCTAGCTGTGTTATAGTTTGTAGTATATGCAAGGGGGTTGGAGCGAAGAGTTTAAACATTAAATATTAAAATTTCGGCACAGATGTCATATACGCCCCATATTGGCGCAATTTTTTTCTGACGCCAATGCCATATACACAACGGGTACTTAACTGGCGCCAAATCGTCGTTATTTTGCTTGATATGGTAACCCGGATGTCGTTGTTTATGCTGTTGATGTTTTCGGCAAATTGGCGTATATGACAACTGTGCCAAAGTTTCTATAAAGCAGTATAAGACTAAAAAATTAAGAATAAAATAAATTCAAAATAAAACTAAAGAAGAAAGAAAAATCATGCGTTAAGCATAGAATATGAAACACTTTCCAAAACATCCTGAATGCTTTAACAAAACTTTGTTATTTGGGGAAATAAGGTAAATAAGATAACTAAGTAAACATTTTAGAAGACGCATAAATTTTTTTTTAAATTGATTTCAGCAGTTACCGTCTATAGCCAATAGTATCGTTATTACATGCCACTATTTAGCCAAAATTTAATTTAAACTACTCTTAAAATTACTGAAATCACATTTCCAGATATTATCATCCATAGACGGTTATGTATCAAATTTTTTGCGTGAACCTGTATATCATTTTATCTATATTCTACAAACATTTCTTAGTAAACTAAATGCAGTTCAGCGTAAAAATGCATAATTCCTTTAAAAACCACCTTTAAGCAATTTACTCTCATGCTCAGTAACCCTTACGAATTCTTTTGTGTAGCCCTGCATATGAACTGTAGCATTTATACACACAGTATAGTATGCATAAATGTAGTGAAACATAAAAGCGCATATCATAATTAAAAATGCATTTCTAGCAATCATTGCTTATGTACAATACTTCGGAGAAAAGTTTCTTGGCGAGAAAGAAGTTTGCCAACGTATTTTCTGACAACCTATTTACTGCTTCATGCTCACAAGCAATTTTTTCCATATGTATGCAATTTATTTAATATAAAAAAAGCTATTTACCCATTTTTATAAAGAAACAAAAGTAATTTTTGCACAGATGTCATATACGGATCGGAGTTGGCATGTTTTTCTCTGACGCAAATTTGGCAGAAATCTCGCTTTCGAATACCAGTTACTTATATATTTTTAAATTATTTGCTATCATTTTGTAAATGAAATAACTATAAATAAATAAAAGTTTGAATAATAACTATAGAACAAAACAGTTTATATAATTAAAAACAGAAAATAAAAGTAAATAAACAATTCATTAATAAGTAAAACACTATAGCCGGATTACCATAGCAGGCAAAATAACACCATATTGGCGGCAGTTAGGTATCCCGATTCATATCTGAAATCTGTGCCGTAATTTGTATATAAAAAAATATTATATATATTTAGAAACGATTTTTTCTATGTATATAAGTGCATATATAAACAAAAATAAAATTTCATTAGATTTGTTTTCATAGCTGTTTATATATTTGCATCATATAGCTGTTTATATTGTGGTGGGTCGCTCGTATAATATAATCACTCACTTAAAAACACTTTACTACCTTTATTCGTAGAACATTGATAAACGTCGATTCTGACACTCATCGTATTCGAACACACAAAAACGCAATGTAAACATTTTCGTCTGCGCTGCTATGACAACGGCTCTGGCCAGCTGCCATTCCGAACGAAGAATTTTCTCCCTTGCCTTTCTGCGGCTGCCACAGAGTATCCCCCCAGTGACGTAGGGTACCGAAGAAACGATATACAAGTGTATACTATTTTTTTTTTTTTTTTTTTTTTTTGACTATCTGTGTCAGAATCCACGCTTGTGGAGAAAAATTACAAGGATATTTACATGAAATAAAATTGCAATATATAACAAAATATAGGCATAATGTGTAGTATGCAAAATGAACAATTTATCAACAATTTCAGTAAGTAATATAAGATGCCAGTTTTTTAGGAAAATGGACATGTCTGCCCGAACGTGTGACAGTTTTTGTTTGGTCAGGGTTACTGTCCGCTTTAAGAGAGAGTTTTAATTTAGAGTTCTCTGGAACAGTTTTCGTGGACAAGTCTGAAGTAGAAATCAAATGAGCTGGCTTCACTCGATCTATTGATACCGTAGACTTACGACCATTAAGCTCGATTGTTATAGTTTTCCCAGTTCTACTTAGGACTTTGTGAGGACCAGTATATGGTTGACACAATGGAGGTTGTACATGATCCACTCTTAGAAAGATGTGTGAACAAGATGTCAAGGAAGGGTGTATATAGAACTTCTCTTGGCAGTGAGATGATGTAGCAACTGGACTTAACTGCCGCATGGTGTTTCGTAGTTGCGTGACGAAGTTATCGTTGAAAGGTCGGATCTTGTATTCATCCAGCATATCACAGGGCAATCTCAACGTAGTGCCGTAGACAAGCTCAGCGCAAGAAGCTTGTATATCTTCCTTCACTGCTGTGCGAATGCCTAGTAAAACTATCGGTAATATTTCAGTCCACCTACTGGTTTCGTGAGCTTTGATGGATGACTTTAAATGTCGATGAAATCTTTCGATAATGCCATTCGATATCGGATGATATGCCGTTGTGCGGATCTTCTGTGTTCCCATCATTTTTGTGAATTCATCAAATATTGCTGATCGCATTTGTGGGCCTTGATCCGTGGTTATGAGCGAAGGGCAACCAAATCTTGATATCCAATGCTTTAATATGGCACTACAAATTGTTTTAGCTTGTGTATCAGATATAGGTACGGCTTCTGGCCATCTGCTAAATCGGTCAATCATCGTTAAAAGATAGCTGAAACCGTCAGATGGAGGCAAGGGACCTACGATATCTATATGTATTTGGGAAAAACGTGCATCAGGAAGAGAGAACGTGCCAAGAGGTGCTTTGGTGTGCCTCTGTATTTTTGATCTTTGACACTTCTCACAGCCACGAACCCAGTTTTTGATGTCTCGTTTCATATTTGGCCATACGTATCTGGAACAAATTAGTTTTGTGGTAGCTGCTATGCCTGGATGGGCTAGGTTGTGCAAATGTTCATATATCAGCCGACGAAAGAAACTAGGAACTAAGGGTCGAGGCGTACCTGTTGAAGTATCACATAGTAGGCTACAATCAGAAATGAGGCAAGGTTTCAATTCCAATTTGAGCAATGTACTATTATGCAGGTTCTGTAGCTCTGAATCATTTTCCTGAGCTTTTGCGAATGGGATACATTTATGCACAAACCATATTCTGCTAATTTGGAAAATAGTGCTTTTAAATGATGATAATGCTCCTCGGCATTTTTAGAGGCTATGAGTATATCATCGACGAAAGCATAGACGCCTGGTAAATCACGTATTACCTCATCTATGAATCTCTGAAATGTTGCAGTCGCATTGCATAAGCCAAATTGCATGCGTGTGCTTTCGAACAATCCAAAAGGTGTGCATATCGCTGTTTTGGGAATATCATCAGGATTGATTGGTATTTGATGATATGCTTTGATGAGGTCAAGTCGACTAAAAATTTTAGTGTCACGTAAATTAGCAGTAAAATCAGCTATACATGGTATCGGGTATCTGTCTTTTTTGGTTTGCGCATTCAAGGCACGATAATCACCTACAGGTCTCCATTCCAAAGTTCCCTTTTTTGGAACCATGTGCAAAGGTGATGCATAGTTGCTACGTGAAGGTCTTAAATGTCCGAGTTGTATCATATTTTGAAATTCTGTTTTAGCAATTTTCAGGCGATCCGGAGCCAACCTGCGGGGTTTTGCCACAACTGGAGGTCCTTTTGTTGAAATAAAATGCATTGTGTTGTATTTGACAGGCTGATTGGGATCTGGTAATTTTGTAATAGATGGGAATTGTTTAAGAAGTTCATTATATATATTATCAATATTGATTGTTTTTACTGAATGAATTAATGCACATTTCATGTGACCTGTTGTTTCAAATTTTGTTTTTAAATCTCTTAGACATTTGTGGCGGAGATCTGGAACCAATTCGAAATTATGGAGAAAATCTGCTCCCAAAATTGGTGTACTAACATTTGCCACTAGAAAAGTCCAATTAAATTTTCGTCTTAACTTAAAATCTAGAGAAAGGGTTTGTTGACCATAAACATTTATAGGGGAAGAATTAGCAGCCAAAAGCGTTTGTACGGGTGGATTCCGTTTTTGTACATTGTTGGCAGGAAGGATTGATACGTCCGAACCAGTGTCGACCAGAAAAGAAACATTTGTAGTCCGGTCTCTAATGAACAGGCGACGTGACTGTTGAGGCAAAGAATAAGTCGCCTCTACTCTTTGCTGGTTTCGTTTCCCGCCCAAGAACACGGCTTTATGCATTTTTCTTCCCTACATTTTTTTCCAAATCGTCTATGATACCAACAGATACTTGAATCCCGATTATCACTATTACTTCGCCCTCGAGGTTTACTCCAGTTTCTGCGGTATGGGGACCGACCACGTGAAACAGCAAGCTGATCGATGCGCTTATTTTATTTTTCGATTTCTTTCAATAATTTACCCTCTATCGCCTGTTCATTCGAGCAGGACACGGCAATTGCAGAAGCTGGGGAAGGGGTAACTTCTGAAATACGATCTGAAATTTCCGCTGCTTTATCAAGGGTTAATTCAGAAACAGCCGCTAAAATTGTCTGAACAGAATTTGGTAATCGTTGCAAAAACAATTCTAACATTAAATTGTCTGGAACATTTAGGGATTCCGCGCGACATTTCATACTACGTAATAAATCTGAAGGTTTCCGATTTCCTAGTTCTTCTCCAGACAAGAGCTGTCGTATCTCTTGCTGGGATGATTCACCTGAGCGCGCAATTAATTCCTTTTTTAAGACACCATAAGGGTCAGTAGCATCTGGTTGCATTAAAATATCACGAATGATTGATGCAACATCGGGTGGAAGATGCGAAACTATATAATTATATTTTGTAACAGATTCTGATATTGCTTTGGGGGTAGCTAAAGCAAATGTGCTTTCGCACATCACAAACCATAGCGCAGGATCTGATCTGTTATATAATGGAATTTGAACAGCATCGACACTAGACATGATTTATGGTAATAAATATATAAAATAGTACAATCAAACCAAAATAAATTCGCGAGTTAAATTTTTCTAATAAAATAACAGAAAAAATATCAGGAAAATGACTCAGAAGAACTTATCTGCTTTCCATCGAGCCGCTGTAGAACGATGTATTCTTTGAAAGATGAAGATGATCGGATAACATTCCAACTCATCTAGGAAGGCTGATGCTCTTGTAGCCGTCTGCTATTTCTCTCTCTCTCGCACGCGAGGAGCCAGCCAATAGCAATGAGGCGCATTTCCTCCCCCCGCGTTTTCTGCGGAGAGCTTTTGAAGTCACGTGACGCAGTAACATTCGAACTCTGCAGAGAGCGGCAGATATTCTTTCAGTGACGATGGCGAATATTTGACTATGCGTTGTTGTGTTAATAAAGTTTATTTTTCTACAAAACCTTCTGATTATTTGAGTCACCGAGATATTTTTATCATCTCCCTTCAATCCATTCTCTAAAATGGTGACCGCGGATTTTTGAACCTTCAACTATTTCATAGAACGTCGAACTATTCAACTGTTTCATGGAACGTTTTGTTTAACTAGCAAAATGGCAACTGCTGAAACATCTGCCGTAGTCATTCCACCCTATATCTCTGTGGACCCTACATTATGGTTTCATATGCTGGACAGCACGTTCGAATTAGCTACTCCTAAAGCTATCACTGAGTCGAAAACAAAATATAATTATGTTGTAGCGCATCTACCGCCTGCTACTGCTACTATGGTTCGAGATGTGATAATGAGTCCTGATCCAACTGATCCTTATCAGATTTTGAAAGCAAAAGTTATCGAACGTTGCGGAGAAAGTCGTACTTTAGAAATTCGGAAACTGCTAGCTGGAGAAAGCCTGGGTGACAGAAAACCAACTGAATTACTTCGATTAATGAAAAGACGGGCTGAAAGCCATAATATTAGTAACGATCTTCTTCTAGAACTGTTTACTCAACAAATGCCAACCACTGTGCAAACGATTCTAGCTTCCATTGAAAAAATTACTCCAGATAAAGCGGCGGATATTGCTGATAGAATAATTGAATTAACGCCTTCCAACATTAGTTCTGTTTCGATTCGAACACCAACAACTGAATCTCAGACACCACCAGCCATTGATATGCTCGTAAAAGAAATCCAAGCATTACGCCAAGAGGTCGCTCATCTTCGTCGTTCAAGAAGTGTATCTAGAAGTGATAACCATCAGCGTAATCGTTCTCAGTCCCGCCATAGGGATGCAACATTGTGTTGGTATCACCAAAAATATCAAGCAAAAGCAAAAAAGTGCCTAGCGCCTTGTTCTTATTCGGAAAACCAGAAGCGGGAAGAATAGCGGCGACGGACTTCTCCCCAGCACCTTCTCGTCGCCTTTTCGTTAGAGACAGAAATACAGGTATGTGTTTTCTAGTCGATTCTGGATCTGATGCCTCACTTGTGGCCGCGAATAAAAATGACAAAACTAAGCCTGTTCTTCAAACCTTTCGTGCTGCTAATGGCACAAAAATTAATGTGTATGGTCGTAAATGTATTAATATCAACTTAGGCCTACGCCGAAATTTTACATATTCTTTTTATATTTGTGATGTTTCATGTGCTATTTTAGGAGCTGATTTTTTGCATAATTTTAATTTAAAACTTGATTTACGGAATCGTCGTCTTATTGATTCCACTACTAATTTAAAAGCTCCTGCTATATTAAGTACTTGTAATATATTTTCTGTGAAACCCAATGTTGTAAATGATATATATGGTAAATTATTATTTAAATTTCCTGAAATCACGAAATTACCGGATCCTAACCAACCGGTTAAGCATAATACTGTGCATTATATAAACACTAAGGGGCCTCCAGTCGCTGCTAAGCCTAGACGGCTAGCTCCAGATCGGTTAAAAATTGCCAAAGCTGAATTTCAGCACATGCTACAACTCGGTCATATGAGACCTTCTAAAAGTAATTACTCTTCGCCTTTGCACCTGGTGCCGAAGAAAGGATCTGTCGATTGGAGACCTGTTGGTGATTATCGTGCTCTAAATGCACAAACTATTAAAGAGAAATATCCTATCCCTTGTATCGCAGATTTCACTGCTGAATTACATGGTAAACAAATCTTCAGTCACATTGATCTTGTAAAAGCCTACCATCAAATTCCCATAAATCCTGATGATGTACATAAAACTGCGATTTGCACTCCATTCGGACTTTTCGAGAGCACTCGTATGCAATTCGGCCTTTGTAACGCTTCCTCAACTTTTCAACGATTTATTGATGACGTAATTCGTGACTTAGGATTTGTTTACGCATTCCTTGATGATTTTCTAATTGCATCAAATAATGAAACTGAACATTTAGAACACCTTGAGTTGTTGTTTTCTAGACTTAAAGAGTATGGCCTGTGTATTAATGTTGATAAATGTAAATTTGGCCAATCCACTATCGATTTTTTAGGATTCAAACTTTCAGCTGAAGGAATTGAACCCTTACCTGATCGTGTAAAATGCATCCTAGATTTCCCCCAGCCCTCTACCTTAACTCAACTAAGACGCTACTTAGGTCTTTTCAATTTTTATCGACGGTGCATTCCCAAAGCTGCCGATATTTTAGCTCCACTCGTTAAATTCTTAGAAGGACACAAAAATACGAAAAAACATCCCCGTTCCAATGCTAACAAAACTGAGCAATTGCAATGGAACGATGAAGCCATTCTTTCCTTCACTGCTTCAAAAGAAGCTATAGCTCGAGCTACATTATTACGACATCCAATTCCTGGCGCCCAGCTAAGCTTATGGGTCGATGCCAGCAATGTCGCAATTGGTGGATCTTTAATGCAACTCTCCGAAAACCAATGGGAACCAATAGCATTTTACTCCTGTAAATTAAATAAATCTCAAAGAAATTGGTCTACTTATGATCGTGAATTATTTGCTATTTACTGTTCTATTAAAAAATTCAGACACATGCTAGAAGGTCGAAATTTCATTATTTATACAGACCAAAAACCCCTTACATTCGCATTTCAACAAAACCCTGATAAATGTAGCCCACGTCAATTGAGACATTTAGACTATATTTCACAGTTTTCTACTGATATTAGATATACTAAAGGCTCTGACAACATTGTGGCCGATGCATTATCTCGAATTGAGATAGATTCAATTTCTCCTAATGTGTTAGATTTTAAAGAGTTTGCCACTGCTCAGACAAATGATGAAGAGCTAAAACAACTTCTCGAATTTGACACCACTTCATTAAAATTAGAAAAACATTATTTTCCACTCGAAGATGTACATTTATATTGCGATATGTCACAAAAACATCCTCGACCATTTGTTCCTAAAAGTATGCGACAATCAGTTTTTTCAACCTTGCATTATTTCTCACATCCTGGTATCTCAGCTTCATTAGATTTAATTTCTAAACGATTTGTATGGCCTCGCATGCGTAAGGACATAAAATCTATGGTTCGCAGCTGTACGAAATGTCAAAAAGCTAAAATCTTTCAACACACCAAATCACCAATTGGTACATTCTCTGAACCTGATGCTCGTTTTGCCCATATTCATATTGATTTTATCGGACCTTTACCATCATCCGATGGCAATCAGTATTGCATGACCATCATTGATAGGTTCACGAGATGGCCCGAAGTTATACCCACATCTGATATGACTGCAGAAACAACTGCTCGTACATTGATACACAGTTGGATCTCCAGATTTGGAACCCCTGTTACCATTACTACTGATCAGGGTAGAAATTTTGAGTCCACTCTTTTCAAAGAGCTTACAGATAGATTAGGATGTAAACGCATCAGAACCACAGCATACCATCCACAGTCTAACGGTTTTATTGAAAGATTCCATCGCCATCTTAAGAGTTCTCTTAAAGCTCACAATCAAATTCAATGGACTGAAATCCTCCCGATTGTCTTACTTGGTTTACGCACTGCTCTTAAAAATGATATCCAAGCGACCTGTGCTCAACTTGTTTATGGCACAAATATCAGACTACCCTCTGATCTCATAAACACTGAAACTATAAATCAACCACCTACTCTTACATACGTCACTGAGTTAACTGAAAAAATGAGAAAGTTAAATCCCATTGCCACTGCAATGCACGGCAATCCTAAAATTTATGTCAATCCCTCATTAAAAACCTGTTCACACGTGTTTCTTAGATCAGATAAAGTCAATCCTCCCTTATCACCCCCTTATACAGGACCTCATCGAGTGATTGACAGGTCTGAGAAAACGTTTGACTTGGAATTAAACGGGAAGCGCTGTACTGTATCTATTGATCGCATTAAACCTGCGTATCAATTAGCAGATTCTATTTCACCTTCCCAACCTCAAAAACAAAATGAGCCCATAAATATTCCAACTACTCCTGTCGAACACCCTACCACCAAATCTGGTCGTAAAGTTCGTTTTCCGAAACATCTCGTTACGGATTATATTGTTTAAAACATTTGATGTATATAGTGTGCGTATTATTTCCTTCTCAAAAGTATTGTTTTTCTTGTAATGCATAATATATTTTCTATTTTTTTTGCATCATATGTACTTTAATTTTACTCAAGACCTTTCTTATGTATCTTATTAATTGCTACCTTTTTGTAATCGCGACTTCGTCACTGGGGGCATACTCTGTAGCCGTCTGCTATTTCTCTCTCTCTCGCACGCGAGGAGCCAGCCAATAGCAATGAGGCGCATTTCCTCCCCCCGCGTTTTCTGCGGAGAGCTTTTGAAGTCACGTGACGCAGTAACATTCGAACTCTGCAGAGAGCGGCAGATATTCTTTCAGTGACGATGGCGAATATTTGACTATGCGTTGTTGTGTTAATAAAGTTTATTTTTCTACAAAACCTTCTGATTATTTGAGTCACCGAGATATTTTTATCATCTCCCTTCAATCCATTCTCTAAACTCTATATAAGAACAGTCCATGGTCACCATTGTGGTGGGTCGCTCGTATAATATAATCACTCACTTAAAAACACTTTACTACCTTTATTCGTAGAACATTGATAAACGTCGATTCTGACACTCATCGTATTCGAACACACAAAAACGCAATGTAAACATTTTCGTCTGCGCTGCTATGACAACGGCTCTGGCCAGCTGCCATTCCGAACGAAGAATTTTCTCCCTTGCCTTTCTGCGGCTGCCACAATATATTTGCAACATATCTCACTTTCTGATGCCCGAATTGCGTCAAGCTTTTTTTAAAAATGCTCTATAATGGGAAAGTACCTAAATAAATAATTAACAGAAATAAGCAATTATACAAACTAAAAATTTTATTTCGAGATCAAAGCATTGTTTTAATTTCAATTAAAAATACATATATCTTTGGATAATTTCAGTTGAAATTAGGTTCACAGCTTAATATCTCATTCCGTAAACCTATACAAACACAAGTGATTCATTACTCGTGAAACGTAAAAAAACATTAAATCATTGAGGTAATCATACACAAAGTAAGTTCTCCAACAATCAATGGACAAAATTCTAATGACGTCATAGTAGGTAAAATGGTGGCGGTATCGTTTGTTTATGGTTTGAAATCTCAAAGATTTAATTTTGCAATGTCTCTTCGTTAAATTATTTTATTCTCATATTTATGAGCTCAGAACAAAAGCATATTTTTTCATTATTTAGTTATTAAAGACGGAAAAAAAATTATAAATGCATGATTTGAAAAATTTAAATAATTTTCGGTACTTCTTAGTTATCCCGTCGACTAAATTACTGTCGCCAAATTGCAAGATTAATTGCCAATAATGGTTGCCATTAATTAATTAATTGTAAGATTAAATGCCAATAATGGCCAATAAAACCATTAATTCGATGTTTTATTTATATTTTTATTAATGTTTTGCTAATTTATTTGTTCTTTCGTTATTTAAAATAATAAATTATGTCAATGTGTATAATTTGGCGAGTGGTTTGGCGATTTATATAATTTGGCGAAATTGGTATAACTAAGGTGTAATAACGGGATAACTAAGAAGTACCTAATTTACTTTCTTAATAGTAAAAAATAACATCGGTGAGTAACAGCGGGTTTAAGTTAAATAATTTTAACTATTTAATTCTGTTGTAATATTCAAAATAACTGTACTTATTAGATTTCAGTAAACAACATCAGGGCCCGATTAAACTTTGAAATTAGAGAAATTACAATGACATTTCAGGACCTTTCTTTTGGAGAAGCTATTCTAAATTCTACATATACATGGAAACTCTTCAGTGTTAGAAATATTATTCTTAGGACTGACATAACATGAGAACGGCCTGCAATTTTACACAAGTTTTTGAAAACTACTTTATATCAGAAATTTTACTAAAAACTGGTTTTTTTTTTTGTTATAGCGGCCCACACTATTAGGATTATGACAAGTTGCAGCCAATTTTGCCAACGTCGTAACCAAGATCGTGAAGCACACACGTATAATATCATTTCATGAAATCGTATACGATAATTTAATAGTTTTTACCTTACTTCAAGTGTGTAATTTATTTATTTTTAAGGCTTAACAATCTAAATTGTCCAAAACAAAGATTGAATTGACATGACCGCAAAAAGCCTCAAATCTGCATAACACTTGGAACCAAACTGTGCAGATTAGTGGTCTTCTATTGTACACAATTTTTCATAAATGTGTTTCGTTCTTAAAATGTGTTATTTTCATCTATCACTGCGGAACAAGCGAGAAAACTCATATTCTTGCACATGAGTTGTATATATCTTTATATCTAAATTTCCGTCATTTTTGACGGGCTACCTGTCTAGTATATATATAAAACCATTAAATAAACATTACCAACCACCAACAAAAACTGAAATTATGAATAAAATGACATTATATATATATATATATATATATATGACCATTAAAAATCAAAACAAATGATCAGAAAACATAAAAAAAAATGTCAGAAAACGAAAAATGGATATTTGTAGAACTTAGACAGAATCTTCAGGTCCCAAATGCCTAAAGTTCCACAAATAAAGTGTGTGGTTTCATCTTCATATTAACCGTAAAAAGCTAAAGAATATAAATTTGGGACTACCACACACAGATAACCGGATATATATATATATATATATATATATATATATATATATATATATATGCATATATTACATCGGTATAACAATAACTTTGATATAACATATAATGATCGTTTTTGTATTTTTTGAAATGGAATTTTTTTTTCAGAATTAATCTTAAGAACCCCATCTTATATATTTATAGAGTTGTTATTGTGTCCGTATTCTCTAGAGCAAATGATACTGGGAACCATGAATCAAATATTACTCTCGGAATCAGACCATTATTTATCAAAACAAGGTTGAAATATATAAAAAGAAATGTTTATACCAGAAAATAGAATAACGTTCGTGAAATGCGATTTTTTTTTCATTATTCTTGTTTTATGATTAATTTATTTGGGTATCAGATTTATATCTGAATAATTTATTGATTCGATATTGAGTCCTCCCCCCTCCCCCCCAAGAGAAAATATTATACATGAAATAATGAATCAGAATGTAATATTATTCTTCGAAGCAAGTTTACGAGATAGATATATAAGAAGAAATATTAATTCTAGAAATATGATAACGCTCATAAAATGTTTATATTTTCCACTTTTGAAATCAGTATTGTATTCTTAACTGTGTTGGATATCGGATTTCTTAAGCAGAAATGTATCCCAGAAATAACTGTAACCATAAACGGACCATTTTATAAAATACGCACAAAATATCCCGCACATGATATACATATAAAAATAAATACATTCTACCTATTAACTTATAAATTGTTAAAATATGATATATATATTAAAAATAACAAAAAATATACATAAAAAAATAATATAGTTGTTTTGAGTTGAAGATACAGCAGCATTGTTAAAACAGCAGTAATCGTTAGAAAAGCTGCCTCATTTATTTATGAAAAACTGCTACTTGTTACCAAAAAACGGAAGTTTATTATATATAACTTAATTTAGACAATTTTTATAAAATTTAAGGAAACAAATTTTTAATATAAGTATATAAGAATAATTTAGTATGTAAAAATGAAAATTTGTCCGTCTGTAATTCTATACAAATCCAGAATTGTAAAATGTTACGTACATTTGCATTAAAACACGGCAGACTAACTAAAGTAATCAGGAATCGGAATAACTTATAGTTAATTTTTAATTAATAAAAACCCTCAAATTTAACATCAATTTTCAATCAAATTTAAGCATTTTTCGTTATTGCTGTTGACAACAATTAAAAATCCACAATATGTCTTACCCCAAAAATTACTTTTCTATTGCAAGATTACCACGTGAAAAAATGAAATAAATGGTTTAACGAATTAAAAAAAGAGAGACTATTGTATCATAACTTATCTACTGTAAGATTTCCACATGAAAATGAAAATAAAATAAATAATTTGACGAATTAAAAACAAAAGTGAATGTTACGTCATAGTTTTTCTGTTTTATGATTTCCATGTGAAAAATTATAATTATTTAATTAATTTGACGAAATAAAAAAAAAAATGAAATATAACGTCCTATTGTACATATTAAGGACGTGGTGAATATATAACGTGATATAAATGTGAAAAAAAAATGTATTGAAGCAGGATAAAAACTCGATTATAGAAATATTGGCGTATTTTAACATTATTTCTCCAATGATGAATGGAAATCAGTTCATTTAAATCTGTAATATTTTGCTTCTGTTATATAAATTTATACATATTTATATTGGGTTTTCATTTAATTCATGTGATTCATTCGACTGTTTTTTTTTTCTTTTTTTTTTTAACCATTTGAAAAAATTGTTATTGTTCTCGTCAGGATGGGAAATCAAAAGCATATCTGAAGGTTTTTATTGGTTTAATCCACATTTTATTCGTCTTCTGATTGGTCTATACAGTAATCTGTGTTTCCCTTTACTTTCAACAGATGTGGATACCTCCTGTTGCCACTATGACAAAAAAGTAATAAAAACTACAAAAAAAAATTAATAACTCAGAAACAAATTGAGATACAGCTTTCAAACAAATTGCATTTAAAAGTACATTTTTTTTTCTCAATACGACTGTGTAAAAAGTAATAGTGTGGGATGTTTAGAAGTTTAAGAATGAAATTTCATTTAAAATGGGTTCCAGATTTCTTGGAAATCTGACGATGGAAAAGCCTTTTCCCGAACAGCCAATGAAATGCTTGGATAATACATAAGTTTCAGGTGGATAATCCGTACGAGTCGCAGGCAATTTTTGTCGCTTGGAATTTTTACGTGTAATAACACTATTAATGTTTAATTCATGGCGTACGTAATGTATGATCAACTCCTTGGAATTTTTTATGTCTTAAATTTTAGACTTCGAAATAATCATTTTCCAAAGGGTCGTTGTAATTTGATAAATTGCTTTTTTTTTATTTTTTTTTTCTTGTGTTGTATGTAAAAAAATTTGAAATTGCTTTTTCAAAACAAACAATCTTAAAATTCCGGGCAATGCCGGGTTACTTTAGCTAGTAGAGAATAAAATATAATTATAATATAATAAAGCATATAAATGCAATGGAAATATGCAAAACCACAAATAAAATAATATCGTTTATAAAATAAATATTTCCATATTGGATGAATATAATCTCATTTCATGATGTAGAAATATATTTATGAAAAAGTAAGTTTTATATTAACATTTTCGTGACAATACGATCACATATAATCTGGTTCTTTTTAAAATGAAAAGTATCAGAGTACATGTTTGATGGTTTTAAAATAATATCCTTCGTAATAATGAAATACTTTAATAATAATAAACAATATATTGAACATATACATATATTGCAGAGTTGTAAATTATGAAGAAATTGCGAAATCAAAGATTTAAGCGCTTTTAAATAATATTTTGTTGTTCTAAATTGCTAATTCATATTATGACAAATCCATAACCCTTTAAAGCCGTAACATATAATCTGTATCCATCTCTCTATATTTAACAGTTTTTAAAATGGTAAAAAATTTCGTTCATACGAATTACATAACTTATAGATAATTTTCGATTAAAAGATTTCAAATAAACGGAAAGCAATAACGATAACACAATAATAGAAACGACAATATTTTAAACATAACGCGCAAGAAAAAAAAATGCTATTTTTTAATTATAGCATTTAATGGCCAAAAGAAAATATTTTCATTTTAATCATATAGATATTATTAAGTATATTATTTGTGAGAAAAATATAAAAGTAGCGGTGTTTGTGAAAATCTCATTTGAGATTTTGCACTTTTAATAATCGTTGTTTGAATTTCCACCATACGAACTTAAAATATTGAGAAATTATATTTAACCATTCATTTTTTTTTATCATATAATCATTGTTAAAGTTAATAAAGAAGTTCCGATAGTAGTTGCTTGCATTATCTATATTAATAAAAGAACAAATCGCTGTGTGTGTGTGTCTGTCTTTCTGCAATAGCTAGCGAAATCTACCACACGAAGAAGTGTGAAATTTTAGGTGAGGGTAATCCAAGACAGGTCCTGATGCACATAAGGATCAGGTTTTTAATGTTTAAGGGTCAGGGCCCCAGGGCCCCTTTAAAATTTTACGCACCAAATTGTTAATAACTTGCCCCCTTTTCATGCAATATTCCTCGTTTTGGAGGACCTTTCTCCATTTAGTTATTCTAGCCTTTCTACTTTCCAGTTAGACCCTAGACCCTTGGGGTCCGTTGCATGGCCTCTTGAAGTTTTTGTACAATTAATTGTTAATAAGTTGCTTTCTATTATTCCGATCTACATTTATGGGACGTTATTTCCATTTAGTTATTCTCATGTTTCTACATTCCATATAGGACACTGGGGTCCCTAGTGTACCATAGGCCCCTTGAAATTTTTGTGTGCCAAGCTATTTTCACTCCCTAATTTTCTCACCTTATCAGTGCATAATATTAAAGTTGGGTTTTGGACTCTTGAACTTGGGCCAACACCCTCATATTTTAATTGGGGCCCTAGGGCCTTTTTTCTATTTTTATACATACATACTTTAAATGTACTATATACTTAATATATGTATTATACTTATAAAGTATAATAGATACTTTATAAATAGATCTACTTTTAATAGATATTTATAATACATACTTTTAGATGCATTGTATAAGTATATAATGTAATAGATACTTTAATTAAATTCTACTATTAAAGGTTATATATACTTTTATATATACTTTTATACTATATATACATTTATAGATGTATATATGGTATTATTCTATAAATACATCAGAATAGTACATATATTACATAATTTATAAATGTAATATATGTACTATAATTACATTTATAGATACTAGTTGCGTAGCAACCCGTTGTGTTGCTTTTGAATTGCATGAGACAATTGATCTTTTTGCGAAAAATGAAATCTGAACTTTATTGTAAATTTAGAAAGCCATTGCAATATTAATTTTATTAAATGCAATATTTCAAATAATAAGTTACATTTACAATTTAAGTCAAAACTTTCCCAATAAAAATACACATATTCCATAAATTTATTTGCCTAGAGCTTTTCGCTCTTCCAAGATTTTGCTTCGAATTTCGGAGTTCGTAGAAATGATGTCATTTGGGTCAACTTATACAAAAATGAATTTGTTTGGACGAATTTATTCAGAAGCATTTTATATTTATGAATTAAAATAAATATTTAAAGAATTATTTTTTTTTTTCTCGCTAAAACTTTTCTCTTTTTTTTTTCTCGCTATTTCGCATTTTTAATGTCCGGTTCTGAAATGTTTTATTAGCCATCTTAAGGTAAAGGTTGAAAATCTACTTTACGACTTTAAATTAAATGAAAATAACGTACGATGTTTTTTTTTCTTTTGACGTCAACAGAATTTATCTCAATGTTCCAGTCGAGAGTCGAATTTGTGTTTCTAAAATAAACGGATTCCTAAAGCTTGAATATGTGTGAGTTCGTATTTCGTGAAATTTTCTTGAAAACTACAATCATTTTTTCACTATTTATTCAAATATACGTTAATTTCAATTTAAAAATGATTTCAAACAATGATACTTAATAATCCTTGTAATTTTCCCTTTTCTCTCTTTTATCCACAAAAATGGAGCAATTTTAGTTTCCATCATTACATAAATGTCATCAAAATAACGTAAAAATTTATATCTCGAAAACTAAACAAATTTTTAAATTCTACGACCACGTTTAACATCCTCGGACCCATGCGGATAACTGGCGTTAATTTGATCACCCAAATTCCGCATATTCTAGGAGGAACAGCTATGAAATACAAATGGGCAGTCACTTTTTAATATAATAGATTCATGAAGTTTTAATTTCGCTATAAAAAATTAGTCAGGGACAAATGCTGAATTATTTATTTTATTTTAAGTGCAAATGGCTTATTCCGTAATGGAGCCTGTACGCAGTGGATATAGATTAAAAAACATTATTCTTGAAAATTATTTAAAAAGACATAATAAATAAATCAATTAAGATAAAGTTTTCAAGAAAATTGCATTTGAAAGTAGATTTTTTCCCCTATATAACGGGTGTAAAAATTGAAGATGCGCGATGTTTAGAAATTCAAAAAATTGCAGTAGCAGAGATTGCAAATCCGACATTTAATGGTCAAGCTTTGCCATTCTCAAAATGACGCCAGCCGTACGCACGGACATATTTTCCCTTTAGATAGATTTTCAAACGTGAAGTTCCGTTTGTCAGCTAAAACTTTGCATGTGAAAATGTATTCTTTTGGCTTGAGGGTCTAATTTCAGTACCGCGAAGTACAAATTCCTGAAACTGATGTCTTTTATATGTATTCGTGTAAAACTATATAGTTTTATCAAAGAAAAGGATTGTTTTCTTTTAAATATGGCACTTACTGAAGCATTATGCCAAGTGTCTCAAATTCGGTATCAGCCGAATGAAAATATATTGTAACATTAGCTTTATGAGCGAAAATGTTTTTTAAATAGTGACGTCATTTTCTATTCAGACTTAAAATAAAGTTATTTTTAATTGTAAGGAGTAAATGGTATGAATAAGGATAAATAAACCCCAATATTTCTTTTTTTCTGCAACAGTGAAAATAATACGATTGCTACCATTTTGATGAAATTTCAAAAAATCTTTTCAAATTAAATTAAAAATATAAAAGTGAACATATTTAGAAAAATAGCCAGTGCAAGGACATCTACAAATGAACAGCTTTCATTTAAAAAAAGAATTATTAGCAAAATTGGTACAGTAGAAAGTTCAAGGAAGATGTCTAAAAAAGCTATCTTGTGTTTTGAATATATAGATTATTTTTTCTCTTTTACTTTAACAGTTGCCTAGCAACTCTATTTCATACAAATTACATTTAAAAGCACATATTTTTCCCAATTCGGCTCGAAAAATTTAAATTACTCGACTACATATATGTTAAATTCGTGCTTTTTTATATATTATTCTTTTATTTATTTATTGATGAAGCTTTAATTTCTTTGTAGATAATTAGCGGGAGAGAAATTCTGAACTTTTTTTATGTGCAAATTGTGTATTAATATTTCTCAATGGAGCCGGCACGGCAAAATCATTTAATTGATAAATAACAACGAAATAAAGCCAAAACTCACTGGGTTTTATAACAGACGATATTCTTGACATAGCACTATTTAAATTTCAATTTTTTTCGGTTTTTATGAGAAAATGACATCAAAAAGATACAGCAGTCTACTATTTTCATTTTTTCCCTCTTTAGTTTCAACAGAAATGTAGTACTACAGCTGCCACGATTACAAAAAAAGTAATAAAAACTACAAAAAAATTAATATCTTAAAATTAAAATGAGATACAGCTTTCAAACAAATTGCATTTAAAAGAGAATTTTTTTCGTTATACGGCGGTGTAAAAATTTAAAATGTGCGATGTTTAGAAGTATAAAAATTTGCAGTAGAGAAAATTACAAAACCAAAATTTTATTTCAACCTTCAAAGTGTTGCCATTCGCAAAATGACGTATGCGTTACGCACAGATATGTTTATCCTTTATAATATAGATAGTGTCTATAAATGCAATAGGTACTATTACTACATTTATTTATTCTATAATAGACTTATATAGATAGATATAAATCTATATAAGTATATAGATTTTTATACCTAAAGTATCTAAATGTCATAGATACTTTATATCTATATTATTATACATATATATGATATATTATATATACTTAGATAATATCTATATTATGATATAGTAAATCCTCTTAAATTGGCTACTGGTAAACAGAAGATAGAAGTATAAAATAGATTTTAAACTTTGTAACAGTGATTTGAACAAGAAAGGGGAAAGTTATATGGAGTTTTCACATCACCTAGCGCAAGAAAAAAATATATACATTTCTTTTAAATCATAGCTGCTATGGAGGAAAAGCGTAGAGGTAAAATCACATTTTGAATGATATCGTTATAAAATGGTAGAAATGTCGGATTGTAAAAGTTTTATGTAATATTTGAGCACATAAGGAATCCCATTGGTCTGTTCTTAAATACCTGTATTTCTGAAGCAAATTTTTCGTTGAAGGTTTTAACAACATTCAGAATAAAATTTCCTTTTCAGTTAGGTGTATACAAAATGCATGCGAGAAAGCTAAAAAGAAGATTTTTCTTGCTGTATTCAGAAAATAGATCGAATGCGAATCCTACAGTGTATATTAGTTAACGAATGTCCTCTACAAATAGTCAAATTTCTTCATTGCTAAATTAATGAAGATTTTAATTTTCTGATGATATAGTTATGCATTAGAAACAGAACGTGTTACAGGGTATATGCCACCTTGGGAACAATTTCTCAATGGCGCCATAATTAATTTTTTTATGCATAAGATTAAAAATGATTCTTTTTAAACGTTTTAAAATAATTTCTGTTTTCTTAAAAGGTCACAGATAATAATACTACAGATGTTCCAAGTTTATAATACACATTTTATTTAATTTTACTAGTACTTTTGGTCATCAAAAACCGTAGTCATAGTCGGGGAATATTATCAATTGTCATTTTTAACACTTTCCAACAAAGTTGAAAAGTGTTTATGCATTCGGTTTGTCTCTCCGTCAGTTCTTCTCTCCGTCTGTCCGTCTCTCCGTCTGTTCGTCTGTCCGTCTGTCCGTCTTTACGCGCTCTAACTCCCGTTAATATACTCGGATCGTTCTGAAAATTTTGGATGTTAGTGACCTCTACCATAGCACGAACTCTATTGCAAATGAAGTTTGTAGCATGTTTAGTTCATTTACAGGGACAGTCAAAAGTTTTCCTTTACATTACGGCCTAGGGGAAAAAATCGTTTAAAATGACTTTTAATGATGTTACATGCTTTCAAACATAATAAAATTGATATGCATTTATCAAGTGCACTAAAATATGCATTCTATAGAATATGGGGTGCAAAGAATAAATATTATTCATTTACAGAGCCACACAAAAGAATTCCGTTACATAATGATATACGGGTGGAGGGAATTTCTTATGGCGTATTTTAATTATGTTAAATTATTTCATGTATAATGAAATTGATATATGTCGCTGAGGTTTACTATAACTTATTTCGTGTGTAATACGAAGTGCATAGCATTTACAGGGACACACAAAATATTTCAGATACTATAATGTATCCGAAGTACTATACTAAGATGATTGTTGGAAATGCATTTTTAATTATGTTGTGCGCTTTTATGTTTCACTATATTTATGCATTGTATACGGTGTGTATAAATGCTGTAATTCATATACAGGGCTACACAAAAGAATTCGTAATGGTTACTGGGTATTATTGTAAATTACTTAAAGGTGGTTTTTAAATGAGTTATGCATTTTTACGCTGAACTGCATTTTGTTTACTAAGAAATGTTTGTATAACATAGATAAAATTATATACAGGATCACGCAAAGAATTGGATACATGGCCGTCTATAAATGGTAATTTCTGGAAATGTGATTCCAGTAGTTTTCAGAGTGTCTTACTTTGAATTAAACTTTAGCTAAATCTTGGCTTGTAATAAAGGTACTAGGTTAACTACAGAGTTGTACAAAAGTATACAAGTATGTTTCCATCTAGTAGTATAAATTGCTGAAAGAGAAATTTCAACCTGTTATTCGTTTTCTTGCTAAACTAAATTCCCCCATTATATAGCATAAATATCAACCTACAGATCAAATACAGAGCTGTTCAAAAGATTTTGAATACATATTTGCTATGGATAGTAACTGCTGAAATCAGTTTTTCAAATGTCTTATGCGTTTTCTAAAATGGTTACTTAGTTCTGTTATAAACCTTATTTCCCTAAATAACGAAGTTTTGATAAAGCATTCAGGAAGTGTTGGAAAGTGTTTCATAATCTATGCTTAACGCATGATTTTTCTTACTTGTTTTCATTTAAAATACATAACTTAGTCTGAAATGGGACAGTCTATAATTCTTACGGTAGCTAGAAGTAAAAGTAGTATTACTCTGGAGTGAACTTTTGTTGAGGTAAAATTTGTAACTCCTGATTCATTTATTTTAATATGTCACTTTGTTCGCATGCGTCACTTTTTGCATGCGTAGCTGGATCGTAGTAGAAGTAGCAGTGCTTTGGATTTTTTCTAGCGTGTACTCAGCACAGGTTGAAAACAATTAGAAATAATTTCTCAAAATTTATAATCTGATGAATGAGCGTTAGATTCAGTAATGAATTTAGGGGCTTACCAGATGTAGGGTACATCCCCTTCTGACCATCAAAATTCGATCCTGTAACCCATGTCCCAAGATGTAATTTATTAAATTTGAATGTTTTCCGATAGATAACCTATAAAATTTAGGAGAATTTTTTTAATTATAGTAAAGTGGGGACAGACGCCGCGGTGAGAAAGATGCCACAGAGATTGTGTAGGCGACACTAGCGTTCTCTAGACCAATTTTAGAAGTTTGTAGTGTTCCCCTGTGCTGTGTGATGTGTTGTATGAGTTTCCACCACTTAATTGTCAGTATTTACATATTTATGCCAGTTTTTATGGCTCGAACCTGCGTGGTAAGTTGCTACAATTGTTCTAATGAAGTTTTATTACATATTTTAAGAAAAATAAACAGAGATTTCATCCCAAAATCGATTGCAACTATAGACTAGATCCTCATAGAATACAGACATTTGCTTGCCTTTCTCTCGCGTTGCTCACATAACACAAAATGGCGGCGCGGCATCTTACCCGCCACTATGGGACAGATGCCGCACCGAGGTTGAGGGACAGATGCCCCAAAATATATTTTTGTTTTTCGGTTAAATAAATTCATCGCTGCGATTTAGAACTTACATTTAAATGAATGTATATTAGCGCATTCTGCTACTTATCAAAATATTCTCAGCAACAATGTTGGTTCACTATGTGTGAATAAGGTAAACGTAAGCCGTTTACAATTCTCACCATCTAAACTGTTAAACAAAATTCCTCCTACCCCAATGGTCAAAAGACCTATACAGCCAATTAAGAGAAAGTGAAGGATGCAAATATTAGAAGTACTGAGTTTATAAACAATAAAAAAGAAGAAGGAAATGAAAAACAAAAGAAACTAGAAAGCGTCAAAGAACGACAACTTGGCGGAAGTAAAATGTGTAAAAAAAGGAGGGGAAGATCAACTTGAAAACACCTGTTGAATTGAGGAAAAAACTAAAATATGAGTCATCTTCCGACAATGGGTAAAATGTTCCTTTTATGGATTCTGATGGCAGAACTGGATTGGAATTTGATGACTGTACATATGTTGAGTGGCTGGAGTCTTATCAAGGAGCAAAGTCTAAAGGGGCCAGGATTCAGTGCATCAAATTTAATCGATAGCTGCATGAAAAGCGCTTAATTTACTTTTGCAACAAGTAGTGTGGTGTGATTGTGGGCGAATGAAAATACAAAATCAAAGAATGAGAAGAAAGGCGAAAAATAAACAGACTAGAGCCTACATAGAATAGAACTAATACTTACATTAAGAGCAAATTGCAATGTTAGCCTGAGTGTAAACCAATGATTTTTTTAAATTATGCTGTCTGTTGTTTCCAGTAATTATGCTATCCATTCATGTAAATTCAAATGATTTTCTTTTCATTTTCACTTTTTGTCTTAAGTTTTGTTTATAGAGATTACACTTTTGCATTTACGTTAAACTTTTCACAGTTTAGTGATATATATAATTTTTGTAAGTTAACTGTTATTTATTTTCGTTTTAAGTAGTTTGAGAAAATAAAAATGTGATTTGCTTGAAAAAAAAATAAACAGCCTAGCATTTTTCTCCATGCGGCGTCTGTCCCACACCCCATGCAGCATCTTATCCAGCACATAAAAAATGATGTTAAAAAAGGACCTGTGGGAAAATAATTATGCCTACTTTATTAAGAGGGTTTTAACTTGTTTAACATAGAAATTAGATTCTAAAGTGTTTGATCAATGATTTCTGGCACTTAGTTTGTTGTTTTTTGCTTTACTGTACATTTTACAAGAAGAAAAGAAAAACTTCGGCATCTGTCCCCACTTTAATATACTATTTTTTACGTTTTGAAACCATGAAATGGAATTTAAAACGTATGTGTTTGTCTATTTTTGTGTTTCAATTTACGTCGTTTCAATCGTAATTCTTTAAAACTATTTAAAATATTATTTTTAAAACCAGTCAACGACATTATTAACACAATTAGTAAACAATATTATTCTTTTGTAAAGAAAGGAGTTTTAATGAAAATTAAGGATAAATAGAAAACGAGCAAAAATAAGTAAAATGTAATAAATCATAAAATGATGACATTCTGTGGAGATTTCCTTATTTTAACTTAATGATCATTATATAGAAAATCTCTTTTGAATGGAAAATTTATGATCATTCCAGAGCATTTGAAGATTTCATTATCATATTTATTCATTAGGAATAATGGCTAATTGAATTATAAATTATTGATTTTTTAAAGATGGTCATTTTTTAAATAATTCTTTATGTGTCTTTGATGGTTATAATATGTGCCTTTGACATTTATGACAGTGATAATAAATCCTTATGTCAACATATCGATTATGTCTGATATCCTTTGCGAAATTTAATAAATAATTTTGATAGGTATGCAAAGGAAAAAAAAGGTTTGATTCATAAATTAGAAATGATTTAAATATCTTTGGATAGATGTCAACTTTTACGATATTTTTCCTTCAACTATTTTTGAACGGAATCATTTAGTTGGCATCTATGCATTTTAAAACATGACGATATGGCTGAACTTCAAATTAAATCCGAATATTTTAGAATATTCTGAATATTATACTTTTTTGTGTGAAAATAAATTTCAAAGTCTTGATATAGGCTTTTTAAATAGTATTTTGGAACAAAAATATTTATACGGTAAGCACGTTTTAAGATTGAAAAATCAAATCAACATTCACTCGTGGTGTCACTTGTACAACTCAAATTCCAAATCCAGAAATAAATAAATGACTCTTTAAATGAATCATTAAAAAATACATTCGACATCCGATTTTGCTCTTAAAATATTTGTAAAAGCATAATAAAACCTTTAAATTATTTGAAATACGTTTATTTTTAGAAAGGAAACGTTAATCCGGTACAAAATAATTCACATTACTGAATCACACAATACATCTATATTCAATGAACACTATGAAGCGTTCTCATTGGTCAGAAAATAGATAGCCTTGAAAAACAGAGGTAATTTTTCGCGATATTTTTTAACAGTGTATGTTGAATCCAAACTGTAAATAAATGTAAATAAAAGGGAAAAACATATTTCAAAATATTAATATGCTTTTGCAAAATATTTTAAGAGCATTTAATGAATAGCTGAAAGAGTCATTCATTTGCTTTTGGATTTGTAATTTGGGCTTATGAATGGCAACGGTAATCGCTTTTATGCATCGGAACCCTGTTGTTGGTATCTGGTTATTTTTAAATTAGATCTTAAAGCGTTGCAATTGTATACTTTTTGAAGGTTTTAGAAAAATTGAAGAAGAATATGTTACACAACGAATAGCTAGACAGATTAAATAAGGCAGTCGGCAAATACTGCATTGGAACGCTTAAGCCTAACATGGCCGCGTTTGGATTATCAGGAAGTGGATGAGTTCACTCCCGGAAGCGTTATAAACTTAGTGCTTTTATATATATAATTAGAAATGATTTTAATATCTATTCATAGGTGGCAACTTTTACGAACTTTCTCCTGGAACTAATTTTGAGCAGATAATTTAATTGGCATCTATGTATTTCATAAGGTTACGATATACCGAAACTTCGAAATACATCTGTATATTTTAGATAACATGAACTTTTTCGTTAGAAAATAAATTTCAAAGTTTGATATAGGTTCTGCATGCAGTAGTAAAATAGTGCATAAAACATAAAGTCCTTCAGAATGAAGACGCAGATGAGGTTTGAATGGTTAAGTAATTTTAACAACCCACATAATTCGCCTTATCTTCTGTGGTCACGAAAGGACACATAGCGTAATAAAACGATTTTCGGGATAACTACATTTATGAAAACTTTGCTGTAGAAAGACGCACCTATGACCGACCATTTAGTAGAATAAAACGCAAAATGAATTTTTGAGAGTTATGTCAATTTTCTTACGGTTGAGCGATATTATACTGCCCGAGTTTACAAAACATTTGTCTTTTTTGCAGTAAAGTGCTGTTCCTAAAACTATTAGAAGTTTCTTTTTTCATTTAAAAAGAATTGGAATTCTGAATTTTATTATACGATGCATGTAACGAACTATTTACGTTCTCAACACAATCTTGCTTTAAGGAATTTACCGTGACACTTTACATGAAATATTGATGTGAAAAAAGCTTTTCTATTTCCGTACATCAAATTTCAGTTTCCTTAGTTTAAGATACTTGAATAAAATTTCTGTGTTTTTTACTTTATTTTTTCAGATAGAAAAAAGAAAATGTCTATATTTACTCAGATGTACTGGATGCAAAAGATAAAAATTCCTGGATATTTTTCAGTATTTAAAGAAAATGAAAAGTGTCTTTTTTTTAAATTAAAATTACATCATTGTTTGTGGAAACACCAATTATAGCACATTCAACGATATAATAAGTCGTCCCAAATATAGTAGTATGGTTTTTCCTTTAAAAAAAATATTAATTCCATATCTAATTCTATACGATGCGTGAAACAAATCATTTACGTCTTAGAAGATTTTCCGTTCAAAGAAATTATTCTGTTAATCTGTATAAAATAGTAAGGAAAAAAAATTTTCCTTAGATCGAATTTCATTTAAGAACGTTACCTTACCATAACAGTCTGGAATAATATGTATATGTCTTTTCAACCAGAAAATAAGTTTTACTTTCACTGTAAAAAAAAAAAAAATGGGAACTGTACTAGCAGCAAAGTTGCCTTCTATTCTTTTTTAGGGGCGTTCGTAATTATATAAATACGTAGCATACTGTAAAAAAAAAAAATCTGTAAAGTTACTAAAAGTTTCCTAGAAAACTGGGATTCCTAGAACATTTTGTGTAACGGCAACAAGACAAATTACTGTAACAGACGCTGTTACAGAAATTTTTGTTGTTTCCATTACATAAAAAGTTCTAGGAATCCCAGTTTCCTAGAAAAACTTTAGTGACTTTACAGATTTTTTCTTTTACAGTGCACCTATAGTCGTCGTTCGGTCTGTCTGTCCGTCTGTGTATAAGAGAGCGAAAACTACACAACCGAATGGTCTGAAATTTTAAATAAATAATTGTTGCAAAATTCTGACGAGTCATTCAAATTTTATGAAAATCGGATGTATAGTTTAATGACAGGGACAGCAAAAGTTTTCCGTTACATTACGACAAAGAGTAAAAAATTTCCAAGTGCATTTTAATGATGTTACAGCCTTTCAAACAGAATGAAATTGATATGTACTTATGAAATGTACTAAAACATGCATTCAGTACACTGTAAAAATATCTGTAAAGTTACTAAAGTTTTTCTAGAAAAATGGGATTCCTAGAACTATTTATGTAACGGCAACAACAAAAATTCCTGTAACAGCGTCTGTTACAGGAATTTTTCTTGTTGCCGTTACATAAAAAGTTCTAGGAATCCCAGTTTCCTAGAAAAACTTTAGTAACTTTACAGATTTTTTTACAGTGTAAAAAATAGTTATAAAACTAGTTATAGTATGAACGCATCAAGTTTGATGTGCAATTTCCAACTTATTTTATTTTAACAAAACTCCGATTTTGCTTTTCCCTCGTTCCAATGATGGATATTAATTAAACATTATATTAAACATTATTAAATCAATATATTTATACACTTTAAAAAAAAATCTGTAAAGTTACTAAAGATTTTCTAGGAAACTGGGATTCCAAGAACTTTTTATGTAACGGCAACAAGAAAAATTCCTGTAGCGCACGCTGTTACAGGAATTTTTCTTGTTGCCGTTACATAAAAAGTTCTTGGAATCCCAGTTTCCTAGAAAAACTGTAGTAACTTTACAGATTTTTTTTTTACAGTGTACAAACCAAAAAAAAAAATAGCAAACGATATTCTATTATTTACCATTTTATTTTCTTTTTTTAGCCCCCGGGACGGTATGCTATTTCTTTCTTCCAGCTTATATTGTCTCCAAAAAATAACGTTACCTTATAGAAGCTAGCAATAAACAAAACAGATGTATCATTGTACAATTAAATGCTCTATAGCGAATTTTTTTATTTCCAAGCATCGCATATTTTCAATGATTTTACCGTCATATTGAGAAAAAAAGTACTTTTAAATGCAATTTGTTTGAAAACTGTATCTCCATTTGTTTTTGAAATATTAATTTTTTTGTAGTTTTTAGCACCATTTGTTTAATTTTGGCAACTCAAGTACTCCATTTATTTAGAAAGTAAAGGGAAAATGGTTGAAAAATAGCAATTATATCTTTTTATTGCCATTTTCTCATAGCAACCGAAAGAAAATGTAATTAAAATACGTGCTATTTTGGAAAAAATATAAACAAATAATTTCTGCGAATAATAAAACATGGAGCTATTATAAACTGTATTTAATTTTAAGTATCTGTAGACCCTTTCAGTGTGACGTCAACATGACGTTTTAGTTGGAAACTGACTCCAAACAAACGGGTGCTATGCGTCATTTCTTTTTAAATATAAATCGTGGAAAATGTTACCAGTATATATCAAGTATTAAAACACTTAGATGTGAGATATAGATAAAAGATATAGCTGCCACACACAAACAAAATAGAAAATACAACATAGCAACCGTTTGTTTGGAGTCAGTTTCCAACGAAAACGTCATGACTGACGTCACGACTGAAATCGTCTATATTAATGTTACAAACAAATGAATGCCTATGAATCATTAGAAAGCCGTTGTCCAGTTTTTTGTCCAGTTTCTTTAATGACGGCATCTTTTTGCTGCATTTGTGTTATTTTGAGAGAGTGACATCCTATGCATGCTTTACTGTAGATGTTTAAGAGTGGATCGTCAATGTGGAATTCTTAAGCGGATGGGAATGACGTCATTTTACATAAAATTAAAGTTTGTGCTTTAAGTCTTAAAATTGAAATATGTTTTGTACTATTTATATATACATATATTTTTTTTCATCGGGGGTGACACTAAATTCTGTGAAAGCAGAATTCCTGTTTTCTAGTTTTATGAGCTTAATTCGGTACTGACAATAAAAGAAGTGCATATTTAAACTTCATTTGGTATTTCATAAAACTACATTTAGCGTGGTAATAATCTTTTCTTTTTACAGTATATCTAAAACAAAACCCTTGTTCTTTTTTTTTTTTCAAAAATGTAGCTATTTTGTTGCCATCATGAGAGAAACTTCGTTTAACTTTTCAAAAAAGTAATATCCTCGAAACTAGTTCAAATTTTTAAATTCTGGGAGCTTATATAATATCTCCAGATCGATGAGCATAACTGGTGTTAATTTTATCGCACTTTGTTCCATATTTAAGGAAGAATAGTTGAGAAATTCAAACAGACAGTCAGATTTAAATATGGCTTCACGGGTTACAAAATATAGGGGAAAGTCATACATATATCTTTCTTAGTTGAAAACTCTAATACATATTTTATATTTTATCCAAATTTTTTAGGATTTTCCTATAACAATACCAACAATCATTTTCATATGAAAAATAGCAATTATGCATTCAAATAAGATTTTGAAATTTAACAAAAGCGATAATTTCGCATTGCCTTCGTGCCTGGATTTAACGGTCGAAGAAATAGAAAAAGTTCACTAGCCTTTTTTATTCTGATAATTTCAGTCGTTTAACTATTTTTCAATTAGCTGTCTTAAATATTTGTTTAATTTAAATTTCATTATTTAATTTATGGATTGATAATGGTTTAATTTCGTTATAGAATTTAAGCCGGAAACAAATACTGAACTATTTTATCCATGTTAATTTTAGTGCATACAGGTTTATCTTTTGTAATCGTCCGTCTGCAAGTGATAGAGATATAGATTTAAAAAAATCATGCTTGAAAATTATTTTTAAAACAATAAAAAATCAGTAAATTGCAATACAGTTTTTAAACAAATTGCGGTATAATTTTCTAGGACATTGCATTTGAAATTAATTTTTTTTCTCTCTTCGGCGGTGTAAAAATTGAAAATGTGCGGTACAGTAGAGCGTCTTTTATCCGAAAATCTTTTAACCGAAACTCTCGGTTAACCAAAATCCATTTAAGATTTTTTCAAGTATCATATTCCTTGTGTGCAAAATACATTTGCAAACCTTTTTTTTATTTCATATTCCCTGTGTACAATCGGTTAATTCCGAACGATGAGTATACATAAATATTTTCGATCACCTTTCTTAGCGTTCTTTTTAATTTAACTTGAACTCCCATAAGCTGCGGAGTGATACAAAGAAAACGAGCAAATTAGCAATTCTGAAGCTTTTAAATGTTTTGCAAAAGGTTTGGCATGGCTGGGGCAGCAGAAAGACTGTGATAGTGGTGAATTAATAATATTTAAAAACTTCGTGATTGAGCTTCAAAGCAAAGGCAATCAAAACTGCGACAAACAAAACATTTTTTCAAACCATCGTGATATATATCAAAGGTACTTAATTTCAAAATTAAAATTCAGGTAATTTTTTCTTGTTTCTATTTTGATATTGCTTTATTTTTTATTAAGCACGTGTTACCATAAAAAGAAATATTGCATATATTCCCTCTTAATCTTAAAATTGAAGCATTCTCGATTATCCGAAAATTTCTATTTTCCGAAACAGAGTCAGGCCCAATTACGTCGGATAATCGAGATTCTACTGTACTTAGAAATTAAAGTATAATTCAATAAAAGATAATAAAAGTTCAATTTAGTCGTCTAAAGTTGCCATTCGCAAAATGACGTCAGTGTTACACACAGAGACGTTTGTCCTTTATAATATAGATAGTTTACTACTCGTTAAACCAAAATGTTGAAATACTTTAATTCAGGTATATAAAACTCCCAAGCATTAGAGAAATCTATGGGGAACTTCACTGAAATTCACCTGTCAAATAAAGGAAGATTTTAATTTAAGATTAATCGAATTTCCTTTAACCTAATGTAATTCAGCGATCGTCAAGACATATGGGAACGAGAAATGTTTTGAATGACAATTGATTAAATGTTAGTAGTCGAAAATAGAATAGCTTAGAATGAATTCAAAGGAGGAAAAATTAATCGTATATACTTGGAAACTAAACTAATGATATATAGAAACAGAACCCATATCAAAGGATTTGACTGTGTCAAAAAATAGTATCTTCCAGATAAGAGAATTTCGTGTGGTGATTTTTGTTAAATTTAGTGGAATACTTTAGACGTCGTTTATTTAAAAAATAGGTATGAAATTATTCATTGTATAACTGTTATTTAACCAAATTATAATAAAATCTGGAAAACAAGAATTCTGTTTTTTTCAGAATTTAGTGTCACCTCGATGAAAAAAAAATATATGTATATAAATATAGATAATACAAAACATATTTCAGATTTAAGACTTAAAACACACGCTTTTGTTTTATATAAAATGGCGTCATTCGCATCCCCTGAAGAATTCCTCATTTACGATCCAGTCTTAAACAGCATCTACAGTGAAGAATTTATATGACCTAAAAAACAAACAAACAGATGTCATGCAAGAAACTCGACAAAAAACCGTTTATGTAATGATTCATATGCCTTCATTTGTCTGCAATATAGATAATTCAATTAAATATAGTTTATAATAGCTCCACGTTTTATCAGAAATCATTCATTTATATTTTTTCAAAATAGCACGTATTTTAATTACATTTTTTTCAGTAGTTATGAAAATGAATTTAGTATTTTTTTCAGTAGTTATGAAAAAATGGCAACAAAAAGATATAATTACTATTTTCCAACTATTTTTTTTTCTTTGCTTTCAACAGAAATGGAGTACTTGAGTTGCCAAAATTAAACAAATGTCGCCAAAAACAACAAAAAGTATTAATATCTTAAAAATAAATGGAGATGCAGTTTTCAAACAAATTGCATTAAAAAGTAATTTTTTTTTTTTTTTTTTTTTTTTTTTTTACAATAGGACAGTATAAAAATTGAAAATGTGCGATATTTAGAAGTTGAATAATTACAGTAGAGTATTTAACAGTACAATGATACATCTTCATTGTTTTACGGCTGGCTTATACAAAGGAACATTATTTTTTGGAGACGACAATTTATTTACTGGGAGAAATAAATAGCATACCAGTGGGTAAAAAATTGTTTCAAATTCATAGTTTTTAAAAATTTTAATATATAACTTTTCAACTTTATTATTTTTTAAACTGAAAAATCGATAAACTTTTAAATACATTATCACATTAGTAAATACACAGAAACCTTGTTCTTAACGTGCTAGAACCAACTATCAGCAACAAAAACTTCTCATTATGTGGCGGGGCCGTAACTAGACAGGGGCCAGACGAGCTGAGCTCCAATTAGTAACTTCTTGAATCACTTACAGGCTTTACATTCCTTCAATACCATTATCATTGATATTGCATAGGATATATTAAAAAATAATAATTTTTTTATGACAGGAGGATTAACCCTGTACTTCTGTTTATATTTACAGGGTGCTGCTTGTGTTTGAGAACAAAGTAGCACCTGCATTCAAACCTGAATAGACATTAGAGATAGAGCATTTTTTTAAATTCTAATATTCTGTACTGGTAGCCACATACACGCTGAATGACATATTTATTGAAACCAACGCCAGCTGCAATAACCGCATCAAACCTGACTGCAGGTAACAATCAGATGGGTGTTGGAAACGTTTATCACTGCATGCACAACTCTGAAAGACAGAACTACAGCGTCTAGAATATATAATGTGGAAATATGTTATCCAAACAGCGCTAAAAAGTTGTATCCCTTAAATGAGCAATGATGCTGAAATCCAAGGAACCGATCGCAGCGACATCTGCGATATATTTTCAAATTTCAAAGTAAAGATCGTATTATTACAGCATCTAGAGCAAATCGTCTTGGAGTTTTGGAACATATTCCGCAGATGTCGCTGTGATTGACTTATTGGATTTCAACATCGTTTGACATTTAAGGAATTCAATATTTTAGTATTTTTTTAAGTATTACTAGGATAGCCGATTTTCACACTATACAGGGTGTCCGGTCTCAACGGTGTCCATTGTCTAATTCCTAAACCGTTAGTCATAGACATATAGTTCCAATTACAAAAATGTTTAAAATCAAGTAAAGAAATATTTTAAAAGTGATTTGGGTCAATAAAAACATTTCTTAAAAAATTACGAAATTAAAATTTTTATACGGTCCCCCTGTCCTATAAGTTATATTTAGTAAAATTTACCTTTTACACTGACAAATAATACACAAAAAGTCCCGTTATTCTACGATTAAAATTGACCGAGTAATAGCTGTTTAAAATCGGACCATAATTTTTGCTGCAAATTCGGGGTCATTCACAAATTTAGTCGAAATATAATTTCGTCAGATATATTAAAAAATGGTTGAGAGTAAAATTAACATTGCAATATAAATTTGAAATCTTTAATCATTCTGGCATATTAATGCAAAATATACAATTTATAATAAACACTTAAGAAGAAAAAAAAAACAGAATTTTTGTTAAATAAAATGATGCTCAAATTAACAGCCTCAATTTTTTACAAAATGATACGTATTTTAAAATATTATTAGATTACACTAGCCTGCAAAAGTTGGGTTATGTCATGTTTTTTAGCTTTTGATAATTGATTCTTATGTACTCTGTACCGCTGAATCTGAAATCGGCCTTCATTTTTAACCATCACATCAGGATTTTTTGCAAATTTCAAAGTTAAAAAGTTCAAAGTTAAAATTGAATTTCCTCCCTCATCTCACTGGACCACTTAGCTATTTAGCTGAGAGAATCCCAGGATAAGCAAAAATATCGAATAAATTATTGAATAAAATAAAATGAAAAAAAGCAATTTAACAAATTACAACGACCATTTGTAAAATGATTTTTTCAAAGACTAAAATTTAAGACATAAAAAATCGCACGGAGTTGATCATACATTACATACGCCTTGAATTAAACATTAATAGTGTTATTACACGTAAAAATTCCAAGCGACAAAAATCGCCTCCGACTCGTAGGTATTATCCACCTGAAACTTGCGTATTATCCAAGCATTTCATTGGCTGTTCGAGAAAAGGCTTTTCCATCGTCAGATTTCCAAGAAATCTGACAACCAATTGTAAATGAAATTTCATTCTTAAACTTCTAAACATCCCACAATATTACTTTTTACACCGTCGTATAGAGAAAAAAAAATGTACTTTTAAATGCAATTTGTTTGAAAGCTGTATCTCAATTTGTTTCTGAGTTATTAATTTTTTTTGTAGTTTTTATTACTTTTTTGTCATAGTGGCAACAGAAGGTATCCATCTCTGTTGAAAGTAAAGGGAAATACAGATTACTGTATCAGAAAACGAATAAACTGCGGATTAAACCAATAAAAACCATCAGATATACTTTTGATTTCCTACCCTGACGAGAACAATAACCCTTTTTCCAAATGATTAATAAAATAAAACAAAAGAAGTTTTACATATGTTTTATAGCATGAAATTTTCGCTATATTTTAACATGCACATTTACGATTTGTAAAAAAATTCTAACGTGATGGTTAAAAATGAAGGACATTTTCAGATCCAGTGCTAAAAAGTACGTAAAAATCAATTATCAAAAGTTAAAAAACACAACCATCTCATCTACTTTATAGTATCCGATTTTTGTTACTTAAATTTGACAATTTATGATTTGCGAATTATTCTGACATAATGGTTAAAAATTAATTTAATTTTCGGGTTCAGTGCTAAAAAATACATAAAAGTAAAAAAACAACAAAAATAGCAGTCCTGTAATATCTAATCTAAAACTTTTTCTTAAACTTCTTGTCGGTAATCTATCCGATATATTTTGTGTCAACCTGTAAAATAAGTGTAAATGGTGACCACCGAAAATCATAATAATATAAGATTGTTATTGGATTTGCGCCAGTATGTAAAATGTAATCTGGATCGGATATTTAAAAGTGAGTTAATGTTCGAGTACAAATTTTGAACTGGAAAAACATACATACGATCGTTGAAGTAGCATAAAACTTATAAAAATAACCTAATTTTTGTTAAAAGAAACAGTCTCAAATCCTGACAAAATAAAGCATATGTTATTTTAGCCAATCTGAAACTTAATAAATATTAACTTAATCATAATACTTGTACGATTTTTTTCAAAGCGCAGATAGACATGAAATAAGATCTTCGAATACTTTAAGCACTTGGTAGGCGTCCCCTCAAAGCCAAGCCGAACTGATTTGCTTTCGGAGCAGAAAAGTGGCATAAGTCATGCATTTTTAAAGTTTCATAACTCGCCCAATTTTAGATTTATATGAATGGGACTTTTTTTGTCTTACTTGTCAGTGTAATAAGAAAATTTTACTAAATATAACTTATAGGACCGGGGGACCGTATAAAAATTTAAATTTCGTAATTTTTTAAGAAATGTTTTTATTGACCCAAATTGCTTTTAAAATATTTCTTTACCTGATTTAAAACATTTTTGTAATTGGAACTCTATGTCTATGACTAACGGTTTAGGATTTAGCCTTTCGACACCGTGGAGAACGGACACCCTGTATATTCTAGACGCTGTATCACAACATTATTGTGTGGATAACTATTGGTGTCCCTCTCAATTACGCCCCATTCCATTAATATTTGAGCAGCTGGGGGGGGGGGGAATTTAAGGATGACATGGTCATGAAAGTTTTTGACCGTCCTTTATCGAGTTGTATGGGCTATATAGGATGGTGCAGAGTCTTGCTATAAAACGTACGGCCTCAAATGGCTAAAAAAAACAGCACTTTTTTGCTAAATCTTTAAAATGCTGTGACCTTAAGTTGAGTTGTCATATTTTCTTAAACCTTTATTTACATAATGTGTTAGGGTTTTATGAATAAATTTGAAAATATAAAATTAAGATCTTAAAATAAGATTCCCTGAACCCACAGTTAGTTGCTAATAAAATAACACAGAATTTTAAAGTATATAACAGACTCACTTTATATGAAAGAAGATATAAGAAAATTTATATTTACAATTGCAGTTCAAATTTACCGCTTAAAATTTAAGATTTTCTTCTGTGGATACTTGGATAACTAACAAAAACACTCTAGACTGCCGAAATTGCTTGATCGATTTTTTTTTTTTCTCAAGAATAAATTCTAATTTTTTGTCAAATGCAGCCATCTGATATGGACAAAATGAGTGTTATTCCATTCTTTGGACTTTTCTTGACCAGGAATAGAGATCATATCGGCCAAATTCATGGCACATAATAAGAATAATAGTGTTTTTAGGTATGTGCCAGATGTGGCACGAGGTGCAGTGAAGGGTTAAGTAGAAAATTTTTAATCATTTATGTACTTATTACGCATTCCTATTTTACTTCACTCAACTTGCGTCAATAGTTTTTATTCGTTAAAAATACATGTTGGAAAAAGCTAAATATTAAGTTGCCACATTATATTGTATTAGGGGGTCTGCCCCCTGCAAACTACGCTCGCCAACCCCTTTCAGACACCGCAGAATCAAATAGCATGCTAATTTGATCAGTTTTTAAAAGATTAGAGAAGATTGAATTGTAATGAAAAAAACTGTAGCGATCTCCTTGTTTCCATTCATCTCCCTTTGATTTCGAAAACTTAAGGCCAAATCAGTTGCTGTTAAGACATCCAACGGTTGTTTTGGTGTTTGATTAAAGAAGTTCAATTAAGCATTCGAAAAGAAGCTAAAATAAAATGAATTTAGTAAACAGAGTCTTTGCCTACCGGTATTTCTTAACAACGTTATAAAACGATTGACATAATACAATTTACTACAATTTACTACTTTAACCCTTTCAGGGGCGATGGTTCATTTTTGGACCACTTAATTTTAATTCTTAAATGCCACATTGGCACCAGAATATTGGAATGAAAATTTTCCTGTTATTAAGTAAGTGAACATTTAAGCATTTTCGTATTTCAAAATTTGTTTGTAAATGCTGGGGCCATTCACTGAATGTAACATTTTACGAATAGAAGTACTTTGCCCCTGAAAGGGTTAAACGCATATTAATGTATTTATTATTTTAAAGTTTCCTTCCTGTTTTAATATTCACGTGTAAATACAATTTTCAAGACATAATTTTCAATATTTTCCTACTTTTAACCCGTACTCATTTAATAGTAATTTTAGAGGGTTTTTTCTGTTTTTAATAGTCACGTGTAAATAAATTTTTAATCGTTAGGAAATATTATTCTTTCCGCTGTTTTTAGAATTGAAAACAATCTCTATAATAATAGCCTAAGTCATGTGACAATCATCAACAGTTCCGGGCTTTTTATATTCCAGGCTGCCATAGTGGTACTATAACGTTAGCCAGTCACAAGTGATAAATCGCCAAATATTATTCGATCGCCATCATTTCACCTATATTATAACAGTCCAAGTCATGTAAGGATCTGTTATAAGCAATTACGGGCTGATCCCTTCGCTTTTCACAAGAAATGCTTCCATTTTGATAAAATAATCAAAATTATTTTTTCGAATACAACTACATAAAAGTTGCCATGATCGCAAAGAATTCTTGGTACTTTTATGTTAGCCGGGTGCAAATCTCGCCAATATCTTTTTTTTAACTAGCCAGTTAGTATTTTTTTTATTTTTCGAGTGGTAAATTAAAACGGTACTACTTGGTTATCCCATCGACCAAAAACCTATCGCCAAACTATAAGATTAAATGCTAATATGGTTGATCGTAAATGTCACATTCACTTGACTTTAAGAAAGTTACACGTGTTTACGCGATCAAATTATTTTTATTTCGACGTTTTAGTTGTTGTTCTTTCGTTATTTAAAATGAAAATTACGTCAATTTGTATAATTTGGCGAGGTGTTTGGCGATTTATATAATTTGGCGAAATTGGTCGACGGAATAACTAAGTAGTACCATTAAAACATTGCTTTAAATTTGAAATTAAATGTCACGATTTGCTGCATAATTTAATATTTGGCACAGATGTCATATATTGTCAGATGTCATTGGCGTATTTTTTTTATTTAATTTTTTTTTTTTTTACGACAATTTAGCGAAAAACCTCGTCTTCGAATACCAGTAACATATGTATTTAAAAATTATTTTCTATTATTTTTTGAAAGAAATAACAATAAATAAAAAATGTTTAATTAATAACTATAGAAGAAAACAATGTATAACATTTTTTTTTTAATAAACTTAAAATAAATGTAAATAAACATTTATTATCTAGCCACCCTTGGCGACCAGTTTGGTCTCCCTTACATATATGCTAAGAATTGTATCACGTTAATTTTATACACAATTTAATTTATTTGCTCAATCCTTCTCCAAATCTGAAGATTCTGATACAGAAATCATGAACTCGGCATTTTTATGTTAGCCGGGCGCAGCTGATAAATCGCCAAACATTATTCTAGTCGTATTTTTTCGCATTTCATTAATTTCATTTAAAATATGGTACTTTCACTCATTTTATTTAAAATACATAACTTTAATTTAAAACTGGAATATTTAAAATTTATGTCTCTCAAATATTACTTTTAAAAAAGAAAAGAATAAAGAAAAGTGATAAATAATACCATAACCCATGATATTTAATTTCAACATCAAAGTTTTGTTTTAATTTCCCACGCGAAAAACTGCTTATGACAGTAGCATGAAATGGACCATTATAATACTGATGACATGATGGCGATGGAACAATATTTGGCGATTTATCACCTGCTCCCGGCTAACGCTAAATTGCCAAATTGGCCACTTGGCATACAAAAAAAAGAAGCCGTCAACCCGGAACTGTTGATGACAGTCACATGACTTGAGCTTTTATTGTATAAATAAATAAGCAACAATTTTCGGGTTACCATGTCAGGCAAAATAATGCCATTTTAGCGCCAATTAGGTACCCCGGTGCGTATATAACATCTGCACATAATATTTTTCTTTTCGATTCGTTTAAAAAAAAAGAAAGAAGTGAAAGCCATTAATCGTAAATGTTTAAGTTTTAAATGAAAGTTAAAAAAAAGAAAAGAAAAGAAAGAAAGAAATATGTGACGGGAGAAATGTTTGGCGATTTATCACCTGCACCGTTCTAACATAAAAATACATAGCTCTTTATTTCTCTATCCGTATCTTCTGATTTGGCGAAAGATTGTTCAAGTAAATTGAATTATGAATAAAAGTAACATGATGCATTTCGTAGCATACATTTAAGGGCGGCCAAGCTGGTCGCCAAATTAGTTTAAAATAATAACCTTTTCTAAAATATGAAAAAAAGATATCTGTTATGATTAAAATTTGAGTTGCTATCATTAGGAAAAAGTTTTTAAAATTAGAAAAAAATTAATATTTCAAAAACTAATTCGAATTTAAAAATTCTAATACCAGTTTTGCAATATGTGGATCAGTGCGGATTTTTTGGTGTAAATTTCATCGCAAAGTTTCCCATATTTTCGGAGAAATCGCCGTGAAACGTAATCAATTGTTTAATCAGTCGTTTCATAGAATCGTTTCATAAATTCGTTTCATTTCTGCCGTTTCATAAACTTCGTTTCATACATTCGTTTCATTAGTATTTTATATATATAGGGTAGATAGTTTTATAGTTTTTTTATACAAATGTACTCACTTTTAAATAAAACATAGAAACACTTGAAAAACCTCAAAAACGTTTTTTTTTTTACTTTTTCTCGAAACTTTAATTTCATTTTCTCCAAGTAAAATATCTCTTGAGAGCAAATGCAACTTTTCACTTTTTCGTAAGAAGATAAAAGAGTTGAAAACAGGAAATATATCTGACATCTTACATTCGATTATTCCACCAGAGTATAAAGTAGGTATATACAATAATTTAGGAAATAAAAGAAATGTTTAGCTTTAAAATTCGCAGAGATAAAATTGGTAGAATTGGTAGAACTGACAGAAATTTGTCAAAAATAGCAGTTTTTTAGGGTTTCCTTCATCCCACGAAACCCTTATAGTCTCGTGTGTCCATCTGTCACAGCGCTCGTACTCGCAAACCATTTAAGTTACAGACTTGAATTTTTTTTTAAACATCCGTTTTTATACCCAAAATCATAAAATTTTGAAAAAGTCTTAATTAACGCACATTATTAATTAAAAACCCCAATTAAAAGAATAGAAAATATTAATAATTCAACAAAAGCATTGATATTAATCAAACCGCAACGATTTGCTGTCAGAATGGGACGGATTTATCATAATTTAGAAGGATTTCAATGTCGACAAATGTACTGAGAGTTTTGAAATACGTATGTACTTTATAATCTAAGGGACTTAAAAACGTGAAAATTGCGCACGCAGATGCAAAAAATTTTTCTCATTTAGAATTTATAAAAATTTTTCAAGATTCCATATAGAAGCGGATAACTCTAATAAAAATTGATTTATATAAGCTGATTTTATTTTCCTTTCAAAGACAAGCAGCAGGATACAGGTGTTTGTGAAATATTTCATGGCTAGACGCTGTCGAGAAAAATACTGGCATTTACTGCCAGCCTATATAATTTTTTTTACAAATATTGCATTTATAATTTTAATTTTTAAGAATCCACTTGTTATTTTTGATTCTGATTCCGAATATGTAATTTTCGTTAAAGTATTCCCTGGAGAAATCTAATTATCAATTAAAAATATGATTTAATGAAAGAATTCATTTTCAATTTCATTTCCTGTTCGTGAAAACGTTATTAGCGAGACATTTGGTGAAATCTCAGATACTTTTTTGACTATAATTTTTGGGAGCATAAAATATTTACATTTATAGATTTTAAACTTGTGCATATATGCCTATTTTTTGACGCTGATTCCGAAAATGTAATTTTCGTAAAAATCTTTTAAGAATTTTTTATTTTATTCAAGAATTCCTTTTCAAAAAGAAAAATAAATGCTTTTGTATGACACGTTATTTAAATCTAAGCCTTTCTCCACTAATTATCATTTTTTACGCCCGATTTTTTATAATAGGCTATATAAAATTAACATATTGCTTCTTTTATTTATGAGTGGTAGTAGTTACCACTATTCTTGAATATTAATTTCTGCAGAAAAAAGAAATTAAAATTAGGAAAAATAATCAAGTCATCGCTTTTAAAATTTCAGATATTTTATAACTTTTAAAAAGTTTTAAAAAGTGTGTGTGAGTGTGAGGGGGGGGAATTGAATTTGTAAGTTTCTTTTTTACTTCACCGGTCTCTTACTTGTGTATTTTAAGCAATTTTTCTAACTCACCTCCTATTTAAACTGCAGCGAGATTCGATCTCATTTGAAGGCTTTATCGAAGGGGGTCTCTTGTCGAGTCCGACATCTTGCTGAGGTCTATTTCGACCCCAGACAATTCGGGGCATTTCTCTTGTGGGGGAAGAAATTGATTTTCTCATGCGACACATCGTTTTAAAGCTCTTGCCCTATGCATTACTAAGCACCCACTCCCCCACCTTCTTAACTCCTTTTTTCACCACTAGAGGTAATGTAATATTTTATTTTGTTCATTACTACCCCATAAATTTCCCCCAAAATTAAGAAAAAAAAATGCATAAGGTTTCAGGGAAGCTTCATGGAGATTCCCTGAAATCAATCGTACACTGTAACTGGGGGCGTAAAAGGGTAATATGAGTTATTTAACGCCAGCTGATTGCGTAGGAATTATGGTTCAGAAACCGCGAAGAACATTATATAGGGGGGTTGCCAAAATTCTCATGGGACTGAAACGCCAACAAGCGAACGTTAATGTAATAAAACAAATTAAAGACAGAGCTCCAGTAATGAAATAATTAATATATTGCATGTGTACTAATGGTCACGAATTGTAGAAGTAATATGTCTGACTAATTTCTGCATATCATCAAAAGTCACTGGCAAGGATAAAATCAGAAAGCGGTTGCTAGGCGGAAAAAGATATTATTTTGTTTCCTTTTAAATGCAGTGCGCTGAGGTTAAAATATTAAAGAGACTGAGAATTGACTGCTTAATTTATGAAAAGGAAAAGAGCGATAAAAATAAATTGAATCCAAATGCAGACGGATATTTAAATTTAAGAATTTAATGCATAATTTTAAAGGGGGGAAAGGGGAAACTACTAACAGTAATATGTGATGGTAGACGCCTTCACATATATCTCCCCAACAACCGAACAAGAACGAAGTGAACTGTGGGAGAAAAAAAAACTGACCCATGCCTTCTTTCAAATGCATTACACATAAAGAAATATGTAAAAATATAATATTTTCAAGTGGGAACCCGGTGACCAACAGTTTATAAACATATAGAGAAATAGTAAATATGCAAGGAACAAATAAATCATGTCTCATACAAAAAGCATGCCTATAAGCATGACAAGGCAAGTTGATACCAAAGACTTGCCAAAATAATAAGAAATTTACGTTTTTTATGAACTGCAGTTGAACGCTTCTGGACAGCTGTTTTCTTAAATTTTTTTTAACGTGTGCACACATAGTTTTTGTAAATGAATTACAGAAGATTTTAATGTAAAGTTGCTTGAACTTTCATTTCAAGCAAGAGCGATTTCCACATTTGCGACAAAAGTTGGTTATACTAAATCTTACAAAATTATTTTTAAGACATGAACTGTATATAAAGACCAAAACATTACATAATATAGTAAATATAAAAAAATGTACATTTTCAGCACTATTTGTGGCATCTCAAGTTTTAAAAGTGGTGTAAACAGCAAAAAGAGAGGAAGATTGGGGTTAAATTATCTGTTGAAAGTTGGAAGCTGCCCTCGTTTTATCTTGTAAACAAATACTGAATGTGTTTTACTGAGAACTTAATTTAAGTAAAGTGAATTTTAAAAATATGCTAATTTATGTGGTATAACCAAGAGATAGGAAAAAGTGTCCCTTAAAAAATATAAAACGAAAAAAAATGTACATTAAATTTAATGAAATTAAATATGAATTGTACAACAGGTGACAAAAAAGAAAAAATACATGTGTGTGTGTGTGAATGCAGTCATAATTAACACCGCTTGGTGTTACGACTGGTATATACCAGTATTAAACCACATGTGTCAATGAACAAAAGAAAAAAAACAATGCACACCTCTGTACTGAGTGATTAGAAATCGTGAATAAGAAAACTACCTTATCACGTGAATTACCTTGAATAGGCAAGGAAGGAACTGAATGAAAAAAAAAAAACTTCTATATATAAAAAAAAAGTTTTGATTTGGAAATGGACCAATGAAAATCTGCGTAGATATTCCCGGTAGATCGGTATCCAATTTGAATGCTTAAGCATGGCCTTTCTTCGTTAATATTAAAAAAACCTGTTGCATACAAAAATATGAAAATCGGTAGTATTATAGAGAAATGTTTGATAAACACGCTGATGCAGACAGTTTTCAAATCGAAGAAATGTTTTAAGAGATATTTAATGCCAAATTTGGACAAAATCGTTCCATTAAAAAAGTTTTATAGGAGCAAAAACTGTACATAGGAATTTAATCATTTTTAGATCATTTTCTGCGTCAGAATTTTCCGGTGTGCACTCTGCATTTAGTTTTATAATTTGACTCATTTTTTGAGGTTTTATTTCTATTTTAAATTCAAATTTTCAGCATTTCGAGAGATATTTTTTACATATTTTAGAAAATTGTATTAATTTAAGCTGTTGCCAACTGTATAAACAGCGTAAACAATAATATTTGCTTCAAATTAAAAATTTATTTTACACGTGACTATTATAAACAGAAAATATAAAAAGCAGGAACTCATTGAAAATTACGTCATAAAAACTATACTTACAGGTGAATTTTAAAAGAGAAAGAATATTGTAAAATAATAAATTAATTAACATGCGTTAGAAGTCTTAAATAGGAGAATTTACATCCCATTACACTCATTATGTAAAATGAACAAAAATAATATTGCAAAACTGTTGAAATTTAAAAATTGCGCGAGACATTTATTTCATATTTTAAGATGATCATAATATTTCATTTCTAACAAAAGTAGTTTTACGGGAATATTAAAAAGAGAAAGAAAAGTTTGGTGAAAATGAGGGGACACCGGGGCTAGTTGGCTACAGGTGTAAGTAGGAGCAGTCCCCATAAATCGCCTGTTTGTAGAGAGTTTGTGTAACCACTCACTGATTACATTTCTTCTTGCGTTTTACAATCCTCATTGTAGTTTTGCAACGTTACCTACGTGCAGTGGACATTTATTACGATTTTTCTGTGTTTTGCGCTCATAAGTAATTTTTTGTTGCTTCATTTTTTTTTCTAATTTCTAATACTTATCTTAATAATTGCGATTTAACTTGTGATTTTTTTCTTAGTGTATGATTAACTGTACCTACCCCATATGTGATTTACTTGGATTATTTATGCTTAGATAGTTACGTGTCCCTTTTGTGAAGAAATTTATTATGGGGCTAGTAGGCGCGTTGAACACGGGGCAAGTTGGCTCAGTGTTTGGTGTATGCTGGTAGCTAGAAAAACAGCAAACACCGAAAAAAGTTGTTGCAAAGCAAGATTTTGGGCACACGGGGTTTGCCCAAACGGAGACACTCGATTTTTTATTTGTGACAACTGAAACTCTGATGATGTTATGGAGTAGGATAGAAGTTACTCAATGTTAATGTTTTATTCATTATTTTTATGTCTGTATAATTTAGAATTTACTTCGCAGAGCGATAACGCCTCTGATTAAACCTACTGGTAATAAGGAAAATGATTCCTCTTAACTGCGTGTCTTATTTGAATTTTTATAAAGCGTGTGCCAACTTACCCCATAGGTATAGGCAACTTGCCCCGTGACGGGGTAAGTTGACGCACAATTTTCCTTTCATTTTAGGCTTCCACTAAACATAAACTACAAAAGCTACAAACTCAAAACTTCGGGTATTTATAGCCCAATGCCTGTTCTTTAAAAGTACACATAAAGTTTCATAAAAAACTTAAACAAAAACTTTATAAAAATCAATAACTAAATACTGCGCCTACTAGCCCCGGTCTCCCCTACGTCAGATTATAATTGTCAGATTCAAATTATAATTCAATCTTCCGAAATCTTTTTAAAGCCGATCAAATTAGCGTGCTGTTAGAGTCTGCGGTGTCTGAACGTGGGTTGACGAGCGTAGCTCGTAGGGGGAAGAGCCCCCTAGTTAAATTAAAACTAGTATGTTGTGGCCATCACAAAACTTTCTTCTATATAAATCACGTCAATTAAATCATTTAAATAGTACAAGAAATAACAACGATTTAGCACCAATTCATATCAAAGTATATCTGAATTTGAAGTTGGATGAAAATTCGCGCATTAGTTCTTGAGATAGAGCTATAGCGGAAATTCTGAAAAAAATGTAGCAGCGCCACCTGTTGAGCGATTTACACCAAAAGTAAACAGCACTAAACGATATCAAGGTATACCTGAATCTGAAGTTTGTTGAAAATCCAAGCATTAGTTCTTGAGATAAAGCTATTGCGGAAATCGCAAAAAATACAGCATAGCAGCGCCACCTGTTGAGCAATTTACACTAAAAATTAAACAGCACTAATTTATACATCAATTCATGTCAAGGACTAACTAAATCTGAAGTTTGATGAAAATCCGTGCAATAGTTCTTGAGATACACCTCTTGTGGAAATCGTGAAAAATGCAGCACAGCAGCGCCACCTGTTAGGCGATTTGCACCAAACATTAAGCAGCACTAATTTATATCAGGGAATAACTGAATCTGAAGTTTGATGAAAATTCGTGCATTTTTTCTTGAGTTAGAGCTATTGCGATAATCATGAACAATGCAGCATACCAGCGCCACCTGTTGGGCGATTTTCACAAAAAAGTAATCAGCACCAAACTATATCCTGGACTAATTGAATCTGAAGTTTTATAAAAATCCGTGCAGTAGTTCTTGAGATACAGCTATTGCAGAAATCGTTAAAAATGCCGCATAGCAGCGCCACCTGTTGGGCGATTTTCACCAAATACAAATCATTTCCAGTTTATATCAAGGTCTAACTAAATATGAAGTTTTGTGAAATTTCGTCCATTAGTTCTTGAGATAGAGCGCCCACAAAATTTGTGTCACATACAGACAGACGGGCAGACAGACAGACAGACTCACAGACAGACATTTTGTAAAAACATGTTTTTTGGAATCTCTGACTCATAAAACGTGTAAATCCGTCGACAACTGGAATTCGAAAATTTTCATGAAACCAATACTTTCTTCTTGTAAAGATAGAAGAAAGTAAAAATGTAAAGTGTAATCCTGTAAAGTTGCCATAAAAAAAGAAGCTGCTTTTTTTTTTTTATTATTACCGATTAAGTTAAAATAACCCTTAAGTAAAAAGGTCAACAGATACCAATCATACCCCATGTAAATGTGAAAGAAGTTTATATTTCTTTCTTTTTTTATGACTAGGGGGCTCGGCCCCCTACGAGCTACGCTCGCCAACCCCCGTCCAGACACCGCAGACTCTAAATGCACGCTAATGTGATCGGCTTTAAAAAAGATTTCGAAAGATTCAATTATAATTTAAAAAACAGTGGCGATCTCCCTATAAACGAATTTCTATTCATTTCTCTTTGATTGGAGAATTTTAACGCCAAATCCGCTGCGGTACTACTTGATTATCCCGCCGACCCATTTCGCCAAATTATATAAATCGCCAAACCACTCGCCAAATTATACAAATTGACATAATTTTTATTTTAAATAACGAAAGAACAAATGAATTAGTACAACATTAATAAAAATACAAATAAAACGTCGAAATAAAAATAACTTGATGACGTAGACACGTGTAACAACATTTCAAAATAAGCTAATATAAAAGGAATTAAGTAAACAGAGTCTTTGTCTCTTGGTATTTTTTAACAAAGCGAAAAGAAAGTTCTTTTAAATGACACATTTTAAATTAATCGTTTTTAATCTGACGTAATTTTTACCAAGCTATTCTTTCTCTTTTAAATATTCACGTCAAAATACTTTTGTTAGAAATGAAATATTATTTGCGCTTTCCTAACAAAAATAGTTGAAAAGTATCCTCTCAAAATATCAAATAAATGTCTAGCGCAATTTTTAAAGTTAAACAGTTTTGCAATATTATTTTGTGTTCATTTTATGTAATAACTGTAATGTGACGTAAATATGACGTAATTTCTCCTATTTAAGACTTCTAACGCATGTTAATAAATTTATTATTTTACAAATTCCTTTCTCTCTTAAAATTCACGTGTAATTATAGTTTTTATGACGTAATTTTTAATAAGTTCCTGCTTTTTGTACATAATTATTTAATTCTAATTCCAAATGTTTTTTTTTCTGTTTATAATAGTCACGTGTAAATAAATTTTTAATTTTTTTACACGTATAAATATATATATATATATTTTTTTTTGAAGCAAACATTATTGCTTCCGCTGTTTATACAGTTGGCAACAGTTTAAATTAATATCACTTTCTAAAATCTGTAAAAAATATCTCTAGAAATGCTGAAAATTTGAATTTAAAATAGAAATAAAACCTCAAAAAATGAGTCAAAATAAAAAAAATAATGCAATCTGCACTCCGGCAAATTCTAACGCATAAAATGATCTAAAAATGATTACACTGCCATGTATAGTTTTTGCTGCTATAAAACTTTTTTAGTGGAACGATTTTGTCCAACTTTAGCATTAAATATCTCTTAAAATAATTCTTCGATTTGAAAACTGTCTGCTTCAGCGTGTTTATCAAACATTTCTGTATAAAACCACCGATTTTCATATTTTTGTATGCAATATTTTTCTTAATATTAACGGAGAAAGACCTCCTGTCACAAAAAATTCAAAACCGGCGGCGGCGGCGGCGGCGGTGACAGCGGTAGTTACTTTTTTTTAGAATAGAGAGAAAGTAGGGGGCTCAGCCCCCTACGAGCTACGCTCGCCAACCCCCGTAAATACACCGCAGACTCTAAATGATGCTGATTTGTTCGGCTTTAAAAAGATTTCGAAATATTGAATTATCTCTTCTCTCTATTCTAAAAAAAAACTAACTACATCTGTCACCGCCGCTGCCGCCGCCGCCGGTTTTGAATTTTTTGCGACCGGAGGTCTTTCTTCGTTAACATTAAGAAAAATAATGCATACAAAAGTATGAAAATCGGTAGTATTATAGAGAAATGTTTGATAAACACGCTGATGTAGACAGTTTTCAAATCGAAGAATTATTTTAAGAAATATTTAATGCTACATTTGGACAAAATCTTTCCACTAAAAAAGTTTTATAGGAGCAAAAACTATTCATGGGAATTTAATCATTTTTAGATCATTTTATACGTTTGAAGTTCCCGGTGTGCAGATTGTATTTATTTTTTTAATTTGGCTAATTTTTTGAGGTTTTATTTCTATTTTAAATTCAAATTTTCAGCATTTCTAGAGATACTTTTTTACAGATTTTAGAAAGTGATATTAATTTAAACTGTTGCCAACTGTATAAACAGCGGAAACAATAATGTTTGCTTTAAAATATATATATATATATATATACGTGTAATAAATTAAAATGTATTTACACGTGACTATTATAAACAGAAAAAATCATTTGTAATTAGAATTAAATAATTATGTACAAAAAGCAAGAACTTATTAAAAATTACGCCATAAAAACTATAATTACACGTGAATTTTAAGAGGGAAAGGAATTTGTAAAATAATAAATTTATTAACATGCGTTAGAAGTCTTAAATAGGAAAAATTACGTCATATTTAAGTCACATTACAGTTATTACATAAAATGAACACAAAATAATATTGCAAAACGGTTTAAATTTACAAATTGCGGTAGACATTTATTTGATATTTTGAAAGGATACTTTTCAACTATTTTTCTTAGGAAAGCGCAAATAATATTTCATTTCTAACACAAGTATTTTCGCGTGAATATTAAAAAGAGAAAGAATAGTTTGGTCAAAATTACGTCATATTAAAAACGATTAATTTAAAATGTCTCATTTAAAAGAACTGTCTTTTCGCTTTGTTAAAAAATACCGGGAGACAAAGATTCTGTTTACTTAATTCCTTTTATATTAGCTTATTTTGAAATGTTGTTACACGTGTCTACGTCATCAAGTTATTTTTATTTAGACGTTTTACTTGTATTTTTATTAATGTTGTACTAATTTATTTGTTCTTTCGTTATTTGAGTGGTTTGGCGATTTATATTATTTGGCGAAATTAGTCGACTGGATAATCAAGTAATACCGCAGCGGATTTGGCGTTAAAATTTCCCCAATCAAAGAGAAATGAATAGAAATCCGATTATAGGGAGATCGCCACTGTGTTTTAAATTATAATTCAATCTTTCGAAATCTTTTTAAAGCCGATCACATTAGCGTGCATTTAGAGTCTACGGTGTCTGGACGGGGGTTGGCGAGCGGAGCTCGTAGGGGCCGATCCCCCCTAGTAATTTAAAAAAACAGTGGCGATCTCCCTATAAACGGATTTCTATTGGGGAATTTTAACGCCAAATCCGCTGCGGTACTAATTGATTATCCAGTCGCCCAATTTCGCCAAATTATACAAATTGACATAATTTTTATTTTCAATAACGAAAGAACAAATAAATTAGTACAACATTAATAAAAATACAAATAGAACGTCGAAATCAAAATAACTTGATGACGTAGACACGTGTAACAACATTTCAAAATAAGCTAATATAAACGGAATTAAGTAAACAGAGTCTTTGTCTCCTGGTATTTTTTAACAAAGCGAAAAGAAAGTTCTTTTAAATGAGACATTTTAAGTTAATCGTTTTTAATCTGACGTAATTTTGACCAAACTATTCCTTCTCTTTTAAATATTCATGTGAAAATACTTTTGTTAGAAATGAAATATTATTTGCGCTTTCCTAACAAAAATAATTGAAAAGATCCTCTCAAAATATCAAATAAATGTCTAGCACAATTTCTAAATTTAAACTCTTTTGCAATATTATTTTGTGTTCATTTTATGTAATAACTGTAATGTGACGTAAATATGACGTAATTTCTCCTATTTAAGACTTCTAACGCATGTTAATGGATTTATTATTTTACAATATCCTTTCACTTTTAAAATTCACGTGTATACTTTTTATGACGTAATTTTCAATAAGTTCCTGCTTTTTATACGCAATTATTTAAATTTAATTTGAAAGTATCTTTTCTATTTATAATAGTCACGTGTACATAAATTTTTAATTTGAAGCAAACATTATTGTTTCCGTTGTTTATACAGTTGGCAACAGGTTAAATTAGTACAATTTTCTAAAATAAGTAAAAAATATCTCTCTAAATGTTGAAAATTTGAATTTAAAATAAAAATAAAACCTCGAAAAATGAGTCAAATTAAAAAAATAAATGAATTCTGCACACCGGGAAATTATAACGTATAAAATGATGTAAAAATTATTAAATTCCGATGTATAGTTTTTGCTCCTATAAAACTTTTTTAGGGTAACGATTTTGTCCAACTTTAGCATTAAATATCTCTTAAAATAATTCTTCGATTTGAAAACTGTCTGCATCCGCGTGTTTATCGAACATTTCTCTATAATACTACCGATCTTCATATTTTTGTATGCAGTATTTTTCTTAATATTAACGAAGAAAGACCTTAATATCACAAAAAATCCAAAACCGGCGGCGGCGGTGACAGCGGTAGTTACTTTTTTTTAGAATAGAGAGAAAGAAACATGATATAGAATGCAAAATTAAATTACTGTTACATACAATGTGTAAGTATCATTTAATAAAAGAATGCTGTATATCTAAATGGCAATCCCTCACGCAGTACCTATGATTAACCATTGTATCTAACCTTTGTAGACACGTTTGTAAAGAGTACTTGCAAGAAAAATTGCACAAAATGGAAAAAAGAAAAACTGAAAGAATATTCACTAATGTTGAACTAGAAAATCTTTTAAGTTTAGCATCCTTATAAATTAAACACTAGTGAGATACCTAACAGATGCAACAAGCGATATCTATACAGGTGCTATTGGATATCTGTATAGGTGTTTTGAGTTGTCCGGATAGATGTTGTTGTTGAGAATGATGTGAAGCAACATTAAAAGAACGAATTAGTCTATATTCCAGAGACAGACCAGCCGAATACTGCAACTATTCTTTATAGACCAATTGGACACCAGGATCGGAGTACTATTCGCAAGGCGAGCCCTCGGCCGGAGCCGAACGTTGGAGAGAGATTATACTTTTTACATTTTTTTATGTTACTCGAGTCACAGTCAAGAAGGAAATATTCACAATTACATTTTCTCCAAATAATCGAGTATTGGCAACAGTACATATACATTTTTCGCCAATTACGTATGCTATATAGCGAGAATACCACGAGAGGAGAGATGCGGTCAGAGATCGCTAATTGTATTTGAATGGGGGGGGCGTAAAAGGGTAATATGAGTTATTTACCGCCAACTGATTGCGTAGGAATTATGGTTCAGAAATCGCGAAGGAACATTCTATAGGGGGGTTGCCAAAAACCTCACAGGACTGAAACGTCAGCAAGCGAACTTTAATAATACAAAACAAATTAAAGACAGAGCTCCAGTAATGAAATGATTAATATATTGCATCTGTACTAATGGTCACGAAATGCAGAAGTAATATGTCTGACTAATTTCTGCATATCATCAAAAGTCAGGGACAAGTATGAAATCAGAAAGCGGTTGCTAGGCGGAAAAATATATATTTTTTTCTTTTAAATGCAATGCGCTGAGGTTGAAATGTTAAAGAGTCGGAGAATTGACTGCTTAATTTATGAAAGGGAAAAGAGCGATAAAAATAAATTGAATCCAAATGCAGACAGATAATTAAATTTAAGAATTTAAAAAGACATAATTTTAAAGGGGGGAAAGGGGAAACTATTAACATTAATATGTGAAGGTAGACAGCTTCGCAAGTGGACCCTTTCCATATTTTAAATTGTTCAATGCAAACACCAAGTTTTTGCAGTATATTTTGATTCATCGTTAAATTGTGTTGTCCTGTGTTCAACGAATTATCATTCGGTGAATAATTCGGTGGATTCAGTGTTGTCAGATTGGGGACTTTTTTAATTCAGATTATTTGACTGTCACTACTTTTTTAAAATAGTATAATTCGCCTTACTTTTCAGAATTTTTACTCCATTTCCCAATAGGCCGAATATTTCTATTTCAAAAAAGCGGTCACAATCAACAATCTGGGGACAAAAAAGTCCCCAATCTGGCAACACTGTGTGAAGTATTTCAGGAATTATACAGCTGTAAAGTTTGAAACCCCTACTGTCAAATTTCTTTTTAATAGTTTCGAAACAAACCGCATCGTGGGTAGTTTTTGAAGCCTAACTCAAAAGCACTGAAATTATAGGCTATAATTCATATATATTTCGAATATTGCATTTCAAATATACAGGTTGTTTATAAATGAATACCCAATTTTACAGGGCTATTAAAAGAAAAAAAAAAGTACAACATTGTTGTTCCTCGAAAATTAAAATTAACAGCTGAAAGTTTAAATTTAGCATAGTTATACCGGGTGTCCCAAAAATAACTGATGATTTTAAAATTCAATAACTTCCAAACGGTGACAGAAATTTGAAAATTCTTGCAGGAGGGTTATGCATGATGTCAGGATATTTTGTTCTGTGATTCTTGATTCTAGTTCAAATTTCAAACAATAGAGGGTGCTGAGAGCAACAGGCGCTCAGTCCAGATCCGATTTTTGGTTACTTCCTGATCCATTCAATGCATTTTTGTCTCCTTTTTTCGCATGGAAGAAGAGAGAGGGCGTTAAATCGAGCCTGGAATGAGCGGTTAGTGCTTGCAGCGCCATCAATCGATGCTATTTGTAACTAAAACTAAGAATCGCAGCATAAAAACTCCTACAAGAATTATTTTAATATCTGCCAACGTTTGCCAGTTATGGAATTTTAAAATCCATCAGTCAATATTGGGACACCCGGTATGTGTTCACTGTGAGCTTCTCCAAAAACACGAACCATGGTGCGGCGTTACGATAACCCATCCCACACTTTTTTCAGCATGGCCGGTGAGACTCTTTGAATGGTTACAGATGTGCGATTCCTCAGTTCGTCAGAGCTGGTTGGTAGCGATAGAACAAACACCTGGTCTTCGATGAGACTTCAAAAAATAAAACACGCTGAGAAATATTTGGGATGAGTTATCGTACCGGCTCGATATATTTCATGTTTCTGGAGGTCTCCATTGTAGCCCTGTAAATATGTGATATCCATTTATGTACATCATGTATATTTTTGCATTAATGCGTAATTTGCAGTGGTACAGACATTTTCTTTTTTTGTGTGCAACAATAAGCGTTTAATAAAGATATAGAGCTTCGCTTTAATGTAATTAATATATTTGTTTACGACTGTGCACGTGAAATTATTGATCTAATAGTGTGTTAAAAATTAATTGGGACACCCGGTATGTGTTCACTGTGAGCTTCTCCAAAAACTCGAACCATGGCGCGGCGTTACGATAACCCATCCCACACTTTTTTCAGCATGGCCGGTGAGACTCTTTGAATGGTTACAGATATGCGATTCCTCAGTTCGTCAGAGTTTGTTGGTAGCGATAGAACAAACACCTGTTCTTCGATGAGACTTCAAAAAATAAAACACGCTGAGAAATATTTGGGAGGAATTATCGTACCGGCTCGATATATTTCATGTTTCTGGAGGTCTCCCTTGTAGCCCTGTAAATATGTGATATCCATTAAAGTACACCATGTATATTTTTGCATTAATGCGTAATTTGCAGTGGTACAGATATTTTCTTTTTTTGTGTGCAACAATAAGCGTTTAATATAGATATGAGCTTCGCTTTAATTTAATTAATATATTTGTTTACGACTGTGCACGTGAAATTATTAATCTAATAGTGTGTTAAAAATATGCAGCAAACAGTTCAGTCTTTTCATGTTTTTAATAATAATGGTTACTTGACCATAATATTAAGCGCATCTGACCATGTTATTGATTATAGTGCGATTAGAATAAAGTTAAATTATGGTTATGCAAGCATTTTCTACAAAATGGCTATTCCATGAAAATGAACAAAATGGCCTGCATACGAGAGTTACATAAATACCATATGTTTTTAGAATATAAAATATACATTAAAAATAACAAAAAACCTATGATTTTCATATTAGCATAGTTTTTTTTATTTGAGTACACAATAGCTTCGTTAAAACAGCAGTAATATGTAGAGAAGTTGACCCATACATGATATGGAAATTCCCTTTCATAGATTAAAAAATCTCCACGTTTCAAAACCTAGACCTATGTATCTGCCCGTTTCTGAGCCATTCCATAAAAACGATAAAAATGCCTTACTTGACACTTACATAAATACCTATATGTATTAACTTACAAATTGCTAAAATATAAATTTTACATATAAAATTACAAAAATCTTACATTTTCATATTAGCATACTTGTTTTAATTTGAGGAAATAATAACATTGTTGAAACAGAAGTAGCTGTAGAAACAGAAGTAAAAGCTGATAAAACAGAAGCAGAAAAAAAACTGTCCCACACGTGACATGGAATAACCCAAAAAAGGTTGATTGACTGGACAGTCTGCAGCAAATTTTCAATAGTATGATATTTAAAAGCAAGTGTTTTGTCACTGGAATATATACCGGGTGTCCTAAAAAGGACTGACTGATTTTAAAATTCAATAACTTGCAAACGGTGACAGATATCTAAAAAATTCTTGCTGGAGGATTATGCATAAGGTCAAAAGTTTTTTTTACAGTGATTTTTGATTTTAGTTCGAATTACAAACAATAGATGGCACTGTAAGCAATAGGCGCTATATACTGGCTCAATTGTTTGGCCTTTCTCTTCTTTCACGCGGAAAATGGAGCTTAAAATGTATTGAGTGGGTCTCGAAGTATCAAAAATGGAGCCTGAATTTAGCGTTTATTGATCGCAGCGCCATCTATTGCTTGTATTTCGAACTAAAATCGAAAATCACTGTGAAAAAAACTTTTGACCTTATGCATAACCCTCCAGCAAGAATTTTTTAAATATCTGTCACCGTTTGCAAGTTATTGAATTTTAAAATCAGTCAGTCCTTTTTAGGACACCCGGTATGTATATAATACAATGACACTAGAGTTTGGAGAAAAACCTGTTTAATTGGGTTTCCAGATTAAGTGCACAGGCGTTTTTAGTCAGATGGTTTTATTTAATGAAGAAAACAGATGAAGAACACAAACGATGCAGTCGAATGAGACAGTATCCAGGTTTATTTACATAATCAGAAATTATTCTAGGGGGAATGGTTAATTTAGTCGATGAAAAAAAAATAGAATTTACTCGCGTCAAAGAACTCGCTTAAACAATGTTCCATCTCTTTGCTGCTTTCCACACGATAATCTCAATATCCTCTTACTACCACTTTACTGATTCTGTTTCTTACACCACTACATTTCACCTTCTACACATATTTCTGCAAACATCTCTGCACACAGCTCTACACCTTTTTTCTCTTCGTTCTTAACACGATATCTGACTGCCGCATCAGTATTTAAACTGCATCAGCGCAAAGTTACAATAAAGATCAGCTGATTCCTCTCTCCCGATCATAATCACCTTTTAGACAGTTTATTAATATTTCCAGTGGGATTAATATCGAAATAAAAAAAGTTTCCTGGCGCGAAAACTTAGTTCCAGAACTTTCTCTAATCTGAAAACCAGATGCACAAGGCGTAAATACAGTTTAGCCAAACGAAAAATGAATTTATTACCTCGAAATAAGTTTTAGAAGCATTGAAATATTCTAGTAGTCACCTTGATATCTATATATATAAAAGAAAGCCTGAATTTCGCATTAATCAACACGCATCCCAAACTACTGAACCTAAAATCTTGAAATTTTGTCTAAAAATACTTCTTATGATATAGAGTGCCGCTAAGAAAGGATTTTCTAAAACTCCACCCCTAAGGGGAGTAAAAAATAGAACGAACTTTTAAAAAATTCCTTAAAAATCTGATTTTATAGTTATTTTTCAATTGATAACATATTTTAGTGTAGTTTTGTATGCTGAATTGAATGGTAATAACCAAATTCTTTTAAGTTTAATAGTTCATGAGATATTCCATATTTTTCTAATTTGGCGCTATCTTTGGCGCCAAAACCTCAAATTTTCAAGTTATAATTTTTAAAAACTCATTTTCTTTATTTTGTTACTGTAGCAAGGGAATAAATTCAAATTGAATATTTTTTTTAACAATTCTTTTGGTTTAATAATTAAAACAACTATGTGAGTTAGGAAAAAAATACAAACGCCTCAAAAACTAAAACTAAAAAAAAAGAAAAAAAACTGTTGTACTTTTTCGTTCTATCAACATGCCATGATGTATGATATCACGCCATTTATTTCAACCCTAACTGTGCAAACGATTTTTACTGCAAACTGTGTCAATTATTAACACTTGCTATTTATTGAACGTGAATATTTTTTATGAGTATTATTCCATCGTAATCCCGTAAAACATTTTAATTTGTTATTTTTTGAATAGAAAACATTTATTATTAATTAAACTAATTTATTACTGATACTGACATAGATTTTACTATTTGGTTTAATTAATCCGATGAGGAGGAAGCTACAATAAAATTATGTTAGAAGTTAGGAATTATACATATAAAAATGTTTGTTCAAAAAACCATGAATGGCTTCATTCAAATAATAAAATGTTTACTGTAGTGTGAGAAATGCGTATCACGTACGCCATGCTGCAGTAGTAAAAAACATTTACAATTTGAAGACTGCTGTTTAAATTGACTATGTTCTATTACTTGCAAAATATTTATTTATGCTTTTATTTTAAATACTTTTTTTTATTGATTTAAAAAACTGGTGTGTTAAAGCATGGAATTTTCAAAAGTTATATTTTTTAAATGCTCATTTTTTTATCAACAAAATTATTTTTTTTTCAAATGTTTCATTTCATTTTAAATTCAATGACATTATTTATATTTCGTCCGCGTAAATTACAAAATACTCTTTATGCTGAAATATTTTTTTTTGGTTTAAGGTATTTTTTATTCTTCTTATTATTTTTCCTTTTCATCATTTTTAAATGAAATTAGACATATATTTTAAATGTGTGTATTTTAAATGAAATGAGCAAAAGGCATGTATGAATTAATGATGTCAATAAAACAAGAGTTTTTTTTTTTTTTTTTTTTTTTTTTTTTTTTTTTTCCATGGTTATATTATAGTGTGACGAAATGTACACCCGCAAGCAGTTTTTTCCGCACCGACTGTCCATTTCTATAGTAACGTATATATTTTAAGAAATTAACAATTGTAATCTTGGAAACTAGCTGCCCTTGGCGAACGGTTTGATCTCCCTTAAAATTTATGTTTGGGAAAGCATGCTAAGCATTGTATCGTGTTACTTTTATTCATAATTTAATTTACTTGAATGTTGAACTCCCTTAAATATAATTAATATAACCGCTTAAGCTAATATTAGTTTTTGTTGCATTAAAATATCTCAATTTGTTGATTTTGTGTAAACAAGTAAACCCTATTGCTTTACAATGGAAGTCTATGGGAATTTGACGAAATATTAGAGATATCGATAAGTTGGCGTCACTTTTGGCGATATATCTCCAATGTAGCGACAAATTTGGCGGCATTTGGTGACAGAACAGGGGCCCGCTATGGTAATTCCCTTTATAGGTATGGAGATGCATTAAATGCTGTTCAATGACTAGAAAATTAAGATACAAAAAGAGATAAACATGGAAGTCAAAATAATAAGAAAACAATGGTTGTTTTAAAACTGTTTTATAACTATTCAATGTTTATATTAAAAATCACACCCAATTTTTTGACCGAAATTCATGTTTGTTCTTTTTTATTTATTTCCGTTACGGTACATTAATCTAGCGTGGGCTTAGAACACGATTATGACTAATTCACTGCTTTTTCTGATGCTTGATAAAAAACGGAAGCAAATGAATTTATTAAATGATATATAATTTTTACTCTGTTTCTTTTTAAAGTTAGGACAGCAGGGAAAAAAAAATGAAACATTATGTAATCTTTTTTTTAGGATTTCTAAATGTATTACTTAGCATATAATCCTAAATTAATTAATTAATAATTGATAAAAAATATATTTCTTAAAATATTACATTCTTCATTTTTTATTTATTTTCAGTATTTTTTATTTTAAAATGTTTCATTGTTGCAGTTTTAATCATTTGGCATATTTTGGCGAGTGTTCATTGGCGCATAATTAAATCTGTTGTTGTTCCAACTAGCTTACATATTGTACGAGGTACAGAAAATATTTGGTGAGTTATCACCTGAGATAGGCTAACTGTAAAATGCCTTAAAATTAATGTATTAATTTATAATTAATTTTTTCTGATATTAAAGAGTTGCATTGTGATTATTGACCTATAAACACACCTGTAAATATAATGTTTATAATTCTAACATACCAAGAAGCGAGTTAAAAATCAGTTAGTGATTGTAAAAATCCATCTTTACATATAAAAACTAGGTTGACTTAAATAAAGAAAAAGGGCAAAATTAGAATCACTGATTGAGAAATAGTAAAAAAGACAGGCAATTGACCAAAATAGGAAGTTATGAAAGTGGGAGAATTTACCGTAGCGAAGCGCGGGTACTCAGCTAGTTTTTTAATAAAAGAATGATTTTAAATAAATAGATTTTTGAGACGGGATAAATTAGGAATTATGATAATTTAGAAATTAAATAAAGAATTTAGAGGTGTTTGATTTACCTGAGCGAATTTTAATAAGGATTTAAATAATAAAAGGGGTTTTATTAAATAAATATAAGTAGTTATCGCCCTTTTTTAGATCGACGCAATTTGGAATAAATATTAGTAGATGGATTGGGATCTATGGAGATTAATACTCTAGTTTAAGAATACGGTTTCAACTTAATAAGCTGATATAATGTATAGAATATTATTAAAAGGGAAATTTGTATAGAATAACTTTAACATTGGCGAAATTTTCTAAATTTTCTAATATGTATATATATATATATGTGTGTGTTAAAGTGTCCTTAATTGTACAAATAAGTTATTTTTTATTTACACACGTATTATCGACTTATGTTACTTCTGTTATTTTTTAATAATATAAGTTTATTAGACTTGAGAACGCAAAGTAACAAATTACTACTGACTTAAACATAATTAAAAAAAAAAAAAAAACCCAGAAAGACTTTAGATTTCTGAACTTATGTGGAAAGCATGTATTGCATTAAAAAAAAAAAAAAAAAAAAAAAAAAAAAAAAAAAAAAAAAAAAAACATTAAAAATTCTTTTATATGCTTCATTTTTCTCTCCCATACAACCTTTATTTTCATCTTAATATAGTAAAATAAGAACATATTTTAAAACTCAGTTATCTTTCAAAAAATACTTCATCGAAAATTAAAAACTTTCTTCCGGTTATCCGATAACTTCTTCCCTCTTTAAAACTACCGGAAATTAAGAAAAAAGTTTGAAAATATTTTAAGCTGTTTATCGTACTTTAAAACAAACATAATACCGTGCAGACAGTTTAGGAAATTTTCTGTGCGTGTGCATGCCGCTTATAATTTACCGTCAAATATTAAACTGACAGTAAAATTTTTCGCAGTATAAACTACAACGACGGAGAAATTCTTGAATGCTTTTGAAGTATGGATTTTTAAATTTTTTAAACAATGACGCTTTGAATGATATGTTACTTCATTATTATAAATAATTTAATGAAAAACGATTTTTGCGCTAAATAAAGAACACAAGTTAAATAAATGTCGTTCTGAACATTTTTTATAGAATAATATAAAGGTATTTTATTCTTATATTTTTAAATTAATAAAAAAAAATATTTAAACATTTAACGCATTTTTAGGATTTAGTGGAATGGATGAATAACTTGGTTTAATACTTTGTTCACTAGTATTGTTGATTACGGCATGAAGTAGGGGAGATTGGGGGGATGAAAGATAAGTTAAAATGTTTCAATTTTAATTTTGCTGCTAGATGTAATCTAAACCTTTCATTTAATATGAGTAAAAAACGCTTATTCTCAAATGGAGTAATTAAAAATATATATGTATTTTTACAAATTTTGGCAAATGTCCCTTTCAGTCCCATTGCAGGGGCTGAAAGGGACACTGTGTGGAGTTAAATAGAAACAATATAATTAAAACACTTTTATGGAGATTTTTACTTTTTATTTGAAATTACATTATTCAAATATAAAAGATAAAACAAATTAAAAGATTATTACAACACGAGATATAAAAGATTAACACAAATAAAAAGAAAAAATATTAAACATATTATAAAACGAAAACAAGAAAAATAACATTTTCGGAAAGAAAGTGTTAAATTTCGTACACCTTGGAACCAATCAATTGAGTGAATGGATCAGAGAAGCCCCTAACAGGGTCTTGTGTTCCAAAACTTAAAAAAATAGTTACAAAAAAAAAGGACCCTTTAAAACAATACAGTTTGCTACATTATTTCATATTAATTGTTTACAATTCAATTTCGGCGTTGAAAAATCATGTAGGATATTTTTTAATAATGGAAATGTTATTGGAACCAGGATAAAGTGGCCCAAAGTAGCCCTTGATGGACGGTAATTGAATATCATATGCCAATTTTCTTGTTTGCTCAGCCAACAAACCGTAGTTCATGTTAGATTCTTGGAATAAATATAACAATTTATAGAACAACAGCTTGGAACAATTGAATTTGAAGTTTAATGAAAATCCGTGCTATTGCTGAAATCGTGAAAAGTTCTGCATAGGAGTGCACCTCTGGGGCAATTTACACAAAAACTTGTCAGGAAAAATTTATATCAGGGACTAACTGAATCTAAAGTTTGATGAAAATTCCTGCATTAGTTTTTGAGATACAGCTATTGCGGAAATCGGGAAAATTGCAGCATAGTAGCGCCATCTGTTGAGCGATTTACACTAAAAATTAAACAGCACTATTTTATATCAGGGGATAACTGAATCTGAAGGTTGATGAAAACTCGTGTATTAGTTCCTGAGATATTAGCACCGAATTATATCAAGAACTACCTCAATCTGAAGTGTCCTGAAAATCCGTGCTTTAGTTCCTGAGATATAGTTATTCTGGAAATCATGAATAATGCAGCATAGCAGTGCCAGCTGCTGGGCGATTTACACCAAAAAATTAATCAGCACCAATTTATATTAGGGACTAACTGAATCTAAAGTTCTATTAAATTCCATTCATTAATTCTTAAAATAGAACGCCCACAAATTTTGTGTCACACACAGACAGAGGCTTTGTAAAAACATGTTTTTCATTACATCTGTCCTCTAAAACGTATAAATCCGTCGAAAACCGGAATTCGAAAATTTTCACGAATCCAATACTTTCTTCTTGTAAAGATAGAAGAAAAAACAAGTTGGAAATTGCTCGTCAAACGTGGCAAATGAGGTGCTTTCGTACTATAACTGGTTTTATAATTATTTTTTGCACCCCATATTGTACTGAATGTATATTTTTTTGCGCTTCATAAGTGCATAGTCTGTAACATCATTAAAATGCACTTACAATAATTTTTTCCCCATTCCTCGTAATGTGACGGAAAAATTTTGACTGTCCCTGTAATTAAACTATACATTCGATTTTCATAAAATTTGATATGGCTCAACAAAATTTTGCAACAATTATATATTTAAAATTTCAGACCATTCGGAAGGCTGTAAAATCTTTAAAATGCATTTGCAATAATTTTTTCCCATTGGCCATAATGTAAGGGAAAACTTTTGGGTGTCCCTGTAATTAAACTATACATCCGATTTTCATAAAATTGGAAATGGCTCAACAAAATTTTTCAGCAATTATATATTAAAAATTTCAGAGCATAAGGAAGGCTGTAAAATCATTAAAATGCATTTGCTATAATTTTTTCCCATTGGCCGTAATGTAACGGAAAACTTTTGGGTGTCCCTGTAATTAAACTATACATCCGATTTTCATAAAATTGGAAAAGGCTCGACAAAATTTTGCAGCAATTATATATTAAAAATTTCAGACCATTCGGAAGTCTGTAACATCATTAAAATTCACTTGCAATAATTTTTCCCATTGGCCGTAATGTAAAGAAAAACTTTTGACTGTCCCTGTAATTAAACTATACATCCGATTTTCATAAAATTGGAAATGGCTCGACAAAATTTTGCAGCAATTATATATTAAAAATTTCAGACCATAAGGAAGGCTGTAAAATCAATAAAATGCATTTGCTATAATTTTTTCCCATTGGCCGTAATGTAACGGAAAACTTTTGACTGTCCCTGTAATTAAACTATTCATCCGATTTTCATAAAATTGGAAATGGCTCGACAAAATTTTGCAGCAATTATATATTAAAAATTTCAGATCATTCGGTCGGGTAGTTTTTGCTCTGTTATATGCGGACGGACGGACAGACAGACGGACTGAACGACGACTATAGGTGCTACGTATTTATATAATTACGAATGCACCTAAAAATGAGTTATACCGAATAGCAATATTTGATATTATTTCGGTTCCATATCTCTTTGAATTTTCATGGTATATCCATTTACATTTTTCTAGTATATGCTGTTATACCCAACCCTACTTTACATAGTTTTTTACAAAGTCATAGCATTCTTTTAGCAACGGATTTTTTATTATTACAATTACTAATTTATATATGTATTGTACGGAATCCTCTGTGTGCGAGTAATTCTTGCACTTGACCATTTGTTTATTTTTACTTCCTTCTTTCTAAACAACAAGTATTGTAATCAAATTTTTTTTCGACTTCTGGTTTCCGACGGATTTAGAGGTTTTAGGGAGCAGGAATCTCGAAGAACATGTTTAAACAAAATGTTAGTTTGTCTTTCCTGTGTCCACGTGTCCTCTTTTTACCATCGAAAAATACATAAAGTTATGCACAGAAAGAATTGAAGCAATTTTCATTTGTATGTTTTTGGTTATGACCAGCCGATCCCACGGAATTTTTTTTTTTTTTTTTTTTTTGTATCATAGGAAAATGTACGAAGTTATGCATAAGATTGATCGAAAATTTATATAAAGTTCCGATCAACATACACATATGTACATGTTTTTGAATAGGAACTTCTGGTCTCAGTTGAAAAATAGGGATATCCCCTGGAAAGAGGTACCTTTCTTGATTTTCCTAGTTCTGTTTTACATCGGTTGCTCATGCAGCGACTGGCAATTTCGATCTCGATATTCCGCCGATTCCCAAGCAGCTGACGTGCAACAGAATAATGAAAAATTAATGGAACATCGTCATTTATTGACCTCGACAAAGGTCATTTCGAAACAAGATGTTCCGCTTAAGCTGTGATTCATGAACCTTCGGAAATTCGTTTAAGGAACCAAGAAATTTATAACGTTAATGTTTTCTTTCTCATTCCGAGAATCTGGCTTAGTATTTAGGAACAACTATGAAGTTTACATGTTTACTAGTCTTTCATTTTTTTTGTTTACTTTGAATAACAGATAGCGCCACTGAGTCGTTTCTAAAAGATTTTTTTTATGTTTCCGTTGCTCTTTTCTCAGTTTGAATTTATTTTTTAAAGATTTTAAAGTAGCATATTGATTGTTTCCTGCCGATTTGTATTTTAGAAAATTTTACTCCTGATGATGGTTTTAAAGATTAAACTGAAACTTTAATATTTATATTATTCATTTGTCATTTTATTTATGTGTTTATTTTAGATCATCTTTTAAATTATAAACAAAGTGTACGATGGACAGCAACTTCTATTCTGTTTAGTATTAGATAATACAACGTAAAGTCCTTAATTATTACGAAAAATATGGATTTTATTAAATATCATGATTGAGATTAACTGTTTTTTACTCCGATTAGTAAAATAAAGAATTGAAGAAAAGGAATTAAGCTAAATTAAAGAATTTAGCATAACAACTTTTTGAATTATTGACATGTATGACAAAGAAGAAATTTTGGGGATTGACACATCTGACTAGTTTTATTTTTCAAATATTTATAGTGTAAGGAATGTAATAGAAACATGATATAAAGTCAAATATAAAATTTTGATGTGTTTCTATGTGTTGAGGTCTCCTCAATCTGCTGTTACCACTTTTAGAACCACTATCTGTATCTCAGTTATGTCTGTACACTGTAAAACACATTCCATTGAAATACGGAAACCGTATTGACAATCGAGACGCCCGTACTATTTCCGTATTTTAACGGAAATTTTCCTCAGTAAATTCCAGAAAAACAGGATCTTTTTCTGTAATTTACGAAAAAAATTTTCCGCTAAAATACGGAAATAGTACTGGCGTCTCCATTGCCAGTACAATTTCCGTACTTTAGCGGAATTTGTTTTACAGTGTATGTATATGTCTTTTCTTTTTCTATTGTTTTTTACGGTTTTGAAGTGTGCTTGTCGCTAAATAGGATAGTTCTCAAACGGAGTCTTTGATTGATCCCTAAATTTGACATGTATTTTACTGGCCACTATTGCCTGATCTGTAAGAACTACATGACAAAAAAACCCCCAATGAATTCAGTTTATAAGCCATTTTTTAATTATTTGGTGGTCCGAAATATATGGTGAGTACAGTTTCTATGATGAAATTACTATTCTGGCCAAGATTGACCTATAATTTTGCTGTTTATTAGCACCAAGTCTACATTTAGAACTCAAAGAAACATTCAGACTCTGTCCACACTGTAAAAAAAATCTGTAGTTCTACAGATGTAAAGTTACATGCTTACTAAACTTTCATCTGTAACTGTACGAAAATACCTGCAAATCTACAAAACTAGTTTTTGTAAAGCTACAAAAATCTGTAACTTTACAAATGAATCTGCTAAAAATACAGTAATCTTACTAAAATTTTATCTGTAACATTAGTTGCAGTTACATGAAAAGTTCTAGGCATCCCAGTTTCCTAAGAATTTCTTAGTAACCTTACAAATTTTTTTATTTTCGGCGCAAAAAGAGTGTTTGTTACATGAATTTTCGTTGTTGCCGTTACATGAAATGTTCTAGGAATCCCAGTTTTCTAGAAAAACTTTAGTAATTTTACAGATTTTTTTTTTTTGTTACAGCGCAGTAAAGGATTTTATAAGACTCGAAATTAAAATGTGTAAAATGAATAAATATTTAAAAAAACTTATCTGGAAATTTCGTATTAATATATGTGAATATATATTATCATACTTATAACAGGAATAATGGTCTGCTCTAATTATACATTTTATCGAATAGTCATGTAATGTCACTCTAGATTAAAAAAAAATTATCACAATGTGAGTGCGTACACATTGTGGTAATTGTATAAATTTAAATCTGAAAACTTTAGATATTGCTTGGGAAAATATATACTATAAGAAATATTTTCAAAAGAAAGGAAACCTTCGACTACCATATAATTCTTTTTAAAAAATACCATAATAAATGCAACTAATGCAATATTTTTTCTCTAATTCTTTATAGTTCTTCGATGTAAATCTAATTTTTCCGCAGCAAAAGCTATGCATGTTTGAAAATCATGCTTCAAAGAAGATAAAATTGAGTTGAACTTGAATTAACCTTTAACTGATGTGACTAAAAATTGTCACACAACTGATGTGATCCGGTCTCTCAGACCCCTCGAATAAAATGAATTAAAAAAAAATAACTCAAATGGTTGAATTTACTTACATTTTGTCCTAACAATATCGTTGTACTTCTCTTAGGAGCATGTGAATTAATTTGCATGAAAAAAGTATTTTATTCATATTATTTAACTTCAGTACAGAAAAGTAAAAAGCTGTAAAAGTGTTTACAGCTGGGAGTCGCGGGGTCTGGGAGACAGCGTGACATCAGTTAAAGGTTAAATTGAATTTGAAGTATATTTAGATAACAAATAAATGTATTGTCAGTTAAATTTAGAAGCATGTGAAATGTTAAAGTTATTTCTTATTTAATGTGAGATATTTTATTTTATGTCTTTTCATCACCATTCTGTTTCTAAAAATAGAATAACTGTAAATTTTCTAAAATAAATATTTTTAATATTTTCTAGTAATTTTATATACACTACTTTTACTTGTGAAAATAAATTACTGCTCCATCAGATCGATTTATAAAAAAAATGTATATCATTCATTTTTATATGCACAATTCTGAGAAAAAAGTAATCAAACACCACTAACTTTCCACGAAGGTATCGTAGAAAAATGTGATTGATGCTGATAGATAATTAATATTATCTATTAAGTAATGCTATGCTGAATTTTTGTTTATGAGTCGTCTACATATAGAAATTGTACCAAAAGTCATAATTCCCAATACAAACACATATTTTGTTATAATAACATTTCAAATGGGAGGATGTTACAATTATTCGATTCAGTACTGTTCAAATTATGAAGTTTCAAGGAGGGTTAAGTTTCAAACTCTTGATGTTAAATTCATTTTTAACAGTTGAAAAACGTGTAACAAAGGATTTTGAAACATACCTGAAAAAAATATTTGGCGTAATGAGCTGTAATTTTGGATTTCCGTGAAAGAAAGTTTTATTAATTGATTTCTGTTAAAAGTATACATTACTATTAGTTTTTCATTTAATTATTTTTGAAAATAATTAAAAATAAATTATTATTATTTATTATTAATATTTATTTATGTAATTAATATTTACAAACGAAAGTACGAGACTTTAAAACCAAGGCCGAGTCTTTTCTTTTATTAATTATGAAAAATACGTTTAAATGTAAAACATTCACATTTGCAATTAATAGAAGCATTTAAAGTTCTGTTCAATACCATGAACTTTGTTTAGGGATGTTATTCTTAATTAAATAAACGTTTGGAATGTCTTTATGGAGGACATTTATCTAGAACAAGAGAAGTATTCATTAATTTCACTACAATAATTATCTAATGGCTGTAGTTAAATCACTTTAATGTATTAAGTTTAGTTTAATGGCGGGTTTCTGTTTACAAATGATACGAAGCATTTATAAATAAAATATTCATAAACCACTTATAGTACAAATTAACTTAATTGAAGATTTGTGTGGAAGAAGATATTATGCAACAAAAATAAAAATTCGAGAAGACTGAAGTGAAAGTTTTTGTTGCAATTTAGTTATTAATTTAATTTCTGCTAGTACCATATGTTTTAACGCTATTAGGTGATACTAAACTCTCATCAAAAGTAATATTAACATTTAATAATTAAATATTAGAAAATACTTTCACACTTTAAATTATTAAATATAAAAATATTAAATATTAAACGATGCTGACTTATATATTCAATACTAATTAGAATTTTAGTATTTTAGTTTTATCATATGATGTACTAACTCAGGTCGCTTTCATATGTCAAATAAAACTATTTTTGAAAAAATGCATCGTAACGTGTTCTTCTCCTAAGCTCTTCATTGCGAACTGATTGGACACATACTTTATTTTATGGCTTTAGTAACATAAGGGAATTCTGGAGTCAAATTTGTATTTTTATTATTCATAGGTAATTTTTACCCGACTGCCAAGAAGGGTTATGTGTTTGACGCGTATCCGGGTATGTGGATTTCTTTATACCCTCGAAACATCCCAACGGCTTGATGGAATTTATTGTATGAAGTCTCTATCGATTCGTCTTAACTGTCCGATGGTTATAGGGAGGATTTTGTTTTCATAAATTTAAAAAGGCGGTCGTAAAATATGAAACAAAATTTTTACGCACCATATTGAGTAGCATATCAGTGAATAGGTTATTCAAAATGAAGACAATGTTTCATAGACTATTTTACAGTCAGGAGCTCCGTTGTTTAAATATTACACAAGCTGAAAGTTGTGTAGGTAGGATCTCTAGCTTAACTTTAACTCTAACCTTCATAGACATGTATAGCCCTCATCAAAACAGCGTTCATAGATAGGAACTTAAAAGTAATCAATACAAGTAAATAGAAAGAAACATAGGTAAGTAATATAAACTAAAAATTTGATAATAAAAATTTTAATTTAAAAAATCAAAAACCCAACTGCCTAAAAAGCGAACTAAAAAGGGCGAAACAAGACGACGTAAGAAAATATAAGAGTGTGAAATTAAATTCCTTTTTTGTTTTACTTAATAATTGCAGTCGGAGGCAAAAATGTAGGTAAAAGGAGCCGCAGTACATACATAAACATAAATCAGATGCCTTCGACAGCAATTACTTAAGTAAAAAAAATTGATTTCAATTACACATTGTACATCTTTCCTACGTCATCTTGTTTCCCCCTTTTTAGTTCGCTTTTTACGCAGTCTGGATTTTTGATTCTTTTAATTTAATTTTTTATTAATGATTTTGTCTCCCCTGAGATGTGTCATTCTATAAATATTTATTTTATTATATTTTGGGATAATTTATTATTTTTTTAATTTTAAGCTTAAATATAATAAATTTGAAAACATTGACATTTTATTTAAAATATGTTTTCATTTTAAATCTTAAACTTATTTTGTTCTTAATGTAATTCGTGAACAACTTGCCCTATCCCAGTCCTTTTTTCATTATTTTGTGCATAAAAAGGTTTCTTGTTAATATTTCTTCACGATTTGTAATTTTTTTTTTTTTTTTTTTTTTTTTTTTTTTTTTTTTTTTTTTTTTTTTACAAAAAATTCAGATGAAAATAAAAATCCTGAAAATAATTTATTAAAAAGATAACATAAAAATTCTGTACAAAATAGCATACACACATCTTCCAAGAAAGTTTAGATATGTTCTTTTAAAGACGTCAAATCATGAAAAGAAAAATCATTTCCAGACAAGCGGGACAGAGCTTATAGTATAACATAAAATTTGTTATGTCTGGTGATATAATTATAGCAGAAATATGCGTTTTTCTTTGTTCAGTTTATTTAAATTTACAGTATTTTAGTAGAAAAAATAATTATATGTATATACATTAAATCATTATTTAATGAATCATTCATATCATATTTTATTTATTTATTTAATTATATATATATATATACATACATATATATAGGGGAGAGTAGCCTAATTTGGACCGCCGCTTTAATTGGACCGTTGCCATTCTGCCGTTAATTACAGGAAGAGACGCCATCTACCGCTGAAATCCTACTCATCAGAATGACGTCACTCACGATTAGAAGAAGCAACCGCCTACTACGTGTTATTTTCAGACAATTTTAAGAAGCCTAAAGTTAGCTGTTTTGATCTACTTTTTTCCTACTATACGTAAGTGAATACTATAAAACTAAGGTAAGTTGTTATGTTTTCATATACAGATATGAATTCATCTGTTAATTGCGCATACTTCTCACGCGGCTTTGTTTGATTTCGTTTTTTGTTTTTAGTCTTGAAATTATCTGTTTTAAAAAATGGCGTAGTTGCCATAATTGGACCATTTTAAGTTGCTTAAATTGGACCAGATATGCGATCACAAATTTTGAAAATTAAGTAATGAATTTCGAGGACGGTACACTTCGTACACTATTTTTTTAATTTTTTTAATATTTTATAATAAATTACTATCTCAATGAAAGTTTTTTTTTTTTTTTTTTTTTTTTTGGGGGGGGGGGGTATATCTGGATTAATTTTTTTATACAGTTTAGTCCTATATAAACAAAAAAATATTTTTACATGTTTATGCAATAAATTTTGTTTGCAATTTCTTTTATCTTGTATGTATTTGTATTTATTTTCTTTGAATACTTTATTCCTACGGCGTATTTGGTTTACAGAGTTGAATTCAAACATTTTCTTCCTGGAGGATATTTGCGATTCCCTGAGGAAGGGCAGACTTTTTACAGTTCTGGAGGGTGGAATTACACTTTTTTGCCATTAAAACTCATAAAACTGCAAACCTTTCGGGAGGAGGGGGGTGAATTCAATACTGTTGAATATATAATGTTTGCGTATAATTAATCATAGCATATTTTTCAATGGAGCGTATTTTTTAAAACACTTTTATAATATAATGTTAAAAATGTTGAAAAAGACACGGACAAGCTGTCTGAAAAAAAAAAAAAAAACAGGTGACAGCAAAAGCTGTTGAAGATATAGGAAATAAAAAAGAGAGAGTAAGTTGTGAAGATATTGACCTGCAATAAGGCTGTAGCTACAAATCTTCCCCAAAAGCCAAAAAATCATTAGAAATATTATATCCTTTGCTAAATTTAGTTTTAAAAAAGTACAGAGGGATTCAGAAAATAGTTGTGTTAACATCTTCGCCATATAAAGTAAACCTTGAAATGAAAAAAACACAAAAAATCGACTAAAAGGGATCTATCACAGCATAAAAGCAAATGGAACATCAAGTTTTAAAAAATAGGCGTAATGCAATTATCAAGGAAATGATGAAAGGGGAGAACTACAATCATAATGTAAAGAAAACTTCTATTGCAAAAAAAAAAAAAAAAAAAAAAAAAAAAAAAAAAAAGTCTAATAATTCAGGATCTAAAAATAAAAATGTAAATAGTGATGATTTTTTTTGCCTGATTTGTAAGAAAATAAAACAGCAGAAATGATTCAGTGTTCATATTGCCAAAAACGGTTCCAAGTTGTGAGAGCTGGAAATTAAAATCAATAAATGAAATTCATGTGTAAGCTTTGCATCACTCTTTAAACGATATTCAAGTAACTGGCAATTAGTTTCATAACTTCTATTCTTAATTACTGATAACTTTGATTTATATTTTGAATACATTTTGATTTAAAACAATTACACGTATTTTCAGATATTTGATTTCATTATATTTCATTGCTGTTATTTTGTTTGATTGTTTCAGTAACCGCAAACTTTGTTTTTAATAAAATTAGTTATATTCCCTAGTCATTAAAACAACCTGATTTTATTTGGTCCAATTTAGGAGACTGGTGGTCCAACTTAGGCGACCAGTTGCTGAATTTGGACCACTTTTGACAAATTTTTCAAATTAAAATAAAATTTAAGATTTTCAAAAAGAAAATGATCTAAAGTTTTATTTAGTTAGTGGATGAATTGATTGACCCCGTGTAGTGATATTTTTCAGATATTCCAAAAATTAAATGAGTTACACCGGAAAATAAGCGAAGTGGTCGAAATTAGGCTACTCTCCCTTATGTATATATATATATGTGTGTGTGTGTGTGTAAGGTTACTTATTTAAGGGTTAATAAAAATAGTTATTATTATTATTATTTAATTTTACTTATTAATTCATTTTTCCACCGCACACTTTCCTAAAAATAAAATTTTAGAAGTGATCTTTAAATGTATTATATAACGATAAAAGCAGCGTTATTTCTGATACATTAGTGAAAATACTGTATTTAATCTATTTCAACCATATTAAACTGTTTATCTAAGCTCCTTGGTTGTACTATTAGTATATTACAAAAATATTTTTGGCAATGCTTGCAAAACATTTAATATTTTTAACGTGTTATCATTGATGGCATGGTTGGAGCTTCAATTGGTAATATAATTATATTTTTAATTCATTTCATTTTTGTCTTATGTTATTTCTGGCTTCTTCTTCGGAATTTATTGTGTACGGTAGCCCATTTTTTGCATTTTTAATCTTTTGATGGTTTATGCATGGATGAAAACGTACATGTTATTTATGGTACTTAAAGTAATTTAGGCCTGAGGATTCTGCCTTGGTTTCAAAAAATATTTCTTTTTTTACTATGTTTACTATATTTTTAATTCCTTGTCTCACTTGTTATGATGATTTATTTTAATGAATTTTATAAAAGTTAATACATAATTTTCATTTGCATAAAAATTCCTTTATAATTTGTATATTCACAATTGTTGATAATTTGTATATGTTTATGATGGTTATATACTGAAACTTATTTTTAAAGGCCACCTGTATTAAGGGCCAATATTTTTAGGAACGAAATTTTTTCCCATAGACATAATGTTAAATTTACTCCTATTAGGGGCCGCTCCTACCCCTCATAAGGACCATTTTTTTTTCACATGTGGCTGAAATCCTATGCAGTTGTATTGAATTCCTGAATTAAGAAATAATAGTTCAGCAAACAACTGCACTTGCAACAATGAAGGCAGTGGGAGATGAGGAGGATTTAATAACACAGTGAAGGACATCAAACATTTCGACAAGTGAGACAAACAGGTGTTCCTGACACACTGTTTGGCCTTTCAACTTGTAGGGGTTGGGTTGCAGGGGAAACTTGACCCTTTGTTGACACAAAGGATAACTGGTTATCTAGAAAATCTAATTCCACATTTACTAAAACTGTAAATGCATATTAAAGCCCAATTTTTACACTGGAGATTTTACGTTCAGGCTTATGAAGAATTTAAAATTATGGCACCTAAATTGAGCGAAAGAGTACATTTGGATTTGAAAGACAAAATCAAAGTTCTTAACTGGTACATCTGCAAGAAAATTGGCTTCACAGTTTAATTGCAGCAAGAATCAAATAAAAAATATTGTTAAAAACAAGAGAACTTACTGAAAGAATATGCAGATTTTAAAAATGGCGGATAAAAAGAAAGAGAAATGAAAAATTTGGTCACCACTATTCAAAGGCCACCCCCCATAAAGGCCAATTTTCAATGGAACGTCAGGTGGCCTTTACACTGTATATTTCACTGTGTATATATATAATGCATATTTTGTTTTGAGAATTTTGACCCGCGGACTCCCTTAAGCGTAAAGAAAATGTAATTTATAAGAAAAAATATGAATCTCTAAAAATAAGTACATGTGTTTTGCTCCATTAATTATGTAAAGTACACTTAAATTTAAAACATTGACAATAGTAATTAATATATGCATTTATAATGCTCTTTCGATAACATGAACTTTGTTTAGGAATGTTATTCTTAATTAAATAAACGGTCAGAATGTTATCAATGGGAAACCATTTAAATGGAACAAGAGAAGAATTCATTGATTTCACTAAAACAATTATGTAATGTTTGAAGTTCCATCGCAAAATTTATTACATGTGGTTTAACGAGTGGTTTATGTACACAAATCATACGAAGTATTTATAAGTAAAGTTTTCGTAAACCAATTATAATACAAATTTACTTAATTGCAAAGCGACTGGAGACATACTTTATACCTCACGGAATTACCAGCAATAGCTTAATTGTATAGAAAGTGTATACTTGCTGTTGTGATCAAAGAACAAAATTATATTATTTATTTAATTCTCAAATATGTCACAGAATGGAAGTCTTAAGAACGTCTAAGTGTAATGCTTATAAATGTAATAGAATTTTAACATTTATTTATAGATTTTTGTAAGGTTCATTTAAAAAATTTAAAGGAGATTCAATACTATACATTATTTTATAAGTTTGCCCATTATGTACTAGCAGTGGCGTTGTAAATCAGTATAACGGAAAATCATCGATGATCCGTTGGTGTGACAATATTGAAATAATTGATAAGATTAAGAAATAAATTATATCTGTCATGAGGAAAGAAAATAGAAAAAAAAATTGGTGCTTTTACGTTATACGGGCTTAAGAGATAAATCGCCAAATATTGTTCCCATCGCTATCATTCGTATTGCATTCATTTCATTAAAAAATATAAATCTTTCGCCCACTTCCTTAAAATAGAAAAAAATATATATATATATAATATAATAAATGAAAAAAATAAACATTATGAAATAATACCATAAACCCAGACATATTATTTTAAACATCAAAGCATTGCTCTAATTTACATATGTGAAAAATTACAACAACTTCTGGCGAAGAAAAATAATGTTATTCGCAAGCATTGCGCCCGAATTGCTAAGATATAAATACCAAATATTTCAATGATACCACTTATATAATCTTAGCCACAATGGAGATTGACGGTATGCTATGGTAATGGTATCACTGTAAAAAAGAAAAAAAAATTCTGTCAAATTGACAGGAAAAAACTGTCAATTTTGGCACCAGTGGAAAACCGTTTAATTACAGAAAAAAACTGTAATTTTTATTAAAACCGTTTTTTTTCTGTACAAAATGCAGATTTGTTCTGTAAAAATTACGAAATTCAGTTTCTTTTACAGAAAAAAATTGTTTTACTTCAAAACAGTTTTTTTCCGCAAAAAATAAAATTCTTTTCTGTAAAAATTACAGAATATTTTTTTACAGTGTATAATTTACTGATGATTTAGATAATATTTGAAAAAGAGGGATGTTATAAGATTGTTTAGACCGATCTCTAATCGGATTCTATTTAATTTATTAGTTTTAGGCTGCATATTTTTTTCTTTTATACTAAGTTCAATTTTTATTTCAGAACCGGTCCCAAGACTGAAAAGAAAAATTGTAACAAAACGGAAAAGTAAAAAAAAAAAAAAAAATACCGGGAGATACACAGGCATCAGCTATCGAAAACAAATTAATAATTTAAAACTATTAAAATGTAAACGAGAAATGTATTAACAACGTTTTCATTGGTTTAATATTATCAAGCGAATGTTGTCGCTTCACTAGTATACTTTCTTAAATGGTATTTTCATTTGTAAATATATCTATGCTAATAAAAGAAAGTTTCGCTCTGTCTGTCTGTGCGTGTATCTACGATGTCTAGCAAAATCTACGAAGCTGAAAGGGTCTAGCCGGATATGCATAGCGAAATGACCCCACGGACGATGGTTGAAATACCATGTTTGGGAATAAGGCTCACCATGAGAATACACTATAGAGTGTTTTTAGCCTCTGACCTTGAACTGTCCTTGAGATATACGAGGAAGTATGCGCCGACGCTACTATTTTTCAAATACGTTATTCTTGAAAACTACAAAAGTTAAAAAAATGAAACCAACGCCAATTATTGAAGAATATATTAGCTCATATTATATTTTTTTTTCACATTTTTACACAAATTTTAACATAGAAAAATAAACAAAAATATTTTTTTTAAATATTAATGTAGTTATTTTATATTTAAACCAACCAAAAAATTACAGAATAAGCGTCAAAGTATGTACTTTTAAGAAAAAAAACAGTATATCGATAACAGTAATCGAAGTAATCAGTAAAGAAACAGTAACGGTAAAACAGTAAAGAAAAGCGAATAACAGTAATCGAAGATGCGCTTTTTGAGATATAAAAAAAATAATGCTAGCAACTTTCTAAAATATTCGTAACTTTCCCTGTTTGTACTTGCACAATATGCTACTATCAATGCATTGGTCGATTCGTGACATTTTCACTCTTGCAGGATGCGCAATGCGCCAAAATAAAAGAATGTTTCCACACATACCACCTCCCTATAGGTTTCTTTCGTGTTTGATTTTGGCATACTGCGCATCCTTCTCTCATAATAATATCAAGTCGATGGTGTAGTCCATTGTGCAGGTGAAACTATAGGGGCTGTAAATATATAAGGTTATCAACTTTTTGGTAATTCCAGACCCCCTCCCAAACTTCCGGTATCATACGTTACCATTCCTCGAATCCCCTTCCCCCTAAAAATATTGTTATCAGTGTTATACAATTCTTTTTATTTTTACAATTGTTTTCCTTTTTTTTCTTCTTTTTATACGTTTGCAATGATATACAGGTATGGTTGTACATTTTTTATTTGCATATTTTACTTATTTAAATAAAGAGAAGAAATTCATTAGATATCACTGTTATATAAGAAATAACTTTATACCAAATAACATTTTAAAGAAATATTATTTAAAAGTTTTAATAATAACCATTTGTTACATAATGCATTGAACGGTAATATTGTGTTCTTGCACTTTGACCTTGCACGGGGCTAAACAGAACTTCTTGTAAACAAAACAGGTGGGCAAAATTCTTCCCCATCTTTTACTAGCAAAAATAACAAGTATAATTTCGAATCTCGTTTCTCTAACAGCGAATTATATACGCATATGTCAGGAGAATATTAATGGAGAACGTTGTGTTAATCCCTATTTTGGAGTGAAATGTTTTATAATCATTCAATGGTTTTAATTATAACTTTGTATTTTCATAAACAGAAGAAAACAGGCTTAAAAAAATTAAGATAACAGATGTAAAGAAAAAGATACCAAAAAAGTAAATTTTGTTTTGATCACAAATGATAACGATACATAACGATATCAAATGATAACCCCCCCCCCCCTTCCCCTACAGATATCTTAGATGTCAAAATCCAGATGCCAGAGTCCAAGTGCCAGATCCCCCCCCCACACACACACATACCCCTAAAGTGATACATTATATATGTACACTGTTCAGCCTTATAGCTTTCTTCTATGTGAAAATCATCGTAGGCAAATGTTACCATTTTGTTTGTCAATTCTTGATATTATTATGCGAGAAGGATGCGCAGTACACCAAAATAACAGAATGTTTACAAACACGAAACAAACCTATGCAGAAGCGGTATGTATGGAAACATTCTCTTATTTTGGCGAACTGCGCATCCTGCACGAGTGGAAATGTCACGAATCGACCAATGCATTCATAGTAGGGTATTTCTGCAAAAGCAAACAGGGAAAGTTACGAAAATTTTAGCAAGTTGCTAACATCATTTTTTTTATAACTCAAAAAGCGCATCTTCGATTTTAACGAAATTTTTTTTCATAAAAGTACATACTTTGAGGCTTATTCTGTAATTTTTTGGTTGGCGTAAATATAAAATTACTACATGAATAATTTTTTTGTAAATATTTTTGTTTATTTTTCTATGTTAAATTTTTTGTAAAAATATGAAAAAAATATATAATGTGAACTAATATATTCTAAAATAATTGGCGTTGGTTTCATTTTTTTAACTTTTGTACTTTTTGAGAAAAAAGTATTTGAAAATTGGTAGCGCCGGCACATACTTTCCCGATTATCTCAAGGACAGTTCAAGGTCAGAGGCTAAAAACACTCTATATTGTATTCTCATAGTGAGCCTTATTACCACACATGTTGTTTCAAACATCGGCCGAGGGAGCCATTTCGCCATGCTTATCCGGCTAGACCCTTTATTGTGAAGATAGTCGAAGGTACCTCATAATGCACCTGAGTCTCAGAATTTTAAAATTATTATAATTAGTTGTTATAATTAACAACCGGAAATCTCTCATTAAATATTAATCTTGGTGGATGGGAGACGGGAAATCGCGCATGCATTGAAGGCTTATTTACGCATCGGTTTAAAATGAAGAACGAAAAAGAAAATTTCGAGGGTATTTTGTAATTATTTTTTCGTAACATCGGCCAAACCGCTTAGTAAAGTTAAAAGCGGAAGACATATTCTCTTACGCCTCAAATGGCGCAATCAATAAAAAAAATCTCACTTGAGATTTTACCACTTGAAAAATAAAAATCAAAAAGGATCGTTTCTCCGATAAACGTTTTTTCCCCGTATTGCAATGTCTCCACCGGATACAATTTTAAAGATACCGACAAACCAAAAATATGTTCTTAAAACTGAAATATTTTTCTCATCGATGGCGCAATCGGTTTTAAAACGGTTTTTTGTAACCTTTTTTAACCTCTTGAGGGGCGGTGGGATATATTTTATGCCACCTGCGATTAATGAAGATTTGCACCAGAAAATTTTTATGAAATTTTACTTTTCTAGCTTTGGTGGGAAAAAGTCGTAAAATTGCTTTTCCTTATTTTGAAATATTTTTTTTCTCAATTTACAGTGGGAATTGGGCATTACACAAACGTAATTGCTTGCCTCTCAAGGGGTTAGCACCGGTGAACTGACACCACTTCGCGCCTCTCGGAGAGGATATTTTTTATACTCTAAAAGAAACTAAATGTCCGTATTTTAACACAATCTTTCTCTCTCTTCAGAATCTCAATAGAACAGATTTACATTACCTTCAAAAAATTTGAAACTTTCTGACGTATAGGAATATTTTTAACAAAACACAATGTGCGAAAAATTCGACAAAATCCGTAAAAATTGAATATTTCGTCGCGGTTTTGCCCCGTTAGAGCGCAAATTTAGAGTTTCGGCAAAGCATAAATATATTCTTAAAGCTACAACCTTCTACTAATTGATGGTGTAATCAGTTTTAAAATATATGAATTTTATTCTTTTCAAATACACATGCGAACGTAGGTCTTTACACACCTAACGGAGACGATATGTTCTACGCTAAATGTAAGTATACGTCCGTATTTTAACACAATTTTTAGAGAATCTCAATAAACCTGATTTAAATTACGTATAAAAATTTTTAAACGTTCTGACGGTAGAAATATTTTTAACAAAAGTGTGTGAAAATTTCGACGAAATCCGTAACAAAATTTATATGTTTCCTCGCGGCATTGTCCCTTCAGAGCGCAAATGTAGCGATTCCCAGAAATGCAAAATATGTTCTTAAAGCAGGCAAATTCTTATAATTGATAATGTAATCAGTTTTAAAATATATGAATTCTAACCTTTTCAAATGCACAGGCGCACGGAGGTCACTACTCGCCTAACGGAGACGATATTTTCCACTCTAAAAGTAAGGAAAGGCTTGCATTTTAAAACACTCTTTTTAGAGCATCTCAATATGTCAGATTTACATCACCTACAAAAATTTGAGAACGTTCAGGTATGGGTAAAATATTTTTTACAAAATGTGTGAAATTTCGACGAAATCATTAAAATCCCAAGTTTTTCGCCGCCGTTTCGTTCGTTTTCGATGTGCATAGGCTCCGAAAATCAAACTACGCAGAAAATAAAATACTGAATAACATGTACTTTCAATTGAATATTTTTTTATTTAAAAATATAAATTCAGATAAAATGAAGTTGTAAGTTATAAAATCATACAAATTTGAGGTTAATTTAAGTGTCACTTGTCATGGGATCTGGCAACACCAGGCACTTCAGCTAGTATATCGATAAAGTCACTTTCAAACATTGTATTAAGATGTGCACTAAATGTACAGCATGCATATAACAAAAACTAAAAAAAAAAAATTTGCATGTTGATTTTAAAAATAATTATCAGTTTATAATATCACTCACCGTTGAATTAGTTAGTGTTTTTCCTTTTATTTATAACCATTGCATGAGGAAAAATAATTTAGAAACGGAAACGCAAATTTCGCGTAGCGTGATAACATACAACCACAAAATGTTTTATCCTGTAGTAACTACTCTCTGCTAAACGGAATTAACAAAGTTATTTTGAATCTAGATTTAAAAATGAAAAATATTCAAAGGCCAAAAGAGGAAATTTTGAAAAGAGAAATAAAAATCTACGTCATGTACTTACAGCGATTTCATTTCGTTCCTTTTGAGTCCTTAATCAACACTTTGTAATGTAAGTACCTAGCTTCCTTTTGTTTAGTGTTTAAATACTTAATATTATTATCAATAAACATTTATTTTATTTTTTAAATATTTTTCAACTTGCGTAAAAATATCCCACTGATGCAAACAATAACAACAGGAAGCTGTGTAAAGGCCACCAGACGCCGCGCGTCTTATCACTGGCATTTTCAGCATTTTCCATTTCACTTCGTATAACACATTATTTAACCAATTACATCTTACGACTCCCTTTCGAAACATTACATCTAGGGTTGTCAGTTTAATCCTTTGTCTACTGAAGATACTTTAAAATACCACTCATATTAAATTTTCATCCCATAGTGAATATTACTGATATTTTAATGGTACTTTGCAAAAGCAATCTTTTAACTCCACTTTATCCTGGTACATGGCAGCAATAGTTCTAGGCTTTTTATTTTAGCGAAGAAGAAGACTATCTTTAAAACAGTCGGTGTGTTTTGTGCCGACATTTTGTACAAATTGTCACGCTTGTCTTTTTATTGCTGCAAACACAGCAAAGGATATATGATAAGTGTCGGATTTTTTTCACGTGTTCATTATGATCTTAGAAAACAATTTTAGTAGCCACTTTAGGTGAATGGTGTATGTATTTGATTTAACAGTTGAATTACACAGTGGTAGGTATAAGTACCGCCAGTGCACTGAGTGTTGCAGAAAAACTTCTTTTTTACTTTTCGTCTGCGTAGTTATCTATCATTTTTATCTGCTTTAAAATTTAATTAATAAAATGTAATGTAGTAATAAATTTAGTAGTATTTATTTTCTATTTGATTATTTTTTTTAAATAGGAAATCGAAAAATTTGTGGCACAGGCTCTTTTTTGCTATGCTAGACATGACATATGTAACTTCATATATTGCATATGTGGAGATGCGATAGAACATGTTGTCCCTGGAATATAGACGTCGCATAACTAATGGTCTTCTAACAAGATCGAAACCTAAAAAAATAAAAAAGGTTTTTAAACACCTTCAGGGGCAAACCATTTTCTATTCCAAAGTTTTGAAATAAATGATTGGCACTGGAATTTGTCAAAAAAGTATTGGTAAGTAAGAAGAAGGCTATATAACACATACTTATTAAATCGAAAATATTTTACCACAATTCTGGTGCCATTTTAAGTACTTTGTGGGTTTTCTGTTACGATATTTTAGCCATAGTGTACTGACGGTTCTTTAAAGTACCACTTTAATTAACCTCTAAGGAATTAAATTTCTTACGGGTGAGAATTTTTTTTATGTTTATCCTTTAATTTCCATTGTAGTATCTGAAAAAAAATTACATGAAAAAAATTGCAGTAGATCATAATGTAGTAGATAAAGGGTTAAGCGTTCTACTGTTTGTTAAGCTTAGCATTAAAAAAAGAAATCGATTTTTTTTTGTACTTTTAGCGGTTTTCAATTTTAATCCTCAATTGTGTTCTTACTTCTTGTATTCTTGAGAATAAAAATATTAAATATTACTTCAATAAGTTCAATAAGTTAATATTACTTCAATAATTACTTCTTATTTTAATAAAAATATGATATATATTTTCCCCAGTGTATTATTACATAATTTCCGGCTTTTAAATTGGTCATAAAATATCATACGATAATATATAAATAAATTAAAATAATGATATGTGAAAATTTTACTTTCAAATAAATTTAATCTTTTATAAAAGAAAATATTGAATGTATGAAATTAGATCCATTTTTCGTTCAAGAAACTAATTTGTAAAACTTATTTGTAATACAAAGCAAATACTTAATAAGTATCTGGAAAATAATTCTATTTTTCATATGTCATTATAAATTCTACACAAATGTATTTAATTACTGTTATTTGAATCGGCTTCAACTAATTTGAAAGCCAATTTAAAAATGCAAAATGTTAATTATTCGGATTAAAATGATGAAATTAAAGATTTCCTTAAATAAACGTCTCAATAAATTAAGCTGCTAATGATAAAAGAATAACTAATTTATTGTTTACAGTAAATAATACCTTTTTAAAAAGTTTAGATTTTTAAACGTCAGTTAATAAACTAGGGATTCAATTTAAATTTTATTATAACGACATCGAAAAGTTAATTAAAAACTAAAATAAAAATCATAACAATTGTTTAAAAATCACATTATTGAAAATTAAAAAAATAATACAGATTAATACAATGTTTTAAATGTATAATATTTGTATTTTAGTATAAAATGCACGCAATAAATGTATGATATGCGCCTGTGAAAATCAAACTTTTCCGATGTAGGTCTCTAGGTGAAGATATACTACACTATATGGCCAAAGGGGACCGGTCACTTGCAATTTTAGACGTTTTGTTAAATATCTAGAACAATACATGAGGAATTAACCTGAAACTGCAGGTGTGTAAACAGTATAGTATGTCATATATTTCCGCGAAGATTTTTTTCCCGAAACCCCATAGGGGACCGTAAACAAATTGAAAAACAGCGAATATTTTTTGGATAACCCTGTAAAAATAATGTAGCAAAAGCGTTCAAACTCAAGATTATTAACAAGTGGCTTATTGCAATATACTGTGTTCATTTTTATGAGGATAACATGTATATTCGTAGAGAAATTAAGGTTTTTATAAAAACAGTCACAAATTTTGCTAAGTTTTTTTCTTATAATTTGCTGAGCTCTTAATATAAAAAAAATGTTCTTTTCAGAAAATATGACAAACAGCATTGTACACAATAAACTGCAATCAGAATGAAAAAAATAATAAAAATTGTAGGAAAAATTAGCAGTTTCACTAAATAATAATTCACTGCGCATGCTCGATTGTAATCGAAATATAATTTGCATAATGTGATAGCTAAATGTATAGAGCGACGTTTGTGAAAGTCTCAAAATCACAGTTTGAAAAGTCTGATAATAATCGTTTATAGAACAAGCTCAAAATCCGTTGAAGCAAAAAGATGAGGGGTTGTATCCATATATCCATTGATTAGTGTCAATATAGCATACACAGTATTGCACGCGCTACTGTATTTGGATACAGCCCCTCATCTTTTTGCTTCCTTTTAGGAATAATGGAATTTGAGCTTGTTCTATAAACGATTATTATCAGAATTTTCAAACTGTGATTTTGAGACTTTAACAAAAGTCGCTCTATACATTTAGCTATCACATTATGCAAATTATATTTCGATTACAATCGAGCATGCGCAGTGAATTATTATTTAGTGAAACTGCTCATTTTTCCTACAATTTTTATTATTTTTTTCATTCTGATTGCAGTTTATTGTGTACAATGCTGTTTGTCATATTTTCTGAAAAGAACATTTTTTTATATTAAGAACTCAGCAAATTATAAGAAAAAAACTTAGGAAAATTTGGGACTGTTTTTATAAAAACCTTAATTTCCCTACCAGTATACATGCTATCCTCGTAAAAATGAACACAGTATATTACAATACGCCACTTATTAATAATCTCAAGTTTGAACGCTTTTGCTATATTAGTTTTTACAGGGTTATCCAAAAGATACTCGTTCTTTTTCAATATGTTCACGGTCCCCTATGGGGTTTCGGGAAAAAATCTTCGCCGAAATATATGACTTGTACTATTATGTTTACACACTGCAGTTTCAGGTTAATTCCTCATGTGTTTTTTCTAGATATTTCGCAAAACATCTAAAATGTAAGTGACCGGTCACCTTTGGCCATATAGTGTATATGTGAAGATTATGTATAGATCATAATGACGCAAGAGCTTTACAACCAATACATCATGTGGTCTGAGATTTATTTATAAATAGTACATATATTTACAGATAGGTGCTTTTGTCACACCAGCGGTACTTGATTTTCAGAAACGGAACCATTAATCGCTGAGAAATTCTGCTCTCAAAGCTGGTGGACGGAAGGGGCTGGGTTCAAATCCAGTCGTGCATGTCGGTGTAATCGTTCGGAGTTTTCCGTGATTTTCATCGAACTTTAGCAGTAAAAATGTAGTTCTCCTAATAAAGATAATGCAATACAGAAAATACATTTCTGGTAATATACATTATAATGTCATAAAAATTGGACAACAAAAACTTCAGATCATGCGGTGTGAGATTTATTTAAAAATAGTACAAATATTCACCGATAGGGGTCTCTGTCATATAAGTGGTACTTAATTTTCAGAAACGGAAATATTCTTTGCAGCCCTACCAGCCGCTGAGCGATTCTACTTTCAAAGCTGGTAAACGGGAAGTGCAGGGTTCAAATTCAGTTTTACCCCTCGGCCGAATGGTCCTGAGTTTTGCATGATTTTCTTCGAACCTTTGGTAAGTATGGGTTAGGTTCCCTTATAAGGACACCCAAGGAGACCATCCTCCCTGTCTAGCCTAGATCCCTCGTGTAGACAATAGGTCGTCAAAACGAAAACAAGTAAACACACTGTCCCTGCGTAAAATACACAAATAACTAGTCTGATAAAAGAGCTAATCCGGCATAGATTACACCTCTTTTTAACCTTTTGATTACGGGCCAGGATTGGCGACATTTTTTTTATTCAAACGTTGCACAATTTAAAAAAAATTCTCTTTTATAGCTTTTTGTTGAAATCATCCTAGTACAACTGAATGACAGAGATTATTTTTTTAATGACCCAAAAACTTAATCACAGATTTTGTCGTGCTACTGGGTGAATCTACAATTAACCTTAATTTTCTTATACTTTTTTAATTAATTCCAATTATTTATTAGGGCAACTTGTTCTACCGAAATATGAGTGTATTATGACAAAATCCTGTTCAAAATCCTTTCATATAACACTCCATTCTTTGTTCTACGTTATGTATTTATATAGAAAAATGGATGTTAACATCTGAAATAATATGTATGACGATACTTAATCTAAATGCATAAGGGAAATTCAGTATGCACTGTCAGATGTGGACAAAAAATCCCATCGAATGATACCACATTTATCGTTGTACGCTATATGTTAGTTGAGAATACAGAAATCTAATATACAGGGTGATTCATAAATATCGAAACAATAGGCTATTTCCTTAAATATTGCCCCTAGACCCATACTTCCTAGTTTTATAAAAAAAGGTGTAAATTTAATGACATAAGTTGCAACTCCATGGGGGGTACATTTGAAAAAATACGAAAATTAAATTCTTATACGGCCCCCGTACTGTAAAAATTCCAATCAGGAAAACTTTCCTTATCCATTCCTGAATTAAACACAAAAAATTGCATCGTCATATGTGAAAAACTCGTAGAGTTATGGCCGTTTAAATAATTCATCAGGTTTTAAGGGATTAGACACAAATTGAAATGCGTGCAATCCAAGAAACAATGTTACTTTAAGAGTTCAAGGAAACATGTAAAAAATATATTTGTTGAGTTAGAATTTTTCATTTTTTTTGTGATGGTTAACCATATAATTCGCAAACAAAATCACATACTAATATTTATCATAAAATAAAAAAAAAAATAAATGATTAGTATTCTTTTAAGCGGATTTAATTTAAAATATTTATAACTCGAAACATTATTCATCGGATTTCATTTTTTTTCATTTAATTAAAGAGGAAAGTATAATTTTAGTTTTGTTACAGGATTTTTTAAATATTAATTTTAAAAATATTAAAAATCTTTATTTAAAAAATTATGTAACTTATTTTTAAAAAAAATCGTATTTTCAAAAGTAAATTTTTTTTCGAATTTGCAGAAACAAAATTAATGTAACATAATGAAAAAAGGCATGTTCCAAGTTTGCACTTTTTTTATTTACGATTCTTGTCTTATAATAATTTAAAGACGAAAAATAGTTAAAAAAAAAAAGTCATCCAGAAAAACGCATTTACAGTTTTAAACATTGATTAGCTCCTAATAAAATGCTTAAATGTTTTTAAAAAATTGCGCGTGAAAAAGTAACTTCTTTCTGTACCTTAAACTTCCGATTCAGTTTAAGTTTTGCCCTTTCCACCTACTTTTTGTACTATTTAAATGTCCATAAATAAATGTTAAATGTGTAATTTGAAACAATGCTTTTTCTAACATGGCGATTAAGAGTTTTTCATAACTTTAGCCCTAATAAATTCAGGTTTTTTATCGTCACGGCGAGGACCTTAAAATAGTCTGTATTCTGGGGCCAGGCCAGACCCAGGATTGGATACTTTTTTCTGAAGACTCGGCCAGGCCGGGCCTAACGTATTTTTTCATACCGAACCGGTTGTTGGTGTGATTTATGACGGCCGATTATCTACACGAGGTATATGGCCCCGAAAGGGGTGGGGGAGTGACTTCAGTGGAGGTCGTTCTAAAGGAACCTAACCCGTATTTACGCAAGGATATCTAAGGTTTGAAGAAAACACTGAAGACTCCTAACGATTGGGCCGAAGGGCGCGATTGGTTTCGAACCCAGCACCTCCCGTCTACCAGCTTTGAAAGCAGAACCTCTCGACCACTGGTTATACATTACCGGGTCTGGCTTCCTTGTTCCTAGGTCTCCCCTGGGCGAAATTTTCAGTCCCGGTCTCGAGACAATCCGTATTAAAATCATTATCTCTGACTGACCCAATCCGTGCAAAAATAACTAAAATTTGTCTCACAAAGAGAGGGCCAACCTTGTTAATCACAGATTTTGATTATTTTAATATATGGGGTACGGTAGAGACCCCTTAGTCTCATGTTGAACGGATTTTATCCAACGCTCCTTAGTTCTTGAGAAACCGGGGGTCTAATAGTAGCACACAACTTCAATACTTGCTTTGTAAATAAAACGATAGGTTGGTAGTAGCTGAGTTGGCATGGCGTTTGCCAGCTGATCCGCGGACCCGTGTTCGATACCGGGACGTGCTACTTGTTTTTCTCATTTTTTGTTTTATAAATATATTCGTAAGTATAACTTAATAATCCCATTGTCATTTAAAATTTATAATATTGTATATCAATTCTAATTTTAACCTATTTAATTTTTTACTTTTAACTAAATAGTTGTATAAAACATCATAAAACTGTTACTTTTTTTAAAAAAAATCACTTTTAAAATGCATTTCATATATTCTTTATCGATGCAATGATATTGAGCAATTGTGTCAATTCGTGATTTTAAAGAAACATCATTTACGCATTGCTATATAATGCTATAAAGTCAATACGATAATACTATTATTCTGTTTTAAAAGTAACAAGCATAATTATATTAAAAATTAGCATCAGAATTAAATTACAACCGATTTTTTGCATATTAAAGATTTTTAAATTTGTAATACGTATGCTTGCAGTTTTAATTATTTTGCTTTCCCCGTTATCTACTTTCTGCTTTTATTTTTTTATTTTATTTGAATATTCTTTTATTTTATAATAACTATATGGAGCCACAACAGGTTTTGTCACGATTTTGGAATTTTCATCTTTCAATAATAGATCCAATTTCTTTTTAAACCTCTTTAAAGGATGAGAAATAATAGTTTAAAAATAAAAAAAAAGATAAATTTAAGTTTGTTAACATTATAATTAATGTATGATATTGAAATTTTTAATTTAAATTATTAAATTATAATTAAAAGTATATTTATAAAACAAAAAATGAGAAAAACAAATGCAGCGCGTTCGGGTATCGAACCCGGGCCCGGAGATCGGATAGCAGATACCGTACCAACTGAGCTACGACCAACATATCCTTCTTGTTACAAAGTAAGTATTTAAGTTGTTTACTACTATTAGACCCCCCGGTTTCTCAAGAACTAGGGAGCGTTGGATAAAATCCGTTGAACCTGAGACTAAGGGGTCTCTACCCTACAACATATATTAAAATAATCAAAATCTGTGATTAACAAGGTTAGCCCTCTCCTTGTCAGATCAAAAACTTTCACAACAAACGCATATATTTTTAAATGTCCATTATTTTACAATAAAACTTTAAAATTCATATTTTTAAAGGATAGAAGATTTTAAGGCAAAAAAAATTAAAATACAGTAAAACTAGTGAAAAAAATCTACCTATGACGGAATCCTTTCTTAAACGGAAAAATCTGTTGATCCACGGAAAATGAATATAATAATACCTGAAAAAAAAATAGACTACATTTACAACTCCTAAGAAAGGAACTTGTCTATAACGCTTTTTTTTTCTTTCCTATGTGATTCCATCTTAAAAGATTTTATTTGATACCATTTTTCATTGTCTCCAACACATGGAATATGGATTAATGATATTAAAGGAGAAATGAATCATCTACACATAAATAGAGATTCATTAATAAAACAAATAATCACAGCTTTTGGTGCTTCTTTAAAAATAATAATTATAAGCATGAAAAAAGAAATGATATAAGTATTTTTGGTCAGAACTCCTCCATACGAAACAACTTTTAACCATATCAATGTAAAAAAACTATGTAGAAATTCAGTCAGGCCGGGGCAGGCTACGATTTGAACTTTTTTCCAGGCAGGGTTGAACTTTTTTTCTTATGGGCCGGTTCAGGACCGGACCTAGATATTTCGACCCGTTCAGACCTCTAGTGCATAGCACCAGCATACTTTGAAAACAGGTTTAACGTAAAATCTATACGCTGCCTATTTTATGTCAAAACGACAGGCACTGTCTGGTGTAAGTCAAGAATTTTGGATTTTGATATCTCTGCGAATTTTGAAGATATCGAGATGAATGTTTTGTGTTTAGTTCAGGAATGGATAAGGAAAAATTTCCTAATTGGGAATTTTACTCTACGGGGGCAAATTACAAAAATTTAATTTTTGTATTTTCTCATATAGACCCCTCCCCATGGAGTTGAAACTTATCTCATTAAATTTTGCACCTTTTTTATGAAACTTTGCAACTGGAAGTATGTGCCTAGGGGCAATATTTAAGGATATAGCCTATTGTTTCGATATTTATGAATCACCCTGCATAAAAATGAAGATTTGTCTGTCTGTAATGCTGTACAAATCTTTAGTTTGGAAGCTACAATTGTTAAATGTTACGTACATGTGTATTAAAACACGTCCGAGGCTACTAAAGCAATCGGGAATCGAAATAATTTATAGTTAACTTTTAATTAATAAAAAAAACACCAATGTAACAGAAATTTTCTATTAAATTTAAGCATTTTTTGTTATAGCAGATGCCAACAATTAAAAATTCACAATAAAATCCTTTTTTTATGTTCAACCCGTAATCGCGCGAATTCTTTTACTAATGTGAACTATACAAATTACGGACGCCACGCTGCAATACTAAAACGCTGTAGCGGGTATCACGATAATTCTTTTACCTCACATGCAAATAATTAGAGATTTTTGAATTGCACTTAATTATTACATTATTTTTAAATAAAGACAAACGTTTTATCTCAAACATCAACAAAAACTTTTATCCTATTTATTCATTTATTCCAAAGATATCGTATTATCGCTTGCTCCCACAGTAATTTGATAAATTAAATTTCATAAAAAAATGCACAGTAGTAGAAAAATATTTTATTAAATCGAATAGTTATTTTTAATTTTGGCTTTAGAATTAAATTCATGAACTCCCATGGGTAGAACGGGTTAAACAGCTAGTGATATATATGATTGAATTTTTGTTTAAAAAAAAATCTCAAATAAAACAAGTCGGTAATTGTATGTCGAATGAGGTGCGTTCGTGCTACATCTAGTTTTATAAATATTCAGATCTTGGTGCAATAGCTGTTGCACTCTTATACAAAAAGTTATGAATACAAAGTTCATTACGACTCCATGTATTAATTTCAGCAATACGGAAATGATAGGACTCCTTTTTAAATAGGACACCATCATCACCGTGACAACCTAGAATGATTACCTATATTGAAATATCATTGAATTCATTACTTATGGTAGGATTTAATAAAATGAAGAAAATTTGTATTCATATCTTTTTAAGTTTTCATTCAATTTTCATAAAATTTGAAATGACTCGACAAAATTCTGCGACGATGATATATATTAAATTTCAAACAATTTGGTTTTGTATGTTTTGCACTGTTATACCCGGTCAAACAGACAGGCAGACAAGTGGACCAGATGCCGACTATTGGTGCTGCATAGTTATATAATTACGAACGCACATAAAAATAAAAGCATCAAATTTTCTAAGTCATTAAAAAAAAATATATATATATATATATTCTTAACTATTTTTAGATGGATTACGGAAAATTTTACTACGCATTTAAAATAAATGGTAAAGTGCGAGTATTAATGGCGCTCAGAGGGTTCCTTACAATAAATATATGAATTATTATGAATATATATGAATATTATTTAAAAAGATAATGAGACTTTCTAAAAAAATGTACAACGTAGGGATCGGTATAGCAGTATTCATTACAAAAGTACGAATGGGTATACCATAAAAGTTCAAAGAGATATGAAGCCTAAAAAATATCAAATATTGCTATTCTGTGTAACTTTTTTTTATATTATCTTAATCTGTTTATGATGAACTTAATTCGGTACTAACAATAAAAGTACTGTATATTTAAACTTCATTTGGCATTTCATAAAACTAAATTCAGCGTAGTAATAATCTTTTATATTTACAGTGTAGCTAAAACAAAACAGTTGTTCAAAGTTTAAACTTGGCGTTGTACTAAGTACGCTTCGAAATGAGGTCACAAATTGCAACTCTTTGTCTGCGCCACATTTTTCCAGATAAGTTTTTAATTAACTTTTAAAGACACAGGAGGCGTATAGAGAGATCCACTCAGTGCAATCTAGTCGCGAATCCCATAGTAATTTAAGTGATTAATTCTAATTAAATTACTCTGCTTTAACACTTTTACAGTTATTGCTTTTATACTGCTCCTGGACATTACGTTACACAAATATATCATTAAAAGTTGTTACCTAGGCTTTAAAAGCCATTGTTACATAGAGTACGCAGCCCTGTCATTATGTATGTCCAAACCGTCCGTGTCTTTAAGGGTTAATAACTCGGCTAATTACCGACGATTTTTTCCAAAAATTCATATCAGCAATGCTTTTATACTTCTGATATGATAGGTACTAACAGCGCTCCTCGACGCCTTTGCTGAATGCCCGCAGATCGAAATTTGTGTGTAGCAGAAAATTCGAAAACTATTTGACCTAGGGTGATCGCTATAATTTTCCTGGAAGGTTTAAATTAATGTCTATTACCACTTAGTAGGAGAGCTGTTGAACATTTTTGAGTAGGTATTTGATACACCCTGAAAATTTGCGCAACACTTCTTTTGTAATGCCTGAATACAAAATCGAATGTCTGGCTGAAGGATCGTGGCCCAAAAACTGTGCCAGACTCGTGTCAAGTGCCATTTTTTGACTACCCAAAAAAGGTATTTGAGGCACGCCGAGATTGAGACAGAATAATATTTATACTTAGAAAAAAATATTTTGAAAATGACAGACACATTAGTCGGCCCAAAAACTGTGCCAGACACGTGTCAAGTGCCATTTTTTGACTACCCAAAAAAGGTATTTGAGGCACGCTGAGATTGAGACACAATAATATTTATACTTAGAAAACAATATTTTGAAAATGACAGACACTTTAGTCGGCCCAAAAACTGTGCCAGACACGTGTCAAGTGCCATTTTTTGACTACCCCAAAAAGGTATTTGAGGCACGCTGAGATTGAGGCAAAAATGGCACTTGACACGTGTCTGGCACAGTTTTTGTGCCGACTAAAGTGTCTGTCATTTTCAAAATATTTTTTTTTAAGCATAAATATTATTCTGTCTCAATGTCAGCGTGCCTCAAATACCTTTTTTGGGTAGTCAAAAATGGCACTTGACACGTGTCTGGCACAGTTTTTGGGCCACGATCCTTCAGCCAGACATTCGATTTTGTATTCAGCCATTACAAAAGATGTGTTGCACAAATTTTCAGGGTGCCTCAAATACCTTCTCTAAAATGTTTAACAGCTCTTGGACTAACTAATTTTTTCATAATTTTAGTTTCAATAGACTCAAAAATAGATGGGGTGGGGAACATATTTTGCACTACATTTTTCACGATATCTCTAAAACTGTGATACCTAAAATTAAAAGAAATGTATTTTTGAGTTCATCGTTACTAAAGCTTTCACACGATACTCCACACGATATACAAAGAAAAGATTTTTTTTTCAAATAACCGTCTACATTTTTCCTAAATATATTTGTGAAAATTTAATAATCTGTAAATATGTGGGTCAATTCTCCTTATTACTTCCCTCAATTTCAACTTTCCACCTTCCATATTTTACGAGTAATATGACTGTGACAGACGGTCAGACAGACACAGGAGTGATCTTATAATGGTTCCGTTTTTACTTTTTAAGTACAGAACACTAAAAATGTGTAATGAGCATTTAAAAGCATAGTTAACAGTAAAAGTTGTTTGTTAATACATGTACTTTATGATATACTGAGTAATAATAACAGGCCGATTAAATGAAACATACAATTAAATACACTCCTACAAACAAATAATGCATTTTTTCGACAACTTGTGTTTTATATCTGCTTATTTCATTTCGTTTTTTTCTTTGCCAATCGATTGTCTTTGGAAAGTAGTTAATTTAAATAGAAACATAAATTAAGTGCCAGATTTGAAGTTTTCTTTTTCGGTTACATATGAAAGCATCAATTAATTAGTTTGGAGCAGTTCAAATGGGAACAATAAGGCTAATTATTTTTCTTTTTTTGCGCATATTAACGAAATAAATGCGTTATAAAATGTTTGTCTTATGCATTGGTGAGCAATTTCATTTTAGATTTGCATATGTATATTTCCTGAAAATATTTTACGATGTGTATTTTATTTTATGATGGATAAAATTTATTTATTATTATTATGAATTTAATAGTATTTTAAGTTTATGTTTAATGCGTTTATGTTAAAAATGTCTAGTGCAAATAAATGTAATAAGATATATTCTTATTAAGATCACTTCTGTGATGTAAGTTTGAAATAATTTGGAAAAACGCGCCTGTCTGAGCATGCGCTCTTTGCTTATGTGGTTACTCTCATATAGAGGCATCGTACTTCCAAAGTGTGCAAAAAAATCCATATATAGCCTACATTCGTATGCCTAAATATGACAATATCAATATGCAGTTCGCGTGCTTAGACTATTGCGTATAAAACAATTAGTGTGGAAATCGGCTATTCCAGTAATACTTAAACAATAGGGAAAATTCATGCGTCAAGTATAGGTAGATTCTGGCGGCTTTAGCTCTGGCTGATTATTGTATTTTTTAAGACAATAATAAAGGCGACCGGGAGGGACACTATGCTCTACAGACTTGGTTTCCTTGTTTGAGCTGACCCCCTTAGGCAATCAAACTATAGATTATGAAACACTTTCCAACTCATTCTGAATAATGTAACAAAACTTTATCGTATAATAAAGTTGAAATACTAAGTCTTATTCAGCCATTCCGAAAAGCATAACACGTTTGAAAACCTAATTTCAGCAGTTTCCATCTACAGAAGGAAAATTATTCGAATTCTTTGAGGAGCCCTTTAATAAGGTAAATAGATTTATATCTATAAAATACATGCATACAGAATTTTGTTCAGTTAAGAAATACATACCACATTTGAAAAGTTATACGAGCAGTTATACGAGCTTTACAATTTATGCAAAACGAATAAAATGAAAAAAAATAGTTCAATTTAGATGCGCTAACCGAAATGTAATACATACTTAGTGCAATTATTGCTCAAAGACAGGACTGTAAAATATTTATTTTCTGTGTTTCTGTAAATGAACGGCAAATGATATGAATGCCCAATTGCATAGTATTCATCGTGTACTGAAATTCAGTGATTTATATCAATTTCAATACATTTGAAATAGCGTAATGTCTTTAAAATGTAATTTGAAAGATTTTTCCCCATTGACCATAATGTAAATGAATTCTTTTGACCCTGTCAATGAAATATTAATGCTACACACTTCCCATTCAAAACAGAACATGCCATGTGAAACATCATTAACCTATATCTATTGCATGAAAATACAAGTATATTTATGGTAGTTACAGCGTGGACAGACATACAAACCGAATTGATAAACACTTTTAAACACTTAAAATAATAAAAGATGATCCATCATCTTCTTTCCTCACTCCAGCGTGAAAATTACTTTTGTAATTCTTTTCCCTCTTCTCTTGTTTCTTTTCTTTTTATTTTGTTAAAAAAAGGGATCTTTTGTTTTTTCTTTTTGTTTTATTCTTTTATATTTCTTTATTATTATTTATAATTTTTAATTTACTTCTTTTATTTTATTTTAATTTTGTTTCTTTCTTTTATTTCCATTTTTCCCTATCAATTTCTCTTCTATCATTTGGCAACACTTTCGTCTTCTGCATGTGCTCGTTTCAGCTAGCGCCATCTGTCGCATTCTTTGCAAGCTCTACTCTGCCTTCCAGCTCATTTCTGACCTTGTCTCCTTACGGACACGTGTTTATTGTAGCTGATCATGATCTGTTAATATTTTTAGCTAGAAACACGTCCTATGTATTATTTTTATTTTATGGTGATTTTTTACAAAGATTCATTATTTTAATTGTTTCATATCGCCAGTTTTCGGTGCTGTTTCACTTTTCAACTATGTTGGAAAGTGCTAAAACATCGAATCCCTTAAATGTCCAATGATGCTGAAAACCAAAGTGTCGATCGCAACGACATCTATAGGATATTTTCGGAAACTGCAAGACGATTGCTAGTCAAAAGGTTGTAATATTAGGGTGCGTACATTGAAATTTCAACGTATACCACAGGTGTCGCTGCGATCTGCTGTGCAGATTTCAGCATCGTTGCACATTTAAGAATTCTTTTAAGGGATTTAAGGGAATTTTTAACACTGTTTGGATAGCAGATTTTCCACACTATTTATTCTAGATGCTGTACGTAAACTGTGCTTAGACAGAAGTGTTTGTTCAAAGTGTTGCAAAGCTACATTCCAGAAATGGCGATAATCGCCCCGTCGAGATCAATTAGACGATTGAGACAAGTTAACAAACATTTACTTGACGATCACGGCCGATTTACCAAGCCACTTCTTCCCGAAATAATATCAAGCAACCAACATTTATGCGCCGTATCTTGCTACACTAGTTTACCGCAATGATTTAACTGATAAGCGGTCAAAATTTGATACTAATAATATATTTATACACAGAACATCGCAGTTAGTGATATTAAACATAACGAAAGGATAAAGAATATCGAGTGTATAATTTTGTTTTCTTTAATTAATTTTTATACAGTTATATATACCGGGTGAGCCAAAAGTTCGTTACAAATTTAAAAATAAAAAAGAAAAGTGCCCAGCTAAGCTGATGGCATTGAGCTCACAGGTTATTCACATTAATTGTATATTATACTCTTATTTTAAAGATTAATGCCCCTCAAAAGAATAAGTGAAGGGAAATTAGCCCCCGTTTCCACCTTTATACTTAACCAGTGAACCTCCAAATTTAATCAGGGAAGTTCCTTAACATAATAAACCGGTATATCAAATTTGGATCAAATCGAATAATCCTGCAAAAAAAACACATTTATCTAAATTAAGGAGGTGGACAAGCCCCTCTTTGTCCTTAACCAAAGAATCCCCAAAACGAATCAGGGAAGCTCCTTAACATAATAAACCAGTATACCAAATTTGGAGCAAATCGAATAATTCTACATGAAAAACACGTTTTTCTAAATTAAGGGGGGTGGACTAGCCCCCTTTGCCCCTTTATCCTTAACCAATGAACTCCCAAAACTAATCAGGGAAGTTCCTTAACATAATAAACCGGTATACCAAATTCGGAGCAAATCTAATAATTCTGCATGAAAAACCCATTTATCTAAATTAAGAGGGGTGGGCTAACCCCCCCCTTTCCCCCTTTATCCTTAACCAATGAACCCCAAAACTAATCATGGAAGTTCCTTAACATAAGAAACCGGTATACCAAATTCGGAGCAAATCGAATCATTCTGCATGAAAAACCCAGTTACCTGAATTAAGTGGGGTGGACTAACCCCCCCCCCCTTTCAACCCTTTATGCTTAACCAATGAATTCCCAAAACTAATCAGGGAAGCGCCTTATCACAATGAACCTAGAAAAAAATTTTGAAGCAAATCGGATGTTTCTATCAAGAGTTATCGCGTAACGTACATACGTACGTACGTACGCACATACATACATACGTACAGAACGGGCGAGCACATTAGCTCTCAGGCTTTGATAGCCTGTGAGCTAAAAACTCCTAAAAAGGAAGAAATTTTGATAAAGAAGTGCGGTTTGCAAGAAGCTCACCAGGTAGTCGGATTTTTTTAGCAGCTTATATAAAGGGCGCAGATGATCCGAAACAAAATGAACAGGACAACAATAATGTCGTATATTGTTATGGAAGTCACGTTGAACACTTGTTATTGGAAGAACCAATGAGTGTAGCGTATTGATATTCTGCTCATTGTGTTTTGGGTCGTCAGCGCCCTCTACATGTGATTTGTTAACTATTTTTTTTCTGCTAAAAATTCCGGTTATCTTGTGAGCCCTTACTTGCAAACCGCACTCCTTTATCGTAATTTCTTCCTTTTTTATGAGTTTTTCAAGTTGTAACAAAATTTTGACTCAGCCGATATATAGCTTAAAAGTTTGAGTAAGAAGGATGAACACTGAATATATTAAAATCAGAATATCAATATAGCTTTATGAACGCATCTCTATAACAATAGCTTAAGTCATGTGACTGTCATCAACAGTTCCGGGCTGACAACTTCGCTTTTTTTTTTTTTGCCAGGTGATAAATCGCCAAACATGCCATCATTTCATCTAGATTATAATAGTTCAAGTGATGTAACTGCCATATAAACAATTACGCTTTTCATATGCAACGCGGTCATTTTCAATCAAAATTATTTTTTCGAATAAAACTACATAAAAGGTGCCATGATCGCAAAGAATACTTAACACTTTTATGTTAGTCGAGTGAAAATCTCACCAATAGCAATTTTTAACTCGCCTGTTAGCATTTTCTATTTTTTGCGTGATAAATTAAAACAATGCATTGATGCTGAAATTAAATGTCACGGTTTACGGTATTTATTTATTATTTTTCTTTTCTTTTCTTCCTTTCTTTTCCAAAGAAATAAGTAAAAGTTATGAATTTAAATGTTTCAGTTTTAAATTAAAGTTGTGCATTTAAAAAATATATATGAAAGGATTATATTTTAAATGAAATTAATGAAATACTAAAAAATGCGACTGGAACATTGTTTAGAGATTCATCCCCTGCGCCCGGATAACATAAATATACCGAGATTTCGATTTCGCTCACAGAATCTTCCGATTTGGACAAGTAAATTAAAATATGAATAAAAGTAACATGATACAATGCTTATACCATTACATTTAAGGGAGACCAAACTGGTCGCCAATGGTGGCTAGTTTAACAATAGAGATTCACGGATCAGCTAAAAAATATTTTTCTTTATTTTTTGTTTTACTATAGTGCCTAGAAGATAAAGTGTGTAACTGGTTATTTCAGCATTTTTTTTCAAAAGTACTTCAAAGTTAAAGCCAATAAATGTCGTACGATGCTAAACGATAAATGTCGATCGCAGTCACATATGACAGCCCAAACGTAAGCATTGTGCAAGTATAGAAAATACGGTACTTTTCGGTTAGCCGGGCGCCAGTGTTATATATACATATATATGTATATATAAATGTATGTATATATACATATATATTTACATATATATATATGTGTATATATACAATATGTTTATATCTATATATATGCATATTTACATATATGTATGTATATAAATATGTATATATAACACTGGCGCCCGGCTAACCGAAAAGTACCGAAAATACTTATACAAAGTTTACGTTTGAGCTGCCATCTATCTCTGCATTTTTTGTTTATCATTCACTATCGATAAACATTTATACCCTTGCATTTTTCAGCGCTTTTTAGAATACCCTGTTGCCTCACTATATCTTCTAAATGCTATAGTGTTACGATTTCCAGTTTTCAGTAACAATTATACAATATCTAGTATTGTATATAGTGTGGAAATAAGCAAGCTAAACCTATCCAAAAAATTGTATTTTCACCAGAGGTCGCTATGATCGAGTTTATTGCTACGAATGAATAGAAATTCAGTCTGTTTTTGTATATTTATGATCAGGGCTCGAAATGTACCGGAGCAAACCGGAACGATGTTCCGGTTAGTGAAAGTATGGAAAATATTGTTCCGGTTCGTGGAATTATTAAAAAATATTATTACAGTTTCATAGATATAGCTTCTATGCTGTCTGTAACGTTTTTTTCTAATTATTTAAAATCTTGAATGCATTTTTTTTAATTGGTTTTTCTACGGTTTAATATAAATCTGCTATACAGTAAAGTCCCGATTATCCGAGTTAATAGGGACCAAGCGCACCTGGGATAAGGAAAAAACACGTATAAACCGAATTTACACAAATCGTCACCCACTAAGGATCTGAAATATAAATTTTCACTTATTTCAATCTTTTTTATGGTACTAGTAACATTTCTTTGATGTACATTTCCGTTACTTTTAAGAAATACCGGGAATGAAATTGTTTTCTTCAATCAAACGTATACCTTTGGAATGGATCATTTTCTTCTGATGGACTGATGGCTTCCATTATGATGAAACAACCATTATAAATGAAGTGTTAAATGAAGATGAAAGGGCAGCCATAAAAAGTTAGAACTCTGATTTTCTGGTCAGAATGGGAAAAATTATGGCCATAAAAAATTATGGCCATTCCCCCTCCCCCCCAATTCTGACCAGAAAATCAGAGTTCTAACTCTTTACGGCTGCCCTTTCATCTTCACCTAACACTTCATTTATAATGGCTGTTTCGTCATAATGGAAGCCATCAGTCCATCAGAAGAAAATAACTCGGTTAAAGCGGAAATTCGGTTAAGCGGGACTCGGATAATCGGGACTTTAGTGTACTTTCAAAAAAAAAAAAAAAAAAATTAGTCGACAATAAATTTGAAATATCGTTCCGGTTCGTGGATTTTTTCATTTCGAGCCTTGTTTATGATACAATTTAATGTACAGGAAACCTATTATTGAAAGACAGATTTTGCAAAATAGAGAATTAAAAAGATTTATGTTGTAATACATTATACATTAGGAACTAACAAAAATTTAGGCATATATTACGTCATTAAATATGAAACATCCAATTTAAAAGCGTTTTTTCTATTTAGAAATTCTCAATTTTTATCAGAAAATTTTGAATAGTGTTTTTTCATTACTTTATGGAGTATCTATTATCCTATAAAGTAAAAATAACTATTAAAACTTTCTGATAAGAATTTGGAAATTCTAAATAAAAAATCGCTTTCAAATTGGATGTTTCATACTTAAGATATGTGTCTACCCTCAAATCGCTGTTTCTGCGAAACTTTTTCCATTTCTGGTTTTATTATTTTAAATTAAAGTTGAAACATTTGGGGTTCAAAAATGCTTTACTTTTGGTTCAGCGATGATAAGGAGCAACGTTATAGCCCAAAATATAAACCGGAAACTAACTTTCTGAAACCGGAAGTGACCGTTAAAGAGCCACAGAAAGATAAGAATACATTTTAATACACAAATATATAACGTATAACATATAACTTTATACATAATTTTTTGTGCTCTATCAAAATCTTAATTTGCGTTTTTCATTGTGTACGTTTACGAGAAACATCATTTCTTAAAAAGTTTTTAAGATATTGAAATAAAATTTTGTGACAAGGTTTTGCTTATCTATAAATATGTTCTGGCACAAAATATAGCTTGTAAGTTTAATAATAATTTAAGAGCCATTTTTATTGAAAAATACACATTTTCTTAGAAAAAAAAATCCGGTACTTCTTAGTTATCCCGTCGACCCAATTATTGTCGCCAAATTGGAAGATTAAATGCCAATAATGGTTGCCATTAATTAATTAATTGTAAGATTAAATGCCAATAATTGCCAATAAAACCATTAATTCGACGTTTTATTCGTATTTTTATTAATGTTTTACTAACTGATTTGTTCTTTCGTTATTTAAAATAAAAATTATGTCAATGTGTATAATTTGGCGAGTGGTTTTGGCGATCTATAAAATTTGGCGAAATTGCTCGACGGGTTAACTAAGAAGTACCAAAAATCCTTTTTGTATACAAAATTTTGTCGTAAGTTAGTAAATTTAAGAGGTTTTGCCAATATTTTGCTTCATAACACAGGTAAGTGTTCTGCTAATATATTGTTGGAAAAAAGTGAAATATATTGAATAGATTTCTTTATAGAAGGTTTGTCATAAACGCATTTTTTACTAAAATTTGACTAAATATTACCTAAATTTGAAAAGTTAATGAAAATTCCTTTAAAAATTTATATGAATTCATAGTTTTATTCCCTGTTTTAACTACAAACACAAGTGAAACAGCACCGAAAACTGGCGGATTGCAAGAATTAAAATAATAAAACTTTGTAAAAAATCCCCATAAAATAAAAACAATACATAGGACGCGTTTCGAGCTAAAAATATTAACAGCTCGTCATCAGCTAGAAATTCTCTATCTTTCAGTTCATTTTTGACCTTGTCCCCTTACGGACACGTGTTTACTTTAGCTGATGACGAGCTGTTAATATTTTTAGCTCGAAATGCGTCCTATGTATAGTTTTTATTTTATGGGGATATTTTACAAAGTTTTATTATTTTAATTAAAAACACAAGCGTTTGGTAAAAAATTCTTATAATTTTTTTTTTTTTTCCGAAAGTGGACACATACCTCAATGACATATTATGCATTTCGCACGACATATTTCTAACCACTGTAACTAACGATTAGTGTTTGCACTTTCAAGCAGTAAATTCGACGGCAGTGACGCAAAAGAAAATATAATTTTATGAATACATTCCAAAGCATTACTAGTATACGCGATTTCCACATTATATATTTCTAGACACTGTAACAACGTATAATCAATGTGTATAATTAAACATCCATTTTTTTTTCTTTTCACCATAGCAATTTTCCTAAAAAATGAAATAAAATGCTAATCCGTTAATTAATATCCATAAATATTATAACATTATTCTTTGTCAAAGTTTTTATCATAAGAAAGCATGGAATTTTCAAATTAATATTTGAATTCCTTATGGTACAGGCATACAACATTGGTTAATACACTGCATCCCTTTATAAATGTTTAGATAATATAATTAAATGAATTCTGAAAACCCTAATTAATTAAAATAATGTCAAACTTATACTTTCATAGTTTTATCTTTTTGTATAAAAATTAAGAAAAAAATTAATTATCCATGTAATACGGAGTTTTCTTTTCTGAGTTATTAGTAAATAGCAAACATCATTGTTCTTAAGGGAATAATACCTAATTAGGGCGTTTCTTAAAATTCTATTTTTAATTAGTCATTAGAAAAATACGTTCCAGAAAAAGATGAGTGACATAAAATAATATATAAATAATTATTAATTATCACTTTCTTTTTCTCCGGTGCTGTTAGTTGCCTTTTTTATGTATACCCAAAGTACTTTTTTAATTAGAAAAAAAATTTTATGTTATTTTTACATTTAACAATTCGAAACTTAAGCATTTCTAGGAGAAATAAATTGCTTAATAATATTTCTTATTTTTAGTTTATATTATCTTTTTTCGTTTTAAAATAGACATGTATTGTTTAATAAAAATATTTACAAATAAGCTACAAGTAAAATACTTTGCTTTCTTCTGTATTTAAGGAATTAAAAACATAATATAAATGACAAATTCAGAGATCCTGTAGGATGTTCCAAAAACTGTATACACAATTTAATTTATTTTTCTTTTGTTTTCCTCAATTAAAAAAGAGAATGGAATGTGCACTACACATTAATAACTAAGCTACAGTTTAAAATATGCTTTGTTGAATTTGATAAATAAAGTATTGCTTAAGGGAACACATACCTTTTAAACCGAAGAAAAAAAATTATTTTGGAGACAAATATTTAAAATTACCCTGCACTCATTTTTGCACTAAACTCCTCAGATTTTTTTTAAATAATATAATATTTTCTCTATGAAAAGTAATATATAATTTGCATTAAACACTGCATCATTAATTAATCCTTAATGTATGATTTTTTTTAATTACTGATTACGCGCATGATTTAAAAAGATCTATACCCTTGAGAACTTTGAATACAAGTTTAAGAACATTACAAAAATAAAATTAACTAAAATTAAATGAATAAACAAAAAAATTCTAATTTTTTTTGATTTTCAATATAGAAATATGAAACTTTTGTTGATTTTTGCTACTCGAATACTCATACATTCAATATTTTTTGTTAAATTTCTTAGATTTTAGTTCAATTTGAAAATAATGATCAAATAAAGATATTTATAAAGTTTTAAATCATTACCTTTAATGCATTCGGAGTTATGCGCGCAATAAAAAAAAAAAAAAAAAAAAAAAAAAAAAAAACAGATTTTGAGAAAAATCATTTTAAACATAAATGCTTCGCTTGAAACAGACCAAGACTAACTTACATTTTTTGCTATAACGAGTGCAATTTTACGAATATTTTGAAACGGTTTGTGGCAAATTGTTCAGAAAAACCTTAGCTGTCAAATGAATGAAAAAACAAAAAATCGACTCTTTGAAGATTTTAAAGGATATGTGTCCCTTTAAATTAAAAACGGAGCATTTCGACAGTAGTTCGATTATCCATTTTGAATTGATATTCAATGCATTAAAATTATAATCTGTTGTTGTAAAGGAAAAAAAAACTGTCGGCGTGGCTTTTTTTTTGCGCAAGACAGAATATTGCTTTGGCATCAAAGCTAATAGATTTTTTAGAAATGTTAAAATAACAACATTAAAAGCAACAATTCTTTTTAAATTTTATGCATACTGGTTTCGATAGCATATAGCCTACCTCCCTCAATGCTAAGGATGGTGTAAATTAGCTCACATATATAGGAAAGATGGATGATACATTCACATATATGGATTTTTTTTTTTTTAGCATTTTCTATTTCCTTTCCATTTCCCATCTATTTTCCTATTGGCTGTTACCTGCAATCCTCTGTTTTCCTATTGGTCAATAAACTTTTAACTTGATTCCCCATTTTTCCTATATATCTGAGCAAATATCCGCCATCCTTAGCACTGAGGAAGGTATGTTATATGTTACCGAAACCGGTCTGTTTCAAAAAAAAAAAAAAAAGGTCTTTTAAAGTTGTTATTTTTACATTTCTATTATATTGCACTATGCTCCATCTTGACAGTGGCCGAGAGGTTCTGCTCTCGAAGCTGGTAGACGGGAAGTGCTGGGTTCGATCCCAATCGCGCCCGTCGGCCTAATCGTTCGGAGTTTTCGTGGTTTTCTTCGAGCCGTGGATCTTCCATGCGTTAATACGGATTAGTTTCCCTTAGAAAGACCCCCACGGAGGGCACTCCCCCCGGGCCTATATCCCTCGTGTAGATAATTGGCCGTCAAAAATCAACCCAACCCAACCCATCTTGACAATTATTAATAGATTTTTCCGCGTAACTTTAAAATTTTTTGTACATTGTAAGCGTGCGGCATATTGTTATTCAGACCTTTACCCATCACTTTTAATATTTAACAAAAAAGAGTTATTTTGTGTGAAGTATTAGTATATTTGGCAGATAGTGCTATTCGTTAATAAATTTCATGTTCCTCAATTATTTTATATTAATTTTCCATCATTAACAATAATGTGTTTAATACCTGGCGGAAATTTCCGTTGTATTCCCGAAAATTGCCTATTTTATTAAAAACCATTCCAACATAATCAAATATTTCATCAATATTGGCATTTCGTAACAAACAGAGCAATATTTAAGATATGAATAATTGTGACTTATGTACATATATCTTAGAATAGTAATCTACACCTCAATTATTCGCAGAATTCTGGAAATAATTAGGGCGTGTATTATTATTCAAAAATAAGTATAGCAATTTTTTCTTGTTAAATATATCTAAAGAACGTCTCTGAAATAAATATTTCTGATGCAAATACAGAATTACTGTCATCATGGTATGTGATTGGAAGTATCCTAAATAAAATCAATATTTCTGCAATATTGGCATTTCATTGTAATTATTTTCAACCTAAAAATAATATTTAAACAATCTTTACAATAAGTTTGAAATATTTACAAGGAATGTAATATTCGTTTGAGTGTATGGTTGATGCGAAATCTTGTATACTTTTGCAAACACTAAAAAAATTGAGAAAAATATGTACAGGCGACAAAAATAACAACAACAACAAAAACATCCAGTACATTTTAATCCTCAAATTGTCCCAAAGATTAACTTGAACATCCATTCGACTGGTGATTAAGACTTCTTTCAATTTATATATAAAAAATTAGCCGAGGGTGTCGTCCCCTTGGTGCAATTGTACCAAATCTGAAAATTTAAAAAAGAACATCAAATTCTGACATCAAAATTAGAACGTTCTGTAATTTTTAACATAAGGCAACAAACGGAAATTCATTCGGTTTAGTAGTTTTTAATTATGCTTGTTTAATGTTTAAAACTTCTAATGCTATATTGTTTTTTAATGGTTGCAAAAAATATTGCAATGCAAGTACTTTTTTAAGCATAACTGAAGTATTTGTTTAAGTATAACTCTAGTACTTGTTTAAGTATAACACTAATTGGAGGAAAGGGGTGATGTTTTAGATTTGCATATTTAAACCTTCTAGAAATCCATTTGCATTAAAATTCCCACAGGTTGTAATGAATATATTTTTGGATATTTCTCATTATATAAGGGAGTTATAAAATTAATATTCAAGAAGCAATAATTTCAATATATGTATATATATATGTGTGTGTGTGTGTGAGAGAGAGTGTGTGATGAAATGACAGAGAGCAGTTCACGTTTATCGTGTTTACTTGGGTTTCCAGATTAAGGAGACCTTCTATATTAGGTGACCAAAAAAAAAGCACTTTTTATGATTTTTTAGTAAAAAAACTGCATGATGGATCTTTTTGAAATTTTAACAGTTTATTGAACATATCTTAGGGTATACACAAGAATTTTTTATTAGATTTTGTTGCTTCTACTCTAAGTTATAAACAAATATGTTCAACTGCTTTGGAAAATTTTGCCTGGACGGTGGGCATGATAGCGCCTTGTAGAATTATCTGAAACACAAAAATAATTTTTTTTCGTAAACTTCGTGATTATAGCTTCTAGTCAAATTAAAGGAACCCATAAATTTATTTTTAAAAAGTTATGTAACGGTTAATTAAATAAAAGTTATAAAAATTCGTTTTTATTTGTTAATAACTTTTTTTTAAAATAATTTTAGTAAAAGCTTTAATTCATGTCGAAGGCAATTAAATAAGCTTTAATTTAAAAAAAAAAAAAATCAAAATGATCCATCGAGTAGTTTTTTTTAAATCTTGCCCACCGCATCAAAAAATGTGGTTGAACATATTTGTTTATAACTTGGAGTAAAAGCAACAAAATCTAATAAAAAAAAATCTTGTGTATACCTTAAGATATGTACAATAAACTGTTAAAATTTATAAAGATCCATCATGCAGTTTTGTTACAAAAAAATCATAAAAAGTGCTTTTTTTTGTCTCTTAATTTAGAAGGTCCCCTTAAATGCACAGAAGGTTTTGGCCAATTGCTTTGTTGAAGATGAAAACAGATGAAGAACACAAACGATGCAGTAGAATGAGACATCATCCAGCTTTCTTTACATAATCAGAAATAGTTCTAGGGGAATGCTCAATTTAGACGATGGAAAAAATAGAATTCACTGGAATCAAACAATTTGTTTAAACAACGTCTCCTCTCTTTGCTGCTTTCCCGACGATAATGTTACTCTCCTCTTACTACCACTCTGCTCATTCTGTTTGTTACACCAATGCATTTCACCCTTCTACGCTTATTCTGCTATTTTTTACATATTTTTCTCAAAACATATCTGCACACAGCTCAACACATTTTTTCTCTTCGTTCTACACACCGTATCTGCCTGCCGCATCCGTATTTAAACTACATCAGCGCAAAGTTAGAATAAAGATGAGCTGATTCGTCTCTCCCAATCACTATCGCTTTTTAGACGGTGTATTAATATATCGGGTCGGATTAATGTCGAAGTAAATAAGGTTCTTGGCGCAAAAACATTGTTCCAGAACTTTCTCTAAGATGAAAACCAGATGCACAAGGGGTAAATACAGTTTAGTCCCTGCTGTCGAGATTGCATCTAAAGATATCTTTGTTCCCCGTCAGACGATAAATTTAAAAGAAAAATGAATTTATTGCGCAGAATAAGTTTTAAAAGTATTGAAATATTCTAGTAGATACCTTGATATTTCTAAATGAAAGAATGATTTTAAATAAGTAGTTTTTTTAGACGGGACAAAATTATGAAGTATGGTATCTTAAGAATTAACTAAAGGACTTAGAGGGGTTTGGTATACCGGTGAATAATAGCGAAGTTTAATAAGAATTTAAATAATAAAAGGGGTTTTATTAAAGAAATATAAGTAGTTATCTTCCTTTTTAGATTTACTTTGTTTGGAATAAATATTTTTAGATGGATTAGGATCTTATACCTTTACATATGGAGATTAATAGACTAGTTTAATATTATGGTTTTAACTTAATAAGCTGGTATAATGTATGGAATATTATTAAAAGGGAATTTTATATAGAATAATTTTAACCTTGGCGAACAATTTTAAATTGCGTAATATATATATATATATATATATATATATATATAAACAGAAATCGAATTTTAGATGCTTCAAATATGCAAATCTTTGATGTCATTTCATTCCTCCAAATATTTTTGAGGTACGCGAAAACTATCTGCATGGAGATTTGTTTTTCTATTCTTTGCAACAATTAAAATTAACATAACCTTAGAAGCTCAAATTTTAATGGTGTTCGTCGGTCAAAATTTTATTTATAAGCATTATTTAGTGAATTTCTTTCCTGATATGTAACTTTCTATAACATTACTCTTCAGATAATACATATTTGAAAAGATGTTTTTTATTTCTAATTTCATATTTTATACTTACATACTTTTTTATATAACTCTTGAACGACATTACTGATTTCATTACCTCTTTCACTACCTCTTTCACTATTGTGCAAGAAAGGTTTCTTGTTAATTTGACCTTAACATTTGTAAAAACGCTAGTAACAAAATTTATTATAAATTTAAAAATAAACAAGCAGAGAATCGTACGTCAAACGTGGCAAATGAGGTGTGTTCGTACTATAACTAATTTTATAAATATTCAGATCTTGGTGCAATAGCTGTTGCACTCTTATGCAAAAATGCATTAATACAAAATTTATTACGACTCTATAGATTAAATTCAGTAATACGTAAGTAATAGGATTTCAACTTAAATAGGACTTCATCACCATGGCAACCAAGATTCAGTACCTATCATGGTATATCATTGAATGAATTACGTAGGATACGATTTAATAGAATGAAGAAAACTTTTATTTATATCTTTTTAAAATTTGAGTTGATTTTCATAATATTTGAAATGACTTGACATTTTTTTTTTTTTTATGATTCAATATAATAAATTCCAAACCATTTGGTTGGGTATTTTTTGCGCTGCTATTGGCAGACAGACGGACATACAAACGGAAGAGCCAGACGACGATTACAGGATTCGTATTAATATAATTACGAACACACATAAAATTTTTTACATCTGCTTATTTATTGTCGTTTAAATACGCAGTTTGCTTTATTTAATTCATTTATCAGAGTAGAATGTTATAATGAAAAAAAAAAATGCATTTTTACAAAGAATTTTGACTTGCGGATCTTCTTAACACTTTATCAACTGACGGTACATGAAAGCACCATTAAAATAACTTGTTATAAAATTAATTTAATACATCGATTAGTTGTAATACAGTTTAGAATGAGTTGTAGATACATTACTTTATCTTATTTCAAATGCATTATTGGTTACGCAAAACAAAAATATTTTCAAAAGTATCATTTCTTTTACCTTTGCATCTTTTCAGCTTTCTTGACGTTAGGAAAGGAAGGGGAGGAGAAGTTTCAATTCAAAAATATTTATATATTTCTATTGTAAGAACATTATATTTGTACATTTCGTAATTCTACAAAATAATAAGGAAAAATTATTAAAATAAAAGACTTAGGTGGGGTTATAAATGTTGCACAAAATTTCTATAAATTCAAATTTAATTAATCCTTCTAAAATCCTTCTAAAATTTATTGAATGATTATGTAAACCTTATAATGTCGTTTAAACAATTCACGAAATATGCTTTAGAAGATAAAATTTTCACGAATTCATAATTAAGTACATTAAGGGTTAAGCGGCATAATTTTTAAACTACCTATTCGATTCACTTCCAGTTTGTTATTCTATGGTACAATATCCCCTAAAAAATTCAAATGTTTTGTCGAAATTAGATTTCGCATTGAAAATATACAAATTTAGTTGAATTTCACTATTTACTTATCTTTACTTATTATCCTTACTTTTTAACATAAATTGAAACAAGTCTTTTTTTCTGTAGAATGGATATTGCTGTTCTTTATGGGATAGTTTTGGAGATTGGAATTTATGGGATGTCATCTCTTTTCTATGGCCGACTGTCATTAACATTTTGCATTAGTTGCATTAGTAGGCATTCCGACATTTGCATGAGTGATTTGCAGAGTTTTAACGGCAGATAAATAAAACCGAGAATGATTCATTTTTCTTAACACAGAATACATTAAACAACTTGGAAATTGTACGTCAAACGTGGATATTGAGGTTTGTTTGTACTATAAGTAATCCTTCTATATATATATAAAGGTAACGATTTGGAAATGGACCAATGAAAATCTGAATACTTCGAAACGCATCTGATTGGTCAGAGCTTTCTCTCTTTTCTTAGTGGAAATTGTGCTTGGCGAAATCCATGAAAGTAGAAAATTTAGATAGGATGGACGGGTAAGAATCTTCTGCATTTCAATGGACTTCATTTTTTTTGGGGGGGGGGGGGGTAACAGGTTAGGGGTCGAGGGTTCGATGGCAAAAGAGATTTTTACAGAAAGAAGATAATTTCCATTAACTAATGGGAGAGGGCGGGGGGGGGGGATCAAAGGGAAGGATGTGGTATCTGAAAACTAAATGCATAGAAAATGAGGCATTGCGAAGCTATCTAGAATGGAACCGCGAAACAATTACGCGGGGGGTTGGTGATAATCAGGGGAAGAAGCCCCCTACTTATAGAAGTAATAAGATCTTTGTGCTATAGTTGTTCCACTCTTTTGCTAAAGTAAATCATTCAGAATCACTCAAATACAACAATACTTATACTCAAATGCATAAATACAAAATTTATTACGATTACTATACTAATATTACACTATACTAAAATACACTATACGAAAATCAGACATACGGAAATAATAAGACTCCGTCGTAAATAAAACGTCATCCCCATGGCAACGTAGAATCATGACTTATTTTGAGATGTCATTGAATTCATTGCGTATTATACATTTATTAGAATGAATAAAAAAATTATTAATATCTTTTTAAGTTTTGATTCGATTTTCATAAAATTTCAGACGCACAGACAGACGAACGGACTAGACGTCGACTATAGGTGATACGCATTAATATAATTAAGAACGCGCCTAATAAAAGATCTCGCTAAAAATAACAATAAATAATAAATGATAGCGGAAATGAAATATAACAATAATAATATTAGTTGTACTACTACTAATAATAATCTAACAAAAATGATAATAATAAATTAAAAAAGAAATTTAAACATCATTAATTAAAATTCATTAAATATATATTTTTCGATAAATGGTTTTCGTATTCACGTTTTACGCACTTACACATAAATTCCATCTTATAATAATTTAACTTTGCTTTAGCAAGAAACATCTAGTTGTATTAAATTCAACTTTTCTTCTAGCTTTCACACACATCAGCAAAAAGTATAGAGAAAAGACCAAAATGTTTGGCAAAGGAAAAACATTTGAACAACAATGCCATTACTTTTTCTATACTAAGTGGAAACAGCTGTGTCACTTGTCAAATTAAATAAACAAAAGTTTTTGGTCAGATATAATGCGTACGATAGAAAGCAAAAAGAAAATATCGCATTACTAAAGAAAAAAAAAAATAATGTTTTTAACTATCAAGACTAAGTTGTAAGAGCGGTTGTAAAAGAAAAGCTAATAAAAGGATAAGAGCGAATATTTAAATAAAAAATTTATTATCGTTACGATTATGCTAAGAGTTTACTTATTTTGGATTATTTGCGTATAAACTTCCTTATGTGCTAAAAGAAAAATATTTTCATGATTATATTAAATTAGCGTAACCAACACGTTTTTTACTGGTTACAGAACCCGGAAAACCCTCTAGAGGGTTAAAAAACTCCTTTTTAACCCACTATCTACTGACGGTACTTATAAGTACCATTAAAATAACTTCTTATAAAATTCTTTTAATACATCAATTAGTAATAATACAGTATAGAATGAGTTAAAGATGCATTACTTTATCTTGTTCCAAAAGCATTATGGTTTACGCAAAACAAAAATATTTTTAAAAGGATGCTTTTTTTTTGCTTTTGCATCTTTTCTGCTTTCTTGGCGTTAGGGGGGGGGGGGGGAGAGGGATTTTTCAGTTGGGAAATATTTCTATATTTATATTGTAAGAATATTATATTTGTACATTTCCTAATTCTACAAAATACCACGAAAATATTCAAAATAAAAGATTTGATATAATATGAAAATAAAAGATTTGAGTTATAAATATTGCATAAAATCCCTTTAAATTCAAATAGAAATTATCCTTATAAATTCTTCAATCCTTCTAAAATCCTTCAAAAATTTATTAAGTGATTATGTAAATCTTCCAATGTAGTTTCAAAAATTTACGAGAAATAGAAGATATAGAGATAGATAAGATAGAAGATAAGATAGAAGATAATAAGAAGATAAAATTTTTATGTATTCATAATTCAGTACATAAAGAGTTAAGGGGACCGCTATCCTTTAAAGAACTTTGAAAATATTTTTTTTATTACTGATGTACTTATAGTTATTAGAGACACATATTATTAAAGGTAATACTTAGAAAACTAATTTTTACAAGAAAAAAAAATCCTTTTGTTAGTAAAAATTGAGAATTTTAATCTTTTTTATTATTTAAATAATTGAAAAATTTGCTGTTTTTTAATACATACTGTGTTTAATGTTGGAAATATGGCATGTTGAATCAAAAATACTAGATAGAAAAAGCACTCTCTCATAAAAAAACGAAAACAGAAAAATATCTTCTTGTGGCTTTATGCTGCTCGTTCAAAACTAGAGGTAAAAGGTTTTTTTAGTCATCAGATTGTATATAAAATATTATTTTTTTAATAAATTAGGGGAAAATGCACCAATTATAATGACAACACAAATAAATTTTACAAAAATAGAAATAAAATTTCTATATGCAGGGCGTCAAAAATAATTCAAACTCTAAAGTTTTTAACATTTTGGAGGCACATAGGCAATGTAAATTGGAAAGATATTTGAAATAATGTGGGAAATACGATTATAGTCATGAGATATTTTTACCATTTAATTTCAAAAAGTGTACAGTTTTTAATTATTTTTACGAGCTGTACAGATCCTATAACTTACATAAAAAAAAAGAAAAAGTCATGCTCTGACAAGTACAACAGTAAATTCAAGCTTCTGCTACTAAAATTTACTGCGTTATGATGCATCGAATTTTATGAATTTTTAGAGCTAAAACGTATATGCGACTTTTTTCTACCGGGAAGATCCCAAATATAAATAAACAATTAGGAAATTGCTCGTCAAACTTGGCAAATGCGGTCCGTTCGTACTATATCTAGTTTTATAAATATTTTTTTAACCGCATATTGTACTGAATGTATATTTTAGTGCACTTCATAAGTGTATATCAATTTCATTCTGTTCGAAAATCTGTAACCGCATTAAAATGCACTTGAAATATTTTCCCCCATTGGTCGTAATGTAACGGACAATTTTTGACTGTCCGTGTAGTTAAATTATACATCCGATTTTCATAAAATTTTAAATGACCCTACGAAAGTTTGCAATAATTTTACAATTAAAATTTCAGAACCTTTTGTTGGGTAGTTTTTGCTCTGTTATATACGGACTGACGGACAGACTGACAGATGGACCGAACGACGACTATAGGTGCTACGTATTTATATAATTACGAACGCACCTAAAAACAATTTAACACAACTCGGAAAGTTTTTGTCGTAGAAAATGATATTTTTTCTGTTGTAGTTGTTAGAGCATAGAAAAAATATTTTAAAATAAATGTTAGAGAAACCAGGGATATTTATAAAAACTTGAAAAGTGTAAATCATTAAAAAATAATGGCAAATATATTTTATCAACATAGCCTCAATTCCTATCTCATTCTGAAATGCAATATACATATTGCAATTTACACTCCCCATGCATCTCAAATATGTTTCAAATTAAAAGTGTTTTAAAGCTTTTGGGACAACTTTTACCTATAAATCTAGAACATACGAGACCTAAAGCAATTGGAAATCAAATTCGTGAAATTTTTAATTTTTTGAAACTTTTATGGTCCACTTTTCTGATGGTATATTACTTTTTTTTCTACGACAACAAAAAGTCAAAATTTTTAAGTAATTAAATTTGTTCTCATCATACATAAACATTACATTCGTAAACTTTAAACTCAATTTTCGGAAAATGTCGCTTTCTGGAACTTCCATGTACCTTTTCAGAGAAATTACTACATATTATCGTTTGTAATCTTTCCAGAATATTTCACACATATCCCTGACCAATCTGAAGTGAAATTTTGGGTCAAACTTTTGTAGTATTTTTTTTTTAAAGCTTTTCTTTTCGAAAATGCAAGTTTTTTGTTATTTAAAAGTGTTTTTTTTTAATAAAAATGTAGTTATTTATATTTGAGATTGTAATGCCTGTATTTATAGTTTACCGTTTATATACAAATTCAAACATTATTTTATACTTAAAAGTAATCACTGTAATTTATACAGGTCTGTTTCCATAAAATATATTTGATGTAACATTTAAAAGATATATTAGACGCCATATTTAAAAAAACATATTAAAAATCTCACCACAAAAACGTTTTCTTTGCTACTGGAATTTATTTATTTTGATTAGAGATTAGCCGATTCCCTCTTTTTCCCTTTTTTAGTTCACAGGCTAGCAAAGCCTGAGAGCTAATAATATGTCCGCAGGTTCTGTATGTATGTCTGTACGTATGTATGTACGTAACGCGATAACTCTTGATAGAAATATCCGATTTGCTTCAAATTTTTTTCTAGGTTCATTCTGATAAGGCGCTGCCCTGATTAGATTTAGTGGTTCATTGTTTAAGTATAAAGGGGAAAAGGGGGATAATACTCACATTAATTTAGATAAATGGGTTTTTCTATCCGATTTGCTTCAGATTTGATTTACCGGTTCATTCTGATAAAGCGCTTCCCTGATTAGATTTGGAGCTTCATTGGTTAAGTATAAAGAGGGAAAAGGAGGGAGTCCAACCCACACCTTTAATTTATATTTCCAGGGGTATTATTCTTTGAAATAAGGGTATAAAATACAATTAGTGTGAATAGCCTGTGAGCTCAATGCCATCAGTTTATCTGGGTACTTTTCTTTTTTCTTTTTTTCCTTTTCCCCTCTTTAAGGGGACCGAGAACGCAAAATTCAACCAAAAATCCATTTTTACTTTTTTACATCATTAAATAGTTTAAACTTTTATCTTTCCAGCGATGTGTCACACATGTTTATGAATAAAAAAATAAGTGTTGAAATTATTCATTCTTTTCTAAGAGTAGTTCACAGCTTAGAGGCCATTTAAATTTGTAATTAACTGTTTCTCAAAAGTTGAATTTTTCATGTTTATGTTCCTTTTTTTCAATATCTATTAAACTTAAGAACTCAGATTTTTTTACTACTTATATTATGTTATAGAGTATACTTTAACACTGGGATTTAATGATTTGTTGAGAATTATTTATTTTAGGCAGTGAAATCTTACCAAAATTGCTAATTTAATGACTTTCAATAAATATTTAATAATTAATTTTGAATCTCACTTAGAAAGAAAATGGTCTGTTAAAATACGTAAAACATGCTATTCTAACTACTCTAAAAATTCTAGACCTCTATATTTCACCATTTCAGAGAAAAAGGTATATAAATTTGGTGAATTTAACATGCCGGAGATAGGGCTTTCCCGTTCCCCATAAGTATCTTCATACATTGAGAGAATAAGTGCGTGCGTCGTATCGTTGCAAAGTTTTGTCTTATAGTGAAGCATTATGCATATTTTCGTAGTTCTTAATTTTCTCTGTCTGTAAAGTTTCTATCTATCGCGGGGTTAAAATGTTTTTTGTGCTAGAACTGTAGTTTCTTTATAAAATTTTATGTCTCTGATATGTTCTTTCTTCCTTTCATCAATTTTCCTTTTACTCATTCATATGTAATTTTTTGTGTGTTTCTTCTTTACAGATTTTTTAAGAAAGTAACAAAAGAATATCTGTTTATAAAGTTGATTTCAGTTTATTAGGAATTATTCATATTATTCATATGGAAAATTTCAAGTTAATATCTTTGGTAGTTTTTTGAGAAAAGGTACATTAATTAACATGATTTATAAAGTGACTTACAACTGCCCTTAAATATAAAGCAGATACTCATTATCAAATGAATTTGATAATGAGTAGCTTCAGATTGTCGTATTTTTATACACAGAATAAATTAATATATTTCAAAAGAATTCATGCAAATAGAAAAGTATATTTTATTATTAGGGATAAAGTCAATAAAGTGAGTATTTATCATAAAAGAGAAAAAAATATATATACAGAGAGTTGAAAATTTCGACCGACAAATTCAGAGGTGTGATAGTAGGCATCAAGCGGATAAAAATTTGTCATAGAACATGGGGTTGCAAACATTTTAACTTAGTAACAAATACAGGGCGTTTCATCCTAACTGAACTCAGGTTGACGGAATAATTTCGGGAAAAATGAAAGCATTGAATGACAATAGAACAATATGTATTTTATTTTGTGTGAAATGTAATAACTTCACGAAAAGATATGGGAAAAAATGTTGTTCATGCAGTCGGTGATACCGTATGAACTGATAATCACAATCCAAAATGTGGGGTGTCAAGTGCATAATGTTATCGCGTATAATGCAAACTTCTACAACTTTTTTTTTTTTTTTTTGGTGTTATCATATTTACAACAAAGGTGAGAATGTCTGTTAAATGTTTTATAATAATGCTAGGGGAGGGGCTCCGCCTCTTGTTCGATACGCTCACTTCTACCGCCGTAATCGCTCAGCGATTCCGTTCGATATCGCGAAGCAATCCCTATTTTCTAGCCAACCCCAGACGTAATTGTTACGTTTTTCCATAATGGATCGCTTAGCGATCCCTTATTTTATATCCATTAAATTTTTAGATTCCACTTGGTAAAAATGTCATCCTCCCCAATCCCTGACCATTTCATTACTTTATCTCCAAGCACATAATCATTAGAGCTTACAGAATTTCATAATTATAAGAATTATTAAATATAACATCATTTAAAAAAGGTAAAATTTATAATTTATTTGAATAATTACAAATTAAATAAGTTTATAATTAAATAAAATTATAAATTAATAGAATATTCAAAATTAAAAATATTGTAAGTTAAAAAAAAAAGTATCAAATTTATTACAGTTATTTCGAATTTTTTTTCTTATCTTTGTAATGAAGTCGCTAATTTGCAGTTACAGCAAATAATCCTGCCACTAGCAGAAATGACCGAGATAAGCTCGGTCAAAATTTTCCTTGTTTTCAATTCGATATTTTATTCTCACTGTATCATTCTCGCTGTTTAGATACAAATGGCATGGTCCTGAGACATAGTGATAGAAAATGACCTACTAACCGATTTTTTTCGAGCGTGTGACATAACCAATGCTCTTCTCGAACCCGAGAACAATAGAATATAAATTTAGTAAAAATCGTTAAAGTCGTTTTATAGATAAAATTAGTTTGACCCACGGTAACCCAAGAGGGCTCCACTAATCTAAATTTATCGAACATGTGACCTATACCAATGGTCTTCTCGTGCTGGGAAACAATGTAATAAAAAATTTTCTCAAAATTGTTTGAGCCGTTTTTTAGATACAATCAGCTTGACCCACAGTGACCCCAAACTGATTCACTAATCGAATTTTCTCGAACATCTGACTCAACACAATGATTTTATGCTCAAAAACGGTATAATACAAAATTTTGTCAATATGTTTTGAGGATTTTCTTTAGACACAATTAGCTTGACCCACAGTGACCCCAAAATGGCCACTAATCGAACTTTCTCGAATATGCGACATAGACCAGTGGTGTTCTCATGTCCAGAAACGGTATAATACAAAATTTTGTCAAAATCGTTCGAGTTGTTTTTAGATACAATTATCTTGACTCTCAATGACCCAAAAATGACCCACTAATCGAATTTTCTAGCACATGTGATTTAGCCCAATGGTCTTTTCATGCTCAGAAACGATATAATACAAAATTTTGTCAAAATTGTCTGAGTCGTTTTTTAGATACAGTTAGATTGACCCACAGTGACCCAAAAATGATTCATCCACAAATCCACTTTTCACGAACATGTGACATAGCCCAATGATCTTCTCATGCCCAGAAACGGTATAATACAAAATTTTGTCAAACTCGTTTGATTCGTTTTTTAGATACAATTAGATTGACCCACAGTGACCCAAAATAACCCACTAATCATTTTTTCTCGAACATGTGACTCAGCTCAATGGTTATCTGATGCCCAGAAGCAGTATATTACAAAATTTTGTCAAAATGTTTGAGCCTTTTTTAGATTCAATTAACTAGACACCTGACCCATTGTGACCCAAAATGAATCACTAATCTAATTTACTTGAACATGCAGCCTATCCCAATGGTATTCTTGTGCCCGACAACGATAGAACATAAAATTTTGTCAAAATCGTTTGAGCCTTTTTCTAGATCAACTTAGCTTGACCCACAATGACCCAAAAATGACCCACTAATCGAATTTTATCTAACATATGACTTAGCCCATTTGTCATTTGGTAATCCAAAACAGTAGATTACAAAGTTTAGTGAAAATCGTTACAGCCGTTTTTTAGATAAAATTGCCTTGACCCGAAATGACCCAAAAATGACCCACTAAAGTAAATTTCGCGAACATGTGACCTAGACCAATACTTTTATCTTGCCCCAAAACGGTTGGGTATAAAATTTAGTCAGAATCGATTGATCCGTTTTTCAGATATAATTAGCTTGACCCTGGCCCATTACGACCCAAAATGTCCCACTAATCAAATTTTCTGGAGCATGTGACCTAGCCCAATGATCTTAGTGCCCGAAAATGGTAAAATACAAAATTTCGTCAAAATCGTTAGAGCCTTTTTTAAAATAAAATTTAAACACACACACACACACACACACGCACACACACATATATAAACAAATAATTTTTCTCGCATTATAGTATAAGTTCTAAATCTCCTCTCCTCTGAAATTTTCACTTCGCCGCCTTTTTTGGCTAATATAATATATGTAAAATTGTATGCATATATGTTACGAATATTGTAAATAGTTAGTGTTTGTGCTTAAAGATAATGCAAATGGTTCAATTAAGCTCTATTTATCAGCTAATATTAGTTTTAGTTGCATTAAAATATCTCAATTTGTTGATTTTCTGCAAGCAAGCAAACCCTAATGGATTTCAATGGAAGTTTATGGAAATTTGGAGAATTACTGGAAAGAGCGCGAAGTTGGCGTCACGTTATGCTACTAATTTTGGTCGCCAAATTTGTTGATATATCGCCAAATTGGCGACAAACTTTGCGACGTTTGGCAAGAGATCCGCTCTCATTGGTAACTCCCCTTATAGCGTCAGAAGCTCTGACCAATCAGCTGCGTTTCGCGGTATGTATACAGATTTCCATTGGTCCATTTCCAAATCTTTACATTTATATATATATAGATATTTCAGTTTTCTGAAAGTTATTATCGTCAACACTAATTGATTAGGATGAAACACCTTGTATTTTTGATTGAATACGTGGTTATAACGTATTTTTTCATCCTCTTGATGCTTACTATCACCCCTCTGAATTTGTCGGTTGAATTTTTGGACACTATGAAAAATATAGCCCTTGAAACATTTTCCAACTTCAGATTTAATTCATGGACTTATTTCGTTTAAATTTAATAGGAATATCTTAAGTATTATATAAACATAAATTTCAACTAAGCGAAATCTTTAATTACGAATATTTATAATTTAACTAATACAATTATTACTATTAACACACTACTTATTTGAATTCTGCATTTCTAATCAGGAAATGTGCAAACAATGTAATTAATTATTTGAGTCATGAAATAAAAAATAAATATCCATTGCCAAATTTGTTTTGCATCAGCTTCAGGCAATAACTAAACTTCTTCAGAATTATTCATTGCAAAAATTTTGTTGAATCAGCACTTTTTTTATTATGAAATTCTCTTTATTTCTTTAAGTGCACTTTTGATGAAAATTAAGAGGTTCATTATCTAATCAAGTATGTTAAAAGTTAAATATTGTAAAGAATCTCGAGAATAATTTTTTTTTCCTACATTAGGTATAATTATACAATGGTATAATTAACATATGGAACCTGGTACATATATTTTTTAATTTCATACATTTTTATGGTTTTTTATAGTGAGATGGTTTCATGTTTTACAATATGTAGACGTTTATATCGTAAAGTGAATATCCTTCTATATATAAAAAAAAGTTTTGATTTGGAAATGGACCAATGAAAATCTGCGTAGATATTCCGGGTAGATCGGCATCCAATTTGAATGCTTAAGCATGGCCTTTTATCGCTAATATTAAAAAACTGTTGCATACAAAAATATGAAAATCGGTGGTGTTATAGAGAAATGTTTGATAAACACGCTAATGCAGACAGTTTTTAAATCGAAGAATTATTTTAAGAGATATTTAATGCTAAAGTTGGACAAAATCGTTCCATTAAAAAAGTTTAATTAGAGCAAAAACCATACATGAGAATTTAATAATTTTTAGATCATTTTATACGTTATAAGTTCTCGGTGTGCATATTGCATTTATTTTTCTTATTTGACTTATTTTTTGAGGTTTTATTTCGATTTTAAATTCAAATTTTCAGCATTTCATTAAGCATTTCATTAAGATATTTTTTACATTTTTTTAGAAAATGTTATTAATTTAAACTGTTGCCAATTGTATAAACAGTGCAAACAATAATGTTTACTCCAAATTAAAAAATTATTTGCACTTGACTATTACAAACAGAAAAAAAAACCCTTTGAAATTAGAATTAAATGATTACATGTTAAAAGCAGGAAAATTACGTCATAAGAACCATACTTACACTTGAATTTTAAAAGAGTAACAAAATCTTAAAATAAAAAAATCATTATTATGCGTTAAAACTTGTAATTGGAGGATATTACGTCATATTTAAAATGGCCAAAAAATATGGCAAAACAATTTAAATTGAAAAATATATTTGCGCGAGATATTTTGAGATAATCTTTACAACTATTATCGTGAATTCGAAGACAGCGCAAATAATATTTCCTTCTAACAACAAAAGTATTTTCACGTGAATATTAATAAGAGAAATAAAACTTTGGTGTAAGTTACGTCAGACTTGAAACGATACATTTAAAATGAATTATTTAAAAGAACTATCTTATAGCGCTGTTAAAAAATACTGGGAGACAATGACACTGTTTACTTAATTCATTTTACATTAGCTTATTTTCAAATGTTTAACTATTTTTATTTAATTAAATACGAAAACAGCCATTGTATCTCTTAACAGCTGCAGGTTTGGTCTTAAAAATCCCCAATCCAAGGAAAACGAATGGAAACCCGTTTACAGAGAGATCGCTACTGTTTTTTTTTTTTTTTTTTTTTTTTTTTTTTTTTTTTTTTTTTTTTTAAATTTAATATTTTTTAAGCCGATCAAATTAGCGTGCTTTTTGGATTTTGGTGTGCCTGAACGGGGGTTGGCGAGCGTAGCTCGTAGGGGGCAGAGCCCCCTAATTATTAAAGATTATTTATGTAGATAAATTTGAACATTCTGAATTTTGGTTATGGAAATTATCAAAATTCATATAAAATACAAAAAATATGTACTAAAGTTGCTTTTAGTTATGCATATACATTTAAAAATTATTTAAAATTAATTAAAGTACCTTACAAATACATTAAAATCATATTAAAATTCCAAAAAGTTTTCGGTCAAATTAGCGCCGATTAATTAGTATATAAAAAACACTTGAAGTTTGTTCAAGCAATCTCCTAAAAGAACAACTAGATGTAAGTGGAAAATTGCAAAAGAAAATGCATATCCCTTGCATTTTGTCGAGAAAATTATAAAAAAGTTTTAAGTTAATGATTATGGAAAACAATGTACAGCTCCAGACAAAAGATTTAAATTTTGTAACGTTAACTACATTCCAAGGCTTTTTGAAATTATGAGGAATACCCTTTTTACTATGATGTAAAATTAATCGCAGTTTCTCACTTAAAGTTAAAAGATCTGTTAAATGCAAAAATTGCTCCCTTCCAATATATCAACAGATCAGAGGTACATATTATACCTTTCAAAAAAGATAATGAAGATTTTCTTTCTATAGGCACGAAAATGAGGAAATTTTGAGACTGAATAAAAGAAAATGAAGCAGATCTCAGACTGAATAGACGCCATACTGCGTTAGCAAGATTAGGTAAAATTCAACCTATAAGTGTAGATTTCAACAAAATTATCTTTTGCACAAGTAATGACCAAGAAGCAATTACAAGATAATCCATTAAAGTAATTTCCAATACAAATATTTTGTGTAACGATGTATTTTCACATGACATTCATGGAGTCGGGAAAGAATTGCTACATAATAGTTGAAAGCTTGTTCTGTCAAAAAATTGAATATATTTTCCTCTCAAATTATGTTCCATACAACCTTAAAATTACAATGGTTTCTACTCGACGAATAAGTGGAAAGAGAAATTACAACATTTAGTAAACCATTGACGATGACCGTGCGAATTTGGCCAAAAACGTTTTGGGATTTTAATTTTATTTTTTATGTATTGTTAAGGTATTTTAATGTATTTTAAATAATTGTATATTATATGTATACGCCTAAAAGCAATTTTATTGCGTTTTATTTGTGCTTTATATTAATTATTGTGCTTAATTTTAATTATTTACTCAAGGTGAATTCAGCAGTAGAACTTTAACATTCCTTTCTTAAAACTATTTTTAATGTATTTTTCAGTTAGAAGCCACAGGAAATAAATTAATGAATTGCCCAGTATTCTTCGTAGATACAATTGTATGCGAATTAAATATATATATATATATTTAATTGTGCGCCAAATCCGTCTAGACTTGAATTTGCAACAACATATCATTTGAAATACTAAAAAGGAGAAAAATAAAATAAAATGTAAAACCTGTAATCAACTACAATAAATACACAATTTATTCTTTGATTTGTTTAATATTTGTTAGATTACCTTTATTATAAAGGTTAACTAACAAATATTAAACAAGTCGAAGAATAAAATGTGTATACAGGGTGTCCGGTCTCAACGGTGTCCAATGGCTAATTCCTAAACCGTTAGTCATAGACATATAGTTCCAATTACAAAAATGTTTTAAATCAGGTAAAGAAATATTTTAAAAGCGATTTGGGTCAATAAAATCATTTCTTAAAAAATTACGAAATTTAAATTTTTATACGGTCCCCCGGTCCTATAAGTTATATTTAGTGAAATTTTCCTTTTACACTGACAAGTAATACAAAAAAAAGTCCCGTTATTCTACGATTAAAATTGACCGAGTAATTGCTGTTTAAAATTGGAGCATATTTTTTGCTGCAAATTGGGGGTCATTCACAAATTTAGTCGAAATATAATTTCGTCAGATATAAAAAATGTTTGGGAGTAAAATTAACATTGCAATATAAATTTGAAATGTTTAATCATTCTGGCATATTAATGGAAAATATACAATTTGTAATAAACATTTAAGAAGAAAGAAAAAACAGAATTTTTGTTAAATAAAATGATGCTAAATTAACAGCCTCAATTCTTTACAAAATGATACGTATTTTAAAATATTATTAGATTGCACAAGCCTGCAAAAGTTGGGTTATGTCATGTTTTTTAGCTTTTGATAATTGATTATTATATATTCTGTACCGCTGAATCCGAAATTGACCTTCATTTTTAACTATTATATCAGGATTTTTCGCAAATTGCAAATTTCAAAGTTAAGAAGTTCAATGTTAAAATTGAATTTCCTCCCCCATCTCATCGGACCACTCAGCTGTTTAGCTGTAAGAATCCCAGGATAAGCAAAAATATCGAATAATTTTTTTAATAAATAAAATAAAATAAAATAAAAAATGTTTTACATATGTTTTATAGTATGAGATTTTCGCTATATTTTAACTTACACATTTGCGATTTGCCGAAAAATTCTAACGTGATGGTTAAAAATGAAGGTCATTTTCAGATTCAGTGTTAAAAAGTGCGTCAAAATCAATTATGAAAAGTTAAAAAAAAACAACCATCTTCTCTACCTTATAGTATTCGATTTTTGTTATTCTTTAAATTTGAAAATTTATGATTTGCGAAATATCCTGACATGATGGTTAAAAATTAAGGTAATTTTCGGATTCAGTGCTAATACATAAAATTTAAAAAACCCAACAATCGCAGTCTTGTATTATCTAATCTAAAACTTTTTTTTTAAACTCCTTGGCAGAAATCTATCCGAAATTTTTGTGTTATCCTGTAAAATTAGTATAAATGGTAACCATTGAAAATCTTAATAATATTAGATTGTTATCGGATTTGCGCCAGTATGTAAAATGCAATCTCGATCGGATGTTTAAAAGTGGGTTAAAGTTCGAGTACAAATTTTGAACTGGAAAAACATACATACGATTGTTGAAGTAACATAAAAACATAATTTTTATTAAAAGAAATCATAAGAGAAACAGTCTCAAATACTGACAAAATAAAACATATGTTATTTTAGCCAATTTGAGACTTAATCATAATACTTGTAGGATTTTTTTTTCAAAGCGCAGATACACATGAAGTAAGATCTTCGAATACTTTAAACACTTGGTATATGATCCCTCAAAGCCAAGCCGAACTCATTTGTTTTCAGAGTAGAAAAGTGGCATAAGTCATGCATTTTTAAAGTTTCATAACTCGCTCAATTTTAGCGTTATATGAATGGGACTTTTTTTGTCTTACTTGTCAGTGTAATAGGAAAAAATTACTAAATATAACTTATAGGACCGGGGGACCGTATAAAAATTTAAATTTCGTAATTTTTTAAGAAATGTTTTTATTGACCCAAATCGCTTTTAAAATGTTTCTTTACCTGACTTAAAACATTTTTGTAATTGGAACTATATGTCTATGACTAACGGTTTAGGAATTAGCCATTGGCCATCGTTGAGACCGGACACCCTGTATAATATATTATAAGAAAACAATTTCGAAATATTGAATTTATAGATTAAATAAATCTCTTTTTCTGCACTGTAAAAAAAACACTGTAAATTGGCCAACACAATCTGATCACACTGAATGTGCAGTATCTTTGTTTGGTTTCCTGACTATTTAAACATGAAAAATGCAGTAGTTGCGTAAAATTAACAGCACAATGTACTGGCAATTTTTTTTTTCAATTTAGACGCCAGCAAAAACTGCTGGCGTCCAAATTGCCAGTACATTGTGTTGTTAATTTTATGCAACTACCGTATTTTTCATGTTTAAATAGTCAGGAACCCAAAGAAAAATACAGTACATTCACTGTGATCGAATTTGTGTGCGAGAAGAACAGTACTTTGTACTGTAAAAATGTCGTTTTTTTACAGTGTGTGACCATATCATAAAAAATATATATATATTTCTTTATAATTTATTTATTTATTTTTTCCAGTGCTTTTAATAAATTCACCAGCTTCTGTTTCTACTATTTTTCTAAAAGCATAAAAAACAGTGAATTTTCTATTATCGGGTTCGGTGCCCACACGAAATGTCCTAGTGCAGCGGAATTTTTTGAAAATTCGAAAAAAATGATGAATTGCAGTTTACAATTTAGGAGTGAATTTCAGGATAAATATTGTCTGCTTTTAAAAGAGTGTATTTTTATACTTATTTCATTTTTAAACTACATAACGAAAAAAAATTAATTAAAAGTGAGCAAATGCATAAACAAAAACGATCGTCTGTCAGGCGTTGATCGTATTTAAATTGGCAAAACGTACGTGCTATTAATTGCTCAGATTATCTCTTAATTTTTGTTGTTTATTTATAACATTGTAAATAAATTCACCAGCTCGCGTTTCCACCATTATACTATGCAGAAAAATCCGTGAATTTCCTAAAATCTAGTTCGGTGCCCACCCGTAATAATGGTATTGCAAAAGAATTTTTTGGGAAAAGCGATAATTGCACCGTACAAATTACGTGTGAATTTCAGGATAAATATTGTGTGCTTTTAAGAGTGTGTTTTCTTTTTTTTTTTAACTATTTATATTTTTATACTTATTGCATTTTATACTGCATAACAAACACAAATTTCGAGAGTAAAAGTGAACAAATTAGCAAATTCATAAAGAAAGACTGTCGTGTGCGTGTCTGTCTTGATTTGATTGCTCACTTATATGAATCGGCAAATCACACGTACTATTATTTGCTCTGAGTCTTTTTTAAATTTGACAGACTATAAACGCTTATTCTGTACTACTTCTAAGAAGTTAAAATATACTGTATTGAGTCAGAATTAATTAACATGTTAAGACTGGCAATGCTTGCCACGACAGCAATTTGTGTCTTTTTGTTACTATACTACTTTTCCCTACTATTAAAAATTAGATTAATTACTACTGCAATGCTTTGAACATAAAACTCGTTACACATTCCAGAGAGCTAAAGTTGATATAATGTCATTGAAAAAGTATGATTTATACCATTAAAATCTATCATACGTGTATATCATATGCATATCATTCTATTTTCTGTAAAGTAGAATGGTTTCCTAGATCCTAAACGGAACTATAAACAGAAAAACTATCATACAGAATTTGTGCTGCATTGAACCTTTACTAAATCGTGTTCCTATTCAAACAGAAGAAAAACAAACAACAAACAAAACAAAAATTAACGAAAGAAAACAAACAAAAGAAGCCCTATTATAATGAAATACTACGTTGAACCGACAGAAAAATTTCCTGTATGATGTTATGATATCCCGGCACTGATGATACTGGATAAATAAAAGCAGCAAAGCAATAAATTCTAGATTATCATTGCTGTACATTTTTAAGTACAGTATTACTTATGCGTAATTATTACTTGCAATCAATGAACTACGGACACATACAAACTCTCGTAAATCTCTGTCATATATTGTCATATTTTTCACTCAAAATTAAGACAGCTTAAATAATAATATCATGGTGGTTTTCCGAGAATTTTCAATTTAGAATTTGTTCAAGACTCATCCATGATTGGAGGATCCGGCTTGTGAATTTTTGATGCCGTGTTTTGCTGTAAGCTTAACATTATACGTGTAAGTATAGATGCATTTTTTAAGATTCAAGTATTTGCTGCCTGAGAATCGTCATTTTAGCTAGATCAGAATTTCCGTCAATTTATGAAGAGCCGTTATACAACAGAACTCCAAAAAATTGAGAAAAATTGATATCGCAGCAGGGAGAAAATTCCCATTTTCAAGTGCGACTTGGCGTCCATAGTCAAAAACATATATTGGGCATTCTCAAAAGCTTTTGAGTTTCCAGAATAAAAATCTGGTGAAATTAAACTTGTTAAAATAACATTTTAATCTGATAGATGAAGGCCTTAATCATTCAAAATAAAGAAAAAATCGTCAGCAGCGAAAAATGTTTTATTTAACTGAGGTTTAAGTTAAACTTGCGAGTTTAATTTTCCTTACCATTTTACCACTATAACTTTCTATTTTCTTCTAAATTTTTACTTATAATGTATTTGCATAATACCCACAAGACATTCAAATAAGAAATAATAACAATGTAGTATTTTTAGTACAAAATTTTGGTATAACATTGTGTTAAAGAAGGGACGGAAGGAAAAAAAGGGGGGGGTGGAATAGGAAAAAGGGGATGGTAATGGGGAAAAAAAGGGACGGTAAGGAAAATTACTACTATTTTTGGGCAAATCATGTTAAGATTAGGTGATAGCCACAATGTTCATTGATTTTTAGAAACAGTTATTTACATTGGATTAAATTAATTTTTTTTTTTTTAAATTTACCTCAAAAGTGCAGGAATAAACCTTGGAAACGGTAAGGCTACCAATAAAGCCACGATCATGAAATTATTATTTAAATGCTGATTTAAATTCTGCAGTAAATTTCCTGTCAAAGAACTTTAGACATTATCTCTCTAGCATATTTCTGCATGAGAAAAAACTTGGCCTCATCTGAAGTGATTTTCTCTATGAGTTTAGTAAGAGGGACAGTAAGGAGGAAAAACCCAGTGACAGAGTTCAAAATATAATATCAATCGTAAAAATGTGTGCAGGTTTTTTGCTACTTATTTATATAAAGCAATTGTCCGAGTTTCGGAAACAAATTATATCGATTACTTTTATTGGAACAATTTTAAACAGACAGCTCCAAACAAATCAGCACCATGTACACGGGATGGTATAGAAGTTTTCCTGGTATTTGGACCCCCAAACATCGTCCAAAACTTATTTATCTCGTTAATATTGCTATGAAATCATGCAATGGAATGTTCTCCAGTATATGAAAAAAAAAACCACAAGAAAATGTACTAAAATAAAAATTATTACTCAGGGACATAAAAGTCAAAAGATTGTGAGAATGCCCTATATATATGTTTTGTTCAATTCTATGCATAACTTGGTACTTATTTTTTTATATACAATAATGGAAATGGAACAAAAATCGCTATTACAAGGAACCCTTACGGCGGAATGATCCCAAATTGACACTGGGATCTGCTAGCCATAGCCAAAAAAATTTGCAAGAAGCTTGGTTTAATTCTATGGGAAAATGCATACACTTATTGATGATACATCATTGAGAATATCACAGAAATCGCTATTACAGCACCCGCTTCTGGTGGAATATTTTCAAATCCACGTAGGACCTGGTGGCCATAGTCAAAAACATGCACTATATGAAATTTGGTTAATTCTATGCATATCTTAATACACTTTTCGACGATACAAAGAGGACATATCGTCGGTACCATGTCAAACTATCCAATGTGAAAATAGCCACTTTTCAGGAGGGCGAAAAAACTGTTTATATTGTGGATTCAAAATCAGCGCCAGGCAGCAGTAAACAATTATTATATTTTTTGGGTGTTGTTTTATATCCTATTTAAGCATGCTATTGAGATAAATCATTTGAATAATTTTACTCACCAAAAAATCACATTGGATAGTTTGATATGGCATAATTATTTGTACTTTTTCAGTTTCGTTCAACTTTTTCAGCTTCAAACTGTCCAATATGCCACGTTGGATAGTTTGACTTGTAAAAATTTTATGCTTTTCCCAGGTTCGCCATTCCATAGTAGCGAATATACCATATTGTATAGTTTGACTTGTAAAAATTTTGTGCTCTTCCCAGATTCGCCGTTTCATAGTAGCAAATGTGACGTATTCAATAGTTTAATTTGTAAAAATTTTGGCATTTTCATATTCAATATTCTTAAGATTCATTCTCTTAAGATTTTTCTTTAATAATTTTAATAACGTATATACAGTAAATTAATAAAGAAAAATGCTGATTTTTAAACATTCTGTTAATTTTATAAAACATAAGATAACAAAAATATCTCAAAAAATGGGGTGGGCACGTCCAATCCGTAACTATGAATAGTAATCTTTGCGCTATTAATTCTAAGAAACTCATGGGCCGCTTTCTATCACTATTTTCGAACAGAAGTCTTTGATTTATTTAATCTCCCATTAACTCTTTACGGTTTGTGGTTTAGTTTAATTATGTTACACTATTTCAAACATAATGAAATTTATATACATTATTGAGGTGCACAGCAGCATGCTTATGTTAGAATATGACGTGTACAACAGTTATCGTTCATTTACAGCGATATACAAAAGATTTCGGTTAAAGTGCAATCTATTAGCGATAATTGCTGGAAATGCGTTTTACATTATGGTATGCGTTTTAAAACTATGTGCATACTACGTGGTATGTATAAATTCTGTAGATTGTATACAGGAATACCTAAAATAATTAGTTAGCATTAATTAGTATGATTCTGAACTGCTTAAACATAGTTTTTAATTGTGTTCTGCATTTCAAAGCTAGACTATTTTTAGTATATAAGATGTTTGTGGAACATAAGTTAAATCATATACAAGGCCAAAATCATATACAAGATCAAAAAACTAGAAATATGGACAATTATGGATGATAATTTCTGGAAGTATTATTTTAGTGGTTTTAAGCGTCTTTTAGCTTGCATTAAATTTTTAGCTTATTATGCTGGATGTATCTGTAGGTAATATACAGGGTTGCACAAAAAAATCCAGTTATGGTCGTTTATAGGTAGAAATTACTGAAAGTGATTTTTCAACCTATTATACTTTTTAACACTTTCCAATAAGGTTGAAAAGTGTTTATGAATTCGATTTGTCTGTTTACGCTCTAACTCACGTAAATATACTCGGATTTTCATGCAATTAAAAAATGTTAATGTTGCTTACAATGGAATGTTCAGTATTGCGTATGAAGTGTGTAACATTAATAGTTAATTTACAGGGTCACTCAAAAGATTTCCATTACATTATGGTACATTGGGGGAAAATTATTTGGGGAGTATTTTAATGACATTACGCTATATCACTGAATTTCATTACAAGAAGATTATGACAGAATAGGGCATGCATTCGTAGCATTTGTCGTTCATTTACAGGGAAACACAAAAGAAATGGGTTAAAATACTGTCTTTGAGTAATAATTGCTGGAAGTGCGTTTTTTAATTTTGGTATGCGCTTTTAAATATAACTTTTTTTTTTGCATGTTGTATGAAAATTCTATATCTCATATACAGGGCTGCACAAAAGAATTCACTAAAAAACAATTACCGTCATTAGACAGAAAAGTACTTGAATCAGTTTGTGAAGCCCTGTAAATGATCTATAGATTTTTATATAATCTAGATAGTATGCGACAATTTAGTTTAATTAGGAAACGCGTAACGCAATTTACACTTTCCACCTTTAGCAATTTCCGCCAATAAACGGAAATATACCCGACCTTCTTGTAAGGCCGTGTATATTATCTACAGATTTTTATACATGTTACGTAATATGGTAAAATTTAATTTAGGCAAAAAATTGTTATAAACACACTTCCAGAAATTACCAGTCAGGGCCGGCAATGTTTTCAGTTCTTTGCGTAGCCCTGCATATTAGGAAATTCTTCTAACATATTTTAGTCTAGTAAAAAGAAATAAAAGACTACAATTGCACAACTCAACTGAAAATATCCTTTCAGAAATTCACGCCCATACAAAGTAATGCTTACAAACTCTTTTGTATAGCCCTGTATATGATCTATACAATTTATACGCACCACGTAATATTCAAATAGTTAAAAACTCATACTATAATTGAAAACGCACTTCAATCAACTATTCGCTAACAGACAGCAGTGTAACAGAAATTTTGTGTGTCCCTGTAAATTAACGATAACTATCGCACATGTACTACAGTACTATTTCTACAGTAAGCAACTTGTAGTGTAAATCAATTACAGATGACAATTTCACTTGGTTTGGAATATTTTAACATTACTAACATATGCTTCAAACATTTTTTTTTTTTCTAACTATAAACCATTATACAACAAATTTCTTTCGTATGGACCTGCAAATAATAATAAATGACTTACACACAATATTCTGCATAAAACATATTTTAATACACTTGATAAACCCATATTAATTTCGTTATGTTTAAATATCGTAACACCATTAAAAGATATCGCTCTTTTTCCCTATTGAGTGTATGTAATGGTATTCTTTTGAGTGACCCTATGAATGAATTAAAAATTCTCACATTCCATTAACAATAGAAAACATATGCTATAGTAAACGTTAAAAACATATGTCAATTGCGTGAAATTTCAATGCATAAATAAAACAGTTTTTGTCTTCCTGTTAAAAAGACTATTTTCATATTGGATAGTTTGACATGGTACGGATGCTTAGAAAAAGAAAAATATTCCAACATTTGCGGCAAAGGATCGAATATGCCATATTGGACAATTTGGCATTGTAAATTTTAGAAAAACGTGCATATTGGATACTTTGAAACAGTCATTATCTAAATTTCTAAGCAAGCTAGAGACGTGCCGATTTTGCTTTGTACGTATCACGCACAGCAGAATAAAATGGCGCAAAATTTGAAAAATGCATTTTTTCACATTGGATAGTTAGACATGGTAGCGACAATATCGTTGGTACCATGTCAAACTATCCAATGTGAAAATAGCCACTTTTCAGGAGGGCAAAAAAACTGTTTTAATTGTGGATTCAAAATCAGCGCCAAGCATCAGTAAACAATTATTATATTTTTCGGGTGCTGTTTTATATCCTATTTAAGCATGCTATTGAGATAAATCATTTTAATAATTTTACTCGCCAAAAAATCACATTGGATAGTTTGATACGGTATGCTTATTTGTACGTTTTCAGCTTCGTTGAACTTTTTTAGCTTCAAACTATCCAATATGCCACATTGGATAGTTTGATTTGTAAAAAGTTTGTGCTTTTCCCAGGTTCGCCATTCCATAGTAGCGAATATGCCATATTGGATAGTTTAACTTGTAAAAGTTTTATGGTTTTCCGAGATTCGCCGTTTCAAAGTAGCAAATGTGTATTATTCAATAGTTTAATTTGTAAAAATTTTGATATTTACATATTCAATATAAAACTCTTAAGAATTTTCTTTGATAATTTTAATAACTAATATACAGTGAATTAATTAAGAAAAAAGATTTTTAACAGAAGTTTAAAACATTCTGTTAATTTTATAAAATATAGGAAAACAAAAATATCTCAAATAATGAAGTGGACAACAACAGGCACTTCATACACTTAATTATAAATAGTAGTCTTCGCGCTATTTATTCTAAGAAACTCATGGGCCGCTTTCTACCACTATTTTAGAATACAAAGCTTTGATTTATTTAATCCCCCATTAAAAAAAGATGGAACAAATGACTTTGAAGAGAATCATAATAGGCCCTTTTAATACAATAATTGCAAATGTTCTCCCGAACGTGGGTAATGGTAAAGAGGTAATACCCTTATTCAAGATTTTTTTGATCGTTAAAGGTTTTTAGGACTTTTGGTTTACTTTTCTGTCGTATTACCATGCTCTAACTCTCGTAAGTATGCTCGGATTGACATATAACTTATTTATGTTTTTCAAGTTCACTATGGCATGTCCGGTACTAAAAACGGAGCGTGTAGCATATATAGGCCATTTACATGGACACTCAAAAGAATCTCATTACATTACGCTTAATGGATAAAGAAACGTTTGTGATTTACTTTAATTATGTTACACTATTTCAAACATAATAAAATTTATATGCATTATTGAGATGCACAGCAACATGCCTATGTTAGAATATGACGTGCACAACAGTTATCGTTCATTTTCAGGGAAACACAAAAGATTTCGGTTAAAGTGCAGTCTATTAACGGTAATTGCCGGAAATATGTTTATATTATGTATGCGTTTTAAAACTATGTGTATACTACGTGGTACATAAAAATTCTATAGACTGTATACAGGACTACCTAAAATAATTCATTAGCATTACAAAGTATGATTCTGAACTCCTTAAACGTAGTTTTTAATTGTGTTATGCATTTTAAAACTGAACTATAGTCAGTATATCAGATGTTTAGTAAAATCAGATACAGGGCCATGCAAAAAACTAGAAACATGGACAATTATGGACGGTAATTACTGGAAGTATCATTTTAGTAGTTTTAAGCGTCTTTTAGCTTGCATTAAATTTTTAGCTTATTATGTGGCGTGCATAAAGATCTGTAGGTAATATACTGGGTTGTACAAAAGAATTCAGTTATGCTAGTCTATTGGTAGAAATAACAGAATGTGAATTTTCAGCCTACTACACTTATTAACACTTTTCAACAAGGTTGAAAAGTGTTTATGAATTCAGTTTGACTTTCCACGCTCTAACTTACGTAAATATACTCGGATTTTCATGCAATTGAAGAATGTTAATGGCGCTTACAATGACATATTCGGTATTGCATATGAAGTGTGCAACATTAATAGTTTTTTAACAGGGGCACTCAAAAGATTTACATTAGATTATGATATTAGGGCAAAAATCGTTTGAAGAGTACTTTAATGACATTACGTTATTTCAAATGTATTAAAACTTATATAGTAAATCACTGAATTTCATTACAAGAATATTGCGACAAAATAGGGCATGCATTCATAGCATTTGTCTCTCATTTACAGGTACACACAAAAGAAATGGGTTACAGTATTGTCTTTGAGCAATAATTGCTGGAAGTACGTTTTTGAATTTCGGTATGCGTTTATAAATTTAACCATTTTTTTTTTTTGCACATTGTATAAAAATTCTATACGTCGTATACAGGGCTGCACAAAAGAATTCACTAAAAATTAATTACCGTCCATAGACAGAAAAAGTACTAGAATCAGTTTGTGAAGCCCTGTAAATGATCTATAGATTTGTATATAATCTAGACGGTATGCAACAATTTAGTTTAATTAGAAAACTCGTTACGAAATTTACACTTTCAACCTTTAGCAATTTTCGGCAATAAACGGAAATATACTCGAACTTCTTGTAAGCCCTGTATATTATCTACAGATTTTTATACATGTTACGTAATATGGTAAAATTTAATTCAGGTAAAAAATTGTTATAAACACACTTACAGAAATTACTAGTCGACCGGCAATGGTTTTCAGTTCTTTGCGTAGCCCTGCATATTAGAAATTTCTACTAATATATTTTAGTATAGTAAAAAGAAAGAAAAGACCAAAATTTCATAACTCAATTAAAAACCTCCTTTAAGAAATTCACCCCCATACAAAGTAATGCTTACAAATTCTTTTGTAAGCAAGCTATCAACCAAACTAGCAAACCAAGCTATCAGGTACATGGTAGCGACGATATCTTCGCTACCATGTCAAACTATCCAATGTGAAAAAATGCATTTTTCACATTTTGTGCCATTTTGTTGTATTGTGCATGATACGTACTAATTAAAATCGGCACGTCTCTAGCTTTCTTAGAAACTTAGATAATAACTGTTTCAAAGTATCCAATATGCACTTTTTTCTAAAATTTACAATGTCAAACTGTCCTATATGGCATATTCGATCCTTTGCCGCAAATGTTTGGATATTTTTATTTTTCTAATTATCCGTACCATGTCAAACTATCTAATATGGAAATTGTCTTTTTATTCAGGACAAAAACTGTTTTATTTATGGATTGAAATTTAACGCGCCTGACATATGTTTTTGACACTCACTATAGCATATGTTTTTTATTGTTAATGAAATGTGAGAATTTTAAGTTGATTTACAGGGACACTCAACAGAATCCCGTTACATTACACTCAATAAGGAAAAAGGGTAGTGTCTTTTAATGGTGTTACGATATTTAAAACATAATGAAATTAATATGGATTTATCAAGTGCATTGAAACATGTTTTATATAAAATATGGTGTACAAGCCATTTTGTTACTTACAGGTTCATACAAAAGAATTTTGTTGTATAATGGTTTATAGTAAAAAACAAAAATGTGAAATTGAGATCCATAAATCGATTTACACAACAAGTTGCTTAATCTAGAATATGACATGTATGATAGTTATCGTTAATTTACAGGGACATACAAAAATTTCTGTTACAGTGCTGATAGCTTGGTTTGCAAGTTTGGTTGATAGCTTGCTTACAAAAGAATTTGTAAGCATTACTTTGTTTGGGGGTGAATTTCTTAAAGGAGGTTTTTAATTGAGTTATGAAATTTCGGTCTTTTCTTTCTTTTTACTATACTAAAATATGTTAGTAGAAATTTCTAATATGCAGGGCTACGCAAAGAACTGAAAACCATTGCCGGTCGACTAGTAATTTCTGGAAGTGTGTTTATAACAATTTTTTACCTGAATTAAATTTTACCATATTACGTAACATGTATAAAAATCTGTAGATAATATACAGGGCTTACAAGAAGTTCGAGTATATTTCCGTTTATTACAGAAAATTGCTAAAGGTTGAAAGTGTAAATTTCGTTACGAGTTTTCTAATTAAACTAAATTGTTGCATACCGTCTAGATTATATACAAATCTATAGATCATTTACAGGGCTTCACAAACTGATTCTAGTACTTTTTCTGTCTATGGACGGTAATTAATTTTTAGTGAATTCTTTTGTGCAGCCCTGTATACGAGGTATAGAATTTTTATACAACGTGCAAAAAAAAAAAAAAAAAATGGTTAAATTTATACATATGTTGGCATGTATGTATACATGCGTATACATACATGTATACGCATACCGAAATTCAAAAACGTACTTCCAGCAATTATTGCTCAAAGACAATACTGTAACCCATTTCTTTTTTGTGTACCTGTAAATGAGAGACAAATGCTATGAATGCATGCCCTATTTTGTCGTAATATTCTTGTAATGAAATTCAGTGATTTACTATATAAGTTTTAATACATTTGAAATAACGTAATGTCATTAAAGTACTCTTCAAACGATTTTTGCCCTAATATCATAATGTAATGTAAATCTTTTGAGTGCCCCTGTTAACGAACTATTAATGTTGCACACTTCATATGCAATACCGAATATGTCATTGTAAGCGCCATTAACATTCTTCAATTGCATGAAAATCCGAGTATATTTACATAAGTTAGAGCGTGGAAAGTCAAAACTGAATTCATAAACACTTTTCAACCTTGTTGAAAAGTGTTAAAAAGTGTAATACGCTGAAAATTCACATTCTGCTATTTCTACCAATAGACTAGCATAATTGAATTCTTTTGTACAACCCAGTATATTACCTACAGAACTTTATGCACGCCACATCATAAGCTAAAAATTTAATGCAAGCTAAAAGACGCTTAAAACTACTAAAATGATACTTCCAGTAATTACCGTCCATAATTGTCCATGTTTCTAGTTTTTGCATGGCCCTGTATCTGATTTTACTAAACATCTGATATACTGACTATAGTTCAGTTTTAAAATGCATAACGCAATTAAAAACTACGTTTAAGCAGTTCAGAATCATACTTAGTAATGCTAATGAATTATTTTAGGTAGTCCTGTATACAGTCTATAGAATTTATATGTACCACGTAGTATACACATAGTTTTAAAACGCATACATAATATAAACATATTTCCGGCAATTATCGTTAATAGACTGCACTTTAACCGAAATCTTTTGTGTTTCCCTGAAAATGAACGATAACTGTTGTGCACGTCATATTCTAACATAGGCATGTTGCTGTGCATCTCAATAATGCATATAAGTTTTATTATGTTTGAAATAGTGTAACATAATTAAAGTAAATCACAAACGTTTCTTTACCCATTAAGCGTGATGTAATGAGATTCTTTTGAGTGTCCATGTAAATGGCCTATATATGCTACACGCTCCGTTTTTAGTACCGGACATGCCATAGTGAACTTGAAAAACATAAATAAGTTATATGTCAATCCGAGCATACTTACGAGAGTTAGAGCATGGTAATACGACAGAAAAGTAAACCAAAAGTCCTAAAAACCTTTAACGATAAAAAAAATCTTGAATAAGGGGATTACCTCTTTACCATTACCCACGTTCGGGAGAACATTTGCAATTATTGTATTAAAAGGGCCTATTATGATTCCCTTCAAAGTCATTTGTTCCAACTTTTTTTAATGGGGGATTAAATAAATCAAAGATTTGTATTCTAAAATAGTGGTAGAAAGCGGCCCATGAGTTTCTTAGAATAAATAGCGCGAAGACTACTATTTATAATTAAGTGTATGAAGTGCCTGTTGTTGTCCACTTCATTATTTGAGATATTTTTGTTTTCCTATATTTTATAAAATTAACAGAATGTTTTAAACTTCTGTTAAAAATCTTTTTTCTTAATTAATTCACTGTATATTAGTTATTAAAATTATCAAAGAAAATTCTTAAGAGTTTTATATTGAATATGTAAATATCAAAATTTTTACAAATTAAACTATTGAATAATACACATTTGCTACTATGAAACGGCGAATCTCGGAAAACCATAAAATTTTTACAAGTTAAACTATCCAATATGGCATATTCGCTACTATGGAATGGCGAACCTGGGAAAAGCACAAACTTTTTACAAATCAAACTATCCAATGTGGCATATTGGATAGTTTGAAGCTAAAAAAGTTCAACGAAGCTGAAAACGTACAAATAAGCATACCGTATCAAACTATCCAATGTGATTTTTTGGCGAGTAAAATTATTAAAATGATTTATCTCAATAGCATGCTTAAATAGGATATAAAACAGCACCCGAAAAATATAATAATTGTTTACTGATGCTTGGCGCTGATTTTGAATGCACAATTAAAACAGTTTTTTTGCCCTCCTGAAATGTGGCTATTTTCACATTGGATAGTTTGACATGGTACCAACGATATATACATATGCAAGGCCAGACTAGAAAATATCTGTACCAAGGGCACAGAAATTTAATTTTTCGTTAATTTAATTTTTCCCCTCATAAATTTCGTGTCCAGGGCAGGAGCTCCGAGTGCCCGTACGATTGTCAGGGCTTTCACATACGGACTCACGGGCAGACAGACAGACATTTTGTACGAGCATGTTTTTTGCGATCTCTGACTCCTAGCACGGGTAAATCCGTTGAAATCAGGAAGTTGAATAAAATTTCGATTACAATAATTTCTTAGTAAAAAAAATACATCTAAAGGTCCTAGTTCTCCTTCTAAAACTAACCAGAATTTAAATGTTCATAAAAAATCATTCTTTTATTACATCATAATTCTATGTGTCAAATTTTAGGCAAAGAAATACGAATAAAAAGAAACGACATTTAATATATTTTAATTATTAAAAACAAACATAATCCTGAGCGAAAAATATTATTTCCGCTTTTTGCCGCAATTTATGAAATTGAGAAAAAACATTAAAACATTTTGAGTTATTTATCACACTTCAAAGTAAAAACACTTTTAAGAAAGCTGCAAAAGCTTTCTACACACGCTTCTTACGTTATGCTTCTTATGCTCTTATAAGGTTTTGGGACATTTTAAAGTTCTAGATTAAATTATTTTTTTCGCTATAAAATAAATAACTTTAAATAAAGCTTTTAACGAACTTACTAATTTTTTTATTAAACATTTTCACATTCATAGTTTAATAATATGCTGTCTCATTAATGAGAGAAATATGTCTACATAAAAATATTTTTAGCTCACAGACCTGAGCCTGAGAGCACACAAGCCTGAGAGCTAATGTGCCCGCAGGTTCTGATGTACGTACGTATGTATGTATATATGTATGTTACGCGATAACTCTTGATAGAAATATTGGTATTTGCTTATTTTTTTTCTAGGTGCACTCTAATAATGCGTTTTTCTGATTAGTTTTAGGGTTCATTGGTTAAGTGTAAAGGGGGAAAGGGGGGGGGGTGATTCCCCCTTTAATTTAGATAAATAGGTTTTTCATTCAGAAATATCGGATTTGCCTCAATTTGATATACTGGTTTATTCTGATAAATCGCTTCCTTGATTATAATGGGAGGTTCATCGGTTATTTATAAAGGAGGGAGAGTGGAGATAATCCCTCCTTAATTTAGATAAGTGGATTTTTAATGTATAATTATCCGATTTGCTTTAAATCTGGTCTACCGGTTTATACTGATAAAGAGCTTCCTTGATGGGATTTGGAGATTCATTGGTTAAGTATGCAGGGGGAAATGAGGGAGCAAATCCCCTCCTTACTTTAGCTAAATGTATTTTTCATGCAAAATTATCCGATTTGCGTCAAATTTGGTAGGCAGGTTTATTGTGATTAGGGACTTCCTGATTTGATTTGGAGGTACATTAGTTAATTATATAGGGGGGTGGGGCTAAACCCGCCCTTGATTTTTTAGGGATATTATTCTTTGAAATAAGAGAGCTCAATGCATCAATTTATCTGGTTACTTTTCTTTTTATTTAATTTCTAAAGATTTATAAAAAAGAAACAACTAGAGGAAAATTCTTCATCTTTTTGCGGAGTATTTTAATTGCATTTTTACTCATTTAAATGTTTTTTCTTCATAAAAACATTTAACACTATATTAAAAATTTGTTAAAAATGAAACAATTAAAACGCAATAAAAATAGATTTAAAAGTGTAAACAAAATTTGCAAAAATCATAAAAATTGACTAATTATTTAAACTGATTACATTAATCTTCCATATGAAAAATTTTAACCACAGTAATTAAATTTGTTACGAAGAACAAAAAACATGACAGAATTCTAAACTAACAAATTTATTTCCGTTCTCTGTATGAAATCCTCAAATTAATAAATGAATGTAAGATATTTAAAGTTCGAGTATATATAGATGTATTACAAAATACATCATAAATGGAATTAAAATAATTAGTATCCATCATAAGAAGCCGAGTTATAGTTTGGTTTTCCATATCCACAGAAATGCATTCTAAACTCTGATTACCTCTAGTTCCCTTGTTCTTTGGTACAGGAAGGATACAAGTGGTTTAATGCTGCAATATTCGCTAGACGTGTTATGTATTATCGCTTTATGTTCAATAATGTTCACTCTAAGGTATGTTTTATAAGAATTATTTTAATTGATTACTCCATATGACAAATTTCAAGTAGAATAATTTATTTTCCTACGAATAAAAGTAAACAACAATATCTTCTAGTTATTAGAAACGACAGAATTCTAAACTAACAAATTTACTTATGTTGGCTATATAATCATCAACAATTATGAAATGAATGTAAAATATTTCCAGTTTGAGTATACATAGGTATATTATAAAGTATATTATAAATATAATTAAAATAGTTAATATGTATCATAAAAAGGCAAGTTATAGTTTGGTTTTGCGTAACCACAGACACTTATTCTAAACTCTGATTACCTCTAGCCCTCCTCTATTCTTTGGTACAAGTAGGATACAGGTGGATTTATTCTGCAACATCAACTAATCATGTGATGTATTACTGTTTTATGTTAAATAATATTTAATCTAAGGTATGTCTTAAAAGAATTTATTAAATTGATTACATCAGTCTTCTACATGACAAATTTCAACCAGAATAATTAATTTTGTTACGAATAAAAATAAACAATTAATATATTCTAGTTATTAAAAACGACAGAATTCTAAACGAACAAATTTACTTCTGTTTTCTATTAGAAATCATCAACAATTAAGAAACGAATGTAAAAATATTTGCTGTTACAGGTAGGATACATGTGGCTTTATGTTCAATAATATTTACTCTAAGGTATGTCTTTCTTGAATATATTAGATTGTTCGTGCTCTAAATTTATCATGCAAAAAAAAAACTACCAAACTTTACCGCAGATTTGTAAATTAAAATTATCTGCATTATTTATCAAATTGTATTATAGACGTTATAATGCAGCGTGTTATTTCATGTACCCAGACACGTATGATGTATATACAGGGTGCAATATGTTATCTATTGCCGACCTTTAATTTCTCAACCGTTGGTCGTAGACATATAGTTCCAATTACAAAAACGTTTCAAATGTGGTAAACATTCGTGTTGTGGAATTATTTCAAGTAAAAAATCAATTTTATAAAAAATAGGAAATCTAACTTTTTATACTGTCCCCCAGTCCTTATAGTTATGTTTACTAAAAGTTTACACATATCGTAATAGATATAACACAAAAAGTTTGACATCTGTATTACAAAAATTGACACAGTTATTAAATTTCAAAGTTTGAGATATTCACACATGAATTTGCCTTTCATTGAGGGATCAGTTAAAAGATGGATTAAAGTAATTCGAGATCAAAATCAGGGTGCAATGTCTTTTTTACGGAGAAACCGATATCACCAAATCGCGGAATCACCAAAGAGGATTATTTCATCTAAAAGTTTGAGCGAACTTTTATGGGTCGAACAACATTCAAACGTCAAAGTAGGTAAAATCGACAACCGAAAATAAAACATACTCACTAAGGACTAGATAAATGGCAGCGGAATGCAAATGACCAGCTGAGCTGTAATGAGCATGAAAATTGGGATTATGCAAATTACAATAGTACCGCAGCGCCACACGTTCGGGATAAAACACATACCATCTAGCAGTGGACATGCTATTCAGCTCTGAGATCGTGATGGCAAGCTACGCATGCATGCAGTATGCCGAAATCATACTTATTTATGGTATATGTTAAAGGTATGCCAAAAAGGCTGCGAGTGTTTATTCAGAACGTTTCCCTAAGAATCTATATCCAATGCATGAAACTGTAACTGATACATTGCACCATCTTAGAGAGACCGGCTCTGTTTCGTCACGACCCAGAACAAGTAGACGGGCAAGGATAGTAGATGTTCAAGTGACACCGAAGGAGGAGCTGGCATTCGCCTTTTAAATTCAACAGCTGATCACGGCGGAAATAAGCGAGACATGTGGTCAGCATGTGCATGTTGTTACATGTCAATGATGTGCATCCATACCATCCAACAAAGATGAAAGCACTGGTGAAAGCATTGATGTTGGGTGACCACGCACGACGATTTGATTATTGTAATTTCATGCTCAACACCTTAGAGGAAAATCTGCCGTTCCTTTGTGACATTATGTGGACAGATGGACCAATGTTTACAGGGGGTGGCATTGTGAACGTGCACAATTTCCATTACTGGTCTTTGGAAAACGTCCACATCGACCGCACAGTACGACATGTATAGTGCGGTATATGGGATACCCAGATTTCTTGACCCGTCTTCTACGATGGGCCCTTAACGGGCTATCGTTACTGCAGCTGCTACAAAACACGGCACATTACTGGTATGAAGCGCTGCCTCACTGACATGCATGTCGTGTGTGGTTTCAACATGATGCAGCCCCTTCTGCATAAAACATCAAATATCCGGGCGTATCTGGCCACTGAATTCGGTCAACAGATCCTTGGATGTTGTGTACCGCGTTTGCCAGACATGAGTCCTATGGGCTGATGAGGCCTATGGGGTTACCATCAAGGCATAGATTTGTGTGACTGAGATCACTTCTATGGTTTATCTGAAGCAGTGCATCACTCTTCATTGTCGCACAGTTTGCACAGCTCCTGTGCTCTAACGTGTTCAGGACTCAGTAATGCCACGCATTCAATTGTGCAATGCCACCAATGGAGAACACTTTGAGCAGTGTCTCCAGTAGATCCCACCGTTTGATGAATTCGTTTTTTTTTTATAGTAAACCGTTTTCTGATATTATAATAAATTCATATTTATTTTTCTGTTTAATTTCAATAGTTTATTCTTGGCTTTGTATGCGACCCCTAGAAGTTAAAGCTCAAATTTTTAGTTGAAATAACCCTCTTTGGTGATTCCCCGATTTGGCAATACGTGCTAAATGTAGATTCCATCGTAAACAGGATATTGCACCCTGATTTTGTTCCCGAATTACTTTAATTCATCTTTTAATTGGTCCCTCAATGACAGACAAAATCATTCGCAAAAATCTCAAACTTTGAAGTTTAATAACTGTGTCATTATTTGTAGTACAGATGTTAAACTTTTTGTGTTATATCTGTTATGATATGTGTGAACTTTCGCTAAATATAACTATAGGGACTGGGGGACCGTATAAAAAGTTAAATGTCGTAAATTTTATAAAATTGAATTTTTACTTTAAATAATGCCACAACATGAATGTTTACCTCATTTGAAACGTTTTTGTGATTGGAACTATCTGTCTACGACCAACGGTTGAGAAATTAAAGGTCGGCGATACATAACATATTGAACCTTGTATATGTTGTGTGTATAAGACGTATATGATGTATATGTGATGTACTATAAGATGTAAATATTGCGTATATATTGAGGGATATGGCGCAAATATGAGCATTTGGAGTATATGTATGTGTAAGCATAATGCATGCATAGGAGGTATATATAAGCGTGCTGATGGAATTGGCAAAACAGCAACTAGCCTTCAGATAATCGTAATTGTGGGAATTGCTATAACAAAGAACTACCGTTTCTTATTTACTAATAATATTTTTAAATAAAATGCTACATTTATAACAAATATACTACTTATTTCTTTTATTAAAGCAAGTGTTATTGCAACTGTAAAGAATATCTTTCAATACTTAAAAAATAAATTTTGAGTTTTTCGCATTTTCTATTTATTGTACATTTGAAATTTTAAAATATGTACTAACAGTACGTAAGTAAATACTTAATTTTGTTTAAATTTATTTTTAACTCGTTACCCGAAAAACTCAGTTTACTTTAACAAGACCACATACTTTAAGGCAGCAAGATTATTTATTTAATAAAACCTACTTACAACATAAACGTTAACAGTAATACTTCATACAGTTTAGCTGGAATCTTTTTTCGACATAACAACTTTTCTCAAGGCAAGTAATTTCATTAACTATTTAAAAATCCTTTATTTCAGAAAGTGCGTCATTAAATATTGAATGGAAGCAATAATTTTTCCACAAACTATGATGTATAATAATGTAATTATTCATTTTTAGTAAATAAAATTTAGTTTGTTAGAAAGGTTTGTGTTTACACGAGATATGAAGGATTTAAAATTGGAATTTTGGTAATCTACTTACTATGTATTAATACTTAATTACACTCTGACTTAAAATTTGCTCTTGAATTAATGGAATCAATTACTGAAGATCGAAACAAACATATTCTTTTACATGATAAAAGAATAATACGACAATATTTATACCAATTCCTGTTATAGTTGAGTATGAGAAATTTTTGAACAATCCTGTCCTTATTGGTTACTGCTAAACATAAAATTTTCAGTCTTAAATTCTATTAAATATTCACCCTTGTTATTTCATTTAATATACAGGCTGTCCATAATTAAACGACCCTAATTTAAAGTTGTCTGCAGACAAAACTAGCGTTCATAAAGTTGTGATATTATGTGAAAGACACACTCTCAGAAATGGATACTCAGATTTCACGAAATTTTCTTCATTTTTGACGAAACCATTTCCTGGGATATGCTCCGAGCGAATATTTCGTCATATTGAGAAAATTACTTTCTTCGCTTGTTTGAGGATAACAATTTCGTCAAAAGTGCTCATTTGAAAAGTGCAATCAGAGGGCTGGTGGTGCCACCTATTGAACAGTTTGGAAGCTCTTGTATCGACAGGAGAAAAAATAATAGCTTCGGTCTTCGGGTTGATTCGAACTCACAACCTCCGGTGTGGGAGACGATCACTCTGGCTATTACGCTATTGAGTCTTCGAACAGATACGATTTTACATGCATGTAATGGATTCTATTGTATATTTATATTTTTATAAGGTTGGTTGTAATTTTATCGGTGGTGTTATACTTATAATTCTTGCAAGTTTTAATTAGTAAGACTAATTTATTATTATTATTTCCTATGGTTAATATGAATAATTATAATATGAATAATTATAATATGGCTTGATTAATATAATTTATTAGGAAAATTTTCTTTGCTCGATGAATGATTAAAATATGGTCTGGTTAATTTGTTGCTCAGAAATAACGAATTTTAAAGTACATATGGGGGAGATTTTATCAATTTGAGTAGTTTGTTAAGATTTTAACACTTTACTGTTTACAGAAGAGAAGGGAGAGGGATCAATTATGCATATTTAATTTGATAGTTATATGAATATATTTCTTAAATGAAAAAGAGATCTTGGAATTTTGAAACTTTATTGACCAAATTTTCTTTTTGAACGATTTTGTAAAACACAGGAAATTTATTCTTTTCGAATTAAATCATAGCGAGCAAAGTAAAATAACAATAATAATAATAATATAAATAATAATAAACATTCTTAAAAACTTAAACAGCTAAAAAAATAACTAATGCAGAAACAATAACTACCTGTGTTTCAGCAATTTCTGAAAAGCGCTAAAAAGTGCAATTTTTTAAATAAATTATGACAGGAATAACATAATTTTTTTAAATAAATTATGACAGGAATAACATAAACAAGCAAATATTTGCTTGCTAAAGTCGCAGGATTTGAGGAGGTACGGTTTTCTTAAAATGCATTGAGTCTGGCCGTGAGTGAAGAAACACCTTCGTCAAATATTTGAGAGTTTACGTGTCGTTAAAAGTCACGTGATTTTGATACGAAATGATTGTCAAAAACAACGAAATATAGCTCAAGGACTGCTGAATCGTCAAAATTGAGAGTTTTATTTCTGAGAGTGCATAATTAAGTCATGGGAATTTGTTTAATCTAAAAAAATATATAAATAAAAATAGTTCAAAATTTCGCCACCAGAGAGCGATTTTTAATAAATTACACACTTAACTATACGATAGTTTAGAAATTTTATTTACTAACTTAACCTTATTCTAAACACTGTATTTTACGACATGTTTCTAGTATTTCTCAGAATACACTGCGGTCAGCTGTGTAACATGCTAACTTAAGATTCCAGATTGTAACTGAAAATGATGAAAGTCAGGCAGAATATGTTTGGTTATAACAAAATTTGTTAAACAATTGTAAATGTATGCCAAATGTGTAATTCGTTAAAAAATGGCCTCCTAATATTTTTTCGCTCAAACGAATCCCCCTAATTTTATTATGTCCTCCAAAAAATTTCACAACATTCTGAAAAATAGTTTCGTCAGTCGAAAATTTTAAAATAGTGTCAATTAATTATGAACATCCTGTAAATAAAATTTCTAAATTATCGTAACGCTAAATGTGTAATTTATTAAAAGTCCCTTCTGATGGCGAAATTTTGAACTATTTTTATTTATATATTTTTTAGCTTAAACAAATTCCCATCTCTTTATTATGTATTACACAAAATATCAGAGCTTTATGAACGTAGATTTGTCAATAGACAACTTTAAAGTAGGGTCGTTTAATTATGGATATAGAATATAGCCTTTGCTAAAATATTTAACGCAATTTACAAAATGAATGAAGCTATTAACCTCTTGAGACCCAAGCTCGCATTTTTCGTGCAAATATTACCATTTTTAGGATTAAAGCTCTTTATGAGGCTAGAAAATTTTATATATATTCATTTATTTTTAAAACTAAGAAATATATAGAGTTTTGATGTGTCCAATATAATGGACATTGGGTCTTAGTCCTATAAAAACCATATTATTGAATTACATGATTCTGAATGAAAAAATCTTAATTGCAAAATTTTCTTTTCATTATAAATGTGTTTTTATCGTTCATAATAACCTTCAAATATTGCACAATTATAGTTTTCTCATTATCAAAGAGAAAAAAGTACTTTTTGATGAAATCTATTTGAAAAGTATAAATCAATTTATTGATTTTTAAATTGTTTTTTTTTTAAAGGAACAAAAAAATGTATCACATCAATAAAAGTTTTTTTCTAAATAAAATTATAAATAGTTAGTGGCACGGTTATCACAATTGACATTTGAATGCCAAAAAAAAAATTAAAAAGAAATAAAACGCAATTTATTTATAATCTTAAATTATTATCTTCAGTTATATTTTCTTTCATTATAAATGTGCTTTTATCGTTCATACATCACCTGGAAATATTGCACAATTTTAATTTTTTCATTATCAAAGAGAAAAAGTATCTTTGGATGAAATTTATTTGAAAAGTATAAATCAATTTAGTGACTTTTAAAATAGTTTTTTTAAAAAGGAATTTAAAAAATATATATCACATCAATAAAAGTTTTTTTCTAAAAAAAAAAAAAAAAAAAAAAAAAAAAAAAAAAAAAAAAAAACATAAAGTTAGTGCCACGGTTATCACAATTGACATTTGGATGCCGAAGAGAAATAAAAAGAAATAAAATGCAGTTTACATATGCTCTTAAATTATTATCTTCAGTTATATTTTCTTTAAATTTTTATTTCTGTTTAAATTCGATTAAATTAACTAATTTAATTATAAACGACTTACAAAAAGTAAAATAATCTAAAAAGCTTGCATTTATTTTTTCTAGTTAAACGAATATACAAATACAAGTTGCATTTCACGCTTACTTGTTTTATTTTATACTTATCAAGTAAGATGAGATCGTTACCTAGGCTTCAAAAATCAGATTTTTAGCGTCAAGTTCCTATTTCTTTCACTACAAACTTTGCTGACATCAGAAGTGTGTTTTTGTCGTTTATACGTCACTTCCAAATATCACATAAATTCAATTTTTGCATCATAAAATAGAAAAAGTGTATTTTAACTAAGAAACGTGTTGATCAATTTAGTAATAATAATAAAAAATTAATAACATTTTATTTGTTTTTAACTCTTCTGAACACCAGTAATTTGTTTTTTAGAATAATGATAGTAAATGGTGGCACAGCTACCACAATCGGCAAGTAATTGCCAAGAAGATATTTCAAAGAAATCAAAATGAGTTTATTTAGAATCTTACAACTTTATCTTTGATTATAGTTTCTTAAAGTTTTTTTGCTAATTAAATATAATTAAATGTATTAATTAAATTATAAATAGTATACTAACAAAAAAAAATACCAAAAATAGTTATGATTAAGAATAAAACATAATAAAGGCTTAATTATCTATATTTACCAAATGCTGCATAAAAAAAAATCATTGACATTCAAAATTTAACAATGTACTGATTCGGAACAATCATTTTATCAGTAAAATTATACATTTTTAGGATAATATTTAAATATTTTTTTATTTATTTAAGAATATATATTATCTACTTCGATATCTATTATTTGTTTCAATACGGTGTTGATTTTTAAGTAAAAACTAATGTCTCTCTTCAGTATACGAAAATAGTCTAATATGAATAAAAACAACTGATGAAGACCCAACGTCCAATAGAATGGACATTAAAAAAAAAAAAAGTTGTTTATTCTCTAAAATATACATTAGATTACTTTAACTGCGATGTCATTTAATTCATACTACACTTAACATTAGATTTAACATTAGTAGCTTTAATATCAAAATACCTTCAAAAAATATATAAAATTAGCGTTAAAACTGCCTGCATACCTTCAACAGTCTTTCTCTTGTTGCCTGTCACTTTCAATTGATTAAAATACATATTTAGTTGCAATTTTTTAATTATTTCGGCGTACAGATAGAAGCACCACACTATCTAGTATAATGAACAGCAAGTATTTACAAGTTCCAACTGAAATTAAGTATTTCACATAAAAAATAAAAATGCCCAATAGAATGGACGCGGGGTCTCAGGAGGTTAATTCACAGTCAGTAAAACATTAATGTCAATACCATGTTTGCAAAGTGAATCAATTGTATATAAATATTTCAAACGGAAGTTTTCTGTATATATTTTTAATATTAAGTAAAATCTATCAGTATTTAATATTAAAAGAGAATAATGGAGATAGTTAAAATTAGAATGAATTTTATCATCGTATTCTTATCTTTTAATTATTAGAAAGGCACAGAATAATAAAATTCTGAGTCTTTTGCAGAAGAAATTAAATATACAATTTTAATAAATTCTCCAACTACTTTCCAGAAGTGAAATTGCGCTTGAAAATATTGAATATTACAGACGTGAATTATCACATTGCTAACTGAGCGTAAACCAACAGAGTGAAAAATATCGAAGGCGGGAATCGAACCCGGACCCCTGGAATAACGCTCCTGTGCTCTACCATTACGCCACGAGGACGATGGTATTTGTTGATGGTATTGGCATCCATCGCTCACATAATTTGGTAAGTCTGCTACCGCAGCTATTAGATGGAATAGTCTTCATGAGCACACAATTTTGCGGCGTAACATGAGACGCAAATGAACCCAGCATGGTTCATACAAATATAATAAGTGTTCGTGATAAATAATATAAAAAAATAAAGAAATATTTATCTGACTATCTTATTGACATGTTAATAGCGTTATTAAAAATTTATTTTTATTTTCATATGAAATACACATATAAAAAGTAGATAAAATAATTACACAATTTTTAAAAGATGTATAGTTTTGTAATGGAACAGGTATTTACCACTATTGTGCATTTATATCATTAGATATTTTAGTAATATCCTCCTGAGACCCAGCATCCATTAAAATAGATGTTTTGTTTTAACTTACTAATCACATGAAATATTTCTTTGGAAGCAAGTCCTGATGCTAATGTACAATACACGCTTCAAAGATTACTTACATATAGTGTATCAGTTTGTAATAAATTATGTTGTTTCAAAACTTGATAAAAAAAAGCATTAATGGCAAAAATATAAAACTTATTTTGCTAGCATACTACAAAAGTGACAAAATATAAAAATCTTAAAGATACGAGTACATATGTTTAAGACGATTGTTTTTATCATTTTTTGAAGTTTCGTTACATTTGAATGCCAATCTTCCAAATTTACATTATCCAATTATTTCAGAAATCGAGAAACCGTAAATAATTCTAATACAGTACTTATTTACAGTATTTACAGTAATTTTCTATTTCAATACGTATTTAGTTTATATATGTTTAAAAATGTTATGACATATATTTATATCAATTTATATTTCAAATGTTTTCAATTTTAGTTTCACGAATAATAAATAATTTATCAATTATAACAGTCAAACTATAAAAAATATACTAAGAAAAAATAATTTATAATATGATAAGATAATGCAATGATAAGTTAAAAGCATAAAAAATCATAAAAAAATATATTAGAAACAGTATTATCACAATGTGATGTAAAGGGCATTAAATATAATGTACAGTCGTGGAAAAAAAAGTAAACACCCCTACTAAATCCTCAACAAATTATCGTAGACGAAGTTACTGGTACCGAACGATTGGAAATAAAGTCTACTTTTAAATGACGTATATAAAATTTTCTTACGGGATCATCTACATAAAAAAACGAATCCAAACTTCATTTTATTCAATGACAATACCCAATTTTAACGCGATATTTCAAATCTTCGGTCAAACTATGCCTAGACACCGAATTTCAAGTCATTTGAATGATAATTTTTTTAATTATAAACGTTAAAAATCTAGTGCTTCTAATGTTAAATTACATTTTCATATTTTTATTTATATCTCCTGAAATTATGCTCCTAATGTGCTACTTTTTTTTGTAGCAATAATACTAAAATACCCAAACATAAATACGCTGAATTTGCAATTTTTATCATTTTATGATATGAATTATGAATTATGAAATTAATATTAAAAAAAATTATGAATTGCAACCTACAATTTTTTTAATGGATTTAGATTTATTAAGTCCCGCTTTATGCAAAACCAAAATTTCACATTTTTCTTCCAAGTAGTTTTCAAATTATGCTTAAAAAACGGCAAAATGATGGTTTAGGGGGCCGTCTATGTAGAAGTGAGTAGATATTTTGAAATTTATTCTGCTGTACTACAATCTAACAGGCTTCATTGACTCCTTTAGTGGCACTTAAGGTGCCTTGATCAAGAAAGAGGCTCTCTCGGTTAACATTTGAGTACGGAACTTCAATTTGGATACAGCCCTTAAAATACGCTCGTTTTAAAATAATTAATTTTTCGAAAACTTATGCTATGAATTGCATAAAAATTCGTTTTTAGGCTAATTGAAGGGTTTAGAGTTCATTTATGTTTTCAGAATTGTGTACTGCTATTGAAAAAAGCAAAGTTATGGTTCGTTTTAATACATAGACGGCGCCGTACGCAAATTTTACATACATCATTTAAAAATAGACTTTATTTCCAATCGTTCGATACTAGTAACTTTCTTCTACGGTAATTTGTTGAGGAGTTAGTAGGGGGTGTTTACTTTTTTATCCCACGACTGTACAAAACAAAAATATACGTTCAGTGTTTTCGTTAAAGGCCAGTATCAACTGAGCTATTTATCTCTTATCTACGTCCATTTTTAATTTTATTTGTAAAACAGTTTACACGGTATAGAATCATCCTTTTATCTCATTATGTATTCGACAAGTAAAAATTTAATTTAAAAAAATCAAAAAACCCGACGAACTAATTCATGATTTCTCATCAATGTTAAACTATTTTTTATATTACTTACCTATATTTATTTTAATTTACTTGTATTGATGACATTAAAGTTGTGTTTAATTGTTAGTTCCTATTTAGAATCATTGTTTTGATGAGGCCTATAGATGTCTATGATGGTTAGATTTGCATTAAAGCAACATCCTCTACCTACACAACTTCCAGGTTGTGTAATGTTTAAACGGAGCTTCTGACTGTAAAATAGTCAATGGAACATCGTCTTCATTTTGAAAGACCTATCCAATGATATACCACCCAATGTGGTGCGTATAAATTTGATTTTTTCGGCTCTACCGCCATTTTGGATTTTACGGACGCCATTTTGAATTTATAAAAACAAAACCTAGCCTATAACCATTTGACGGTTAAGACAAATCGATAGAGACCTAATTCATTAAAATCCATCCAGCAGTTGAGATGTTTCGAGGGTATAAAAAATCCCCATACCCAGATACGCGTGAAACACATGACCCTTCTTGGCAGTCGGGTAATAAATCGAAATAAATTTGAAAATCTGCAGTATTTTACCTAGAATAAAAGACGCGCCCTTTATTTTGAGATGTATAGGTTATAATGTATATTTTCGCGTAGACAATAATTTTAATTTATATTTAGTTATAATTAAATTTCCCTTTTAGAGCCTTCGTCAAAAGTCAGCAAAAATGCAGCTATTTATCCTTCATCCCCAGTATCTTATCCACTTTCTTTTGATTTTAACCTGTAACACAATTTACACGATATAGAATCCTTCTTTCATCTCATTATGTCTTTGATAATACCAAATAAATCTGAAATGGCAGGACAGTGGTATTATATGATACAAGTAAAGTTCTTCTAAGTCGTAAAGATTAGTGATACACATTTTTTTTTACAAAAGTAAAGAACTAACATTTTAGACGAAATGCAGCATCAAAATGTTGAATGTGCTTACTTTATCTAGGTGAAAGTCATTGGCTTTATTCTGATATGTTTAGGCTATAATGTATATTTTCGAATAGACAATAATTTGCATTCATAATGATTTATAATTAAATATAATGTACGAAATAAAATATGCTTTTTCTGACTTCTCTGAAAGGCCATTAAAAACTCAGCTATTTATCCTTCATCACTAGTCTCTTATCTACGTGCTTTTTCAATTTAACCTGTAACACGATTTGCAAGATAGAGAATCCTACTTTGATCTCATTGTGTCTTCGATAAAACAAAATAAATCTAAAATGAAAGACTGCGGTATATTATAATATATGTAAAATTCTTCTAAGACATAAAGATTGGTGATAGACATTTATTACTAAAGTAAAGAAATGCTTTTTTTTAGATGTAATGCAACATTAATGTTTTTGATGACGTTAATTTTTCTAGGTCAGTCAATGGCTTTAAACTGATAGGGGATATTAGCCATATTTGGACCGTTTGATGATCTAGGTGGACAAAATCTATTTTTCCGATTATCTCGAAATTTGAAAATACCTCGTGTACCGGTAGCTGAATGTCTGTATTTTTGAAATCCGTACTAGTTTTAGATTAAAGATTGGACTTTACACTGTGTGATAACTATATGAAAGAATATTTATAAAATTTTTAAAACAGTGTACAATGGGAACTATACAACACATTTAAAATTTACATGACATTAAAAATATGCATGAATTTAAACACTAAAACGATGTTAAAAACTATAGTTATATTAGTTTTGGGTTTGTTTGAAACCGTTGGGAAGTTTTTAACATCGTTTTAGTGTTTAAACGTCATGTATATTTTAAATGTGTTGTATAGTTCCCATTGTACACTGTTTTAGCATTGTATAAATATTCTTTCATACGAGTTTTGTCAGAGGTGTCGATTAATTATGAACGTAAAGAAGCCATTTGTGTAAGTGCTCTGAGGGAGTTTCAAAAGTTGCACACTTGTTTGATAGCACGTCGTGACTTTTCTGTTTTAAATGAAAGCAGGAGTTTACAGATCTAATGTCACAGGTTTGTCAAGGTCCGATTAACTAATTTTTGTTTGAAAATAAGCGATATTACCCGCTTTACCGCTTTTTTCAAAGGTTGAAATTCTGTTAGATCCTTGATGTTGTTTACAAATTTTATCTTGAATTTTAACATATTATTCAGCATTATTCAGCAATAAGCATTTTTTAAAAATCAAAGTGCCATTCCTAAGGTATTGAAAAATTAAAAAACGCCAGTAGATATTTCAGATCATTAAGTTTTTATTAATAAACAAGCATCATATTAACTTGCAGTGCATGTATGCATGTTTAGTTCAAATCTTGCAAGTCAAATTTAAAATACATTTAATTATTTTACTGAGCCGAAACAATCAATACATGTGTACTTTGATTGACAATTGACAATCATTATGATTTAAAGAACGTAGAAATTTGTTTAGAGTACTGTTTCTACAAGGCTTCACAAAAATTTAGATTAAAACTTGCAAGTTAATTTTAAACCAACTTCAATTATCTGATTGAGCTGAACTTTGCTCAGGATATGTAATTCTGATAACAATGCAATAGTATTATAATTTATGGAACCTTGCAGTTAAGCTTTTTTTCTTTACAGGGCCACATAAAAGATTAGTTCAAATCTTGCAAAACAATTTTAAACAACTTTCATTTATCTGATTAAGCTTAAACTTTCTCTACACGTGTTTTTCCGATGGCAATTCTATTAAATTATAATTTGACGAAAATAGAAATTATGCATTTTTTACAGGACCACACAAAAGATCGCGGAAAGATTGTTGCTAAAAAGCAGAAATTTTAATTAAATTTCTACAGAATTAGTATAGGTTATTGAGATACACAATAGCATATTTAAAATTGAAAACAAAGTGGATAGCATTTGTATTTCTTTTATAGGGAAACATAAAAATTTCGGATACGTTACCATCTATATGCAGAAATTTTATTTCAAATTGAATAAAATTTATATAGGTTATTTATTCAAATAACAACATTTTTTTCAACGGAAAATAATTTTGGTATCGTTTATATATTTTACAGGGTACCACAAAACATTAAAGTTTTTTTTATATGATTTTTTTTTTTTTAATTATTTTTGAGGATGACTACGCAAATTTCTCGAGCAATTCTGAGTAGACAAAAATACAAAACAGAAATGAATGTTAACTTACATATGTGCATTAAATTGTTTTTTACTTAATTGTAAAATAAGTATATTTAACGTATTATTTGTAATGCATTATACAGGTTGCCCACTAAAGTCCTTCCCATGCTCTTAATTGCCGAATGGTTGCAGCTATAGTCATGAAAGTGGTGTCTAAGTATAGTAAAGTGGCTATGCGCTGCCAGATGAGATCTCTTCCAGCGCCACTTGATGCAAAACAGCTGAGTCAGTAATCCTATCTCGAAAACGTGTTCAAGTTCAGAACGAGCTTCATTTAGCATTCATATTCACAAGGTGTCGTCATTCACTTTTAACCCATATTTCGAGCCGTTTCGGTGATAGGAACGCTAATACCGCAATTTTTCACCAGGTGGCGCTATAAGCGGTCTCATCTAATAGCGCATAGCCTCTTTAGTATACCTAGACACCATATTTATTAATGTAGATCCAGTCATTCGGCAGTTAAGACGGTGGGAATGAACTTTAACGGGCACCCTATATTTTTATTTTAAGACCTTGTTGTTAACACTTCCGTACCAGTGGAGCCATATATGGATTCATGACCTGATTCACCACAAACACCAGTGGATCCACGTATGGGTCCATGTTGGTTTTGGAAGGTTGGAACTGGTTTCACACGTAATCTTCATATACATATGCTGGTACGGAACTGGTTAAATAACCAAATATTTATCACTGTTTGAGTATTATATTAGTGATGCATAAAAAAAAACAGCAAAAACTAGTTAAACTTCAACGAAATAATTTGGTCCACTTACATCGTCAAAACGTCCCACTGTGCGCCGCATGGACCGCTACAATTCTTTCGTTAATTACAAATAGAGACGCCATCTACCGATCAAATCCTACTCATCAGAATATCGTCATTTATGATTAGAAGAAGTATCCGCCTTCCCCATGCTGTTTTCAGACAATTTCAAAAAAACTAAAATTAGCTGTTTTGATCTAATTCGTTCCTTCTAAACGTAAGAGAATATTTTAAATCTAAGGTAAATTGTTGTGTTTTCATATACATATGTAAATTTATGTCTTTATTGTGCATATTTTTCAAGCGGATTTGTTTACTTTAGTCTTTGTTCTTAGTCTTGAGATTATCTAAATTAAAAAAATGGCGCAGTTACCTTAATTGGGGCAATTTGAGTTGCTTCAATCGGACTAGATATACGACCATAAATTTCAAAATTAAGTAATGAATTTCGAGAAGGCTACAGCTACAAACCACACTAAAAAGCAAAAGAATCTTTAGACATTTTATCTCCCTTGCCAAAATCAATTAAGTCAAAGTACAGAGAGAGACAAATAAACATCTGTGTTAACATCTTCACCATAAAGTAAACCTTTAAATGAAAAAAAAAACAAAACAAAAAAAAGACAAAATGGAATCTCTCAAAGCCCAAAAGCAATTGGAACATCAAGTAAATAAAAAATAGGCAGCATTCAATTAAGAAGGAAATGATGGAAGTAAAGACCTATAGACATAAGGTAAAGAAAACTAATACAATTAAAATATCTAATGATTCAGAATCTAAACAAATATCAAGACAATGATGATTGGTTTTACCTATTTTGTAAGAAAAATAAAATAGCAGAAATGATTCAGTTTTCAGAATGCCAAATATGGTTCCATGTTGTGCGCGCTAGAATAAAAAAAAATGAACAAAATAAATTCATGTATAAGCCTTGCATCACATCTTACATGATATTCAAGGTAGCTGGAAATTAGTTCCATAATTTATATTCTTAATTACTTATAATTTTGATTTATATTTTGAATACATTTTGATATAAAACAATTACTCTTACATTCAGACATTTGATTTCATTTCATGTCATCGCTGTTGTTTTGTTTGATTGTTTGATTATTCGCTAACTTTGCTTTTAATAAATTTAGTTATATACCCTACTTATTAAAAAGCTTAATATTGTTTTGTCCAATTAAAGAGACTGGAAGTCCAACTTTGGCGACCAATTGCTGAATCTGGAGCAATTTTGACAAATTTTTCTAATTAAAATAAGATTTTCTAAAAGAAATTCCTTTAAAGATTTATTTAGTTAGTAGAAGAATAGATGAGATCAGGTGTAGTTATATTTTGGAACTAGTATTCCTAAGAGAAGGTGAGTTACACCTGAAAGTAAGTGAAATGGTCCAAATTCAGCTACTCCCTTCTATGTGTAAACTATAATGTGTATTTTCGTATAGACAATCCTTTTCGCTTATATTAGTTATAATTAAATATAATGTGCGAAACAAAATCTACTTTAAGTGCCTTCCTCAGAGGCCAGAAAATCTCATCTATATACCCATCATCCCTAGTCTCTTATCTTCGTTCTTATCTAATTTAAACTGAAATACAATTTATACGATAGAGAATCCACCTCTGATTTCATTATGTCTTCGATAAAACCTAATAAATCTAAAATGATAAGATTGTGGCATTACTTAATACAAGTAAAAATCTTCTAAGCTTTAAAGATTAGTGATTAACAGTTATTACAAAAGTAATGATTTCATTTTTACTTTCTTCTACTTTACAAGTAGGAAATATTTCGAATTTCGGTTTTCGACGGGATTACACGTTTTAGGGGTCAGATATCCCAAAAAATGTTTTTACAAAATGTCTGTCTGTGAGACTGTCTGTCCGTCTGTCTGCCTATCTGTGTGTCTATGTGTGACACAAATTTTGTGGGCGCTCTATCTCCAGAACTAATGAACGGAATTTAATAACACTTTAGATAGCGCTGTCGTGTTGCCTTATTGATGATTTCCTCAATAGCTATATCTAAAATAGCTAAAGCACAGGTTTTCAGAAAACATCAGATTCAGTTAGTCCTTGATATAATTCAGTGCTGATAACTTTTTGGTGTAAATCGTCCAATAGGCGGCGCTGCCATTCATGATTATCGCAATAACTCGATCTCAAGAACTAATGCCTGAATTTTCACCAAGCTTTAGATTCAGTTAGTCACGGATATACAAGGTGGCCATAATTAAACTGACGGTACTCAGAATGTTCTGTAGCGCGATCTAATTGCGAGAATGGCGCCAAATTTTGTAGGAAAAATAAACAAGACGGGGGATTCCGCGAAAAAAATAGTTCCAATAATCACCTCCAGGGGAATATGTGGCGCTGTGTATTCAAAAAAGGTAGTTTTTTTAAAAAAAAGAATCAATACTGAAATAAAATTACCGTTTATTTAGCACATCCAACTCAGGTTCGATTTGGAAGCCGGTTTTCTGGACCACATATTGCATTCTGTGCACAGCATTAGCAATAGCAGAGAATAACATGTCTGCAGGAATCTCCCGTACAGTTCCGAATGTGTTATCCTTCAACGTAGCCAGGTCCGGTAACAGAACAAGTTACAGTTACAAGTTACAGGAACATTACTGCTGTCGGAGTAATGTTCTCATAGAAGAATGGACCTATGATCATATCTGCTGTGAAACCACACCAAACAGTTATCTTTGTTGAATGCAACTTTGAATGCTCTTGGTGACTTGTTATCCTAAATTCGGCAGTTCTGGGTATTTACAGTTTCATTCAGTTAAAAGTGGGCCTCGTCTCCCCATAAGATTTTCTAGAGCCAAGCATCATCCAACTCCATTCTGGCAAGAAAAGTGAGAGTAAATGTCAATTCCTTTTCATGGTCTCTGTGACGCAATTCTTGTACACGGCTGATCTTGTACGAATAGAGTGGATAATTTTTCGAATTTTTTAGAAGTGGATAATTTTTCGTAGGATTTTCCATACCGTACAATAAGGCATATCCAGATTCCGAGCTATCGAACGAGCGCTGTAAGTGGTAGCAATATTGTCTGGTGCTCTGTCGACAATCACCGTTGCCACTTCTTCGATTGTATCCTGTGATACGGGTTTTCGTCCTCTGCCTGACTGAACATTTAGAGAATCTGTTTTCTCAAACTTATCAACCATTGCTTTTAAACCATTAACTGACAAATGACCGTTACCTTTACGCATTATTTTGTGGTTTCTAAAAGCACGAAGAGTGGCTGGCGCATTGCACTGGTTGAGGTAAAAGAATTTGACTAGAAGAGCTCGCTCAACTAAAGAAGGAGACATTATGAAAAATAACTTTCAATGAAATTGCTTGTAACAGTAGCACATTGCCATTTAAAGCCGAACAAGCTGGCATTGGGCCAAAAAATGTAACGTGAAATTTGAATAAAGAACTTCTTCTTCTGCTGTTGCTTTCTTTGGGGCTCTGTAAGTGAAAATGCAGATAAAGAAACTTTAGCAGTGTTTATGTAAATTTTTAGCTTTTTATAAATTGTTACCATTTGATCTTGGATTAAATTGCTAAATTGTTAAATAAACTATATTAATACATGGAAATTATTCCAGAGAGAAACATTCGCCTTGGATACAATATTTCACTATGTTGGTCTTTGCGCCTTTTAAGCAATTACTTCGAAATTTGATTTTCATTTGAAATATTGTATCCAAGGCGAATGTTTCTCTCTGGAATAATTTCCATGTATTAATATAGTTTCTATCGATGCTGGATTTAATTATGTTTCGTGTTAGCCCCAGGTCGGTGGCTCACGATAAATATTCCATCTTGTGCTGCGTTTGTAGCCTTGCCAACATATAATAGTGAGAAATTTTCCGAGCTGTGTATCGTTCCAAGTGGTTTAATCGGTAGAACATCAGTGCGCTATACTGATGGCCCGGGTTCGAGTCCCGGCTTGGAATCTTTTTCACTATGTTGGTCTTTGCGCCTTTTAAGCAATTACTTCGAAATTTGATTTTCATTTGAAATGTTCAATAAACGGTAATTTTATTTCAGTATTGATTCTTCATTTTTTGAAACTCACTTTTCCGATAACATCGCCACATATTCCCCTGGTGGTGATTTTCGGAACTAAATTTTTTTCCGCCGAATCCTTCGTCCCCCGTTTTGTTTAATCTTCCTACAAAATTTGGCGCCATTCTCGCAATTAGATCGAGCTACAGAACAGTCTGAGTACCATCAGTTTAATTATGGCGACCTTGTTTATTGATCCTAATAAGTTGTTGGTGTAAATTGCCTAACAGGTACCACTGCCAGGAAGAACTTCTCATGATTTCCGAAAGAGCTCTATCTCAAAAACTAATGCAACAATGTACTCTCAGTACTAAAATGTTGAAATAAACGACTGGCACCGGAATATATGAGCAAATGTATTTGGAAATATGAAAAAGGCTATATTTCAAATACGTATAATATGGAAAAGATTTTAGCTAAATTCTGGTGTCATTGTGGCGTTCGAGAATTAAAATTAAGTACTTTGATAAACATACAACTGCCCCTGAAACGGTTAAGACTGCTGCTTTCGTACTTTCTAGTCTTTTCCACTGTTTTTATTTACCTATAGTAATTAATATTTAAATGGAAAAATGTGCCTATTAACTTTTCCATTTATATTTCATTAATTTTTTAAGTGCAGTGGATGCTATAGCTTTTTTTCACATATTTCTTTAATCAGTTTTAAACGTTTTATTTTTCATCACCCCATTTTACTGTAGCTTTGTAGAATAAATTTACATTCATTTTTATATATAACTATTAATCTTTCATTATGCTCAGTGTATAATAAAAAGATTTCCAAAACCCCTTACTTAACACATTGCCGACGGGCAATTTTTATCAAATCTGAATTTTAAAACTGTAGAAGCTCCTCCCTATTCTGAAAGTCTTTTGTAAATTGGTGTTCTAGATAGTTTTCCCAAGTTTATATATCGGTAAATATCTTTTAATGCACGGATTTAATATAAAATGTCAAACAATCTAAAACAAATATGGACAACATGATATAAATGCATTTTCTCTAAGGTAGAAGCCACGCCCTTAGTCAGTGATGTTTTTTTGAATGAAAACGAGAATTCTCGTTTCCCGTCGTGAATGTGTTAAGGGAGCCTTGAACATCTGGCCAACCCCCCCTCACATTGACTGGTTCAAGCCTCACCACATAGCTCTTTTCTAAAGAATAGCAGATTGTTATATTAAACTGTATAATCTTTATGCTTGGAATGAAAGCTCGATATTTCTGAATACTTAAAACTTACTTACTTAAATTTCTACGATATATTTTATCCGGAAAAAAATTATAAAATATTTCTAAAAAACAAAACTTTTAGGTTGAAAACTCTTCACAATTGATTTTTCCCACACGTATTACGATTATCTGTATGAAACTGAGACTGTTGTTTGAGCATTCCAGTAGCTATGGTTGACACCTATTGATAAAACACAGAAATTCTTTTAAATATGAAAACTGATGGATGTGTCAAGCCTCCCGTATGGTCAACCCTCCCTAGTCTCCCCTATACTAGATTAATTTTAACAGAATTATTATAACACATCATATGTAATACTTAACTGTTTATATAATTTTTTATCTTTTATGAATGAAATTTAACTATTTTTATATTTTTTTAACTTCCCAAATAATTTATTCTTAAAACAGAATATGACAATGTCTAATTTAGCTTGTTAATACTACACTAAACGATTAGAAAAATAATTTGATGCAAATAATATTAAATGTGACATTGGAAACTAGATTAATTTTATTTTCTTTAATTTAAAATAAGTGTGTTTACTTTAAATTTTAACCTTATATCTTATATAATCGCTATAGATCAGTCAGTAACATAATTTAGACAATACTTTTTCATATTTGTGATCTCATTTATATCCTTGAGTTAACCAAATTATTTATGTATTATATTACTAATATATTGTATACTACTTATGTGTTTTGTACTTGTTATACATTTTACTGTATTATACCACTAGATTTACGTTACAAATACTGTTCTTATAAAACCGAGATATTACCAAGTCAGATATAATTCTTCTGATGTTTAAGGAAAGATGGTTTATATCATTATTTATATCATTTTTAAGAGACACATTTTCAAAGAATTCCAGCACTGGCAAACCAGGTGAGTTTAGGATTTTAATTTCAAATTCAATTTCGGATTTTAATTTCAAAGAAATTTATGGCATCGTCAGCGCTACAAATGTCATTTAATTGATATTTATTTAAAAAGAATTGTTTAAAAGGAGGTTAAATATTTTTTTCTTTGATGTAAAATATAGTCTTCATCAAAAGTCTTTTATACATAAAAATTTCTATTAAAATTAAACAGAATATTTTGAGGCAAACATATTTCACCAAAATACATTATTATTAACTTATTTTATAAAAATACAAATATTATGTTAAATATTACGTTTAAAAATATTATTACAGATATTTAAGTCATTTAATAGATTCAAACGTTATTCATTATAGTTTCGTCAATTATAAATTAATGTTAAATTGACCAACAAAGACTTATTAAGAATTAAATTAGAAACATTATCATTAAAATAATATGAAACGAAAAGTGATAAATGTAGCGGCAGAAATTAAATCATTTTTTATCGTCGATTGTGAATGATAAGTAAGCTCCCAACTGCTTGTTTCACAGCTTAGTTTCTGATCGATTTCCGTGTATGAGCATTACATAATACTTAATCTTTTTTATTACTTAAAAAAATCCAATTAGTCTGGATTGATAAAACAAAGGTATTCTAACAAAAAATAAGGGGTTTTTGAGATGTTAAAAGTTTTAATTCATTATATATTTTTAAACGATCTCAAATGTAGTTTACATATATATTATTCTTAGACTCAAACAATCTTGGAAGATATATGTTTCTTGGTTTCAAAGAACATCTTGCTCATTGAACTGTAAAGGAAAATATAACATAATGACAAATTAAAATCTGCAATAATATATTCCGATGACTTCATGATTCTTAAAAGAAATCTTTATCCTTAGAAACCTCAGAAATTAATATATCTTCAAACGAGCATTTATAAAAAACAAAGTTGCTTTTTCTGCATATTACTTTCGGAAACTATTTCGAGTACTTTGTATAGTTTATTAAGCAGTTTTTTCATCCCGAATTATAAATTTTCCGGATGCTACTTATTCTTAAGTAACCACTACTGAAAGAAAGTTACAAAAATGGTTGCAAATGTTATTAAAATTCCCGCAGTACTATTAAATTACTAAATGTTTAGAAAACACGAAAAATATAAAATCGTTAAAGTCGCGATCACTAAAACCGGTTTATTACCGCCTCGCTCCTAGGAGGAAAGAAAACTAGCTGGATAATGTAATATGAAATTAGTTAAAGACGCGGTTACCACATATTTTAGCGCTCCGTATGCATGAAGAAAAAATCATTATATGGGGGAATCTTGTTGTATAACAATTTTTAAAAATGCGTGGAAAACGTTAAAGTGGCTACCACTAACTGAAAACAAAATCAATTGGTGTAGCAACCTCGTTATATAGAAATCTTAAAAAATGTATCGAATACGTTAAAACCGCAATCATTAGCACATGTATGAGGGCTTCCCCACCATGAAGACTTTAAAAAAGTCACTGTATGTAGCAACTGCGTTCTATGGGAATTTCAAAAACACTTGGTATTAGTTAAAAGGAAATTGTTAGCGCATGCATAAGTGCTTTGCGCATATAAAAACACAAAAAACACCACTGAATGGAGCAAACATGTTGCATAGAAATCTAAAAAATGTATGAAATCCGTTAAACCCGCAATTAATAAACACTCTTAATTAAAAAAAAAAAAAAAAAAAAAAAAAAAAAAAAAAAAACGAATTATTAACTCAACAAAAGGACGAAAAGTTTTACGCGTGTTTTTGTTCTTTCTGAGTATTTGTTTTATAAAAAAAAAGACATTTTCCACAAAAAACTGGTTTGCCAAATCATCCTTTTAGGAGTAGCATCCCAGGACCGCTCATTTCAGATCGGAACAGAAAAATATCGCTAAAAGAGTGGTTTAAGAAGCTTCCCTATTGGTTGAAATCCTGTAACGCGATATATAGTTTGGCAGAGAGAGAACCGAGAGCCGTTTTGAAAAGGGAGTCGCTTGTTTGTTTCAAGCGTCAAGCTTAGCGTTACCTACATGATTAAAACAATATTGCAATTATAATTTGATTCATTTAAAAATGGTATAGAATAAGATAGATGGATTATGCCCACGAAAGCAGGGGTGAAAGGGCAATCATCACAAAGAACTGAATAAATTTCGTTTTTGTTTCCCATCTAAAACCAAGATGGCTAATCGGCGATTCTAGGATTTTAATAATACTGAAAATTCTAAGGTAAAGTAAGTTGTTTTACTTCATCTTTCTTGTAATTCGTCCGCCATTCCTTGTTGTATTTTCACATTGTACATATGATTTTTTTCGTTATTTAACGTTATTACTTTTAAATCGGAAACATAAATTTCTTAAATTACTTTTTTTTTTTTTTTAATGCATCAAATCTATATTTTTTATAATCAATAAAATGAGCTTAGATATGTAGTTTTCTCGTATTTAAATTGTGTAAAATTACGCTAATTGGTATTTACATTATTAAACATATATCACTTTGTGCTTATATAATTGATTATTAATATACCACTTTGCTCATGACACTCAGAAATATTTGCGGAACACAACCCATGATTATACAAATTATTAAATTATTATTAACTTATAATATATGTTCTAATTTTTGTGTTTCAGTAAGTACAAGTATTTAATAAATTGTGTTCATTTAGACAGTTGTACACATCTACACTTTATTTATTATTTTTATAATTGACACAGTATTATATAAATAGTACGAAATGTAAAAGATAATTTAAAAAAGTATCAGAAAATAATAGATTAGTAAAAAATATTATTAATTTATTTTATTACACAACTAGCTCGACCTCTTCTTTAAATTTTCATTTTGTGAATTTTTATTTTTGTGTTATACTTCGCTCTTTTCATATTCAAAAGTTTAACTAAAAAAAAGTCTGCACTTATGTAACACGTGAATTCTATATTCCATAATTATTTATCTATGTCATAAGCAAAATGTATTGAGAAGATATAATAATACCAGCAATAATTAAAGAAATCGCCATTTCCGGATTAAAACTAATAACGTTAAAATTATATATACAATGTGAAAATATTAAAAATAAAAAAAAAATCGTAATAAGAAAGATAAAGTAAAAACAGTGCACTTCAGGATATTGACGAGTTAATAAATCTTGTCTTGTTACGGGGCGAACCATCTTTTATTATTATTATTATTATTATTATTATTATTATTATTATTATTATTATTATTATTTAATTTATCTTTCGGAAGTGAAAAACAAAATTTCTTCTGTCCTTCTGCATTTGGATTAAAATAAAACTAAATGGAGTTTTAAAAGTAATACATTTTGCAAACTGAGGAGTTAAATATATTAAAAAATAAAATTATAAAATAATCTGAAAATAAGAGGGAAATAACTTATTTTCCTATTAAATTTGACAAAAAAAGGGGTTTAAAAATGACTTAACAATAATGAGTGCAGTCACTGGTTTTGCCTATTAATTTAGTCGAAAAAAAGAGCGAAAATAGCTTATCAAAAAGGAATGAGAAAACCACTCCGCAAGATGGATGAAATTCACTCTTATAGGATAAGTTCATTTTCAATACTGGAAAGGAGTGAAAATACACTCAGTCGGAGTTAAAATCGCTGAATTTTTTAAAGAGAGTAAATACTTCGATCCCATGAAAACCGTAAAAAATTTTGGAAGTAACAATTTCGTTGGATAGGAACTTCAAAAATGCTTGACACACATTAAAACCCTAATCTCAAATGTATATAGCTTCTGTGTAAAAAGTAACCGGAATTTTTAAATGAAACACACACACACAAAAAAAAATATTTTTTCATCAAAATTTATTTTGCAACCTTCAAAGTAGACCCCCATTGTATTCAATCCAACTATGCTAGCACATGATCCAATCTTCCGTACTTTTTAGGAAGGTACATTTTGGTATGGCCTTTAGTTCCTTCTGCGAATTTACTTTTATGGCCTCATTTGATACAAATAATTTTCTTCGAGTGGTAAATTTATCTTCGTGAACAGGAAAAAGTCTTACAAGGGCATACCAGGTGCGTGCAGTACTTGGTTAGTGACATTAGTTGCGTTTTTGTTCAAAAACTCTTGAAGAACAATAGCAAAAAATGAGCTCTTACAAAAATAGTCGTCTTTCGATGCGTTACATGGCCAAAATATTAGATATAATGTCATGAACTAACTTAAAACAGATGTGAAATTTCTTGAGCCAACTTTCTAAGACTCATGCGACGACATTCAATCTCTAGCTTCTTAATTTTATCAATATTTGTGCCATTGGTAGGCATTGAAGTTCAACCAGAACAAGACACATCCGCTACAACTTCTTGACTCCATTTGAAAGTTTCATATTGTTCATATGACTATGTTTTTGGAATGCATGATTCACCGTATGTCTTCTGCAACAATTTTGGTTTTTGGCACACGGAATTTTGTTTAATACACAAAAGTTAAAGCAAACTTATCTTGAATTAATTTTTCCATTTTAAAATTAAAAGAGCACTCTAATGCACGTCAGTAAAATAAGCTGCTATCAACACACTAAGTCACAGATGGTGCTCAAACTCCGCATTGTAACTTGGCACAGTAGCTCAAAATTACTTTGTGTCATGATGTCTTTTACGAGCGCCTTTTAAGTGAAAAATTCCGGGTACATTTTGCACAAAAGGCATGAGCTCTTTGCGCAATAAAACAACAAGAAGAAATTAACATGATTCGGTAATTTTGTTTACTAGTAATCTCAAAAATGCATGAAATTCGTTAAAGACGTAATAACTAATACAAGTAGAAGCGCTAAAAACACTGGATGCAGCGTAAACTTCTTTAAGCAGCGATCGCCAGACCATGCTTCCCGTACGTGAAAATCGGCAAATAAAACGTCACTAGATGCAGAGACATAGCTTTATAGTATTCTAAAAAAAATGCATAGCATTTGTTAAAGCCATTTTCACTAACGCATTTATGAGCAAATTGCGTCCATGAAAGCAAAAATAGAACATCACTGGTATAATATAAGTATTAGGTATTGTTACGAACCCCCACTATCCACTGACTTTCTATCTCAAAATTCCCTTTCCAGTGCACTGTTAAAAATCTGCAGCAAACTGTACAGCAATTCGACCGTTTTTATAGAAAACGGCTAAATAACCGTTATTTAACTTTATTCTAACCATAGTAGTGTCAATAATATGGTTCTGCTGCTCTTAATAATATGGCCACGTAACCGTTATTTTTAAAAACGGTCAAATTGGTGAACAGTTTGCTGCAGATTCTTAACAGTGTGTCTCCAATCCGATACCTTTTTTTTTTTTTTTTTTTTAAAGATGCAATTTTATCTTAATGTACATCTAAGATAATTTTCTTTCATATATGTTCCCTGTTTAATGCCTTTTAATTTTTATAACCAGCTCCAGTTCGCCTGCATATTATAAAAAAAGAACCTTCAATTAAATTCATGTAAAATGGTCAAAAACAAAAGCCCAACTACTTCTTTGGACATATGTGTGAATAAAATCTAACCTCGCGTGCACCTTTTTAAAACGAACTCGCCCAGATATTAAATTTGTTCACATATTTAGTTCCCTTTCCCATTAATAAATCTAACGTTCTGTTCGAGGCTAACGAAAAAGACACGCTACCGCGGTGCATTCCACGTATCTTTTTTTTACAGATCGCTGTAGACACGTGATGCTCAAATGCACCAATCCATGTGTACGAAAAGAGCATCACGTCACTCTAGCGCTCTGTAAAAAAAAGACACTTAGGATGCACCGCGGTAGCCTGCCATTTTTCGTTAGCCTCGGTTCTTTTTATATGATTCATTGGTCACTGGATCAGAAACTTCGTGGATCGTACGTGTCCCTTTATATTGACTAAATCACATCTAGTTAAAATTCTTTTCACTTGTCCTTTAAATTGATTATTTTCGCGATGTATGCGCCAAAAAAGGCATTCATGCATCGGGTTGACAAATATTGTAATGTTCTTTTCAGAAGAAATCTCTAAGTAGGGCAACATTTTTGGGGTATACAGAACTTTACGAAAAAAATTTTTTTTCGAGATTTTTACTATCGCCGCTCCTGACTTTCCGCTTGAAGATCACATCTTATATTCTTCACCCCCCCCCCCCCAATCTCGAACTACAATGTTCTTATCACTTGGCATACATTCAGTAGTAAATACAATATGTTTGTACAGTCGTGGGAAAAAAATAAACACCCACTACTAACTCCTCAACAAATTATCGCAGACGAAAGTTACTGGTACCGAACGATTGGAAATAATATCTACTTTTAAATGATGTATATACCGTATTTACTCGTGTATACCGCGCATGCGTGTATAATGCGCACCCCGTACTTTACAAGAACAAATGGCGATTTTTTTTATCTCGTATATAACGCACACCGTCAAAGATTGTATTAACGTTGTGAGGGAACATCGGTTAGGTGCTTTACGTCCGCCATTGATGCTGGTCCTGGAAAGCTTCCGTGGACTCACGACACCTGGAGTAAAAGCGAAAATTCGTCGCTCAAGTGATTTGGTTGTGATACTAGCTTGGATGATGAAAGTGCTGCAGCTCTTAGATGTTGTCAGCGATCGAGCATTTAAGGTTTCATTTCAGCATGCCTAAAATCCGTGGATGACAACAACAAATCACAATTTCACTCCAAGTGAGAGAATAAAGCCTGCGTCTTTCTCAACTGTACGTGAGTGGATATGTGAAGCTTGGAAATCCATCTCAGCCTTGATGATAATAAAGAGCTTCAAAGTTACTGGAATTTCTAATCAGATGGATGGAACTGAACACGGTGTAATTTACTAGGATAATTGATTGTGCCAGTGAAGACGAGGATAACAGTGGTGTAGCGGCAATGAGAATTGCTAATTAGCGTTTAAACAATGTTACTAGCGCTGTAGTATGAAAAAGTGCAAGGAGTGAAATAAAGATGCAGCAATACTTCTATTAAGTACAATTTTTCCAGTTTGTAATGTAAATTATGTAATTACATACAGCAGTAAAAAATTATTCCGCGTATAATGCCCCCAGGTTTTTTGCCCTAAATTTTTGAAAATAAAATGCGCGTTATACACGAGTAAATACGGTAAATTTGCTTAGGGGACCATCTAGATGTTAAAACCAATCCAAACTTCATTTTTTCAATTGCAGTACCCAATTTTAATGAGATATTTCAAATCTTTGGTTCAAACTATGCTTAGACAAAAAAAATTTCAAGTCATTTGAATGATAAGTTTTTGAATTATAAACATTCAAAATTTAGTGCTTCTAATGTTAAATTATATTTTCGTATTTTTATTAATATCTCCTGGAATTATACTCCTAATGTGCTATTTTTTTGTGTAGCAATAATACTAATATATCCCAACATAAATACGTTGAATTTGCAATTTTTATAATTTTCTGATATGAATTATGAAATTAATATTCGAAAAAATTATGAATTGCAACCCACAGTTTTTTTTATGGATTTAGATTTATTAAATCCTGCTTTATGGAAATTCATTATGGAAAAACGGCAAAATTATGGTTTAAGATGGTCTATAATAGAAGTGACTAAATATTTTGAAATTTCTTCTGCTTTCTTGTAATCTAGCAGGCTTCATTGACTGCTTACGGTGCCTTGATCAAGAAGGGGGCTCTCTCGGTTAACAATCGAGTACCGAACTTCAATTTGGATACAGCCCTTAAAATATGCTGGTTTTAAAATAATTAATTTCTCTGAAACTTATTGTACGAATTGCATAAAAATTTGTTTTTAGGCTAATTGAAGGGTGTAGAGTTCATTTATGCTGTCAGAATTGTGTACTGATATTGAAAAAAATAAAGTTATGGCTCGTTTTAGTATGTAGATGGCCCCCTAAGCAAATTTTATATACATTATTTAAAAATAGACTTTATTTCCAATAGCTCGGCACCAGTAACTTTCTTCTACGATAATTTGTTGAGGAGTTAGTAGGGGGTGTTTACTTTTTTTTCCACGACAGTACATTAATATTTTTGATGCTTTGACGGTCATCTTCAAATAAAATTTTCAAGCATATATCTTTCTCTTTTGGGACTATCGTGTCACTCTTTACGGCTTAATCATTACATATCCCTTCGCGCTCTGTTATACATATACTCTTCAAAATAGGTTACTTTATATTTATTAAATTATGTGCACCAACCTAGTTGTATAGGAATCGAAAAATGTATGACGATTAAATAAAGCTGCACACACTAACGCATATGTGGGCGTTTTGCAATTATGAAAACAACAAACATTTTACTGGATGGAGCAACACCGCTGATTTGCAAACTCAAATTTTCAATTAATTCGTTAAAGAGGCAATTACTAACTCATGTATGTGAGCACTACGCACTGCCCATGAAAACGAATCAAAACACAAAATAGTCGATGGAATCAGAATAGACGTGGAACATTAATCTCAAAAAGTATAAAATCACTAAATTCGTAATCACTATAACGCATGTATGAACATCTTACGCCCATTTAAAAATAATAAAATAAAAAAAAATAAGCATAAAAAATAATAAGCACTTCGTGCCGCCCATGAAAACGAATCAAAACACGAAACAATCACTGTATTCAGAAAAGACGCTTTACATTAATCCCCAAAAGTACAAAATTGCTAAATTCAAGATCACTATAACGCATGCATGAAAAGCTTATGTTCATTTCAAAATAAGTGATAAAAAACAATCATCACCAAATCTAGCTATTTCACTGTAAAAGTATCTTAAAAAATCGGATATTTTTATAGCCGTGCTTACTAAGCGTACGTACGTTTCAATAGAATTAAAAAAAGAAAGGAATAATTTATTTCGCTATATACGAATCTCAAATATACATAATTCGTTAAAGACGCAATTGTTACAATACTCATTTTCTCATTTTTCTTTGTTCACATATTTCAAATCTGTGTTGAGGTGCAGGGACTCCATGCTACAAAGAAAAAAACACGCGATTAAAAAAAAACCGCTCAAAACCAGATATGCAATTCAAATGATAAAAGTCGAATTATCAATTTGATAACATCGTTTACATGGAAATACCTCATGGGGGAACTTTTAGTTTGGTATTTGTCAAATCGAGATTAATCTGTTATAAATGTGTAAATTCACATAGAAATTATTTAATGAAGAAGAAGATTACAGACATTATTAATAAATATTACATTTGTTTAAAAATTATAAATTTATTGCAATTCATCAGACATACAATTAAAAATTACATAAATACATAAAAATAAAAAATGCAAACGTTTCAGCCCCTCATCAGTGCAATAACATTCAAATGACCAGAAAAACTGTATATCATGTTGACAGTTAATAATTACTAACAGTTAAATTCAAATAAAGTATCTGGGAGCACGGCAGTGCGTCCGCCAAGTTCGCACAAGCCGTAAGCTACCTTTTCCTGAACCATTTCGGCATACTTTTCACCACCTCATAACGTCGTTTTAGGGAGAGATATAGAAATTTTTCTTTTATACACATGTTCGTATGGTCAAACTGAACTAAGATTCAACGATTTCATGTTTCTATGTTTAGTAGTTTTGGAAATATTAAATTCCGAAAAAGCGCTTTTTTGTTACTGACTCACTTCGCATCATCAAATAACTAAGGTACTTCTAAAAGTCGTAGAATCATGAAATTTCACAAGTAAGTCGGGTTTGTAGCACAATTAACCAGAAAAATCTGAAAACACAGAATTTCCGCCTCTAAACCCTTCAAACAGGGGGTGTTCATTTGGCCGTAAACAGTTCTTTAACACATTCGATTGTGCCAATGTTGGTCGCCAAAACACGATTACAGAGTTTTGAAGGGGGTCACGTGATATCAAGCAGAATAACATTTTATATATATGCTTTTCCAAAGATGTTTGTTAAATAGAAAAAATGAATATACCTAAAAATTTTAATCAGTATAGGTTATGATATATTTACGATATTAAAACAATAAAACATTTAACAAAATATAACCGCAATTCGGTACGTTTCCGATATCGTAGCCTTGGCGAAATACAGAAAATAGCCTTGAAGAGAAAAAAAATTTGATAATAACGTATTTTTTTGCAACTTATTTACTGTGTCATATACACAAGCAATTTTTTCCATATGTATACAATTTATTTAATGTAAGGAACCCGTTTATTTATTTTTATATACCAACATAAATAATTTGTATATAAAAAATAATATTTTATACATGTATAAATAAAATGTTTATATGTATATAAATACATATATAAATAACATACATAAAAAGTTCATCATGTTTGTTTTCATAGTTGTTTATATCATTTGGCAACCTATCTCAGTTTCTGAAGTCCGAATTGCGCCAAGATTTTGAAAAACTGCCAGGTCCCTACAGTGGAAAAATATCCTAATTCCATATGAAAGATTAAAAATCTCCTTTTAATTAAATGAAATGTGTAACTAATAAACTGTCTTTAACGATGTGCAACAGATGCGGCGTCCGAAGTCCGCTGCTAATGTTATTATATTGTATTATTAGCCTGCTTATTGCTAATTTATTGTTAATTTTAAATCTGTAAAAGAAAGATTATAGTTATAGATAAGATATGTTGGTCGCCAAAACCCGATTACACAAAATTAGCCTGAGTTATAAAGGTGTTACAAGATTTCAAGCTGAATGAATTTTTATATGCTTTTACAAAAATCTTAATAAGGCAAATCTTTCAGCTTATCTGTCCATCTTTCTATCTTTTACTTCCTTAAAACAAATTTTATTAAAGACCGGGAGGCGTCTGACAAGATCATCACCTCATCGAGTTGACGGCTGAAATTTTAGGATTAGTTAAATATCGATTAGCGTATTGAAATGTAACTGGTCTGCCAAGTCATATCTTTGTGGAAACCACCTGAAGACCAGATTTTACGGGTTAATTGATGGATTTTCCATTGTGTTTTCCTGCACCCATTACTCCATGTTTCCAAACTTTTGGATGCAGGAAAATACAATAGTAAACCTATCAGTTAACCACTAAAATTAGGTCTCCAGGTGGTTTCTACCAAGATATGACTTAATAGATAAGCTGCCTTTAAATATGCTAATCTAGTTTTAACTAATCCTAAAATTTCAGCTGTAAACTCGATGAGGTGATGGTGTGTGCAGACGCCTCCCGGTCTATTATAAATGTCGGAATTCTAATCTCAATAGCACTCTGGTCAATCTGGCAATTATCCCTACTATTTATGGAACACTATTCCTTTAAGTGCGTTTTAGTGATGTTAATGAACTTATGCATATGCATCATACATATTATACATATGCATATAATACGTAATACATTTGCATCATACACATTATAGGTATGTGTATAATACATAATACATATGCATCATTATGACGTCAGAATAAACAAAACATTTTTTTTCGCCAAATTTGAGAATTGACATGATATATTACCAAATTTGGCGAAACTTTGCTAAATGTCGCCAAGCTTGGCGAATATTTGACGCTAGTGGCTATTTTTCAATGAGGTAATTATTAATGCGAGCCATATATTTTTATTTTTTCGCATATCATCTAAATAGTTAAATGATATAACGTACTAATATTTTCAAAGTGGTAATAGTTTCGTCACTGCCCAACTTCTGTATTATATAAAGAGAATTTACGGAAACTATTAAAGCATTGAAACTGCCAGTTCTCCTTATGATTATTATAATTCTATAATATGTAACCTGTTAATCGATATGTACGTTAGAATGAATCTTCTATAATCCGGTTCCTCGCATTTTAGTTTTCAGGTTTCGAATAAAATTAGCTAAAATCTTAAAGCCATGGCACATTGACTAATTCTTCAACACGATCAGATGAGAAGAATGATAGATTTTCAAATGGATCATATCAGTGAGCCGGTGGACCTCCTATTCTTCCACAATCGAGTCTATTGAAAAGGTTAACGTGAAACAAAAAGATATTAGCATCAATATGGTTTAATGCAAATGCAGATATTGTCAAAGGATTTCATAAGAACCATTTCACTTGTACCCAGTCGTATCAGTTAAAATACAACAATTGGCAGTGAGCCCAATTAAAAAAGATTACTTAATAGGATTTAAAATGTCCGCATTAGAGAACGAATCGTAACTGCTAAGGACACATGCATAAGTGAGTTAAGAGATATTTGTCACGAAAGATGAAATACATAACAACACAAAATATATGATGTGCTTCCATGATCGTAAAGAGTTCTTGATTTCTCTATCAAAAGCTTCCGACTTGGCAAGAGAAAGGGCAAGTAAATTAAATTATGAATAACAGCAACATGATGCAACGTTTAACATGGAATTAATACGGTAAATACTGCTTGCTAGAGGCGGCTAGTACTTTAATATAAAAAGAAATAAAGTATAAATTTGTAAAGCTCAATAAAATAAATTTAGGTATTTTTATGTTTGCCGGACGCAAGTGGCAAATCGCCAAATACTGTTCCCAACTCCATTGCATATTGCATTCATTTCATTTAAAGATATATACTTTTCAGTCATCTCATTTAAAATAGATGCATTTTCCTCATTTTATTTAATAGAATATTTAACATAGAAATAATTAAATAAATAAATAAGAAATAATAACATAAACCAAAATATTTTATTTGAAAATCAAAGCATTGTTTCTAATTTACGCATGTGAAAAATGAAAACTGCTATTGGTGAAAAACAAAAGGCTAATGAGGAGATTTGCTCCCGGCTAACATAAAAGTATCAAAATTTAAGTTTTTTCATATTAATATAGTTTAGAATAACAAACTTGAAAAAACATACAAAAAGTAGTGATATCCCAACAAAAAGTTTTCGATAAAAAAAAAAAAGCGCCAAGTTCTCCTTTATGTTTCGGCCAGAAAAAGTAGTGATATCTGAAGTTCGCACAAGTTAAAAGCCAAACATCCCAAATCTTTCTTTGAAAATGGCTTCCTACGACTTGGCCGTTAATGCCTTTGAGAGAGTTTTTCAAATTTTCAAATAGGTACAAATGAGATACATGTCAACTACATATATTGATTATTTTAGGCATTTTGTGGCACAGAGTACAGAAATAAAATACACATTTGAAAAAAGCATTTAAACAACTTCAGTCTATTTAAATGCTTAAAAGTTAAAAATAACAAAATACTTGTATTCAGGAGATAATATCCCTAATTGCTAAAACATAATTAGTATCAGCTTTTAAAAGTTTATAAATCGAATACCTCTTAATGTATACAAACAAACTATAATAAATGTTGAAACGAAAAAAATCTCTTTCGTCAGTACACAAGATTTCAATATTATAGAATAAAATATAATGTAACATACTGTGAGCTTTGAAGTAAGTAAATTTTGTTTTATTTCTTGGGTTTTACGTTAATGACTTTAGCTTTAGACCGTACAAAATGGCAATTAAACCACAAGTGGACTAAATGATCTGTAATCAAAACTAATGTTTGTTGAAACTGAATGGTAGTTATCAGAAATCTTTTACTTATAATGTCTTTATGTGAATTTGCCTCTTTGCATTCTAATATTAATTTTAATATTTAAATAATTCATAAATGCGTAATTTCCAATCATTAATTTTGAAATGCTGTAGAAGGCATTAACGGCCAAGTCGCAGGAAGCCATTTTCAATGAAAGATTTGGGATGTTTGGCTTTTAACTTGTGCGAACTTCAGATATCACTACTTTTTCTGGCCGAAACATAAAGGAGAACTTGGCGCTTTTTTTTATCGAAAACTTTTTGTTGGGATAAATAACTATACTAAAGCAATGCTATGTATTCGGGTGAAACTTCCCAGGATTCATTAATCGGCGAAATTGGCTTACGAGTGAACACACTTTCGAGAAAAACTCTACTTTTAACGTTAATGCAACTGGATCTAATAACCGAGATACAGTAGATTTCCGTTACAACGAATTCCATTACAACGAAAAATTCCGTTACTACGAAATTGGACAAATCCCCATTTCAAATTGCATTAACTCCAATGTATTAAAGATTCCGATTTTACGAAGTGCATTTTTTTTAAGAATTCCGTTACAACGAAAAATTTTCATCGAGCTATTTTTTTCTTTTTTTTTTTCAATTGCTTAACAGAAATGAAATATACTTCGAATAAAATGTTGAAGATAAAAAATAACATTATTGTTTTGGGGACAGGTGCTATTTCAGAATTTTCTCCCCTTTGTTATTATTTCTTTTGTCTACTTCTTTCCCTAATTCCTTAACTTTCATTAGCCCATACGCTTCAAAATGATCACGTGACGGAAAGCAGGTGACCTTCACTGTGAAATGACTGTTTAGGGTTATTCTGGGATATCTTTATCGCCAGTACCTGTTGTAGTGTGTTTCTTGCTTCGTTCATTGATAAAATGGCTTGTGTGAAACAAAAACAATTTTCGTTGGAAGAAAAGAAAGTCATAATTTCTGAGATTGATAAAGTATTGCGGAAAACTGATGTGGCCAAAAAATATGGAATAACACCATCGGCTTTATCTACATTTCTAAAAGATAAAGAAAAAATTGAGAGACAAATCCAAAATGCAAGCATTGGTTCCCATAGAAAACGAATGCGACAGTCCCAATTTCAAGATGTCGATAAAGCCGTGTTCAAATGGTTCGAAGATGTTCGTTCACGATATGTACCTATAAATGGTCCTCTGATAAAGCAGAGAGCTCAAGAGTTCGGAACAATACTTGGTATCAAAATTTCCAAGTCAGTGTAGGTTGGCTCAATCGCTTTCGTACTCGCTATGGAATTGTAATGAAATCAATTTGCGGCGAAACAGGTGACGTGCCTACAAAGACTGTAAATGAATGGAGAGCTGGAGAAGTAGCTGCCCTTATAAAGACATACAGCTCCGTTGATGTTTTCAATGCTGGCGAAGCTGGAATATTTTATCAACTTGAACCGAGAAAAACATTAACATTTAAAGACGATAAATGCATCGGAGGAAAAACTTCAAAGCAACGAATTACAGCACTCTTTTGTTGTAACAAATCAGGAACCGAGAAGAGAAAAATATTAATTGTTGGTCACTCTGGCAAGCCTCGTTGCTTTAAGAACTGTCATTCATTGCCTTGCGATTATAAATTCAATAAGAAGGCATGGATGACACAAGATATCTTTAATGATTGGCTAGTGCAATTTGACAAAGAAATGAAAGCTAAAAAACGGAAAATCCTTCTCCTGATTGATAATTGCAGGCCTCATAATAGTCCCCCCAAATTGGACTGCATCAGATTTGAGTACTTTCCGCCGAATAGCACTTCTGTTCTACAGCCTCTAGACCAAGGCATCACCCGTGCTGTAAAATCTCGCTACAGAACTCTTTTGCTAAAAAGAATTCTTTGCGGCTTAGAAAATGGGGATAGGCCAAAAATAAATCTCAAAGAAGCTATTGAAATGATCTCTGGTTCGTGGCAAGAAATTAGCGAGAAAACAATTTCTAACTGTTGGAAACATGCCCGGTTAACTGAGACCGAAGAAAATGAATCAGAAATTTTAGATTCGGATGAGTCCTCTGAATTAAACACAATTTGGAAGGCTGCCAAAAAATTAACATCAGTCCCTGATCAGGTGGATTTGGAGGATTTCTTATCTGTGGATGACAATATTCAAACATGCTCTGAAGTATCTGATGAAGATATCATTTTGTCCATTAAAACTACATCAAACCAACAAAATGACGACAGCAGTGATGACGATATTGATGTTACCGACGATTCGAAAGTTACCGCTTCGGAAGCTCTCTCATGCTTGGGCAAAATGCGTGATTTTGTTTCACATCAAAAAAATGTTCCAGAGGTATTCTCTCACATTCATTCGTTGCACACGTTTTTGTTATCATCAACTACACATTCGTTTGTGCAAACTAAAATCACAGATTTTCTGCAATAATGCACTACTAAATAAAGGTTAGTCCGTAATTTTGTATTTTTAATATTGCATTTTATTTTACTAACTTTTTTATGTTAATTTAACTAGTCTTCTATTAAAATCTTCTATAATGAAAAGTAAATTTATCTTACATAATTAATTTACGTGTATTGCAGTTCATTAGATAAATAGGAGTAATTCCGTTATAACGAAAAAATCGTTACAACGAAATATTTTAGCGGTCCCGTGAAGTTCGTTGTAACGGAAATCTACTGTATTTTCGAAATCTGGGCTATGGTCGGTATCTAAAGAATGCTGTACAAGTTTAGACTGCAGGCTTCCAGACTTGTAGACACGTTTATGCTCGGCAAGGCGAATGGCTCATGTACGACCAGTTTCTCCAAAAGATACAGGATCGCAATCTTTGCAAGTGATGTTGTAAATTGAACCGATTCCAAGTAAAGGGGGATGATTTTAGGTTTAGACTTGAAAAGTAAATTTTTCGAAACATTTTGTGTCTTTAATGCTGTACTGATATTATAAGACTTCAAGAGATTAGAAATGTTTTCAGAAAGGTGTTTGTAGTATGGTACAGATACGTAATTAGTGGAAACATTACGAATTGCAGAGGATGACACGCCATGGTCAGATAAAATCCTTTTTAGCCATCTTAAAGGATAGCCACTTTGAATTAAGTCAGTAAACAACTTCTTTTTCTCCAATTGGAAGGCTGCATCAGTATTGTTTATTTATTACAATTTATGTAATTTGTACTTGTATGTCTGATACATTGTAATATATTTCTAATTTTTACCCGACTGCCAAGAAGGGTTATGTGTTTCACGCGTATCTGGGTATGTAGATTTCTTTATACCCTCGAAACATCCCAACGGCTTGATGGATTTTAATGAATGAGGTCTCTATCGGGTCGTCTTAACCGTCCGATGGTTATAGGCAAGGTTTTATTTTTATAAATTCAAAATGGTGGCAGTATAATAAAAAATGGCGGTAGAGACGAAAAAATTTTTTTACGTACCCTATTGAGTGGCATATCATTGGATAGGTCTTTCAAAATGAAGACGTTGTTTCATTGACTATTTTACAGTCAGAAGCTCCGTTTAAATATTACACAACTTGTAAGTTGTGTAGGAAGGCTCACTAGTTTTACTGCAGCTCTAACCATCATAGACATCTATAGGCCTCATCAAAACAGTGTTTATAGATAGAACTAACAATTAAATACCACTTAAAAATCATCAATACAAGTAAATAATAAAAAAAATAGGTAAGTAATATAAAAAATAGTTTCACATTGATGGGAAATAATTAATTAGTTCGCTTTTTACACAGCCGATTTTTTTTAATTAAATTTTTACTTGTTTAATTTTGTATATAGACGTTAAACAATGTTTAATTATTTTAATATTACATTTGTTTTTTTGTTTTTTTACTAAAAGCCTGCAAAAGTTCTATTACATAAATAAATCTTATTTTAGTCGTTAAAATAAATCTTATTTTAGTGTATTGTATCAAATGTCAATGAAAACTCTGCTATTCACTTCTACTTATTCTTTCTTATCTGATCTATCGTCCTAAATCAATTTGTAATGCAATGCATACGGTGCTTAATCATCTTTTTGATCATATTATGACTTTGATAAAACCAAATAAATCTGAACAGATAAAACTAAGGTATTATATCGGGCAGATATATACCTTTGATTTTTTAAGAATAGATAGGTTGCATTTATTCAATAGCTAAGAAATATAAATTCGAAGAAATGTATCGCTGGTAAAATTTGAGAGTGTATTTAAATATTTAATAAATATTGATGAATTGATAAATCCTTATAAATTATAGATTTTAAATTTTATGTAATATATGGTATCAGCAAGACGTTATAACAGGTTATTATTTAATTATCTTTTATTTAGAATGACGAACAAAAAAATTCACCTAAAAACGGGCGATTTTATTGTATGAATAAATCTAATTTCTTCATCATATCTTTTTAATGTTGAAGGTGTTTATAATCTATGCCTGATGAATTATTTTTAATTCTCGTTTATCATACTTACCGTACAGTGGTGGACAAAATTGTGGGCACATTTATGTAGATTTCACTACAAAAAGTAAAAAGCTACTTATTGCAGCCATCCGAAGTAAAACACGTCGGGAAATGTTGCTATATCCCCAGATCCCAAAACCACCCTCCGTTGAAATGTTGCTATACCCTCAGATCCCAAAACCACCCTCCGTTGAAATGTTGACTTATATATATATATACATGCTATTTTTATATATCCGTATATATATATATATATATATGTGTATATATATGGGTAGATGTGAAATTAAGTGGAAATTCGAGTCTCAATCAATTTTTTTGTTCTTTTATGCAAATAATTGTTCAACTAAATAGATAATCTATGAAAGCACATCTAAAACTTGTATTAAAAATACTTTAACCTGAATTTGAAATTTAAAACTATTTTAATGAAATTAAAATCATACTAAATGTCACCTCCATGGTATGTCCCTCTATGTCCGATTTTACTTTACAACATGAATGTATCCCATAAGATAAAAGAAAAGAACCGTATAAAATGCATTAAGTTAGAAATTGGATATACTTTACTTACTTTATAAAAGATAATTTAAAAAATTTATAATTAAAAATTTATAAACCAAGACACTTCAGTCCCCAGAATTAGAGCTACTTCCATGACATACCAGTTATAGTTATATAAAACTCTACTAGATGACAGCATGATCTAGAACTTGAAATAAATATTAACTATAGGCTTACTATTGCTTTGCTACTTATTGGATGGAATACTTCTGACGCATGTTAAGTTATTACTTCATCTAGTTTTAATTAAAAAGCTTTAAATTACCATAGTGTACTTTAATTGGGTGTCAACTCCATGGCCTTATTAATTTTGTCAGTTTTAAAAATAGCAGAATTCTGTTGATAAGTAGCGTTAAATTACTTTATTTAATTTTGTATCCAAGTAGCATTATGTTCATGTTGTGTATACACTGGTTTTCAAAAAATAAGGAAAAATCACAAAAAAGCGATAACTCGTTCAAAAATTAACCTATCCGTAAGAAATGCTGATGTGTTGTTAACTAAAAGATACTGCTTAAAATTACAAAATGCAAATTAGTGGCGCTGCAATCGGATTGCGTCATCTGTGCGGAGCATAAAAATGCATGCTAGAGAGTACGGTTGCTGGTGTCGCTGCGATTATGAGATAAGAAATCTGAGAAAGCCAATTCATTAATATGACCTTGAGGTATCATTTGTCCGCATAACTGCGACATAGAGCTATTGTAAGAATGGATATAGGCCAAAATCAGACAGAGGTGGTCAGATGGCTAAATGCAAGTCCTCCTGTTGCTCATAGGCTTTGGCAACAATTTCAAACCACTGGTTCGGCCTCCAAAAGTTTCAGCGAAGGACGAGCAAGAGCTACGACAAGCACCAATGACCGATATTTGCGGTTATGTGTACAAAGGAATAGAACAACAACCCCCTCTCATCTTAAATCCGTCCTTTCTGCAGCCACTGGAAGTTTGGTGTCAAAGTCTACCGTGCGTAGAAAACTTCATGAAGGTGGTCTTTACGCGATGAGACCAGATATTTTTTTGCCACTCACCTCATGCCTCCGGAGGGAACGTTTAAGGTGGCCGCGTCAACATGTCCACTGGACGGCTGATCAATGGAGAAGTGTTCTCGTCACAAATGAGCTCCAGTTTAGCCTCCAAAGCGATAGTAGGCATTGTTTATTTGGCGAGAACAGGGAACATCATCCATTAAACTTTCGTAAAAGAGATTTGTTTAGAGGAGGCAGTGTCTGTATTTGGGATGTTATCTCCTTGGGCGGGCGTACAGACCTCCATGTCTTTCCACGCTTAACTGTGAATGCTCACGTCTATAGAAATTACATTCTTGATACTTATGTGCACCCTTATGGTTGTGCAATAGGTAATGCTTTCCTGTTACAGGATGATAACGCTAGACCGCACAGGGTTCATATTGTAGTGGATTATCTTCAGCACCAAACAATTCAGCGCATGGAATGGCCAGTTCGATCACTGGACATGTATCCCATCGATCATGTTTGGGATGCCTTAGGAAGATGAGTCTGTGCTCTCAATAATCGTCCTCATACCCTTGCCACGCTTACAATTGCTTTATAAGAGCAATGGCTCGCGCTTACCAGCGAACTTATAGATCGTATATTTCACACTTCGCTGTATGTGCTGTATTGCTTCAAGGGATGATCATACTCCATATTAAAGGACTTTTCCTATACCAAACTGAGACATTTATTTTGTTTATTTTATAATTGTATTAATTTCTGAAATACCACAATCGCCTGGTAATTTCTTTTAATGTTATTTTATACCTTACTATGAGTTGTAAATTGTGTCTCAGTTTTATTAAAAATTACTTGCAACATTTTGAGTAATCGTACTTTTGTTGTTTTCCCTTGATTTTTGGAAACCAGTGTAGTTCAGAAAATATTAGGCATAATCTCAGATATGTCACCTCCATGGATGTCACCTCAATGCCATTGTTGTATCATGGGGTGTTATTGACCCGCGAATGTGACATTTATTGATGTAAACAATATTTTAACGGTGCTTAAAATATATTTTTAATTATTGAACCTATATTTTTATTTTAAGAATAATTTTATATTAATAAAAATACTTTTTGAAACTAAAAATTTTTAATTCTAAAATATTTAATTTTATATAAATTTGATTTTTAATGCCTTTCAGTATTTTTTTAAATACAAGTTAAATCTTAAATTTAATTAAACTCTATTTTAAAACCTCTTATTAAATTTCCTGATTTCCTAAACTTAAAAAAATATGAAAAACAAAACTAAATTCAAATTTTCAGTTTTTCTATGGCAGCCAATTTGATAAAAATAAAACCCCCCACAAATTGTTTGTTTAATATTTAATATATTTAAATAATATCGTCACACTAGAGTAGTCTGCAGTCGTATATTTAAAGTGATGTATTTTCTATTTATCTATTAATCCACTTATTTTATCGAATTGCACATTTATTTTTTTAAATATTTTTTAGTTATTATGGTTCGGGCAAAAAGAAAAAATAATTCTGTAGAGAAGAAAAGAAAATCAGACGAGAAGCAGAGCAGAAAAGACGAGATAAAATTAAAGAAAATCCAGAATTGTATGAAGAATGCAAGGAAAAAGAACGCAAAAGATATTAAAAGAAGAAACATAAAAGCTATTTCTCAATCAAGTGAACAAGAGAAGCGTGCACAAAGAAAGAATTAGTTACAAAAGACAATAAAAAAGTCGAGAGAAGAAAACAAATATATAAAAATTATAGCAAGTTCTTTTAAATTCTTCTACACCACAAACAGATGATGATCCAGAAATTAAAACCAAACCTATTGCGAATGTTAAAGATGTGATAGGAAAATCAGGTACCAGTCGGATAAAAAGTAATCGAAAAAACAAAGGCATACTAAAGAATAAAATTGCTTGAAAAAGATCTTAAAAATGTTATGAAAAATTGAAATATAAAAGAAAAAAATATTATTATAAGAAAGATATCAACGCATCATAAATAAAAGAAAAAAAAATAAACAGTCCGACAGAGAAGGTACAGAAAATATGAAAAGATGAAAATGTTTCTCCTAAAGTAAGAAAATGCCTGGAATTCAGTTCTACATTGACCACTTAAATCGAGAAAAATTTTGAAAAAAATGAGAAGTCTCAAACGTCAAAGAATGCCTTTGGATTTGTCCTTTCTGAAAAAATAAAGAAGTACCGCAGTATGCACAAGATTTCAGATAGGTCCTGTTAATCTGTATTTAGCAAATGTGACCTCAGTTAAAGTACTTACAAGTTAAATTTATGCAAAGATGTTCGGGATCCAAGAACAAATTTGTTTTCAGTAAGGAGCAAGAAGCAATCATAAGATATGAAAAATAAATTTGTGTGGTTTAAACAGCGGAAATTGAACAATCGGTTACAATATATCTTTGATTTAATCCCTCAAAACTGCAATATTATTTAATAAAAAATTAAATTTGAGCTTTGTTCTTTTTTAACATGTTACTCAAGAATAGTATTCTTTACCTGTATTGTAATCCAATTTTTGTTTTGATATGTTATTTGAATTTATGTATTTCATTAAAATAACATACTATACTAGATTATGTGTATAATAGTACATACCGGGTGTCCCAAAAAGGACTGACTGATTTTAAAATTCAATAAATTGTAAACGGTGACAGATATTAAAAAAATTCTTGCAGGAGGGTTATGCATAAGGTCAAAAGTTTTTTTACAGTGATTTTCAATTTTAGTTCGAATTAGAAACAATAGATGGCGCTGCGATCAATATACACTAAATTCATGCTCGATTTTTGGTACTTCGTGGCCCGGATAATACATTTCCATCTCCTTTTTCCGCATGGAACAACAGAAAGGACCAAAAATCGAGCCTGTATTTAGCGACTATTGCTTACAGCGCCATCTATTGCTTGTAATTCGAACTAAAATTGAAAATCACTGTAAAAAAACTTTTGACCTTATGCATAACTCTCCTGCAAGAATTTTTTAAATATCTGTCACCGTTTACAAGTTATTGAATTTTAAAATCAGTCGGTCCTTTTTGGGACACCCGGTATATTATAACATATTAATAAACCTCTTAAACAATAAAACAAACTAATATCGCAACCATAAATGTTTTCCAATCCAGAAAATGGACAATAAAACTTATATTCACCATTACTATTAAAGCTTGTCACCTCCATGTTTAAATCAAATGGAAATTTAATTTTAAATTTAAAAAAAATAACTTTCACCTCTGGTCATGATTTATTTATCTCTAAAACCTTAAGAAAATGTTGGAAACACAACTTAAACCCGACAATTTGAACTTTTATTTTTTACAAATTACCAAAGTGAAATTTCCACTTAATTTCAGAACTAGCCACATATATATATATTTATTTATTTATATCGGAATTTTGTCATGCTATAACTCTCGAATTTCTGAACCGATTTGCATGAAATTTTTCATATGCATAGTACATACTATTGTCTCGACCGAGTTCTTTGGCCAGCTTCATCCGCCATCTTGTTCAAAATGGCGGCCATTTGAATTTTTGAATTTTTTTTTTTTTTGTTTTATAACATTGTATACTTATAGAACGTTTCACAAAATACAAACTCTTATGTATTATTTTAAACAGAATGTTATAAACATTAAGGGTTCTCAGGAGTCTTACTTTTTACCTGGCGGTGCAATTTAGCAACAGGTCACATTTAATTTTTTTTCTCAGTCTCTATAAAACATAAATGCATAACATTTTTAATATAGACAACCTAATATATCTTCCATTTAGAATATATTTTTTAATATTTTATATTGAAATTTTATTTTATTATTTTTATGTTTAATTTTCATAAAAAAAATTAATTATTTTTTTTGACTTGCATGCACTGCGTGCAAGACTGTAGCAAAACTATTGGTTCAAGATCCCCCCCCCCAAAAAAAAAAAAAAATATTGATAATCATGTAAAACTAATGTATCTTAAACGTATACTTCATTTTTAAGCAATTTATTTATTTATTTTATTTGAAATTTAATTTGAATTTATAAAATTTTGAAAAAAATTATTCTTTTATTGAAAAATTGCCAATTTTAAATAATCAATGCATTTATAATACTAAATTTGAACTATAAGTTATTTTTTTCCTTTATAATACAGATATTTACCAAGTTTCATGCAAATTGCTTTATTAGTTCGTGAAAAATGTAGCGCGCAGTGCATGCAAGTCAAAAAAATATTTTAATTTTTTTTTTTTTTATCAAAATGAAACATAAATATAAATAATAAAATTTCAATATAGAATATTAAAAAATAATATATTTTAAATAGAAATTATATTAGGTTGTCTATATTAAACATTTTATGCGTTTATGTTTTATAGAGACTGAGAAAAAAAAATTAAATGTAACATGTTGCTAAATTGCACCGCCAAGTAAAAAGTAAGACTCCTGAGACCCCTTAAAACACATTTTAAAGAATCACACAGTGTAAGTGAACAACATAGGTCATTTTAAAGAGAAACTTGGGAAACCTAAAAATTTCTAAAAGTGTCCACAAACTTCAAATGACCATTTTGAAACAAGATGCCGGATGAAGCTGGACAACGATCTCGGTCGAGAAATTAATGTGTACTATGCATGTGAAAAATTTCATCCAAATCGGGTGAAAAATTCGAGCGTTAAAGCATGACAAAAATCATATATATATATAATATCAAAAACCCATACTATACATCTATTACCAAAACTCCTGAACAACAGAGAAAAATTAACAAAATAACCATGGAAAATTCATACTAATAAGACTATAAATCAAAAGAACATAACCATTGGAGACAGGCTGCAAGGCTAAAGATGCTGGGTTATACCGGTAATTACTCATGAAACTTATCCCATGCCTGTCGCAATCAAATTGACCATAGAAAGCATTAAACTGACCATAGAAAGCATAAATCTAAGTGTGAAAGAATGACACGGCCAGACAGAGCTCCTTATAAGACCTACGATTATTTGGCGATCTTTTTAATCGCCAAAAGGAGAGTATAACGGTAATCTTTATCTTTGATAAAATTGTTTGTCAAACTATTTAACAAACTAATAGGATAATTCTGAGCCATTGCATTATGATAGAGATTCATAATGTCACTTATTATACTATTGTGATTAGAATTTAACTTTGCTATCCTTATTAAACTATTTATAAATATATTTCTGAAAATAGAAATATGAACATCGGAATTAAAATTTAATATCTTTATTGTTTCAGTGTTGTAATCCTTTCTCTTATCATAAAGGTAAGTACTCTTCGTCTTATGAAGTTTTTTTTTTATGTCAAACCTTGGGGATAATAATCTAAATTTAGTTCGCTATTGGAATCGTTAATCCTTACCAACAAAACATCATCAATATACCTAAAACTTAAAAAATCCTTATTTAATGTTTCATTAACCTCGTATAAAAATAAATATACATCTGCAAGTACCGAGCTGCAATTACCCTCCAGGTATACCCTTTATTTGCTGAAACACATGCTTACTATCGAGTAAATTATTTTCATTACTACAAAAATAAATAAATTCGTTAAATCATCCCAATCTTTATCCAAAATAATGTACTGCTTAAAAAAAATCAAAAATTTTATTTCTAAGTTCAATTGAATCAATACTACTGTTAGCCCAGTGGTAGGGGAGCAAAAAAAGGCCGAATTCGGAATTAATTAGGGGAAAGCTGGAAATTGTTTTAATCCCTTCTGTTTAGGTCTAGAATGAATATGCTATGTTTTCCCCATCGTACTAGGTGAGCGTTAGGAAATATGTATAGAATTATAGTAAAAAAACACGTTTTTTTATGCATACCATAACAATATCTCAAAACAGCTAACTCTATCAAAAACATTGTCAATACAAATGTTGCAGAGCTTAAAATTCTGAGTAAAATGAGTACCTACAATAAATACTTATGTTGAATATTAAGGTCACAATTCTACTTCAAAATTTTAGACACATCATCAGGGGGATGACCTCAGAATTAATTAGGAGAAAACTGGAAATTCTTTTAATCTCTTCAGTTTAGGTCTAAAATGAACGTACTATGTTTTCTTCCTCGTACTTGGGTGAATGTTGGACAATATGTACATATTTATTTTCGAAAAACACGTTTTTTTTTTTTTTTTTAGTTTCCTTAACAATATCTCAAAACAGCTAACTCTATAAAAAACATTGTCAATACAAATGTTGTAGAGCTTCAAATTCTGAATAAAATGAGTACCACCATTAATATTTTTATTCAACATTAAGGTCGCAATTCAAATTCAAAATTTTGCCTTAATCGCTAATCAATAGCTTCAAACTAGGAGAGACCAAATTAACTTAACAATATCTCAAAACAGCTAACTCTATCAAAAACATCGTTAGTACAATAGTTATAGAGCCTAAAATTCTGAGTAAAATGAGTACCTACACTTAATATTTTTGTTAAATATTTAGGCCGCAATTTTGAGATATTTTAAGTTAACTTGGTCTCTCCTGGCTTCAAGCTCTTGATTTGAAAATTTTTGAAATAGAATTGCGACCTTAATGTTGAACAAAAATATTAATGATGGTACTCATTTTATTCAGAATTTTAAGATCTACAACATTTGTATTGACGATGTTTTTCATAGAGTTAGCTGCTTTGAGATATTGTTAAGGAAACTAAAAAAAACGTGTTTTTCGAAAATAAATATGTACATATTTTCTAACATTCACCCAAGTACGAGGAAGAAAACATAGTACGTTCATTTTAGACCTAAACTGAAGGAATTAAAACAATTTCCAGTTTTCTCCTAATTAATTCTGAGGTCATCCCCTGATGATGGGTCTAAAATTTTGAAGTAGAATTGTGACCTTAATATTCAACATAGGTATTGAGTGTAGGTACTCATTTTACTCAGAATTTTAAGCTCCAGAACATTTGTATTGACAATGTTTTTGACAGAGTTAGCTGTTTTGAGATATTGTTATGGTATCCAAAAAAACGTGTTTTTTGACTATAATTCTATACATATTTCCTAACGCTCACCTAGTACGAGGGGGAAAACATAGCATATTTATTCTAGACCTAAACAGAAGGGATTAAAACATTTTCCAGCTTTCCCCTAATTAATTCCGAATTCAACCCCCTAACCACTGGACTATGTATAAATATTCAAAATCATAAACATTTATATAAGCCATTTATATTACTCAATCCTTTCAATCCATTAAGTAACTGAAAACAATTTTTTATTATACATGTGTTATTTTGTTTTAATGTAACTTTTGTTTAAATGCAAAAAACGTTTTATTAGCCTCTTCTAAATAAGTGCCAAAACCACATGTACTTGTACGAGAGGCGATTGGTTCCTTATGAAATTTAGGGACCAAAACCATATAAGGCAATTCCTTACTACGTTGTGTGTATTTTAACCTTTTGTAAAAAGCACTAATCCTACTCTCTGTCTCTTTTACATTGATATTTAATAACCTATAATGTATAAAATAGTGTATATGTATATATATATATATATATATATATATATATATGAATATGTATATATGTAGTATATCAACTCATCAGCATTTCAACGGAGGATGGGTTTGGTATCTGGGTGTCATGATCGGCGAAAATATAGCAAAATTTCGCGAAGTGTTTTCATTCGGACAGCTGCAATAGAAAAGCTTTTTACTTTTTGTAATGAAAGCTATCTAAAAGTGTCCACAATTTTGGCTACCGCTGTAGTTACGGATTCTCCTTCTGTAGCCCTCCAATTTTCTGATGGAACCAAAATATTTATTTTTATAGTCTGTTTCATTATAAAAAAATTAATAATTTCAAAGTTGAATGATATTTAAAAACTGTAGATAACTTTAAAACTAGACCTTTGTGTTCTAAAAGCGATATTTATGTATTTGGATTCAATTTGATTTATACCTATAGATTCTATTGTAATTAATTAAGGGGACCTTGAACATTTATTTGATAGAAATCGACCCAAAAATTGAAAATTATTTTGTGCATATTATTATCCTCAATGTTCTTCTGAACCATTTGTAAAAAACCGCATGCAAATGCGATAATATTTCGCAAAGTTATAAGTCTTAATAAAGTTATAAGACAATTTTTCGGCGTTTTATTATACTTTAAATCTGTTTATCTCAAAATTGATTTTTCAACGTTTTTAGATTTTTGAAATGCTCAATGAATCTTTATTTTTGATCAAAATTCATGAAATTGATAAGGAAGAATCCTGATATTGCTTACAAAGAAATGCATTGCATCTGTGTATGCATTTTAAAATTCGACTTCATTAAGATGATTAAATTTGATTTTTAACTTACAATGAGAGGCCCGACCTTGTTAATCGCAGATTTTGATTATATTAATATATGTTGTAGGGTAGAGTCCCCTTAGTGTCAGGTTCAACTGATTTTATCCAACGCTCCTTAGTTCTTGATAAACCGGGGGGGGGGGGGTCTAACAGTAGTACACAACTTAAATAGGTTGGTCGTAGCTCAGTTGGTACGGCGTTTGCTGGCTGATCTGCGGGCCCGGGTTCGATACAAGAATGCACTGCATTTGTTTTTTTATTTTTTGTTTTATAAATATACTTGTAATTATAATTTTATAATTTAAATTAAAAATTTCAATATCATATATTAATTATAATGTTAACAAACTTATTTATCATTTTTTATTTTTAAACTATTATTTCTCATCCTTTAAAGAGGTTTAAAAAGAAATTGGATCTATTATTGAATGATGGCAATTCCAAAATCGTGACAAAACCTGTTGTGGTTCCATCTAGTTATTATAAAATAAAAGGATATTAAAAAAATAAATAAAAATAAAAGCAGAAAGAAGATAAAGGGAAAAGCAAAATAATTGAAAATGCAAGCATACGCATTACAAATTTAAATATCTTTAATATGCAAAAAAATCGGTTGTAATTTAATTCTGATGCTAATTTTTAATTATAATTATGCTTGTTACTTTAAAAACAGAATAATAGTATTATCGCATTGACTTCCTTTGTTAAAGCAATGCGTAAATGATGTTTCTTTAAAATCACGAATTGACACAATTGCTCAATATCATTGCATCGATAAAAAATATATGAAGTACATTTTAAAAGTGATTTAAAAAAAAAATAACAGTTTTATGATGTTTTATAGAACTATTTAGTTAAAAGTAAAAAATTAAATAGGTTAAAATTATAATTGATATGCAATATTATAAATTTTAATTGACAATAAGATTATTAAGTTATACTTAAGAATATATTTATAAAACAAAAAATGAGAAAAGCAAATGTAGCGCGTCCCGCTATCGAACCTGGGCCCGCGGATCAGCTGGTAAACGCCATACCAACTCAGCTACGACAAACCTAACCTTTTAGCTACAAAGTAAGTATTTAAGTTGTGTACTACTGTTAGACCCCCCCGGTTTCTCAAGAACTAAGGAGCGTTGGATAAAATCCGTTGAACATGAGACTAAGGGGTCTGTACCCTACAATATATATTAAAATATTCAAAATCTGTTATTAACAAGGTTGGCCCTCTCCTTGTTAGTGTAAGGTAAAATTTTCATGAAAATCGATATGGAATTTAAAAAAAAAATCTCTAAAAAAATATCAAGTGATTTAGTCAATGGATTAAAAAACCGATACACAGATCTGTATGTAATGGAGTTTTGAGTGATTAAAATATAAAATCGCTAAAATATGTCAAAAATTAAGACGCATATAGCATTTTAAAATTTAGTTTTAAAATTTAAATTTTGTAAAAAATCTTAAATTTATAATAAGATTGAAAATTTTTTTTAAGGTGTCCTATATACATATGGGGAAATGTATATCTGATAAAATGTCATATCTCTATCACGAAAATTAAACAAAAGAATTCTTAACGCTCACAGGCCCCACCAGTGGCCGAGAGGTTCTGCTCTCGAAGCTGTTAGACGGGATGTGCTGGGTTCGAACCCAATCGTGCCCGTCGGCCTAATCGTTCGCAGTTTTCTTGGTTTTCTGCGAACCATGGATTTCCATGTATAAATACGGGTTAGGTTCCTTTAGAAAGACCTCCACGAACGTCCCCCTCCCCTAGGCCTATATCTTTCGAGTAGATAATTGACCGTCAAAAATCAACCAACCAACCTTAACTCTCTCAGCCTCCTTAAACTGTTATTTTGAGAAGAACAAGAAGTGAGTTAATTTTGTTTTTGGACTATTTCTATCATATTTTATTCTGTTTAAAAAATGCAGATTTATTTAATTTAAAAAGTGAACATACGTTTTGAAGTTTTTTATTTTTAAGTAAAAGCTGTAAACATCTGATTTTAATATGAACAAAAGTGTTTTGTTTGTGAACAATCAAAAAAGTATTTCGAAGTATAAAATGTTTCTTTTTGATTACGACTCTTCAAACTTTCTTATCTGTTTTATTTCCCTAACTAAACCTGGAACACAATTTAGACTGTTCGTAATCCTCTTTTTATCACTTTATTTCTGGATGGAACCAAATAAATCCCAACTGATAAAACACGGGTATTACATGAGACAGGCATAATTCTTCGAGTCCTTAAGGAAAGATAAGCCACGTTTATCACACTATAAAACCTATATTTTTTCGACGAATTCCAGAGGTGACAAATTTTATGGGTGTAGTTCATTTAGCTTATATTCGATATAACGTATGGTATTAACAACTCGAAAGGGGCCATTGTCTTAATAAAGTAGCGGTCAATCAATCTCAGTCTATCACTTATCAGTTCTTTTGATAATCTATTAGAATTTAACAGAATAACGGATTCTAGAAAAAAAAATTCGGATTTAATCTATAATGCTAATTATGAATCTGATAACGTCTGATAGCATTCGGAAAGACAACTAGTTTTATAAATATCTTGGTGCAATAGCTATTGCACTCTTATGAAAAAATGCGTGAATACAAAATTTATTACGATTCTAAAGATTAAATTAAGTAATACGGAATTAATAGGAATTCATCATAATTAGGACGCCATCACCATGACAACGTAGAATCATGTACTTTGATGGGATGTCATTAAACTAATTACGTATGATATGATTTAATAGAATAACCAAAATGGCATCAAGAATAATTACCTATCATGGGATATCATTGAGCTAATTATGTACGATAGGAATGAAGAAAACTTTCATTAATAAATTTTTAAGTTTTGATTCAATTTTCATAAAATTTGAATTGACTCGAGAAACTTTTGCAAAAATTATATAGTGAAAATTTCAAACCATTCGGTTCGATGTTTTTTTGTGCTGTTGTATTCGAACAGACGGACAGACAGACCGACGGACCAGAAGGCGACTATAGGTGCTACGTATTTACATAATTAGGAACGCACGTAAAAAACAGACAAATGATTCTTATATTACGAAAATGTAATATAAACAGAAATGAAAATATACAATAACCACTTTGGAGTTACCCATAGTTCCGAGAAACTTTCCATATCCTTAGGAATCTAACACAACAATCTTTATTCGAGATTTATTCAAATACGAAGGAAAAAACCTGCATACAGCATAGATTATAAAACACTTTACAACACATTCAGAATACTATAACAAAACATCACATTTGACAGAGGAGAAAGATAACGTCTAAATGAACAATTGGACAAACCATAAAACGTTTGTAAACCCGGTATATGCTATTACCATGAATAGTAGTTAAAATATACGATTTTTTTTTTTTTTTTGCAGCTCTGTATATGGTCTACTGATATCTATGCGTACCGTGCAATATGCTATAAGTTAGTACAGTTAAACGCATAGTACAGTTGAAAATTTCCACTCAGCAATTTCCGCCGATAAATGGAAGTTGTTGAGAATTTATGTGACCTTGCATATTATCTATAGAATTTATACACACCAAGTAACTTTTAAATAAAAAATATTTAAATTTAAAAACGCATATCACAACTTAAAACGCACTTTCAGCAATTATTGTTCGTAGTCTTCAATTATTCAATTATTGCTCATTATATTCTACATCGAAATTATTTTGTGTGTCTCAGTAAATAGAAAATAAGTTCTATGCACATCCTATTCTGTAATAAGAAACTTGTAGTACACCTCCGTGATATACAGTGTGTCCACGTATAACCTGACCGACCTTTATTTTCGCAACCGTTGGTCATAGATGCGTACTTCCAATTACAAAAATGGTCAAAATTAGGTGCAGAATTAATATAAAAACGATTCTACGAATCTACGATATTCTACGATTAAAATTGACCGAGTAATAGCTGTTTAAAGTTGGAGCATATTTTTTGCTGAAAATTAGGGGTCATTCACAAATTTAGTAGAAATATAATTTCGTCAGATATATTAAAGAAATGGTTGAGAGTAAAATTAGCATTGCAGTATAAAATTGAAATCTTTAATCATTCTGACATATTACTGTAAAATATTCAATTTGTACTTATAAGAGGATAAAAATAGCAGAATTTTTGTTAAATAAAAAGATGAAAACAACAGCCTCAATTCTTTACAAAAATTATACATATTTTAAAATGCTGTTAGATTACACCGTCTTTCAAATTTTGGGTTGCAGCATGTTTTTGAAATTTGATTCTTATGTACTTTTTAGCACTGAATCCGAAAATGACATTCATTTTAAACCATCATGTAGGAATATTTCTCAAATCGCAAATTTCAAAGTTAAAAAGCTCAAAGTTAAAATTGATCCCTTTCCCCTCCCAACCTCATCGGACCCCCGAGCTGTTTAGCTGTAAGAAACCCAGTATAAGCCAAGAAATCTAATAAATTATTGAATTAAAATTAAGCTCAATAAAAATGTCTTACACCTACTTTATAGTATCAGATTTTTCGCTATTTTTTAACCTTGAAATTTACGATTTACGAAAAATCCTGACATGATAGTTAAAGTGAAGGTAATTTTTTTATTTAGCGTAAAAAATATACATGAAACGTAATTATAAAAGTTAAAAAACACAACCAACGCAAGTTTATGTTATATAATCTAAAACCATTTCCTAAACTTGTTGAAGATAATCTATCCGAATTGTTTTGTGTTATCCTCTAATATAAGTATGTATAAGATGGTAAGTGTCGTAAATCATAATAATATTACATTGTAATCGGATTTAAGTCAGTATGTAAAATTTTAACTTCGATCGGACATTTGAAAGTCAGTTAAAGTTCGAGTACAAATTTTAAACTGGAAAGACAATCGTTGCAATTTAAATAAAACCTTATGAAAATAATATAATTTTTGTTATAAGAAATCATAGCCTCAAATCCTTACAAAATACAGCGTATGTTAAAATACAATTATTTTAACTAATCTGAAACTTAACTAATAAAGTTAACTCAATCGTAATAGTTGTACGATTTCTTTCAAACCGCAGATACCTTGACATAAGTTTAAGTACTTTATATACGACCCCTGAAATCATGGTTGAAATCATATGGTTTGATACGCAAAAAAGTGGTATAAGTCATGCATTTCAAAGTTTCATAATTCGGTCAATTTTAATGTTAGAAGAATGGGACTTTCTCTGTCTTACTTGTTTGTGTCACAGTAAATTTTTACTAAATATCACTTATAGGACCGGACCGTATAAAAATTTAAATTTCGTAATTTTTTAAAAAATGTTTTTCTTGACCCAAATCGCTTTAAAAGTAATTCTTTACATTATTTAAACCATTTTTGTAATTGGAAGTATGCATCTAGGACCAACGGTTGCGAAAGTAAAGGTCGGTCAGGTTATACGTGGACACACTGTATATCAATTTCAATACGTTTAAAATTTGGGCGAGGTGATCGGGTTGTGAAACATGAATAAGTAATCTCAGGCTTTTCTAACAATATGTCCCTTGGGGGGTCGACAAAATTTAGAAAAATTCCCCCCTTTGGGTCTACTATCGCACCTTGGGTCTGCTCCCCCTTCTCTTTGAAATAACGTTTGCAGAAATGTGTTACTGTGCACGATGACTTATATAAACAAGTTGGAAATTGCTCGTCAAACGTGGCAAATGAGGTGCGTTCGTACTAAAACTAGTCTTATAATTATTTTTTGCACCCCATATTGTGAAACTGAAATGTCTGAAATTCAGACACATAAGCGTCTTAAACGGAGTGTTCAATTTTCAGACATTTTAAAGTGTCTTAATTTTTAAGACGCTTGTATGTATCTGAATTTAAGACATTTCAAACGTCTGAATCGCATCCATCTTTGACCACCTTTCATTTCTATGTAAAAGCAGCCTTTTTCTGTTCTTTCTTTTTTCTTTTTTTTTATAATAAGCATTATACACTTTAAAAAAAATCTATTATAATATGGAAATTGTACCACCAATGAAAACGCCAGTACAATTTACATCAATTTACGTATTTTAATAGGAATTTTCTTCCGTTCAAAAATTTAATTTTTGGAAATTTCTGTATTTAAAACAAAAAAAAAAAAAAAAAAAAAAAAAAAAAAAAATCAAGCTTTTTTATGGAAGGGCAAACTGCCATATTTAACAGACTGGGGATTACCAAACTCCATTACATTAGATTTATTAACTCACATTACGTCAGAACATTAAACTTGCCCTAGACAGGATTCGAACCCGGGACCGGCTGACTTCCAGACTGTCGCCTTATCCACTCAGCCACGATTGCGTTAATTAGAAACTCAAATATTGTTACTTATTATGATGCACAATGAAACGGTAGTGGTAGATATTTTTCCGATCCAGTTAACGTTTTACACATTTTCCCTCCTAGAACTTTGAATATTTGTTTAATTTCATGCGTTAAAGACCAGCAAAAAAGTATTTTTTCTTCTAGCGAAAAATTTTTTTTAGAATACAAATATTATTTTTTTATAGAGAGGAAACTTTATTTTTGAAATATTAAGGATGTATTCTAATCTAAACTATTTATTTTCTGATTCATTTTTAAATTCATTTTTGCTCTCAATCGCATCAAACTGAGAAATTTTCTTATTTAGAAACTACACAATGTGCCGTGGTTCTCGATTTTTTGATAAATGCACAAAATATTGTAAAAAATGCTGTTAAAGTTGGCGTTTTGAATCTAATTTTCCGAGGCGGGAGATCAGGGAATTAAAAAAGCGATTATTCTGAGAAAACAATTGTTTAAAAATTAAATTCTAAATAATTGAGCGAAAAATTAAATCACATGGCCTCTTATACATCTCTTCAAAAATAACCTCAGCAAGTTTCATGTTTTTACTTTTAAAAATTAGTCTGAAAATATCTCAGAAAATTTCAAGCTGTTGAGGGTGGAAAAATATTTTTTCGAATACACCCTAAAAATATTTAAAATGTTTTAAAAGTGTATATATTATATATGCACTATTAAAACATTTAATTCGGGACCTGTACCGTTCAGGGGTGAAAAAAAAAACAATTTTTCATTAAAAAGATGCATTTTTTTATTGCCCAAAGACAGCGTATAATTTTAATGGGAAGGTATTAATATAGAGCTCTGTTTTCTTTCTTTTTTTTTTGTCTGATGATTGAATATATGGCAAAATTTTTGAAATTAGACAGATTAATTCCTTCCTGTGCTGTATATTCTGAGCCAGATTTCTCAGTTTTAAATATTGTGCATAATTTTTCTGCAAAAATATTGACATTTAGTTATAAAAATCCTTGTTTTAAACATATAACATACATCATTAGAAATCGAGGGTAATTTTTTTTGATTTTCAGAGTAATTTTTTCACAGTGAAATCTGATTACTCCTGCACTCAATCTTTATCTAAAAGGTTAGTGTATAAAATTTCAGAGCTATTGTAAATAATTCCAAAAAATTAAATAAGTACTTTGATTTTTTTAATTAAATAAATAATTTAATAAATACTTAAACATAATAAATAAGATAAATAGATAATTAAATAAATACTTTAAATGTAGATGGCGCCACATCTATATCTTAATGGTATACTAGAATGATTATTTTCAAAACCAAAGAGATTCTTTTGACGTTTGAGAAATATAGATATTTTAACCCGGGAGAACTCGCTGCATGAGATTTTCTCTCACAGTCGTACTTTTTTAAGACTCTTATTTAAATCATTTTTCATTTTAATTAAAATTTCAAAATGTTTTTTCAATTATTTTACCTATTTTGTGAATAAAAGTATTAAGCCAACCAAAAAAAGTTGATATTATATGAATGTAAAGTAAAAGAAAAGCAATTGGGCATTCTCACTAGAGAGTTCTCCCGGGTGCATGAAATTGTAGGTGATGCTATTCAGAAACCATGTGATCGAAATTAGTCTTCAATTTTTGATGAATAAATTACTTATCGAATTATAAGCGATTAACAAAAATTTGAAGTTTGAATATAAATAAATAAATCATGCTTAAAATCATGTCTATATGGGTTTGTCTTTGAAACACTATATTTTACTTTTAAACGGAACCTTCTAAATACAGAAATATGCAAAAAAATGGAAATTTTCCTGGAATTTACGAAAAGAAAAAATTACATTAAAATACGTAAATTTGCGTCTCGACTGGCAGTACAATTTCTATATTTTAAACGGATATTTTTTCACAGTGTTACAAGGTCGAAACTAAAGGGGGGGGCGGAGGGAGCATGTGCCCCGGGCGGCAAAATGAAGATTTTGTTTGTCGATTTTTCGCACATTTATGTAGCACAGTATTGTTAAAATCATCCTGTCTGGGGTATGCCAAAGCATAGAAGAATCTAAAGATGATATGATATGGCATAAAAATCCTGTATAAAGCGGAATTTTTTTGATTCCGTTTTCAAGATTTTAATGAATCAATATTTGACAAAGCAGATTACGTAGTTCAGTATGACATATTTTATGATTACATATTCTAAATTTTAAAATAAGTATAGGCTATTAGAAAATTAGTAAAATTCTCTTTGTAAGTATACTTTGCGGAGGAGAGGGGCAGAGGGGCTAAATCCATGTTTGCCCGGTTGCAAAAAAGGCTAGTTTCAGTCCTGACAGTGTATAAAGCTTACAAAAAAGTGAAAAAACGGCTGCCTATGCCTATTGCCGAACATGCAGATAAGTGATGGATCAAAGATGGATGCGATTCAGACGTTTGAGATGTCTTAAATTCAGACACATAGACGTGTCTTAAAAATTTAGACACTTTAAAATGTCTGAAAATTGAACACTCCATTTTAATTCACTTATGTGTCTAAATTCCAGACGTTTCGTTTGCCGTATTTATACTATGATCATAGTAAGACACTTAAGTGTCTTAATTTCAGACGCGTGTGATGTCTGAAATTTCATATTCAGGCACTTAAGTGTCTGAATTACTTTTTCAGTCACATATGTGTTTGAATTTAAGACGCCTTTATTTGCAGTGTATACATCCGATTTTCTTAAAATTTGAAACGGCTCGACGAAATTTTGCAACAATTATATCTTTAAAATTCCAGATCATTCGAAAGGCTGTAACATCATTAAAATGCACTTGCAATAATTTTTCCCATTGGCCGTATTGTAAAAAAAAACTTTTGACTGTCCCTATCATTAAACTATACATCCGATTTTCATAAAATTTGAAATGGCACGACAAAATTTTGCAACAATCATATATTTCAAATTTCAGACCATTCGGTCGGGTAGATTTTGCTCTGTTATATGCGGACAGACAGACGGAAATACGGACGGACGGACTGAACGACGAGTATAGGTGCTACGTATTTATATAATTACGAACGCACCTAAAAAGGATTAATACAACGCAGCAATATTATAAATTTCACTCGATTATTTCTATGTGAGCAAAAACGTACTGATACACCCTCGTATAATGCTGAAGTTATATATCTTATTTGTGGACACCTTTATAACCCATAAAGGAGCAAAGTACTATTTATAAAGCGTCAAACTATAGGAATATTTTATTTAAGTCTAAATAAATTGCTACTCCAGTTTTAAGATTAGCAACCATTCGATGTTTTGTTCATTTCATACATAATGATGACTTTCCCATTTTATCATTTCTTTTTTAGTTTCTTCTATCTTTACAAGAAGAAAGTATTGGTTTCATGAAAATTTTCGAGCGCTGCTATGCTGCATTTACACTAGTTTCGTAGTAGCTCTATCTCAAGAACTAATGCACACATTTTCATCAAACTTCAGATTTAGTTAGTCCTTCATATGAAATGATGCTGACTACGTGATGGTGTAAATCGCACTATAGGTGGCGCTGCTGTGCTGCATTTTGTACTATTTCCTCAATAGCTCTATCTCAAGAACTAATGCACGAATTTTCATCAAACTTCAGATTTAAGTATAACTTGATTAATGTTGCTGCTGATTATGTGTTGTTACAAATCGCTCAACAAGTGGCGCTTCTATGCTGCATTTGTTGTGATTTGCGCAATATCTCTATCTCAAGAACTAATGCACGAATTTTCCTCAAACTTCATATTCAGTTAGACATTGACATAAGTTGCTGATAATTAGGTTCTGGTGTAAATAAACCAATAGGTGGTGCTGCTATGCTGCATTTTTCTGGATTTACACGATTTCAGTGACACTCATACCTCGAGAACTAATGCACGGAATTTCATATTTTTAGAATTATCATGATGAACGCAGATTGCCATTTAATTTGGCACTGAGATGGAGAATTTTGAAGTATTGACATGTATGAGATAGAAGAAAATTTTGTGATGGCCACAACATGCTAGTTTTTTTAAATAAAGTAAAATGCAGTTATATAAAATCACACAATATTATTTTTAGTAAACAAAACAATTTCCAGACTTAATGAGAAAAATCTTCTAGAAGGCGTTAATGGTTATGTTTACGAACATTGCTTAAAAGGGAATTAATTAATGAAATATAAAAGTGAAAAATAATTTATCTTTAAAATTTAGAGTGACATCACAAGACATTTTTTTAACAAAGTATTTTCTTCAAACAATATATTTTTTGAAAAATGTGTTCATATACTCTACTACAGTAAAACCTCCCTAAAGCAACCACGTTCCGTTCCAATAAAAACGGGTCGCTCTGGGAGGTGGTCTCTTAATGGAGGTCATGTTTAAATGTAGATTTTAATTGTTGCAAAAAGGTAACAATTAATGTTACTAAAATTTTATTTTTCACATTAGGAAAACATGTTGAAATTTAAGTATCAAAACAAAAGTTAATTACATAAGTTAATAACTGCAGACTTTAAAAAATGAATACATTGACGTTTGCTTTGATTTTATGGTTTTATCTTTTATAACTTTTATTTCCAAGTCCTTTCAAAGTTCAGTCAATAAACGTAATTTTATTTTGGGCGGAAACAAATCACGACGGTGTCATTAATTTATCTATTTCTTTAAGAGTTTCCTGACAGAATAGGCCTTAGGAGTTTATTGAAAGTCATTATTAATTTGTCATCAGAGTTAAATTCCTTGCCTAAAAAGGCACAAAGGGGTTTAAACACTTAAAAGTTACCGGAATAAAATAAAAACTCTAAACTTAGTTTAGAAGTTTGATGAATAATGCGCTCTCCGGAATTATTTTTGTAATAAAACCTTCTTCAATCGACCAGGTAAAAAAGTAATTTGTTTCATTTTCTTCAAAGGAATGGGGTCGCTCATGGAAGGAGTTAAACTGGGATGGTCTTTGAATGGAGCTAAAATTGGTATTGAGCCTATGGGAATAAATTTCTTTCCATGAAAAAATGGTCGTTCAGGGAGGTAGTTGCTTAATGCTGGCTTAATGGTAATGGAGGTCGCACAGGGAGGTTTCGCTGTATATGATTGCACATCAAATTCAAGTTGTTGTAAGAAGTGTTAACTCCTTAAATAAAATGAATCTAACTTTAAGTACTTATGTTCACTGGCGAAAATAACAGGAAAACTGAATTATGTATTTTATACATTTTTTTTTTTTTTTTTTTTTTTGTGTGTGTGTGTGTGTGTGTTTAAAGATAACTATTTGTTTAAGTTTCTTGAAAACGCTTTAAACTTTGGTGTTTGAGGTCAGAAATATAATGTAAACGGTATATAAATATGTAAAAAAATATGTAATTTGTTTCAAGAGTACGTTGTTCACAACATAATAATGCATTTTTTTATGAAAGAAAGTCATAGTTTTCTTATAATTCTTGAGAAATGTCGTTCGTAAAATAAATGCGTGGTTCATATAATTTAATAAGTTTATCACAAAATCTTTGAACTCACTACTTTCAACTTTTACTCATTACTACTTGAGCAACTTACTCAAACAAAAAGTTGCTTAACGTTGTAAGTAAGTGATTGAAGCATGATAAATTAACCCTTATGAGTCCTATATAACCTCCCAGTGATATCGGTACTTTGTCGTATCGTACATGTGAAGTGATAAATTTAACGCATTCGGGACTAGCATCTATTACACGAATTTTATTCGGTTGGCACAATTTTTTTAAAGATTCGGCTTCCATTTTTTTTTCTTTTTTTGGAAAAAAATGTGAAAGATAAATACAATATTGAATTTATTTTTTAAATTAAAGTGGTGCGAATGGAATATAAAAAAAGTCGTCAGCAGCAGCCTTGCAAATAAATATTCACTGAATACAATTACAGCCTGTTGGTGAATTATGTATAAAAGCTTGGCGTTCTATAACGTTTAATTCCTTAATTCTCGCTTCCGTGATATTCACAGGTTTTGCCTTTTATTAAGATTGTTTGATTCCCACCAGTTTTATAAAAAAAAATGTAATTGGCTTTATTATGGTATCATTTTATCTGTCATTAAATATAGTGAATATTTCTTTTTAGGTACGTTCGTAATTATATAAATACGTAGCACCTATAGTCGTCATTCGGTCCGTTTGTCTGTCTGTCCGTCCGTACGAATATGTCCGTACACAAACAAAAACTGCGCAACCGAATAGTCTGAAATTTTAAATATATCCCAGCAAAGAAAGAAACAGTGGCCATCAGCTGTAAAAAAATATGGCAGCCAGCACTGCCATCAGCGGTAAAGTGCAATTGTGCCATTACTTAAACCAGTACAAAAATGTCCGTGCGGAATGCAGCTGACCCATCAACGTTGGCCAACAGATAGCCCGCATTGGTACGCCATCACATTACTTCAATCCGGCACTTTTCCTGCAATGCTAGCACTGATCCTACTGCTTTTCCTTTGCTGGCCCAGCACTTTTCCTTGCAAAAATTTCTTATAGAATTCTATAAAAAAACAAAGTATTAAAGCCTTTTTTTTTCTCTAAGCTAGTTTCACCAAGAGCTATAAGTGTCTATAACAGAAAAGTCTATAGAAATACTTGAGCTTGCAGCGGTTTCCATGTGGTCACCCTCCCAAGTATTAACAGCGCTCGGTGCTGTTTGGTTTTCGTGATCGGCCATGAACATGTACCTTCAGCGTATTCTACGACCACTCATTGTCTTCGAGCTCTCATTACACTACTTCAAGTTCGTTTCTTTTGTGATTTGCGTTCCCAATCATTAAACTTGTATAGAAATTATTGTATTGTAGAGAAATCCTATATATTTTACATGTTGATTGATTCTCAACTGTGTAAATTACGAAAACCGAAACCCTTTGTGACTTAGTAAAACCAGATTTAAGAAGAAAAAATGTGCCCTGAAATAAAGAATTTATTTATTTATTCATTTACTTATTTCTTTTGTTGGTGGTAGTTGTGCTATATTATTTACAGTTTAAAAAAATTAGCTTCATAGCTTAAATTGTGTTAAGATATTCATTTCAGATTTGTGTTCAAATACTCAATGTCTTCAATATTCGCAACGCGACCTAGCGGAAGGGTTCCCAGCAATAATACTGCAAAAGTTCGCGCACTTCTATGTAGTGGTGGGCCTGCGCATGAGATAAAACGGAAGCCCACGAGAATTTTATCTGATGATTTCCAACAGGAAAGTTGAAAGAAACTATCCAGCATTGGTCATACAGTGCTAGACCATTAGCCAGCAATTTCCTCTTTTTTGGGATAATTGTTGCAAAATTTTGACGAGTCATTTCAAATTTTTTGAAAATCGTATGTATAGTTTAATTACAGGGACAGTCAAAAATTTTCCGTTACATTACGGCCAATGGGAAAAATCTATTTAAAATGCATTTTAATGATGTTACAGCCTTTCGAACAGAATGATATTGATATGCACTGAAGTGTATATTCAGTAGAATATGCGGTGCAAGAAATATTTATAAGTTATAGTACGAACGAACCTCATTTGACAGGTTTGACGTACAATTTCCGACTCGTTTAAAAAAGGGGTACCAATAAGCATTTGAATTTTTAAATCGTAATTTAATGTGACCGTTAAGGGGTTAAAAAATCTCAAAAATGGCAATGTGACAAAAATAATAACATCAAAGTTCAACGAAGCACTTCTACATTCTCGTTAATTACGTAATCACTAGACTCGTGCGAGACTTTTAAACTGAAATCATTCAGTTTATTTTCTGATGCATTTTTGATTTATTTATAATCAACTGCAATTTTAGGTAGCTGTCATTACAAAAAACTAAAAAGTAACCTGTTGCAGCCGTCCGGAGGAAAACAATTTTGGAAAATTTTGGTATATTTACACTGATCGTGACCCCCAAGCCCCAAAACTACCCTTCGTTCAAAAGTTTATATATATATATATTCATATATACCTGATATTATTCATTTATGAACCGATTTCGATGTGACTTAGCATGTGCATAGTGCATATCGGTGCCTCGACAGAGTTCGTTGGCTTGGCAAGCTTCATCAACCATTTTGTTTCAAAATGGCGACCATTTAAAAAAAATTATATTTTAAAATTATAATTATATTTATAAATAAAAAATAATAATTATAATTTTATTTATTTATCAATTAATTAGTCAATTAATATCTAAAAATAATAATTATATTTTAGGAAGTACAAGAAATTGAAAAATCTTTTTCTTTTAACTGTTTGAACCTGATACAAGAATTGCAGCGGATTTGTATTTGTGCTTAAGTGTGAAGTGTTCAAATACATAACACCTATAGTCGTTGTCTGATCCGCCCATCTGTCTGTATTTCCATCTGTTCACATATACCTGCGGAAAAACTAATCAACCAAATGGTTCGAAATTCAATATATAAAATCGTTTCAAATTTTTATGAAAATCAAACCAAGAGTTAAAAAAATATTAATAAAAGTTTTCTTTATACTATTAAAGCTTATCATATTTCATTAACTCAATGATATCCTATCATAGGGACCAGTGGTGTAGTCGTAAAAAACACAGAGGGTATACGCTCAAAGCAGAGGGTATACGCTCAAGATGGAGCGTATACCCTAGAGTGTATTTACTATAGTTTTCTTGAGAAACAGAGGGTATACGGTGTTCCTTAAAAAAATCCAGAAGGTATACGACGTATACCCCCGTATACCCTACACTACACCCCTGAGAAGGACGGCGTACCTTTCTCATGCACGTGCCAAATTTTTCCAAAAATGTATTTTACGTGAGTATGACGGGGCAACAATAAAAAATTTTAATGAATCAAAATTACTTAACATTTTTGTTTTTAGAATTAAAAAATATGGGTAATATTTGATGTTATACTTTAGAAATTTATTTAAAAATATTATTTCTGTTGACTCATCTTAGATACCAAATAATTTATATCAGCTTCCTACTTAGTTATTTTTAAAATGCAAACTGAATTGGATTCATTTGAAAGATGAATTTACTTGAATTTTTCCTCTTATTTATAGTCCAGGCAATTGGGAATTTCACCTATCAAAATTAATGGTAGTTCTGGAAATCGGCTTACTTTATGTTTTTTGGGTCGCTGAATCCGAATTTGTAACTTCCCACAAAATTTCCCCCGCCAACCCCCCCAAATTTTGGTAAAAAGCCCCACAAAAAAGGTTTTTATTAAAAAAATTAATTTTTAATTATTTTAGGGGAAATGTATCTAGAAATTCAGAAAGTAGACAAAATTTGCAACAAATTAGATATATGACATTATGACTTAGGATGAAGGGGAAGGGGAGATCTGCCTAAGAACATGCGCGCGGTGCTGCGTGGACTAAGTTGCGCAATTCCACTTAACCATAGGTTCGCCGTGCCTGTCCTATGATATGTAATGATTCCAGTTGCCATGGTGATGACGCTCTATTTAATAGAGAACCTGTTATTTCCGTATTACTGAATTTAATATAAAGAATCGTAATAAATTTTGCATTCATGCTTTTTTGCAGAAGAGTGCAACAGGTACTGCACGACGATCTTGGATATTTATAAAACTATTTATAGCACGAACGCACCTCATTTGCCACATTTGACGTACAATTTCCGAATTGTTCTTGTTGGAAGGAAACATCTACATTTTATACCACAATATCCCTAAAATATATTATTACGTAATATTAGGCATAACTCTGCGATTTTCTTCAGAAGAATATATATATTTATCTATTTATAAAAATGGAAGGAGACAATTTTGAAATAATATATTGCTTTTTCTTTTTCTACATAATGTTTCTTTTTTGATAAAATATGTATTTCTAATGCTCTAGTACGTCGGAAAAATGTATTTATAAAAGAGAAACTTATGATATAACTAAGTAAAACTTGGATGCTTAGTTTGATAAATGTGGTATAGCAAAATAAATACGGTGAGAGTAAACAGATATCAAATATATTATATTATAAAGAATGATGCTGCCACTGATACATTACTCTTTATTTTTGAATAATGGCATTATTGCAAAATTATATTTCCTACGAAGATTTAGTAATTTAAATGCAGGAAAAAAAGAATAAATTATTGAATGATTTTTAAAAATATGTTTTACTAAAGAAATAATTATGATGAAAAAAAGTGACGTAGATTGAAATGAAAGTGCAAATGAAACACGACTACTATTTATAATTTTTTATAATTAATTGTATTATACATTAATTAAAAGTATTAGTATTATTAAATAATATAAAATTATTAATAAATAATATAATTATTAATATATAATTACATTAATAATAATAATAATTTATTATTATTATTATTATTATTATAAATATTATTAATACTATAATTATTATAATTATTGGTACTTCTTTATTATCCCGTCGACCAAATTACTATCGCCAAATTGTAAGATTAAATACCAATAATGGGTGTCACTAATTAATTAAATGTATGATTAAATGCCAATAATGGCCAATAAAACCATTAATACGACGTTTTATTTGTATTTTTATTAATGATTTACTGATTTATTTGTTCTTTCGTTATTTAAAATAAAAATTATGTCAATGTGTATAATTTGGCGAGTGGTTGGGCGATTTATATAATTTGGCGAAATTGGTCGAAGGAATAAGTAGTACTGAATAAGTAGAGATTAAGAGAATAAGTAGTATTGGTCGAAGAAAAGAAGTACCTAATTATTATAATTTTAATAATTTTAATCATGATAATTATTAATAAATTATATAATTAATATAAATAATATAATAGTATTAAATAGTATTAAATAAAATTATATATTAAATATGACTAACATATATGGGCAGTTCTAAAATTAAGTGGAAATTTGAGTTCCAATCAATTTTTTCGTACTTTTATGCAAATAATTGTTTAACTAAATAGATAATCTATGAAAGCACATCTAAAACTTATATTAAGAAATACTTTCGAATTAATTTGAAATTTAAAACTATTTTAATAAAATTAAAATCATACTGAATGTCACCTCCATGGTATGTCCCTCCTTGCCTGTTTTTACATTAAAACATGAATGTATCCCATAAAATAAATGAAAAGAACAGTAATAAATATATTAAGTTAATAAATGGATATACTCTACTTACTTTTTAAAAGAAAATTTTGAAAATTTCTATTTAAAAAAAATTACAGACCAAGACACTTCAGTCCCCAGAATTATAGCTACTTCCATGACATATCAGTTATAGTTATATAAAAATCTACTTGATGGCAGAATAATCTGGAACTTGGAATACAAATTAACTACAGGCAGATACTTAAGGGGTGGAATATTTCTGAAGCATGGTAAGTTGTTACTTTATCTAGTTTTAATTAAAAACTTTTAATTACCATAGTGTACTTTAATTGGATGTCAACTCCATGGTCTCATTAATTTTGTCAGTTTTAAAAATAGCAGAATTCTGTTGATAAGTAGCTTTAAATACTTTTATTTAATTTTGTATCCAAGTAGCATTATGTTAATATTGTGCATAGTTTAGAAAATATTAGGCCAAATCTCAGATATGTCTCCTCCATGGATGTCACCTCCATGCCATTGTTGCATCATGGAGGTGACATTGACCCATGGATGTGACATTTATTGCTGTAAACAACATATTAAAGGTGCTTAAAGCTTGTAAAGAGTGCTTAAAAGTATATTTTTAATTATTGAATCTATATTTTTATTTTAAGGATAATTTTATATTAAAACAAATATTTTTTGAAACTGAAAAATTTTAATTTTTAATTTTTAATTTTTAATTCTTAAATTTTTAATTTTTAATTTTTAATTTTTAATTTTTAATTTTTGGCATAAGTTTGATTTATTCCTTTCAATATTTCTTTCAATACAAGTTAAATTTTAGATTTAACTAAACTTTATTTTAAGTCCTCTTATTGAATTTCCTTACCTCCTACACTTAAAAAAAAATAATAGAAATAGAACTAAATTTAAATTTTCAGTTTTTCTATGCTAGCTATAAAAATATTTGTTTAATATTTAATATATTTAATTAATATAGATACACTAGAACAGTCTGCAGCCGTGCTTTTAAAGTGCTGTATTTTCTATTTATCTATCAATCTACTTATTTTTTATCTACCGTGAAACCTCTCTGTAAGGGCCACCTGCCATTCCATTGAAAATTGACCCTTATGAGGAGTGACCAAATTTTTCATTTCTCTTTCTTTTTATCCCGCGTAAAATCTGCATATTCTTTTAGTAAGTTCTCTTTGTTTTTAACAATATTGTTTATTTGATTCTTGCGGCAATTAAACTGAAAAGCCAGTTTTCTTTTCCTTGATCATGACAATTAAGATCTTTGATTTTGTCATTCAAATCCAAATGTACCCCTTGTCTTCATTTAGGTCCCATAATTTTAAATTTTACATAAGCCTGAGCATAAAATTTCTAGTGCAAAAATTGTGCTTCAATATGCATTCACAGCTTTAGTAAATGTGGAATCAGTTTTTCTAGATAATCTGTTATCCTTTGTGTACCCACAACAAAGGTAAGGTTTCCCCTCCAACCTACAGGTTGAAAGGTCAATCAAAGTGTGAGGAACACCTGTTTGTCTCACTTGTGGTCTTTCATTGTGTTACTAAATACTCCTTATCTTCCTCTGCCTTCTTTGTTGTAAGTGCAGTTGTTTGCTGAACTCTTATCTTTTGGTTCAGGAATTCAATACAGCTATTTAGGATTTAAGGCATATGTGAAAAAAATGTCCTTAATGAGGGGTAGGTGAGCCCCCTAATAGGAGTAAATTTAACATTATGTCTATGGGGGAAATTTTCGTTCCTAAAAATATTGGCCCTTAATAGAGGTGGCTTTTGAATAGGGGTGGCCTTTAAAAGAAGTTTCACTGTAATTGAACGTTAATATTTTTAAATATTTTTTAGTTATCATGGTTCGAGCAAAAATCAAAAGATTTTTGTAGAGAAGAAAAGAAAACTCAAACAAGAAGCAGGGCGGAAAAGATGGGATAAAATTAAGGAAAATGAAGAATTGCATGAAGAATGTCAGAAAAAAAACACTAAAGGTATTACAAGAAGAAAAAAGAAGGAAAAATAAAAGCTATTTCCAACTGAGTGAACAACAGAAGCGTGCACAAAGAAAGAATTGGTTACAAAAGACAAGGAAAATTCGAGAGAAAAAACCAAATAAAGAAAAATTACAGCAAGTTATTTTAAATTCTACTACACCAGAAACATATGAAGATCCCGAAATTATAAACAATCCTATTGCGAATGTAAAAGATCTGATAGGAAGAGCAGGCACCGTACCAGTCGGATAAAAAGTGGTCGATTGTTAACATAAACAAAACAAAGGCATACTAAAGAATAAAACTGCTTGTAAAAGAGCTTGAAAATGTTACGAAAATTTGAAATATAAAAGAGAAAAAGATTATTATAAGAAAAGATATCAACGCATCATAAGTAAAAGACAAAAAAATATACAGTCCACAAAAAGATGGTACAGAAAATATTTCTCCTAAAGTCAGAAAATGCCTGGAATTCAGCATTGATCACTCAAATAGAAAAATATTTTGAAAAAATGAGAAGTCTCGAAAGTCAAAGTAAGCCTTTGAACTTGTCCTTTCTGAAACAAGTTGGAAATTGCTCGTCAAACGTGGCAAATGAGGTGCGTTCGTACTATAACTAGTTTTATAATTATTTTTTGCACCCCATATTGTACTGAATGTATATTTTTTGCGCTTCATGAGTGCATAGTCTGTAACATCATTAAAATGCACTTACAATAATATTTTCCCCATTCCCCGTAATGTAACGGAAAACTTTTGACTGTCCCTGTAATTAAACTATACATTCGATTTTCATAAAATTTGAAATGGCTCGACACAAGTTTGCAGCAATTATATATTTAAAATTTCAGACCATTCGGAAGGCTGTAAAATCAGTAAAATGCATTTGCAATAATTTTTCCCATTGGCCATAATGTAACGGAAAACTTTTGGGTGTCCCTGTAATTAAACTATACATCCGATTTTCATAAAATTGGAAATGGTTCAACAAAATTTTGCAGCAATTATATATTAAAAATTTCAGACCATTCAGAAGGCTATAAAATCATTAAAATGCATTTTCTATAATTTTTTCCCTTTGGCCGTAATGTAACGGAAAACTTTTGGGTGTCCCTGTAATTAAACTATACATCCGATTTTCATAAAATTGGAAATGGCTCGACAAAATTTTGCAGCAATTATATATTAAAAATTTCAGACCATTCGGAAGTCTGTAACATCATTAAAATTCACTTGCTATAATTTTTCCCATTGGCCGTAATGTAAAGAAAAACTTTTGACTGTCCCTGTAATTAAACTATACATCCGATTTTCATAAAATTGGAAATGGCTCGACAAAATTTTGCAGTAATTATATATTAAAAATTTCAGATCATTCGGTCGGGTAGTTTTTGCTGTTATATGCGGACGGACAGACAGACGGACGGACAGACGGACGGACAGACGGACAGACAGACGGACTGAACGACGACTATAGGTGCTACGTATTTATATAATTACGAACGCACCTAAAAATAAAGAAGTATGGCAGTATGTACAAGATATAAGTTAGGTCCTGTTAATCTTTATTTAGCAAATGTGACCTCAGTTGAAGATTAAGTAGAAGTTAAATTTATGCAAAAATGTTCGAGATCCAAGAAAAAATTTGTTTTCAGTAAAGAGCAAGACGCAATCATAAGATATGAAAAATAAATTTGTGTGGTTGAAACAGCCGAAAGTGAACAATCGGCTACAATATATCTTTGATTTAATCCCTCAAAACTACAATATTATTTAATAAAAAAATGAATTTGAGCTTTGTTCCTTTTTAACATATTGCTCAAGATTAGTATTTTTTACCTGTATTGTAATTCAGTTTTTGTTTTGATGTGTTATTTAACTTTCTGTATTTCATTGAAATAACATATTACACCTCTTAAACAATAAAACAACCTAATATCGCAACCATAAATGTTTTCCAATCTAGTAAATGGACAATAAAACTTATATTCATCATTACTATTAAATGTTGTCACCTCCATGGAACAATGTGTCACCTCCATGTTTATATGAAAAATGAAATTTAATCTTAAAATTAAAAAACGTTAACCTTGACCTCTAATCATGATTTATTTATATATAAAAACTTAAGAACATGTTGGAAACACAACTTAAAGGCGACAATCTGAACTTTTATTTTTTACAAATTATCAAAGTGAAATTTCCACTTAATTTCAGAACTAGACATCTATAATTTGTTTTGGCACTGCATCATTACAATGATATTGTTCCATTTTTGGGACACATCGATTTTTTATTGAAAATTGCATTAAATATTTATCCATAAATGTGTTTATCTGTTACCAAAAGATAACAGCATGAGATGGATATTTATTTGCTTAAATGAAATCTTTTTTTTCGGAGTTTATAGATTTTTAATTTTTCAAAATGACGAAATGTGAAAAGTAAGTTTATTTGTTTTCAATGATCGAAATAAATGAATCATAATCTTAGCTTTTAGACTTTTTTGAAATACGTGTTTTTTTTTTTTTTTTTTTTTGTGTGTGTGTGTGTGAAATTACATATTCAAGCGTATTTTTCATGCATTTTTGTAACAAACAAAATATAGGGTGGTAGGCACGAATGACTACCTCTTTTTATTAGCCATTTACGGAACAGTTATTTATGTAAAGTCCTTTTCAAGATGATTATGATATAAATTGTTTTTTAGCCTCAAATACCATTATTCTTAATTTATTATTAATAATACTTATAATGTGTAAAGAGATAAAGATATTTTTTAGTAGTTCGTAAAAAATACTAATTATATTATTTATTATACAATTTAAAAACTTATTTTATATAAATTTAGAGAAAACATATAATTATGCATTTTATACTAGTACAAATGTTATACATATTCCCATATTTAGTCCGTTTACTTTTTATCAAATATTTACAAAAAAATTTTAATGCAATCCTTATTAGTATTTTTCAAATTCATTTTGCAACATTTTAATGTGATTTTACTGATAAATTTGAGAAAACAAAAATTCAGACACAATTGGGTTAAATGTATAGATAATAGCATGTGGAATATACATGTAAATAAATCCAGGCAGAAGAAGGAGAACATCCAATATATTTTAATCAGGTAATTTTCATCATAATAAAACAGATATATCCATTCATCTGGAAACCAAGCCTTTTCTGAATTTATGTAACGAAAAATGAGCTAAAAGGAATACCTTCATAGAAGAATTCTTCCGAACTAAGAAATAATTTATTAGAATACTTAATTTCGGCATAAGATTTTGGTTTCTTCGGTAAAGTTTACCTTAAGTTACTAAACGGGCATTCATTCGGTCAAAAATTTAGGAATTTTAACAAATTAATGTTTGGAATTCCTAACGTTAAATTCATTTGTAATCGTTGTAAAACAGTTTTACAAATCAGTGTTTTATTGTTTTATTTAACCCCTTATCCCTTTAAAACGCACGATCTTGCGGGATAGACATTCATTTAAATTTTTGTTTCTGAGTCGTATGTAATAAAAACTCGAATCGAACGATCATTCTGGCTTGCAGATAGAATGAAGTGTCATTTTTTATGAACAGGTATTGGTTGCAGTCCATGTTTTACTTTCTAGAGGCATGGACAGCTTTGTTTACAAATACATCAGGTCTTAAAGGGTTAGCTACTGACGGTACTTATAAGTGCCATTAAAATAACTTATCATAAAATTCATTTAATATATTGATTAGTTGTAATATAGTTTAGAATGAGTTACAGATAGATTACTTTATCTTGGTCTAAAAGCATTATGGGTTACACAAAACAAAAATATTTTTTTTTTAAAGATGATTTCTTTTGCCTTTGCAACTTTTCAGCTTTCTGGGCGTTGGGGAGGGAAACTTTTAAATTCGAAAGTATTTCTATATTTCTATTGTAAGAGCATTATATTTGTACGTTTCCTAATTCTACAAAATACTAAGAAAAATATTTAAAATACAAAATTTGAGTGGCGCTACTTAAATATTTTAATTTAAATATTTTTCTTAGTATTTTGTAGAATTACGAAATTTACAAATATATACAATATTGCACAAAATCCCTATAAATTCAAATTTAAGGAAGCCTTCTATATACTTCAATCCTTCTAAAATCTTTCTATAATTTATTGGATGATTATGTGAATCTTTTAATATAGTTTAAAAAACACACAAAAAATGCTGCAGAGGATGAGATTTTCATGAATTCATAATTCAGTACATAAAGGGTTAAACATAACTCAAAACCACCTTATGACCACGTTGAATTAGTGGTATTTTCATTCTCATTTTTGAAGCTTTTGAAAGGATGCATGCTGAGAAATTTATACGGTATAATTTGTGTAGTTTTTTCCGGAAATTTATTTTGCAAAAATGTGTTTTTTGCTAAAATATGAATTGCAATTCATAAATGTTTTTAACATAAATTGATTTTTAGACGGTTTAAAAATGTAAATCCTAAATTACATCTCCTTCCGTATTAAGTCCCATTTATGCCTGATGCAGAAAGATGAAGTTTATTCGAAGGTCATTGCGTATTTTGTAATTCTGTTGTGTTTTTAAGATTTTTTTTTTTTTTGCTTTTAATTGTGGAAAAAAAGAGATTGTCTAATATTTTATTTCCTTTTATATATACAATTCTATTTTATCTCCTTTTATATATACAATGTGGTAATCCTACGATTCCCGAGCTACGGATTACACTAGCCTGCATTTGTAAACTTTTTGTCAGATGATTTCTTATGAACAAATGTTTCTGAATCAATTTTTGATGCTGATTCCGGAAATAACCTCCATTTTTGTCTATCACGTCAAGATTTTACAAAAATAAGAAGTTGTGTCATCAGAAGTTGTGTTTTCAATATTTTAATTAAATCAATCAAAAATTTATCACAATTTCATACAAAGTATTTCATTAAACACGCTAAAAATACTGTAAAAAACATCCTTATAAGTTCATGAAATTTCTTTAATAAAACGAAAGGCAAAAACTGTTCAATTAAACAAGCTTTCTTCTTTTTGACTTTCTTGCGGAACCTCCTTCATCGTTTATATCCCGCTTCAACATCCAATAGTAGTCCGCTATCATATTTACATCCATCTTCCCTTATACTCTTCACTGTAATGTCCCAGATTTTCTGGAAAGTAGTCGATATGGGAATGCAGAAGTGCATTTTTACACTCATATTACAGCCCAACTTCTTGAAATTTTCCAGCATTGTTTCAACAATATCCCTGTAATTTGGATCTTTCTTATTCCCTAGAAAGTTTCCGGTAACACATTTAAAAGCGATCTTTTTTTTTTTTTCTGTGTCATTCATCGTTTTTTCAAAATCATTGTCCTTCATCAGTTTTTTTTTATTTGAGGACCAATGAAAATCACAGCTTTTAATTTTTCGTGTGTAATGAAGGGAAATTTACATTATGTGTGACTACCATATAATGCTATCATAATTGCTGGTTCTCAGCGATGAATTTTCTCAATCAACTCGGGTCGATTACAAACAAACTATACATAATACAAGAAAACTAAGAACAGTTTTGTAATCAGCATAAAAATGCATCAAGGGCAGTCATTGCTTTTTCATCATGCAGACTAGTGTTAGTGTTACCTATAAGCTTTATACTATACTATCAATACTATATATTTTCACTATAGTTTAAAACATTTTTTTAAATATAAAACTGTAATAGATATGTTTTCTGCATTTAATTTTTTTTCAATACCCTCTAACAACATAAAAAAATCCTTTTTATGTAGCAAATAGCATTTACTGAAAAAAATAAAGTTTTGAAATTTGTAAAAAGCGAGACTTTCGTACTCGCCTCGAAGCAGGATTTAACCAAAGATTGAGTTTAGCCAATAAAACGAAGAATTCATCAAATACACCAGCCTTTATTATTCTGTTCGTTTTAGGTTTTAAAAGCACATAGTTTGATCATATGCTTTAACTTTGTGTTTCATTTATATTTTATTATTATATTTATTTATTGATTGAAATTTAGATTCGTTACAGATTAAAAGCAGGAAACAAATTCTGTGCTATTTATATTATTAAAACTGGAAACGGACCTGTCTTTTGCAATCAATTTCTGGCCATAGATTTAAATGACGTTTGAAAATTATTTAAAAAACCACAAAAAAATCACTAAATTGTGATACCGCTTTTTTTTATTGCATTTGAAACTTCCTTTTTTAGTATTTCACGGTATAAGATCTGAAAATGCGCGATGTTTCTAAGTATAAAAAGTGACAGTAAAGCTATATTTACTCGTCCGTTGTTGCCAAAATCACAATGACGTCATCATTACGGACGATATCTGTCCTTTATAATATATGTTTATTCAAATTAGGTCTGTTTAATTGAATAATGTTCCGCTAATTCCAATGTGAAACGTCTGTTTGGTCACACTCTTAGTTTTTTAATGAATTCCCTTCTAAAGAATATATTTAGTTAAAAATAATCGATCATTTCAGTGGTACAATTTATGATACGATAAAAACTGATATAATCTCACCAGAAATCGTATTGGACACAATTAATTTATTTTTCTGTTTTTAAACCATTAAAAATTAATCAATTTTTAAAATTATTTGGGAAACTATTTTCATTTATAGGGAATATATTGTAATTGAGTGGTATTTGCACAAAATAAAATGCTTACTAGGACTTTGGAATGCTTCACTATAATGAAAGCAAATTATATTAGAAAGTCTCCTTATACTTTTAATTTGTTATATATTTCATTGTTGTTTTATATGAAAAGAAGACTTTATTTTATTTTTCGCGTTAAAATTAAGTACGTTATTAAAGAAAATTTTGCATATAAAGACAAATTTACCGTACCAATGCAAGTAACCAGCTTATTAATATAATGTAGTTAAAAATATTTATTGATTGATCATCAAAATGTCCAGCAAACAAGATCAGATTCAGCATATGATCAACATTTTAAATAAAATAAATAAATCGATGTAAAATAAATAAACTAGCTCAGATATTCTGAGCTACTTTTTTTCGTTTTGCCTTGTTTTGGGGTTTTTTTTGTAATGTAAGAATATAAAACTACAAATTTCTAAAAAAAATGCATCTTACTTTTTTTAAATACGGCGTTTATTTTATATAATTTCTAAGAAGATCATTTAAAGCTAGAAAAATATAGTTAAATTAAAAAAAAAAAAAGTTTTTGCAAAGAAATGTATGAAAAAAAAAACAATTTATATAATTATTTTAATCAGTTTTTTCATCCTTTTTTTTTTTTTTTTTTTTTTTTTTTGTAAATTAAAATAAACAGTATTTCTTTTTTATGCGGATAAAGAAAAAAAAATAATTTTAACTTTAATGAATGTATTGTAATTAAACTTTAATACCCTATTTTTTGTGAGACTATTTTTTATACTTAAATACTTGATTAATAACTACTTAAGACTATTTTTATAAAAACAAAAATCAATAGTAAGAAACGATCAGGTTTTCTTTTAAAACAATATAACAGAGCTTTTTATATTCCGATAAAAAGTTCATGCTCTTAAAAAATGTTTGGTCACCATTTATTGTATATGAATATATTTACGTAAATATACAGGGTGATTATAATTAAAGTTTAAGTTTCAAAACGCTCTAAAAAACGAACCACTGATTAGAATGACGTCCAAAATTGAACGGCGTATTATTGAAGAAGGGGGAAAGAACGTGAACTAAAAAAAGAAGTTCCAAATTTTAGCGCCAATAAGCGTCAGAATTTCGACTACAAATGACAAATCGTAAAACAACGGCTAAGGCGTAAGTTACACGATAAATTCTCCGTGCACTGCATGTTGCACACCACCACTCAACTCCTCCTGAACTGCTGTGGCCACTTCTTTAACTACCGCCGAATAACATATTTTCCTTCCTCTACCATACTGCACTTCAAACGAACCTGTTTTTTCGAATTTTTTCATCCTTTTCACCAGACCCATGACAGTCTTAGGTCCAACGCTTTTTTTCATACCCTTGAAGGTCCTGAACTTCTGCAGAGTTACTGGTGCAGAATTACCGTTCTTGTAATAAAGCTTTACAGGCAGAGCGCGGTCATTCATTGAGACACTGATGGTGAACGTCTGAGACGCGAAATGAGGAAACGCCGTTTACCCAACGCTTTTATAACACTTGAAATGGCCGTGCGCATGTCAGGTATTTTAATTTACATCTTCTGACGCTTACGGCGATATGTGTGACTAAAATTTGGAATGTTTTTTTTGTTGTTGTTCATGTTTCTTTCCCCATTCTTCAATAATTCTAAGTTCAATTTTGACGTGATTCTAATCAGTGATACGTTTCTTAGAGAGTTTTGAAACATAAACTTTAATTATAATCACCCTATATATAACAACAAATATTTCACGTTAGGCCAGTACCATCTTTCAGAAAGGGAGGGAGCATATTTGCAAAACATTACGGGCACCATTTTTTACTAATATGTCAAAATAAAATTGCTTAAAAGGCGTAATGCCAACTAGTGAAAAAGCGTCAAACCCGGCTCATCTCTATAGATCACAGACGTTCTACCAACTAAACAACTTGAAACGTTACCATGACTGGCCCTTTTCACTATCATAAATTGGCAAGGTTACACCGTAGCACAAAATGGAAATGTCGACCCGAGTTCGAGTCCGGACTCTGACACATTTTTACTCTGTTGGCAGTACGTCTTTTAAGTAATTAAAATTTCAAATACAAATGTAAGTAAGTACATTTAATAAGCTTTAATTACGTCCACTAATAACCATATCACAATATATATTCGTAACGGAAAAGTCAAAGCATATATTAAATTATTTATTTGTTTAAAAGACGTTACTAAAAACACATTAAAAGTAAAACAAAAACCTATATTGACATGTTTCAACTCCTTCACTGAGTCGTCATCTGAATGTATGACAGAAATTACAAATACAATGCATATGAAAAATGGAAAAAAAAATTATCGAATACGAACGAGTAAACATATAACGCCCCCTACATTTTCACTATCACACGTAAACTGCAAAAATATGTGAATTCGAAGAAAACTCTGTAAAACCCCTGACTCACAAAAAATACAGTAAACTAAATTACCGTATTTACTCTTGTATATGTACTGTACTATAAAATACTTAATTATAATAAATATATAAAAAATATAATAAGCACCTATTAAAAAAATACCTACTTTGTTCTATAAATATATGACATATACATTCCTTATATTACACTCAAGGCACTGTAAGTTTTATTATCATTATTATTATTATTATTTCGAAGGTAAGACTGGTGGTTTTTATATATGTTTGGAGAAAAAAAATCTTTAAATTTTTATTGTACTTGTTTCTTATTTGGAACATACATCTAGTTATAAAAATTATTTCACTCAGTAAATTTGAAAACGGCTTTAATTTGATTCAAAATACAATGATAATTGCCGTATTTATTCATGTATAATACGCATCATGTTCTTTCATTTGAAAATAAAGGAAATAATGATATCTTGTAGAATGCGCACAATAGTATTTGAACTGCAAGATCTGAGAATTTGAAGAAAACTGTGTAAAAAACCCTGACTCACAAAAAATACAGTAAACTAAATTTCCGTATTTACTCTTGTATATGTACTATACTATGAAGCCCCACCAGTGGCCGAGAGGTTCTGCTCTCGAAGCTGGTAGACGGGAGGTGCTGGGTTCGATCCCAATCGCGCCCGTCGGCCTAATCTTTCGGAGTTTTCGTGGTTTTCTTCGAACCTTGGATTTACAAGCGTTAATACGGGTTAGGTTCCCTTAGAAAGACCCCCACGAAGGGCACTCCCCCACCTGGGCCTATATCCCTCGCGCAGATAATTGGCCGTCAAAAATCAACCAACCAACCAACCTATACTATGAAATATTTAATTATAATAAATATATAAAAAATATAATAAGCCCCAATTAAAAATATACCTACTTTAACATTTACCTACTTTGACGTTAAGTATATGACATATACATTCCGTATAGTACACTCAAGGCATTGTAAGTTTTATTATCATTATTATTATTATTACTTCGACGGTGAGACTGGTGGTTTTTATATCTGTTTGGAGAAAAAAAAAAAGATATTTTATTTTTCATGGTATTTGTTTCTTATTTGGAACATACATTTAATTTAAAAAGTATTTCACTCTGTAAACTTCAAAACGGTTTTATTTTTATTCAAAATAGAATGATAATTGCCGTATTTATTTATCCATGTATAATACGCATCCTGTTCTTTCATTTGGAAAAAAAGAAAATAAGAATATCTTGTAGATTGCGCACAATAGTATTTGAACTGCAAAAATCTGAGAATTTGAAGAAAACACTATAAAACCCTTGACTCACAAAAAATACAGCAAATTAAATTTCCGTATTTACTCTTGTATACGAACTAAAATACTTTTAAAATTAAGGTTTCCGCAATATATACATTCCTCATATAATAAAACTTTATTTTGATTATACATAACAATAGTCAAGTTTAAAACAGTAAACAAAGGAGAACTTTTACAATACTTCATAAATGCATAATTTAACCCGTAACTGGAGACGGGAGTCAAAATGACTCCGCGTTGTTCTTTGGCTCTGATTATGACGTAGTTTTTCTCCTTGAATAAATTCATCCCCTCAGTACCGTCAAGTAGTTGTTTTATCATTACATGATTTCCAGAGTATATTGCGTTTGCAAAATAAATTTCAATGCTGTTTATAAAAGACAAAAGAGAAAAATAACACTGGACATTTTTGACTCCATGTCTCTGATCGCGTAAGGAAATTCATGTCTCCAGTTACGGGTTAAACTTAATATACAATGAAAGTAATAGAATCTACTGCATTTTATAACGAATATTATGAGGATATGTTATTGACTATACATTAACCTAGAATATGAATTTTTAATTTTGCTGAAGTCCCCATTTTACCCGGCTGCCAAGAAGGGTTATGTGCAGGGTTGTGCAAAATTTTAATTAGATTAACGATTGAAAGTTAACGATTATTTTTTTAATCATGACTAAAGATTGACCGATTAAGCTTAGTTTCAATCCTACTCATAGACTAACGATCAGTGATTATTTTAATGTAATCAATGCTTTGATTACGATTAAATCAATTCAATCCTACTCATAGACTAATGACCAATGATTATTTTGATGTAATCACTTGCTTTTTTACGATTAAATCAATTCTTAATCTAAATAGTCAATTTAATTAGTCAATCTAATGAAAGATTTATGATTGAAAATTTCATGTATTGTTCTGGCTTTGGGACCTTTATTTGATCTTTTTTCAAGCTTCTTTTGGTTTAATCACTCTTGATCGCTGCTAAGGTCTTGCATCGGGCCTTGTCTTGGATCGGATTCTCTTTAAATATTTTGGATATTTGGGTCGGTTTCGAGTAGGTTTTGACTCTTTCTGGTCGGGCTTGGTATGACTCGATTTTTTTTTTTTTTTTTTTTTTTTTTTTTTTTTTAAGTTCTGAATACTTTTTTAATGAAGAAAACTGTATATAAATACAGTGAAGCCGAGACAGGCCAACCATTATTTTATTTAGTCTTAATAATGTTGTCCTACATCAAAATTTTTTCTCGTAATTCTATGACCCAGTTACTTTTATTCACGACACCCGCTCTATAACAGTTGATACTTACAACTTGGAGTAAAGGTTATCTAAATAATACTAGATGATTAATAATTAAATACTAAGCATTGATTAAAAAACAGAAAAAATAATGAGTAATCAAAAAACTAAAAAAGGACAGGCAAATATTAATCTTTAACTGATGTTACCGGTCTCACAGACCACTGCTTTTTTCAATTTTCATAGTTTAACTTGTAACTTTCAGTTTAACTACAAATATCACCGAAATTTTGCTTCGTTTGGAACTTTAATACTGTCACCAGAGACTTTTGAATAAGCGAATTTTAATTATAACAGTGCGGCACAAAAAGTTTTGTACAAAGCACTATCCTGAAACTTAATCGTGCCTTTTATTCATCTTTCGATAGAGCGGTCTCACAGACCACTTCATAGTAGTTACGTGACAATTTATGTGACATCAGTTAAATGTTAATTCAATATCGGCTGCTTATCAACTTCTTGTGTTGCATTTGTGCAGTATAATTAAGACCTTTAAATTTTTTTCTGGAAAAGGGAATCAGATAGTATTCCTCTTTTTACAACATTTATAATATTAATTATATATTTTTTACTTTTTAAGTAAGGAGTTAAATTTAAAAATTCAGATTAACTGAAAATTATGAAAATAACATTATACAAATTGTGTTACTTTGGTAAAATTATAGTAGAACGCCTTTTAAACAGAATACAGACATATAGGCAATACAATTTCAGAGAGAATTTTGGACAAAAACTTGTTAATCCTGGCATTATTTTAACCTCTTAACTGTTTTGCCCGAGTACCGCTCGGGCAAAAAGAGTTTGCTATCTTCGATACTAAAAGCTTTTGGGTACCACTTAATTTTAAGTGTAATTGGTTTGTTAAATGGTATACCTTTTTCGATTGTACAAAGCCAAATATTTTAGTAAAAAAAAGTGGTACCGGGTATTTATTTTTAATTTTTGTGTCAAAAAAAAAATGTGTCTAAGCTCTACTGTAAAATATTTGTAATGTGCACTGTAAAAATATTTGTAAGCTTAATAAATAATATTTATAGATCATTTCTTTATATTTAATTAGATTAAAATTCCAGCAAAAAAAAAAATATGTATCTTTTTTTTTTTTTTTTTTTGTTCCAAAGTTTAAATGAGTTGCAATTAAAGGGAATACACTTGGTACACAAATCTGGAGATTTTATTTTTAGTCATTATTAGTGTTTAATCCAGGCATTTTTCTCCGGGAGGGATTTTTGTGACTCCGGAGGAGGGGGGGGGGGGGGGTTCAATTTTTGACCATTGTAAATACGAAATCTCAAATCTTCCAGGGGGGTACATGTCATCGCTCAAAGGGGTGGGGGGTGTCATGTATGGTTAAATAAATAAATATATATATATATATACTTTTCCGTTAGGAGTTACTACACTAGAAACTTATAAAAAAGTTTAGTTGAATCTTTTCTATTTTTAACTTGAAAATTATAGCCATTCAAGAAGGAACAAAAAATACATTTTTATGAATTTTTCTAATATTTCTTGTTAAAAGGCGCTTTTTCTCTAACAGCTTTTTATATTTCAATTTAAAAAAGGTAAGGCCCAAATATTTTTGTCTTAAAAGTAGCAACCGTGTATAATTTCAAGTTTGTATCCTTAACATTTCTACAAAAATCGTAATTTTAAACTTTTTTTGAACGCTTTCGTCATTTATTTCAACCTTTTAAATAACTAAACTTTTTAACTGTTCTGTGAGACTAGTATTAAAAGTAACATCCAGATCAAATTAAATTTTATATCCTTAACAATTCTATTGAAATCGTAATTTAGGACGTTTTTAGAACAGTTTTTGCTGATTTCACTGTTTTAATTTTCTAATTTTTTAGAAACTGTTCTTACATAGCATTTAAAACTTTTAAGTAATTACCATCATGCAAATTTAAAGTTTCTCTCCCCATCAATATAATAAAAATCGCAATTTCAAAACTTTTTCGCTTCTGCATCCATTAACGGTATTGGCATCGACATGAAGTATAGTCTATGAGGGATCAGGGACTATCGCAATCGATTTGTGACTATCAAATGATTGATAATATTGCTCTTATTTGCCTACAATAATTATAAAAGAATATATCAGTTTTATTAAGCGGGTTTCAATTGCCCCTAATACCCCTAAATAATTTAAACATACTGACCTCGGTTTATATGAATAATTTTCTGCGACCCTGTATAACCAATAAGGAAAATCGTACAGTGATTCGTAAAAAGAATTTCGTGAAAGAAAGCGAATTTAAGAAAGTAAACTGGGCAGTCATATTTAATTCTTATCTATGTAATTAATGATTAAATTAATCACGATTAATTTAATCAAGATTGAATTCATGCAGATTGAAAAAATCATAAAAAAACTTTTTGAAGAGCAATTACTTTTTCAATTTCAATCCTGATAAATTGAATTAGGCGTCAATTTTGTATGATTGAATCAGTAATCGACTAATCAATCGATTAAAAAAGTAATCGATTAATGCCAACCCTGGTTATGTGTTTCACGCGTATCTGGGTATATGGATTTCTTTATACCCTCGAAACATCTCAATGGCTGGATGGATTTTAATGAATGAGGTTTCTATCGATTGGTCTTAACCCTCCAATCGTTATAGGCCAGATTTTGTTTTAATAAATTCAAAATGGCGGCCGTAAAATACAAAATGGTGGTAGAGAAGATAAAAAATTACGCACTCTATTGAGTGGCATATCATTGGATAGGTCTTTCAAAATGAAGACGATGTTTCATTGAGTATTTTACAGTCAGAAGTTATGTTTAAATATTACACAACCTGGAAGTTGTGTAGGTAGGATCTCCAGCTTTACTACGACTCTAACCCTCATAGATATCTATAGGCCTCATAAAAACATGTCTTTATGGATAGGAATTAACAATTAAACACAACTTATAAGTCATCAATACAATTAAATAAAAAAATAGGTAAGTAATATAAAAAATAGTTTCACATTGATAGAAATAATTGATTAGTTCGCTTTTTACGCAGTCAGGTTTTTTGATTTTTAAATTTAATTTTTATTATAAAGTTTCTTTGATTCCCTCACGATGAGCTCCACGTGATATATGATGCATAGAGTGCGTACAGTCCTGAATATTTCCTACCGGTAATTTTGAATGGCAAACTTCGCTGTACTTGATGACAGAACTTCTGCAATGAAATTAGGACATTTTTTATAGAATTAATAGTTGTAAAAGATTAAAAATTGTGTATAGAATACAAATCATAAAAGAGTTACCAGTCAAATAATTTTTTGTAACATAAATTCGATCTGGTTGGATTAAAATATGTTTTAAGTAATAAATCGTGCTAATAAAGTAATTTTAATTTCAATTATGTGTTTGAAGTGTAGCGCTTAAAAGAGGGTTTTAATTTTTATTACACAATAAATTTATTTAACCCTTCACTGCACGAATTTTTCTATTTTTTTATTTTATTTTGGTAATCTGTATATCGGTCTAATAATGGGAAAAAAAATAATTTCAAAATTTCAGCTAAAATTTGATATTTTATGGTGTTTGCTATAATGTACACATTTAGGGTTTTAAAATACTGTATTGCGATATTTTGGAACTAAATGAGCTTAAATTAATTAATTTTGTCTGTATAACATTAAGTTATTTAGTGTGTACTAACCAAAATATTAGGTTAATGTAAACGTTTTATCGTATTTTTAATTGTGCAGAACCAAAATACACTGCTTCAAGACAAATTAAAGATGGTTGATGTGTCTTTCAGCTATTGACTGGTTGATGCCGAAAACCTTTACAATTGCTCTAATGGTTAGATGTGGGTTACTCTTCAACATGGACCAAAAATTGTTATTATCGGCCTTGTATGGCCGTTCAGATGGAGAATCTTCTTCTAGACTGAAATCTTCGTAACGAAATATGACAAACCATTTTTGGAAGAACAGAATTATTACCCCAATTCCCAACTTCCACATGAGATTTTACATGCAATCGGTGTATTTCTTCTTTTCTGTATTTATTTCCAAATACAATGTCTTAAATGCATTTTATGCACTAGTACCTTAATCACTATGTACTTCCCAACTAACTGATGCAGTATATTGAAAGTGATAATTTTATATAACACAATAGGTGCTCCAAATAATAAGAACCCACACGACACATTCTACGTATTTGCGTTGAATTGATAGGTAAGATTATCTGCAGGTAATAAAATAGGACAGAATTCTTGCGTCAAACTATAAATATATTACAAATAAATTCTCCTATAGTAGTCCACGTACCATTAGTGGGCTACTAATTTTTAAAATTAAAAACAAGCCCGAAATGCATTTCTAAAAACCGACTGAAAGAAATCTGATTGACCAACATCCTTAAATGTTAACTTACCATAAATTGTTTGGAACAATTGTTTTTTTTTCCTGCTATTATATATGTTTATTTTCTAGTGTGTCTTCAAAAACAAATTTTAGTCAAATTCTTAGAGATTCCATTAAGAGATTTATGTTTAGATAAAATATTGTTTCTTTAATATTATGTTTTATTTTTAATTAAACTGCTGTTGATATATTCTACTAGGACTTCCCTCAGGGGGATTAGTCTGAGCGATATTGCCGAGACCATAGATTTAATAATAACTTGTTGCAAGTAAAGATGATGAGATACTATCTTTACTTGGCCATATACTGGTTACTAATTCAAATGATGAAATATCTATATAAGTAAACCAAAAAAAAAAAAAAAAAAATCCGTATCAATTTTAAACCAGCTCTTTCCTCTGTTAAGGGCCCTGGGAAGGGATAGAATAGCCTAGAAAAGGAACACATTTGCAAGTACTTTCGGACAACCTATTCGCTGTTTCATACGGACATTTTTGCATTTTTAAAAATACATACATAAACGAGTATAATACTTCTACAGTTTTATTTTCATAGTTGTTTATATCATTTGACAAAAAATCTCACTTTCTTAAACTCGAATTGCGTCAGGCTTTTTTAAAAAAGCAAAGTCCATATAACAATGAAATTCCATGAAGGGAATTAAACACATGGTAATAAAGCATTTAGGTGAGAGCAATTGATAAATCGTCAAATATTGTTCTTATCGCCATCTTTCGTAATGCATTCTTTTAATTTAAAATACACACATTAAATAAATTTATAAATACGATTTGTCTCATTTAATTAAAAATAATAATAAGTAAATAAGTAAAAATAATAAGAAGAGATAATAGCATAAGTCAAAACCTTTATTTCAACATCAACACAAGTTACACTTGCGGGGGAAAAAGGTGGTTTTTAACAAAAAATAAAAATAAAATACTCTTGGCAAAATCTGAAGCGAGCTAAAAAAAATGTACCGTGATTAATTCAAATATTATAGGAATATTCTGTAATCTGGTTTTCAACCAATATCGTATTTTAAAAAGCTTCGCTTAACTCCAATTAAATTTCATTGCTGTAAAATTTTATTTTTTTTTTAGGGGGGGGGAGGGGGCGAGAATGCGAGATTGCATATATTTACCTTTAAATTTTAAACTGTCGTTTATGTAACGGTTGCTTGTATGAATAATCAATACAAAAACTCTTAACGGGTTAAAAGTTTGTGACGCAGCACTTTATCTTATGCTCTAAGAATTTTAAATATGGAATTTAAAAATAATGATATCAAATTTTGAGTGACGCTATGCTATTAATTATAATCTCTCTCTATATTATTTATTTCATCTTTTTATTTTTTTATAATCGCATGTGCAAAAATTATGTTCAATTTAAAAAAATGTATAAAAGTTTATTCATTGATGCTTTAACATTTACACCTCTCATAAATTCAAAGTATGAGTTTTAAAAGATATGATATCAAAATTTTAGTGACGCTTTGATGTGGCTCTAAACGATTTGTTTTAAAATTAAATTTAAATTAATTTTGTTTTGGCTAAGATATATTCACACATCTAATTAATAGTTTTAATTTTCCAATATACTTTAAATATGTCACTTTCACTGAATTTATATAATGCATTTAAATGTATTTATTTGAATAAATTGATTTAGCCTTTGTCCAATGCTATTAAAAATTTAAAATAAGATTTGCGTAAATAATTTTTTTGCCTCATAGTATCCATTTGAATACATTTCCCTTAGTTTGGATACAATGACGCAAAAAAATTATTTACGCAAATCTTATTTTAAATTTTTAATAGCATTGGACAAAGGCTAAATCAATTTATTCAAATAAATACATTTAAATGCATTATATAAATTCAGTGAAAGTGACATATTTAAAGTATATTGGAAAATTAAAACTATTAATTAGATGTGTAAATATATCTTAGCCAAAACAAAATAATTTAAATTTAATTTTAAAACAAATCGTTTAGAGCCACATCAAAGCGTCACTAAAATTTTGATATCATATCTTTTAAAACTCATACTTGGAATTTATGCGAGGTGTAAATGTTAAAGCATCAATGAATAAACTTTTATACATTTTTTTTAAATTGAACATAATTTTTGCACATGCGATTATAAAAAAATAAAAAGATGAAATAAATAATATAGAGAGAGATTATAATTAATAGCATAGCGTCATTCAAAATTTGATATCATTATTTTTAAGTTCCATATTTAAAATTCTTAGAGCATAAGATAAAGTGCTGCATCACAAACTTTTAACCCGTTAAGGGTTTTTGTATTGATATCATTACTTTTTTGAGGTTTTTGAAAAAAATAAATAAAACAATAAACACACACAAAAAAAATTAAAGACCAATACAAAGAATTCATAGTCAGGATTTCAATTCACCTTCAATCTCTACCCCCTCCCTCCCCGCAAAAAATGATGACCATACTTCAATTTTAAAGAGCACCGTGCAATGAGATTTTTATAAGAACTCTTTGGTAAGATATGGAAGTAATGTACAACATGCATGTTTAGAGGGTATTTCTGTTGGTTTGCTTCAGAGATATAAAAAGCTATGTTAAATTTTACTATATAAAAAAATTACTTTGTTAAGAAAAATAGCAAGAAATATTACTCTTTAAACCTTTATATATATATATATATATAACAATCATCGCTCACTTATAAAAGTAATTCCATACATTTATATTAAATCCAAAACTACAAATTTCTGCTTCTCCCTTTTCTCATTCCTAGTGCAAAAATATTAAACATTCTTTAATTTTATATAAAACAATCTTTCACCATCCCTATTTAAAATTCTTTATTAACAACAATAATAAATCATATAAAATAATCCCCTGAGCTCCGAAGATTCCACTTCTGCTTTTGCACCCACCTCTCCAGCTTATCTAAATAATAAAATCTTTCAAAAATTAGTTTGAAAAAAAAAATCTGCAACATTTGTTGCTCACTAACATAAATAAATAAATAAGCACTAACTTCCCTAATGTACAGTCATGGAAAAAAAAAAGTAAACACCCCCTACTAACTCCTCAACAAATTACTGTAGAAGAAAGTTACTGGTACCGAACGATTGGAAATAAAGTCTACTTTTAAATGATGTATATAAAATTTGCTTAAGGGGTTATCTACATATTAAAACGAACCATAACTTTGTTTTTTTCAATAGCAGTACACAATTTTTACAGCATAAATGAATTCTACACCATTTAATTAGCCTAAAAACAAATTTTTATGCAATTCGTACTATAAGTTCCCGAGAAATTAATTATTTTAAAACAAGCTTATTTTAAGGGCTGTATCCAAATTGAAGTTCGGTACTCGATTGTTAACCGAGAGAGCCCCCTTCTTGATCAAGGCACCTTAAGCGTCACTCAAGCAGTCAATGAAGTCTGCTAGATTACAGGACAGCGTAAGACATTTCAAAATAACTAGTCACTTCTATCATAGACGACCCCTTAAACCATAACTTTGCCGTTTTTTAAGCATAATTTGAAAACTATTTGGAAGAAAAATGTGAAATTTTGGATTTCCATAAAGCAGGACTTAATAAATCTAAATCCATCAAAAAAAATTTAGGTTACAATTCATAATTTTTTCGAATATTAATTTCATAATTCATATCATAAAATTATAAAAATTGCAAATTCAACGTATTTATGTTTGGGTATGTTAGTATTACTGCTACACAAAAAAATTAGCACATTAGAAGCATAATTTCAGGGAGATATGAATAAAAATATGAAAATATAATTTAACATTAGAAGCACTAAATTTTGAATGTTTATAATTCAAAAACTTATTATTCAAATTACTTGAAATTTGGTGCCTAGGCATAGTTTGAACCGAAGATTTGAAATATCTCGTTAAAATTGGGTATTGCCATTGAAAAAAATGAAGTTTGGATTTGTTTTAATATGTAGATGGCCCCCTAAGCAAATTTTATATACATCATTTAAAAATATATTTTATTTCCAATCGTTCGGTACCAATAACTTTTGTCTATGATTATAATTTGTTAAGGAGTTAGTAGAGGGTGTTTACTTTCTTTTTTCCATGACTGTACATTTCACCTCTTCTCCCTCACCCTACTCCCCAACATTAAAAAAATTTAAATCTTTATTTTTATACAGAAAATTCTTCTATATAAATTATCCTCCTATTCCTCAAAATTACCACTTTCCCACTCCAGCCTAGAGATTTCAATCTTTAAAGCTTTTTAGAAAATCGGATCTGCAAAGTCTGTTGCTTAATAATAAAATATATAATCATGTACACTTTTAATTATTTTTCACACAATCAATTGATGTCATGATAATAGTTGTTCTGAGCGAATATTGTGTTGGCTGGGCTGTCGTACAGATAGCTCAATTGGAAGAGTACTGGCAATTAAAGCCAAGGGTTATTAAAGTTCACTGTAATTCAACATGTTTAACCCCTTCGCGACAAGAGCCCTTTGGTTAATTTTTAACCTTTTACTACAGGTTTTTAAAAACAGAAAATTTTCTGTAATTGAATCACAGAAATGCTCCCATTAAAGAAGGTAAACTTTACAATTAAAAATAAGTGGTGAGAATAATGAAGGATTCTGAACACCTTAAGTGGCCAAGTATACCGGTCGCTCATTCCCAAGGGCTTAAAGATGCTTTTTTGCTATTATAACCTTTAGGATTTACAATATAAAAAAATCTTAATCACTTCTGAGGTAAATAAAGACAGTGGAAAAAAATCAAGATGGCAATGTTTTGATTGGCAAATTCTAAGCTGAGTAATTTGTGCTACAGAATGAAAAAAATATAAAGTTGTAATAATGTCCTCTTACAGATACTAAATCTTTAAGGTTTTTGATGTGTGAACTACATATAAATACAGTAGAAGATCTTTATAATGCACACCTTGGTATGAGAAGTTGTGCGTATTATAGAATTTTGCATTATATAGATCATATTTCATACATCATTAAATTTACTTCGTATACATGCTTTAAATTACATTCCTTGGAACCAGAAAATGTGCAAATTATGAAATTTTACATAATAGGTATAGATCACACATTATTACCTTAAAGATATTACCTTGAAATATAACATCCAAATATGCCTGGGCAAAATCATTATAAACAGTGGTAACTTATGACTGACAGTTTTGGGAACACTAAATGCATGGCTGGCCAATTTATTCTTTTTCACTATTTTTAATAATGAAATCTTTGCCTTATTTTTTAGCAGAATTTTCTTCCATTAAATAAGGCAAAAATTTATAAAAAAAAAAAAAAAAAAAAAAAAAAAAAAAAAAACTTTTGGAAAGCATGCATTTTAGTGCTGCAAGAAAAACCTGTCATGAGCTGCTCTGATTATAACACTCATTTACAAAAAAATTTAATATAACAACAATGTTTTCATTACTCCAAAATAATGTGTTAAAGGCGATAATGTATCATATTTAGCGTTCCAAGAAATAGCAATATTTGTAAAATACATGTGCTTCTTAACTGAAAAATTCATTGTTTATATCTGAGAAATACATTACATCTTCTGCATTAAAATTTTTTAGTGGCAGGCTTTTGTGATTGAACAAGGACTGCTTGCAGAGTGCTTTTAAGGATTTTACAATATAAAATTATGGCTCTTGAACTACTATTAATCAAATACAGTAATAGGGATAAAAAAATCATTAAATAGTTTATTTTAATAAATTACTTGTATTTTCATCAGATATACTGATTATTACTACCATATGTTATATGTAAGATATTTCAGGGCTTGGATTTCAGGGCGGGATGGCGATTCGTCCCGCCCAAAATAATATCGTGGTCGGGAGACTCCCGTTCAAAAAATCTCACCATTTTCCTGAAAATTTTGCATTTTGAAATTACGATCAACTCCCGCGAACGCTTTGCAAATTTCCCAATATTTTCGCGCGACTGATTGACACATTTTGCTTTTTTTTTTAACCATGAAAGATCGTTGAAATTCACGAATTTTCCATGCGACCGATTGACAAATTTCATTATTTTTTTCTCGAGATCGGTTGGCAAGTGTCCGCGACCGATTGACGAATTCAGGGATGATTCTGTTACAAATTTTCCGAAAATTAGGAAAAGTCGGTCATCAGTTCAACAGAAAAATATCGCGAATTTCGACAAATGATCGCCGAAAAAATCAATTTCGTCAATCAATCGAGGAAAAAATCGGCAATTTCGTCGCAAGGGATTGCGAATAAAACACAAATTTTGTCAAAGGATTGCGGAAAAACGTGGATTTTGTCAGATCGTGGGAAAAAAAACTCGAAATTCAACAAAGGATCGCAAAAAAGCGCAAATTACATCAAAGGATAGCAAAAAAATCGTAAATTTCGGCAAAGGAACGCCGGAAAATGCAAGTTTCGGCAAAGGATCGTGAAAAAAGAGAATTTCGTCAAAGGATCGCGGAAAAAAGCTAATTTCGTCAAAAATCATGGAAAAAACACGAATTTAGTGTTTAGTCAAACGGCCGCTGAAAAAAACCCGCGAATTTCATCAAAGAATAGCGAAAAAAACGCGAATCTCCTCAAAGAATCGCGAAAAAAACGCGAATCTCCTCAAAGAATCGCGAAAAAAACGCGAATCTCCTCAAAGAATCGCGAAAAAGTGCGAAATTTGTCAAAGGATCGCGAAAAAAAAGCGCATTTCATCAAAGGATCGCGAAAAAAACGTACATTTTGTCAAAGGATCGCGAAAAAAACGTACATTTTGTCAAAGGATCGCGAAAAAACACGAATTTCGTCCAGGGATCACGAGAAAAACCACGCGAATTTCGTCAAAGAATCGTGCAAAAGACTCTAATTTCATCAAAGGATCGCGGAAAAACGGCAAATTTCGTTAAAAGATCGCGGGAAAACGGCAAATTTCGTCAAAAGATCACGAAATAACGGCAAATTCGTCAAAAAAACGCAAATTTCGTCAAAGGGGCACGAAAAAACACATATAGCTAGTGCTGGGAGTAATCCCCCCCCCCCCCCCCACCTTCATCACCTCTGTTGTAACCTTTCATAAAATTTCCTGTCAGTTTCAGAATTTTTTTTTTTTTTTTACTCAGAATCACCCCTGATTTCTTACTTTTTTTTAAATAAAAAAAAAAAAAAAAAACATTTTGCATCATTATTCTGAGTTGTTGATTTAAATTGCTTCAATGGTATTTTGTCATGCCTGTATTAATGCAGACATGACAAAATAATTAATATAAATCTTTAAAAAGCACGTAAAATAACAGTGGGGTTTAGATTTTTTTCTCCCTCCCAAATAGGTCAACTCCCCTCCATTTATAAATGTTGGTAGGGAGACTCCCCTCCTATGAAAAATTGAATTTCAAGCCCTGTATTTATTAGAAAAGTTACAACTATTTTCATGAAGTTTTGGATTCCCCCCCCCCCTCCCCTGACATACTGTCAAATTTCGCGAGGTTTTTTTTTTCTTGTGATGTTCCTCCCCCGACCGAGAATGGAGCGGGTTTTTTACAATCAACTGATTAATTTTGTTTTTCTTTTATTGCTACTTTTTTATGTTAGTGTGGTGATCTTTCAAATGCTATTGCACAACGAGGGAGGCGATAAATGCGCTACTCTGTAAGTGGAACGGCAACCCTCCAGTGTACAGGTGGAATTGATAAAAAGAGTTTTTGTAGTCGGAATATGCGGAATGTTACAGAATAGTGAATGGTTTAATGAAAGCAGAATAAAAACTTAATATTTAATTTAAGATGCGAGTCAGATTAATATATTAATTGAAATGGTTACTGAGTAATCACTTTATTAGTTTATACAAAGTCTAATTATCATGACAGCTACAATGCAGCTACTAATGAAATTTTGGGAAACTAATCTTTTCTAAATAGTAACATGTTCTGAATTGTTCTTATTTACAATAATACTTCATTACCACAAATGCCATATAAGGGAGCTGGCTACTTTTATATTTTTTAAAAGTAAATTATTTAAAGCTTACTTTTAAGCATATTAACTTTAAAATTAAATAAAAACAAGTATCTTACTTTTGCAAAAAAGCTGTTTTATCTTATTTATCTATAAACTTTAATTACTAAATAAGGAAAAGTATCATGATGAAAATTTTTACTTTTAGGAACTCAAAACAACCAGTCAGGATAAAATGGTTCATTTTCAGCTAATCGTGATAATTTAAGTATATAAAGTAGAATTTACTATCCAGTCAAAAATATGTCCAAGACTGAAATCAGTCCTGAGACTGAAGGTCTTGCACCCATTGCTGTAATCAATTAGCCTAAAGGAAATGCTTCAGGTGTTTTTTTTTTCTGTTTTTCTTTTGTTACTGAGATAAACGGCAATAAGAATTTTTTTCCCCTTTAGGTTAAATTTTATAAAAATAAAATACTACGATGCTTTAATTTTTGAAGCTGAAAAGAGTTATATAAAAAAAAAAAACAAAAAAAAAAAACGAAATATGTCAATTTTCGTTTATAATATTATTAGAAACGATTCGCAAATGAATCATTTTATAAACGGGATTGGAAATCTTAATTTTGATTTCGTCATACCTATTATTTAAATTGTGCGTTCTTTAAAAATGAAAGATTTTGTTTAATTTCTTTAAAAGAAAACTCAAAATTAAATTAGTAATCTATCTGTATTACACTCACATATCACAAGAAATACCTATGCCACACATGAACGTTATTTTGTAAGGAAAACAGTTATAAGTATTGTTGAAAATAAAAACAATTCAGAACATTATACTAATTAGAAAGGATCGGTTGCAAAGAATGCTGTCTGGATAATTAGAAATTGTACTCACTTTCTCCCCTTGGAATACCATTTCAAGATCTTTGATATTTCTTATTTCTTCAGTCAACTTCGCGTATCGCGTAGTGATACATGGCGAAGTCTTATGGCGAACGCGATGAATTTTCATTTCGATACGAGAATTTTTTTAAAAATGTGAAATATTTCCTCCTTAAAAAATGTTTACTTACTATGAATAACAATGAAATAAAATACCTATAATTACAAAATACTGCTCCATTTTAAAAAATCAGTCTAAGTATTTTAAAGCACATAATAAACTGTTTTCGTAGTTTAAAAAAAGATTTATTGCCAATATTCAGATCTTTAACTGTGACCTAAACCGCGCAAAACCGATGTACAACGTTCTGTCTGCTAGGCCATAGAATAACATGTAATCCGCGATCCTAAGAAGTTCATTTTTTCATGCGGATTATATAAAAATTAAGAGTTTTCCTAGATACTAGGTTAGTCTTATCCACTTCGTCAAAAACAGATTCATTTTATATATTAATGTTTTTAAAAAAATCTAGACCGTTTCGGAGAAAAAAAAAAGACAAACTTACACCATCGAAATTGCTTTCAAAATGGGTTTACAGATCTGAAAATATACTGAACGTAGAATTGTAAAAAATTCAGAATAGGATTAGACTGCAGATATAAGACTGTTTTAAAAACATCAGAACAATAGGACCTATATTTGATGAGTTATTAACAGGCGGCTTTTCGCATTTTCTTTGATGTCGAGTTAGCTGTATATATGAGTTCCGCCATCTACGAATTCTAGGATACGATACGATACGATTTTAGGCTTAAGGCTGCGTCACTCGGAATACTACCGTCTTCCATGATTAGCACCTTGATGATCGAGCTTCACTCGAAACATATGTAAAAAAACTGCTTGTGTGGTATGTGTGCTTAAAGCCATTATTACTTAGCTATTATAACTCCCGTCCGTTATAACAATGTTGCTGTTAGTATTACTCTTGTTTGACGTCAACCTTGCCTGTGTATCTGAATACGAATTATTGGCCATTTTTCTTGCACGAAGAGTGGTTATAACAAAATTGTTTCATTTTACATAGCATGTACCAATTGCAATATTGATACTTTTAAGTTAGTCAAGCGCAGGTGATAAATTGACAATATTTTTTCCATACTATATTCATCTTGCATTCATTTCATTTAAAATATAAAACTTGCATTCACTTCATTTAAAATACACGTTTTTAACTAATTTAACTGTACTTTAACAATATTACATTGCATTGGTGCTTTTTTTTTTTTAAGCTTTATGCAGTTTTGGCTTCAGAAAGTGAGATTTGTTACAAAAAGATACAAACCTGACAATTTATTACAAACCCGATGAATGTTTATGTTTATTTTTTACAAATAAATATAAACATTTTCGGCACAGATGCCACATACGCACGACGTTGGCGCGATTTTTTTCTGACGCCAATTTGGCGAAAACCTCGTTTTCGAATACCAGTTACATTTGTATTTTTTAAAAGGAATAAAAATAAATAAAAAAAAGTTTAATTAATAACTATAGAACAAAACAAATTATATAATTTAAAAAAAGAAAATAAAAGTAAATAAACAATTTATTAATAAATAAACAACAACATTTATGTTACCCTCAAGCAAAATAGCGACACTTTGGCGCCAGTTAAGTACCCCGGTGCAATGACATTGACGTCAGAAAAAAAATCGTGCCAACGTGGTGCGCATGTGACATCTGTGCGTAAATGTCTTGTTTACTTTAAATTAATTGTTTAAATCTTTAAAAAATTGCTTCGGTACATGAAAAAATGAGTAGGTTACCGGATAATATGCATGAAAAGTTTACTTCACTCGCCAAACCCATTTTCTTTACCTAAGACGCCTATTCTGGAAAAGTACAAATTTCGGTACTTCTTAGTTATCTCGTCGACCAAATTACTGTCGCCAAATTGTAAGATTAAATGCCAATAATGGTTGATCGTAAATGTCACATTCACTTGACAACACGTGTTTACGTCATCAAGTGATTTTAATTTCGACGTTTTATTTGTATTTTTATTAATGTTATATTAATTTATTTGTTCTTGAAAATATTTAAGTTATTTAGTATAAATATTAAGTTATTTTTTAAAAAAAGTTGCTTAAAATAAAAATTATGTCAATTTGTATAATGTGGTGGGTGGTTTGGTGATTTATAATTTGGCGAAATTGGTCGACGGGATAACTAACAAGCACCCAAATTTCATTTAAAATACTAAAAAGACAAAAATAAATAAATTAAGAATAAATGATACCAAAAATAAAAATTGTTTATTTAAACATAAAATAACTGTTTCAAATTCTCACACGCAAAATATAAATGTTGGTTGCTTTTGGCGATTAAAAATTAATATTGGGTAGATTATCGTAAAATCTGAAATCCTACGTTATTATGGATTTTTTCTTTGAAATAGAAAAAAAATCCAGATTTATTTTCCTGTTTGATTAAATTTAAATATGTTTTTTTGCACTTTAATATTAGTGCGGGCATATTTTCTTTGCTCCGTGTGCTATAATTCGGCTTTCTACGGAAACATCCAGCCGGTGAAAATGACATACACTAAATTTCCGTGACGTATGTAGATAAATTATGCTTTTTTATCAGTTTTTAGGTGCGTTCGTAATTATATAAATACGTAGCACCTATAGTCGTCGTTCAGTCCGTCCGTCCGTCCGTCTGTCCGTCCGTCTGTCCGTCTGTCCGCATGTAACAGAGCAAAAACTACCCAACCGAATGGTCTGAAATTTCAAATATATGATTGTTGCAAACTTTTGTCGAGCCATTTCAAATTTTATGAAAATCGGATGTATAGTTTAATTACAGGGACAGTCAAAAGTTTTTCTTTACATTACGGCCAATGGGAAAAATTATTGCAAGTGCATTTTAATGATATTACAGCCTTCCGAATGATCTGAAATTTTAAAGATATAACTGTTGCAAAATTTTGTCGCGCCCTTTCAAATTTTAGGAAAATCGGATGTATAGTTTAATTACAGGGACAGTCAAAAGTTTTTCTTTACATTACGCCCAATGGGAAAAATTATTGCAAGTGCATTTTAATGATATGAGAGCCTTCCGAATGATCTGAAATTTTAAAGATATAACTGTTGCAAAATTTAGTCGAGCCCTTTCAAATTTTAGAAAAATCGGATGTATAGTTTAATTACAGGGACAGTCAAAAGTTTTTCTTTACATTACGGCCAATGGGAAAAATTATTGCAAGTGGATTTTAATGATATTAGAGCCTTCCGAATGATCTGAATTTTAAAGATATAACTGTTGCAAAATTTTGTCGAGTCCTTTCAAATTTTAGGAAAATCGGATGCATAGTTTAATTACTGGGACAATCAAAAGTTTTTCTTTACATTACGGCCAATGGGAAAAATTATTGCAAGTGCATTTTAATGATATTACAGCCTTCCGAATGGTCTGAAATTTTAAAGATATAATTGTTGCAAAATTTTGTTGAGCTATTTCAAATTTTAGGAAAATAGGATCTATAGTTTAATTACAGGGACAGTCAAAAGTGTTCCGTTACATTACGGGGAATGGGAAAAAAATATTGGAAGTGCATTTTAATGATGTATCAGACTATGCGCTTTATGAAGTGCAAAAAATTATACATTCAGTACAATATGGGGTGCAAAAAATAATTATAAAACTAGTTATAGTACGAACGCACCTCATTTGCCACGTTTGACGAGCAATTTCCAACTTGTTTAATATAATTTTTAAACCAATTGGAATTTATTTTTCATAGTAGGTGCATTCAGTAGGTTACCCTCATAGGTACCTTCTGGTAAAACCAGAACCGAAACCCGACAAATATTTTTTGAGTTATGCTTGACGAAAGCTTTTACGAAAGGTTTTTAATATCCATCGTAGCTGTTTTTGACCGGAAAGTAATACTGCGTTGTGTATTAGCCTTCGCTTCGCTCAGACAATTACATTGTAAGTGATTCGTCGCATAAGTCGAAAACATAAAAGTTCATGCATCAGAAATTTACTAGGCCCAGTAATGGGCCATAGAGAAAGGTAACAATTTTTTCAATTTCCCGAAGAATATATTTTGAAACTTTGAATATTTATACTAAGACATGAAATTTACGAGTAGGCTAAATATATACACACACACAAACATATATATATACAGTGAAACCTCTCTGTAAGGGCCACCTGCCGTTCCTGGGGTTACCTGGGGTGAGCAAATTTTTCATTTCTCTTTCTTTTTATCCCGCGATTTTTAAAATCTGTTTTTAACAATATTGTTTATTTGATTCTTGCTGCAGTTAAACTGTGAAGCCAATTTTCTTGCAGATGTTACTTGATCATGACAATTAAGGACTTTGATTTTGTCATTAAAATCCAAACGTATTCTCTGGCTTGATTTAGGTACCATGATTTAAAATTTTACATAAGCCTGAGCATAAAAATTGTTGTGTAAAAACTGTGCTTTAATATGCATTCACAGTTTTAGTAAATGTGGAATCAGTTTTTCTAGATAACATGTTATCCTTTGAGTGTCCACAACAAAGGGTCACGTTTCCCCTCCAACACAACCCCTACAGGTTGAAAGGTCAAACAAAGTGTGAAGAACATGTGTTTGTCTCACCTGAGGAAAAGTTTGTGGTCTTTCATTGTGTTACTAAATCCTCCCCATCACCCCTGCCTTCTTTGTATGCTGAACTCTTATCTTTTTGGCCTTTATGAGGGGCAGGTGTGGCCCCTAATCGCAGTAAATTTAACATTATGTCTAACGGAAAAATTTTCGTTCCTAAAAATATTGGCCCTTAATAGAGGTGGCCTTTGAATAGGGGTGGCCTTTAAAAGAAGTTTCACTTTATATATCAGAAATCATCAACACTTTAATAATAATTAGATAAATGTCCTTAAGTGGCTGACTACTGATGTGTTAATTTTAATTTGTTAAAAAAAATCATTATTTCACTACACAGTCAATGAAAGATATACGTGACACATCCCCTTCTTTCGGCAACCATGTGATGAAGATTGAATCATTTCCACCAATACTCGAACTGCTATGTGGTACAGGCTGAGAAAATGTCAAAATCGGTGGGGTACCACTGTCCATCTCTTTCAATGTCTGCGATTTTATTATAAATATCTTGTATATTTTGCTTGTTTTAACCCTTTAAGTATTCAATTATGAATTCATGAAATTTTTCTATCCATGAAAATCTCCTAAAGCTTTTTTTGTGAATTGCTTAAACTGCATTAGAAGATTTGTATAATCATTTAATAAATTTTAGAAGCATTTTAGAAGGATTCATTATATTTGAATTTATAGGGATTTTATACTATATTTATAACCCCACTCAAATCTCTTATTTTAAATATTTTTCTTAGTATTTTGTAGAATTAGGAAATGTACAAATATATTGTTCTTACAGTAGAAATATAGAAATACAGTCCGTCTCATAAATATAAAGACACAGATTTTTTTGAAATTACATTTTATTAATTCAGTTAAAAGAAATTAAATTTTATACCTCATATTAAGAACTCTGAAATGAATCTCTTATAGGGATTTTAATTTAGGTAAAATAATTTCGTCTCGAATAATAAAAAAAATAAAAAAATACGCTGTCTCATAAATATAAAGACAAACTTGAAACTGCTTCATATGCAATTTTTTTTCGAATGCGGGCGTACAGAATTAATGCGCACGCGCAAAAATACACTTTAACTTACCAAAACCAGCAAAGTTATTTGACTTGTTTCAATTGCAAAGATGTCGAGGAACATTGAAATTTCTAAAGATGAAATTTGTAAAATACGTGAATTCAAAGCTAATGGCTTAACAGTTTGTCAAATATGTAAAAAAAAAAAATGGGAGAATCAGAGCTGCACTTTATAAAATTTTATCAAAAACTTACAATTTATATCCGAGAAAACGATCTGGCAGACAGAGAAAAACTAGTGAAAGACTCGATTGCAAGATTATGCGACTTGTTTCGTCGCAAAAAATGTCACTCCGATAAGTTTCTCAACGAGTTTATGTTATGGTCCTAAAGGATACAGTACATCGTCGTATAAAAGAAAGAAAAAACATTGTATGCCGACATACGTGCATATTTTCTTTATTGAAAATAGAACATAAAGAATGGAGGTTAATCCGGGTTAAAGATCATATGCACTGGAAGGACGAATGAATGCAAGACATTTTTTCAGATGAAAAGAGATTTAACTTGGATGGCCCAGATGGTTGGAATTCCTACTGGCACGATTTACGACGTTAATCTCGAACCTTCTTCAGTAGGCAGAAAAGGGGAGGTTCTGTTATGGTGTGGTGTGCCTTCTCTTTTAATCGAACTACGGATATTGCTTTTCTGGAAGGTGAACAGACATCTAAAGAGTATATTAAACTGCTTAATAGTCAGTTGTTGCCAATTGCTGAAACTCTTGGTGGTCGGAATTATTTGTACCATCAGGATAATGCATCGATTCACACATCAAGACTCAGAAAACAATGGTTTGCCGGTAGCAATGTTCATGTCACGGTGCGGTCCGCACATAACCCTGATTTTAATCCAGTTAAGAATCTTTGTGGCACTCTCGTTCGCAGTGTATATGCATCTGGAAGACAATTTTCAAACGTCCTTGAGTTGAAAAAAGAAAACGAACGAAGTTGGTTTGATATAAAGCCAAAATAGTTATGGAACTTAATAAAAAGCATGCCAGCTAGAATATTTTCTGTCATTAATCAGAATGGATTATTTATTGGACGGTAATTCAAAAGTATGTAAAATGTCTTTATATTTATGAGACAGCAAATTTATTTACATTTATCAATTTTCGAGTTGAAATTATTTAATTCTAATTTAATTTACTGTAAAATGTTTTCTTGGCACATACTTTTCGTTATATGCATAAATATAATTTTGAATACTGAATTATTAAAATATTATTTCGAAAATATCAGTGTCTTTATATTTATGAGACGCACTGTATTTCCGAATTGAAACATTCCCACTCCCCTCCCAACGCCGAGGAAGCTGATAAGATGCAAAGGGAAAAGAAATCATTCTTTAAAAAAATATTTTTGTTTTGTGTGCCCCATAATGCTTTTGGAACAAGATAATGTAATGTATCTATGTCTCGTTCTAAACTGTATTACTACTAATCGATGTATTAAATGAATTTTAGAACAAGTTATTTTAATGGTACTTATAAGTACCATCAATAGATAAAGGGTTCATTAGATACATACATATTTTACGGTGCTATATGAAGTTAGTTTATGAATTAGTACACTTTTCAGTTATCCAACGCAATGAAAGTTTCCTTCTTCAAGTTCGAATGACATACATATATTCATTCAGGTGCAACATTATTAAAATATATACAATTTTAGAAAATGATAATTTTTTTTTCTGGATTATGTTCTGCTTTAAAGTAACTTGAGTCTAGTATATGAATAAATACAACAATTTCTGAAATGATTTATGCCACCTGTTATTTATATATTTTTTTGTTGTTGTTGATCTTTAATGTTACGTTTGATAAATAATGCATTCGTAGAGCTCAAGAACGCCTCTTCAGAAAAAAATGATTTACGGTGTAACTAGATATTCTACGAATTCTTATTGTGATGAATTCGGAGTAAGTAGAAGTAAACAGACATCAAATGTATCATAATAAATGATACGATAACGAATAAAATGTAGTTATTCCAATAAGTGAGGTTTAATGTAGATTTTATATTTTTACATTCGAATTAAATATTGTCTTTCAAATAAACAAATTCAAGTATGTATGAAAATATATATAAAGTTCAAAATAAATATGAATGAAACTTATTTGAGAATATATTAAACATTTTTCAATCAAGTAATGTAAATTGAGTGTGTATGGGCTTATAAGTTGTTTGCCATTCCAAATTCTTGACTGCCTGTTAAGTGTGAATTGCTGTTAAGTATGAATATTTATTCTGTGTTATTAAAAATTATACTTAGTTAAATTTATTTTTATATACTGTTTTTAATTTTAATGTTCATACTTCCATTAGAATTTCAAAATTCACTTTCGAAAAAGGAAGCATGTTCATGATTTATTATAATTGTTTCATTGTTAAAAAATGTGTTGCGAATTGAACTAACTTTGGGTTCTACGGTCTGCAGTGCCATAAATTAATTAAGCTTACCATAAAATTTTAAACAGTGATTTTGTATGAGGTTTGTTTAGCCATAAGTGCTGGTTTTACGAACCACATAATTAACTAGTAAATTCAAAGATCAGGAACCTCATCAACGCCAGCTCTGGAAGTGAAAAATTAAAGGCAGGCTGGGAGAGATTCACCAATTGCCACTGATATGTAGATGATAATTATCCATCGTTCTTTCTTTTATAAATCCCAGTAATCATATTTAAGTCCCACTCTATGCAAATGTTCAACTATGTTTTTAGGGCCGTACTTAAAAAGTAAAAACGGAACCATTATAAGATCGCTCCTGTGCCAGTCTGTCTGTCACAGCCATTTTACTCGTAAACTATGGAACGTGGAAAGTTCAAAATGGGGGGTAGTAATAAAGACAATTAGCCGATATATTTTCAGATAATTAAACATTCATAAATATATTTAGTAAAGCCACTTCAAAAAGAAAAAACTCTTTTCTACGTATATGTTGTGGGGTAGAGTGTGAAGGCTTTCGTAACGCTGAACTCAAAAATACATTCCTTTTAATATTAAGCATTATATTTTCAAAGATATCGTCAAAAATATAGTGCAAAACTATGTCCCCCCCCCATCCCCATCTAATTCCGAATCTAATGAAACTAAAATTATGAAAAAATTAGAGGTAGTAGATGTTAATTTAAACTTTGCAGGGAAATTATAGCGATCACCCTAGGTCACATAGTTTTTATGAAAATCGCATTTTTCTGTTACACACAAATTTCGATTTACGAGCATTCGGCAAAAGTATTGAGCAACGCTGGAGGTACATATCGTAGCAGAAGTATAAAAGCATTTTTGATAATGATTTTCGAAAAAAATCGTGAGTAATTATCCGAGATAGTAACCCTTAAAGATACGGACAGTTTGGACATACATATTGACATGGGCGGCGTACTATATGGCTTGTTAACAACTTTTAATGATATATATGTTATAATATCGTAGAATCTATCTATTGCGATACTTGCGGTTGAATGGAAAACAATATTGTCGAACTCATAGCGAAGTACATGAAGAAGCTGAATGTAACATGGAGTTAGCGCATAGATGAACGAACATGAAGAAAAAAGGAAACTAGAGCAACAGCTTCGCCTATTTAATTGAACAGCTTACTCTTTATATACGATGATCATTCATCTTTAAAGATGATTGGCAGTCCAGTGGCATATGATAAAAGACAATGGAAATGAAAATTGGGATTTCTCCAGGAGACAAGTAACGAAAGCCATAGACAGAGTTTTATTCAATAAGATCGGGCAGCAGTTCTCACAACTCATGGTGCAGTTCCATTAATAACTTCGATGTAGAAACATCTATCGACAATAGTAATCATTTGATTACATCAAAAGATAAAATCAAAAGGGTAAAATCTTTAGAACGAACTTTATTTTTTGAGACACACTGCCAGGGGGCAGTTTACAATTCAAAATACACAGCAAACCTGCTGGAGAATCGTGCGTAACTGCTTTTTACTTTCCTTGCGTAGGAATGCAATTTTGAAGTAGTACGCGCTCTAAACCAATTAAGATGCAACGCCATCACGCCATGAAAAGAGAACTGACAGAGCAGTGGAGGGATAATAAAGCAAAAAGGAACCCCGGAAAAAAGAGCGGGAATGTAAAACTCGGCTGGAATAAAAATAAAAATGGCTACCGAAGAACAATCTAAAATGCGAAAGATCAGAAATGGAACATTTAATTTGAGAATACCAAAAGCGTAATAATTAGGTGAATTAGACAAGTGAGACATTAAAATAAAGGGAATTTAACAGAATAAATGATAGAGATTATTTAAGAATAAGAATTTAGAGAATATAGATAAGTAATTTAGAATAGTAAAGGGAAATCACGGAGATAGATCTAATATTGTAACACATATGGGGCATTCTCACAATCTTTTGACTTTTATGTCCCTGAATAATAATTTTTATTCTAGAACATGTTCTTGTGTTTTTTCATTTCATATACTGGGGAACATCCCTTTGCATGATTGCATAACAATATTAACGATATAAATAAGTTTTGGATTATGTTGGGGGTCCAAATACCAGGAAAACTCCTATACCGTGCCGTGTCCCTGATGCTGATTTTTAAGTTTGGAGCTGTCTGTATTAAATTGTTTCAATAAAAATAAATCGATGTAATTTTTTTCCGAAACTGGAACTATTGTTTTATATAAATATGCTGCAAAAATTAACCTGCACACATTTTTAGGGTTGTTATTATTTTTTAAACTGTGTCCCTGAGGTAATAGATTCCTTATTGCCCTCTTCTAAACTTATGCAGAAAACCACTTCAGATGCAGCCACATAATTTTTTTCAAGTTTTTTCTCATGCAGAAGTATGCTAGAAAAAGAATGTCTAAAAGTCTTTGACAGGAAATTTACTGCTAAATTTAAATCAGCATTTAAGCATCAATTTCAAGCATAGTGGCTTTATTAGTAGTCTTACCGTCCCCAAGGTTTATTCTTGCCTTTTTCGAGGTAAATTATTACTTTTTATTTATTTGTTTAATCCAATGTAAACAAATGTTTCTAAAAATGAATGAAAATTGTGGCTATCACTTAGTCTTAACATGATTTGCCTAAATAGGTGTTAATTTTCCTTACCGTCCCTTTATTATTCTCTTATCGTTCTATTATTTCTTATTTGAATTTCCTGTAGGTACTACGAAAATTCCTATTAAGTAAAAATTCAGAAGAAAATAAAAAGTTTTAATGCTGAAATGGTAAGGGAAATTAAACTCTAAAGTTTAACATAAACATCAGTTAAATAAAAAAAAAAATTTCGCTGCTGACCATTTTTTATAATCATTAAGTAATTCATCTATCAGATTAAAATGTTATTTTAGCAAGGTTAGTTTCACCAGATTTTTATTCCCGAAAGTAAAAAGATTGTGAGAATGCCCCATATGTGTAATGTAATTTCCATTAGCAGTATAAAAGCAATCAACCTCAAATTGATAAGAACATACTGATTTAAGGGGTCTCAGAACACTTTAAATTGGAAAAAAAGGAAAAAAAGGACCATTTTCAACATTTTTATCTTAAAATGTATATGATTTTGAAACGCAATTTTTTGAAATGGAAGATATAAGTATGGTCTTTCATTTCATGCACTTAAAAAAATTGCAAATTTCAGAATTAGTATTTACCGTAATTTCGCGCGAATCCGCCACAACTCAGATAATTCAATTCCCTAACAGAATTTATTTTTGATAAAATGGACTTGCTTGTGCGTAGCACTTATTTGACTTTTTTTTAATACAATTTTCGATTTGAAAAAGACTTAACTAATTCGAAGTGGATACGCACGAAATTACGGTATAGGGGGCTCGAAATTGTTAAACATTTGTCGAGCAGGAAACTGGCATAACAGATTTCGCGCAGGATTACAAAATAAATATTGCAACTAGAAGGCAAATTTTGGTGCCTACTTATACTTCAAATTATAATAATTACCCTGAACTTAAATAAATTTGTATTTAAAGCATTTTTATATTTTTAATGTAAAGTTGTATGTAGGCTAATACAAAAATTTGAAAATTTGAACAGTATAATGACTTAAAAAATATTTTTTTGAACAACAAAAAGAAAATTTTAGGTTCAATTTATACAGACTAAAATTAAATATATGTTTCAAAAATTTAATGAATAAAAAATAGAAGTTTTTGAGGAATCCTGTACGTTATACTCAAAAACATCATTTGGAGAAAAATTAGTTCAAAGTTTCGGAAAAGCTGCTTCAGCTATTGAGCGTGTATAATTCTAAAATCCATAACTTCTGTTCTAATGGGAATATTTTAAGGAAACAATTATATGAAAATGTTCAGAAAAGATAGGAGTTTAAGATTAAAAAAAAAAGAATCTAATATTTTGAATCTTTAAGTGTTCTGAGACAACTTAATTACAATGAATAGAATAAATACTATGGAATTCGCGACTAGTTTGCATTGAGTGGATCTCTCAATACGCCTTGAGTGACTTTAAAAGTTAATTAAAAACATATCTGGAAAAATGCGACACGGACCAAGGTGGCGTTGCAACTTTGCGATCTCCTTTCGAAGCGCGCTTAGCACAATCCCAAATTTAAACTTTGGGCAAGGGTTTTGTTTTAGCGACATTGTAAAAAGAAAAGTTATTACTACGCTGAATTTAGTTTTATGAAATGCCAAATGAGATTTAAATATGCACTACTTTTATTGTCAGTACCGAATTAAGTTCATGATAAACAGATTAGGATAATATTAAAAATTGAGTTATACAGAATAACTATATTTGATATTATTTAGGTTCCATATCTCTTTGAACTTTCATGGTATATCCATTTACACTTTTCTAGTATATACAGTTATACTCAAAGTTACGTTGTATAGTTTGTTTTTACAATGTCTTAGACCAATGTCTGACGGACGTCTTTTTTGCTGCTTTTTTGCTTAGGTATTATCCATTCACAATAGATTCACAATTGCAAAAATGACGCCCGTCTGACATTGGTCTTAGTATTCTTTTAGCAACGGTTTCTTTTTAATTAATACAATTACAAATTCATATATTTATTCTACGGAACCCTTCGCGTGCGAGTAATACTCGCACTTGACCGTTTATTTTAGAACGTTCATAGCTTTTCACATGTTTTCCTAAAGTTATCCATCATTTCTGTCTCTGATCGGATAAAACTGTCGTCTCAAATTTCATTTAAATTGGACTGACTGCCGTCGTGTTTTACTTTGACCTTTCAAATGTAACAATTCCATTTTATTTTAATACCAGATATAGAACATATAAAATATAATTAACTTTGAAATTTTATTTTACTTAAAAACAATTTCAACTCTTATTCATAAACACATTCTTTTGAATAATGCACTATATTTCTTAAGATTAAACTTAAATATGTATTTTCAAGGATGCTGACTTATATGTTATTTATTTTCCCCTTTTATACATGCATCTATTTTCTTTGTCAAAAATCTTATTGTAAAAGGATTAACTCTGAAGAAACAAGTGGGCCTGAAGAATAAACGTTCGATATATCATTTTAAACATTATGTAATGTATATTATGAATGTGCTTTATATGTTACATCAAGCAATTTAAATATTACACGAAATTCGGTGCTCAGTTTAATCGGATTATAAACTGTTTGTACTAAATTGCATGTCATATAATCTTCAAACAGGATTTGTCTACGTTTATAAAAGCAAGATTGTTGCTTTTGCCATTGCGATAATATAGGAAAACATAATATAATCAGAGATGCATATAAAAATATATTTAAAGGTTTATAAAATATTTTTTTTATGAAACAACATATTTTAGCTTTAGATATTTTGTTTTATACAGTATAAAATCACGCTTAAAAATAAACTCAAAAATTTATAAACAAATCCGTTTGTCCCTAAAATTATTAAAATATTTTTGTTTCTTTTGTAAGCTCAGGTATAAAAGTAGACAATTCAACATTTTAAGTATTTTTCATTTCAAAATGAAACGTGATAGTTAGGTATGTAGCATAACGTTTTACAAATAAGTTTAGCGTTGCTGGTATGTTGTATTATACAAATAACAAAGGAATATTGTATTTACATTGCTTTTAGTGACTACATCTTTTGGTAATACTCGCAGTATTAGATTTAAACTAGTAAATCTGCAGAACAGGAGCCTAAAAGTCATTATCTTTTTATTTCACTTTTCATAATATTTACCATCCTACAATTCTCAATTTATTTTTTTATTAAATACATATTTATAAGCATATAAAATTCTACGAGGGTGCCGAAAATTAGAACAGTTAAATTAAACACAGTATTATGCAAGTTCTGAAATTCTAATGAACTGCTTTTTTTAGGGTTTCGTTCATCTGACAAAACCCTATTCATCTCACTCCTCTGTCTGTCTGTCTGTCACAGAGCCCGTTCTCAGAAACTATATACTCAGAAAGTTGGAGACTTGAAATTTTGGATTCTTATAGCTGACCACCTTACATCAAACGACAAATCCTAAAATTTTGAAAAAGTCTTATATTTACCCCTCTGGGTTCCAACTTGTGTATTTTAAGCTTTCTTTTTTCCTAACTGAGACCCTTATTAAGTTGAAGACTTGAAATTTTGGATACTTATAACTGAACACCTCACATCATAGAACAAATCCTAAAATTTTGAAAAAGTCTTATATTTGCCCCTCAGGGCTCTAACTTCTGTATTTTAAGCATTTTTTCTAATTCAGCTGCTAAGTTACAGATGTGAAATTTTGCATACTTATAGCAGAGCGCTTGCAATCACACGAAAAATGATAAAATTTTCAAAAAGTCTCATATTATTTACCACCTCCGGGCTCTAACTTCTGTATTTTTACAAAATTTTCTAACCTCCAACCTTTTCACCCGGGGTGCACTTTTCTAACTTTTACTGACACTCCTTTAACCACTTTTGTATATTATGCACCATAGACATACATATTTTAGTTGCAATTTTAACCGCCAGGGGTGCCTACCTATCTCGGATGCTATGGGCCCGATTCCATCGACTAATATATCCACGGATAGTTTTTAAAACGGAGTTTCGTTCGTATAAATGTTTGTTTACAATACAGTGTGCCCCCTGGTTGCGAAATGTGGAACTAACAGGTTTTATAAAAGCATAAAGTATTTTTAAAGGAATATTAAACGAAACCATCTGTGCGATACACCTGCCTACTTCTTTTATAATTTTTTAGTCAAAATAGTTCTTCAGTTTCTTCATGAGTTCAAAATCCCAGTGAAACCCTCGTAGTCTTATTAAATTTGCATTCATAATTTCCTGTTGATTATGCGAATAATTATAGTGCATCGTGTATTTCATTGTTCATTGCGATTTTATTAGGAAAGCAACATTTTATAAAAGGATTTATTGTTATCCTAATATCGAAATATTAATATTTACTTATCTGCCAGCCAAGAAGTACCAGCATCTCACGAATAAAGTATAAAAAAGTTGAATAAAATATCATGTACGAAAGGATCTTAAGAAGATGTAAAATTCATCTTCTACATCTTAACTTCTAAAACATGTCTTCTCTTTAATAAAATACTTTTTATTTTGTTGGATTGCACTATCATGAGCTTTTTTTTTCATAAAATCGTCAACGTTGACTGGTTGAAAAATTTATTAATTTTACCCTTCGTCCTACGGTTGCTATAATCATAAGTGAAGTTTCTTGCTCTTTAAAACAAAACAATGAAATGTTATCTAAACATTCATAGCAGCAAAGTTATTTTATTACGATGTTGGAATAATCTATTGCTTTTATTATTATTATTATTATATTTATTTATGTCTAAACATAATTTAATAATATTAAAACATTTCACATTTTAACACCGTTCTAAAATAAGTGTTTTGTTCATTAACATGTGTGTAATTAATTTGTTAAAACCCTCCAACTGAAAAGGGCAAAATTGTAATGTTGTTTTCTCTGAATTTTGTTTTTAATGCTAAAAAAATGATTCTTTGAAAATTTTATATAAAAAAAAAAAAAAAACTTAATAACGAATATGAATGCGATCCTTGGAAGTTTTAATCATTGTTCAATGTATTAAAAATACATTAAATCAATAGAATTATATTACTTTAAATATTGCTTGTATTGGAGTGAAACCTGTAGTTTAGTGAACGTATTAACACGGGCTTGTCAGTGAGGGGAGTTAAAATAGTATGATTTAAATTTTCTTCTCTTTTTCGCATATTCGCTAAGTAACAGTTAAAGGAAAAGGAAAAAAAAAGAAAAAAAAAGTTATAAAAACGTATAAAAAGAAAAAAAATGACATATTTTATGTTTTCTGAAGCTAAAATTCCATAGGAAAATTTACAGATAAATTGATATATCTGACAAAATGTCAACATTAACGGATGTCAAAATTGACAAAATTACACACTAATCAAATTAATTAATAAACAGCAAATAGAAATTCAGCATCAGAATTATCTAATCGTGCAATCCAGAATTATCTTTTCAGTTGATTGATAACATTACAGTCTCTTCTGAAAAGCCATAGAAAGTAATTATAGCGTAAAAGAAAATCTTCTATGTTTTTTTCGAATGAATCAACCAAATGTAACAAAAATTATTCAGCTGATTCCTTGTACCTCACTAACATGCCTAGTTAATTTTAAGCTAATTGGATGCTTTTTGCAGTAAATATCGCGAAACAGACATATAGACTAACGAAAATCATAAACGTTTCGTGTCTCCACAGTAAGCTTTCATTGACGTTTCGGCATTTAATAGTATTTACTAAGATACAACATCAGAGACGATAACGCAGTATCATGCAGGCTCTCAATATAAACATCCTACTACGCTACCAATAAAATTATACTTTTTCATAGATGCGTAGACTCTTATCTCATCATTCCGTATAATGTTGCCTTAACTAACAATTTTTTCATTTATTCCCCTTAAAAAATTATATATATGTTTTAACTACCTCCCGTTAATTATTGAACTACTAACTATTAGTTATTGAAACAGGAACTCAACTTCTTGAATTTCCGAAACCTGATATAACCCAGCAAAGAGGAAATTGCTGGCCAACAGCAAGATAGGTGCTGGCAATGATGGAGAAGTGCTGGCTGGTGGTTTACCACTGCATGACCACTGATGGACAGTTTCGGTCAACTTTGCTGTTGGTAATCATCAGATAAAATTCTGGTGGGCATCCATTTCATCTCATGCGTTCGCCCACCACTACATGGAAGTGCACGAACTTTTGCAGTATTATTGCTGGGAACCCTTACGCTAGGTGGCGCTGCGAATGTTGAAGACATTGAGTATTTGAACACAAATCTGAAATGAATATCCTAACACAATTTAAGCTGTGAAACTATTTTTTTTTTAACTGTAAAAAATATAGCACCACAGCCACCAACAAAATAAATAAGTAAATGAATAAATAAATAAATTCTTTATTTCAATACGCTTTTTTCTCCTCCTTAAATCTGGTTTTACTAGGTTACAAAGGATTTCGGTTTTCATAATTTACGCAGTTCAGAATCAATAATAAAAAAAAAGCTTATAAAATATATAGGATTTCTATACAATAGAATAATTTCTATACCAGTTTAATGATTGGGAACGTAAATAACAAAAGTAACAAACTTGAAATAGTGTAATGAGAGCTTGAAAACTACGAACAGTCGTAGCATACGCTGAAAGCACTTGTTCATGTCCGATCACGAAAACCAAACAGCATCGCGCGCGGTCAGTACTTGGGATGGTGACCACATGCAATTCAAATACTTCTATAGACATTTCTATTATGGACACTTCTAGAGATATTTCTATAGCTCTTGGTGAAACTAGCTTATAGAAAAAAGAGCCATAATTATATAATACTTTGTTTTTTTATAGAATTCTATAAGAAATTTTTGTAAGGGAAAGTACTGGGCCAGCAAAGGAATAGCAGTGGGATAGGTGCTAGCACTGCAGGAAAACTGTCGGATTGAAGTAATGTGATGGCATACCAATGCTGGCCTCCTGTTGGTCATCACTGATGGCCCAGCTGCATTCGGCTTGGACACATTTCGAAAGGTTTAAGTAATGGCACCCTTGCACTTTACCGCTGATGGCACTGCTGGCTGCCATCTTTTTTCCAGCTGATGGCCCACTGTTTCTTTATTTTCTGGGAAAAGAGATCTATTCTATTATTGCATAAAACATAAAACTGATTTATCTGAAAAACACAAATAAACTAAATGAAATAACATATCTTAAACATCCTGTTCCAGTCGTACTCGAAACTCTATAGATTGCAGGAGAACGAAAACGAGAAGCTTTAATTTTAAAATTAATTTTAAAGAAATTTTAAAGAAATTTTTAGGACTCCTGTTATTTGAGATAGGAACACTAACACTACAATTGTCCGCTAGGTGGAGTCAAAGAGGTTTCATTGCGTATCCCATAGGCACATTGTTATAACTAGTTATCATTTTAAAGCACATAAAATAGTTGAAGTTATTGTGAATCGGAAAACTCAGGAATAATATGGATATATTTTAGATTTTTATAATATAAATGGTTTCCAGAAATGTGTTTATATTTTTCTTCCGTAAATAATTTATTATTTATGATGTATATTACCTTTACACAGTTTCAATGAATGTATCGATTAAGCATTGTTGTACTAATATTCATTGTCACAGATTTTCAGTGATAATACATTCAAAGTAATCTAATGAATACGTATGCACTAATTATTGCTATATAAACATCCATTATGCATTAATTTCTATAAATAAAGGGATTTTCATTCATTTCCTATGAATTAATGTATCATTATTCAAAAGCGATTATTTGCATAATATATTAACCCTTAAATCATTTAAGATTTATACTCTGGCTTTATATGATTGTGTTAGAAAGGAAGGAGGAGAGATGGTTTTTTAGCTTTTTTTTTATCAATAAGGGCAGTTGGAAGTCCCTATACCTACCATGCTAAATTAATGTACTTTTTCTCAGAAACTACCAAAGATATTCACTTGAAATTTTTTATACATATAATATGAATCATTAAAGGGAAGTCAACTTTATACACAGATACTTTTTAGTTATTTTTTAAAAAAATTGGAATAAAAAACTTGCAGATTTCAAAAGAGAAACTTTTTATATAAAAATTTTGTACGAATGATTGTAACAAAAGTTCACTTCAGATTGATCAGGACTATGTGTGAAATATTCTGGCAAGATTACAAGCAATATCGTCAACCGGGGCTACTTTGGTCCTTCCAGGGTTACTTTAGTCCATCCCATAAAAAAAGGTTTTATTCTTTATAATGAAAAAACAATACAAGATATTTTGGAGTTTTTGCCCTTGAAAAATATTTTCTACCCTACTATAGGGTATTTGAATAGTTTGGGGGTAATTTAATTTTTTTAGTGGTAACACTGGATGTGTTTGTAAACAACTGTTTTCGTGTATAAAATTTAACTCTTCAAACTTTCTAAGGTGAAACAATCTGGATAAGAGCTACAAATAAAGTAAGTGTCAAAATATTATCTTTAGTAACCTGCAACTCATGTGTGATCATAATTTTCCTTTAATGTTTTATTTTGACATGAAATGCTTACGTTTTCATAAAACATGAAAACTTTTAACATGAAAACTAGTATTTCGGGGCTAAGTTTGTGCCAGGCCTTTTCTGGTCCGAAAATAGTCCCAATTACTTAGAAATGCCTTTTATACAAACCAAATCTCTTAAAACATGTTTCAAGTAACATTTGTTTCAAATTTTACTGTAGCAAAATGACATTAATTGTTTTTGTTCCAGTTGCTGAGGATAACATGACAAAAACTGTTTCTCGTTTCTTTAATATTAACAATTAGTTTATTGTGTTTAAATGTAAAAAAAAAAAAAAAAAAAAAAAAAAAAGAAAAAAAGAAAAAAAGAAAAAAAAACATTTGTTTATCGAGTTTGCAGTTTTATTTTATTAGCAAATACTATTGGAAGGGATATTCAATAAAAATGTATTTATTTGCATATGAAATGTATTTATTTTTTATAAAAATAAATGAATGGACCAAAGAAGCCCCCAGCAGGGACTACTTTGTTCCAAAGCTTTAAAATTAGTTAAAAATAAAAAAAATCCTCTTTAAAACCACACAGTTGGTTCATTGTTCATGTTAATTGTTTACAACTCCATTTCGACGTTGAAAAATCAAATATAATACTTATCAATAACGAAAATGTGAGTGGAACCAGGAAAGAGTTGCCAAAAGTAACCCCGGTTGACGGTAATATGCAGTAGTTGATATAAAAAGGTACATCCAGGTTCAAAAAGACCATTTTAAGAAAACTGAGTTTAAAGTTTACGTAAGTCATGTTTATGTGTGATGTAAACAAATAAAATTACTTACATTTTTTTTTTTTACTTCTTGTTGTCGTAGAAACAAAAGTAATATGCCTTTCGAAAGCGAAAAAGAATACTCTCAGAAATGGATACTCAGATTTCACGAAATTTTCTTCGTTTTTAACGAAACTATTTCCTGGGAAATGCTCCGAGCGAATATTTCGTCAAATTGAGAAAATTACCTTCTTCGCTTATTTGAGGATAACAATTTCGTCAAAAGTGCTTGTTTGAAAAGTGCAATCAGAGGGCTGGTGGTGCCATCTATTGAACAGTTTAGACGTTCCTGTATTTATCCACAGGAGAAAAAATAATAGCTTCGGGGTGGTTCGAACTCACGACCTCTGGTGTGGAAGACGGTTGCTCTAGCTATTACGCTATTGGGTCCTCGAATGGATATGATTTTAGATGCATGTAATGGATTCCACTGTATATTTATATTTTTATAAGGTTGGTTGTAATTTTATCGATGCTGTTATACTTATAATTCTTGCAAGCTTTAATTAATAAGGCTAATTTATTATTATCATTTCCTATGGTTAATATGAATAATTATAATATGGCTTGATTAATAGAAATTATTAGGGAAATTTTCTTTGCTCGATGAATGATTAAAATATGGTCTGGTTAATTTCTTGCTCACAAATAGCGAATTTTAAAGTGCATATGAGGGTGATTTTATCAATTTGAGTAGGTGGTTAAGATTTTAACGCTTTACTGTTTACAGAAGAGAAGGGAGAAGGATCAATTATACATATTTAATTTGATAGTTATATGAATGTATTTCTTAAATGAAAAAAAGATCTTAGAATTTTGAAATTTTATTGATCAGATTTTCTTTTTGAACGATTTTGTAAAACACGGGAAATTTATTCTTTTCGAATTAATCCATAGCGAGCAAAGTAAAATAATAATAATAATAATAATAATAAACATTCTTAAATCATTAAAAGCTAAAAAAATATCTAATGCAGAAACAATAACTACCTGTATTTAAGCATTTTCTGAAAAGCGCTAAAAAGTGCAATTTTTAAAATAAATTATGATTGGAATAACATAAACAAGCAAATATCTGCTTGCTAAAATCGCAGGATTTGAGGAGGTACGGTAGCGCGCCCCTCTTCAAATAGCTACCGCAACTGTTTCCTTAAAATGCATTGAGTCTGGCCGTGAGTGAAGAAACACCTTCGTCAAATATTTGAGAGTTTACGTTTCGTTAAAAGTCACGTGATTTTAATACGAAATTATTGTAAAAAACAACGAAATATAGCTCAAGGATTGGCGAATCGTCAAAATTGATAGTTTTATTTCTGAGAGTGAATTAAAAATATTAAAAAGGATAAAAATGACTTTTTCCCCGAATTTGACTTCCAACTTCCCTTAACATCAGTAACTTAATTGCTTGTTTTTTTTATTTTATTTCAGACTACTTGAAATTAATTATCACCGGAACACTATATGTATAAGTTTCGCAATTATAAAAATCCTTAAAAAAGGGAAGAAAAAAGAAAAGAGAAGAAGAAATTATAAAAAAAATAAAAAAAAAATGTTAGTGGATGATTTTACTTGATCCACTAGTCAAAACTATTTACTACTCACATCTATCAACTAATACTCAAAAGTATTTTTTCGAACAAAACAGATTAAAAGTTGCATCTTTAGAAATATCATTAAAAAAATAATAATTGAGAGATGATCTACCTTCTAAAATGTACATATGTGGAATTATTGGCATTCAAAATTTTACTCCTGTCGTAAACACACCTGAATTGATCTTGATTTTTGTACTTTTTACCCGACTGAAAAGAAGGGTTATGTGTTTCACGCGTATCTGTGTCTGTGTATGTGGATTTCTTTATACCCTCGAAACATCCCAACGGCTGGATGGATTTTAATGAATGAGCTCTCTATCAATTTGTCTTAACGGCCCGATGGTTATAGGCTAGGTTTTGTTTTTATAAATTCAAACTGGCGCCTGTAAAATACAAAAAGGCGGTAGAGACGAAAAAAAAATTACGCACCCTTTTGTGTGGCATATCTTTGGGTAGGTCTTTCAAAATGAAGACGATGTTTCATTGACTATTTTACAGTCCGAAGCTCCGTTAAAATATTATATAATCTAGAAGTTATGTATGCAGTATCTCTAGCTTTACTCCAACTCTAACCATCGTAGACCTCTATAGACCTCATCAAAACAGTGTTTATAGATAGGAACTAACAATTAAACACAACTTAAAAGTCATCAATACAAGGAAATAAAAAAATAGGCAAGTAATATAAACAAGTAATTAAAAAAAATATTTTAATTCAATTCCTACTTAGGTCAAAAAGATAATTTTTTCTTCTCCCATTCTTCTTTCTTCTTGAGTGGCGCTTAAAATGCCTAGATAAAGAAGAAGGCTCTTTCGGTCTTAAAATACCTTGATCTAGAAGAGGGCTCTCTCAATTATTGAAAATTAATTAATTTAATTTAATTAATGAATTAATATTTGAAAAAAACTGGATTACCATCAAGTGTCATCCACTAAAAGTTAAAAAAAAATTATTTGAGCTTGATTGGATGAATAATAAGTATTTTATTAACGAATGAAAATTTGAATAAGATATATATAGCGAGAGTGTGAGCTAATAGTAGGAATTGAAAAAAAAAATAGTTTCACATTGTTGAAAAATAATTAATTAGTTCACTTTTTACCCAGTCAGGTTTTTTTTATTTTTTTAAGTTTAATTGTTCATTTAAAACCATGGCCAATAGCTAGTCCAGGCAATAGAGACCGTATGTGGTTAAGTGGAATTGCGCAACTTAGTCCATGCAACACCACGGCGCATGTTCCGAGGCAGATCCCCCCTTCCCCTTCATCCTAAGTCATATGTCTAATATGTCATATATCTAATTTGTTATAAATTTTGTCTACTTTATGAATTTCTAGATACTTTTTCACTAAATTAATAAAAAAATTGATTTTTTTTAATAAAAACCTTTTCTGGGGGGCATTTTACCAAAATTTGGGGAGATTGCCGGGGGACATTTTGGTCGGAAGTTACAATTTCCGATTCAGCGACCCAAAAAACCTAAAGTAAGGCAATGTCCAGAACTTCCATTAATTTTGCCAGGTAAAATTCCCTATTGCCTGGACTAAACATACACCTCGCTCACGTGCAGGAGAATGAAAGATCAGTTTTGTTAAATCATACGAACTTTAGATGTCACCCTGCTATTTTGTGACATTTGGTACCAAGGACATTGTTTAAATTTTATGTGAAAATAGTTTATTTTTAACACTGGAGACCTCGGGAATTGCATCGTTACTTGATGTACAAAACCAATCATTTTATTCATTAAAACGTTTGTTATACCTTTAAATTTAATATAATCAGATTTCCGCGTACGTAGCTTTAATGGTAAGTGGTTTTTTTCTGATAGAATAAAATATTTTTACTTTGTTTTAAAGATTTATTTAATTCTTGGGCAATTCCACAGAAAATTACAATTTTTTTTTTTTTTTTTTGGGGGGGTGGGGGGGGGGGGGGTGGGGGGGTAAAATTTATAATATGTTTTATTTAAGGGTATTGTTGGAAAACTTGATATTTTTATATTCTACAATAAAATCCTAATAAAAATGCATTGTAAATTACTGTTTACGAACTAAGTCAAGTACCATTATTGTCTTTGTAAAGTCATAAGGTTACGTCAGTTACACAATAAAAGTTACGTAAGTTACATGTGTAAATGCCATTTTTTCTTTTTTATTATTCAGAAATTAATTAAACAAATTGTTATAATTTGGCATTACTTAGTGTTGTTGAGAACATTAAATCCCTTTTTTTAACGGGAAAGTTTTGATAATTTTTCCACTCCAATGAAGGCAGAAAATTTTTTTGTCTATTTTATGTTACGTCAGTAACAGAATTTTGAAATGCAATTTTGGGGACTCAAAGAGAGATTGAAATAATCTGCAGGCATTTGGGTATTAAATCCTTAGTATGAAATATTTTAAATTGTAAAAATTTGTTCTAGCTTTATTAGCAAATTTCCTACATAATTTTGAAAACAAAATTCGATGATCAAATGTTACGTCAGTTACGATGGAATTGCCCTCTTGCAGTTATTATAAATCGTAACATTTAATACATTTAAAGCTATATAACTATTTTGTACCTCCTACAAAACATTTTATCATTTAATTACCATTTGATAACATAATATGCACAAAAATATTGTTTTGTATAATTGTTTTTATATTATCCTCTAGAAAGGTATGCGAATACTTTAAATTTACATTTTTAAAGCTGAAATTCTTTAACTACTAAAAAATTATTAAACTTCATACATCTTTTCAAGAAGTTTATCAAGTGGTATAAAATTACTCACTTTATGACGTAACATATACAGAAAATAAACTCCAACTAATTAAGCTTTATGACAATCATTAACTCCTCTTCTTCGAAAGTTGCCTTCAAGGAACTAATTTAACTTTTGTCTGACTTGAGGAGGCGGTACTTGCATTTAATGTTAAGAGATTGTTCAGTTGTTTAAATGAAGATGTTGGAACAAAAGCCTAATTTTGTGGGTTTTTTTTTTTTTTTTTTTTTTTTTAATAAAATGCTAAATCTAGAAGTAAAGTGTTGCTGTTTAGAAATAGAAGTGATAAAGGGCATTAAATAAGCTGTTCTGTAATTTATCGTTTCTTAAATATAATCTAAAGTTTATACTATGCATATACTACTAAGTATAAATAAGCAGTACTTTGCAGCGCTGCTTCAGATCATTCAATATTTTACTCTGTGAATTAATCTAATAAAGTGTTATATTTAATTTCTGGGATTTAAATATGTACAAAAACCAATTTCAACGCTTTTGTGTAATGGCGATTACATCCGCTTACATAATGCGCTTAAGTTAGATTTTGATATAATAAACCTATCCTTGGTAAAGTGTACAGTTTAGATTTTTAATTGTAAAACATAGGAACTTTTAAAAAGTGAAGAATACTCAAAATGCATGTACCTATAAAAGAGATTTATGTAGCGACATATCATTATTTGCTTCATAAAGTAACATGTACACAAATTAAACTCAAATATTAATTAAGCTTTATGACATTCATTTAAACTTATTCAAAGAAAATTTAACTTCAAGGAACTGTTTTAAATTTCACCTGCATTTGAAGACGTGCAATTAACCTTAAAAGTTTGTTAAGTACTTTTGATGAAGATGTTAGAATAAAAGTAATTTTTAGAGCTATTGAATTTTAAATAAATTGTTAAATCTAGAAGTAAACTGTTGCTAAAGTAATTTATTTAAAAAATGAATAACACCAACATAAAGTATTGAGTAATAGAATAGGAGTCGGAAGCACAATCACCTCATTCAGTTCACGGCTGAAATCGTAGAATTAGTTAAAAATTGTTTCGCATGTTAAAACGCAATCTGTCTGCCAAGACATATCTTGATGGAAAACACCTCAAAACCCGATTTTAGTGGTTGACTCGCAGGTTTACTATTGTGTTTTCCTGCACCCAGTCCTACTTGTTTTCATACCTTTGGATGACCGTTTGTGCTGCAGCCTCCTGCTCCATAAGGTGTTCTGTAGTTTATTTATTTGTAAATACTATCTCTTATTTGCAGTTTTGTATCTATTAAAAAGATTAAACAAGAGATATAACTTAAAAAGTTCAGTCAGATGATTTTAATCCAAATTTCCATATGATTTTTTACAAAAATTAAAGTGTATCTTGATAAAGTGTCTCTTGTTCCCCAGTCATCGACAATGAATTTCTGCTCAAAATTTGAACATAATCGGTTTCTTTCAAGAGATTTCAATCTAAAACATAAAAGATATTTTATGTCGTAAATCCTACCTCTGATAGGTTGAAATCGACTGTTAGTGAGATCTTTTATTTTTATCGGTATAATCATTTTTATAGTTATTGCTGTTCTAGAGGTATAAAGTCAAGTTATAAGGCAGTTCAAAAACATTTTTTTTTCTTTTTTAAATAGAGAATTCAAATAAAAAAGTGTATACATACTGCAATTATTTAAAAATATATATTACTCGTATTTAAAATGTCTTGGAATTAAAGCTCATATTAAATACAGAACATTCATAGTACAGAAATGTCTTGTCGTTGAATAATTAAGTCTTTAATTCTCATTTATTTTTCAATTATACTTAATTTAAAAACAGAAGGAAGAAAAGAAAGTCATTTTCTTAATTTACTTTAGAGACGAAATATTTTTTTAAAACTTTTTTATTCCTTATTATAATGGCTGAAAACAAAATTTATAATTCATTTTCAAAAAGGATTAAGAAATCTTTTTTTTTTATGTTCTTTTTTATATCACTAATCATATTTGTACAACAAAACATTTTTTTAAATTATTTTTTTCAAAACACCAGCTTTTTTTAGACATCTGCCATGAACATTCTACAGTATCAATTTCTATAATTAATTTCTAATTTGAATTCTGTTTATTTGCAGATAATTCTGCACAAATTATTTAAAAAAAAATCTATTTTCGTTCTTAATTTTCATTGTAAAAGTCTTAAAAATAGTGGCCATCGTGTTAATTCCATTGTTAGAGATAAAATGAGAATAATGGGAATTGCTTTATCCCTGGTGCTGTTATTTTATCATCACAATTATTTTTTTCTGGCAGCAAATGGGGTCACTTTTAAAAATACAAGCATTTTTACTTAAAAAAAAAAAAAAAAAAAAAAAAAAACAGTTACATTTCAATATTGTTGTATTTCGCTGATACTGAGATCGAGACGCTAATATCATATGGAGTAGAATTCTTTCAAAATGTGAAAATGACGTCATATATTAAAGCTAACCAGCATTTTTATGTGTTTTCTTAATTATATAAATACGTAGACCTATAGTCCTCCGCTGGTCCGTCCGTCAGTCCGCATATAACAGTTCAAAAACTATCTAACCGAATGGTTTGAAATTTATTATATATAATCGTTTCAAAATGTTGCCTAATCATTTCAATTTTTTTGAAAATCGAATCAAAACATAAAAAAGATATTAATAAAAAGTTTCTTCATTCTAATAAATTATATTTCAATGATATCCTATGATAGGTAATGATTCTAAGTTGCCACGTTGTTTACGTCCTATTTAAAATGGAGCATTACTGAATTGAATATGTGTCCTAAAAATGACTGACTGATTTTAAAATTCAATAACTTGCAAACGGTGACAAATATTTAAAAAATTCTTGCAGGAGGGTTATGCATAAGGTAAAAAGTTTTTTTTTACAGTGATTTTCGATTTTAGTTCGAATTGCAAACAGTAGATGGCGCTGTAAGCAATAGGCGCTAAATACAGGCTCAATTTTTTGGCCTTTCTCTTCTTCCATGCGGAAAAAGGAAATTAAAATGTATTGAGTATGTCCCAAGGTACCAAAAATCGAGCCTGAATTTGGCGTCTATTGATCGCAGCGCCATCTATTGTTTGAAATTCGAACTAAAATCGAAAGTAACTGGAAACAAAAAAAAAAAAAAAAAAAAAAAAAAAAAAAAAAAAAAAAAAAACGTTTGACCTTATGCATAACCCTCCTATAAGAATTTTGAAAATATCTGCCACCGTTTGCAAGTTATTGAATTTTAAAATCAGTCAGTCCTTTTTAGGACACCCGGTATATAACGTAATAAATTTTCTATTCATGCAATTTTGTATAAGATTGATCAGATATTGCACCAATATTTGAATATTTATAAGACTAGTTATAGTACGGCGCACATCATTTGACACCTTTGACGCACGATTTCCGCCTTGTTACTTTCTTCTATCTTTACAAAAAGAAAGTATTGGATTAGTGAAAATTTTCGACTTTCGGTTTTCGACGGATTTACACATTTTAGGTGTCAGAGATTCCGAAAAACAAGTTTTTACAAAATGTCTGTCTGTGAGTCTGCCTGTCTGTATGTGATACAAATATTTTGGGCGCTTTATCTCACAAACTGATGCCCGAAATTTAATTAAAAAATATTCAGTTATTCTCTGATATAAGGTAAAGCTGATTAGTTTTTGGTGTAAATCGCTCAACAGGTGGCGCTGCTATGCAAATTTTTTCAGGATTTCCGCAATAGCCTCAATCTCCAGAACTAATAAACGGATTTTTATCAAATTTCAGATTCAGTTACTACTTGACATGATTTGAAGTTTTATATATTTTGGTTTAAATCGCTCAACAGGTGGCGCTGCTATTCAGCATTTTTACCGATTTCCTCAATAGCTCAATCTCCAGAACTAATGCATGGATTTTCATCAAACTTCAGATTGAATTAGTCCTTGACATGAATTGACATTTTATACATTTTGGTGTAAATCGCTCAAGAGGTGGCGCTTCTATGTTACATTTTTGCGATTTTCTCAATAGTTCTATCTCAAGACTAATGCATGGATTTTCAACAAATTCCAGATTCTAGTATACCTTGGATTTGAATCTGTTTATGTTTTGGTGCAAATCGCTCAACAGGTGGCGCTGTTATGCTGCATTTTTCTGAATTCCCACTATAGCTCTATATGAAGAACTAATGCACGAATTTTCATCAAACTTCAGATTCAGGTATACCTTGATATCAATTAGTGCTGTTTATGTGATTTATATAGAAGAAAATTTTGTGATGGCCACAACATATTAGTTTTTATCATTGTAATGATTTTTATAATTATTGTTGTTTCCAGACATCTAAAATAAAGTTTCAAGAAAGGATTTTTTTTTGTTTTAAATACAAAATTTAATTAAAAAGATGTGTATACTACAATTATTGAAAACTATATACACTGCTCAAAACAATTAAAGGATATTGTAGTTTTAGGTGGATTTTGTATCTGGTAAACTGTTTAGCTGATTGATACATGGTCGACAGACATAGTAGGTTATATGAGAATAAATTACACATGTTTGGCAGAAAAAAATGCATTTTATTGCGCATTTGTGTACTAAAGGAAAAAAACACAATTTGTGCATATGAGAAAAAAAGAATAAGAAAAGGTGTTTTCTTCAAAGAAAATCATTTTCAGTAGGGGGTATGGTTTCCACAGGCGGCCAGCAACGTTGAACACCTTTGAGGCATGGACTCAATGAGGCTATTAATGACGAGTTGGGGTATTCTGCCCCACTCTTCCAGAAGAGCGCTTTCCAGTTCTTGGAGAGTTTGTGGGGGTAGTTGGCGGCCAGAAACTCGTCTTCCTAGAGCGTCCCAAACGTGCTCGATTGGATTCATATCTGGAGAACACGCTGGCCATTCCATTCGAACGATTCCTTCCTCGAAAAGGAAATCCTCCACCAGGTTTGCACGATGTGGCCTGCAGTTATCGTCCATTAAAATGAAGTTATCTCCGATTGCTGCAGCATACGGGACTACAATAGGTCTGAGGATCTCATCCCTATATCGGCGACCAGTCAGAGTTCCATCTCGAATGATGTAGAGGTCAGTGCGCCCGTGAATGGAGATGCCACCATACACCAACACTCCTCCACGGCCAAATCTGACACTTTCGTGCACGAACGCAGGATTATTCCTACTGCCACGGTCCCTCCAGATGAAAATACGCCTATTATCCGGATGCACAGAAAAACGGGACTCGTCAGAAAATAGATTATTGCTCCATTCATTTCTCCTCCAGTTGACATGCTCGGTTGCCCTCTCCCTGCGGTCGCGACGATGCCTTGATGTTAATCTAACACATACCATCGGTCGGCGAGCATACAGACCTACAGCATGGAGCCGGTTTCGGACAGTCTGAGTTGAAATCGTGGTGCCTGTAGCCGAGCGAATGTGCTGTTGGAGAAGAGTAGCGTTCATGGTTCGGTGTCTCCGAGCTGTTAACGCTAAATACCGATCTTCATTGGGTTGCCCGTCTACGACCTTGCCCTGGTCTTCGGCCTGCACATCCACTTTCCAAAAAAACGGTTCCAGATCCTGGAAATGACACTTTGTGACACTCCAATGGCTTGCGCTACTTCGGCTTGAGTTTGGCCCCCTTCTAACCTACCAACAATTCTCAAAGCTTCTGAATCTGTCAAAGGACTTCGCTGAGACATCGTACTCATCGAAACAAAGCAATCACTGAATGCCGATCATCCTTGTCTTCATTCTTTTTTATCCAGTTGAAAGTCAAATTTCATTCGCTGCCGCTGAAGCGACGTTTTTGACGTCGAACAAATATATTTGCATACTCCACAGTTTGAAAACCAGAAAAATTTGCATTTGTGATTCTCTTCTTCTATTTTCGGCAAAAAAAATTTCGTTTATATCTTTATTTTATATAAAACTTCAAATATCCTGTAATTGTTTTGAGCAGTGTATTATATAAAATAACTTGGTATTAAAGTTTATATTAACCACAGAAAGTTCTTAGTTCAGAAATGTTTTGTCGTTGGCTCATTAAGTCTTTAATCCTCAGTTATTTTTCAATTATCCCTAATTTGAAAATAAAAAGGAAAAATAAAACCTTTTTTAGTTGTGTTGAGAGAAGGGATATTTATTATGCCTTTTTTAAGGCTTATTAAAACTGTTGAAAAACAAAATCTTCAATACATTTTAAGAAAGGATTAACTTAAATCTTTTTTAACTGTCATTTTTATATCATTAATCAATATTTGTACAATAAAATATTTCTTACGGATATTTTTTTTTTAAACACCTGCGGGTTTGTTTGGTTTTTTTCAGTTGCCCTGGACTTTCTACCGAATCAGTTTTAATAATAATAATATTTACTTTTTACTTTTTTTTTGTTCGTTTAGAGATAACTCCGCACTAGCTATGTTTTTAATTCTATTTTTAGACTTTATTTTTAATTGTAAAAATTTTTATTGAAATTTCTTCAAAATAGTGGCAAATGGATTAATTCCATTGTTATAGGATAGAATGGGACTAATGCTTATTACTTTATCTCTGCTGATAGCATTTTCGTGTTAGAGTTGATTATTATTATTTTTTTCCCAACAGTAAATTATATCAAAAAAAAAAAAAAAAAAAAAAAAAAAAAAAAAAAAAAAACATTTTTCTAAAAAGCAGCCACATTTCAATATTTTTTTTTCTGCTGATAATGAGTTTGAGACGTTAATGTAATGCGCAGTCAAATTGTTCTAAAACACAGATGAAGTAAAATTTTTCGTCAAATAAATCTCTCAACTTTTTACTCGACGGAACGGAAATTGGAATCTCTACTCTCGGGTATGAATGTTCACATGCAAAGCTGTAACTTTCAAGCACGGCGTCATGTTTGAAGATATATATATATGAAAAATATATGGCATGTTATACTATTTTTTGAAAAGGTGAATATGAATATGAAATGTACGCATGTAAATTTTGCAACTGTGTAAATGACGTTAAGTTTAGATTTCATTGGAAATAAGTATGATTGTGTAAAAGTGACTGACTTTTGCTGACGTTTCATTCCACACTGCCAAACATCAGAATCTCAATTAATAATCTCATCATAATTACATGTTAATAATTATTTATATGGACAAGGTTCAATTTTTTTAAATTGAAAAGTTGAAGTTAATGGAAATAATATGTTTGGTTAAAAATAACGTCTGTTTTAAGAGTCGAACAAGTTAAAGTAAAATTTATTTTTTATTGAGATTATTTCTGTAGGTCTTATATAAATTCAATCAAAGAATTTCTTTCAAAAATTTCGTCAACTTACATTTGGGGGTATTATATAAAAAAAACCCAAAAAAATTCAACCATAAAATTTATCATTTTGACGTATTAGATTTTATATGCTTTCTTTGAACTTGCAATTAGGTTTGTTTAAATGTGGTAGTCAAATATTCTTACTCTTTTTTCACCCCATTCCTGTGTACATAGAGCTATGAAATTTGGAATAAATAATTATTCCTTAGTAGTCCAGGCAATAGGGGATTTTACCTGGCAAAATTAATGGTAGTTCTGGAAATTGGCATACTTTAAGTTTTTTGGGTCACTAAATCCGAATTTTTAACTTCCCACCAAAATTTTCCCCGGCACCCCCCCCCCCCCCCCAAATTTTGGTAAAATGCCCCCAAAAAGGTTTTTATTTAAAAAATGAATTTTTTTAATTGTTTTAGGGGGGAAATATCTAGAAATTCAGAAAGTAGACAAAATTTTCAACAAATAAGATAAATGACATTATGACGTAGGATGAATGGGGATGGGGGGATCTGACTCGGAACATGCGCCGCGGTGCTGCTTGGACTAAGTTGCGCAATTTCTCTTAACCACTCACATCGTTTACATTCGCCCTCCCGTCTCCCTTTCTAACTTTCCCTATAAGGTACACGTTAAGTCTTTTGGGTCCCTGAATCCGAATTTTTAACTTCCCCCCAAAATCCCCCCACCGCACCCCCCCAAAAAATAGTTGTTTTTAAATTAATTTTTTTATTGTTTTTGGAGAAATATATGTAGAAATTCAGAAAGTAGACAAAATTTGCAACAAATAGGATATACACTCTAAACTGAAATGTCTGAAATTCAGACACTTAAGTGTCTGAAACAGAGTGTTCAATTTTCAGACATTTTAAAGTGTCTTAATTTTTAAGACACTTGCATCCGTCTGAATTTAAGACATTTCAAATGTCTGAATTGCATCCATGTTTGACCACTTCGACAGACATTTTTTCACCTCTTTTTTTTTGAAGCGTTATACACTGTAAAAAAAAAAAATAAATATTCCTTAAAACATAGTAATCGTACTGCCACTCCAGACTCCAGTACCATTTACAAATTTTAATGGAAATTTTCTGATGTAAATTCCAGAAAAAATTCCATTTATTTCGCATATTTCTGTATTTAAAAATTTCCACTTAAAAGGTAAAAAATACAATTCTAATTCTACAATGAATCATTCTTACGAACCGCATTCTTTTAAGGTACATATTACATTACATTCAATTTCATATTCAACTTACTACTATACACTTTTAACACTTACCCGCGACGAGGATCGAGCTCACAACCACTGGTCACCAGAACGGCTCGCTATCCATTCGGCTACGGGGTCAGCAGCTCAGCTTCGAAATAACGTTATTTATCAATCACAAAAATGTATTTTAAGTAGCAGTAGTTTTTTTTCTACTCTAGAATTATTTTGAACATTTTACACACTTTCTTTTTAGAAATTTGAATATGTGGCATTTTAATTTCAGTTTTATTTTAACAAATGAGGACAAAAAGTCTGGGGTTCAATCGTAACAATTATGTTAGCTGAATTCGAACCAGAACGAAAGCTAATTTTTAAGTTTCGATGAAGAGAAATGAGGGTATTTTTACTTGTAGCTTCACCTGTTCGCTTGATGTAAATTGAAAATTGTTTAAGGGTGTATTCGAAAAAATGTTTTTCCGCCCTCAACAGCTCGAAATTTTCTGAGACATTTTCAGACTCATTTTTAAAAGTAAAAAGATGAAACTTGCTGGGGGTGATTTTTGAAGACATGTTTAACATGCCGTGTGATTTCATTTTCAGCTCAATTAATTAGAATTTGATTTTTAAACAATTATTTTCTCAGTATGACTATTTTTTTCATTCCCAGATCGCCCACATCGGAAAATTCGGTTCAAAACGCCAACTTTGACAGCGTTTAATACAGTATTTTCTGCATTTATCGAAAAATTGAGAAGCACGGCACATTATGTAGTTTCTAAATAAGAGAATTTCCCAGTTTGATGCGTTTGAGATCAAACATAGATTTAAAAATGAATCAGAAAATAAGCAGTTTAGATCGGAATACACCCTTAAATTTATTCATCAATGTTAAATTTATAAATCCCGCATCCCATAACAGATTTTTTATTTGAAAAGTGTTCTTTTAGTTAGTTTTTATGTTTTTTTCTTACTTTTATATTTTATATCCGAGTAAATAAAGCTGCATGATGTTTTGTTTATAAAATAATACTGTGTAAATAATATATATATATATATATATACAGTGGACGCTCGTTATAACGACCTCTAGCGTGCTAAAGATGAGGGTCGTTATAATGGAAGGTCGCTATAATGAAAGGGAATGAAAAAAACTAAGAAAATCTCTAATCATGTGCATGAAAATTAAGGTTTCAAAAGAAATTTTATTATGCAACATTATTACTAAATTCTGTTTACTTTCGTGTCAAATAAACATTGACGATGAATAATTATAAAAATCGATTTAAGAGAATGATTACGTAAAAAATAATTACTTACGTATTAACATTTATTTTCTACTGAAAAAATTCGAAATAGTTGTCTATTTTTTGTGTATTTGATATTTTCTTTAAACTAAATTTTCCATCTCAGTTAGAGATGATAAGTAAAAAATGTTTTAAAGTGTCATTTTAAGACATTTTACAATAGGCATCAACGAGCAGCGAGCAAAGAAAATGACAATCTTTTTTGGGGAAAAAAATCTGCAGGAAAGGTCAATTCGATCGTTATATTGGGCAATAAGCTGCTGACCGAACGTTATATTGGATGTAAAAATAACATATAATAAAGGGGATATATTTCGGGACATTTTGCATAGGTCGTTATAATGTAACGGTCACTATAATGGCGGTCGTTATAACGAGTGTTGACTGTGTATATATGTAGTTCCATATATATATATATATATATATATATATAGAAGATACGTATAAGTTTGCGAAACGCATTACTTATATAAATTGGAGGATGCTTGTAATTAGAAATAAATGTTCGATTACTTGAATGTTGAACACGAGATGGCGCCACTATTTATTATTGAAAAATTTCTGAAAGACGTCTGGTGTTCGGAAAATACAACAGTTTTTATTAATTTTTGTTCTTAGACGCATCAAATTGGTCCTCTTTAAACAGGTTTTATAGATTAGGTAACGCATCTTTATGCAATGAAACTTTTTAATCATATGGGACTGGGTAAAATTTCGTTTTTAGCAGGTTTTTGTCTTAACAATTTTAAATTTATGGTTATACCGCATTTTTTTTAAGCAGACCACTGAAAATTATCTGCTAAATGTATTTCAGTAAACATTAAATAAAACTGTAACGTAAGTAAACCCCTGTATAACGGACACTTGGCTGAAATGAAAAATTTCATGGTTTCTGCGAAGTAACACCACTTTCTAAGATGCATGCCTTTTGCTAAATTTTTGTGATTAAACATGACATTTTCTATAAATTAACACGTTAAGCGCTACGTCAGCCACCGGTGGCTGACAGTGAACTTTCCGTTTAAAACGCGTCTTTCACCGATGACTGACATCTAAAATATGATACTAAATATATAGATATTGTTTAAGTAATTACTGAACGTTTATTTAAAATTTACCTGCCTTTTATTTATAACAGGATTATACTTTCTTAAAAATTACTTTAAACATTGTAAATTTTTCAGCGCTTCAGTATCAGTCATCGTGGCGCTTAACGTGCTAAGAAGGGGGCTGTGGCCTCATTTTCCCATCCCTTAGATACGCCACTGGTTTGAATAAAGATAAATAAATCATGTCTAATATACGTGAGTTAGAAAGTGGAGAATGAAATATATGGGTTTATCCTTGAAATGTTATATTTTTTTATTTTAAATAGAACTTTTTAAATGCAAAAACACGCAAAAAATTGAAATTTTTCTGGAATTTACGGGAAAAAAATACGTTAAAATATGTATATTGGTGTCTCAATTGGCAGTACACTTTCCATATTTAAACGAATATTTTTTTACGGTGTATAAAGGTAACAAAAAAAGTCAAAACGGTTGCCCATTGCAACATGCAGGCTGATCAAAGATGGATGCGATTCAGACGTTTGAAATGTCTTAAATTCAGACACATACACATGTCTTAAAAATTAAGACACTTTAAAATGTCTGAAAATTGAGCACTCCATTTTAAGACACCTATATGTCTGAATTTCAGACATTTCAGTTTACAGTGTATATCATAGTAAAACATAGTTAGACACTTAAGTGTCTTAATTTCAGACCCCTATGATGTCTGAAATTTCATATTCAGACACTTAAGTGTCTGAATTACCTTTTCAGTCACATATGTGTCTGAATTTAAGACGCCTTTATTTGCAGTGTATGACATTATCACGTAGGATAAACGGGGAGAGGGGGCTGCCTCGGAACATTCCCCGCGCGCTGTTCTCTAAAACGAATTTTTTTTCAAAAAATCAATTTTTTGCAGAGGTTGCCGGGTGAAATTTTAGTGGGAAGTTACAAATTTGGATTCAGCGACCCAAAAAACATAAAGTGAGTTGATATCCAGAACTAGTATTCATTTTGCCAGGTAAATCCCCTATTGCCTGGACTTGCATAACTTAGTGCGCGTGGCATCGCAGTGCATGTTCAGAGACAGCCCTCCTCCTCCCTGTTCATCCTACGTCATAATGCCATCTATTCTATTTGCTGCAATTTCTGTCTACTGTCTGAATTTCTACATACTTTCCCCCTAAAACAATAAAAATTTTAATTTTAAAACAACTATTTTGGAGGGGGGGGGGGGGTTAAAAATTTGGATTCAGAAATCCTAAAAACTTCAAGTAAACCTTGTAGGGAAAGCTCGGAGGACAGACGGGAGGGCGAATGTAAACCATGTGAGTGGTTAATTGAAATTGCACAACTTTGTCCACGCAGCACCGCGGCGCATGTTCCGAGGCAGTTCCCCCCTCCCCATTGATCCTACGTCATAATGTCATATATCATGTTGCAAATTTTGTCTACTTAGTGAATTTCTAGATATTTCCCCCCTAAAACAACAAAAAACTGATTTTTTTTTAATAAAAACCTTTTTGGGGGGGCATTTTACCAAAATTTGGGGGATATCAGGGGGAAATTTTGGTGAGAAGTTAAAAAATTCGGATTCAGAGACCCCAAAAAACATATATTAAGCCTTTTTCCAGAACTACCAGGAATTTTGCTAGGTAGAGTCCCTATACGGTCTTTATTGCCTGGACTATAGGGCAATACATGTATTGGATATTGATTTTTTTAAAATTCGATCCTTAAGGAGAGGAGGGGGAACGGGGGTAACGGTTGATTACCTATGCAAAATGAGTATCAGAATCACAATGAGTATTTGCTGAAAAGTACTAATGACAGGATTAGCATTATAGTGCCATACTTTGGCCAACTTGGCGAAATATTGCCAAATTTGTCGACAAAAGTAAGTTGTCATATATGAAGCCAACCTCTCGACAGCTGGTTAATTTAGCGAAATTCCGATTTCTGTTTTTTTGTGCATTTATAAAGTATATATTTTTTCTACCTTTTTTAAAATTTTAATGAAAGCGTGTTTAAAAAAAATCTTTTCGCATTTATATTTATTTATTATCGTGAGAGAATGGTTCAGATCATTAAATGCTTTTTATTTTTTAATTAGCTTCATGTGCATACATTAAGTGTATGTAATACTTTATCTCCTACTTGCACGTACAATATCCTTATATTGTTCCTTATATGTGGGGTGATTCTAAAGTTGCGTTATGCAAATAACTTGAGAATCGAGTCGCCAACCATAGTGTGTAGAGTAAGTAACACAATTATGTACTAGGATGTAACTGGCAATGTAGCAGTTTCTGCTATTGTTAATTCTTGGTATTATAACTCGACAACTACAGAAGACAGATGCAATAGTTCAGGGACAGAGTTGTAGAGCATCATTAATTTAGTAATAAAAGACAGCGATAAATATATATACGATGTTAAATATATATCCATACGATAAATGATCATCTGTGCAGAAAAAAATATTTAACATTGGCGCGAAACGTATTGTTTAAAAAAAAATTATAAATATTCTAATGTATGCAAATTCAATTTTATCAATTTTAAATGCTAATGCACGCAAATTCGAAAACAAAATTGTGACATTGTACAACCAAGGGATAAAAAAATCAACTTTTTTTTTAAAAAGCAAAAATTATTTTTTAGAAATTGATAAAATTGTCAAAATGAATTATTTCAATGTAAAATAAATTGCTGTCATTTGTTACATTGATTTTAGGTAATTAATCTTTACAGACAATTATTTATCATATTTGAGTGGACTATATGGCTTTCCTTACTAAATAAATGATGTTCGACGTATTTGTCACTGAACTTTTCTCTGTATCTCGTACAGTTATCGAGAAACGATTTGAAATACTGGTATTTACCCCTATGGTTGTCAGATATCTTATCATGTATTGTACAGCCATCTTAACATAACTAAGCACATTCATGCCCATGGCTATCTCAGTTCATCTGTTAGTTAAGATGAACTTGACTTAACGCATATTCATGTATACCTACCTAACATACGCAACTTTCTTATACGCACTTATATACATGCTATATATTTCCATACGTTTTATGCCTACACATATCCATACAAAAACTTTAAATTGCTCTTGAGGCAACGCATGTAGAGAATAATTTTTCAACTATTATACTTAACTAGCTGATTCTACGCTAAGAATCTGCAAAAAATCGCACTCCATAGTCATGTTTCCACGCCTTTGCTCAGGATTTTCACTTCAAATTCTCATTTCACACTGTTTCACCTTCCCTCATTAAGTCTATTTCGCCGTCGATTGGAACGTTCTGTGTCCAGTCTAAGCCTATCAGCTTCATTATAAGTAGATCTTATTCAATCATTTCAGCTGCACGTGATTTTCTTCAGCGTAAATTATAAACTTTAGGATGCAAACTCATTGTTGCAGAAAAATATCAGCAAAAGATTAACGAAAAGTTAGCGATTTTTACACCTTAACGTGTCCTCTATCCCGATCAATGGATGAAATGTCGCATCACATGCCGTTACATCAACAAATCATTTTAACATAATTACAAAATCATCATATCAAAGTATTCTAATCATATGTAACTAATTTTTTGAGCGAAATAACACAACAAATAACGAAGACGGCTAAATTTAAGTTTAGCAGGTTTCATTTCTTAAACATACTACTCGTTGCAATCAGAAAAAGAGAAATAACAGCTTTTACGCAGCCACGTACCTTAGCGTTTTATATATACAGGGTGAATTGCAAAGGACTCTCTAATTTTAAAATTAAACAACTTGGAAACTAAGAACAATCCAAGATCCATGCGCATCATGCGATACGTGACACATAGGGTGTGCCCATGTACAGTTCTCAGATTTCTGCCAGTAATTTTGAATAGTAAAATTGGCGGTATTTAATCACATAACTTCACTACGGTACGTCCATCGTGCAGGAGTTAGCGATCAAGCACATTTTACGTGACATAAATTTTATCAATTATGGCTGAAAAACTTGCGTGTATTAACCATAATAACAAAGAAAATGTTTTAATAAACCTTTCATTACCTCATTAAACAGGCAAAAATACTTACAGGTCATGATATTTACCTCTTTTTCTCTCAAGTGACCAAGATAGGCTGTTTTCTACAAATAGTTAAACTGCGATGTGACCCATGTTGGCTGAAAAAAAGCCGAAACCGCTGCCCCTTTTGTCGGCTGCAATTTCATTTCTAAATATACGAGGGTAAATCAATAAGTTTTTGCCTCCCAAATAGAAATAATTAAGTGAAGTTTATGATATTGCTACATTTTATGAGACCTTTTCTATATAGTCAGTGTGCACAGAAACTCATTTCTGCGAACGGTATTTGAAAGAGAGGGGGGGAGAATGTATTCCAGGAGGCACGATAGTAGACACAAAGGGGGTCATTTTCAAACTTTTACCGACCCCCACGTGACATATTGTTGGAAAGGCCTGTGACTACTTATTCATGCTATGTACCTCCTGAGCCCCGAGAATCATGCACAATTTGCCCACGGGGTATGAATGATGTCAGCAAAATTTAGAAAAGTACCCGTCGGAGGGCAAATTTGGTGGGAGGGGGAAGGGAGGTGCATAGCATGAATAGGTGGTCACTGGCCTTTCCAACAATACGTCACTTATGGGGGTCGGTAAAAGTTTGAAAAAAGACCCCTTTCGGTCTACTATCGTGCCTCCTGGAATACACCTCCACCCTCTCTCTGAAATAACTTTTTCAGAAATGTGTTAATGTGCACAGTGACTATAGAAAAGGACTAATACAGTGTAGCACTTTCATAAATTTCACTCAATTATTTCTATGTGAGGGCAAAAACTTATTGATACACACTCATATTATATTTTTTTATATTTTAATTAGATGTATACATTATTTATGCTGTAATATGAAGTTAGTATACTTTTCATCAACGTAATGCAATTTTATTTTTTTTAATGTTCGAATAAGATGCATATACAAATTTTATGGAGCAACATTCTTCAAAAGATATGTTTTTAGAAAATGTGAAGTACCTTTATCAGGTTGAAATTTTGTTTTCAAATAGTTAATTCTAGCACATAAACAAAAACAACACATTCTGAGATGATATATGCCTCCTTTATGTGTTATTTATGTATTTTTTAGTTGTTGTTGTTCTTTAATGTTACATTTGATATATAGAGTATTCGTAGATCTCTAGTATACTTGTGAAATTTCTTTAGAAAAGAAAGATTTACGATGTAACTAGAAACTCTTCGAATTCTTATTTTGATAAATTCGTAGTTTGTAGGAGTAAACAGGTTTCAAACATATTATAATGAAATATACTGGAACGTATAAAATATCGTTTATTCTAAAGAATGATATATATTTCGAATAATATATTTTTTTCGTCGAATTAAATATTGCTTTTGTTGTTCTTTAAATAAATAAATTAACGTATTTGTGGAGACTAATATAAAGTTCGAAATAAATGTCCTTCAAACATATTTGAGAATATTAAAACAATATTAAACCAACTAATAATTTTTAATTAAAATCGTTGATTGGTATTCGAAAGCCTTTACCTTTTTGTTAAGTTTGAAGGCTTATTCACTGTAATGCAAAATTTTAGTTATTTAAATTTTTATACTAAATTCAACTGTTCGTTATTGATACTTCTATCAGAATTTCAGAACTTATTTTCGAAATATGAAACTTGTTCATGTTTTATGCACAATGGTGTCACAGTTAAATTATCTGTGGTGGTTTTGTCACCATAAATAAAAAAATATGAAAATTGGTTCGATTTTAAACACACGATTTTAAACAGTGGTACTGCGTGAGATTTGTTCAGCTGTGATGAACTGGAACTAAGAAACACATAATTCATTACACTGATAAACAAGAAATTTTTTCTTGGAGAATTTTACCAGATTTAAGTAACCATACCCTTGGGAATTTAGGAAATATTTACAAAAAGGTGAAGTTGGTTTCCGTTTCAGAGATATCCATGTTTAAATATATCTAATTATGTTATTTTCTTTCCTTTTAAAGTACTTTGTTTTTTCAGTCTAATGACCATGAAAGTGAATAAATATCTGGTACTTATAATAAATCTAGGCGCCAATAAGATGTGTTTCGTCTAAACGAAAAATGCAGCACAGCAGCGTCACCTGTTGCGCAATTTACACCAAAACATAATCATCACCAATTCATATGAAGACTATTGTAACTTTGTATAATTTTACAACAGAAGGAGAAAGTATAAATAGATATAGATAGATAGAATAATACAAGGTTCGTAAACATTCCTTTAAATAAAACTCGAGGATTTTCAAGCACCAAAAAAAAAAAAAAAAAAAAAAAATATATATATATATATATATAAGGGCCTACTAATTAAAAAAGAATCATAAATTATAATATGCATTTTTTATGGGAAGGGGGGGGCGGATTTCAGCTTGTGGTAGTAGAAATTTAGAAAATTTTAAAATAACAAATACAGCAGACGAAAAACCTAGTTGGATGTGCAAATCCCAAAACTTTCTTCTATCTCCTTCATGATTTGATACTACAAAATTCACTAACAGAGTACCAACATTAAACGGTAATCTTTGCACATCATGAGGATTCTAAATATATGAAATTCCGTGCAAAGTTATTGAGATATTACTTTCTAAAATAATGTAAATCCTGCAAAATTCAGCATAGCAGCGCCACCTTTTGTGTGATTTACTCTAAAACGTAATCAGCAACAACTTGTGTTAACGCCTGACTGGATGTGAAGTTTGATGAAAACCCGTGCATTAGTTTTTGAGATAGAGCTATTGCGATAATCGGGACAAATGCGCGCAGCAGCGCCATCTATTGGGTTATTAACACCAAAAACTTATCAGGAACAACTTGTGTCAACTCTTAACTGAATCTGAAGTTTGATGAAAATTCGTGCATTTGTTCTTGAGATAGAGCTATTGCGAAAATCATGAAATATTCAGCATAGTAGCATCACAAGTTTGGCGATTTACAGCAAAACATAATCAGCCCCTATATTTATCAAGGTTTTTCTGAATCTGAAGTTAAATGGCTTTCATTCAAGGACGCTGTGCATAATTGCTTAGGGAATAACAAAGCTACAAATTACAAGTGCATAGTTCAAAATATGGTAAACAATTTCAAAAAGCTAAATTGTCACGTGTCATTAAAGCTTCATTTCTTGCATTCTCACATTGACTTGTCTCCAGATAATATGGGAGCAATTAGCGACGAGGATGGCGAACGATTTCACCAACAAATTTCTGCTATGGAGTCTCGTTATTGATCGCAGTGGAATGCCGAAATGCTTGTTGATTGCTGTTGGTTCATCAAGAGAGAAGATTCTGAACATAAATATAAACGCAAAAATAGGTACTAATGTACTCAAATTTCTGTGCAAAATACACTAAAATTGTGTTCGTAAAATATGTGAAAAAAATGTATAAATAGTGTACAAGTATACTGGTGGTAAATTCAACAATTATGTATTATATGCATTATTGTACGATCTCCTAAATTGTGATATATCCTAATAACCTATAAATACATATCCTTTGTTTTAAAAAAATAAATAAGAAGCAAGTAAATATTTTTAATGCCATTTTTATTTACTCAAGAGTGTTGGAATGGAATTGTCACAATTGGAATATTAGCTTTAAATTTAAGAAAAAAAAATAAAAAATTCAATTTTTGTTTAACACTGTTATTAGTAAATATTAAGATGTAATGGTACAGACGATAACACATTATCATACAGTATCTCAATACGTACTCCCTACGATGTTTCCAAAATATTATAACAACATATTCGTAGATACGTGGACTCACAAGTCAGGATGAAATGTAAAGTTGCCCTGACTGACAAGTTTTGCTTTTATTTTATTTAATATAGATATATATTTGTCGCAAATACCGAGTTAATTATAGAACCATTAAGATAACTGAATGTTCGAAATCTTAGATAGTGGAGACAACTAAATTCACTTTTGCATAAACACAAAACTTAAATATTTCATTAACACATTTAAATTAAATAAAGTAATCTATCTGAATCAGTGATACAAGAATTTGATTACATTGCTTCAAAAGAGAACACGAAGCTTTAATATTAAAATAAAATTGAATGAAACTTAAAGACTCGCAATATTCGAGATAGGAGCAATAACTCTGCAATTTCCCGTTAGGTGGCACTAAAAGGTACTCATCTCGTAAAGGTATTCATAGCAATAGACTTTTAATGATAAAATACTCAAAGTTGTCTAATGAGCAACTATGCATTAATTATTGTTATGTAGACTTTCATTGCGTATTAATTTTCATAAAATTGATATTTCATTATTGAAATGAGATTATTCACACAATATATTACTCATAAATTATTTTGGATTTATATTGTCTTATGTTTACATTTTGAAAATAAAAAAATTCTTTGCCTAGTGAAAATTATTTAAAAGGCATAAGCGCATTCAAGAATTTTATCTAGTGGAAAAACTTATTCCCGTTATGATGTAACTTATGCAGAAATTCAATTGCAGCTAATTTAGTTTTATGACGATCATTAACTCCTCCTCTTCAAAAGTTGCTTTTAAGGAACCGATTTAACTTTTGTCTCACTTGAAGAGGCGGTACTTGAAAATAATGTTAAGAGTTTGTTGAGTTGTATTAATGAAGACTTTCGGAGAAAAATTTAGATTAGAGCTTTTGATTTTGAAATAAAATTTTAAATCTAGAAGTGAAGTGCTATAGTAACCTATTTAAAAAGATTGAATGGAACTAATAAAGGGTATTAAATAAGCAGTTCTGTCATAATCGTTTGATAAATAATATTTTCTGTTTAAACTTTTGTATTTGTTAAAGATCTGAAAAAAGCCATCAAACTGCCTTTAAGAAACTGATTTAACCTTTGTCTCACTTGAAGAGGGGGTACTCTCAATTAATGTTACGAATTTGTCGAATTGTATTAATGAAGATTTTAGAACAAAAGTTTAGATTAGAGCTTTTGATTTTGAAATAAAATTTTTAATCTAGAAGTGAAGTGCTACAGTAACTTATTTAAAATTGTGTGAATAGAACGAATAAAGGGTATTAACCCGCTCGCTGCTTAATAGTTTTATCAAAATAGCTTAAAAAATGCTTTAAAATTAATTAATTCTTTCGCGATGAGTGTCTTTTAAGAATTTTTACTCTTTTGCCACCGGTTTTTCAAAATAAAAATTTTCGTCTGATTTAATCGGGGAAATGCTCGGATTAGATTAGGCAAAATTTACAATAAAAAGTAACTGGTGGGAATGATCAAGGCGGGTTAATTGGATGGAGAAAATGCATCCCCCATGAAATCTCGGGTTGCACAAATTTTGCTACTTTTACGTTGCCCGAGAAACTCTCGGGTTGCGCAGCAAGAGGGTTAAATACGCAGTTCTGTAATAATCGTTTCATAAATAAGATCTTCTGTTTAATCTTTTGTATTTGTTAAACAACTTAAAAACAAAAGCAAACATTGAATTCATTGAAGTAACGCTAAATATAATTTAATATTTTACTCAATGTCTTTATTTGAGGGCTAAAAATGGAAAACTCTGACAGCCCAAGGAAGAAATTTTTCAAGAGAGAGAATAAAAGAAAACTTTCAACTTTTGATACTTACAGCGTTTTTCACTTCGCACCTTTTGGGCTCTTAGTTCAACACATGAAAATGTATGTACAATCGTGGAAAAAAAGTAAACATCCCTTAGTAACCATGAGAAAAATTATCGTAGAAGAAAGTTACTGGTACCACATGATTAGTAATAAAGTATACTTTTAAATGGTGTCTATGAAAGTTTCTTCTACTATCTATATATTAAAATGAAACATAACTTTGTTTTTTTCTACAGCAGTACACAATTCTGACAGCATAAAGGAATTCTACACCCTTCAATTAGCTTAAAAACAAATTTTTGTGCAATTCGTATGATAAGTTTCGGAGAAATAATTTATTTTAAAGCGAGCGTATTTTAGGGGCTGTATCCAAATTGAAGTTCGGTACTCGATTGTTGACCGAGATTGCTCTTTATCAAGGCATCTTAAGCGCCATTCCAGAAGTCAACAAAGACTGCTAGATTGCAGGATAGCCTAAGAAATTTCAAAATATCTAGTCACTTCTATCATAGACGGCCCCTTAAACCATCATTTTGCCATTTTTTAAGCATAATTTGAAAACTACTTGGAAGAAAAATGTGAAATTTTGGATTTTCAAAAAGCAGGACTTAATAAATCTAAATCCATCAAAAAAATTGTAGGTTGCAATTCCTAATTTTTTCAAATATTAATTTCATCATAAAATTATAAAAATTGCAAATTCAGCGTATTTATGTTTGGGTATTTTAGTATTATTGCTACATCAAAAATTAGCACATTAGCAATATAACTTCAGGAGATATTAATAAACATATGAAAATGTAATTAAACATTAGAAGCATCAAAATTTGAATGTTTATAATTCAAAACATTATCATTCAAATGACTTGATATTTGGTGCCTTGGCATAGTTTTATGCGAAGATTTCAAATATATTGTTAAAATTCGTTATTGTCTTTGAAAAAAATGATGCTTGGGTTCGTTTGAATATGTAGATGGCCCCCTAAACAAATTTTATATATATCATTTAAAAGTAGACTTTATTTCCAATCGTTCATTACGAGTAACTGTCTTCTACGATAATTTGTTGAGGATTTAGAAGGGGGTGTTTACTCATTTTTCCACGACTGTAGCTAGCTTCCTTTCTTTTATTGTTTAAATACCTAATACATATAATTTGTAGACATTTCTTTTAATATTCATTTAATACTTTTCACCGTTAAAATATCCCATCGATGTAAACAATAACAGCATGATCAAGATGTGTAATGACCACCAGTCGGCGCGCATGTTATCCCTGGCACTTTTATTCCTTTCCATTTCACTTCTTGTGGCACATTCAACGTGCTCCTCTTCACTGCGTGTGGCACATTCAAACAGCGACATTTTCTACTCTTTTTAACTACTTTTAGTAGGGTTAGTACTTCAATTGTTCTCCTGTTTGTTAATCTTGGAATGTAAGATATTTTTTCGTTAGAAAAAAAAGAGAGAAAATTAAATTAAAAAAAGGCAATTTAACATATTACAACGACCATTTGGAAAATGATTTTTTCAAAGACTAAAATTTAAAACATAAAAAATCGCACGGAGTTGATCCTACATTACGTACGCCATGAATTAAAGATTAATAGTGTTATTACACGTAAAAATTGGAAGCGACAAAAATCGCCTGCGACTCGTCAGATTTCCTGAAACTACTTAAATTTTTTTACTTCTCCGTTTTAACCGGTTTTTCGTTTAACCGGCTAACCCTCTGTCTCATTTAGGCCGGTTAAGAGGGAGGCTACTGTGTTATTTTCCTGTTCTTTCAATATTATATTAATCTATCAGCAGTGTTTGACTATTCTCATAGTCGTATCCCCCAATGTGAATCAACATTTAATTGCTCAGAGAACAGAGTAATTTCTTCAGAGATGAATGACATTTAAGATTGAAAATAATAGATATTTAACAACTTATGTAATGGGATGGGGTTGAGCCCCATGATCCCCTCATTTCCCTATGCACTAAAACATTTTTTCTCTGCATCCCCATTTTTTTTATTCGTTGCCAGATTATAAAATATGCAAGGCAGAGTTTTTTTTTATAATTTCCTTACAATATCAAAAATTTTATTAATCACATGAAATTAATTAAAAGCAGCTATAAAAATTTCATTCTTATTACATTCTGGTAAATTCAATTTAAATATTAAATTTGATAACTTAGGTTTTCCTTTATGTCAGAAGATCCTATGCACTATGAAGATTACAGAAATCACACATTTAGTATTGTCCATATAGCGTATCTTTTACTGGAAATAACGTGTGCTAGCCAGTATTGGCTGTGAACGCGTATCAGTACTTCACTGGAATTTGACTATTTAAGCCTTCCAGTGATGAACAATAGTCTTAAAATCTTAAAAATAAATTAAATTTTATAAATGGGCATTAGTATATAAAATTCAAAGTTTTCTATTTCTATAAAACATGCAAATTTTCAAAGAAAATAAAAAATATATAATATATTAAGTGATGTTAGCATGCTCTTAACATGTTCATTAAGATTTTCATTGAAAAACAGTTGATCTTCGAAACATTATTTTCTGTTTCCTGATTGGTTTGATAAAGAGTGTCAAGAATAACCCAGATAATAAAACATGCAAGGGGAAGTTATAGAAAAAATCATAAAAGTTAAATTTTTATTGGTTATTTTTTTTAAAACCAAAATCTTTGAAGGTTGTCTTTTACTGGGACATCTTACCCTATATATATTTTTTAATTTTTGTACTAGCCTTTTATGAATTTTTCATTTTGCTTTTTCTATTTTTTTTTTTTTTTTTTGTAATTAATACTTTATATGAACTTATAATTAATATGTTTTCCACTTAAGTTGTGTTTGTTGATAAGTTTTTTATGAAATATTGTTTCGAGAAAGGGTATTGAGCACAATCTAAAGTTTAGCGCCTATATTTACTGCATTATAAATCTTAAAAAATCAATAAATTAAACATCTTTTATATGCAGTTATAACACAATCATCATCAGTTTGGAATATGTCAAAAATCATTATTTAATTCCATAAGAAGTTATTCAAAAGTATAATATTTATGCTGAAAACTGTATGCAAGTTTGTTTAATTATCTGTTTATCATTATATTTTACTTTACATATTACTCAAGAATAAATGATAGATGGCCCCAAAGCTCCTTCTTTCCAAAGTTTCTACCTAATTATTTTTTTACTGCATGTGTAATTAATGCATATTTTGGCTGATGATTGTTACTTATTTCGATTTTCTAATAACTTCGGAAAATAATATTATTTTTACAATCGATAAAATATTTTTGCCTTTATTAAAACAATCATTGTTCTATTATTTATAAATGTTATTATATTTTATTTGTGAGCTGAGCAGTTACTTTTGAAGCAATTTGGTATTTTAATAACTGATACGTATGTTACCGTGATTGCAAACGAAATCCATGTCCCATGTTTGTAAAAAAAAAAAAAACATACGCAAGGATACAAACCTTTTTTTTTTCCAATAATGAAAACCTTTTTAAGAATCGGAAAGTAGTTTTATTTATTAAAATTATTTATTATATCCTTAAAAACATAATAAAAGCAAGTTTATGAAAGCAGATTGCATGTATATTTTATTTTTCTCTAAAAAATATCCGTGTAAAGCGCCATCTAGTGACAACCTTCATGTAAATTGATGCAAACCGGTGTTAAAATATAGTTCCACTTTATACAGCTATTATTTTTTTTATGTGCACATTTCCTTTGGGCAACTTTGTGGTTTTTTAATAAGTAACATGTAATGCTTAAACATACGAAAATTCGCAAATTCCCGAAGTTTGGTAAACGAAATTGAACAATGCTTGCTGACGGCCCATGGTCTATAAGAGAAGTTTTTAAATATTTAAATTATCCTTGTTAAAGTTATCTAGATACTCTAGATCTTTAATTTTAAAACTTCTAAAATTTTACCAACTGGAGAATGCCTAAAATACATATACCAGTAAATGAGATTTATGTAGTGAAATATAATTAGATACTTCATAATATAAATTGTACCGGAATTAAACAAAACTACTAATTAAGTTTTTTGACAATCATTTACACTTCTTCATGGAAAATTTGCCCTCAAGGAACTGATTTGATTTTCTTCTGCATTTGAAGACGGGATACTTGCAGTTACTATTAAGAGATTGTTAAGTCGAATCAAAGATGTTAGAATAAAAGTATAGCTTAGTGCTTTTCATTTTAAATTTAAAATGTTAAATCTAGAAGAAAACTGTTGCTGTATTAACGTATTTAGAAAAAAAAACAATAGGATACTAATTAGTTATCCCGTCCACCAATTTTGCCAAATTATATAAATCGCCAAACAACTAGCCAGATTATGAAAATTAACAAAATTTTTATCTTAAATAACAAAAGAACAAATAAATTAGTTTCATCGATATTGAAGCTTTTAGCAAAATCTTCTCGTTAGATTTTGAAATTCAATTTTTTCCGCTTTATTTTTCTGAGATTAAACGATTTAAAGAAATCTTTTATAAAATACTGGTGTCTAAATTTAGAGGACGTTGCATATGTTAAAGAAAAAAAAAACGCAAACAATAGCTGCCATTTTTATGTCAGCGCTCAGGTCTAGTAATCAGGGAGCGGTGTCGTCCTTCAAGTATTCTTCTGTGTATCTCTCATCAAGTATCTCTCAGACGTTTCAGTCCGTTTTTCAACTTTTTGTCTCGTTTTATATCATTTCGTCTCGATGATGATCGCGGAAGTGATTCGAAACGTCGATCTGTAATTCATGTTAATGTTTTTGTAATATCACCTACAAATTGTATATGACATTTAGCAAGTTGTATTTCGTTTAAATACAATTTTTTTAACTGAGACATTTAATTTGTGAAAATAAACATAAAGGTGTATCCGGATATTTATGCATAAATAAATTGTTATATAAATGAGTAAAACAAATTGTTACTAACCAGTTTTTAACTAATTAGTAACTAGTTGGTAGAATTAAAACTAACCAGTAATTTCAAAACTTTGGGGATTTCAGAATGTAATAAATTAAATTTTAAGCATTTTACCATCAGACTGGCATAGGCAATAAATCGCCAAATATATGTTTTGTGAGTTACAGCGGTGCTTGAATAACAACAACAGAGAAATTAATTATACCCCAAATTATGCTCGCTAAAATATCGAGCTGGTTGTAACATGGACATAAGCCAGATGCCTGGCATTAATTTCCCATTCTTAAAATATGGACCAGTTGCTGTGATTCAAAATAGGATAATTGCCCTGAAAAAAGAGGGCTAGAGGGCTATGTATAAAGGGGGGAATTAGATCGAAAACACGTTAAAAGTGAATAAAAATCATTTACAATACGTTACGTCACAAAACTATAGAAATTACCTTCTTAACGAGGTTAGGATTTTAATTATCCTCTTCGGACCCCAGGATTTATTTTCATATATTTTTTTTTACTTCAGTTATTTATACTCATATTATAAAGAGGTAAAAATTGTTTATTTGTAGGATGTAAGCTCTGGAACTACCGAACCGATTTCAAAAGTAATGGTATCAAAATGATGGTGTTAGTCCAACTTAGAACATAGGCTATATCTTATGTCGGTGCCACTGACCAAAAGGGGGTGCAAAAGCAAAAAACGTTCTAAAAATGCTATTTTTATGTCACTGAAGGCCCTAGAAATATAAAATTTGGAACATTAGCTGCTTATTAGATATAAAGGATTTCTAAGAGGAGTTCTTAAACAATTCGAAATTTAAAAGGGGTGAAAATGCGCGAAAAGCGTTCTAAAAAACGTTCTAAATGGTGGTTTCTACACAATCTCAGGAAATACCGAACCTATTTAAAAATAATGGCGTCAAAATGATGGTGACAACCCTTGCTCCAACATAGGCTATGTTTTATGTCGGTGCCACTACCCCAAAGGGGGTGCAGGAGCAAAAAACGTTCTAAAAATGCGATTTTTGCGTTACTGAAGGACCTAGAAATATTAAATTTGGAATATTAGCTACTTATTAGATATAAAGGATTTCTAAGAACAGTTCTTAAACAATTCGAAATTTAAAAGGGGTGAAAATGTGCGAAAAGCGTTCTAAAAAACATTCTAAATGGTGGTTTCTATACAGTCTCAGGAAAAACCAAACCGATTTAAAAAATAACGGTGTCAAAATGATGGTGACAACGCTTGCTCCAACTTAGGCTATGTTTTATGTCGGTGCCACTACCCCAAAGGGGGTGGAGGAGCAAAAAACGTTCTAAAAATGCGATTTTTGCGTTACTGAAGAGCTAGAAATATGAAATTTGGAATATTAGATACTTATTAGATATAAAGGATTTCTAAGAACAGTTCTTAAACAATTCGAAATTTAAAAAGGGTGAAAATGCGCGTAAAGCGTTCTAAGAAACGTTCTAAATGGTAGTTTCTACACAATCTCAGGAAATACCAAACCGATTTTAAAAATAATGGCGTCGAAATGATGGTGACAATCCTTGCTTCAACATAGGCTATGTTTTATGTCGGTGCCACTACCACAAAGAGGGTGCAGGAGAAAAAATGTTCTAAACTGCGGTTTTTTGCGTTACGGAAGGCCCTAGAATCATGAAATTTGGAATGGTAGTTAGTTATAAGATATCGATGATCAAGATAAGATATCAATATCCAAGGACATTTCCTAAAAGAATTGAAATTTAAAAGGGGTCAAAATGCGCAAAAAGCGTAAAAAACGTTCTAAATTGCTATTTCTATGCAATCTCAGTAAGTACTGAACCGATTTTAAATATAATGGTGCAAAAATGATGATGACAGCTCTTGATCCAGGAAAGGCTACTTTTTATATCTGTTTCCACTACCCCAAAGGAGATGCAGGAGCAAAAAGCGTTCTAAAAATGCGATTGGTGGATTACGGAAGGCCTTAGACTCATGAAATTTTGCATGGTATATATTTATTAAATATAAATGAACATTTCCTTAAAAATTTGAAATTTAAAAAGGGGTGAAAATGCGCGAAAAGCGTTCTAAAAACGTCCTAAATGCCGATTTGTCAGCAATATCTCAGGAAGAAACAAACTGATTTCAAAAGAAATGGTATAAAATTGGTGCTGACAGCCTCTGCTCTAGCATAGACGCTATTTCATGTCGGTATCACTATCACCTAGAAGTTGCAGGAGCAAAAAAACTTTCTAAATTTCGATTTTCGTAATCGGCAGGGGCTACAACTTGAAATTATGCAAGGTACATATTTATTAGATTAAATGATCTTTAAGAACAGTTTCGAAAAAATTGGAAATTTAAAAAGGTGTGAAAATGCGCGAAAAGCGTACTAAAAACGTTTTAAATTGCAATTTCTACTCAATCTCAGGAAATACAAAAGCTATTTCAAAAGTAATGGTTGCAAATCGATGGTGATAGTCCCTGCTACAACATAGGCTATAATTTATGTTGCTGCCACTACCATCTGAGGGTTTCAAAAGCAAAACATGCTCTAATTTGCGTTTTTTGCGCAACTGAGGGCTCTAACACTTTGAAATATGGCATGGTATTTACTTACAAGATGCAACTGCTTTGTAAGTACATTCGAAAGAAAATTCCAAATTTAGAGAGATGAAGAAAGCGAAAAATGTTCTAAATTACAATTTTTATGCAATCCTATCAAATACCAAACCAATTAAAAAAATTATTGACACAAATTGTTGGTGATAGAACCTGCTCAAACATAAGCTATATTTTATGTCTGTGCCACTACCACCAGAGGGTTGCAGGAGCAAAAAACCTTCTAAATTGCAATTTTCTGTGCTACTGCAGAGGCTAGAAACTTTAAATATGGCATGGTTGTTACTTTTAAAATATAAATGCCCTCAAATAACAGTCGAAAATAAATTCGAATTAAAAAGAGGTGAAGCGAAAAGGAGGTGCGAAAAGCATTCTAAAAAGTCCTAAATTGCGATTTCTATTCAATTTCAGGGAATATAAACCGATTATAAAAGTAATAGTTGCGAATCAATGGTAACAGTCTCTGATCCTACACAGGCTATATTTTATGCCGATGATTCTACCATCTGGGGTTCATACGAACAACAAACGTTCTAAAAAAGGCCTTTAAAAGCTTTCTAAATTACGTTTCTGTGGAATATTAGGAAATAACAAACCGATTTCAAAATTAAAGTTGGCAAATTAATGGTGATAGTTCCTATTGCAACATAGCTCTTTATGTTGAGAGAGGTGGTAGGACTTGGAATTTTACATGATAGTTAATTTTAAGATGCAAGAAGATGGTTTCTAAAAAATTCAAATCTTCAAATGAATACTGAAATAAGCGTATTCAAATATTTTCTAAATTATCATTTATTTAGTTCATTTCGTTTTATTAATATAAGTCTCATTTCTGCCTAATTCAGTGTAATAATGATGTTTACTCAAACTGTGTTTTAAATAGTAATTTTTGAAATATTTCTAAATATAATAAGCACCTTTTAATAAAAAAATTTTTTAATAAAATAAAATAATACTTTTTAATAAAACATTTAATAAAATAAATATTTAGTTAGTACCTTTTAATAAAAATTAGACACATACATATCACTTGGCATATTTCAAATATTACGCGAGCAAAGCCGCGGGGTTTGCTAGTGAATTTATATTCACAAAGTGATAACTAAGAAAGATTGAAAAGAGAAAAAAATTAAATTTATTTTTTGTACATAAAATTTGATACATCATATAAGACACATAGGACTCAATAAGTACATTTTTTGACATTTTGTTAGAATATTTTATTTTGTTGTGCATGGAAAAATAATGAAAAATATTAAATAATTAGGCATTTAATAAATTTTTATTTTTAATGGACTCTCCATATGGTATTTTAACGTATAAAAAAAATTATTTCCTTTTCCTTTTCGTATGTTTCCCTCATTTTTTGCTGCAAGTCATTTTTAAATCCCATTTTATGGCAGAAAAAAGCACATAAGAAACAAATTGCTATTTTACTTTAGTTTGGCTATCTTTTAAGATTCCATTCACACCATTTTAATTTTTTTAATCATAATTTATATACAGGGAAAATTTTTGTAAAGATGTGTATCCTATAGGATACTCCAGGTCCGAAGATTTAACATCTTCGGACCTGGATCCATCTTCGGAGGAACCATCTTCGAAGGTTTACTTGCATTCTGTCTGTCTCTCATGAAAATTCAACACAATCAACCTTTACATTAGCTGAAGCATTTAAAAGGTTGTATATCAAACAAGAAGATGGGAGATTCTCATTAAGGGAGAAAATTGATCGTTTTTTTTTTCTTTTTTAACATTTTATTATTTACTACAGACTGTTCATTATCCGAGTGTAATGATTTGGTCAAATTCAAACTCATTTCGTAGTAATTTAGTTGTTTAGGGCTATGCTATAACTCATTCTATACTGTATTAGTACTAATCGATGTATTAAATCAATTTTATAACAAGTTATTTTAATGGTACTTTAAAAGTACCGTCGGGTATAAAAAGTTAACTGACGTAGTAGTTTTTATCTCAACCAGTCTGGCACACAATTAATAAAAAAGAAAAGTGCCCAGCTAAACTGATGGCATTGAGCTCACAGGCTATTCACACTAATTGTATATTATACTCTTATTTTAAAGAATAATGCCCCTAAAAAAAATAAGTGAAGGGGAATTAGCCCCCGTTTCCCCCTTTATACTTAACCAGTGAACCTCCAAATCTAATCAGGGAAACTCCTTATCACAATAAACCGGTATACCAAATTTGGAGGAAATCGAATAATCCTGCAAAAAAACGTTTATCTAAATTAAGGGGGTGGACTAGCCCCCTTTATTCTTAACCAATGAATCCCCAAAACGAATCAGGGAAGCTCCTTAACATAATAAACCGGTATACCAAATTTGGAGCAAAGCGAATAATTCTGCATAAAAAACCCGTTTATATAAATTAAGGGGGTGGACTAGCCCTCCTTCCCCCTTTATCCATAACCAATAAACCCCCAAAAGTAATCATTGAAGTTCCTTAACATAATAAACCGGTATACCAACTTCGGAGCAAATCGAATCATTCTGCAAGAAAAACCCATTTATCTGAATTAAGGGGGTGGACTAACCCCCCTTTTCCCCCTTTATCCTTAACCAATGAACACCAAAAACTAATCAGGGAAGTTCCTTAACATAATAAACCGGTATACCAAATTCGGAGAAAATCGAATGATTCTGCATGAAAAACCCATTTATCTGTGTTAAGGGGTTGGACTAACCCCGTTTTCCCCCCTTTATCCTTAACCAATGAACTCCCAAAACTAATCAGGGAAGCGCCTTATTACAAATTGTATAACTAATTGAATTAAATTAAAAATCTTTTAAATATAATAATTAAATAGAATATTTCTTACTACAGTTTTCTAAAAATATTATAAAAAATACCTTGGAATTAAAGTTCATATTAATTACAGGAAGTTCAGAGTTCAGAAATGTTTTGTCGTCCAATAATTAAGTTTTAATCCTCTGTCATTTTTCAATTATCTCTCATTTAAAAATGGAAAGGAAAAAACATTCATTTTTTTAATTGTCTTTACAGAAGAGATTTTTTTAATGACATTTTTATTTTTATACGGAGCTTTTACAAATACGAAAACAAAATCTTTAATTTATTTTTAAAAAGGATTACCTTAAATTATTTTTGAATGTCTTTTTTTTTATATCATTAACCATATTTGTATGACAAAAGAATCTATATAATTAAAACACCAGCCTGTTTTTTTCGTCATCTGCTTTGGACTTTCTACTAAACAAATTTAATTTTTTTTTTTTTTTTAACTTAAAGCTGCTTGTTTCGAGATGACTTACAGTGGCTGTGTTTTCTTATCTTTCAGTTTTCATAATATATTTTTCATTAAAAATGTTTTTTTATGACTGTTTCTTTAAAATGGTGGATATCTGATTATTTCCATTGTTGTAGAGAAAGGGGAAATAATGAAAATTATGGTATCTTTACTGGTGTCATTTCCATAATACTATTAGTAATTATTATTATTATTATTATTTGAACAGAAAATGTGATCACTTTTAAAAAGCCATTGATTTTCACAAGTAAATCAGTTTTATTTCAATATTTGTTTTTATTTATTCCGCTGATAGTATGTTTGTGACGCAAATATCACATGGATTGGAAATGTTTCATTGAGTGAAAATGACGTCATATGATGATGTAAATAAGCATTATCGCTGATAGATTTAAATATTTCACTTAGAATGTATCTATGTGCATTTCTGGACATTTCACTCGCTGGTACTGAGATGAGAATCGCAAGTAAAGAGTGCCAACTTTTACATGCAAAGATTTAGTTGGCAAACATGGCGTCAAGTTCGGATAAATAATTATCGATAAATAATTGCACTTAAACGACGGACTTGAATATAGGCATTATGCAAGTGAATTTTGCGGCGATGAAAATGATATTATATTAGATTTTATGGAGAAAACAAAATGATTGTTTTTAAGTGATACCATTTCTGATGTTTCATTTAGTAATACCAGAGGTCTGACCCTGAACTGATAACCTAATCATAACGCTTATCTTAATTAGATGTTATTGATTACTTATATGAAGAAATTTATATTTTTCGATATTTTAAAACGTTTCACATTGCAATATTAAAAGTAAAATAAAAAAAGGATAACGTGCAATCATAACAACTTGTTATTTTGATGGATTTTATTTCCGTGATAGAGATTAATAAATGCATTATAATTTTTAAATTATCTTCACGTGCATACGCCGTGTGTATTTTATTACAATATGTCGTACTTGCGTGTATCTTTTCCTTATTTAAACTGTTTCATGTACAGAATGATTTCTAAGATTGTTCCTATGAAATGACTATTGAACCGAGTCAAGTACCACAGTGTCTAAGTATAGCAAAATAGCCAAACATTAGGCGGTACCTGGTCGTGTAGTTCCGTGATAGAATTTTGATAATATAACTCAAAAACTACAGGAAATATGTCCCAACGATCAACGACAAATTTGTAAAACATCGTAAATTTAGTATTAAAAAAATTGTCGTTCTTACGATAAATAGTTGGCTATATAGTAGGAAGACTGTAAGAGGTATTGTTTTATGCAAATGGGAATTCCTTTTTAATATACGGAATGCTACTGAAAGCAAATATGAAGTGAAATCAACACTAAAGCGAAAAATATCAGCTACTTTTGTTGTTAAAAGTTATTTTTTTACACCTTAATAAAAATGTAAAATGCATCATCTCAATGAAAAATAAATGTACGATATTATTCGTTGTTTTTTTTTTTTTTTTTTTTTTTTTTTTTTTTACGAAATATTTAGCATTGATTTCAAGCATTTTATCTGTACAGGTTATTATACAGTGAGTCCACGTATAACCTGACCGACCTTTATTTTTGCAACCGTTGGTCGTAGATGCATACTTCCAGTTACAAAAATGGTTTAAATAAGATAAAGAATTATTTTTAAAGCGATTTGGGTCAAGAAAAACATTTCTTAAAAAATTACGAAATTTAAATTTTTAAACGGTCCCCCGGTCCTATAAGTGATATTTACTGAAAATTTATTGTGACACTAACAAGTAAGACAAAAAAGTCCCATTCATCTAACATTAAAATTTACCGAGTTATGAAACTTTGAAATGCATGACTTATACCACTTTTTTGCATATCAAAACAGATGATTCCGACCATGCTTTCAGAAGTCGTGTATAAAGTACTTAAACTTATTTCAAGGTATCATCGCTAAGAGTTTTAGATTAGATAACATAAACCTGCGTTGGTTGTGTCTTTTAACTTCTATAATTACGTTTTATGTATTTTTTAACGCCGAATCTAAAAATTGCCTTCACTTTTAACCATCATGTTAAGATTTTTCGCAAATCGTAAATTTCAAGTTTAAAAAATAACGAAAAATATGATACTATAAAGTAGATGTAAGACTTTTTTATTCAGTTCAATTTTATTTAATTCAATAATTTATTAGATATTTTGGCTTATACTGGGTTTCTTACAGTTAAACAGCTTGGGGGACCGATGAGGTTGGGAGGGGAGAGGGGATCAATTTTAACTTTTAGCTTTTAACTTTGAAATTTGCGATTTGAGAAAATTCCTGACGTGATGGTTTAAAGTGAAGGTCATTTTTGGATTCAGTGCTAAAAAAATACATAAGAATCAATTTTCAAAAGCTAAAAAACATGCCACAACCAAAAATTTGAAAGACGGTGTAATCTAACAGCATTTTAAAATATGTATCATTTTGTAAAGAATTGAGGGTACTGTTTTTCATCCTTTTATTTATCAAAAAATCTGTTATTTTTGTCCTCTTATAATGTTCAATACAAATTGAACATTTTGCAGTAATATGTCAGAATGATTAAAGATTTCAAATTTATATTGCAATGGGGGGAATTTTTCAACTCCAAAATATTTCTATATTTCTATCATAAGAACATTATATTTGTATATTTTATAATTCTACAAAATACTAAGAAAAAGATTTAAAATACAAGTGGGGTTATAAATATTGCACAAAATCCCTATAAACTGAAATCGAGTTAATCCTTCTAAATCCTGCAATTCTTCTAAAATTTATTAAATGCTTATGTAAATCTTTTAATGTAGTTTAAACAATTCAAGAAAACTACTTTAGCAGATGAAATTTTCATGAATTCATAATTCAGTACATAAAGGGTTAAATTACTTACATTTAATATGAAGTAGTGTTTGAATATGCTGAAATTATTTAAATATCTTATTTAAAATATAACCGATAAACTACTATTATCCCCAAATTATATTTTAGTGCATCTCTTTTTTAACATTTCTCTAACATATACATTTAAAAATTATATATATACTACAAACACTTCAAAAAAGTTTTAAGGTAAATAATTTTTTTAAATAAATCGTTTAAATAAGGAGTGTGTAAACAGAACATATCATAAAATTTTAATAATAATGTTTTTTATATACCTGGAAGAAAAAAATGAAAGAGTGTCAAACTTTTTAATATGGGTTTTTGTTATTTGAAGCTTAGGGGGATTTGAGTATTTAAAATATCTCCTTCTAGAAAACTATAGTAAATCTCGCAATTAAAAATTCATATACATATATATATTCAATGATGATGCTGGATTAATTCGAGAGTGGATAAGTTTTATTCCTTAAAAAAAAAAAAAAAAAAAAAAAAAAACTTTTTTTTGATAACTTAATTGTTTTTAAGTTTTTAAATCATTACCCTAAGTACAAAATAATCAAAGAAAACAGATTTTTTCAAAATGAATAATAATTAATTGGAAACTATATAAATAGTAAAAACTAGTAGGGGAGAGTAGCCATATTTGGAACGCCGCTTTAATTGGACGTTGCCATTCTGCCGTTAGTTACAGGAAGAGACTCCATCTACCGCTGAAATCCTACACATCAGAATGATGTCACTCATGATTAGAAGAAGCAGCCGCCTACCACGTGTTGTTTTCAGACAATTAAAAAAAAAAAAACTGAAGTTAGCTGGTTTGATCTAATTTTTTCCTACTAAACGTAAGTGAATATTTTAAAACTGAGGTAAGTTATTATGTTTTCATATAAATATATGAATTCATCTGTTTCTTGCGCATATTTTTCACGCGGATTTGTTTGATTTCGTTTTTGTTCTTAGTCTTGAAATTAACTGTTTTAAAAAAATGGCGCAGTTGCCGTTAATGGGCCAGTTTAAGTTGCTTAAATTGGACCAGATATGCGATCATAAATTTGAAAAGTAAGTAATGAATTTCGAAAGCGGTACGCTTTGTACCCTATTTTTTATATTTTATAATGGATTACTATCTCCATTTTTTTTTCGTATATCTGGATTAATTTTTTTATACGCTTTAGGCCTATATAAACATAAAAATATTTTTACATGTCTATGCAATTAATTTTGCTTGCAATGTCTTTCATCTGGTATGTAATTGTCTTTATTTTCTTTGAATTCTTTATTCCTACGGAATATTTTATTTACAGAGTTGAATTCAAACATTTTCCTACTGCAGTATATTTGTGATGGAAGACTTTTTACAGTTCTGGAAGGAGGAATTATAATTTTTTGACCTTAAAATGCATAAAATCTCAAACCTTGATGAAAATGTTAAAAAAGGCATAGACAATCGATCTGGAAGAAAAACACCCGTGACAGCAAACGCTGTTAAAGATATAGGAAACAAAAAGCAGACAGTAAGTTGTGAATAAATTGACCTGAAACAAGGCTGCAGATACAAATCCTGCCCCAAAGCAAAAAATCATTAGAAATGTTATTTTCCTTGCTAAATTCAGTTAAATCAAAGTACAGAGGGAGCCAAAAAACAGTTGTGTTAACATCATTGCCATATAAACTAAACCTTGAAATGAAGAAAAAAGACAAAATGGAAGCTTTCACAGCACAAAAGAAATTAGAACATCGAGTTTTAAAAAATAGGCGTAATGCAATTAGCAAGAAAAGGATGGAAGAGAAGAACTACAAACATAATGTAAAGAAAACTTATGTTGCAAAAAAAAAAAAAAAAAAAAAAAAAGTCTGATAATTCAGAATCTAAAAAGAAAAGTCTAGACAGTGATGATTGGTATTTGCCTAATTTGTAAGAAAAATAAAATAGCAGAAGTGATTCAGTGTTCAGATTGCCATATCCTGTTCCATACTGTGTGCGCTGGAAAACAAAAACAATAAACAAAATGCATGTATAAGCTTTGCATCACTCCTTACATGATATTCAAGTAACTGACAATTAGTTCCATAATTTCTATTCTTAATTACTGATAACTTTGATTTATATTTTGAATACAATTTGATTTAAAATAATTACTCTTATTTTCAGATATTTGATTTCATTATATTTCATTGCTGTAATTCTGTTTGATTGTTTCATCAATCACAAACTTTGATTTTAATAAAACTAGTTATATTCCCTAGTCATTAAAACAACCTGATATTATTTGGTCCAATTTAGGAGACAAGCGTCCAACTTAGGCGACCAGTTGCTAAGTTTGGACCACTTTTGACATTTTTTTCAAATTAAAATAAAATTTAAAATTTTCAAAAAGAAATTGATTTAAATATTTATTTAGTTAGTAGATGAATAGATTGACCCTGTGTAATGATCTTTTGTTGATATTCCAAAAATTAAGTGAGTTACACCTGAAAATAAGTGAAGTGGTCCAAATTCGGCTACTCTCCCCTATTAAGTTGTGTATAGAATTAATTGTATTAAAATCTGACTGCCCGTTTGCATTTTACAACTACTTCTTCTAAAGTATGGAACGCATGACTATGAAATTAACACCAGTTATACGTTGTTTTGTTTCACATAAATTTAAATTTTGTAACTTTTACAGGTGTCTTTTACTTAACTTTTACAGGTCTAAAGGAGGCAAATAAGTTATTCCATTTTGTTTTTAAAAAGTGCAAAAAATTAATGGGATCTCGCCGATATCCAAAATAGTAAACAAATAAATATCTTTAATTTTATTTTGTTTGAATAAATTGATTTCATTAGTTTTAGTTTACATTATTTAAAATATATATAATGTAAAGAGCATGCATGCGATCAACTTCCATGTTTGCTAAAGTTATCATCAAAAAGCTCTAATATTTGAAGGGGGCACATGACCTTTAAAATAACAAAAAATCAGTTTTCGGTTTTGTTTTATTCTGAACGTTTTCAAACTGTTCAACAACATTCAAACATCTGTATTTTTTCTTGAATTATAATCATTTAAAGACGGTGAGTATAATTGATTATCCATACATACTGAAAGTTTAAAACGCTTTTTCTCAGATTTGTAAGTTTGGAGATTGTGCTCTCTATTACTTTTAAACCATGTAATCTACAGCTTAACAAAAATTAATCAAATAAGCATTTTTTTTATAGTCTACAAAAAAAAAAAAAAAAAAAAAAATAGTCACATATCTTGGTTATTAATTTTTTTTGCACTTGAAAAACGTGAAAAAAAATTTGACATTTTTGAACTTTTTACTTTTGAACTTTTCTATCTTTACAAGAAAGTATTGGATTCATGAAAAATTTCGAATTTCAGTTTTCGATGAATTTATACGTTTTAGGGGTCAGAGATCCCAAAAAGCATGTTTTTACAAAACCTCTGTCTGTGAGTCTGTCAGTCTGTTTGTGTGTCTGTATGTGACACAAAATTTGTGGCGCTCTATCTCAAAAACTAATGCACGGAATTTAATAAAAATTTATATTCAGTTAGTCCCTGATATAAATTGGTGCTGATTTTTTTTTTTTTTTTTTTTTTTTTTTTTGGTGCAAATCGCTAAACAAGTGGAGCTGCTATACTGCATTTTTTACGATTTCCGCATTGAGTCTATTTCAAGAACTAATGCACGGATTTTTGTAAAACTTCAGATTCAGTTAGTCCTTGATATGAGTTGACGCTGACTAGGTTTCTGTGTAAATCGCCCAACAGGTGGCATGGCTATGCTGCATTATTTACGATTTCCGCAATAGACTTATCTCAAGAACTAATGCACGCACTTTTATGAAACTTCAGATTCAGTTAGTCCTTGATATGAGTTTGCGATAACTAAGTTTTGGTATAAATCGCCCAACAGGTTGTGCTGGTATGCTCCATTTTTCCTGATTTCCGAAATAGTTATAACTCAAGAAGTAATGCACGGATATTAATCAAACTTCAGATTCACTTACCAAATTGACTTAAGTTGTTGCTTAGTAGGTTTTGGCATATATCGCCCAACAGGTGGCGCTGCTATTCAGAATTGTTTACGATATCCGAATTAGCTCTTCTCAAAAACTAATGCACGGATTTTCACGAAACTTCAGATTCATTTAGAAGTTGAAATAACTTGTCGCTGATTAGATTTTGGATTTTGGTGCAAATCATCTAACTGATGGCGTTAATATGCTGTATTTTTCAGGAAGTATTAACATGTATGAGATAGAAGAAAGTTTTGGGATTGCCACATCCGTCTAGTTTTTATTTTGTGCTAAAATTAAATTTTAAACTAATCTTTTTGTGCATGTTTTAGTTTTTATTATGATTCTATTTTGTTCCAAAATTGTTTTCTAGATGCATAATTTAGAATTTTGCCATGAACACAGCACTGAATCACGAATTAGTCAGATGAATTTTTAAATTTATAATTTAAATATTAATTTTGCACATGCAACATTTATGTCAGAAACTCAAATAACAACTTAAAACAATGACATAAAAATGTGCCCTAATTGCAATGACACGCTCGCAGGGCGGCTATACTTACTCTTAAAAAATACACACTATACTTCAAATTTAAACCAAAATAAATTAATAAATCTTAACTTTAATGAAACATTTTTATATATACAATTCTTAGACATAAAAACATGACACAGTGCTTAAATTTTGACTATGCACAAGACGCTTAAATTTAGAATATAGAATATTTACACAATTAAATTTAGAACAAACACACAATTATATTACACTATATACATAGAAATAACAACATTTACAGAAATAATCATACCAAAAAATCGCAAAGAACTCACTTAACTATAAACGCAAAAGAGGACTCGCTTCCTACCAATGTGACGCTTTTAGTTTCCACAATTTTAGATTACTATTTATCCTGTGGGCAGACGGTATCTACCCAACTGAGGCACTCAGTTTTTCGCAGTTCATTTTTACGTATAAACAGGACATATAACTTATGCCCAACGTACATTTTTACAGTCTTACTCGCAGCAAATATTTCAAGGGTCCAAGCCCGGAAGTCTAAAAAAACAGAGATTTTTTTTCTTATAAAATCTTATAGTTTCTCGCGGCATTTCGCAGCTAAAACTCTAAGGGTCATCGGCCAGAACTTTTAAAACCGAACCCTTTTTTATCTTTCATCAAACACTTCGCAATTTTTTCCGCAGCGAAAAACTGGGCTCTTCACTAACTCAGAAACTGGATGTCTCTCCGAATAATAAAACCTCTACCCTCTTAAGTCACATTATTACGTCAGCCTCAAAAGGGCGGGAGAAAAAAAGACATTACGTTTGCTAAAAGCTAGATTTATAAGACACATGGCAATTGCCAACATCCTCCCACCTTGATTTTCTTAAAATCAACTATTTCATAATTGACAAAAAATTCTTGATATTAGAAATTAAAGTTAAATTGAGCATTACTAGATTAAATAAAAAGACATCAAAAACAAATTAATAAGAATTAAATAAACAAAATACAATATAAATATGATATGACATGATAAATTAGAGTTCTCAATAACTAAATTAATGAAATAAAAATCATTATTTACAGTCTTACACATTATTTCTTTAATGGTTTGAGCAATCTTCCATATCTGGATCCATTTTTTGTTCCAAGGGTGAGCACAGGATCTCCAGCAGTTGAAACCTCTAATGGATAAAGTTTCTGAAGTGGCCGTGAGGGGCTCAAGGTGAATTGTTCTATATACTGCACAAGTGTATAACACGATCCAGGTCTTCCCAGCCGATTCCGGCCGATCCAGTCCGAAACCTTTTGGCTTTAAAAGTAGAGGGCCACACAGATCAACTCCTGTTGTTTCAAAGACCGCAGAATCCCTTACTCTGTCAAAGGATAACTGTATTGGTGGCGCAGCTAAAGCTTTAGCCATGAATCTTTTGCATATGACACAACGGTTTAAGCAAGATTTTATATTTCTTTTTGAAGAAATGATCCAGTATTGCTGCCTTAATTTGGCAGCCAATATCTGCACACCCGCATGACTGTACTGTATGTGATATTGTCTTATTAAACATTCAGTTAGATAATGCTTGAATGGAAGAAGAACTGGATATAAAAAGGACAGTTCATCATCTCGTTCGCTGATTTTAGTCTTCACTCGAAGAACATCGTCATCACCTCGCACCACCAGCAGACCATGGACGGAATTTTCTTTTCCGTGAAAATACTTTTCCTGCTCTATACCCCACACAATCATCTCAGCTATAGTTTTTTCTTTCACTGTCAGGGTATCAGTATTATAAGAAGGCTTCTTTCCCAGTTTATTCACAAACCGCAACATCCAGCAGAAAACTCTCACAATTAAGGAAAAACAAGAAAAACGTTCATACCACTCAGGCCTCTCTATTTTTACGTTTAAGGCAATAATTTTTGTTCTTCTTAACTCTGATGCAATTAATTCTTCATCTGGAGAAAATTTAAATTCAGGCCATTCCTTGGGAGTTGTTTTCAGAAATGCAGGCCCCTCCCACCAACCACATCGCAACAAATGCTGGGAAGTAAAGCCACGAGAGGCTAAATCAGCAGGATTCAATTTTCCTGGGATGTGTCTCCAGCATTCTTTCTTCGACAGATTTCGAATCTCCTAGACTATTATTTACGAATACACCCCAGTTTTCTTCTGGTTCTATCCAGCAAAGAGCTACAGTCGCATCCGTCCAGTAGTAGATTGGAACTTCTTCCAAGAACACAGCGTCAGCGAAGTATTTGGCAAGACGTGCACCTAAAACACACGCAAGTAATTCGAGGCGCGGAATTGTCACCTTCTTCACTGGAGATACACGAGATTTTGATGCCACGAACCTCACATGAACGTTTCCGTCGTCTTCACTTCTTAAAAATATAACGGTGGCATAAGCGCTTCTACTGGCGTCACAAAATGCATGTAGTGACCAAGTATCTCTTTTTCCATAATCCATGCGACGAGGAAACCTAAGCTGGGAAATACTAGACAATCCTTGGTACCATGTTAAGAACGGAGTTTATAATTCATCTGGCAAAGGTAAGTCCCATTTTGCCTTAGTTGCCCATGCTTCTTGAAGTATTAATTTTGCAGGGACCATTATTGGCACCATGAAGCAATTATCTTTACCTTGTGAACGTACGTTTTGGATAATTAATTTTAACAATTCTCTCACATATATCTCAGTTAAAATTTCTTCGTTACCAAAACGCTCCTCAAACGCAGAAATGACCGAAGTTAAGGGATAACTCTCAATTAACTCATAAGCTCGAGTTCCCAGTAACATTGATTGTGCTAAATAAGGAAATTTGTCAACATCATCCCGACTCTTATCCTCGCGGATTTTTTTTTTAATTGGCCCGAGAACGAAAGATAACTTAGCAGTTGACCATCGAACATTTTAATTTGAATTTTCGATAATTTGTACCGTTTTTCATTACGTGTATTTACACTACTATCAATATTAGAACTCATATTAATTTTAAAGTCCAAATTATCCATTTTTTTCTTTTATTCAACGACTGAGCGTTATAAATTCATCGGAATATTCCTCGCAACTTATAACTTCCGTTTCGAAATTATCATCAGTAGCCTTAGCTGCTATTATTAAATCTAAAGTTTCTGAGTCATAAGATTTTAATTCAGTGACTATTGTTTGTAATTTAACGATTTTATCATCTAAAACGGATTTATCCGGTTGCTCTTTTTCTAATTCGTCCTTTAGAACCTTAGCTGTTCTAGTATAAGAGCTACGTGCCGTTGCACGTTTTTTCTTTAATATATCAACATTCATTTTTTATATAAATGAAAATATACTCAAAATCTCAAATACAAATCATTTCATTATCTCTAACAATGACTCATAAATTCTCCTAAATTCTAAACTCAACAATCAAAGCACTTACTCTTAAAAAATACACACTGAACTTCAAATTTAAACCAAAACAAAATAATAAATCTTAACTTTTATGAAACATTTTTATATATACAATTCTTAGAAATAAAAACATAACACACTGCTTAAATTTTGACTATGCACAAGGCGCTTAAATTTAGAATATAGAATATTTACATAATTAAATTTAGAACAAACACACAATTATAATAAACTATATACATAGAAATAACATTTACAGAAATAATCATACCAAAAAATCGCAAAGAACTCACTTAACTATAAACGCAAAAGAGGATTCCCTTCCTACCAATGTGACGCTTTTAGTTTCCACGATTTTAAATTACAATTTATCCTCTGGGCAGACGGTATCTCCCCAACTGAGGCGCTCAGTTTTTCGCAGTTCATTTTTACGTATAAACAGGACATATAACTTATGCCCAACGTACATTTTTACAGTTTTACTCGCAGCAAATATTTCAAGGTTCCAAGCCCCGAAGTCTTAAAAAACCTCTTAGCCTGTATCAATACAGGTCTGATATACACTTATACTGCTATCAGCAGAGGAACTGTAAATGTGCTGTGGAAGATACCTGTTACAAAACTGTATGTTGAATCCATAGAAAAGTCAGATATTGTTGACGACAGTTCTTTATTTGAATTCTATTTCATTCAATTACTTTATAAAAATACAGATTTAAGTTGAAAAATATTCAGAGCCAACTTTGATTAAAATAGCTAAGGGAATCATTAAAAATAACTTTGGTTAAAACCGGATTAACTTCAATACACCTGGAGCTTTTCAAAACAGCTTAAATTTAAATCATAGCTAAAACCGTTTTCTAAAAACATCGTAAAACTCAAACTAAATATCTTACTGTAACAAACTCAAACATATTAAAATCATAATGATAATTTTAAAGAAATGAACAGAAAAGAGAGAGCGCGGCAATTGATTAGGGAAACGCAATTTATACCTTTGAACTGGACGATTCCATTTTACAAAAAGGGTACATCCGAGAATAGTCAACTACGGAACGGCTAACGCCATCTATGAAACACTTTAAATTTAATGTCAGTTCTGTTAAATTAATTTACATTATAGGAAACAATCAACATTATATTCCAGGTGATGAAGGTATTGCTTTTAAAATAAAGAAGTTCTATAAGCATTAAAATGTAAAAAGGAAAGCTATTAAATCAATATAAGTTTACGTAAAGTTTTAAACCCATATTAGCCATAAGTGACAAGTAAAAAATCCCTGCCGGCCCGGCCTATAGGCAGAGGTAGATTTCGAAGTCAAATATACTAATTTCACAAACAAAAACTAAATCATGATTATAGATAAATCCACTTTAACAATTTTATCTGGCCGCTCTTGACGAGTTTTTATTTCATTTTCATATAATAGCTGGTTTTATCAGAATCATGTTAGGGCGGTATTCAAAAAAATACTTTTCCATGCTCAACAACTCGAAATTTTCTGGCATAATTCCAGATTCATTTTTAATAAAAAAAAAAAAAAAATATGAAACTTGCTGACGTGATTTTTGAAGAGATTTATAAGCGACCTGTGTTTTTATTTTTTGTTCAATTAATTAAAACTTGATATATAAACAATTATTTTCTCAGAAGGACAATATTTTTCGTTTCTAACACAATCGCTTTGGGAAATTCCGTTCAAAATGCCCACTTTGACATCATTTTTTTGAAATATATTCTGCCTCTATCTAAAAATCGATTATTACGGTACATTATATAGTTTCTGAATAAGCAAATCTACCAATTAAATGCGTTTGAGAGCAAAAATGAATTTAAAAACCAGTCTGAAAATAAGCAGTTTGGATTTAAGCGCATCCTTAATACAATGATTTTTCCAACACAATCCGCTTCGGTAAATTCGGTTCAAAATGCTCTTTTTAACAGCATTTAAAAAAATATATTCTGCCCCTATCAGAAAATCGACCATTACGGTACATTATATAGTTTCTGAGTAAGAAAACGTACCAATTGGAAGGCTTTGAGAGCAAAAATGAATTGTAAAATGAGTCAGAAAATAAGCAGTTTGGATTTGAATACACCCTTACTAAAATCATTTTTTATTTCAACCGGTATGTATTTTTAATTTGTTTTTGCTCTAAGAATTGGTCCTATCCAAAACTTGTCTATATAGATGTTGTAGACAATATTAAGAAGATATCTGATAAATTCATGGGCATTTTATATCTTTTGAATTGACGGAGTTATGGATTTTTTTCTTCTTCAAACCCCTTTTTTGTTTTCGTTTTTAATTTTTTTTTGCGGTACGAATTGGTCCTATCAAACACTTGTGAATATAAAAGTTGTAGATAATGTTAAGGAGATTCATGATAAAATTAATTGGATTTGATATCTTGAGAATTGACGAAGTTATGGATTTTTTCTTCTTCAAACGCCTTTTTGTTTTCGTTAATTTTTTTTGCGGTACGAATTGCTCCTATCAAAAACTTGTGAATCTAAAAGTTTTAGATAATGTTAAGGAGATTTATAATAAAATTAATTGAATTTGATATCTTGAGAATTGACGAAGTTATGAATTTTTTTCTCCCAAAAACCCTATTTTTTGCGCCCCTTGAGCCCATTTTTAACTTTATCAAAAATCTGCGATACACAAATTTTTGGCCCTATTTTTAGAAGTAATAAAAACTTTAAACTGATTTGATCTGTACAAAAATTAAGAAGTTATGGGGGGTTTTCTGTTTTCACAAAACCCCTCCCTATTTCCCTCCCCTTGGTCCGATTTTGCCCATTAACGAACTTGACCGAGATTTTATGCCCATTGATTTTATGTATCAGTTTGGAAGAGATTGGTGCAGAATTACGAAAGTTATCGTGTCCAGAAGAAAGTGATATATATATATATATATATATAGATAGATAGATAGATAGATAAAGTTTTTTACTGAGGGTGGTTTTGGGTTCTAGGGGTCATGATCGGTGTAGATCTGCAAAACTTTTTCAGAAATTCCAACATAGGAACGATCCCAATAGGTAGTATTTCATACGAAATCTACCTAAAACGGTTGAATAGATAACAAAGCCCCCCACTTGTCACTCATGGGAAAGAAAAATTTAAAAAGTTAACAAATCCCTAGAATTTCCAAAATTCGCTCTGAATTTACAAAGGTCAAACAAAAATTCAATCTGAACTTTTACCATTACATCTTCAATCTTCTCATAAAATCCAACATTTTTATCCAAATATAACTTGTCGCCTTTTAAACAGTAACATACAATTACTAAACATTATAAACATTAACAAGATTTATAACACTATATAACAAGAAACAAATTACCCTCATGCATCTAAAATGCAATATTTCCAACCACAGTATCTAAAATTTAACTCTGGTTTAAACTTCAACAGTCCATCAGCTTCAATTAATATTCCTAATACATTACTAGAAAAATTCAAATCTTTCTGAAAAGCAAATCGTTTTAATACAACATCTAACGTGACTTCATTTTAAAACAGTTTCAATATAGTTTCAATACATTTTCAATCAATATATTTCAATATAAATTTCTGAAAAATTATACATATTCAAAAATTTTTTAATTATCACATTCATCCATCATCTTTCATCCTTCATCATACATGAGCTCATGATTCCATTCTCTTTCATAACACATAATATACTCTATAAATGTTTAACTCATAATTTCATATTTCAACTGTATATAATAAATGCAGATTTTTTACATGTCAATAATTCAAAATACGCATTCAGATTTCTATTTCAATAACTGAAACAAGATTAAACTTTTATTTCAAATTTAGCTCAAAAAATCTTAAACTAATAAAGTTCATGGTTAATCTCAATAAACTTACAACAATGTTAACGTAATGAAGTCGACTTCATGTATAATTAAACTCTTATATTTAAGTTTCACCAAGTGAACCGGGATACTAAAGTGGCATTTACAATATTAAAATGAAGGACTTACTGAATTAAACTTTAACATGCCCGCAAATGGGGCCTTCCTGCAACAGTTACACCTTCGTCCGACACTATCCCCTGTAGACTCTCTGGCCGGATTACATTTTCACCTTTCACGAGACGTTACGAAAGGCCGCTCGAGCCCCGGAGAATGAAGGGCAAAGGGTACTTATGGCATTCCGGCGGGATTTTAGATTGGTTCACAAGCCTAAACTATATTCAATTTTTACACAAAAAAATTGATCTTATACATAACCTTATATAGTCAAAACTTTAAAATACATCTTTTATACAGAAGCTGGACTATCTAGTACAATAAATATTATATAAATACACTTTAATGCAATGAGGGGTATTTAACAAAATTTAACAATCCAAGAAAACGTTTAATTTAAACCCTGATAATTCAAATTTACTAAGGGGCTTGGTGAAGATGTCCGCGTAATTTTCTTTACTTTTAGCATACTTTACTTCAAAAATATTTTTATATACCAAATCTCTAATAAAAAATAACTTTACATCTATGTGCTTCGTTCTGTGATTTTCAATGGGGGATTTGACAAAATTAATGGTGGCCTGATTATCAACCAATAATAAAGATTTTTCCTTTCTATCACAAATTATCCTTCGACCAATGCATTCGTCCATTATTCTATCGCACCATAAGAGCTCTCTTGCAGCTTCTGTCATCGCAATAAATTCCGATTCCATGGTCGATAAACTTATACATTTTTCCTTAAAGGACCTCCACATTATTGGTGATTTATCTAAAAGTAATAACTGACCTCCCATTGAAGTTCTGTCATCCCTGTTTGTGGCAAAATCGGCGTCTGAATATGCAATTACATGTACATTTTTACAATTCAAATTCAATTTTAAAGATTTAGTAAAACAAACATATCCCAACAGCTTTAATAATCCATGTCAATGTACTAATCCAGGGTTATTTTGAAATTGGCTAAATATATTTACTGCATAAGCAATATCGGGCCTGGTTCTATTAGATAGGAACGACAAACATCCTAAAACACTTCTGTATGGAATTTTAGACATTTCAAATATTTCGTTATCGGATTGAGGGGATTGGGTTTTTGAATAAACTACACCTTTGCTTATTGGGAGTGAAGTGATAGGGAACTTAAACTTTTTAAATTTTTGACAAATCTCATCAATATATGGAATTTGATGTATTGCTAGATAGTCATTACCCTCCTAGAATTCTGCACCCAATAGCTTTCTGGTTTTACCTAGTATCTTAAGATCAAAATAACCAGTCAAAAGTTTAACAACCTATTCCACCACTCTTTCATTTTTACCGAAAATTACTATGTCATCTACATAAAGAAGCAGGATAATGTTATCATCAAAACTATACACGCAATTGCACCATTCAAACTTAACAAACCCTATATCATGCAAAATTTTATTTCAAAATACCACATTCTACCAGGCTGATGTAAACCATATAAAACTTTTTCTAATTTACATACTAAATTTTCGTTTTCCACAAATCCTGGAGGTTGGGACATATATATTGTTTCGGCCAAAGGTGCATATAAATAAGCACATTTTTATTCGCATTGTAGGTATGTCCATTTTTTACAGGAGACTAAAAGAGAAAAAAAAATCTAATAATGGCAAAGTTAACCACAGGTGAAAAAGTTTCATCATAGGTTTCCCCTTTATTTGTTTGAAACCTTGTGCCACTAGGCGGGCCTTATACCTTACAATTTTGCCCTTGTCATCCTTTTTTAATGTGAAAACCCACCTACAACCTAAGGGTTTAGCATCGGTTCGTAACTTAACTAGTTTCCAAACTCCCCTTTCTCTCATAGTTTTCAATTCTTCTCTCATGGCCTGTTCCCAAAACTTCCTTAGTGGGGATTTTAAAACTTGTTTATAGGTAGTTGGTATTTTGATGTCATCTAGTCATATATCTTTATTAATATCAGAAATCTCTGTATTTGAACAAGAACTATCCTCCTGACCTGAAACCACTCCTTTAAATTTATTTGATCCTTTAAAACAAAAAATATGAGGTTCAAATTTAAGATGACGCTTTTTACAATACTTTTCTACATCGTTTAAGGATCTCAACCTTTCAGATTTTCCCTGTTCGTAATAGTAAATGTAGTTACGATTACCATAAGCACTCGGGGCAACTTTTCTTAACCAAACAGTATCAGAGAGTGGAACCCCCCTCAAAACATCTTTACTTGATTTTATTTCCTCTGTGGAATTCTCCTCCTCCTCTGAAGAGGATAAATCTGGAGGTTTATACGAAGGGAAATAATTTATATTTGGGGTATCATTATTTTCAACCTCACCTTCAAACTCTTCATCAGATTCCTTATCAAAAATAGGAGATCCTATTTCTTTTGAACCCATCACGACTCCACTGCGCCGGACACTATCTGGGAGTTCCTCATTGAAAGAAACATTAATGGTTTCAATAATTTTGTTTTCTTCAGGTAGCCAAACCCGGTAACCTTTAGTACTAAAGGCGTAACCAACCATTACCCCCCTTTTTGCTTTTGTATCAAGTTTCGACCTAAGTTGCTTGGGAACACCTATATATGCTATAGCTCCAAAGGGTTTTAAGTGTCTAACGGATGGTTTAGAGCCACTATAAAGTTCGAAAGGAGTCTTCGACTGAGATTTTTGACAAATGCGATTCCAAGTATACGTAAAATACAACGCTGCCTCCGGCCAGAAACTTCGTTTTAAACCACTTTCAGTTAAAATTGATCTGATGCCGTTAGCAATCATTTGATTGTATCTCTCAATAGTCCCATTCTGTTCAGGGGAGTACACGTCCGTAAATTCGTGTTTAATGCCTCTCCCTTCACAGAAAATCCTAAAATTATCCTTTTTAAACTCCCCGCCATTATCTGATCGAATGTACTTTACTTTACGTTCGAGAAATCTCTCCGCCCGGATCACATGATTGCGAACAATTCCAAACACTTCGGATTTTTCCTTTATGGGAAAAACTGTGGCCTTACGCGAAAAATCGTCAATAATTGAGAGAAAATATCTCTCTCCGTTTCTTCCTTTCTCTCTTACAGGCCCCCAGACATCCATAAACAACAACTCGAGGGGACGTTTAGATCTAGTCCTATTAATTGATTTAAATGACGTACGTCTATGTTTACTAAGTTTACATATTTCGCAAAAAAATTTTCCTGATTTAACCCGGGGAAGACCTCTAACACTTTCATTTTTGACCGTATTTTCTATCAAATCTGGACTTGCATGCGCGAATCTGCGATGCCAAATTCTGAAATCATCTTTAGATAGATGGGACGTTTCAAATTTAACCTTTTTAGGAACTAAACTTGGAATTTTAGGATACAAATGATACGTACCATCCCTAAGAAAAGCAGTAAATAAATACTGACCATCTTTGGACACCTCCACCTTACCGCCTTCACCAGTAAATTTTACACCTTTTACATCCAATTTTGGACCTGAAATAAGATTTTTCCTTAGTTTAGGGGAATACATTACATCAGAAAAGAAAAACAGCCTTTGGCCAAACTTTAACTTTACATTTCCCTTTCCTTCTATCGGAAAAGTAACACCATTTACAGCAACAAACATTTTTTCATCTTTTAAAAGCTTAAATTTATAAAACAAACTCTTATCACGGCAAAAATGGTGTGAAGCTGCGGTATCAAATAACCAGCTATTTTCGCTTTCACTACCACTCATATTTGCCTGAATATAAAACAAGAAAGGATTGTTTTTACCTTTTTGTTTAACGCTGTTAGAGTTTGATGATGATTCCTTCGCTTTGCCTCTGCGATTCCTGTTTCTCTTAACTGGAGACTGGGCACGTTCGGAACTGGATTCGGAGGCATCAGACACACTAGAAACAGATGGAACACGTCGATTATAACTTCTAGAGTCTCTTCGGCGTTGTCGACAATCCCTCTGTAGATGGTTTGTGCTCCCACATCGAAAGCATCGAAGTCTACTTTTCTGTATATGTTGAGTCTCAACGAAAAATTCTTTACGTTTGTCTAAATCTCGCAGGGCTAATCTTGATTCTTCGGCGATTAATTCCATTAGAATATCGTTGAAAATAAACTTTTCCTCCTTCCAACGTAATATAACTTGCACTATGCTGTCGAAATGGCTTGGGAGATGACGCAGGAGTTGAAATGATTTATACACCTCTTCAACAGGATGACCAAGGTCGTTCAGTTGATTGGCAATTCTATTTAACCTGGCAGCAAATAAATCTATCTTTTCATCTGTCTTTACTTTACAGAACATGAACTCGGAATTCAGGAACATATGCCGTGATCTATTATCAGGCTCGAAATGTTTTTTTAATACATCCCATACATCTTTGGGATTATCTTTGTTCCCTATGATTTTTCTAAAGTCCTTTCCCATATTTAAATAGATTGTGGATAAAGCAATCCTTTTCCTAGTATGAAAATCTTTCACATCCTTTGCTGTAATTCCCTTATCGGCATCAATTTCAGGTTCCTTCTCAATTCCAGCGACAATATCCCATGCGTTCTTCTCCAACAGAAGGTATTTCATATCCATTTGCCAAGTTGAGTAGTTTAAAGCTCCAAGCTTGTCGATCTGTACTTGCATACTCGCCATCTTCAAAAAATATCAGCCCCCCTTCTTAACAGACACAAATGTCTTTGAAATGGGGCTAAAATTTATGACTCTTCTTATTTAAATTCAACACGCTTCTATTATCCAGGTATGGCATTGGTTGCCCATAACCTCTTCTCTTAGCCTGTATCAATACAGGTCTGATATACACTTATACTGCTATCAGCAGAGGAACTGTAAATGTGCTGTGGAAGATACCTGTTACAAAACTGTATGTTGAATCCATAGAAAAGTCAGATATTGTTGACGACAGTTCTTTATTTGAATTCTATTTCATTCAATTACTTTATAAAAATACAGATTTAAGTTGAAAAATATTCAGAGCCAACTTTGTTTAAAATAGCTAAGTGAATCATTAAAAATAACTTTGGTTAAAACCGGATTAACTTCAATACACCTGGAGCTTTTCAAAACAGCTTAAATTTAAATCATAGCTAAAACCGTTTTCTAAAAATATCGTAAAACTCAAACTAAATATCTTACTGTAACTTAAACTCAAACATATTAAAATCATAATGATAACTTTAAAGAAATGAACAGAAAAGAGAGAGCGCGGCAATTGATTAGGGAAACGCAATTTATACCTTTGAACTGGACGATTCCATTTTACAAAAAGGGTATATCCGAGAATAGTCAACTACGGAACGGCTAACGCCATCTATGAAACACTTTAAATTTAATGTCAGTTCTTTTAAATTAATTTACGTTATAGGAAACAATTCACATTATATTCCAGGTGATGAAGGTATTGCTTTTAAAATAAAGAAGTTCTATAAGCATTAAAATGTAAAAAGGAAAGCTATTAAATCAATATAAGTTTACGTAAAGTTTTAAACCCATATTAGCCATAAGTGACAAGTAAAAACGGTTGAATTGATAACAAAACCGAGATTTTTTTTCGTATAAAATCTTATAGTTTCTCTCGGCATTTCGCAGCTAAAACTCTAAGAGTCATCGGCCAGAACTTTTAAAACCGAACCCTTTTTTTTGCTTTCATCAAAAACTTCGCATTTTTTTTTTCCGCAGCGAAAAACTGGCCTCTTTACTAACTCAGAAATTGCATGTCTGTCCGAATAATAAAAACCTCTACCCTCTTACGTCACATTATTACGCCAGCCTCAAAAGGGCGGGAGAAGAAAAAGACATTACGCTTGCTAAAAGCGAGATTTATAAGACAAATGGCAATTGCCAACAATTTATTTTTCTGGAAAATTTAGATAAGGTTATATACTTTATGCAGAAAGATAAAAAAAGAATCTTCATTGCATAATGTTTTATGCTTTGAAACTTTGAGAGAGGCCATGTTTTTAATTGTTTCGGAAAACTGAAATGTCCTTTGTACCCATAAATACAATTGATCCATATTAAAGAATATTTTTGATATTTTTTTTAAGATTGCAAAATAATAAAATGTGATAAAGAAATCGGAAATTGTACGTGAAACTTGGAAAATAAAGTGAATTCGTACTATAACTAGTTTTATAAATATTCAGAGCTTTGTGCAATAGATGCTGCATTCTTATACAAAATGCATGAATGCAAAATTTATCATGATTCCATACTTGGTGTCCCAAAAATTACACATGATTTTAAAATTCAATAACTTGCAAACGGTGACAGATATTAAAAAATTCTTGCAGGAGAGTTATGTAAGATATCAGGAGTTTGTATGCTGCGATTCTTAGTTTTAGTTAGAAATACCATCGGGAAATGGCGCTTCAAGCAATAACCGTTAAATCCAAGCTCGATTTTTCGGCCTCTCTCTTCTCCCATGTGATAAAAGGAGATTTAAATGTATTGAATGGATCTCGAAGTACCAAAAATCGGGTCTGAACTGTGCACCTATTGCTCTCAGTGCCATCTATTGTTTGAAATTCAAACTAAAATAAAGAATCACAGTAAAAAAACTCCTGACATCATACATAACCCTTCTACCATTTTTTTTTTAATATATGTCACCGCTTGCAAGTTATTAAATTTTAAAATCATCGGTTATTTTTGGGACATACGGTATTAAATTTAGTAATACGGAAATAACAAGACACCATCTTAAATAGGACGATAACACCATGGCAACCTAGAATCATTACCTATCATGGGATATCATTGAATTAATTACGAATGATAGAATTTAATAGCATGAATTTAATTAATAGCTTTTATTAATAGCTTTTTTAGGTTTGAGTTGAAATTCATAAAATTTGAAATGACTCCACAAACTTATTCAATGATTATATATATAAATTTCAAAGCATTCGGTTGGGTAGTTTCTGTGCTGTTGTGTGCAGACAGACAGACGGACGTACCAGACTACGACTATAGGTGCTATGTGTTTATATAATTAAGTATGTATCTAAAAATGGAGTTGAAACATAAGTGGAATATGTTTATAACATGGAACATAACCCGGAACGTGGGGTGTAAACCTGCGTGCAGGGCATATGCTAAGCTGCCGAATATTGTCCAAACATCAGCAACCCGCACTGACTTCACGAAATTTCTATCCTAAATCACTCAACCAATGGAATTTCGTTGCTCATATGTCGCCGTTTACTTCAAAAACCATTCTACTATTATTGTATCACGAACTTGCAAAATGTACTTTTCAGTTATTCTATGTTTTAAACACGATTTATTGCTTATAATTAGGAATGTTATTAATTATAAAAATAATATAAATCTTTAGAAAATGTAGGATTACAATATATTTCCTTTTTCCATCCAATTGAAATGCAACTGATCGGATTGCTGCGCCAACTAGTATTATATAAAACTAGCAGTTATCCGTGACGTCGTTCACGTAGCATTAAAAAAGAGATAAGTACATTATTTAAGAAAAACATTTCACTCCTGAAAATGAAAAACGTATACACTTAACCAAGTCTTTATCACACTTTATAACAGACGATATGGTCGTATTTCTTATTTAAAGAACCTCAATATAACTCAGTCATAAATAAATATAAATAAAAAAAAAATATTTGAAAAGCATGCTTTCATTAAAATTCACAAAAATGTAGAAAATATAAATGTTTTTTTAATGTACTAAAAAAGTAGAAATGTTTTGGGGAAAAAAATACATACATGCACAGAGTTTAAATTAAATTGCGGTGAGCACGATTATAGAAGATTAATGGATTTAAGTGGAAATTTTGAAAAAAATTAGCTAGCTATCGCCAAGTTGGCATCATATATGGCAACTTCTTTTGTAGCTAAATTTGGTAGTATTTCGCCAAGTTGGCCAAAATTTTGACTATATTTCCCAAATTGGCTAAAATTTGGCGCTCTTGTGGTAACTCTATCATTAGTATTTTTCAGCAAATACTCATTGTTTAATATGATGCTGTTTTATTCATAGGAAATCAAACGTAACCATTAAGTAAATTGTCACCCGTTGCCCCCCTTAGGGAATGAATTAAAAAAAAATCCATGTCCAATTCATGTATTGTCCTCAGGAATACATACGTATAACAAATTTTAAAGATCTGTGTCAACAGGAAGTGGGTGAAAAAATCAGTAATAATATTTGACTGCCACACACGAACATAATTGTAAGTTGAAAGAAACCATGTAAAAAGTGAAATTTTTTTCCAAATAAGATAAACAATTGCGAAAATGAAACTGCAACCGATCAAAAACGGAGGTTCAAGTAAAATTGTGAGAATCAACGGATTTTTCTTCGTAGAACAAAAAAAACAATGAAAATTCTATTAGAAGGGTGTATTTTAGTTGGTACTTGCTGTCAAATTTGTATATATTTGCTTTCCGTACTTATTCAAAATTATGCCACTTATATTATTAAGAAATGCTTGAACATTTCTGTTTTATTTCTAATATCACGATATATTGATCTTTTTAACCATTTGGAAATGGTTGTTGTTTTCGGTCGAGGATGGGGCCAAATGGTGCTCGCATTTTATTTTTTTTTTAACGAAATTCAACGATGTTCTTTACTTTTAGAAGAATTTTTATTTGAATAGATAATCGAAAGGCATAAAATCGTTAAAAATTGAAAAAGTTACAAAATGGGTAGGCGCAAATTATCAAATATGGAAAAATCCAAAGCCAAAGAGCGACGCCGAAATGAAAATCGTCTTGCAAAGCAAAAATCGAGGTTTTCAACTCATTATGCAGGCCATGAAAATCGAGGTCTTCAACTGATTATGTAGCTCATGAAAATCGAGGTCTTCTACTGATTATGTAGCCCATGAAAATCGATTTCAGAATAAAAGACAAACGCGAAAAAAGAAACAATCTAAGTTTTAATCGATTGATAGTAAAAAGCCATATGTCGAGGGGCTGCAATCCACTAGCCACGGCGTTTTACAGTCGGTCGATTCTAACCGGGAAAAATTGAGCTCAACATAGATAATTTGTCGCAATCTGTGGATGATTGCGCAATCTGTGGAACTGCTCTCGATTTGTAAACTGTTTTTCTTCTCGAAACGGGACTTGGAGAGTTTATCGATGAAGGTTTTGGTCGTCTGAAGTTTGATCTTTGCGATCTGTTGTTGAAGAGGATGCGACGGAATTTGGTGGACGATATGTATTCCAAATGGTCGTTTTAATCTATTTAATTACAATTTTTTTATTCCTAATTTTTTATTTCCTTTTCATTTGGACGTGAAATCTTTAATACAAAATTTTATTAGTGATAATAAATATTTATTCCGAGTTTTGATGCTAATGACATCATTTTCGACATGGATAATTTTACGGTACATATTATTGACATTTACTATCAATTTATTTTCCCAAACATTTTTTAAAAGCTTTATATCCATTTAAAATTTAAAATTAAATCTTTATATTATCTATCCGCAGACGATAAACCTTTAAAGAAATGGTTGCTATGTTTTACTTCTTATTATATATAATTGGTATAAAATGTTACCACTGCTTACAAAGTATTAAAAAACTTGGCTGTGAGATATAGCTAATTATAATTATAATATACAGATGAAATAGAAAATGCATCGTAGCAACCGGTTGTTTGGAGTCAGTTTCCAAGCAATACGTTAGGAATGACGTCATACTGAATGCATCTATTCTAAATTTATTTATTTCATTTTTTTTTCGCGTGAAAATCATTCATTTTAAAATTAATTACTGAGGAGAAATTATTATTCAGAGTTTTTATTTTTTTTGGCAACGTAATAAGAAAGATGGTTAAATTTTACAGAAAAATTATCAATTGATTCTGTATGAAAAATAATGAAATTTTGAGTTATTGAGGAAAATATTTGAATAAAATAATTGATGCACGGCCTATGTTCATTTCGTTTTTGTAATCTATGTTTATATACTAAACTATTATGTACTATGGTTATGTACTAAATATGCAAAGGTACAAACACATTAATTCATACGTTTTGACGCTGACTTCATTCAAACATTCGGACACACATTCACATTTATAATACTATAAGGATAAGGATTCCTGAAATGAACGGCTTTAAGAATTAACACTCGCAAAAAATTGTTTTGTTCATATAACATAGTTATTTTTTTTTTACTTTTTAAGAATGAAAATACATATTCCCTGCTAATCATTACGTCATTTTCGACATTGATAATTTTACTGTGCATATTATTGACATTTGCTATCCATTTGCTCTTCAAAAGTTTTTTTTTTTTTAAATTTCAAATTAAAATGTAAATCATTATGTTAACCGTGAGCAGACGATAAACCGTAAGCATTGATAACAATTTTCTTTAAATAATAAGAATTAATACCATATCGCAATCTTATTTTATTTCAACATCAAAGCATATCCGTTTTATTTTCCATATATGATGTCACATTTGCCTTCTTTCCGCTCTTACTCAAAATTCATGCACTTTGTATTATTAAAAATACTTGAAACTTCCCGTTTTAATCTTTCAATTGGAAATTAAATTATTATTTTGGGTTTTTATTTTTTTGGCAACGAAAAAAGAAGATGGTTAAATTTTACTGGAAAATGTAAATTCTTTGAGTATGAAAAATAATGAAATTTTGGATTATTAAGCAAAATATTTAAATAAAATAAATTAAACATAGCCTATGTTCATTTCCGGGTTGTAATCCATCTATATCCGAAAATAGAAAAGTATTAATTCATCCATTTAGACGAGGAATTCATTCAAACTTTCGGACACACATTGACATTTATGATATTATAAGGATTTAATATCTTATACTAGTCTAGTTGTCGATTTTATTTTCCTGAAGAATGCTATAAGCATATGCAGTAAAACTCCGGTTAACATGATTATTTTTTTCTAGATGATCGGAGTAATAATAATTTATAAGTAAAAATATTATTAAAATAAAAACACACTTTTATAAGCATTCAATGTTTATCAGAAAAATCAGGCTTAATTTAATCATTGCCATTAATGTTGTTCCAAATCATGTTCCAAAGAATGCGTGATTTTGGCGTTTGACTCTATTATGGAAAAATCACTACTTTCATTTATGCTTAAGAAAACAAGAAATATTTAATTAACTAAGAAATAATTCTTTTTGAGATTCAATTTAAGACATGGCAACAGGAAAGTAAAGGAAACTTTTTACTAACTAAAAAAACTAAAACTCTGTGGCTATACAATCCAAGAAGGATCTGGGCCGACAGTGCCCATCTCTGTTTTCTTGACCCTGGGCTCCGAGGTGCTATGCAGCATGCGGCCCGGCCAGGTGGTCAACCTAACGCGAGACCCTCGGCATTTAGTTTTAGAAACTTTTTACTTAAAGGGAAAAAGGACCTTCAACCTCTTTTTTTTATTTTGTTTTAAATTTCACTTTACATACCAGTCAAGGGCACACTATATGCATTATGACATATATTTATCACACAAGAAATAAAAAAAAACTTTGGTTTGAAAAATAATGAATTTTCTTGAATATTTTAAGCGAATATTTTAACTTTTCAAAATGCTCCATGCGCATTCCATAAAAATTAAAATCCCCAATATTTTTTTAGCTGTTTTTCATTTTTAGTGTCATAAAACTGTGCATTTTTTTAAAAATAAATATAATTGAAAAAGTTAAAGGTAGTTAATTGCAGAAATATGATCGAAAATAATGGTGAAAATTTCTTAAAATTTAGAAAATATTTTTCCTTACCTTTATGCTCAAATCTAGGAGAAATATGATTCACACAAATTAGATGCTCAGTTTTATTTCTATGTATTAAACAAACCGGCATAAAAAATACTGGAGACTTTAATTGATTGGCGATGCACTGGACATACGTCATAACTTTAAGCCTTTCAAACATAACTTTAATTATCATTGACTTTATTATTTTTTTTTACACCGAGTTTTTAATTTATTCAGAGACAGAAAATGACATAATTTATTGTAAAAGCTTTCTATAAATATCTTAAATTTTTTTTTAATGCTAAAGAGGCCGATTTCGGACATTCGTAACGTTAACTGATCCAATGTACCACAAAGAAAAAGAGTTCTAGGTGGTTCTAATGGTAAACAACGAATGCATAAAGGAAACGGGTGATTTTTTGATAATTTCGTTAAGAGATGGCAGGCCGAATTATTGCTTTTTTGAAGATAGAAGGACTTTTCTATTAAGAATTTTTCTGTATTTTGTTATGTCCGAAAGTAACGTACGTAACGAAGCATTTGATTTTATTATTATTATTACTGGATAACAAAAAGTTAATTACACATATATATATGTATACACATACAATTATAGAACACATTTACTACATTCTTATCTTAAGAATTTTTTAAATACTAAGAGCAACGTCCAAAATCTCTAACGTACGTGCGAAAAAAATGTCCAAAATGTGTAACGTACACAACTCCTAATTAAATGCTTTAATCATTAATTTTCCAGAATAGTTGCTGTCTTTTAATGTTTGTGTATAATTTTGTAGACATACTATTAAAAATATTTATGTATTATATTTATAGACACAATACTATACTATTAAAAAAAATTGGCCTTAAATTTGAAAATTTTAAAAATTACATATAGTTAACGTTTAATGATCCCAACTTTTGAGAATCTCCCTGATATGGAATGCGTATGGAGCATTTTGAAAAGTTCTTCATAACGCTTAAAATATTTAAGAAGTATCCTTATTTTTCTCCCATTTTTTTTTCTTGTGCGATAAATACATTCAATAATGCATATAGCGTGACCTTGAATAGTATTTAAACTAAAATTTAAATAATAATAATAATAAAACAAATTGGAAATTTCTCGTCAAACGTGGCAAATGAAGTGCGTTCGTACTATAACTAATTTTATAAATATTTTTTGCGCCTCATATTGTACTGAATGTATAATTTAATGCACTTCATAAGTGCATATCAATTTCATACCATTCGGAAGGTAGTAACATCATTAAAATACACTTGCAAAATTTTTCCCATGCGCCGTAATTTAACGGAAAATTTTTTACTCTCCCTGTCATTAAACTATACATCCGATTTTCATAAAATTTTAAATGACTCGAGAAAGTTATGCAACAATAATAAATTTAAAATTTCTGATCAGTCGGAAGGCTGTAACATCATTAAAATACACTTGCAATATTTTTTCCCATTGGCCGTAATGTAACGAAAACTTCTGACTATTCCTCTAATTAAACTATACATCCGATTTTCATAAAATTTGAAATGACTCCTAAAACTTTTGCAACAATGTTATATTTAAAATTTCAGACCATTCGGTTGGGTAGTTTTTTCTCTGTTATATGCGGACAGGCAGACAGACGGACAGACTGACGGATTGAACAACGACTGTATCACTGTAAAAAAACGGACTAAAAAACGGAAATACTACTGGCAGTCTAGACGCCAGTACTATTTCCGTTTTTTTACGGGAATTTTTACCCATAAATTACAGAAAAATTTCCGTTTTTAATCAGAAAAACGGAAAATTTTCTGTAATTTATGGGTAAAAATTATCGTAAAAAGACGGAAATTGTACTGGCGTCTAGATTGCCAGTAGTATTTCCGTTTTTTTTTTTTTTTTTTTTTTTTTTTTTTTTTTTTTTTTTTTTTAATAGGTGCTACGTATTTATATAATTACGAACTCACCTAATGAGTTTGAAAATCCCTTGTCCCCGTGACCGTAAGTAGTATTTTAGATCTTTAAGAACGGAAGTTTTTTGATTGAAATGAAACGTTTTGGTGGTTTCTTCTAATTAATTGGATCAGATTTTATGAAAAAAGTATTTTTAAAAATACCCGATGCCAGTTTATGCCAAGGTAGAATCCACGCAATTCTCTTGTTACAGGATCGACTTTAAATTGCACAGAAAAGGGAAAATGTTTTTTCTTTACTTTAAGATCACCTACACAATTGTGTTGGTCAGGTTTTAAAGGGTTAGATTATTGTAACGTACATTTATCGTTGAGTGACTTGGGATTTTTTTTTAAATCTAAAACCATGCCCGAAAATTAACTAAACAACGTAGGAATTCTAAATTATTTTCCACTACTTAAACAAAAACTTTACTAAAAGTAATATATTAATTGATAATGAAGCTCTTATTTTTTTTTATTTTTTACTTTCATCGAGGTCGCACACTTGAGTTTAACTTCTAGAACTGTAGAACATTAGGAAGTGAGGAAAAAGTTGCTTAAAATATTCATCTTTACATGTACTCGTATGAAAGAAGATAAGTTAAAAACAAGTTGGAAATTGTACGTCAAACGTGGAAAATGAAGAGCGGTCGTACTATAAGTAGTTTTTAAAATATTCAGATCTTTTTGCAATAGCTTTGCACTATTATGCAAAATACATGAATACAAAATTTATTACGATTCTATACATTAATATTAATAATATGGAAATAATGCAATCCCATCTTAAATAGGAAGTCATCCTCATAGCAATCTAGAATCATTACCTATCATGTAATATGATTTAATTCATTACGTATGATAAGATTCAATAGAATGAATAATAACTTATTAATATCTTTTTAAAGTTTGATGCGATTTTCATAAAATTTGAAATCACTAGAAAAATTCTGCGATACTAGGGTGGAGTGAATTTTTTTTCTTCAAATCGTAATTGAGAGGGGTGGTAAAGTTGCTCTATCATATCCTTATTCTAGATATAAAATATCTTTGAAAAATATTAATATTAAATACTGCCCCAAGGTCATTGAATATTTAGAAAAAAAAATGTAAACGTTGTGCATTTTCCTTTTTTTTTTTTTTTACACTCAAATGCCAACTAATTTATTAATTTCATTTAAAAGGATGATCATCAAATTATTATTATTTGTATTATATATTTATAGTAAAACTATATAATATTCTTATGAAATTCGCTTTTATTATAATAACTCAACAACTATATATTTTTTTAATATACGAAATTTGGGTAATTGTAATTGTTTTATATATTTCACTTAACCTATGTAAAAAAATAATAATAATAATAATTCTTAAAGAACTATAGTAATAAGGTAAAAATAATTTACTATTACTATTTACAAGCAATGAAGTTATCATTTTATAGTAGTCCATACTGTTTTTTGATTGAAAAAACTGGCATTATTTTCCGAGACTCCAGACAAAATTTAATCAACTCAACGCGTCTCAAAGGACCACAAACAGAAGAAGAAGCCTCAGTAACAAGTTTCACACATATTTCAGAGGCTTGATTGTGACAAGGGAATAGCTTTATCTTAGGTAAGATGTCTTCATCTATCGCCTTTGGATTTAGGATACACTTTGTAAGAATGTTATGATCTAAGAACTTAATTAATGGTGGTTGTGTCACGGTCACTTACTGATTGCAATAATCAGTTCAATCACAATCAAAACAGCTTTTTATGTTAATATCTTTATAGTATTTTTTTTACTCTTATATTTTTTTATTCTTACATAATTTTTTCCTATTGGACGTAATGTAACGGAAACCTTTTGGCTGTCCCTGTCATTAAACTATCCATCCGATTTTCATAAAATTTGAAATGACTCGACAAAATTTGCAACAATTACAACAAGCTTTTTACGTACATAACAACGATAACTGAGGGCAAATACGCGAAACGGGGCGTTTAAAACTGAGAGAAATCTAGAAAGTACGTGTTTTACGTTTTTCTTTGGAATTTAATGCTCCATTATCATTTCGAACATGGAAGAAAGACAGAAATGCAATTAAAAAACTGCTCAGTCTATAAATACTCAAATTCAAAGCGTCTGTACGGCTGGAAATGACAACTCTTTTAGCCTAGGATGTTTCGAAATTGTAACTGTCGCCCTTTTTCAAAGCAAATGACGAATTTTCACTTAACTAATGCATGTAATGTTCGCTTTCACCGTTTTAAATAAAATATTAGCTGTTTAATTGAATCAGAATCAGCTGAATTGAATCAGCTGTTGAATTGAGTAGAATTTTATCTAAGGAATCCGCGGATTCCAAATAAGCCGAAATATTTTAATACTAACTTTGGTTTCTGATTCACAAAAGCGGCTAATTTGCGTAACTAGTGATTCATATCAGCGGCAAATATACTAATTATTTTAGCTCTGGGAAGGATTTTAACCCCCCACCCCTTCGCTGCGTCCGTGCGTTAGGTTACACTAAGTAAAATATTTCACCAGTTATATTATTTTAAATTGCACCATTATATAAGTTAAATTACTCCATGGAATTGGATGCAGCATACACTGTAAAAAAAAAAAAAAAAAAAAAAAAAAAAAAAAAAAAAAAAAAAAAAAAAAAAAAGGACTAAAAAACGGAAATATTACTGGCAATCTAGACGCCAGTACTATTTCCATTTTTTACGGGAATTTATACCCATAAATTACAGAAAATTATCCGTTTTTCTGATAAAAAACCTAAATTTTTCTGTAATTTATGGGTAAAAATTCTCGTAAAAAACGGAAATAGTACTGGCGTGTAGATTGCCATTAGTATTTCCGTTTTTTAGTCCTTTTTTTTACAGTGATACTGCCTTCAATTTTATGGAATAACGGTACATAAAATTTTTACAGTTCACATGAAAGGAATTTATGAGAAGTAGTTTATTGTATGTTAAAAACATAACAAAACCTTCAGTATTTATTACAAAGGTTTTTAAATGGGTGATTTATTTTCTATATTTTTACAGACATGTTTTTAAAAATCTCATGTCCAGTTAAGAAAAGTCTTTTCGTAAAAAACGAAATTTTTGATATTCATTCAAATAGTAAATAAGAACACAGTTTTTTTTTACAGTTATTTGAGCAGTATATATATTATTAAGGCTAATGTCATACGAACGTCTATTGGCACCTTTTTGTTTGAACACGAAACAGAAACCCCTATTAGCTAAGGTGTTTCTCTTTCATGTTGAAACAAAAAACGTGCAAGTAGATGTTCATCTGACATAATACTTAAAAATCAATTACTTTTAAAGCATTATAAAAACATGAAAACGCCTCCCCAGCTTGAAATAAATGCGAAGATTAACATTTAAGTGTAAAGTTTGTACATTAGAAAATTATCAACTACATTATTGACGATACATATCATATTTTTAGCGATAAAAAGTTCTCGTCCGTACAGTGAAAGTATATATATATATGTTTTCAATGTGTGTCCTGAAAAATGTCGAACTCTAGAGTAATCCGAGTTAGATTTCAGTATGTGAATTTCCATAACTCGGCTAATCCAGGAAAGAAAATTGTTTTAGGCCCAGCTTTGTTTCCAAATCCCTCGTATGTAAGGCGAATTTTGAAGTTAACAAATGTCTTACAATTATAGAAATAAACGATAAAATTAGTTTTGTTGCAGTTTTTTCGACGTAAGTTTACTAATATGATGGATAGATTAAACATGTTTATTTTATTTATTTATTTATTTTTGGATAAGGCGAGTAATGAAACACACATTCTTATTTCTGAAATGCACGAAGCCGACAAACGATATTGTTATTTAGCGGAATTCTATCGAATTTATGCTAAATTTTAAAATTATTTTTGGTAATTTTCGTTAGAATATTTTTTTACATATTTTCTTCTGTTTTGATAATTTCAGTTCAAATTCCCTGTACTTATTCACAGTTAATATGTAACAAAATTAATTTAAAAAATTAAACGCATAAATTTAATGAAACACACTTTGAAACACCAGTTGTACTGCTCAAAATTTAATTTGAATCGCATCGTGACCCTGGTGTCGTACTTGTCGTGAAATTTCACGACCGGGAAATTCTTCGGTACTAGTGTTTTCTTATGGAAAAATCTCTTCTTAAATAAGGCGAAATTTCGCGCGTTTAACCTAGATTTATTTTTCTATAAACAAATAGTGATATTTTCCTGAAAAAATCCGTTAAGCTTACGACCCCTCCGTGTACTATATTTTCTCCTTATACACAAATATAATAAGATAAAATCAAACGAATTGAAAAGAAAATTATATTTCAAACAAAAAAAATGTTCAATTTTTAATCTGAAAGTTTAATCTGAAACTTGTGCATGCTTCATTAAACTAGAATTTAGTAATTTGATTAAAATTTACAGTTAAGTGGTGCAGTACTTAATCAGATTAATTGCTTGAGTGAATTTCGTTTTCTTAATTCTTTATCAGCCATAAAATACGTAATTATTAAAAAATGTACCCTTTGTTTAAAACGCATTTTAAATAATGGATTTAATTTTCTTTTAGAGTATAATGAGAATTTTCACAATTTCATACTAAAATTTTCAAAGGTCGGATTCATTTGGTCTAGACTGTAAAAAAAAAAAAAAAATCTGTAATTCTACAGATGTAAAGTTACAGAAATCTGTATGCTTACTAAAATATTATCTCTACACTGAAAAACTAGTCGGATATGCCAATCTCAAAACTTTCTTCTATCTCACACATGTTAATATTTCAAAATTCTCGAGTACAGAGCCAAAATTAAATGGCAATCTATGCCCATCATGAGGATTCTAAAGACATGAAATTCTGTGCATTAGTTCTTGAGATAGGACTATCGCTAAAATCGTGTAAATCATGCGAAATGCAGCATATTATTGCCACCGGATAGGTGAATTTACACCAAAATCTAATAATCAACAACTTATGTTAACATGTAATTGAATCTGAAGTTTGTGGAAAATCCGTTCATTAGTTTTTAAGATAGAGCTATTGCGGAAATCGTAAAAAATTCCACATAACAGCGCCACCAGTTGAGCAATTTAGACCAAAAACTAATTAGCACAAGTTTATATTAGGGACTAACTGAATCTGAAGCTTGAGAAAAATCCATGCATTTGTTCTTGAAATACAGCTATTGTGGAAATCGTGAAAAATGCATCACAGCAGCGCCACCTATTGGGCAATTCACACCAAATATTAAACAACATTAATTTATGTCAGGGACTATTCAAGTCTAAAGTTTGATGAAAATTCGTGCATTTTTCTTGAGTTAGAGCTATTGCGATAATAATGAATAATGCAGCATAGCAGCACCACCTTATTAGCGATTTTCACCAAAAACTAATCAGCAGCTAACTATATCCTGGAGTAACTGTATCTGAAGTTTTATGAAAATCCGTGCAGTAGTTCTGGAGATGTAGCTATTGCTGAAATAGGGGAAAATGCCGCATAGCAGCGCCATCTATTGCGCGATTTTCACCAAAATCTAATCAGGTCCAGTTTATATTAAGGTCTAACTAAATCTAAAGTTTTGTGAAATTCTGTGCATTTGTTCTTGAGATAGAGCGCTCACAAAATTTTTGTCACATACAGACTCACAAAGTGACAGAGTGACAGAGTGACAGGCAGACTCACAGACAGACATTTTCTAAAAACCCTCAAATCGTGTTCTGGGAATTCTAAAACGTATAAATCCGTCGAAAACCGGAAGTCGAAATTTTTCACGAATCCAATACTTTATTCTTGTAAAGATAGAAGAAAGTAAAAATGATGAAAAACTAGTTTTTTAAAATTACAGAAATCTGTAGCTTTACAAAAGAATCTACTAAAATTACTGTAATTTTATTAAACTTTTTTCTATAACCCGGGTTGCTGTTACACAAAAAGTTCTAAGAATCCCAGTTTCCTATAAATGTCTAGTAACATTACAGATTTTTTGATTTTCAGTGAAAAAATGTGTCTGTTACATGATTTTTTGTTGTTGCCGTTACATAAATAGTTCCAGGAATCCCAGTTTTCTAGAAACATTTTAGTAACTTAGCATATTTTTACTTTCTTCTATCTTTACAAGAAGAAAGTATTGGATTCGTGAAAAATTTCGATTTCCGGTTTTCGGCGGATTTATACGTTTTAGAATGCCCAGAACACGATTTGATGGTTTTCAGAAAATCTCTGTCTGTGAGTCTGTCTGTCACTCTGTCACTCTGTGAGTCTATATGTGACAAAAATTTGTGGGCGCTCTATCTCAAGAACTAATGCACGGAATTTCACAAAACTTTATATTTAGTTAGACCTTGACATAAACTGGACCGGATTAGTTTTGGGTGAAAATCCTCCAATCCCGCTGCTATACAGCATTTTTAACGATTTATGCAATAGCTATATCTTACTCCATGGATTTTCATAAAACTTCAAATTCAGTTAGTCCAGGGTATAGTTTGGAGCTGATTACTTTTTTGTGAAAATCGCCCAACAGGTCGCGCTGCTATGCGGCATTATTCATGATTATCGCAATAGCTCTAACTCAAGAAAAAATGCACGAATTTTCATCAAACTTCAGATTTAGTTAGTCCCTGATATAAATTAGTGCTGTTTAATTTTTGGTGTAAATCGCCCAACAGGTGGCGCTGCTGTGCTGCGTTTTCACTATTTTCGCAAGAGCTGTGTCTCAAGAACTATTGCACGGATTTTCATCAAACTTCAGATTTAGTTAGTCCTTGACATAAATTGATGTATAAATTAGTGCTGTTTAATTTTTGGTGTAAATCTCTCAACAGGTGGCGCTGCTATGCTATATTTTTTGCAATTTCCGCAATAGCTTTATCTCAAGAACTAACGCTTAGATTTTCAACAAACTTCAGATTCAGGTATACCTTGATATCATTTAGTGCTGTTTATTTTTGGTGTAAATCGCTCAACAGGTGGCACTGCTATGCTACATTTTTCAGAATTTCCGCTATAGCTCTATCTCAAGAACTCTCTCGAATTTTCATCAAACTTCAAATTCAGATATACTTTTACATGAATTGGTGCTAAATTGATGTAATTTTTTGTACTATTTAAATGATTTAATTGACGTGATTTATATAGAAGAAAGTTTTGTGATGGCCACAATATACTAGTTTTTAGGTGTTGTTAGGTGTCCTGAGATCTGTCCCGCAGAGTGGTTACCCGGGACACAAAAAGTCCCGATTTTTCGTAATGCAGAAATGCTTTTTAATTTCTTTTCAGAGCTACATGCCATTAGTCTGCATAGAGTAGAATTTTAAGGGGACCATGGACCTTTATTTGAGTAAAAATTGAATCGACAATCAAAATTTCTTTTTGTGTGTATTATTATTCTTCAATTTGAAAATTGTAGTCATTTGCGAAAAACTGCATGCAGGCGCAATGATTTTTCGTAAAGTTACAAGTGTTTTTATTTTGTACACAAACTTTTCTGGTTCTTTAATTACTTTAAATCTGTTGTTTTGAAAACTGTTTTTTCAATGTTTTTAGATTTTTAAAATGCAGAATGCCGGTCATTTTTTTTAAAATCAAAATTCAGGAAATTGATAAGGAAGAATCCTGATATTGCTTGGAAAGAAACTGTGCATGTATTTTAAAATTCTTTTTCAGTAAGATAATTAAATTTGATTTTTAATTATTAAAAGTCAAAATTTTGGATGGAAATCGATATGTAATGCAGAAAAAAATCTGTAAAATGTTAACTATTCAACGGATTAAAGAATCGATACACAGATTTGTTTGTAATAGAGCTTTCAATGACTAAAATCGTAAATCGAGGAAATACCTAAGAAATTAAGACGCACGGAGAATTTTAAAATTTTATTTTAAATCTTTAATTTTTTTTAAAAAAACTTAAAATTAAAATAAGTTTGGAAATTTATTTTAAGGTTTTCTATATATGTCGAAGCAGCACTGTAAACTGGCGATATGTAACAATTAAAATAATAAATCTTTGTAAAAAATCTCTATAAAATAAAAACAATAGCTAGGACGCGTTTCGAGCAAAAAATATTAACAGCTCATCATCAGCTACAATAAACACGTGTCCGTGACGCGTTTCGAGCTAACAATATTAACAGCTCGTCAACAGCTACAGTAAACACGTGTCCGTAAGTGTACAAGGTGAAAAATGAACTGAAAGGTAGAGACTAGAGCTTGTAAAGAATGCGACAGATGACGCTAGCTGAAAGGGGAAATGCAGAAGACGAAAATGATGTCAAAATGATACAAGAGAAAGTGAAATGGGGAAATGGAAATAAAAGAAATAAACTAAATTAAACTAAAATAAAAGAAGTAAATTAAAAAATATAAATATAAATAATAATGATAAATAAAGAAATATAAAATAATAAAGCAAAAAAAAAAAAAAAAAAAAAAAAAAAAAAAAAAATTCTTTTTTTTCACGGGCACGTGTTTAGAGTAACTGATGACGAGCTGTTAACATTTTTAGCTCGAAACGCGTCCTAGGTATTGTTTTTATTTTACGGTTATTTTTTACAAAGATTTATTATTTTAATTTTTTCTACATACGTATTGTGAAATGTGTATTTGCACAAAATTTCATATCTTTATGATGAAAAGAAAAAAAAAATAACGTCCACATTCCCCTTAAAACCTGTTGTGTGCAGATAGAACCTATGTATAACGGAAATATATTTTGATCATTTTAAACTTTAAACTTTTGGCACATTTGATGAATTTTTTTAAAATTAATTCTGTTAGACGATTTAAAAGATAGCAAGACACCTAACTTAATAAAAATTTTGAACATTCGTAATGTGTAGGGGAGGTATGATACACTTTTTTTTACTAATTTTTTACAACCCTTGGAAAGCTATTTTTAAACAAATTTTTCCTGTTTTCTTATAAAGTGACCTTTTATTCATTTATTATAAATATTGTGAATTTAAAAAATATCCATTCAAAAAATATATCCCATTTATTTTCAATGGCTACTACTGTATCAAATCTCCCCATTACTGGGGAGGGGTTGATACACTAGCAAGGGAGGTTTGATACATTGTTATGTAAATTGAAAAAAAATGCAGACAATTCAATTTAAGCGACATACATTTTTTTTGACAAATCTTGAAATATTTAAGTAAAATTTGAAACGAAATGACACTGACATATTTTTCTTTCATAAATGTTTTTTAGAGAAATATTTAAACTATTGCTATTATTTAAACAATCCTATTAACATACTTTTTAGAAAATAAATAATGAAAAAAACCCCTAGAGATCTAGCTGCAATGAAAAATGAAGTGAACATTGCTGATTTGCAAACAATTTAACATAAATTTAGCCCATTTAAGATTCCTTTAACCCTTTCAGGAGTAAAGCATTCTCAATGCTAAAGTGTTGAATAAATGAATGGCACCGGAATTTACCAAAAAATTTAATTAGAAATAAGAAAAGAGCTATATTTCACTTTCATACTAAAAGGAAAATATTTTACCGAAATGCTGGTTCCAATGTGGTGTTTGGGAATTAAAATTAAGTGGTTTCATAAACATACCATTAACCCTGAAATGGTTAAAAGAAAAACTAATAACTATATCATTTTGGTAAGTAAAATCGGGTAGATTTAATGTTTTTTCAGTTTGCCCTTCGTAAATTATAGAAACATTTTCCCTTTCAGGCCATTTAAACTTTTCCTCTTCCGCATGACGAGCAAAGCGAACTAACCATCTATCATCGCATCGCTTTTCTATGTAACCTGCATAATATCTATGAATAGTCTCTTTGTTCTTCCTTACCAATTTCAATAGCTCTTGCTGTAAAACAATAATGAATATTACAGTCCTATATTAGTTTGCAAACTTAAAAAACTATTGAATTTCAAATATACAAGCGTACCATTTCACCCCAGTACTAATGTATCATTTCTCCCTATTATGCCTTATTGGATTTTCAATCACTTTGTACAAATGCAGTTGCTATTGTAATCTACTTTCTAGTGAAACTAATCCTAACAATGTGCTTTATAATAAAAAAAACCAAGATGTTATCTTCACAATGATAAGAGTTATGAAAGAAAATCAGTCAAAGAACAAATTTACATTGACATCGCAAAAACCTTCAAAATTAAAAGAAAAGAAAAGTTTTCAGTTCTTTATTGATTAGTCCAGCTAATGATGGCTTCAGCAAATAAAAGAAGCCTTCACATGTGTTAGAATGGCTGTTAATGCCATTTCTTGAGAAAAATTGTCAATGTATCAACCCTCCCTATGTATCAAACCTCCCCTACCTCTCCTGTTTATGGCCAGTGGGAAATTGTACTCGCGCTAAGTACGTAAAAATGCGTGAAGAAATAATTTCAATTAAAATATAAAATATAATATAAAAAATTTTAATAATATATTCATATGTTATATAAAATATTACATTAAATAATAAACTATTTAAATGTAATATAATAATTTACATTAAGAAAACATATTTAAAGTATGCGGCGAATTCTGCTAGTTATTTGCTATTTCGTCTTATCCCCTTGAGGGGCGGTGGGATATATTTTGTTCCACCTACGATTAATAAAGATTTGCACCTGAAAAAAATTGTGAAATTTTATTTTTCTATCTATTAAAAAGTCAGAAAAATTGCGTTTCCTTATTTTGAATTTTTTTTTCTAAATTTCCGGTGGGAATTCAGCATTACGCAAACGTCATTGCTTGCACCTCAAGAGGTTAACGTGTTTTTATTGTATTGATAAAATTAATTAAATATTTTCTAGGTTTTTTGTAATCTTTGCAAAATTATTAATAATTATAGTATAAAAATTTGATTTTATTAAAGGAATAATAATTTGTTAATAATTTTACAAAATGCATTTTCATGTATTAATATATTTCATTATTTTTAAAGATGACTCCAAAAAATCACCATCGATTACAAAAACGTTTCTAATACTTATTTTTAAAAAGGTTAAATACACTGTTCAAAACAGTTAAAGGATATTGCAGTTTTAGGTGGATTTTGTATCTGGTAAACTGTTTAGCTGATTGATACATGGTCGACAGACATAGTAGGTTATATGAGAATAAATTACACATGTTTGGCAGAAAAAAATGCATTTTATTGCGCATTTGTGTACTAAAGGAAAAAAACACAATTTGTGCATATGAGAAAAAAAGAATAAGAAAAGGTGTTTTCTTCAAAGAGAATCATTTTCAGTAGGGGGTATGGTTTCCACGGGCGGCCAGCAACGTTGAACACCTTTGAGGCATGGACTCAATGAGGCTATTAATGACGAGTTGGGGTATTCTGCCCCACTCTTCCAGAAGAGCTCTTTCCAGTTCTTGGAGAGTTTGTGGGGGTTGTTGGCGGCCAGAAACTCGTCTTCCTAGAGCGTCCCAAACGTGCTCGATTGGATTCATGTCTGGAGAACACGCTGGCCATTCCATTCGAACGATTCCTTCCTCGAAAAGGAAATCCTCCACCAGGTTTGCACGATGTGGCCTGCAGTTATCGTCCATTAAAATGAAGTTATCTCCGATTGCTGCAGCGTAAGGGACTACAATAGGTCTGAGGATCTCATTCCTATATCGGCGACCAGTCAGAGCTCCATCTCGAATGATGTAGAGGTCAGTGCGCTCGTCAATGGAGATGCCACCATACACCAACACTCCTCCACCGCCAAATCTGACACTTTCGTGCACAAACGCAGGATTATTCCTACTGCCACGGTCCCTCCAGATGAAAATACGCCTATTATCCGGATGCACAGAAAAACGGGACTCGTCAGAAAACAGAATATTGCTCCATTCATTTCTCCTCCAGTTGACATGCTCGGTTGCCCACTCCCTGCGGTCGCGACGATGCCTTGATGTTAATCTAACACATACCATCGGTCGGAGAGCATACAGACCTACAGCATGGAGCCAGTTTCGGACAGTCTGAGTTGAAATCGTGGTGCCTGTAGCCGAGCGAAGGTGTTGTTGGAGAAGAGTAGCGTTCATGGTTCGGTGTCTCCGAGCTGTTAACGCTAAATACCGATCTTCATTGGGCGTTGTTGCCCATCTACGACCTTGCCCTGGCCTTCGGCCTGCACATCCACTCTCCAAAAAACGGTTCCAGATCCTGGAAATGACACTTTGTGACACTCCAATGGCTTGCACTACTTCGGCTTGAGTTTGGCCCAATTCTAACCTACCAACAATTCTCAAAGCTTCTGAATCTGTCAAATGACTTCGCTGAGACATCGTACTCATCGAAACAAAGCAATCACTGAATGCCGATCAACCTTGTCTTCATTCTCTTTTATCCAGTTGAAAGTCAAATTTCATTCGCTGCCGCTGAAGGGACGTTTTTGACGTCGAACTCAAAATTTGCATACTCCACAGTTTGAAAACCAGAAAAATTTGCATTTGTGATTCTCTTCTTCTATTTTCGGCAAAAAAAAAATTCGTTTATATCTTTATTTTTTATAAAACTTCAAATATCCTTTAATTGTTTTGAGCAGTGTATAAAGTTTCAATTTAGATAGAAAATGAAATCTGAAGAATTCCATTATTTACTTATCTTTATTAACAATTTAAATCCAAATAGTGCTTAAAGCATTTCTTAAAGTTCAATCAGTGTTTCTAGTATAAAATGGAAGCCATTCCAGTGCATTAAGTAATGAAATGTTGAATACTCATTAAGGTGGTATTTTTATTAGAGGATGTATTTAAGTATTGAATAAAATATCATAAATCGCCTGTATGTGATTCATTTAGACTATTAAAAATCTTCAGCAATAATGGGAATTGAATATTTAAAATTATAATAATTTTTTAACAAACCTTTTATGAAATTTGTCTTATGAGGTACTTACAAACTGCAGTTTTACAATGTGTGCGAGTATCGTTGAAATCTAATGTTTGTGTGTTTTATTATAAATGCCACTCAAATATAAATTACATTTCCTGTCGAATCCTTAATGTTTAAGAACACATATTGCTGGTGGAATTGCATCTATATAATTACTTTAAGCGATCACTGAAACTGATTGAATTTAAATGAAAATATGAAAGTCTAAGGTTGTACTATTACTTGCCTCCTCCTTAATGTTTAAGAACACAAATGAGATAGTTTCGCACTATTTAATAAGGTAGTGAATTCCGAAAGTTAACAGCTGGATAAGAGGATGTAACACGTTGGATTGGTAAAGTATTGTATTAGTTTAACAGGAATAAATTTGGGTTAACACGTTGAGTGCCACGATGGCTGAGACTGAAGCGCTGAAAAATTTACGAAGTTTAAAGTAATTTTTAATAAAGTATAATCCTGTAGTATAAAAGATAGGTACATTTTAAATAAATGTTCAGTAATTACTTAAAACAATATATATATACATTTAGTTTTGTATCATATTTAGACGTCAGTTATCAGTGAATGACGCGTTTTAAACGGAAAGTTCACTGTCAGTCAGCTTTGACTGACGTGGAGATTAACGTGTTAAAGAATTACTTTTTCTTATAACCCGAAGTTTATTCTTTTTTCGCCTATTTCGATATAAAAGATGTTTAAAAACTCAAATGAGAAACAGATTATATTGGTATGAATGCATGTTCAGAAATCTCACAAGGAGGAGATATGAAGGCACAGAGAAAGAGCAAGAAAACAACAGAAGAAATTGTGTCAACGGAATGTTTGTTAATTCAGGGAGCCATTGAGATAATTCGACTTTTCTACCATGCCTAATCCGTCAATTACGGAATCTGAATTTAAAATACGCAAGTACCTGTCTGGCATTATTTCTCGTAGCTCCTTCATGTTGGAACCAATCACAACAGGTAAAACATAATCAGGACATATTGTTAAGCTACCACCATGAAAGTTTAGACCTATTTTGACACTGTATTTGTGTCTTTTTACCTCATTTTGGTATTATATGTATGCGAGCCCCTGCGAATGTTGTACCTTTCAATGTACTCCATTTCAAGCTTTCACTTTAAATTTTGAAACATCATGTAAAAGTAAAATTTTTTACTGCATGTCTGAATCATTATTATGGCTAACCCACACCCAGTCACGACTTAATTTCCTGGGCTAAAGACAACAACAGAAACAAATTAACTCTCATGTGCAATGGTTATTTTTTTTATAAGACAGGGGTTCCACCTTTTTATTTTGTAAAAATAAGTAACGAAATATTTTTGTATCAACTTTTGCTTGAATTTTCAATAAAAAATTTTAAATTCCAATTTAAATATTGTAAATATTGTAAAGGATCGAAAAATTTTAGAAGACATAAAATAATTACTTTATGAAGCTGGTAAAGATACATAAAATTAAATCAACGATATAAAAATTTTCGTAGCTGTGAATGACTTTTAATTATTTCATATTATCTTACATGATTAAAAAATTTACATGCCATCAAGAATGCAGAGCTTAAATAATGCATTTCATTGTATGATAGAATTTTTTTTATGAATTTTGAATTTCTAGCATTTTTATTATTTCCAATAAAGAAATTCTTTGTTCTGCAAAAAAAAAATTCAAAATCTTGTATCAAATGATTAGTATTCTACAAATCGGACATGCCGAGGTTTTGATTCCGTAGTTTAAATAAAGATATAAACGTCTAATGTTGTTCTGTTATTTGACTCTTTTACTTAGCAAAGGAAATACTAGTTTAGCACTAGTTAATATGTATAAAGTTTTAAATTCTGAAATTTGATGAGTTATGAAAGAGGAAATAACAGGTTGGATTGGTAATGTTCAGTATTAGTTTCACAGGAATAAATTTGTGTTAAGGGATTATTTTATCTTATAACTTGAAATTTAGTCTTTTTGCGTAGTTTGAAATAAAATGTGTTTAAATCTGCAGTTGTCGCGTGTGGCTCTTTTTGCCGCTCATGCAGATTATCTTCTCCTAATTCACATCCCCTTACAATGGAGAATTACCACGTAACTGACTTTAAATATTTCTTCCCCACCATAATGAAGTAACAAGACATGTCTGGTTTTCCTACAGATACATTTTTACAAGAAAATTTTAAATTGTTGGAAAAGTCTGCGCAGCGGCCCCTAATGCCAGATCATTATTACTTTTTCCCATTACTCCAAATCTCATGAATAAAATGTATAATTTAACCTTAATACCCTGTTGAAATTTTACTCAACCTTAATAAAAACATTTCACACCAGAACTTTCATTAAAATCTATTAAATGTATTTATTTATGTTAGTTTTCGGTGCCTTTTATTTATCTTACTTTACGAAAATATTTCTGGTTCGATTCGAATGAAATGAATTATAGAAATGGGTCGATTAGACCCATTTAGGGTAGGAAGGTTAAGTAAACTGCAAATTTATAACTTCATTGTAATCTAATATTTGAATATTAAGTGAAAAATGTTTCTCATTTTATATTTCCTGTATGCGGGGGGCCAGCGGCAAGACAGAGCGCTATTAATAACGTTCTGAAAAAAAGACACGACTACTGTCGGGTTCAAAATTCGATGTAAAAATTTGGTTGAGAAACAGAGAACATTGTTATGAACCATTTTCAAATAGGAATTCATGTTTGGAAATGTCACAATGACAAAAAATAAGAAGACACAGAGAGAGAGTAAGAACACAACACAAAAAATTGTGTTTAACGGAATGTACTTCAACTCAGGGAGGGAATGGGGAGATTCGACTTTTATACCATTCGCAATCCATCAATTACGGAAGCAAATTTGGAATCTTCCCTCGATTCGCGCATTTGGCGAAGCAAGCCTTGGCGCGGTTGAAAAACCGGTACTGGGTTGCTGTAAACGATATGCTCCCCGCCCGCCAGAAAATATATCGCCATGTTGTTACTTGCACGGGTATTTTTGTTAAGAATTTTACGCAGTAAGTCTTTTTTTTTTTTCTTTTTAGTGTGTAAAACATATTTTATTATATTTTTCTTGTTGCGAATGTTTAATTTGTTGTTTTAATATAATTATATTATTTGCATGTTGCTATATCGTGCTACAATTATATACATAACACCTTTTGGTCATTGCTTATCATGAAGTACCTACTTGATCTAGCGTTAATTTTCCTTCTCGTTTTTACCAGAAAAAGCAGGATCTATTTTTTTAAAATAAAGGTGGCTTACAATTAATTTGCATTAATTTATTTTTAATGCATTCATAAATGTTCATGGTTAAATAACTAAATGTTTATTACGGCAAGAGTAAATACATGCAATTTTTTGTTACACATTATTTTTAATGTGTTTTCCAATTTTAAAAGCCTTTTTAAACATTTTTCAAGCGTATCTCGAAATAAATTATATTAAGGAAATTTCAATATACCTTTGCCACTCTTAAAAAGCCAAACAGCTTGAAATAATTATAAATAATTAAGAATAATAAAACAGCTTGTATATAAATATACTAATAATACTTTTTCCACCTCTGATGATTCAGTAACTGATGATTGCTTAGAAGATTTAATGAGCCTACCATAATGTTTTTCATTTATGAAATGATATTATGCTTTACCAGCACACTTTTTTTTACCCCAGTATCTAATAATAAACTAATCAAAGTGACCATTAGGATTTTTTTTAAATCTGAATCTTAAAGTGGCTGGTCACTTAGCTTTGGAATTCTCCTCCGTAATGTTAAGTCTGTGGACTTTTGATGCATTCACATATTTAAATTATCTTCTCGTGGAAATTCCTATTTTTAACATCTTTTTTTCTGTGTACTCTTCTAAAAGAATCTCTTTTTTTTCTTAGTTTTCAAAATATTTCTAAAATCTATGCTGAATTTAATATTTTATGTGTTAAAAGCGGGCGAACTGTAAGATTTTAACACTTCATATAAAATTAAGCCTATACTTTAGAAATATTTTGAGAACTAAGGAAAAAAGAGACATCTTAGGAAGGGTACACTAAAATAGAAGTTAAAAATATTAATTTCCCGAAGAGATATTTTAAATAGACGAGTGCATCAAATGCCCACAAACTTTACATTAATTGAGGGGAAATTAGAAGCTGGGTGACCAACCACCTTAATTGAAAAATTTATTCTTTACATTGTAAATGATGTTTTTAATGCCTATAGATTTTTTTTTAGAGTTGGCAGTAATTTTTTAATGTATGTGGTTATTAAAAATATACACCTAAACTAACTTGGCAGTACATGCTGTGTCACTGATCGAAATTTCACACACTTCCAATGATGTTATCACATTTATACAAAACTAATCTGATAAAAATCTTCAATATTGTTAAAGCTGTGAACGAAAGGTTGGATTCAGCAAGGTACACTATCTTATTCTTGAAATAAATATATTGTGATCTGGTTTTATGTACAAAAAATTTTTCAGGAGTAGTTATGCTTGAAAGTTTGCTCCATTAATTTAGAAACATCCTGCATATTAGGGGGCCCAACCTTTTATAAGAGAAGATTCAGTTACATAAATGTGTAGGTTTTCAAAGGCCAAAGTCTGTACTCCAGACAAAATTTTATTTCGGGAGTGGGAGATCTATGGCCATGGCTTATAATCTTGTAAAAACAGATTTCGTAAAGGGAGAGGGGTGTGGCAGTTTTACCCTTTATCCAGTGTACAGTTCCAATTCTGTTGGCAAGACAACATCAACAATGTAATATGTGTTTATAACACATATAATTAAGGTTTTTTTTTTATGTGGAAATATTCATTGACTTTATTTGAAGGGGTAAAATGATATTTTTAAAAGTACAAAAACAAAATGGTCATTGACTAAAAAAAGTTTCATGAATGAAGTTGAGAGGGTGGGGTAATAAACATTGAAAATCAAGGAGAATTTTTTCTTTCTAAGATCTGAGATTTGAAATTTGTTGATGATGAAAATTTATATAGCTACTTCACTTAAACATCAGATTTTATTATATATAAACTATAAAAAAAAAAATTGCGAAAAATAACTGCATTATTGTACAAGAAAAAATTAGCACTCGCCAATCAGTGAGTAATACTGAAAATTCGGAGATTGACTTTATTGCCACAACTGGGCAAATTTAAGTTGCCACTTGACACTCGTCAATTGTGATAATAGATTCTACTAAGTAAAAATGAAATATCCATGATATGAAATCATTTTTTTAAATTAAAGTATATTCTAATTTCAAAAATCCATTTTTCGTTTATATAACATGTCAGCATATCTTTAAATACAATATATCAGCATATCTTTAAATATAGTTTATCACTTATAATTTGACTGTAGTAAATGCCAGTTTTGGCTTAGATGTGTTATCCCGGGGTCTGCCATCTTGGATTTTTTTCTTGCATGAAAACTCCTTTTTTGCCAAGTTGTAGTGTCGCCAATGGTTAAATATTGTTGATAGGTTAATATAATATTGAAAAAACTGGAATATAATGATTATAACTATTAATAAAAAAATAATTTTTAATTCAAGCCAAGAAAAAAATCCAAGATGGCGGACCCCGGGATAATAATACATCTGTTCCGAAAAGAAAGCTAATCATTTATTTATAACGTTTTCCTTACCTAGACAACCTATTTCATTTATGAATTTCAATGTTTGTTTATTAACATATAAACTGACCATGTGTATGAATATATTTTTCTCATTGTACCATAAGTTTTATGTTCTAATTTATTAAATTAAATTTATTTTTAGTTAGCTGAAATCCAGGAAATAGTTTGAGTAATAAATAAAATATCACACTAGTTACATAATAATATAGGCTAACATTATTTTAAAAATGTAACTTTTTATGTAAGCCTAAAAGTGCCATTATTTTATGCTGCAGTTTTGTTGTTTTGAAAAATAAAATTAAAAGTTTAACAAAATATTAATCTTTATTAAATGTTTCATTCTTTGATTGATAAATGAAGAAAGTTATTTATTTAGAAGTAAATAGTTTTTCTTACCTACACAATCAACATTTCATTCATAAATTTCAATATGTTTACCATTAGCATAAAACTGACCATGTGTACATATATTTTTCTCACCATAAGTTAAATGTACAGCTAGTTATTTACGGCATTATTTTTCAACTATTGGTTCAACAAGGTACGTATACATTATTTTTTTTTTAAGTATGTGAACTATTGGGATTAAAATTTGATATCGGAGACCAACATAACTATCTTAGAGATTTATTTAAGGATGAGCTCGCGGCCAGTTTGAAAAGTAAATATATTTATTTTTAAGTAGTATATTTTTTTATTTTATTTTACTTAATTTTTTTCTATTTCTAGGATTTCAGAAAAAACATCGGAACTGTACAGTGTGTCAAAATAACATCCTCGGTTAGTTCGGACGATGAATGCTCTCAGATGGAAGTATTGGTACCCAACACCCCACTAAGACCTCCACCGATAACACCATCAACTCCTTTACCAGCTAGAAATGGACTTAAACAACGCAGGAGAACAGCAAGGATGTCATTTTGGAGGCCTCGGCAGGCTGCATGGATGTGTGCCCCAGCCATTTCTTCACCTAGAGCCTATCAGAGGAACCTGTTTCCTTCTCATAAAGAACATAAAAAAGTGATTACCTGCAGTGTATGCACCGACTGTCAAAACAAGGATTACTCAGCATGTAAATTCAAAATGTAAAATATTGTAAATAAAAGGCAACAGCCTGGAGAGAATCTAGAGCGGGTAGTGTCTGACAACATATCTGGCCACTCACTCGGGATGATCCCCTTGGTCTTGCTAAATGTACAATTACAAAGAATAACAAATTACTCAAGAAAGCAAAAAAAAATACAAGTAAGTATAGTTTAATTTTTTTTTTTTTTTTTAATTTGAGGTAGGATTAATATTTTTCACATATTAAAATTTTCCAGAGTATTTTCGAATATTTCAAAGGGCATTGCGGATCGCTCTTCACCTTCCTCCATTCTTGAGGACTTTTTTTTACGCTTTGAGTCTTTTTCAGTTTTTAGTTCGATATCATGCAAAAATTCACCGATACACAAAATTTTAGCAGGTATTCGAATCTAAGTAGAGTTATTTTGCAGGTCTACTTTACATTGGAATTCCTCGAAACCTGCATGTGAAGAAAATTCTTGTATAAAGTAAATCAATGATGAAAGACCTGCTTTAAACAGATTTTTAGTTATATCAGGTACTTTGTGCCCCAACTGTCGACTTGCAATAATTTTGCTGTATTCTGCATCTAGTTCTTTTTTGCATTTTAAAGGGTCCTCGGCTTCCCAGCACAATTGTTTTCTAGCCTCATACGCACGCATTTCATCTTCGGTGAGAAAATAACTAAGCAGCGCATCACGTGAACTATCCGGAAGCTTTTCTAACTCAAATTCAGATGGATCATCCCTGTCATCTCCTGTTGCACTATCGATCTGGTCACCTGAGTTTTCGCACTTGCAATGATTCTTAAAATACATCTGGATAGCTTTAAAAGCAATGTCGAGCGTCATGTCTATGTACTTTTCCATATTATTCCCTAAAAAAAAAAAAAAAAAAAAAAAAATGTGCAGGATACAGGGTTAATTTTTACATGTTAATTTAATAAGAAATTCTATAAAAGATACGTTAAATATGTACGTGTTTTGAACATGCAATAGCATTTTTCAATACGTATTCTTTTAGAGTCTGGTTAACCAAAACATGATCAGGGCAAAATATAAGTCTAGGATCAGTTGGGACTCTTCCTAGTCATTCGGTTGGTTGCTGTTGCTGTCCGTTTGGGGGTTGCACATCTTTTGGTAATACCAGATTTTGTACATTAGTCTTATCGTTATTTTGATTCTCCAGATTTTTTGCCTCATCATCATCCTCATCCCCTTTAATATTTACCCTTTTACAAGGATTCTCTGGGTGATTGCATTCATCGCCGTCTCCTAGTCTTCTTTTATGGCCAGCAAAACTCTCTTGGTCCAACAAGGAATTATCCCAGAAATTTGGAAGTAGGTCAGATTCAACGTCTATTGAGTCACCTGGGTCACCGCAGTGTAAAGGCTCAGCTTCTACTGGCCACCCCATAGTTTTATCTAACGGTCTTTTTAGAATGTCATCGGTATTGGCAGTCATCTTTCTTAAGCGGAAAAAAGTCTGAATCCGAAGTTTTCATAATATACCCCAGTACCGGTAGAAAAAAAAAATGCACACCTATAAATAAATTTCATTTTGTACATAAAATTCCAATTCCGTCGTCATCTGTGTTCATACTAAACGTGTTTGTAGACCACTTAACGGGGGGTAAAGGCACCTCTTTACTCTCGCAATATGTTTTTGCAACCCATTGGTTTTGAATAAAAGGGTGGAAATCTTTATCCCAGTGGTGGTCAGCATTTTCCCAAGACTTAAAGTGCTTAGTTATAATGGGTGCCTGTCCGTTTTTCTGAAAATTGCCCATAACTACGCCGTCGTGATGAAAAGCAAGCGTAGGAAAAGAAGTAGGGCGCCTTAGCCTGTGTTGAAGTGGGCCTTCAATATATGTCTGATGCAAACAATTCCCAAACATAAAATTCCACAGTTTTTGCGCACCCTTTTAATTCGTTTTTTTCGCCTAATATCAATTGAGGATCTGGCAAGGCCAATTTTTTTACTAATACGTTGTGGTCTTCTCTGCCGAATCACACTGCGTTTTTTAACACTTTTTTTCGGATCTTCTATATAATCTTTTACACCCATTCCGAGCCTTGTTAATTCCTGCTTTTTGCAAGAGAGTTTCGACATGTTTTATTAGCGTTGATGGATTTTTTAACAATTTTCTGATATTAAATACGTTTTTTAGGTTTTGTAAATTTTGAACAATCTCAGCCTGAGTTTTAGAATTTAATAAAGACGATGTGGTCTCTTGTGCCGAGTTTAAAATTGCACCCAGTGTAGCTCCACCTATTAAAGTGCCACCTCCAACTATCAATCCAGCTGATCCTGCGTATAATGCAGTAAACTCCCCTGTTGCTAATTCAGCGTTAAACCCAGAAAATGTTATTACACCGGCCTCTAAAAGAATTTCTGCAACTGCTTCTGGTAATAAGGACAAAGCAGCTCCCATAAATGTAAAAGAAACGATGTATCCTATGCACAAATACGAAAAATTATTTTCAGTTTGATGTGAAAACTGTGCTACAAACAGAAAAATTTTAAAGGACTTTCACGTGTTTATAAGAAGATCTAAAGTTGAACTATAACTGAAGCTCAAGTCTTTTCATCATTGAAACTTTCTCTTTTTTCATATAATAAAAAGAGTATTTGAAGCTCTTAGCTTTCTCTTTTCATTAAAAGAAAATATGAAAGATAATAAAATCTTAGAAAACACATTAAAAAATACAAATAATAAGGTTTTGGTGTAAATGGAATGGAGATATTGAGGCTTTGTGTAGTCCTAGTGTTTAGTTAAAAATTGTAGATTTATTTGCTTGCATGCTAGATGTCAGGCATACATATAACATATTCATCATTTAACTCTTCTACATTTTATGGGATCAACACATTTTTCTGCGAGCTTCATAGTCTTTAATTTCATCTTCCGGGCTATTTCATTCATATGAAAACACCCACTTGCTAATGTTAATCCTATGGGAGAAATTATTAAAAATATCTCTTGCATTTCAATTAGGGATGCACCGAATATTCGGTACCTATTTGGCAGTGTTTCCCCCAGGTTTAAAAAAGGGCAGGGTGCTGCTTGTGGGAAAAGGGCACTTTTGGATTCCGAAGGGCATGTTTTGGATTTTTAAGGGCATTCCTTGAAATTTTAAAGGCATTCTTTTGAGTTTTAAAATTACTTTTTAATATTTAATAGACAGAACACTATTTTAAAGACAGCAATGAGTCAATTTTTACTATGCAAGTAATTTTCTTAATAAACTAAGGAGCAAAGACACTTTTTTTTCAGGAGGGGGTAAACAAGGGAGCTAATTTTTTAAATGAAGGGCAAGAGGGGTGCTATTTTGTAAACCTATGGGCAGGCAGGGTGCAGCACCCTCCTGAAACTGTCTGGGGGAAACTCTGTATTTGGTATTCGGCCATGTTACCGAATATTCGGTTTGGCCGAATATCGAAATATTCGGCCAACCGAATACTTAAAAAAACTTTTAAAACATATTTTTAAAAACCTTATACCACTTATACGTTTAACAGTCAACTTATAAAGATATTCAGAAAATTAGAAACAGAATCATATATTTAAATAAAAGAGAATGTTTTTACATTATTTATTTGCTGTTTGTTAAATATTATTTAAGAAAATTAACCAATCACAAGGATTTTCATAGGAATTAATTATGTACAAATGCAAGTTCCTGAACATCGTCCAGTAAATAATCTGTTTCTTGCTAAGATTTTAAGAACAACATTTACAATCTGTGAAGATGATCGTCCACTCCAAACACCGATCTAGGATATATTTAAAAACTTCCTTGTTTAATAAAAGGGAGTAGAAGGGTTATTCTTACTGAGTTGCCATCCTATAAAATTTGAATAGATTGTATTATTTATTTACTTTTATTTTAGTCTTTTCTTGACAAACAAATAATATATGATCATGTACGATTTTTTCACAATTTCTCTTTGATTTTAAAGTGTTTATTTTAGAATTTAAGAAAATTTTATTCATTTGTTTTAATTCTCAGAAGAAGCCATGAAATTTGAAATTTTATTAATAAAATTCTTTTTATAACTACCCTCTTCTTAAATAACTCAAAGCAGATTTTTTTCAGTATAAATTTTACTTGAAAAAAGCTCTTGATTATCAAAATGAAAGTTTCTGTTTTAAATATTATGTAAAACTGTTATAAAATTTAACATCTTAATGCCTTTAAACTTTGAAATATAAAATTATTCGACAAGCCGAATAGTTACTATTCGGCTGGCCGAATATTCGGTGTAGCAGTTACTATTCGGCTAGCCGAATATTCGGTATTCGGTTCACCTGTGGGCCGAATATTCGGCATTCGGCTAAAATCACTATTCGGTGCATCCCTAATTTTAATATTTATTTATTTATTTATTTTTTGCATTGGATAGCTGAGGTTGATCTCTTCAAAGGCAATGTTTTACTTTTTCAATTTTCTATATATTTTATTCTTTTTATGAGGATACTTCCACTTTCAAAACCAGTTCAGAAAGGGAAAGTATTCTAATTAAAAAATAAAAACCTGTAAACAAAATCGAAAGTAAAAAGCAGTCTTTGTAGAGTTCAACCTCAGCTATCCAATGCAAAAAACAAAACAAATAAAAATGTGGAAATCCAAACAAGATATATTTAAAAATTTCTCCCATAGGATTAACAGATTTCTGAGCACTTTTTTTGCATGAGTGAAGTATAGAGGCATTGCAAACCGCATGTATCCGTTAGTGAGTAATGGGTAATCTCTCTGATACGAAGTACCGAATCATTAGTTCGGAATATGAGTCGTTACTGCAGAACTAAGAAACAAACTTCAAACGTTACTTTCATTTTGTGATTCATGAACGGAGCCGCATTGTCTGATGCAGAAAGATGAGAATTTGTGTTCGGAAATCAGTTGTTCTCGTATTAGTGTCCCATATGGGTATTCATTTAATCGTTTCGTTACTTCAGTGGCTTTGCTTCAGCATTCGTTCATTCGCCGAAAATGTCCGTGTGAATAATTTTGGAAGGAAGATTTTGAAGTCATATAGTCAATAGCAGAACAAACTGCATTTAGAAGAACGATTACTATGAGATCATTTATTCTTTCAGGGATTGCACTTTTTAGCTCGCAGGCTATCAAAGCCCGAGAGCTAATGTGCCCGCCGGTTCTGTATGTATGTAACGCAATGACTCTTGATAGAAATATCAGATTTGCTTCAATTTCTTTTTCTAGGTTCATTCTGATATGGCACTTCCCTGATTAGTTTTGGAGGTTGATTGGTTAAGTATAAAGGGGGGGGGGGCGGGGGGCTAATCCCCCTTAACTTAGATAAATGGGTTTTCCATGCAAAATTATCAGATTTTCTTCAAATTTGGTATACCGGTTAATTCTGATAAGGCGCTTCCCTGATTACATTTGAAGGTTCATTGTTTAAGTCTAAAGGGGAGAGCAGGGGGCTAATACCCCTCTTAATTTAGATAAATGGGTTTTTCTATCCGATTTGCTTCAAATTTGGTATACCAGTTTATTCTGATAAGGCGCTTCCTGATTAGATTTGGAAGTTCATTGGTTAAATATAAAGGGGGGGAACGGGGGGGGGCTGATACCCACTTAATTTAGATAAATGTTTTTTCTATCAGATTTGCTTCAAATTTGATATACCAGTTTATTTTGATAAGGCACTTCCCTGATGACATTTTGAGGACAATTGGTTAAGTATAAAGAGGGGAAACGGGAGGAAGACAATCCCCCTTAATTTATTTTTCCAGGGGCATTATTCTTTGAAATAAGAGTATAATATACAATTAATGTCAATGGCATGTGAGCTCAATGCCATCAGTTTAAAGAGCACTTTTCTTTTTTATTTGTCAGATATGAAGTGTTATATGCTTTTTTCAAACATGGAGAGAATAATTGATTTTTTTTTTTTTTTTTTTTTTTTTTTTTTTTTTTTTTTTTTTTTTTTTACCAAGAGGTTTTATGAATGCATTTAAAAAAAGGAAGCATGGATCCAAGCAATAAAGAGACAAGATGTGTTTATCATTTAATATTTTAATTAGATTAATTATGCATTTAATCTATTAAGATTGCTCATAATTTTACTGTAAAAAGAACTGAATAGAACAGAATAAAATATTCATTGTAGCTGCATTTAAGGAATGATAAAGTATTTTTATGAAATATAACTTTTTAAATCATTGCTTTTTACTCATATTCGCAAAAAATCTGTAGGCACTTTTAATCAGAAATTAAGAAATGGATTAGTGTCTCTTTTTCCTTTAAATTCAAAAGATTTGTTTGACGATATACTATGAAAATGTGTGTTTAGAACCGAATTTCTGGATGCGACAGTAATTGAAGAGCCATCATATAAAAGCATTTGATTATAGCTTGAACTGCGATGAACTTATCGAAAAATGAAAAAAACGCTATTCGATTCCATATCATTCGCATCACTGCCAATTTTATGAGTTTATGCATTAGTTGAGTATATGAATGTGTCAGAAAGCACATAAAGAGAGATAATTTTTTTTTTTTTTTTTGCAATGTCAGGTAAATATGTTTTTGTGAACCGATTTCATGCTAGTTTCCGTTATAGACAGGTTCAGTTGTCATGTTTTACTGGTTTCAGTAAGCAGTGGATATTTCTAATAATATACTCAATTACTATTTTTTTGTTTAATACATACAGTAATACTTTCGGAGACAGAATTGTGAGAAATCCCTAAGGAATTCCATTTTAGAGAGATTTTTCATCTTAGCAGATGCATTTCATTGTATTATTTTTATGGAAATTGGATCTTGGAATATTTCAATTCAAGGTAAAATTCCACTTTTACGCAGATTTCTGTTACAGAAAGGTTTCGTACAAAATTTTATTATGGGTCTATATAACGGTAACAAATTTTTGAAAAGACCTCACATACGGTATATAATTATATTTACTGTAGTCTTGTGACCATATATTTCACATGCAGTATTTTGAATGCCCAGTTTTATACTTTATAAAATGTTAAATTAGTGTAAGCATCCATATAGATTTTACCTTTTATTTTAAGGAACAGTTAAAAATAATTATAATTAAAAAAAAAAAAAAAAAAAAAAAAAAAAAAAAAAAAAAAACACCCAGAAAATTTGAAAATACATCGAATATATGTGTACTAGTACTTAGGATAATTTTTAATATCCGTTTTCTAAAGAGTAATGAGTAACATATATTTTCTAACGGGTAGTGTGTTTGAAAGTAACGAATACATACAGGTGTTCATTTAGTCGTTACTTTTACAGCACTAGTGAAGTAGCCTCTTAAGTATAATTGAATCATTAGACCTCGTGAAGCATCCTCTATCATTTCTTGAATTTCCTGTGTGTTTCATGAAGCATCTTTCAGCACTTTTGGAACACCCTGTGTAGTTGAATCTATATTGTATGTCCGGTGTTGCCCGGGTCCCATTATAATAACCTTAAACAAAACTCAAGTTTGTATGATTTTATATCTTTTGAAAATCTTTTAAATAAATGAACCTAGTTTTGGGGGCCCCATTATCTTCCGCATCGTCTTGCGTGTTCCCAGCAAACCTCCTTCTGAAGGAAACTGCATTTCCCGCAACTTAAGGCAAGTATGTACTGGAAGTGCTCTGCATGTGTCGGAGATAATCGAAAGCCAAGTTGAATGTGCCAGTTCTCGAAGTAATCAAGCAAGCCCATAGAACCCGACAAAATAATGCACCATTAATGTTCAAAAGTGTTGGCAACTGAAGTCTTAAGATAAAATTTTATAATACAGAAAGTAGCTGAATTGTAATCTAAATTGACTGAACCAAATCCTGTTGAAATTGGGCCCTTATAACACGAGGAAAGAATGCGCCCCCCAAGCAGTGGAAGGTGCACCCCTCCCCCTCTCCCTGTAAATTTCACTAATTACTTTTAACATTAACACAATATTTAATAAATGGATGATTTCCTTTATCTAAAGTTACCTCTAAAGTAACGTCAGACTCATAGAGTGATAGACATTTTCTAAAAACCATCAAATCATGTTCAGGATCTTCTAAAACGTATAAATCCATTGAAAACCGGAAGTCAAAATTTTTTATGAATCCAATACTTTCTTCTTGTAAAGATAGAAGAAACTAAAATTAGTTTTTTTTTTTAATTCTCTAATGGCACAGATGTCATATTCGCCCCATATTGGCGCGATTTTTTTCTGTCGGCAGTATCGTATAGACAACGGGTACTTAACTTGCGCCAAAGTGTCGTTATTTTGCTTGATGTGGTAACCCGGATTATGCTGTTTATGCTGTTGATGTTTTCGCCAAATTGGCAACCGAAAAAAATCGCGCTAATATGGGGCGAATATGACATCTGTGCCTCTCTAATTTATTATAATACATATTTAAAGATTCCGTTAACTGAAATTCATTATTGCTATTACTATTTTTACAAAATAAATTGCATTGATACTTCCTGTGATTAATTAAGTCCAGTTATAGCTCGACCTGGCTCGAGTATGTAGAGAAAATGTAAGCTTGATTTTGGCACTCGCAAAGTCTGCTGAAAACATTCAACACTGACTCGCACACATCTAACTGTCCGATGCCGATCTCTAAAATGGACATATTATGTTTCTGTATTGATGTTGTGAAACTACCATCAGCTCATGCAGCATATTTGTACTTATTCTCATACCAGTCATGTCCACTTAAAATTGTTTCTATTTTATCAGTGTAGTTTATTTCCAATTTGTTGTATTGTGTCAGTCAGCCCACTTAATTTTTTTATCAGTTCGGTTCAGACCATTATAACAAAAATTGTCTTTATTCTGCTCACCTGGCCTGTTTAAAAAAATTTAGTACAGTGTTTAGTAGTAAAATAGTGTCCCCTTTTTGAAAAATTTCCGCCCGGCGGCCCTTTTTTTCTAAAGTCAACACTAAAGGAGTAACTACATTCCTTTCCAAAGTTTTGGGGAGAAAGTTATAAATATTAAGGATTATATTCCAATCTTATTTTATTTATAATTTTACTAATAATATTAAAAAAACATATTGGTTACAATGGAAAGCAAAATTTAAGAATAATAATTTAATCATTGACAAATGTTTATGTTTAATAAACAAATCTTTAACTTTTATGTTTTAAAAGTATTTCATGAAATCTTCTGATTCTAGTCTTCAACGTGTCAGTTAGTTGAAAGATATTTATTGTGTCAGAATATTTTTTTAAAAAGGAGGCTTCTTGATACAATAACGTCCCTAGTTCTTCAGCACGAACACACACAAAAAAAATAATAATAAAATAAAAAAGGTGTATTGTTATTGACACACGATAAACGCAAATAAAATTCCAACCGAAAACGTGCCATGAGCCACAGCGAAATAATAACAATAACTCTTTGGGCATTTCCCTCGATTCGCGCACGATCGCTACTTCGGTTCCATATTTTTCATTTCATCTCAAAATGCATTTCTCGCCAAAAAATCTCGCCAAAAGTGCGTGAATCGAGGGAAGATTCCAAATTCGCATTACGGAAGGTCAGGTTCGATTACGCACGTACCTGTCTGGCGTTAATGCTCGTATCACTGTCATATTGGATCCAACCTCAACCGGTAAAACATAACCCGGACACATCCTAAAGATACCATCATGAAAGATTTTATCTCTCTGTTTGTGTATTTTTACCTCATACTACTGTTATTTACAGTCATGCGCTTCCATGTGAAAGTTGTTCCTACCAATGTACTTCATTTAAAGACTTCACGTTAAATTTTGATCATCCAAATATTTTTTATAGTATGTCAGAAGAATTATTACGGCTAACAAACATCTTGTCATAACCTAATTTAACGAACTAAGGATAACAACCAAAACAAATTAACTCTCACATGCAGTGTTTTCGTTTGTAAAACACAGGTTCCACGATTTATTATTTGTAAAAATAAACAAATATTTTGTATTCATTTTTGCTTGAATTTTCAATAAAAAAATTTAAATGACAAATTAAAAGTTCTAAATGTTTATAAATGACTCAAAATTTCAGAAGACATAAATAATTATTTTATAAAGCTGATAAATACACATGAAATTAACTGAAGTATATAAATATGTTTGAAAACTCAGTAACATATGAAATATCTTATATGAAATGATTAGTATTCTTCTTGAACAATAAATCAGGATACAATAATTTTGATCTATAATTTATCAAAATATATATAGTAAAATAAAGTACAAAATCTGTAATTAATTAAACGTGACTTATAATGAGCTATTAATCCTTTGAATTCATTTTCAGCTGGAGTAGAATATTAACTTTTTTCCCTTTAATTTACTGGCAGCACAGCGCTCATTTTACGTTCACAACGATTCTATACTACTTTTTTTTCTAATAAAATGCTACTTTTTATCCCTTTAGCAGAGGTTTCTACAAAAAAGGACACCTAATTTTAAGAGTACTGGCATTAGAAATATTTAATTAAAATTTTCCTATTATAACATATTGTAAAATAAGCAAGTTTTTATTTTCTAATAAATTGGTTTGTAAAAATTCGGTGTCTGTCCACCATTTCATAATTTTACAAAGAGATTTGATCAGAGCCGGAAAGGGTTAAACTGAAGAATAAATACAGTCTGTTACAAAATTATAAGACCACTTAGAATTTCACCTTTTTTCAACAAAGAAAATATTAGTTTGAATTTAAAAGTAGTTGTATGAAGAGAAATAACTTTATAATGTTTATTCAGCCCAGGAAAAAAAGTTTGAATAATTTTTTGTTTCATGCCAAACGATTTTACGCAAACCCGCTGTTTCATAAATATAAGACCACTCTTATATTATTAATAAAGCAGACTATTTTATTTTTAATGCAGAATTTAACTGTAACCTAAACAACCTGTAAAACTTAAAAAGAAGAATAAAGTGAAGAAATTCTGAATAGTATCTGATTCTTTGAATTTATTAGTAAAATCCCTCGTCGGAGTGAGCTGTCTGAGGATGGCCGCCCAGGGAATAGAAGTGAGAAGAGTTTGATTCTACAAAGGAAAAGGAAAGTCTGAACGTGAAATAAGTAAGATTCTTAATCGTTCTAAAACTGCGATTCATAATGTTTTAAGTAAAATATAATTGTATGGAACCGATAAACGATCTGGTTGTAAAAAGAACTTATCAGATCGTGATAATAGGTGGATTGTCAAACTGGCAACGAAAAAATATCAGTCGACTCGCAAAATAGCACAACAGATGACTCAAAAGGTATCACATGCAACCGTGTGGCGAAGTTTGAAATCTAATGCTGGTGTTATTCGTCGCAAATTAAAAAGTAAACCACTACTACTGAAATGTCACAAAAAAGCTCGTCTTAAGGGGGCAAAAAATGTCATGTGCTGGAACTCTGCATGGAGAAATATATTGTTTTCAGACGAGAGCAAATTCAATCTAGATGGTCCAGACGGCAATAATTACTAATAGCATGGTTTAAGGCAAAGATCTCGCGAGTTCGTCAGTAGGCAGATGGGAGGCGGTCCCGTTATGGTGTGGGGCGCATTTTCATATGCAGGAAAATGTGATCTCCAAAGAGTTTAAGGGAAAATGAACTCGGACAGTTTCCAATGAATGCTATTTCGAAGTCTGATACACTTCGGACCACTTTTAGGAGGTGCAAAATGGAAGTTTCAACAAGATAATGCTCCCAGCCATTAATCGAAATCAACAAAAGAGTGCTTAAAGGAGAAAAGATTCACGTTATACCTTGGCCAAGTCGAAGCCCTGACCTAAACCCCGTAGAAAACTTGTGGGGTTATTTTTCTCGCCAAGTGTATGAAAATTACAAACAATATCATTCAACATATGGATTAGAAATGGCCATTATAGAGAAATGGGACAATATTCCTGAATCTTTCCTTAAAAATTTAATAAACTCTATGCCAAATCGTGTGCTTGAAGTTATTCAGCGAAATGGTGGAGCAACATCTTACTAAATTTGAGAAAACTGTTCTTTACCACAGGTGGTCCTATAATTTTGTAACAGTTCTTTTTGACACTTTTTTGTTATATTGATGCTTTATTTTTTCCGAATTAATTTCATTTCTCTAAGTTGCTACATTTTGCTAAAAACTTGATGTGCTAACATATAATATTGTTTATTTTGATTGAAATATTTCTTTTATTACCTAAACAGCAAAATATGTTGTGGTCTTATACTTTGGTAACAGACTGTATTCAGGAATTCCTCTTAATGAACAAGGAATTACGATGTTGTTACACTGCACATTCGAAAACGTTTTTTTAATAACACTGTTATTTTTCTGGAAAATATTTCATTGGACGTTGCAAAAATAATTCGGTAATCATATACTGTAAAAAAGGGTGTTTCTACAATAAAAATACAATATCATCACGATATAACATATAAAATAATCTCCTCCGAGTTACCCATAATTCCGAAGAACATTCTTTATCTTTAAAAACGTTATAAAAGAATATTTTTCGCGAAATAACGAAATATTTACAAAAATAAATGTTCTCTTCTAGTTTCAGATTTTCCGAAATTTTCTGTGTGGTTTTTGTAGTGAATTAAATAGTTTTCTAAAAACGGAATATCGGTTTTTAAAATGCTTTCAGATTTCAATTGAACAGTTTCAGCTGAGTAATTGAATTTATATATACAAGAGTGACAAAAGAACATTAATTTTAATATGATTGTCAATGCTGGTTATTTATTGTGTTTGCTGCTAAAACATGTTTTTTGAACGTAAAAATGTTTACTAGAGAAAAAAACCACAATTGAATATCCTGTATTCTCTGTTTAGAAAGCTGATTAATAAACTATTAAATATTATTAATAATATTAGAATTCGAGGAGCACGGCGTTCAGCGTGTCCGTTCTAGGTCCCTACCTACAGTTACTTTTGTCAAGACTCTAGGGGAGAACAGGAAAAAAAGGAAAGAAAAAAAAAGGAAAATTTGAAATCAGAGAAATTTAAAAGGAAAATGGGTTAGATTAAAGACATGGAAAAGCGGGAAGAGTAGAGCTCAGGGGCCTGAAGCTATCGCAACACCGCAGCGTCGGCGAGCTCATTATTAGTATTGATACTAGTATGAATTAGTGTAGTAATACATTATGAATTATACACGGAAACGTGCCTAAAAATCAGTGGTGAAAACGGCATTTTTAGTACTTTTCCTCTTCAGCAAAACCATGCCAAAATGTACACTAAGAGTCATAACCCCGACCGCGCAAAGCGTTTTTATTGGAAACAGTGCAAAACATTTTGATTTGCTATTTATCGAACATGAATCATTTAATTATTATTATTAATCGTAATTTCACAAAACATCATAACTTGCTATTTTTCGAATCGAAAATATTTATCATTAAACTAAAACTTACATCACTGGATTTTACCATTTGGTAGTAACCTGATGATGAGGAAGCATCAATAAAACTGTTTCATGACTTTGGAATTATGAATAAAAAAGTTTTTTGTTAAAAAAAAAACCTCGACGTTTTCATTCAAAAAATGAAATGTTCTCATTTGATTAAGTTTGACTAAGATAGATTTAAAATGTCGTGCCTGCCCTTTAGTATGTGTTTTATTTTATTACTTTATTGTATAATATTTATTTTTTTTGTTTTATTTTTAGTTTATATATCTGTTTTTATTTAATAAAATTGTTCGTAAAAATCTGTAATTTTTAAATGTTCATCTTTTTAAATGCTCACTTTTGTACGAACAATATTCCTATTATTATAGTTTTAAACTCTTTTGTTTATCGTGAAATTCTTTTTGCGCCAACTATTACGTTTGGTGACAATGGTTTTACTATAATGTAAAAGTACCGCACTGTTTTATAAAACCTCTTTAAATCACCAAATTATAGTGGGTTGCCAAATTATAAGGGACAGTCATGAAGTATAGGTTTTTTGTACAATATTAGGATATAATTTGAAAATAAACACTGTTTTTAAGTTTAAAAAGCTTTATTGTTATAGTTTAAGTATTTACGCAATATTAGTATATGACCCCTCCCCCCCCCCTCATCAAAAATATAATACAGTCAATTTACTAATGTTAAGTAAAGACTATTAATATTTCGTGACATTTCCTTTGGCTTCGAGGAGTGCTTCGATGCATCTCGGCATGCTTTCTATGCAATTTTTGGCACATTCTTTTATTTTAGGGTTGTGATGCCATACATTTATTAGTTTCTCGATGAGTTTTACCTTGGTTGTAATCATATGTTTGACGATTTTCACCTTTGTGACATCCCATAAGTTTTCTATGGGGTTCATGTCAGGAGAATTGCCAGGCCAAGGTAAAACAGGGATATTGTGGTCTGCCAAAAACTTTGTAACGCTTCTAGCTTTATGAAAAGGCGCTGAATCATGCATAAACATAAACTCTTCACCACGTGGGAACCATTCTTCAATTTGCGGCAGCAGCCGACTTTCCAGAACTTGCCTATACAGGTCTTGTCTCATGGTTCCATGGACAATGTAGAGGCATCCAATCCCTTTAGCGCTTATGACAGACTACACCATTATTTTATCAGGGTTCTTTAACACTTTCCGCGATGCAGCCAGGGCGGTATTTTTCGTCTGGGCGTCGCCTGACAAAGCTGCTTTTATCTGCAAAATCACAAAGGTTGATTCATCTGAGAAACAAACCTGAAAAAGAAATATGTTAATAATTTAGAAATAAATCATTTGAAATGACAAAAATAATAATTATCTTAACAACTGACTTTATTCCAGTCATCAACTGTCTTCTGGTGGTGTTCACAAACCCAGGCAAGACACTTCTTCTTCATCGCTTCTGTCAACCGGGGTTTCTTGGCTGGACGATGACCTGTCAATCCTTCCTCCACTAATCTCCGCTGCACAGTTCTCTTATAAACTGGTATTCCAGATATTTGAACGATCTGAGTAAGGTGTCCTGCACTTTCTTTATGTTTCCTAAACAAATATCCCGGATTTTTCTTTGTTATGCGTTTTCTTCCACTTTTACCTTTTCATTTGAGCGAAAGTGCTGGTTTTTGTCGAGATTTATTTTTATCCTGTAGACTACTGACTTGGAAACTCTAGAAAGTTCTGCTATCTTCCTTTGCGAATGACTCATATGCAGAAGAAGGGTTTTTACCTCAAATTTTCTCTTAGGGGATAAATCAACACCCCCCCCCCCCCCAACCCATACTGAAATCAATAAAAATAAAAAATAAATTAAAATCGTAAATAATTTCGCAAGAAACAAATTTTTAATCAATAAAGGAAAGATAATACTCACATATAATTCTTAACTTTTCCAAAAAAAACCAAAGATGTTTGTTTAAATTAAAGAAAAGCGTCTTCCACTATTACGTGTGTAAAAAACTCAGCGTCTCACCCGTTATTAAAATATTTAAAGAAAGCAAACAAACGTTTTAACATACCAAAAGTACTTAAGAGTTGAATTATAGAGATGTTGATAATGATAAAATACATCCCTGTAACACTTAAACCACTTAGAGCCGATCTCAAGTGCACCCAGAGTATAAAATTAGCAAAAAATATGACTGTCCCTAATAATTCGGCAACCCACTGTATATTGATTGCTGAGATTTCTAAATATAAATAAACTTTTTCGGGATCGGGAATAAATCGGAATGAGGTTATTGTCTATTTGATTTCGTGGTTCTGTGGCAGACAACACTTGTCGTTTTTTTAGTGTACATAATTAAAACTATTAAGTGGCTTGTGAATACAATTTTCTTTCTTTTATGGAGTTTATTTAGTGAAAATGATAATATTGCAAGACATTCAGAACTGAAATTTGCCTGCGTTATTTTCATATACATATCCGATACTTGCTGACACTTTCGTCGGAAAAAGGTTTTCGGTAAGAAGTTTAACCTTGTAAACCTATCGCCAGAAAAATATTCGCATTTTAGGAATATCTTTTTACAAAGCATAAATAACCCCTTCGCAAATTTTACCTGACTGCCAAGAAGGGTTATGTGTTTCACGCGTATCTGGGTATGTGGATTCCTTTATACCCTCGAATCATCCCAACGACTGGATGGATTTTAATGAATGAGGTCTCTATCGATTCGTCTTAACCGTTCGATGGTTATGGGCTAGGTTTTGTTTTTATAAATTCAAAATGGCGGTAGAGACGAAAAAAATTTTCACGCACCCTATTGAGTTACATATCATTGGATAGGTCTTTCAAAATGAAAATGATGTTTCATTGACTATTTTACAGTCAGAAGTTCTGTTTAATTATTACACAATCTGGAAGTTGTGTAGGCAGGGTCTCTAGCTTTACTGCAACTCTAACCACCATAGACATCTATGGGCTTTATCAAAACAGTGTTTATAGATAGGAACTAACAATTAAACACAACTTAAAAGTCATCATCACAACAAAATAAAAAGATATATATGTATTTAATATAAAAAAATAGTTTCACATTGATGAGAAATACTTAATAGCTTGCTTTTTACGCAGTGGGGTTTTTGAATTTTTAAATTTAATTTTTATTATTTCACAAATTATTCTTGTATTATTCCACAGTAGGACACAGTGTTGCATTTCTATTATTCTAGAAAGTACGTGCGATGTGAGAAATATTTTGTTATTTCGTATCGATATTAGAACATGGCATGCTTTAACTTTCGTATTTTTATTGGGATTATAACTTTTATATTAATTATATGATATATAACCAATGTAGGTAAGTATCACATAACAGTTATAGTAATATGAGTATATCTGGTTTAATAACATATGTGGTTTTAAAACTACAATGAATATATTAATTTGTATATTAGTTTGTACATTACAACAAAACATGCTGAATCATTTGTAATTTTCTTTACAAATTATACTTGTAATACAGCTCAAAAAGACAAGGTGTTACATTTCTATTACCCTAGAAAGAAATGTTCAATGGAGACAATCGATTATCTGAGATTCAATAAAAATGTTTTTATGCAGCGAGAATATATGTGAAATTTTACCTAAAATTTGGAATGAGATGCTTTGCAAAATAAGAAAAAATTGGCTAAAGTAATTCACGTTCACACATGTCCACTTGTAATAGAACACTTTCTTTCATTATACATGTGATATTAACAAAATGTCTAGGGAAATGCAGTATATATTATGGTAAACAAGCACGGTCAAATATTTTATGGCTGGAATTTTACGAATACTACGAAGCGAAAACCTCCCTAAAAAGGATTTTTCGTGATTGATTGCGATTCCATTTTAATAAGGTTTACTACACTATTCAAATTTCTTGATTATCCAGCTGTTTTTACTAATAATTGGTGGTGGCTTTTGGAGAACTTTATCTAAATGAGTATCTATGATTTAAAAAATACCGTTAAAGTTGTTTATTTAAAATCATTAATGCCTATGGAAAATTATGGAGCAAGATATTAAAAAAAGGGGTAAAATTAACATCTAAATAATGACACCGAATGAAATTCACTAGATTCAAACTTTTACATATGTTAAAAATGACGACTGTGACATTCCTCAGAAGTCGTGAAAAAGCTATTACCAGATCGCTAAAAACATTTAAAACACTATGTAAAAATTCCAGTTGCATAATACTGCAACAGCACCCTGTGGGCCCCGTCTTCTCTTTATTTAAAAACATTAACGGTTTAACGAAGCTATCCACCGAAAATTCAACTAGAAAGAATATTTAATACAGGCACTGTTAATGGCACGTGATCCTCCAGAAAATCCTACAGAAAATAAAGCGTTGATCTCAAAATCTATAAATGGTGATATCCGATTCCATTCCAACACATCTCAATTCTCCCAGTGTATTTATACTCACTAGCCGACCACAGAAACTTAATTAGCACATAACTGCGCAACATAATCTTGACAATTGGATTGAGGGAGATTCAATCATACTTTACAACAGTAAAAAGAAAAGACAGATTAGAGGATCGTTCGCACAAAAAATTTTAAAATTCGGACAACACGTTCATACATATTTTTACAATACCTTCATAAAGAGGGTAGCTGGCCAGTGCACTAAACCTTTAAAATATTTAAATAAAAAGAAAAGTGACAGTTAAACTGATGGCATTGAGCACGCAGCCTATTCAGACTAATTACATATTACGCTTTTACTTCAAAGAATAATGATCCTCGGAAAATAAAGGAATCGACAAAAATCATTTTGTTAAATTAAGAGGGTATTAGCTGCCCCATTTCCTCGATTATACTTAGCCAATGAACCCCAAATCTAATCATGGAAGCGACTTATCAGAATAATTTGGTATACCAAATTTGAAGCAAATCGTATAATTCTGCATGAAAACCCATATACCTAAATTAAGAGGGAGGATTAGCCTTCAATTCTTCCCCTTTATATTTAACCAAGGAATCCAAGAACCCTATCAGAACAATCTTAAATCCAAAATTTGAAGCAAATCGGATATTTCTATCAAGAATTATCGCTTTACGTACATACATACTAAAGTACATACAAAACCCTAAGGCAAATTAGCTCTCAGGCTTTGATAACCTGTGAGCTAAAAATGCAAAAAAAAAAAAAAAAAATACACCAGGCTTTAAAAAGTATAATATATTAATAATTTTTTAATATTTAAAAAAAATAGAAATCTACCCGCTATGGCTATATTCGATTATTGTCTAACTTACTGTCAAACTTACAATATTGTCTAACTTACTGTCTTTCAAAAAATTAACTTTGAGCACCACTAAAAATGTTATTGTAATTTTTATATGATATTGTAATTAATAAAATTATAGTCAAATATATGGATAAAGTTTGGATAGAGAGACAGTTTCAAAGTTTTCATTATTTACTTATCTTGATTAGGAAATGAAATATAAATAGTGATAGAATGAAATATAAATAGCCTTTAGAAAAATTGAAATAGAGATCTTGTTTCTAAATAAATAGTCTACTATATTTACTAATGAAATGTAAATAGTCATTAAACTCTTATCTTTATTATAGAATCTATTTAATTTTTGAGTAAAATATATTAAATAAATTGTAATTCGTTTTCCTTAAATATTGAAAGTTTTACAATCCCTTACATTTCAGATATGTAATTATTTTTACAAACGTTTTAAAAAAGAACTAAGATCCATAATATGATAAAGTGTTCCTTTAGATATAGAACATAAAAGTACCATTTTATCATTACCCAATAAAAAGACCAATATTTCTTAATCTATTATATAATAACAAACTAAAATGTAGAATAAACTATCCTGAGTTAACCATGTCTTAAAAAAAAAACGTTTTTTATCTTTAGAAACTTGAAAAATAATATATTTTCGAAAATTAGGGAAGCATTTAAAAAACACATTTTTCTTCCTACAAGAAATTTACGGAGAAGTTGTCAAGTAGTTTTTAGAGTGTTTTATTCTACATTTTTACGCGAAATGTACGTTTTAAGGATGCTAGGACTATTTAAGTAAACATAAACATGTCATAAAAAAAAACATGATAAATTAACAGTATTAAGATTAACATTAAATAAGTAGTATTTTTTTACCCTTGTTCATATAAATTCGATTACACAGCTGAAAAAGATTTAGTGAGAAGTGATGGCATTCTAAACACCGATATCTCCTTTTTGAGAACAGTGTTTAATTCCCTTCAAAAACTACCCGGAGACGTTTCTGAATATCAGTGGGAGTAAAAGAAACTGTTTTTAAAAATCCATTTTTCATCATCAAAAATATATATGTTTCTGAGGTATCTGAATATACAGTACAACTTTTGGAACTATAGGAAACTCCTAGAAGGCTATGAAATTTTTAGTTCATGGTTATATTATATTTTCGTAGAATAAGAAACATTTTTTTTCGTTTGTTGTTGATTGTGTCAGTGGATCCAATATAATATTTTAAATATAAATGCAACTGCTCATCAAATGACCAGAAAATCCATTGTCGCATTGTCCAGTTTAATAAATTTTAAAGGAAATGGAAGAAATGCCTTTGTTGGACACTGCACTTCAAAACCTCGACTAAGTATCGACATTTTTGCCACACTAGTGCAGGCATTCATATTAATATTCATACATCATAGTTTGTTTGAAGAATAATGTAGTCTTTGATGGAATACAAATGATAATAGAATTTCTTATAATAGTCTCAACCTGAAATCGTTTGCCGACAAGACAAACACTCATGCGGAAATCGATATTTTCAAATACAGTGAATCGAAAATCGACGAAGATGGGGAGATGGTCGCTCACTGCCTCTTTTCTCAAGCTAGACCGCTCCACCTTTCAATAATTTCGTTTAAACTTGTCGTAAAATTTCAACTATTGGCATATTTGGTGCATTGAAAAATCGTATGACTAAGTGCTTTTACCTGGCGGTGATTGTTTCTGTTTAAAAAACGATTCCACAAATCACTAACAAGCGTCTCCACTGCAATCTTCTGTAATACTGGTGATAGACAATGGACCCAACTAGCAGAATCACAAGTACATTGTTTAGATTAGGAAGGGATGCACGATATAATTTCCAAAGCATCTTATTTTAATGGATACTTCATGTAAAACAAATCAACTCTCGTTTGTCAAACTTTTATATTTATACTAGGGGGTCTGCCCCTTGCAAGCTACGCTCGCCAACCCCCGTTCAAACACCGCAGAATCTAAAATCACGCAAATTTGATCGGTTTTTAAAAGATTAGAGAACATTGAATTATACTGAAAAATCTATAGCGATTTCCCTGTAAACGGGTTTCCATTCAATTCCCTTTGATTGCGAAAATTTAAGGCCGAATCAGTTGCTGTTAAGACATCCAATGGTTGATTTCGTGTTTTATTAAAAAAGATCAGTTAAACATTTGAAAAGAAGCTAAAATAAATTGAATTAAGTAAACAGAGTCTTTGCCGAACGGTATTTTTTAACAGCGTTATAAAACAATTGACATAACACAATTTACTACAATTTACTGCTTTAACCCCTTCAAGGGTGGTGGCTCATTTTTGGACCACTTAATTTTAATTCTTAAATGCCACATTGGCACCAGAATATTGGAATGAAAATTTTTCTTTTATTAAGTAACTGAACAAAAGTATTTTCGTATTTCGAAATTTGCTTGTAAATTCCGGTGCCTTTCACTGATTTCAACATTTTACGAATAGAAGTACCTTGCCTCTGAAAGCGTTAAACGCATATTAATGTATTTATTATTTTAAAGTTTCCTTTCTCTTTTAATATTCACGTATAAATACAATTTTTTAGACATAATTTTCAATATTTTCCTGCTTTTAACACGTGCTCATCTAATAGTAATTTTAAAGGTTTTTTTTCTGTTTTTAATAGCCATGTGTAAATAAATTTGTAATCGTTAGGAAATATTATTCTTTGCGCTGTTTTTAGAATTGAAAACAATTTCTATAATAATAGCCTAAGTCATATGACTATCATCAACAGTTCCTTCGCTTTTCATAAGAAAGGTTTCCATTTTGATTAAAGAATCAAAGTTATTTTTTCGAATAAAACTACATAAAAGTTGCCATGATCGCAAAGAATTCTTAGTACTTTTATGTTAGCCGGGTTCAAATCTCGCCAATAGCTTTTTTGGTACTTTTCCGTTATACGGACACCATGCCAAAATGTATGCTAATGCACCAATTATTTCAACCCTGATCGTGAAAAGGATTTTTGGTACTACTTAGTTATCCCGTCGACCAAAAATCTATCGCCAAAGTATAAGATTAAATGCCAATAATGGTTGATCGTAAATGTCGCATTCACTTGACTTTAAGCAAGTTACACGTGTTTACGTTATCAAGTGATTTTTACTTCGACGATTTATTTGTGTTTTTATTAATGTTATACTAATTTATTTGTCTTTCGTTATTGAAAATAAAAATTATGTCAATTTGTTAATTTGTCTAGTGGTTTGGCGATTTATATAATTTGGCGAAATTGGTGGACTGGATAACTAAGTAGTACCAGATTTTTATTCTGAACCATGCGAAACATTGTGATTTGCTATTCTTTGCTATACTTTATTGTATAACAGTTATTTGTTCACTTATTTTAAGCATATATTTGTGATTTAGTAAAATAGCTCGTAAATGTCTGTAGTTTCCAAATGTTATATTTTTAAAAGGCTCACTTAACTATCGACAGTGTTTTTTCTTTTATTTTTCAAATGTTTCAATTCACTTGATTTTCATTTTGCGCCAACTATTCCTCTTGGCCACAATGGTGTCCGTAAAACGGAAACGTACCATTTATTTAAGTCGTAAGTTAGCATTTTTTTTTATTTTTCGAGTGGTAAATTAAAACGGTACTACTTGGTTATCCCATTGACAAAAAATGTATCACCAGACTATAAGATTAAATGCCAATAATGGTTGATCATAAATGTCACATTCACTTGACTGTAAGGAAGTTACATGTGTTTACGCCATGAAGTATTTTTATTTCGACGCTTTATTTGTATTTGTATTTTTATACTAATTTATTTGTTCCTTCGTTATTTAAAATAAAAATTACGTCAACCTGTATAATTTGGCGAGTGGTGATTTATATAATTTGGCGATATTGGTCATTTGCTATGAATTTGAAATTAAATGTCATGATTTCTTGCATTACTTAATATTTAACACTGATGTGCGAAAACCTCGTTTTCGAATACCAGTTACATTATTTATTTTCTATTGTTTTAAATTATTTTCTATTATTTTTAAAATGAAATAACAATAAATAAAAAAATTAATTAATAACTATAGAACAAAGCAATTTGTAACTTAAAAAAAAAAGAAAATAGATGTAAATAAACATTTATTAATGAATAAGCAACAATAGCCGGGTTACCATGTCAGGCAAAATAACGCCATTTTGGCGCCAATTAGGTACCCCAGTGCGTATATGACATCTGAGCCTAATATTTTTCTTTTCGTTTCGCTCAAAAGAAAAGAAAGAAGTAAAAGTCATTAATTTTAAATGTTTCATTTTTTAAAGGAATGTTTTGTATTAAATAAACTAATAACGAAATACAAAAAAAAAAAAAAAAAAAAAAAAAAAGAGATAGAGAGAAGAATTTTTCTAAGGAGATTTAACCACTTCACCGGCGACAGGTATGGGGAAACAGCGCTTTTACCCCCGAGTTATCTCGGGGCAAACAGTGAAGTTGTTAAGGGAGGCCAAACTGGATTTAAGGGAGGCCAAACTGGTCACCAAATTAATTAAAATTATAACCTTTTCTGAAATTTGGAAAAAAAATATCTGTTATGATTGAAATTTAAGTTGCCATCATTAGAAAAAAAATTTTTAAATTAGAAAAAAAAAATAATATTTCGAAAACTAATTCGAATTTAAAAATTCTAATACCAGTTTTCAGATCTTTGGATCAATACGGATTTTTGGTGTTAATTTCATAGCAAAATATTCCATATTTCAGGATAAATGGATGTGAAACATAATCAGTTGTTTATTCAGTCGTTTCATAGAATCGTTACATAAATTCGTTTCAATTCAGTCGTTTCATAGAATCGTTACATAAATTCGTTTCAACTCAGTCGTTTCATTAGGATTTTATATATATAGGGCAGGTATATATATATTTTTTAATTTTTACTACCTAGAACAGTCGAGGGTGCAATATATATTTTCATATGTATTTATGTTTGCAGTAACAATTTTTTCTATTTCAGATATGTAATTATTTTTTGGAAACGTTTTAAAAAAACGTACTAAGGTCGATAGGATATTGAAAGTGGTTCCTTTAAAAAGAGAACATAAAGTTCCATTTCATTATTATAATTATTGTTGCTTATCTTTCTAGTTGCGCTATTGAAAATAATATGTTTAAGCTAAATGCAACTGCACATGCGTCATCCTGTAAGTGATTTTCATTGGCCAATTTAACAAATTAAAAAGTGAATTGGAGCAAATCACTTTATTGCGTACTGCAGCAGGAAAACTCGGACTAAGTTTAAACATAATTGCCACTCTCGCGTAAGCATTCAAATTAAAGATATATCATATTTTGTATCTTAATATCGAAGAACGGTGCCAAAATTGATGCAATTCAAATTGTAACGGAATATTTTATAGATTTATCAACCTGAAATATTTGGCCGGCAAGAAAAACTCTCTCGCGAACATGTTTTTTCTGTAATAGAACGAATTGGTTATCATAAAAGCTGGAGAAATTATTGGTCACTGCATTCCTCCTCAAGCAGACTGTGCAATAAGGTGTCACACTTATTTTTGAACCTTTTAGTTATTCATGATTTGTCCAATATACACTTCACAAATTTAACGTTGAATTTCAGTCCCCGCGTCTTTGTCTGGACTTTAAAAAACCGCATGACCAAACGCTTTTTGCAGATGTTGGGCGTTACGGTTTTTATGAAAAATACTGAAATTCATTAATATTCGCCTGCACTGATATATTCTATAACAAAATTGTACCTGATTAGCCAATTGGACAAACAACTAAGCACATTGTTTAGGTTACAGAATAGATGCATAACAAATTCCCAACGAAATTTATTTTATGTATATTTCATGTAAAAACAGATTGACTTTTGTTTGCCAACCTAATTTATATTTATCCAATTTAATCCACACATATCAATTAAAGGTATAATATTTTTTATTTATAGATTTGAATTTGCAATAACAATCATTGCTGTTTCAAATATATAAATATTTTTTACAGAAGTTTAAAAAAAATGAAATAAGGTCAATAAGACATTGAAAGTGGTTCCTTTAATCAGAGAATATAAAAGTTTCCTCTTATTCAATTCTTGTTTTCTTTACAGCCTGTTTCTAATAATATACACTGAACTTAAAAAATTAAAGAACAGTGACCGGGTGCTTTCTATTGTACACGGTTTGTCGAATATCTACTAAAATTCTTGACGAATCGTAGTTAAATTTCGAGAATGTAAAGAGCATATATTATCTTTATATTTTTGAGTGAAGATTTATTCGCGGGGAAAACAATGGAGCCTACAATAAATTTAATAATAAAATAATGTTTGCGATCAACCATGCAATAGAAAATGCTCAAAACGATCTGTTACTGCAGCAAATAACTACGTGGGTTCTGTTTAACGATTGTGTGCATTTGTGTAAGCATAGCATACACATTCGCAAAGGTGATAACGTTTCCGTGTTAAAATGCAAACGATTTTTAGGGATCCGTACTTAAGAAGTAAACACGGAACCATTATAAGATCACTCCCGTGTCTGTCACAGCCATTTTACTCGTAAACTATGGAACGTGGAAAATTCAAATTGAGGGTGGTAATAAAGACTATTGACCCACATATTTACAGATTATTAAAGATTCATAAATATATTTATGAAAGATGTAGAGGGGCTAATTATGTTACTCAAAAAAAAAAACTTTTTTTTGTATATCTTGTGTGTGTGTGTGTGTGTGTGTGTATGTCGGGGGGGGGGGGAGGGTCGTGAAATTTTTTGTAACGCTGAATTCAAAATTATATTTCTTTTAATGTTAGGTATTATATTTTCAGGGATATCGTCGAAAATGTAGGGAAAAAATATGCCCCCCCCCCTCCATTTCCGATTCTACTGAAATTAAAATTATGAAAGCGTTAGAGGTAGTAGACAATAACTTAAACCTTGCAGGAAACTTATAGTGGTAACAAGCGTATATAAGTACCATCGGCTTTTAAAGCCTATATAACAAATTTTAATGATACATTTGTGTACTGCAATGCCCAGTAGAAGTATAAAAGCAATAAACGTCAAATTCTTAAAAACAGACTAATTTAATTAGAATTAATCACATAAATACTATTGGATTCGAGACTAGTTTGCATTGAGTGCATCTCTAATATGCCTCCTGTGTCTTTAAACGTTAATTAAAAACCTATCTGGAAAAACGCGGCACGGATCAAGGCGGCGTTGCAATTTTGCGACCTCCTTTTAAAGCAGGCTTAGCACAATGCCATGTTTAAACTTTGAACAAGGGTTTTGTTTAGGTACAGTGTAAAAAGAAATTGTTATTGCTACGCTGAATTTAGTTTTATGAAATGCCAAATGAAGTTAAAATATGCACTACATTTATTGTCAGTACGGAATTAAGTTCAGCATAAATAGATTAGGATAAGATTAAAACTAGTTGGATGTAGCAATCCCAAAACTTTTTTCTTTCTCCTGCATGGTAATACTTCAAAATTCGCTATTACAGTGCCAAAATTAAATGACAATCTAGGCCCACCATGACGGTTCAAAAGATATGAAATTCTGTGCATTACTTTTTGAGATATGACTAGCATTAAAATTGCGCAAATCTTGAAACATGCATCATAGCAACGCCATGTCTTGGGTAATTTATACTAAAACCTAATCAGCAACAACATATGTCAATGTTTAATTGAATCTGAAGTTTGATGAAAATTCGTGAAGTAAATTTTCAGATACAGCTATTGCGGAAATCATAAAAAAACTACATAGGAGCGCCAGCTGTTGGGCGATTTACACCAAAAACTAAATAGCACTAATGTATATCAGGGACTAACTGAATTTGCAGTTTACTGAAAATTTGTGTATTAGGTCTTCAGGTAGAGGTATTGCGATAATCGTCAATAATGCAGTATAGCAGAGCCACCTGCGGGTTAATATATACCAAAAAGTAATCAGCACCAAATTATATTAAGGACTAACTGAATCTAAACTTTTATCAACATCCGATAGAACTATTGCGGGAATCATAAAAAATTCTACATAAAAGTGCCACCTGTTGGGCGATTTACACCAAAAACTAAACAGTACTAACTTATACCAGGGACTAACTGAATCTGAAGTTTTATGAAAATTAGAGCAGTAGATCTTGAGATAGAGGTATTGAAATAATCGTGAATAATGCAGTATAGCAGAGCCACCTGTCGGACACTTTACACCAAAAAGTAATCAGCACCAAATTATATCATGGACTAATTGAATCTGAAGTTTTATGGAAATCCGTGCATTAGTTCTTTAGATATTGTGTCCACAAAATTTGTGTCACATACAGACTCATAGAGTGATAGACAGACTCACAGACAGATATTTTGTAAAAACATGTTTTATGGGGGGGATCCCTGACCCCTAAAACCGTCGAAAACCGGAATTCGAAAATTTTCCCGAATCCAATACTTTCTTCTTGTAAACAGAAAATAAAATAAAAAGCGTTATACCGAATAGCAATGCTTGATATTATTTAGGCTTAATATCTCTTTGAACTTTTATGGTATACCCATCCATGATTTTCTGATATATACAGCTATATCCAGCCTACGTTGTATAATTTTTATAAAGTCTTAATATTCTTTTAGCAACGATTTTTTTAATAACAAAGTTAATAATTAATATATTTATTGTACAGAACCCTCTGAGCACGACTAATACTAGCTCTTGATTGTATATTGTTTACAGAATACGGTGTTTCAACCAAATTTAATACCAATTTCCGAAAACTTGAAAACAACAGTAAAATCAGTATGCAGGAAAAACACACAAAATGCAGAAATAACTACTAATAAAATAAATGTGTAATCGAAATAATTCTTAGATAGGGTTCAAGTATTTTTGTACCAATGTATGCGGAGCTTAATAGTTATGATCCCTTTGACACAATCATACCAAAAATTTCAATTTTAGATAGTTAAATATCTATTTTTCTATTTCACAATTCCAAGGGGAAAACTTTTCAAATGTCCTAATGTTACATGTACCTAGAGAGATTTTTTTTTTCAGAAAATGTTTATTCATTAAATTTAAATAAATAAATAAAATAGTAAACGGAAAAAAGAAATAAAATATGTTAACACTGACTGGAAAATATTTCACATGTTGGGAGCACAAATCATTAAATATTACTCAAGTGCTTTCACAACTTAGCGTATATTCTGTAAAAAAGTCAAAGTTTTCTGTATCCACGAACGTTTAATATGACCACGTACGAAAATATCCAATAACCACTTCTATGTTAACCACGAATCTACAAATCTGAAATACTCCTTTTATCCTTAGAAACTAATATATTTTCTGATTTCAGAAGTATTTATAAAACAAATTTTATTTGCTTCCACTGATTGTCGCACACGTTATCGACGGTATATTTTATAGTGTATAGACCAATTTTCTCAAATTGGAACAATGGTTTTAGGATGATATCCACTATAAATTAAATATTATCAGCTGAATAACCAAATTTATACATGCAGAAGTAACAGAATAATAATTATTTTAATGGAAGTTTTAATAGTCTTAGTTTTTAATGTTTATCTGAAAAGCGCCACTGTTGGACATGGTTGGCGACTATATAATACGAAAAGCCTATATTCCAGATTCAGTAAATTGATTAATCCTCTATATAAACTATTCGGAAACGTTTCTGAAGATCAATTTACATATAGTCACAGCATACTAGTTTTTTTAAATTTTAATTTAAAATTCGTCTTTATTTCAGACATAAATATTTTTAAATTATGGACTAAAAATATGTATCACTCCAATTTTTAGAAGAGCAATAATGAAAATTGAAATTAAAAAAGAAAAAAATGCAAGTGAAAATGGAAATTACGATGAAGAAAAGAAATGGGAGATCTGAAGTATATAACAGGTAAGTATATGTAAGAAACAGTTTTTTTGTTATTTTGCTTGAATTTCAAATTTTAATTTTTTTTTTATTTCAGGTATAAATATTTTTAAAATAATGCATTAAAAATACATATACCTCTGATTTCGAAAAAAATAAAATGATGAAGCAAATCGAAAGTTAACAGCAGAAAAGTTTCAAGTGAGGATGACGAAGATTATCACAAAATGAATAAAAATGATATCGCTTGTACATCAGAGGTAAGTATATTTATATTGAAAAAGAAACAAAATTTTTTGTTCAGTGAATTTCTAATTAAAAATACTTCTTCATTTCAAGAATAGATATATTTAAATAATGCATTAAAATATATGTATTCCTCAGATTTCGAAAAAATAAAATGACGAAGCATATCGGAAGTTAACAGAAATAAAGTTTTAAGTGACGATGAAAGACATTATCACGAAGCGAAGAAATAGGAAATTGCTTGTACATCGGAGGTGTGTGTAATTACTATGTATAAGAACCAAAATGTATTGTTCAGTGAACTTCTAATTTAAAATACTTGTTGATTTCAAGCATAGATATATTTAAATAATGCATTAAAAATATATATATTCCTCTGATTTCGAAAAAATAAAATGATGAAGCAAATCGGAAGTTAACAGCAGAAAAGTTTTAAGTGAGGATGAAAGAGATTATCACGAAGCGAAGAAATAGGAGAATGCTTGTACATTGGATGTATGTATATTTATTAGGTATAAGAAACAATAATTTTTGATGATTGAATTTCTAATTCAAAATACTTGTTCATTTCAAGCAAAGGTATTTTTAAATGATGGATTAAAAATATACATTTCTCCAGTTTTGACGGCCCCACCAGTGGCCAAGAGGTTCTGCTCTCGAAGCTGGTAGACGGGAGGTGCTGGGTTCGATCCCAATCGCGCCCGTCGGCCTAATCGTTCGGAGTTTTCGTGGTTTTCTTCGAGCCGTGGATCTTCCATGCGTTAATACGGATTAGGTTCCCTTAGAAAGACCCCCACGGAGGGCACTCCCCCCGGGCCTATATCCCTCGTGTAGATAATTGGCCGTCAAAAATCAACCCAACTCAACCCAACCCAGTTTTGACGAACGAATGAAGTAAAATGAAATTAACAGAAAAACATTTTTCAAGTGATCTGTCGGAGTAGATTGTGAATATAAGAAACTGGAAATCAGAACATTATTAAAGGCGTGTATTTTTACAGCGTTTAAGAAACTATACTTTTCCGTTGCTTGATTTTTATAATTTAAAATACTTGTTTATTTTAGGTATATTTTTAATTAATTAAATGTATGCATACTCCCGATTTTCACACGAGAATGAAGTAAAATAGAAGTTAACAGATGAACAAATGCAACTCCGGAGGAAGGGAATCACAACAAAGAGCAGAGAGAATATCGGATGAATATACTAGGATTAATCCGTTTCAAGTGGTCCAGCACTGGTTGCTCGACCATTTTTAAAAAATCTGAAATTTTTTGCACAACAACCCTAACATGATGGAAGTTCAAAATGACTATTATTTTAATTTTATTAACTTTCGTCTGTGCATGGTGGCCATCGTTGTTTCATCGTCTGCAGCAATTTTCTCACATGAAGGGTTTACGGAATTGTAAATATTTCATCAATTATTTCTCCAGTTTAAGATGCGGATTAAAGCAACTTATACAGAATACATTGGGCTAAAAATTTGGTAATAGTTTCCGAAACTAATTGCTTATTAGTAAAATTTAAGCATAAAGTTTAATTTTTTTCTCCAAAATTTGTCCGTTTACAACTGTCCACATGACATATATTTTTTTTTTTTTTTTTTTTTTTTTTTTTACAAATAAGCCGAAAGTACTTGTACTCACACGCCGAGTTCCAGATCTGGAATTTGCTTTCTCTTCGCTAAAAAAAAATTCCAATTTTTTTAAAAATGTCAAAAATCAGACTTTTGAGGCTTTGATATCTCTGGTGAGGCTCGAGATAAAAATCTGAAGTTCTGGTTTCTGAGAGTATTGTATGGTAATGTTCCAGACTTAATTTTTTTCGTAAACGGGTAAAAGGGGGCGGGGTTCAGGTATTGAAATGAGTTGAGTTGAGCTGTACGAATACTGCTGTTAAATGAAATTATTTTCGGAGATAGAAAAATATCTAATGGTTTATTTAAATTAATAATATGCAATAGTTTAACGGTGACCGGAAGGGAATATATTTAGAAACGGGTTTTGGCAACATAGGCATTCGGCAGTTGCAAAGTTAATTCGCGTGTGTGTAGCATCTAGCCGTTATTTAGTTTAAAAAATGCATCTCTAAACTTTTAATATATATATTATATATATATATATATATATATATATTTTTTTTTTTTTTTTTTTAATTTCGCTATAAGTAACTCTGATGAAAACAATTTGTGCTGGTCTAAGTCATGCAGAGATCTGAAGGTTTGAAAAGAATTAAGAACAGTTCATCCCATGCTTGTACTAAAGAAAGAGATTAAGATAAATTTTGAAGGGAAGAATGAGACTTTTCCTGCAAAAGAATCAAGTGTCAAAATGGGGGAAGAATAAAGGTATTATCCTATTTACTCTTCATGATATTTCTTGCATTGCACAAAGTGCATAGTTTAATGCTAATTCTCTTGTTGAAATATGTTTTCTGAAAAAATATATATTACAATGGCAAGTGTGAAAGGTGATACGGATTAGTTTATTAGAAAGCATAATGTGAAATCTTTCACTCTGCGTTCATGCCAATCATGCTGTGTCATTCCCCTTTGTTCAAGCCAAACTGAAGAGATAAACTCTATTGACCACTTTTTACCTTTGTTTACTGGAACCCCTCCATCTTTTCTATGTATTGTTAAGTTAGGGGAAGAAATATTTTTTAAATATTAACCACAAAGAACCCTTTAAACTCACCTTTTTAAAGTAGCATTATGTTTCTTTTAAGTGACATATGCTGTTTACAGAAACTTATTTGAACAAGAACACTAAAGCGCCTATTGTTCATCACCTGTACTATGAATGAAACGACAAATACGTCACCTAAGAAATGAAATTTTCTCGGAACGGATTACGCTTTCCCTGTTCAGTGTATAGAAATCTTTTGAAGAATAGATAAGACACGTGCACATGCGAATGTTTAAACAGACTTTAAACTTGTTTAGACTTTAAACTATCATTTAGTGTGATTAACCTTGTGTACTGCTTCTTTTTATTTCTTATTTCGTTGCTATTACTTTAATACTGTTAATTTCTAATATGGAAAATTTAAGTGATAGTGAGTTAATGTTTTTAGATGAACTTCCATCAGCTCCAAATATTACAAATCTATTTTGTGAATTTACTGACGAACAATTGTTCAATTCAGACATCCCTATGGATATTTTAGAAGTAGAAAATTATAATGAACATTCAACGATTTCTTCACCCATTTTGAGCCCAATAAATAACAGTTCTACACAGTTATCTCTAACTTTGAGGAATCTCGGCCAATCAAGCCTTAATTTCTTAGATGAACTTCCATCAGCTTCAAATATTTCAAATAAATTTTGTGAATTTACTGCCGAACAGCTGTTTGATCCAGACATCCCTGTGGATATTTTAGAAGTAGAAAATTATAATGAACACTCAACGATTTCTTCACCCAATTTGAGCCCAATAAATAACAGTTCTACACAGTTATCTCTAACTTTGAGGAATCTCGGCCAATCAAGCCTTAATTTCTTAGATGAACTTCCATCAGCTTCAAATATCACAAATAAATTTTGTGAATTTACTGCCGAACAGCTGTTTGATCCAGACATCCCTATGGATATTCTACAAGTAGAAAATTATAATGATATTCCAGAAACAAATTTCAATGGAATAGCAACAACATCTTTGGATTCAGAAAAACATAATTCTTCAAATGATTTTGATGCCCCAGATTCGCCAGTTCCGACACCTGAACTATCATTTATATCTTGCACATCAGCCGATATGAGAGGTGAAGGGCATATAAATAGTACAAAATGCGACATATGTGATAAGAATTTTTCCAGGGCAGCAGATTTACGCCGTCATGTGAAGACTGTACACACCAAAGAAACTTCGTTTGAGTGTTTAAATTGCCAGATTAAACTTTCAAGAAAAGATGCATTAAATCGGCATATTAATGTAAACTGCAAAGTCATAAAAAAGAGAAAAGCATCTAGTTTGGAAGAAGAGCCTCCAGTATCCACTCGCGAAGTCGCCCAACCTAGAGAAAAAAAATCAAGGATTTCAGATCCGGATAACGCTGCCTTTGAAGGACGTGCTAAAGATTTTAAGCTTGATAATCAAGACGGCCATTTAGAAATAAAAGATTTTCTGATATCAAAATGTGAAGCAGTAAAGGATATTATACAAGAAAACGATGCAAGTGAACTCAAAATAAATTTGAAGTTATTTTGCAAATACAGTAAATATTCACAATCATGTTCTTTAATATCAGAAGTAAAATCTTTCAAAACGAAAAATGAAGTTGTGTTAGCTTCGACCGATTTAGACAAATTTTATGAAGGATGTATCGAAAAACTCTTGTCTGAATCTTCAGACTTTGAAGAAAAGGATTCCGGATGGAGTTTAGAAGAAATTTTGTATTTAGAAGTTAGATTAAATAAGTACAATCCAATGAAGGGATCATCATTTGTAGAGCTGCCGGAATCCATCAAAGCCAAGGGAGCTGTAATTAATGTAAAAAACAAAGACAATCAATGCTTCAAATGGGCCGTTCTTTCAGCATTATATCCAGCTGAAAGCAACCCTCATCGTTTATCAAATTATGAGCGATATTCCGACAGTCTTAACTTTGACGGAATTACTTTCCCCGTCACTGCAAAACACATTAAGCAATTCGAAGTGAACAATTCGATATCCATAAACATATATGCCTATAAAGAGAATTTTAAAATATATCCCTTTCTGACTACCTCAGAAGAAAAGGAAGTCCACGTTGACCTTTTGCTTATAAAAAAGGGTGATGTATCCCATTATGCGTGGATAAAAGATTTATCTAGATTGGCTAGATCGCAATACACAAAACATAAGACTCGATGTTTCATTTGCCGCCGATGCTTGCATTTCTTTCACTCTGAAGACAAACTTTCAACGCATAAAGTTCTGTGTTCTGAAAGAGAACCTGTTAGAGTTGAGATGCCGCACAATAAATGGATTTCATTTAAAAATGTACAAAACAGCTACAAAGTGCCCTTCGTTGTGTACGCTGACTTCGAATGTATTACAAAACCTATTCCATCTCGTTCACTCGAATCATCTACTTCTCATAACGGAGCATACCAGCGTCATGAACCGATGGCATTTTGCTATTACATAGCATATACTGAAGGAATGTATAAACCCCCCGTAGTGTATCGTGGGTCAGACGCTGCAAAAGTGTTTGTACAGAATTTGAAAGCAGAAGCAGAAGAAATCGAAAAAATTTACACAACACCGAAGACTATGATCCCACTAACTCAAGAACAATCTAATCTTTTTAATTCTGCTGTTAAATGCTACTTATGCTTCAATAAATTCTCGGAAAAAAATCCCAAGGTAAAAGATCATTGCCACATTTCGGGAAAATTTCGCGGACCAGCCTGCAACACTTGCAATTTGAAGTTCAAGACTCCACGTTTTTTACCTGTTTTCTTCCATAACTTAACAAATTATGATCTGCATTTATTTATCAGAGAACTTGGAGCAGATGAAAAAGACATTCAAATCATTCCTCAAACGGAGGAAAAATACATTTCTTTAACGAAATCCTTAAGTAGTAAAATGAAACTTCGATTTTTAGACTCTTATCGCTTCATGTCTTTTAGTATTGATACTCTCTCCAGTAATCTGCCTAAAGAAAGATTTCTACACACGGCTTCGTTTTTTGCTCCAGACAAAGTGGACCTTCTTCTTCGTAAAGGAGTATTCCCTTACGACTTCATGAGCAGTCATGAAAAGTGTGCAGAAACTTCTCTTCCGCCAAAGGCAGATTTTTATAACAGGTTAAATGATGTCGACATTTCAGATGATGATTACGCACACGCTCTGCATGTCTGGAACTCTTTTACCATAAAAAATATGGGAGAATATACGGAACTGTACGTTAAAAGCGACGTGCTCTTACTCACTGATATTTTTGAGAACTTTAGAAATTTATGCATGAACACATACAATTTAGATCCAGCTTGATATTATACAGCTCCCGGACTGTCATGGGACGCCATGCTAAAAATGACGAAAGTGAGTTTAGAACTTTTCACTGACTACGACATGTTACTTTTTGTGGAAAAGGGGATAAGAGGTGGAATTTCTCAATGTTCCAATCGCTATGGAAAGGCGCACAATAAGTATTTGCCAGGGTTTGACGATAATAAGGCATCAAATTATTTGTTATACTTAGATGGCAATAACTTGTATGGATGGGCAATGATTCAGCCCTTGCCTATTAGGGATTTTTGCTGGGTCGATACAAAAATCGACATAATGAATGTTGCCGACGATTCTTGTTTTGGTTTTATTTTAGAAGTAGATATAGAATACCCTGAAAAACTTCATGATAAGCACGCAGATTTGCCTTTTACCCCTGAAAATGCAGTTCCACCAGGATGTAAAGAAAAACGACTTTTGACAACGTTGGAAAATAAAGAAAAATATATAATTCACTATAGGAATTTAAAACAATGCATAAAACAGGGGTTAAAAGTTACTAAAATTCACAGAGTTCTCAGATTTCAGCAATCTACATGGCTTAAAACATACATAGATTTGAATACTGAGCACCGCACTCAAGCAAAATCTAAGTTTGAAAAGGATTTTTATAAATTGATGAACAATGCTGTGTTTGGCAAGACGATGGAACAAATTAGAAAACGTGTAGACATACGAATATGTACTTCAGCCCGCAAGATGGAAAAGCTTATCTCTAAGCCGAATTTTAAAGAACGTACTATTTTTGATGAAAATTTGGTAGCAGTTCACATGAACAAAACATCCATTGTATTCAATAAGCCCGTAATCATTGGAATGTGCATTTTAGATATCTCCAAAATACTTATGTATGAATTCCATTATGATCATATGAAAGAGACATATAAAGATAAAGTAAAACTTTTATACACTGACACGGACAGTTTGATATACGATATTGAAACAAAAGATTTGTACGATGATATAAAAAAAAATATTTCATGGTATGATACTTCGGACTATCCCGAAAATAATAGATTTTCCATGCCACTCATGAACAAAAAAGTGCTTGGAAAGATGAAAGATGAGTGCGCCGGTAATATAATGACAGAATTCATTGGACTACGATCGAAAATGTATGCCTATAAGATGGAAGATGAAGATATAGTAAAAAGATTGAAAGGCATTTAAAAAAGCGTAATAGAGAGAAAAATTGAATTTGGAGATTATCAGCGTTGTTTGTTCAATAGTAAAAACCTGTTAGTTACGATGAATATCATTCGTTCCAAGAAGCATAATCTCTTTTCGATCCAACAGAATAAATTGGCTCTTTCGTTTAAGGATGAAAAAAGGTATGTAAGTGAAAATTCTGTAACTACCTTACCTTATGGTCATTATAGTATTAATTTTACTTCCTAACTGCTCTATTTATATGATGAAATCGCGCGAAAAAATAAATTCTTCACTATTTCAGTTTAGATTTTAAAAAATAATTAGTTTAATATTTGATTTAAAATTCGTAATTTCATGTTGTTGTTTTTTTCCGTCTCTGTGTTAAAAGATTGTTTTTTAGGTTAATCAGTTTTATTTCATATTTTAATTTTAACAATGTACTACTCCCTTCCCCTCCCCCTCTAGTTTTATCTTGTATAAATATCCAATTTCCTTTAAAAATATTTCATTTGCAATGGAATTTCCAGAGATAAACGAGCCATTGGAATTTCCCTGGTTAAACCATCCGTTTTCGCTAATGGTTTCCGGTCCAACTAAAGTTGGTAAGACAAAATTTGTTAAGCGAATACTGGATACGAAGTTGATTAAACCCTTTCCCAGTAGGATTGTTTGGTGTTACGGCGCCTATCAAGCTTTATTTCATGAAATGCCCAATGTTGAATTTCATGAAGGGTTACCAAAAAATTTACATAATTTGTCTAACGCCGTGTTAATTATTGATGATTTAATGGATGAATTGGGTGATGATAAAAGACTGTCAAAATTATTCACAAAAAGATCGCATCACCGTAACATATCCGTCATACTTATTGTGCAGAATTTATTTCATAAAGGCAAGCAAATGAGAAATGTGTCCTTAAATACTTCGTATCTGTGCTGTTTTAAAAAATGTGAGAGATAAACAACAAATAGCATGTTTAGCTCGACAAATGTATCCGAAACAAACTAAATTTTTTATGGAAAGTTTTAATGATGCAACACTCGAGCCTCATGGTTATCTGTTTTTAGATTTGGAGCCGGAAACTATCGAAGAACTGCGCGTGCGCTCTAATATCTTTCCAGACGATTTAAGTGTAGTGTATGTACCGCGATAATCCATTCATTTGCCAAGAACCATTGGTCATGTACGCAGTTCTCGATTTTGAAGGTTTCCAGCTTAAGCCGGGCTGTTTCGTAGTTAAAGAACTTGTAATTCGAGGTGTAGGCGATAATTTCCAGGGACACTGGTTATTTTTACCTCCTTCATCCTGGGAAAGTCTATCTGATAAACAAAGACTTATTTTCTCGTGGGTGACTCGAAACATGCATAATTTGTCATGGCATTCGGGCGAGATATCCTATTACCATTTCCAAACTATTTTGTTTTCTATAGCCCAAAATTATACAGAAATTTTTGTGAAAGGTTTAGAAAAAAAGAAATTCATGCAAAAGCTAATAAGTAATACTATACACAATTTAGAAGATTGGCAGTGCCCGAAATTGAAAGATTTACCTCAAACTAATGTTCTTTGTTTTATTCATCCGCTTCATTTTAATCACTGTGCATTAGTGAAGGCGGTGGCGTTCGAAAAGTATATTAGTTGCTCACTTCGAGATCACGGAGTTCATTTGTCATCGATATGTCTGCCAAAGAACACGTCGAGCATTTAAAGCTCTTGACTAAAAGCAGGAGTAAGGCTGTAATATTACGTAAATGTCCAAATTCTCTTATAAAAGCGCTATGTGAGTGTTGTATAAACATACTGAACGGTAACGTGCCATTAAGTAAGCATCAAAAGAATAAACTCTCTCCGTACAGAAAGTACGTCAGAAGTTTAAGTAAAAAATCTGTACCTCTTTATAAGAAAAGGCGACTCCTCGTGCAAAAAGGCGAGGGTTTTCTCAGTTTCCTGCTGCGGTGTCTGCTCTATCCTCACTCATCAATGGAACGCGCTAAAAAATATCTCCACACGAAAGACTGTCGCACTTTGTATCTGATCAACTTTCAGAATTAGATCGCATAATGCATGATATTTTGAAAAAGAAAGATTTGGACACATCAGAAAAAGTTGCTCTCTATCAACAAGCTCTCCAAAAGTACGTTAAATTTTCATTCCCTCAGCAAACTGATAATTTTTCAGAAAAGGAAAAAAACATGGGAGCTACTAAAATTACGACCGAACCTTTGGAAAAGGAAATAAAATTAGAACCTAGCGGACTTTCTGAGAACTCTAGCACAGCTCAAAGAGATGACATCGAAGAAGAAATAGTTAGATCAGTTCCATCAAAATCTCGAAGGACTGTTAAATAAATAATCGAAATAATGCGAGAACCTGGTTCTTCCGTTTTTTGGACACCGGATAAGGAATTAGTGGTTAATGGAAAAATTTTACGTCGTACAAATATTGTTGATTTAATCAATCATTTAGTCAGAGATCGTAAAATAAAACCTGTTGGTTATGAAAATTTTCATGAAGCATTGATGAAATGTAATTTACCGCCTACACATGTTAAAAACAAATATTTGAAAAATAAATCCATGACAGGAAATGTAAAATCCCTTGCATGGGACTCATATTAATATTGTAACGAATTGGACAAGTGTAACTATTAAATGCTCAATAAAGCAATGATTATTTTAATATTTTAAAAAGTTGTCATGTCTTTTATTTCTATTGCTTAACATGTGTTTTTCTTTTCTTTTTTAGAGTTCTTTACCTTATTTTAAAAAAAATATATTTTTTTTTTAAACCGAAAGAAAGATTAAAAAAAAAATACAACAAATAAAGTATTAATTGAAGAACTTAGTGGAAGAATATATTATGTTAAATTTCTTCAAAATTTATTTTATTTTATTTGTGACGCTTAGTAATTTTAATATTTGAAGCTTAAATGTTTTTATAGGCAGAGTACCACCTGTTAACATATTAAAACATTTAAAAAAAAAAAAAGAAGAAATCAATTACTGTAGAGAATTTGAAGAAAGAAATCCTTGAAATTTTCTTATTTTTATTGCACAACACAAAAACAAATCTTGACATTCACGAAAACTTAACACACAATGAAACATACAGTTCTGGTTTCAGAATCAATTTTCTCTAGTTAAAATTAACACTCTAATTAGTATGCTTTCATCACATGAAAGCCTTAAATTACATTATAAAAATATATCCCCTGCCTAACTGGGTGCAGATAATTAAATAGAATAAAGAAAGACAATAATGCAGCAGGAGCAACATTCTCCATGCCACACTCTCAGTAAAACCAAACATCAAATCTGATGATGTCATAATTGAGATTTCACAACAGCACAGAATGCATAGTGCTGCCATCTGTCAAAAAACAGAATAACTAAACATTAAATTTGATTTCTAATCAGTTTAGCACTGAACATACTCCCACCCATCAAGAAGCTATTCTTGATGCAAAGGAAGTAAACAAAGTTTTACAATAGGTCTTTTAAAAATACCCCTAGTGGTTTTAACAGTTACTACACGGACTATACCATCCTTACCTGGATGAATTTCAATAATTTTGCCTAATGGCCAAACAGAAGGAGGAACATTATCCTCTTTCAAAATTACTACATCATTTACTTTAAAATTTTCAGTATTTACTCTCCATTTTTTTCTATTTTGCAGAGTACTCAAATAATCAATACTCCACCTTTTCCAAAAACATAATTTCAATTTTTGTACAATATCCCAACGAGATCGTAAAGACAAATTTTCCTCATTTAAAGGTTCAGCTGGGGAAGTTATGACATCACCAGTTAAAAAATGAGATGGAGTCAATATATTTATACCTTCTGAATTGTTATCACTATCAATTGCCACTAATGGTCTAGAATTCAAGATGGCTTCAATTTGAGTTAAAAATGTATAAAGTTCCTCAAAAGTTAAATTAGTATTTCCTATTACACGTTTGATATGAAATTTTACAGAACGAACAGCGGCTTCCCACAGTCCACCAAAATGCGGACTCACTGGAGGAATCATATGCCACTCAATGTTTCTTTGAGACAAAAAATAACAAATTTTTTCATTTCTTCCAATTGAACAAATAAATTTATATAAATCTGAGAGTTGCCTTTTAGCACCTACAAATGTTGTGGCATTATCACTATACACATGTTGAGGAGCTCCTCTTCGAGAGCAAAATCTGTTTAATGAAGCAATAAATGCCTCGGAGGTTAAATCACTCACCAACTCTAAATGTAGAGCTTTAGTTGCAAAACAAACAAATAGAACAATATAGCATTTAGTAGTTTTCGCTCCTCTACCTCGATATTTCAAAATATTAATAGGCCCTGCATAATTGATTCCACATGCAGAAAATGGCCTGTTAGGAGTGACTCTGTTAAGAGGAAGATCTCCCATTAACTGTTTGGAAGAAGCTGCTCTATATCTACAGCAGGTAACACATTTATGAATACAATTTTTAATTATCTTCTTGGCACGTACAATCCAATAACTCTGTCTAATGATACCCATTAATAAATTTAACCCAGCATGAAAATGCATAACATGAAAATATTTAACAATTAACACACTTAATTTATGTTGAGTTGGCAAAATGACAGGATGTTTTGCATTGTACTGGAGGGGTGAATTTCTCAGCCTACCTCCCACCCTAAGTAAACCATCACTATCAATAAAAGGACAAAGTGAAAAAAGAGAACTTTTTTTAGAAACTGGTCTGTTTGATCTAATACAACTAAATTCATCTGCGAAATATAGCTGCTGAATATAAGAAATAATCAAATTACCTGAATGTCTTCTTTCGTTTGTCGATAAAGGAAGAAATTTACCTTTACTCAAAGGACTGGTGTTCATTTTGCCAACTTTCTGTTTGCAATTTCTCACAAACCTAATACAAAAAGCTAAAACAACAATTTTAGTAAAAGAAGAATATTTTTCAAAAAGTAAATCAATCAAAGAATTATTCACAGTTACTGGAAAACAAAATTTAGAGTTCTTTTTCTCTTTATTTACAGTGTCTAAATTAGTTTTTATTTGAGGTTGTTCAGGCCAATGTTCTTGACTTAAAGAAAGCCACTTTGGGCCCTCCCACCAAAGGGAACAATCGGGAAGATCCTTAGGAGATAAACCTCTAGAAGCAATGTCAGCTGGATTTTCCTTGCCTGGAACATACCTCCAACAGTCAGATGGAACAGAGTCTAGAATTTCTGAGGTTCTATTGGCCACATAAGGTTTCCAACACCTAGGATGAGATGACAGCCATGATAGAACTACTTGCGAGTCGGTCCAAGCATAAAACTTAATAATGAAGGTATTCAAAATAGTCACTAATGCAGAATATAGTCTGGAAAGTAGTAAAGCACCATTGAGCTCAAGCCTTGGAATGGAAATTGATTTAAGGGGTGCTACTTTGCTTTTAGCAACTAAAATGGTCACCTTTGACTTCACTTCACCAGGTTGAACCACATATATGATAGCGGCATATGCTGATTCTGATGCATCGCTAAATCCATGTAAAATGAGCTCTTTACTGGAAACTTGGATCCATCGGGGAATTCTAATAGAGCAAACTTGTTCAAATTCCTCTTGGAATTTCTTCCAATTTGCTTGGAAATTTTCAGGAAGAGCAGTATCCCAGTCTAACTTCATCAACCACAATTGCTGGTAAAACATTTTTATAGAGACAGTACATGGAGCCAAAAATCCTAATGGATCAAATAATTTGGCAGATTGTGAAAGAAATTTTCTTTTAGTTATGTTATCATCAAATTGTAAATTAACTTTAAAGACAAAAACATCATTTGAAGAATCCCAAATAAGCCCTAAGGCTTTGGAACAGTCATCAGGATGAATTTCTAAATTTGTTGACTCAAAAGAATTTGAAGATAAATGATTCACTACATCAGAAGAATTAGATCTCCACTTCCGTAAATGAAAACCTCTATTTTCTAAAGCCAGTGAAAGTTTTTCAATAACTCTAATAGACTCTTCACTTGAGATTGAACCGGACATACAATCATCAATGTAGAAACTATCTTTAATTATTGAGGCTGTTACAGGATCATCCCTTTCAATATCTTTTCCAATTTGAAATAGGCAACGAGTAGCTAAAAATGGAGCTGATGATGTACCATATGTAATAGTTCGTAGCCTGTATTCCTTTATAGCTGAGTATGCTGAGTCACGCCAAACAATACGCTGTAAATCTTGATCTTCTGGAGCAATCAAAACTTGTCTATACATCTGCTGAATATCAGCGGTAAAAGCAATAGGATTTGCTCTAAATCTTATCAAAATGGTAAAAAGATTTGGTTGTGGAATTTGTCCAACAGCTAAAACAGAATTTAACGAATTAGCATTAGGAGGTTTGCATGAACCATCAAACACCACACGTAACTTTGTTGAAATAGAGTCGCTTTTTATAACAGAATGATGCGGAAGATAATATACTTTGTTGCTTGCAGGATTTGAGTTTTTGTCGATAAGTGTCATATGACCAAGGTCTTCATATTGCTTCATAAAATTTCTATACTCATTTTCAAAATTTTTATCAAATTGAAATTTTCTCTCCATAGCAAACAAACGTGACACTGCCATGGATTTAGAATCGCCTAATGACATCACATCTTTATAAACTGGCAATTTAACTTCAAATCTACCTTCTGGTGTTACCTTGTAAGTTGAACAAAAATGTTGTTCACAAAATTCTTCTTCCTTAGACAAATGGGGTTTATTAACATCTATTTCTTCTGCTTGCCAAAATTTTTGTAATAATAGATCAACATTGGATTCGTTTTCAACACTAAGAAAATGAGATTGAATACTAGAAGAATATTTACATTTAGGTTCCAATTTTCCGGCTACCACCCAACCAAACATAGTGTTTTGGGCAATTGGCTCATTCTCGGTACTAACAATTCTACCATATCTTAAAATAGTAAAGAAACAGTCAGATCCCAAAATAATATCACATTCCTGTGGTTTCATGAAATCTTCATCTGCTAACGTAATATTTTTAAGATACTCTATATTTTTCGTATCAAGTAACTCTGCAGGTAATTGAGATGTCACTTTAGGCAGGATGTATGCCTGAACCTTTAAGGACTCAGTAGAAAGCTTTGAACCTACTGTAAGAGTTACTGAACCACGAGTTTGTCCAGCCAATACTCCAGCAATTCCATTTAATCGAATTCTGTCATTCTTTCTTTTTAACCCTAAAGTTCTTACGACATTTTCACTAACAAAAGAACATTCCGAACCAGAATCGAGTAGAGCTCTAAAAGAGTAAGGTTTATTTTCATTATTATATAAGAGAACTTTAGCAGTAGGTAGGAAAGAAACACATTTAGAATTATTGAAAGAAGCACTAGAATTAATTTGTAATTCGTGAGATGTTGACTCCTGTACAAATTCTTTATTTGAATGGTGGTTTTTATTCTCAGATGAATTTGGAAAAACTTTATTTTCAAACTTAGCAGTGCAAGCATTATTACTTTTATTCTCTTCATGTAAGAGTGTATTATGTTTACTTTCACATTTAAAGCATTTCAAATGAGAATTTGGACATTCCTTAACTTTATGAGAGTTTAAACATAAAAAGCAACAGTTATTACGCTTAATAAAGTTCTTTCGAGCAACAACATCCATGGATTTAAATTTAACACATTTATAGAGCGGATGTATTCCTTGACACTTTAAGCACACCTTTGAATGCTTATCATTGGAACTGTACTTGGAACCAACAAAATTTGAACTTTTGGAATGTTTCATATCACTTTCATTGTTAGAGATGAGCTCTAAAGAAGAACATCTTACACTTAAGAAATCAAAAAATTCTTTCAAAGTGGGAAATTCATTTTCTGTACTTTCAATGGACCAAAGTCTACGACTTTCCGGATCAAGTTTTTGAAATAACAAATATATTAACCATGGGTCTCTATTTGTAGCTTCATCACCAACAGCTTTCAAACCCCTAATAACTTCATCACTAGTATTCAGCAAATTTCTTATATTTATGCTATTAGGATGCAGAACTGATTTTTGTTCTAAAAATAATTTAATCAAAGAATTAACAATTTGTTTCTTTTTATCATATCGATTTAACAACTTTTCCCAAGCTTCTTGATAAGATTCATTAGAAAGGGAAATATGCTTAATTAATGTAGCTGGTTCTTCAGAAAGTAACCCTTTAAGATACTGGAATTTCTGAATGTTACTTAAACCTACTTGTGAATGGACAGTGGAAACAAACATATCCTTAAAATTTGTCCATTCTGAAAACTTTCCAGAAAATACTGGAATATTCAATTTTGGTAGTCTAATATTACATTGATTAGGAATAGTAACAGAAGAACCTTGCACAGAATTGTGTGTTGCAACATTAACAACTTCTGAAGGATTCAAAGAATCTAGTTTGTTTTGATATTTAGTTTTTAACTGAAAATACCTGTCTTCAAATTCTGCTAATTCAGAATCATCATCATTTAAACAAGAATCTAATCTTAAGAACTCTTTAAGTAAATCATCTAATCTTTGTAATCTAATCAAAATTTCATTTTTAGTATTCACATTATCAAAACTATTCTCTAATCTAGTTACAGAGCCTTTCACCCTACCTCTCTCAATTTTAATTTGAGCAGATTTTTTCTCATAATCCTCCATTTTACACAATAACTTATAAGCAGAATAATTTCCAAAATAAAATTAATCAGAATTGCTTCAAAACAAAACTAATCAAATTAAGTTCAAAAACAGAAGTAACTGAATTAAATTCAAAAACAGAACAAATCAAAGTCAAAAACAGAACTACTATAAAATGTTCATAATTATTCTTTCATACAAACAATAGAATTTTCTGTTCTCAAATGTGCATAAAATTAAAAATCTTCAATGTAAAATAATAATTCACCATAATAATTAAATATTCAAATATTTCAAGCAAATAAATCATAATGTTCTTGAGAACAAGTAAATAAATCATAATAATCTTGAGAACAATTTTCTTTTTCAAGAACTATCAAAACATAATATTGTAGAATACTATTTTTTCTTATTTTATCAATTCAATACAGAAGATACTAAATTGTTCTCATATTCTAAAATAATATCTTGCTAAATGCAACTTCAGTAGAAAAATTAAGCTTTAGCATCAAAGAACAATTTCAAAACAAAGTAAGTACTCACATATCTCGCCTAAGTGCCTCCAATTTTCTTTATGTAGAGAATTTGAAGAAAGAAATCCTTGAAATTTTCTTATTTTTATTGCACAACACAAAAACAAATCTTGACATTCACGAAAACTTAACACACAATGAAACATACAGTTCTGGTTTCAGAATCAATTTTCTCTAGTTAAAATTAACACTCTAATTAGTATGCTTTCATCACATGAAAGCCTTAAATTACATTATAAAAATATATCCCCTGCCTAACTGGGTGCAGATAATTAAATAGAATAAAGAAAGACAATAATGCAGCAGGAGCAACATTCTCCATGCCACACTCTCAGTAAAACCAAACATCAAATCTGATGATGTCATAATTGAGATTTCACAACAGCACAGAATGCATAGTGCTGCCATCTGTCAAAAAACAGAATAACTAAACCTTAAATTTGATTTCTAATCAGTTTAGCACTGAACAATTACATTTACAATAAAAAGTTTCAGTTCAATTTCAGGATTTATTTTATTTTTCGTGACAGTTTTTTCCACTAAGCTTTCCGATGGTAATAATAATAATAATAATAATAATAATAAATAACGTATGAAACAAATGTTTTAAAATGTAATCGTAATGATTGTAATAATAATTAAAGAATACTAGTAGTTGAAATATACATTTTATTTATTTTTTAAAAATCATATTTACAGCATACTTTTTCTTGAAAAATTTATACAGTACAAAATCGCTGTTCTTTGAGAATTTTAATACATGAAGTACATAATCCATAGAGAATCCATTACATCTTTTAAGTAAGTAATAAGTACAGTATTGCCCACATACATTAGATGTTAGGCTTTGAAATGATGTTTTGTTCCATTTCACATGCTTAAATCGACTTGCATACTGCGAGATAAACGGGTGATATGTCGAAGGAGGATATCCAAAAGAGTTGAAAAATTCTAAAGTATCCTTATCTTGAATAAACATCGCTAACCAGTGAGAACCTTTCTGGTCATGAGTGTCTGTGCTCACAATAAAAGCTGTTTCTTTTTCAATTGGAGGTAGATGATCTGCGGGAAAAACGCCCGCAAAATGCTTACCAGCATGCTTATCTTTACTCAAAATGCGATGAATCTGAGTAGCATACATTAATTACCAAAATCGAATAACACGTTCCTAGTTTTATTAATTTCAATCAGAGATTCGAATTCGGCGAAAACAATCAGTGTTATCGTTTTATCAAGCGACTTGTTAAACTTTAACTCTACGCGCAAATTGCTGTGTCGTATCAAATTAAAATGTTCACCATCACACAGATCAGGGGATAAATCAAACAGGAATAACGAATAGCCTTCAGCGAATTCAGTTCTAGATATGTAGAGACCTTCAGATTTCAAAAACAAATTTTGATAAGCTTGTATATAATTTCCTTTATCGAAATCTAGCTGCATAGGTTGGTGAGGTACAGGTTGCCCATCCACATAGACTCCAATAAAATTCATACCATAATGATTAAATTCAAAAGGACATTTTTTATAGTTGCCATTGAAAGCATCGTTATCTACGCATGCTATAACTAGACGTTTAGGCATTTGACCTGAGAAAACATTGTCTTGAACAAAAGAGTAGCTAGATTGTGGAATAGCAAATACTTTACATACTACTCTATCGATAGGATATTTTGCAGATGTTTTTTCTAAAGCTCTGGCATGACTTATTGACACTGCTGGATTTATTTTCACTTTGCGTGCAAAAAGAGATATGTGATCGAAAACAATTCTATAATCACCTTCTCCCATTAAACAAAATTCTGGCTTGTTTCTTATCAGCTTAACTTTAACATCTACTAAATTAAGCAAAAGTCGATCTTGATTGAATATGTCTACGTGTAGCCGACCCATCATGTCGACAACGGTATTTTCTTTAAACAGAGCTGCTCGTTTCACAAAACCGTCATTTACATTGTCTCCACTTTCTTCATAGGCATTCATTTTGCCTGCTGTATCCTTATAATAAAGTTCAGAAGATAGTTGTGATGTTTTGCTGTCATAGCCATTATTCAGTAAAGTCTCTATATATGCTCTATAAGCGTAAGTATTATCGCTTGAAGAAACTACTCTTTCATTTAAACTCACATCCACTTGAGAAAACAAAGAATGTAGGAAAAGGTTGAATGGTCCCACTTTATTCTCAACCGTCCTTCCGCCAGCCTCTGGAGCGTTAACCTTGAGATCTTTTCCTTCAGAACTTACAATTTTAGCTTTCACGTAAATTCTGGTTTCTGATAAGTCAATATAATCTTCTCCACTTCCGAATATCAAAAATTCGACGGGGCCTCCATCTGACGAATTTGCTATTGGATGATATTGAACCCAATGCCCTTTTTCGATGACAGTTTGAGTAGGTGGAAGAGTGAACAAATTAAGTTCTGATTTAGCGCACTCTGGGGAATCTTTTAATAAAAATGCCATTCTTTATGGATCAAAAATATCACGTCTTTTCACTTTCCGTGGTTTTAATAAAGTGTGTCGATTCGCTAATTTTCTTTTTCTTTTATACTTTTTACCTTGCCCCAGCATTTCATCGGCTGTATTTAGTGCTTTTCTGGCTAATTTTCGTCCAGTTTCTTTTGCTCTCATTTTTGCAGATTCTTGTATGTCTCGACCTTCTAACAAATCGTTAGCTATTTGGGTTCCTGTTCTCAAAACTTCCTTGCCCACTGATTTAGCGCCCTTGGTTATAAAAGGGAGGGCCGAGCGAAATAGCTTTTTAAACCAGCCTCCGATTCCATAACCTTTTTGAGACAATTGACCTTTATAGTATCCAAGACCATTTCCGGCTTGATTTACGTAATAATCTTCAAAGTCCTTAACGCAACACTTGTATGGAACTATCATCTTGCTTCAAAACGAAGTCTCTAATAAAACATGACTTTTACGACACCTTCTTTTATACTATTTGTCTCATTCTAAAATGAAGAACAGCTATCACTCTTCCTCTCTCAAAAGGTACCAATTCTCCGGAATGTAGTCTTAAAACAATTTCGATTGTTTGAAAATGCCTGCGGATGACAGGTACGTAACGTGTTCTAACATAATGCGCATTCACCACCTCGCTGTCCTTTCCTTCTACTTTCACAATTTTCAGAAGAGGAGCTTGCACATCACCGACTATCTGAGGCTCTACCAGATCGCAATAAACGTATATTACAGGAAATGAAGCGGTGGGATCCGCAATAAAAGGACTTTCATGATGACCTTTGAATTCTCCCGGTTCAAAACCTAATAGTTCTGCTATGCCTTGGTATAAAATTACTTTACAGTTCTCTTCTAATTTAAATTTGACCCTCTTCGTGACAGAATTATATTCAAACTCGATTTTATTTTGATGCGAAGGTACGTACATCGCTTTGATAAGGTCTGGTATGGTTTCATAGCAACCTTGGGGGATTTTTCTGGCAACTATTTTTCCATCTCCCAAATCGAATCCAAAAACATTATGATTATTATCAGATCTTATGTTATACCACGTATGAGGATAAATTAAATCGACCAGTCCAACTTCCCATTCTCCACTGTTTAAATTTATAGGTGTTGGAAGCTGTGTGAAAAAATGGGAAATTTTGTTTTCAGGAAAAAAAGTTTTAGAGCTATCACTAACAAGCGTCACGTAGAAAGACATACTCATAACTGACACGACTCGAAATGTCTTTTAACTTTTATAAAGATTCAATTTCTTCCACCCACATATTAAACTTTTCCGGATAACCTTTAAATTTGACAAAGAATTGGGTCTTTCCATTTCTTTTCCTTTGCTTTATAACCCTCTCTATCGGATAATAACCCGTATCTGTTATCTTTTGCAATTCTTGTTCATAAAACGTACCTTGAATTTCTTCGCCTGTCAAATCTTTCAACTTATAAACGATGGGGTTTCTACGAATTATCTGACTGATAGTAAATATTTCCTGGGTCCAGTTTTGTTCATACCCCTTTTCAAAATGTAATTTTTCTTTACTGACTCGAACAGTATCTCCTACTTTCAATTTCGGCCTAGATTTCGGAAGTATTTTACTACCGTATAGATTTTTCAAAACAATACTTTGATTTTCCTTCGATACGGCTGCCGGTTCCATCTGAATACTGCGATGCCAGGTATGGTTATAACTAGCCACTAATTTAGTAATAACGTCTAGGTATCGATAAGTATTCATTTCTGTGAAGTACTTCCACATCCGAGTTTTTAAAGTGCGATTGAACCTTTCCACAATGGAGGCTTTCGTATCGTTATTCGTCGTAAAAAATCCTATGTTCTTTTTCTTCAGATATTTTTTCAAAAGGTGATTTTTAAATTCTCCGCCAGCATCAGTCTGTAGTTTACAAGGTACACGCTCAGAAAATATCTTTTCGAAACCTGACATAACTGTTTCAGCTTTCTTATCTGTTAAAGGAATGGCCCAAGCATACTTCGATAATACATCGATGCAAGTTAGCAAGTATCTGTAACCGTCATTATACTTTGATAAAGATTGCATATCAACCAAATCAGCTTGAAATTGCTGATTAATTTTACCAACCATAACTCGATTTTTTCTAAATCTTTTTATTACAGGCTTGTGCAAAGTATAAGAATCTTTACTTTGCAACCATTTTCGGATATAAGACTTTGAAAATTGACCTTTCGTTGCTCGATATAAAGCTTCCAAACTACTAAAACTTCCTGGATGTTCAGGGGTTTTATAAACCTTATTTAAACTCATTTTATAGATAAAGTATAATTACATTAATTCAAGAGACATAGATAGAATAGTGAATGTGTTAAAGTCGTACGTACTAATGAAGTAAAAAATTAAAAATGAAGGCTTTTATACAAAATTCGAACCAGTTAGAAAATGATTACTTTATACTAATAATTTATTCCCTATATTTCGAACTAAATTTGCTGTTAACTATAATTAAAAAAAAAACACACAATACACACAATTAGACAGACACGTAAAATTCAATAACAAATAAATATTTTATTTAAAACATAAGATCAGGACAAGGATCAGAAACAATATACAATTCTTTCGCGTTTTCAATCAATCGCGACATGTCTAGGTTATTAAAAAATTCTTTAGTAACATAACAAATAATCTGTACATTTTGTTGCACAAATTCTTGTGCTAAAAGTTCTAAGTCCATAGAAAAAATAGCTACATTACCATAGCGATGCAGTTTTCGATCATGGTTCATTGTCATGCAATCATGTCCTAGCTGATTGCCAAAATTTTCCTCACATCCGATGCACTCAAACACATTATTAATGCTGGCTTCCAGATGACATTTTAAAAGTTCAACCATAGAAGTTGTCAACACCATTTCAGCATCGTCATTCCCCATTTCCGATGTATTCGCAGATGGAGACATTTTCTGATGAACTTCTTTCAAGATCATTTTGGGAAATATTTTGCAGAACAGTTTTCTAATGATATCAGCAGTCACATCTTTGTGAATGTTGCGCAAAGTTTGCCATTCACTATCTGATAGAAGGCATATAGTAGGAGTAAACACGCGAACAAAGTCCTTTCGCTGAAAATAACGCTGTAGAATAATATGAGGTGTATCCTCAATGCTTACTGTTGAAACCATCAATTCCTCGTCAATAATCTCGCTTTTTGAAGATATACATGATGGAGTCAAATAGTCCAACTTTTTCGAAAGAGACTGCCACAGGACTGGGGAAAGAGTGACCCCCATCTTCGTTGGAATAAGGCGGCCATATTTATTCCTCCAAAATTTTCTTATGTGTATAGTTATCACATCAGAAAAGTCAGAAACGACTACAAAATAATCATTACTCAATTGAAAAAAATGTTCTGGTATATCCATATTCACAGAAGACATGTTACTTGTAGACTCCTCTCCAAAACACATCTTTTTTGCGGAGTTATTCAAGGCACTAGATGACCGTTTCATTTTTAAAAAATATAAAAAAAGCAGTAAAAGATTTATGCAAAGAAATGAAACAAGACGATGCTACACGCACGCGAATTAACTTTGCAACTGCCGAATGCCTATGTTGCCAAAACCCGTTTCTAAATATATTCCCTTCCGGTCACCGTTAAACTATTGCATATTATTAATTTAAATAAACCATTAGATATTTTTCTATCTCCGAAAATAATTTCATTTAACAGCAGTATTCATACAGCTCAACTCAACTCATTTCAATACCTGAACCCCGCCCCCTTTTACCCGTTTACGAAAAAAATTAAGTCTGGATTCCGAAACTAAAGTGTTGCCATTACATTCAAACGAAACTCGGTGTTGCCATTTCTTAAAATAAAATCCATACAGCATCCTACAACTCAACATTCAGCATCCTACAACTCAACATTCAGCATCCTACAACTCAACTCAACTCGATGACGTCATAACCACGCCCCTTCCGGTCACGCCCACTTCCGGTCACGTGGCGCCACTGCGCCACTGTTTTGGTTTCCCCATTTTCTACCTACTAATGTTATGCACAAGAAATTTCAGGATGGAGATTTGACTACAAGCTGAAATATGGGAAGTGCAACATGTCAAAACAATACTGCCAAACTATTGTTTTGTTGCTGTCACAAGTATGTATTTATCTAAGAGTGTCATTTAATTTATTTTTTTAAATATCTTTAAATAATATTAACAGAAAATAAAGAATTTTTCAAAACTTAGCAATTAATTAAAAAAATCATTATGCCTAAGGCCTACATTTTGTATGCTTTCAGTAATTTTTGTTGTAATTTTAGTAACTAAAAAATTCTCAGCACTTTTACATAAAGAAAAAAAATATTTTTGTAGAACACCTGAGGCAAAAACAGAATAGGAAAGGAGAAAAGCTGTTAATATTGGTATACTTGTTGAGACATGATCAAACGTATCAAAACACATTTCTGCTTGTTAGTCTAAAAAACACAATTTTAATGCTGCTTGCCAGCCCCTGAAACTTGTTCCTACCATAAGTATGTTCCTGTAAATGAAACATAATACGATGTTACCATGCATCAGACTCAAGTAACTTTCAGAAAGTAAAGATATGCAAAGCCCTTTGAAAATTTATATTGCAGAAAAATGGCATTTTTGCATAAGAAGTAAGGTAGAAATTATTAATGAAGTGAGACTTGCACATAGTGATTTCAAAGTTTATTTCTATCAGCCAGAAGGGCCAAGATAGACAATCAAGTTATCAAGAGATGACAAGACTTGTTTCCTACAAATAAAATTTTAAGAAAGTTCAAATTTGTGGTTTTTAAACCAACAAGCAAGAATGTGCTGTGGCACGTTTGATCATGTCTCAAAAAGAATGACAACATTGCCAGCTTTTCTCTTTCCGTATTCTGTTTTTGTCTCATGTCCCACATCAAAATATTTTTTTTTTTATGTAAAAGTGCTGAGGTTCTTTTTAAAACATAAATTACTGAAACCATGCATAATGTATGGCCTTAGGTTTAATTATTTTTAAAATTAATTCCTAAGCTTTACAAAGGGCTTTATTTTCTGTTACTATTATTTAAAGATAATCAAAAACATAAATTTAAGTGACACTCTGAGATAAATACTTAGCTGCGACTACAACAAAACAATAGTTTGGCAGTATTGTTTTGACATGTTGCCCTTGCCATATCTCAGCTTGTATTCAAATCTCCATCCTGAAATTTCTTGTGCATTACACTACTATACAATACTGTCAGAAACCAGAATTTCAAATTTTTATCTCGTGCCCCACCAGAGATATCAAAGCTTCAAAAGTGCTATTTTTGACATTTTCGAAAAATTAGGAATTTTATTTAGCGAAGAGAATGCAAGTCCGAGATCTGGAACTCAGCGTGTGAGTACAAGTACTTTCAGCCTATTTGTAAAAAAAAAAAAAAAAAAAAAAAAAAAAAATGTCATGTCCCCATTTTTCCTGCTAGAAAAATTCCTTTTGTAAACAGGCAAATTTTGGAAAAAACTGAAACTTTATGCTTAAATTTCACCAATAAGGATTTATTTTCGGAAACTACTCTATTACCAGATTTTTAGCCCAATGTATTCTGTAGAAATTGCTTTAATCCGAACTTGAATTGGAGAAATAAACGACGAATTATTTACAATTACGTAAACCCATCATGTGAGAAAATTGTTGCAGACGATGAAACAAAGATGGCCGCCGTGCACAAACAAACATTAATAAAATTAAAATAATAGTCATGTGGAACTTCCATCATGTTAGGGTTGTTGTACAAAAAATTTCAGATTTTTTTAAAAATGGTCAAGCAACGAATAAGCAATTTTCTGGACCACCTCTTGAAATGGATTGACCCATATATATATATATATATACTGATTTTATATCTAAAAATTACACAGTATTTAAATATACATACAGGGTGATTCAGCTCGTCGGTGACAAACTTTAAGGATCGATAGAGCACACCTAGACGAACATTTTTGAATAGGGAATGTAGGGTCCCTGACGCGATGGTAAGGCGCTAGGCGCTTTCGAAAATTTGGGTGCCGAAATTCGAAACGTCATAAAAACTAGGGAAATGGTTAGATTTTCTTGCTTGTTGCGTCGAAATGATTCTGTTTGTTTAGACTTTCTTCAGTACCAATTTGATAAGCGTATCTCTTAAAGCATGGATAGGGGGCGCTGCAGACTTTGGAGAGCTAGACAACAACTTTAAGCCCGTTATTTTGATAATTTAACACATGCTCGCCAAAGTTTATACTCTAACTTAAAGTTTGAACCCAAAAGTAGAGCCCTGCAAAAAGCGTAAGAGCCGGAATAAAATGTCAAAGTACAGGGTGGTCGAAACTCGAAGGCTCCTAAGAGATAAACAAACAGATTTCTTGACTTATGGCATGCATTTTCATGATTCTGTTTGCTGGGGCTCTCTGAAACTCAGTTGAACGGTACAAAAAGAAACATCGATAGGGGGCGCTTTGGGCAAAAAACATAATTCGTTGACATTTCGGACGCTAACTGGAAACGGGGCGCTACGATCAGTTAGTAATAATGAAAACACATTTTCTACCTCTGCTCAACACTTCTGAATAAATTTAGACCAAAAACATCAATGATACTGGAAATTTATTTACAAAAAATAACACTACAGAAGATGCTCGAAATTTCGACCTTGGGCCATGATGCAGGCTTCGCACCTCCGTCGCATTGAGGAGTGTGTGTTTCCAACAATGCCAGGAGTATCTCTGATCTGCCCTGCAGCTGCCACAATGCGCGCCACAAGTTCTTCAGCACTGCTGACAGGTGTATGGTATACCTCGGCCTTCAGGTAACCCCAAAGGAAGAAATCCAAGCAGGTGAGGTCTGGTGATCGGGCAGGCCAGTGAACTGGACCCCCACGCCCGATCCACCGCTGGCCATACCTTGCGTTTAGATGGAGACGCACGTCGTTCGTGTAATGGGCCGGAGCTCCATCGTGCTGGAACCACATCTGGCGACGCGAACCTTCGGGTACGTGCGCCTCATCCAGAAGCTGCGGCAGCACTTGATCCAGGAAAATCAGGTAATTTCCACCTGTCAGCCGTTCAGGTAACAAATAAGGGCCAATGAGGCAATCCCCCAGAATGCCGGCCCACACATTTACTGAGAAACGCTCCTGGGCTGCTCGGCTTCTGGTTTCATGTGGATTTTCATCACACCACACATGACTGTTGTGGGCGTTCCACATTCCCTCCCGGCTGAAGGTGGACTCGTCCGTAAACAAAATGCTGTTTACAAAACGGGGATCCCTGGATCTCATCGCCAAGTACCATCTTGAGAATTCCACTCGAGGGCCAAAATCCTGCTCTCTGAGCAACTGCACCCGCTGGATGTGGTAGGGGTGCAGATTCCGGGAACGTAAGATGCGCCACGCAGTTGCTTGCGAAATGCCAACATGTCTGGCGATATCTCTCGTGCTAAGACCTGGGTTGTCCTCAACCAGGTTAAGCACAGCCTCTTCGTTGTCGGGGGTGCTCACTGATCGCTCCCGTTCAGGCCTGCCTCCGTCGAAAGATCCCGTTGTGGACAACCTCTGGTGTACTCGAGCGAAGAAGGCATGGCAGGGGATTTGCCTGTTGGGGTAACGCTCGGCGTACAACCGCTGAGCGGCTCGTCCATTACAACCAGCAGCGCCATACGCCAAATGCATGTCAGCCAATTCAGAGTTTGTGTACCGTTCCATCCTACTACCGATCTGCAGACAAGTAACCCGAAGCTTAAGTAGGTACCGCACGTTCAAAAGACGTGTCTGCGCATACAACTACGTCATCTCGCGTTGTCGTCTACGCATTACGTATCTTTTGCATATCGATATGGTACGATATCTTTTGCATAAATCAGCAAAAAGCACCTTATGTAAATTTTATTGCGCGCATTGTGCATGATTGAAACCAGCTATGTTTGTTAAAAAAAACAAACAAACTGCAGTTTTAATAGCTTCTTATGATAAGTAAATTACTCTCTTGTTTTGTTTCTAACTGATCGTAGCGCCCCGTTTCCAGTTAGCGTCCGAAATGTCAACGAATTATGTTTTTTGCCCAAAGCGCCCCCTATCGATGTTTCTTTTTGTACCGTTCAACTGAGTTTCAGAGAGCCCCAGCAAACAGAATCATGAAAATGCATGCCATAAGTCAAGAAATCTGTTTGTTTATCTCCTAGGAGCCTTCGAGTTTCGACCACCCTGTACTTTGACATTTTATTCCGGCTCTTACGCTTTTTGCAGGGCTCTACTTTTGGGTTCAAACTTTAAGTTAGAGTATAAACTTTGGCGAGCATGTGTTAAATTATCAAAATAACGGGCTTAAAGTTGTTGTCTAGCTCTCCAAAGTCTGCAGCGCCCCCTATCCATGTTTTAAGAGATACGCTTATCAAATTGGTACTGAAGAAAGTCTAAACAAACAGAATCATTTCGACGCAAAAAGCAAGAAAATCTAACCATTTCCCTAGTTTTTATGACGTTTCGAATTTCGGCACCCAAATTTTCGAAAGCGCCTAGCGCCTTACCATCGCGTCAGGGACCCTACATTCCCTATTCAAAAATGTTCGTCTAGGTGTGCTCTATCGATCCTTAAAGTTTGTCACCGACGAGCTGAATCACCCTGTATAATTTTTAAAGGCAGTGATAGATATACTTGCTTCTTCTTTTATTTCACATTTTCTGGGAATCCTAATGGAGAAATTTCAGTTTTTATACTGTTTTTTTTTTTTTTTGTCATTTACGAAAGAGAAAATGGGACTCACACGTTATGCGAATATTTACAAAAGAATTTATGCATGTAAAACAGAGTTTTTGCAATTTAATTATACCTATATGTCTTCTACTTACACTGAACCCAAAGAAAAGTTTATTTCTAACATTTTTAGGCGTGAAAACAAAACTGTATTTCTTTAAAAAAATTTGCAAAATTTTAGCAATATAAGTTAATTAAAAGACGAACCTATCATACAGTATTAGTCCGGAAGGTGGCAATCGTCTCATCGAGTTCACGGCTGAAATTACAAAATTATTTAAAACTCGATTCGCATATTAAAAATCAATTGGTCTGCCAAGTCCTCTTTTTGTAGAAAACACCTGAAAACCCGATATTAACGTTTGACTCGTGTGTTTACTATTGTGTTTTCCTGCTCCCAGTCATCCATGTTTTCATACCTCTAGTTGTAGGAAAACACAATAGTGATTGTCTGTGATGCCGCCGCCCGGCCAATATAGGTCTTGAAATTTTCATGAAAGAATATTGGAAAATTTCTAAATTTCTTTGCGTGCAATGTCCTAAAATTTAACTTTTATAAAAATGTCAATAACCACATGACTACCAGGACGTACGGTGTGTACGTCTTCTCATTTCATAAATCAACAGCAATCGTTTACTACACAGTAATAGTTGCATATTTGAATCGGACTGGTGTGTTATATGCAACTGATATATCAGGATATAGGTTGTAGTAATTTACACCGCATAATCTATTCTAATCACCGACGAAACCAAGCCTGGCAGTCAAGGGGTTAAAGTTCTCTCTTTCAAAATATTCCATATTCAAGAACTGGTAAGAATGACGTTCAGTTTTTTGAATGTTCAGAAATTTTTACTCTTTAATATTTTTTTAACAAAGCTAAAAAATGCTATAAAATTGATATACTACTGTTATTTAGATAAATACTCGTTTCCTCGCACAAACGGCGACATTTTCAAAATCATGATAAAAATATTTTTAAAAACAAATTTTAAAAACAATAACTTGGTAAACAACGTCACGAGTCTTCATGCGTAATGAATATTCGTTCAAACATAAAATAAAATGAAATTGGATATTTGTGAGCGTGGATTAATTTTTACTATTGTTATTAAAACAGTATAGTGTCTCTTTCCAGATTTTAGGTAATTCAAGGGACACTGAATCATTGCAAATATTCTCGTTGTGTAAAAATATCTCTATTGATACCCTGATAATAAATTAATCCATTATGGTTTTAACGTACATGTCTTATTTACTAGGACTTCCCTCTGAGGGATTAGTCTGAGCGATATTGCAAAGAACATAGATTTAATAATAACGTGTGGAAGCAAAGAAAATGAGATGTCATCTTTAATTGTCCATTTACTGCGGTAAATTGAAATGATGAGAATAGACGAATCGTAGAATTACAAAATCTTATATATAAATTCATATACACTGTTTAAAAAAATGGGAAAGCAAACCATGCAAGACAGCCATGCATGGATATAAAATTGAAAGTACGCAATATATTAAAAGTAAAATAGAAAATGAAACACTAAATTATCTTATATCTGAATTTTAACTGTATAAAATGCTGTCAAGAGCATAATCAGACACTTTGCACTAACTTGAGTAACATTAAATGACAAATATATGAAGTTTGAAAGGAATGGATTATACTTTATATGGTGTGTGCTTCCCTGGAATAGTTAATATTGTACAATATCTGTTTGCACGGATGCAATGTGGTTGTCGATAAGAATTGGGGAATTCTCTCTTCAAAATCTGATGTAGTGTCAAAGTTCCGAAACATCAACAGTGGCACGCAATACGTCGTTAGATTGTGTTTTAGATATGGTCGATTGGATTTAAATGATGAGGGTATGCTGTCCACTACATACGCTGTATTGTTTTGTTCTCAAACATATTCTGCACAAGTTGAGCTGTATTTAGCACGTATTAAATAAAAGAAATCGGCAATAATTGCAGCATAAAGTATGACACAAGATCTGAATATATCGTCTGCATAACCTTTGAGCTGTCAAAGTGTCATTTGAAGTAATTTACAAATCCATACATATTTTTTCAGCAAATTATGCAAGCTAAAATACGCCAATATGAATCCGATTATGAAATTTCACCAGAACAAGTTAATATATAAAAAATCTACTAATGACAATTGAGAATATGACCTTATAATAAAATGCCTAAAAAAAAATCAGAAAAAAATTCATATCAAATATTAAAACGGCACTTCGCTCTGTTAGTGGCCTTGGCGAAAGAGAAAATCCTAGAGAAGGAACACTTTAACAAGCACTTTCGGGCAACCTACTCACTGTTACATACAGGTCTTTATTCAATATTTGCACAATTTATTTAATGCTAGGTGGTTATCTATTCGGTTTTTTTTTTTTTTGCATTTAAATTGCATGTTTTGTGGAGGAAATGCAGCATTATGAAATATTTAAAGTTTCTATACCTATAATTCCAAATTAATGGTAATCGAGAACGCTTTCCGTTCATTTCATTTTTTAAATTTTAAATTTTTTAGAAATCATTCATAGAAACATTTTTATATTTCAGAACTAATCCGAATCAAAATTTCAAGATTTTGGGATCAACAGTAACACAGAAATAGAAAAATTTCGAAAGTTTTTTTGTTTCTACAGTGTTTTATATATCGACATTTTTAGAAATTGTACTATTGCAAGAATTTACGTCATGATAAATACAGCCATATCAATTTTCATGTTAATATTCCTAACAATTCCATGTACTTCGTTATTTAGATCATCTTTAGATCTTTTTTCCGTTTTGTTTAGTCTTTCGATTTTTTAGAATTCGTTCTACAACGAGCATTTATATCTTATAAATTACTGCCATGACAAAGTTCTAGTTCCTAATCCCAACAGTATCCCAGAATTTTCACTATTCCATATAAGTCATAATTTAGAACCATTCTAGAAATTTTTACGTTTATCTGTCAAATTGAATTTTCGAACCTTTTCATACCGAGTATTTACATCTTAAAAATAACCACCACACCGAATTTAAATTTCTAACCCAATCAATATCACAGAAATCGCAATTTTAGACCTTTTTTGCTCTTGTAGCGATGTAGATTGTTGCACTGACATAAAATATAGTCTTTTTTTCGGAGCAGATATGGTCACAAACATTATTTTAAGTTGGCTATGTAGTTTGAGAGATAACACCTCACAAACGCACAAACATTAATAATATTATACATTTTATAATATTATAACGCTTTATAATATTAGCATAGATGTACAGATACAGAAGCCATTTATCTGTTACAAACTAAAGTGCCCGGCGTTGCCCAGAATTTGAAAAATGTTTGTTCTAAAAATTAATTTCAAAATTTAACATACAACATAAAACAAACATTAAGAAAGCAGTCGAAGTGTTGTACACATGAATCAAATGGAAACACAATATAAAAATATATAATTGTATATAACAGACGCAAAAGAATACAGCTATAAATGAACTTATTTCAATATATCATTGGAGCAATAATGTTCAAATACGCCAATATTTCCATAATCGGGCCTTTTATCATGCTTCAATACGTTTTTTCACACTCATATGACATTATACTATATTCACCACGTCCTTTATGTTTTCAATCCGACGTAATATTTTCCTTTTCACGTGGAAATCTTCAAATGGAAAAGTTATGAAGTTATATTCGTTTTCATTTAAATTCGTCAAACTATTTATTTCATTTTCATTTTTCACGTGGAAATCTTACATTAGAAAATTAATTGTTGTAGTAAGAATTTTATTGTGTATTTTAATTGTTGGCAACTGTTATAACGAAAAATTTTTTAATTTGATAAAAAATTGCTCTTAAATTGATGGTTTTTAATTAACTAAAAATTAACTATAAATTATTTCGATTCCGGATTACTTTAGTTGCCTCGGCCGTGTTTTAAAACACATGTACGTATCTTTTCACAATTCTGGCTTCCAAACTATGGATTTGTATAGAATTTCAAACAAACAGATAGACAAATTTTCATTTTATATATATTAGATTATATACAAACATAAATAACTTATCTAATACGTATTGGCAGATGCATTTTTAAATATAAATATATATATATATAAACCAGTATAATACTTATTCTGTTTTATTTTCATAGTCATTTATATCATTTGGCAAAAAATCTCACTTTCTTAACACCGAATTGCACGCTTTTTACAAAAATGCCTAAGTCCATGTAACAGCGAAATACCATGAAAAGCATTAAATGCATGATAATAAGGTACTTAGAATGCGACATTTATGATCAACCATTATTGGCTTTCAATATTATAGTTTGGCGATAGATTTTTGGTCGATGGGATAACTAAGTAGCACCAAATACTGTACTGCAATCTAACTGCAATTTAACTTAATCTTCTCTATTCTACTAATTTAAGATTTTTAACTTCTAAACATCGCACATTTTTAATTTTTATACCGTCGTATTCGAGAGAAAAGTTACTTTTAAATGCAATTTGGTTGAAAACTGCAATTCAATTTATTTTTGAAAAATTAATTTTTTGTAGTTTTTAGCGTCATTTGTTTAATTTTAGCAACACAAGTACTCCATTTCTGTAGAAAGTAAGGGGAAAATAGTTAAAAAATAGTAATTATACGTTTTTGTTGCCCTTTTCCCCTTAACAACTTAAAAATATATAATTAAAATACGTGCTATTTTGAAAAAATATAAATGAATGATTTCTGATAAAATAAGGAGCTATTATAGACGACATCTCTTTTTTTGGATTTGTGCATTATTCAGCGATATCCTCAGCGGTAGTCCTATGCGTACTTTACTGTAGAAGTTGTTTAAGATTGGATTGTAAATGAAGAACTCTTCAGCGGATTCGGATGACGTCATTCTGTATAAAAAATAAAAGCGTGTGTTTTAATTCTTAAAACTGAAATATGTTTTGTACTATCTATATTTATGTATTTGGTTGTCATCGGTTGTGACACTAAATTCTGAAAAAACAGACTTCCCGTTTTCTAGTTTTTTTCAAACTTCGTGAAGTTTCGGTCTCAAAAAGTGAGATTTGTTGCAAAAAGATATAAATAGCTATGAAAACAAATTTTACAAACGTTTATACTTATTTTTACACGTAAATATGGCACAGATGTCATAAACGGACAGAGGTACCTAATTGGCGCCAAAGTGGCGTTACTTTGCCTGACATGGTAAGCAGTGGCGGCTCGTAACTGTCATATTTTGGGGTACTATTTGGCAGCTATGGATTAATTGTCGAATATTCCGCCAACAAATATGGCAAAGACTTCTTTTAAAGCAATAGTGGTATGAGAAGAATAAATTTGGCAGCTGTGGATTTAGTGCTCCTCAAAATGCCAGTCACGAGCCACCACTTATGTAACCTTATATAACGTTATTATAAATTGCTTTTTTTTCTACAATTATGTCATTTATTGATTGTTATTTCCTTTTAAAAATAATAGAAAATATCTTGTTTATAACTTTATTTTGTTTTCATTTTAAAATAAAAAACAACGTGCTATTATAGCACGCTATATGTAACTGGTATTCGAAACGACGTTTCCGCCAAATTGGTATAAAAAATCACGCCAAAACCGGTGCGTATATGGCATCTGGACATAAATATAAACATTTTATTTATATATATATCATTGCTTTTTATATACAATTTACCTTTGTTTGTATATAAAAATAGGTAAGTGGTTTGTTTACACAAAATAAATTTTATAAATCTTTAAAAAATTGCTTGAGCATATGAAACAATGAATAAGTTGCACGAAAATACGCATAAAAAGCTTACTTGTCTCGCCAAACCTATTTTCTCTATCTCGCAAAGGCCTTTATACAGGAAAAGTACCAATTTCATTTTTGAAGACTAAAAAGAAATTAATAAAAATGGATTTTTTTTAAATTATACTTTCATTAAAATTCCAAAAATTTAGAAAACATATATGTTTTTAAATGTACCAAATAGTAGAAAAGTCTTGAAAAAAACTTAAATTTAAATCGGTAAGTTCAATTATGGAAGATGAAAGGATTTAAATGGGAATTTTGCCAAATTAGCCAGTTATCTCCAAGTTGGCTTCATATATAAAAAATTTTTGTTGCCAAATTTGACGATATTTCGGCAAGTTGGCCAAAGTTTGGCGATATCGCGGTAACCCTGTCATTAGTACTTTTCAAAAAATACTCATTGTTGAAGCTAATGCTGATTTCTCTAGAAAAAATCAAACGTAACCAATAATTAACCCACCCCACTAACGTTGCCCCCTTAGGGACCGTCCAATTCATGTATTGCCTTTAGGAATGCATATATATTCCAAATTTCAAAACTCTATGTCAACAGGAAGTGGGTGAAAAGTGAAACACAAGATTTGAGTGCCACAGAAAAAAATAATTGTAAGTTAAAAGAAAGTATGTAAAAAACAAGTGGATAAGTGTGATCACAGATCGCACAGAGGGTTTTGTGTAATATTCTTTTCAAATTACTTTATCCTTCTGAATAATCTGTTAGTTCCACATTTCGAAACCAGGGGAGCATTCTAGTCTAAATAAACCTCTATCAGAACGAAACTTCGTTTTATATACTCTCCGTAGATATATTAGTCAAGGGGATTGGGCCAATAGCATCCGAGATAAGTAGGCACCACTGGTGGTAAAAAGTTGAACTAAAATATGTAAGGCTATGATTTATAATATAAAGAATAGGAGTGTCGGGAAAAGTTGGAAAAGTGCTCCCCGGGTGAAAAGGGCGGATATTAGAAAAATTGCTTAAAATACACAAGTTAGAGCCCGGAAGAGTAAATAATATAAGAATTTATGAAAATTTTATGATTTGCCGTGTGGTTTGAGGTATTCAGCTGTACATATGCAAAAATTCATGTCTCCAACTTAATTAGGTACTCTCTTAGAAAGAATTGCTTAAAATACATATGTGGTAGCTCAAAGGGTTAAACGTAAGACCTTTTCAAGATTTTATGATTTGTCTCCTGGCCTCAGGCTTTCTGCAATAAGTACGCAAAATTTCAAATCTCCAATTTAATAAGGGGCTCAGTTAGAAAGAATTGCTTAAAATGCGCGTGTGGGAGCCCACAGGGTTAAATGAAAGATTTTTTCAAAATTTTATGAATTGTCGTATGATATGTGGTGTTCAGCTATAAGTATGCAAAATTTCATGCCTTCAACCTAATTAGGGGCTCACTTAGAAAGAATTGTTTAAATGCACATGTGGGAGCCCAAAGGCTTAAATGCATGGCTATTTCAAAATTTTATGGCTTGTCATTTGATGTGAGATGTTCAGCTATAAGTATGCCAAATTTCACGCCTTCAACCTAATTAGGAACTCACTTAGAAAAAATTGTTTAAAATACACATGTGGGAGCCCAAAGGGTTAAATGTACGACTTTTCCAAAATTTCATGATTTGTCGTTTGATGTGAGGTGTTCAGCTATAAGTATGCCAATTTTCACGTCTCCAACCTAATTTAGGAACTCACTTAGAAAGAATTGTTTAATGTACACATGTGGGAGCCCAAAGGGTTAAATATACGACTTTTTCAAAATTTTATAGTTTGTCCTTTGATGTGAGGTGTTCGGCTATAAGTATGCAAAATTTCACGCCTCCAACATAATTAGGGCTCACTTAGAAAGAATTGTGTATAATACACATGTGGGAGCCTAAAGGTTAAATGTATGACTTTTCAAAATTTTATGATTTGTTGTTTGATGTGAGGTTTTCAGTTATAAGTATGCCAAATTTCACGCCTCCAACCTAATTAGGAACTCACTTAGAAAAAATTGTTTTAAGTACACATGTGGGAGCCCAAAGGGTTAAATGTACGACTTTTTCAAAATTTTATGATTTGTCGTATGATATCTGGTTTTCAGCTATAACAAGTCTCCAACATGTATAGTTTCTGAGAACGGGCTCTGTGACAGACGGACAGACAGACAGAGGAGCGAGACGAATAGGGTTTCGTCAGATGAACGAAACCCTAATAAAATAAAGAAAATAAGAAGAAATGATGCTATAAAGCAAAATATTTTATTAAACATCACATAATTGTTTCCAATTTTCACACGCGAAATATAAAAATGGTTTTGGCGATTAAAAAAAGCTATTGAGTGATTATCGCAAAATCTCAAATCAAAGTTTTTATGCCTTTTTTTTTTTTTTTTTTTAATGAAAAAACAAACAGATTTCTTTTTCTGTTTTGATTAAATTTAAATATGTTTTATGGCACTTCATTATTACTGCGTGCGTTTTTTTTATTATTATTTTATTATTATTTGCTCCATGTGTTCAAACCAGTTGTCTACGAAAACATCCACTGGTGCGAGGCTAACGAGAAAGACAGGCTACCGCGGTGGGTCTGATTCTTCTTTTTTTTTTACAGACCGCTGGGGTCACGTGATGCTCTTTTCGCACACCTTCATTGGTGCATTCGAGCATCACGTGACTCCAGCGGTCTGTAAAAAAAGAAGAATTGGACCCACCGCGGTAGCCTGTCTTTCTCGTTAGCCTCGCCACCGGTGAAAGTGACGCACATCAAATATTTGTGACGTATGCAGATAAATTTGCTTTTTTATCAGTTTTTTGTATACTTTTTTAACGGTTTGGAACTTATTTTTCAGAGTAGGTGCATTCAGTAGGTTACCCTCATAGGTACATTCTGGTGCAATCAGAAACGAAATCCGACAAATATTTTTTGAGTTATGCTTGACGAAAGATTTTTATTAGGCTTTTTTTTTTAGTAGGACATGGCGTTAATATCCATCGTAGCTGTTATGTGACCGGCTGTTATGTGACCCGGCATCGTAGCTGTTATGTAATATTGCGCTGAGTATTAGCCTTCGCTTCGCTCAGACAATTATATGTTATGGTTGAATTATCCTACATAAGTTAAAACTAACGAATTTTAACAAAATATATCATTTTCATGCACTTAATATTAATTCAAAGTGTTAAGCAGCTGAAGTTATTAAAATTGTGTAAATTTTTTCTATCAAGTTTTTATCTACCATCCATTATCTGGGAATTAATAGAGATATTCTTACGCAACGAGAATATTTGCAATGATTCAGTGTCCTTTGAATTATCTAAAATTTGGAAAGAGATACTATGCCGTTTTAGTAACAATAGTAAAAATTAATGCATTCTCATCCAATTTCATTTTATTTTATGTTTGCATGGATTTTCATTATGCATGATGTCTCTTGACATTATTTACTAAGTTATTGTTTTTAAAATTTATTTTGCAAAAATACTTCTATCATGAATTTGAAAATATCGCCGTTTGTGCCATAAAACGATCATTAATCTAAACAAAGGTATTATATCACTTTAATAGCATTTTTTAGCTTTGTTTAGCTATAAGTGATCCGCATACATATTTTTATAATAATTTGTTAATTGAATTTTTTGAAGGTTTAAGAGTAATAAGTCCTCGTAAAAGACGATTCTGTTTATTATTTATAGAAATCTAAAAGTATTATTGTGTGTTATTATGATGATATTTTGAAACTATACGAATATAATATACTACCTTATTTTTATGAGCGTATTTAACGATTTCGTTAGACTTGCTAAATATCCTTCTCAGATAGGGTATAGGGACAAGAAATTGCTTTTTTCCCCAATGTTCCCTGGAGTATTATCAAATCAAAAGTATCGTCCCAAAGAAAGACTACAGTACTAATGTATTATTAACGTTCAATCTACTCTAGTCTACTCCTTTATGCCTATCATTGATTGCATTAACTTAAGAATATAATACTGAGATTTACAAATTCTTCCTCTCAAGGGATTGCATGTCCTGTTATATGACCATTGCTTATTATTTTGAATGAGTGGATAATTGTTACAATGATAAGAAGCATAATAATTAGGAATTTTATTGCTTGCGTTATACAAAATTTTATAAAATAGTAAGAGAGCGTTCCTTAATTGATAAATGTATTTCCTTTTTACCTGACTGCCAAGAAGGGTTATGTGTTTCACGTATCTGGGCATGTGGATGATTTTTTATACGCTTGAAACATCTCAACGGTTGGGTGGAATTTAATGAATGTAGTATCTATCAGTTTGTCTTAACCGTCCGATGGTTATAGGCTAGTTTTTATAAATTCAAAATGACGGCCGCAAAATACAAAATGGCGGTAGACACAAAAAAAATCTACGCACCCTATTGAGTGGCACATCATTGGATAAGTTTTTCAAAATGAAGTCGATGTTTCATTGACTATATTATAGTCAGAAGCTCCGTTTAAATATTACACAACCTGGAAGTTGTGTAGGTCCGATCTCTAATTTTACTGCAAGTCTAAACATCATAGACATCTATAGCCCTCATCAAGACAGCATTTATAGATAAGAACTAACAATTAAACACGATTTAAAAGTCACCAATACAAGTAAATATGAAAAATAGGTAAGTGATATAAAAAATAGTTTAACATTGATTTGAAATAATTAATTAGTTCGCTTTGTACGCAGTCGGTTTTTTTTTATTATTTAAATTTAATTTTTACTTGTTAAAATATGAAATTAGTGAATTGAAACTTATTCATCTTTATAAATTATAGCTACAAAGCTACCGGGTGTCCCAAAAAGGACTGACTGATTTTAAAATTCAATAACTTCCAAACGGTGACAGATATTTAAAAAATTCTTGCAGGAGGGTTATGCATAAAGTCAAAAGTTTTATTACAGTGATTTTCGATTTTAGTTCGAATTACAAACAATAGATGGCGCTGTTAGTAATAGTTGCTAAATACAGGCTCAATTTTTGGTCCTTTCTGTTGTTCCATGCAGAAAAAGGAGATGGAAATGTATTATCCGGGTCACGAAGTATCAAAAATCGAGCCTGAATTTAGACTCTATTGATCGCAGCGCCATCTATTGTTTGTAATTCGAACTAAAATCGAAAATCACTGTAAAAAAACTTTTCACTTTATGCATAACCCTCCTGCAAGAATTTTTTAAATATCTGTCACCGTTTGGAAGTTATTGAATTTTAAAATCAGTCAGTCCTTTTTGGGACACCCGGTATTTTGATTCTTTGTTTTTATAGGATTTATGTTTAAATAGAAAAGTCTGTTTATTATTTATAGAAGTTTATAAATACTATGATGTTTTATTACACATATGTTTTAAACCTGTATGAAAATAATGTAATACAGTATTATTATGAAAGTATTTAAAATTGTCGTATGTCTTATTAAATACCCTTTTCAGATAAGTTTAAAAAACATACAAGAAATTGTCTATTTCCATTATTCTTTGGAGTATTATTCAGTTAGAAATATCGTTTGCAAGAAAGACTATAGTGTTATTGTGATAATACGTTCTGTCTACTGTATTCTATTTGTTTCCGTCTGTGCAGTAATTGTATTCACTTAAGGGACAAAATCCTGCGTTTCAGTATTTCTTTGTCTCAAGGGAATGTACATGTTCTGGTTTATGAGCATTGCACATTATATGAAGTGAGTAATAATGGGTACTTGAAACAATGATCTTAATCAAAATAGTTACGAATGTTATTGCCTGGGCACGACGAAATCTTATAAAAATAAATCAGAGAACTCACATCATTATACGACTGTTATTATTCTTCAACAGATGAGAAACATTCTGTTAAACTGAATTTAAAAAAGTTTAATTTATTAAAATTTTTTGATTATGTATATTTATAAGATTTCTGTTTCAATAAAAAATCTACTTTGATTAATAAAAAATTATAAATATTATACTGGTCTGCTGTCAGGACAAACATTTTGAAAACTCAAAAATATACAGTGAGCTGGTTGACAAATTGTGGAAAATTCCTTATAAAAAAGCCATATTTAGAAAGCAACTCACTATGCAGCTCATACTCAAAATATTAGAATAATTGAGAAAAAGTAATAAGAAAAAAATATTTTTCATTTATTTATTTTTAATAAAAAGTAAATGCTATTAAATTTCTTATAAATTAAATCTGGAATGTTTAGATAAGATTTTATCATTTACAAAATATAAAATACAGTACAATGAATTAGGTATACAGCTTTCTGAAACGCATCAAAATATTAGAATAAAATATAAATTGGGTCAGAATATTGGAATATTTTATTTTGTGCAACAATATTACCTTATGAATATGAAGTAAATGGTAGTTAATATTTTATAGCATCCCCTTTAGTTTTCATAACAGCGTACAATCGATCTTGCATACTATATACAAGGTGTTTGAGTGAATCCATTTCAAGTGGTCTAGAAAATAACTTATTCGTTGCTTGACCATTTTTTAAAAAATCTGAATTTTTTTGTACAACAACCCTAATCTGATGGAAGTTCAAAATGACTATTATTTTAATTTTATTAATTTTTGTTTGTGCATGGCGGCCATCTTTGTTTCATCGTCTGCAACAATTTTATCACAAGAAGGGTTTACGGAATTGTAAATAAATCATCGTTTATTTCTCCAATTCAAGTTCGGATTCAAGCAATTTGTACAGAATACATTGGCTAAAAATTTGGTAATAGAGTAGTTTCCGAAAATAAATCCTTATTGGTGAAATTTAAGCATAAAGTTTCAGTTTTTTTCCAAAATTTGTCCGTTTGCAAAAGGAAATTTTACTAGCAAGAAAAAATGCGTACATGACATATTTTTTTTTTAATAATAGGCCGAAAGTACTTGTACTCACACGCTGAGTTCCAGATCTGGGACTTGTTTTCTCTTCGCTAAAAAAAAATTCCAAATTCTTCAAAAATGTCAATAAACGCACTTTTGAAGCTTTGATATCTCTGGTGGAGCACGAGAAAAAAAATCTGATGTTCTGGTTTCTGAGAGTATTGTATGGTAGTGTTATCCACAAGAAATTTCAGGATGGAGTTTTGACTAAAAGCTGAGATATGGCAAGGGAAACATGTCAAAACAATACTGCCAAACTATTGTTTTGTTGTAGTCGCATCTAAGTATTTATCTCAGAGTGTCACTTAAATTTATATTTTTGATTAGCTTTAAATAGTAGTAACAGAAAATAAAGCCCTTTTCAAAGCATAGCAATTAATTAAAAAAAATAATCATGGCTAAGGCCATGCATTTTGTATGGTTTCAGTAATTTATGTTTTAAAAGGAACCTCAGCACTTTTACATAAAAAAGATATTTTTATACAAGACATGAGACAAAAACAGAAAAGCTGTTAATATTGTCATTCTTGTTGAGACATGATCAAACGGGTCAAAACACATTCTTGCTTGTTGGTTTAAAAAACCACAAATTTGATCTTTATTAAAATTTTATTTGTAGGAAACAAGTCTTGTCATATCTTGATAATTGATTGAAGATCTTGGCCCTGCTGGCTGATAGAAATAAACTTTGAAATCACTATGTCCAAGTCTCACTTCATTAATAATTCCTAGCTTACTTTTTACGCAAAAATGTCATTTACTGCAACATAAATTTTCAAAGGGCTTTGGATATCTTTACTTTCTGAAACTTACTTGAGGCTGATGCATGGTAACATCGTATAATGTTTAATTTACAGGAACATACTTATGGTAGGAACAAGTTTCAAGGGCTGGCAAGCAGCATTAAAATTGTGTTTTTTAAACTAACAAGCAGAAATGTGTTTTGACACGTTTGATCATGTCTCAACAACTATATACCAACAATAACAGATTTTCTCTTTCCCTATTCTGTTTTTGTCTCAGGTGTTCTATAATTTTTTTTTTCCTTTATGTAAAAGTGCATAGTTTCTTAAACGCTGTAAAAATTGACGCCTTTAATAATGATCCAATTTTCAGTTTCTTTTATTCGCAATCTACTCCGACAGACTGTTAATTTCATCTTACTTCATTCGTTCGTCAAAACTGGAGGAATGTATATTTTTAATCCATCATTTAAAAATACCTTTGCTTGAAATGAACAAGTATTGTGAATTAGAAATTCACTTATCAAAAAATATCGTGTCTTATACCTAGTAAATATACATACATCCAATGTACAGTCGTGGAAAAAAATTAAACACCCCCAACTAACTCCTGAACAAATTATCATAGAAGAAAGTTACTGGTACCGAACGATTGGAAATAAAGTCTGCTTTTAAATGATGTATATAAAATTTGCTTAGGGGACCATCTACATATTAAAACGAACCATAACTTTGTTTTTTTCAAAAGCAGTACACAGTTATGACAGCATAAATGAACTCTACACCCTTTAATTAGCCTAAAAAAAATTTTTTATGCAATTCGTACCACACGTTTCTGAGAAATTAATTATTTTAAAACTAGCGTATTTTAAGGGCTGTATCCAATTTGAAGTTCAGTACTCGATTGTTAACCTAGAGAGCCACCTTCTTGATCAAGGCACCTTAAGCCCCACTCAAGCAATCAATGAAGCCTGCCAGATTATTGGATAGCATAAGAAATTTCAAAATATCTTCTCACTTCTATCATAGACGGCCCCTTAAATCACCATTTTGCCGTTTTTTAAGCATAATTTGAAAAGTACTTGGAAGAAAAATGTGAAATTTTGGATTTCCATAAAGCAAGACTTAATAAATCTAAATCCATCAAAAAAAAATTGTAGGTTGCAATTGATAATTTTTTCGCATGTTAATTTCATAATTCATAATTCATATAATAAAATTATAAAAATTGCAAATTCAGCGTATTTATGTTTGGGTATACAGTAAAACCTGTGTAAGATGACCACTTACGGTGCCACACTTCAGTGGTCAACATAGGCAAGTGGTCAACTTATAAAGGGTGATGATAAATTTACTTTTTTTACGTAATATTCATGCAATGTCATTTTTTCCCACAAAAATTTTATTTATTGACAGGGCTTTAAAATAATAGTGTATTACCATGAATATTTCTAACACCTTATAAAAGAAAAGATTAATTACAAGAATGAATTGATAGTTTTGTATCAATTTTTAAATCAATTAGTATTAATAACTATTTATTTAAAAAAAACAGTCAATCAATATACAGCCAATTAGTGATTCTTCAAACTATACTAGTTACTATTACACATAATTTATAAAAATCATAAAAAACACCTGTTTTTTCACATGTTAAGATACATACACATTCTAAAATTAAGTTTGTCATTTACCTATTTGTCCAAGAAGAAATTTGAAAGTTCAACTAATTTTCTTTTTAGAGCCATTTTAGGTTAACAAAATCTTCCTTGTTTAAAAGCAATTACAAATGTCTTGAATACTACCTCTACACCAAGTTTACTAGATGAAAATAATAATCAAATCCTTCTGTACTACAACACAGTTCTAGTGTAACTCATCACTTGTATTTACAATTGCCACAAACCATTATAACTGGTGGAAGGTGGAAATATTTCTGCTCACCAACAAGCACTTGGGGTTATTGAAAGAAGGGAAGGAATGATAAGAGATTGGGAAATAGAAGAAAGAACTCTATAATCAAAGAATGGAAGGGGAGGATTGGAATGCCAAATCCACAAGATCAACAGTGTAAGAATATATAAGCCTTGAATAATTTATCTACACCTATCACTACTAAAAGTATTATTCAGGATAATAACTATTTCACCCTTTTAGAAATTCTAGTTAAAAAGAAAAAAATTTCGTGGAGAGTTACTTTTTTTTATTCATGATTTGTTAGCCTTTTGGGTGGTCAAGTTATAAAGGGTTTTGATGGGCATTTTATAATAGTTCTAGTCAAATTTGAATAATTTCAGTGGTCAAGATACAAGATAGACTGGTGGTCAGGTTACAAAGGGTTTGTCTTATAGTTTTGAATAGGATAAATTTGGTTCCTGACAAAAGAGGTCAACATAGACAGGTGGTCAACTTACAAGGGTGGTCAACTTTACAGATTTTACTGTATTAGTATTATTGCCACACAAAAAATTAGCACATTTGGAGCATAATTTCAGGAGATATAAATAATAATATGAAAATGTAATTTAACATTAGAAGCCCTAAATTTTGAAAGTTTATAACTCAAAAACTTATCATTCAAATGACTTGAAATTTGATGTCTAGGCATAATTTGAACCAAAGTTTTGAAACATCTCGTTAAAATTGGGTATTGTCCTTGAAAAAAAATGAAGTTTGGATTCGTTTTAATATGTAGATGGCCCTTTAAGAAAATTTTATATACGTCCTTTAAAAGTAGACTTTATTTCCAATCGTTCGGTACCAGTAACTTTCGTCTACGATAATTTGTTGAGGAGTTAGTAGGGGGTGTTTACTTTTTTTCAACGACTGTACAAGCATTCTCCTATTTCTTCGCTTCGTGATAATGATGTTCGGTAGCTTCATCGCCCCGAGCCCTCCTTCCTGAACAGTGAACAACAGTGCAGTTCCAGGGTCTACCTATTTGAAGATCAAATCCACGCCCTGTCGATGAGTATTTGTAGAGCACGTCATAGAGAAAACAGGAAAAGTTAGTCTAAGTGCAGCGAAAAGCTGCTTACGAGTGTCGATAGCTCCCAGCACGCCGAGAGCCAAAGACTGAATGAGAGAAAAAGAGACGAAAATGTCTATTTATGTGAGTGGCCAGATGGGCAGCCATTACGAAAATAGAGGCGGGGCTTCACTGTTACATGAAGTCCGCAGTCGAAAATAGACCGATAGAGTAAGAAAAGAGTTGTTCAAAGTTCATGAAAGCCGAAATGTCGCAAGCCAAGTCCAAAACAAACCAAAAAAAGGCACTTTTCAGTGACCATACATTTAAATTACAAAAATAAGAGAAATAAAAATATTTAATAAGGGTAGGACTTATGACTGGTAGCGAACTTATGACTCACTACTAGAGAAGTTAAAATTACTGTTGATCATCTCGCTGAAGGCGAGAAGTTTAGTTATAGAACTTTCTTTAGATTGTATCGCTTCAAGGACAGTGTTGAGTTTGATGGGGATTTCGTTAAACGAACTTACATTTAGTTCTTGTTTGATTTTAGATAGGATTTCAGCTATCGTATTGATAGAACATGAAAATTCCTGCAACTCATAAAGCTGCTGAGTGGGAGGCGGAGCCTTGGGTAATGAAGGAATTTTATTGGCTGGAGGTAAGATGACGTCCTCAGTTTGTCTCTGTGATTTTTTGACAGAATTTGTTTCTTTTTTCCTTTCACCAACTATTTTAGCATAAGATTTTTTAAATTGGGGTTTGAGGGGAAATTGCGAACAACTTTTATAAGATGAAGGGTGTTCTAAAGAGCAGTTAGCGCATTTAGGAGGAGGTTTAATAATTTCGGTAGAATTTTCTTTAGCAGTAGCGATATCTTTTTTAACTTGGCAGTCTGGAGACAGGTGGGAACCACCACATCCCACGCATTTGGGATTTAAATGACAGTTCGTGCTTACGTGGAAGTGCCACCCTTCCTGCTTTTCGGAGTCTTTAATTTGTGCAATTTCCCTTTTAAATTTGTCCGGTTTCAATTTTTGATTGTTTTTATTTCAATCTGGCTTTTGCTAGAGTGTATTTCACTCGGGACGTGGCCGCGGACCTAGGAATCTAGCTTCCGCAAAAGAGTCGGAATAAGTGGAAGAATTAGGGGCTGCGGACGAAGAGAGGCCGCTCGCCGCGGCGGTTCACTCCCCGCCCCCGCCCACTCCCAACTCATTATTAGTATCTTTCAATCTCACTTAAAACTTTATTTCTGTTAACTTCCGATATGCTTCATCATTTTATTTTTTTGGAAATCAGAAGAATACATATATTTTTAATGCATTATTTAAATATATCTATGCTTTAAATGAACAAGTATTTTGAATTAAAAGTTCACTCAACAATGCATTCGGTTACATTTGAGCTCATTATTAGTCTCTTTCATCCTCACTTAAAACTTTATTTCTGTTAACTTCCGATATGCTTCATCATTTTATTTTTTTGGAAATCAGAGGAATACATATATTTTTAATGCATTATTTAAATATATCTATGCTTGAAATGAACAAGTATTTTGAATTAAAAGTTCACTCAACAATACATTTTGGTTCTTATACATAATAATTACACACACCTCCGATGTACAAGCAATCTCCTATTTCTTCTCTTCGTGATAATGTCTTTCATCTTCACTTAAAACTTTATTTCTGTTAACTTCCGATTTGCTTCATCATTTTATTTTTTCGAAATTAGAGGAATATATATATTTTAATGCATTCTTTAAATATATCTATGCTTGAAATGAACAAGTATTTTTAATTAGAAATTCACTGAACAAAAAATGTTGTTTCTTTTTCAATATAAATATACTTACCTCTTATGTACAAGCGATCTCCTTCTTATTCATTTTGTGATAATCTTCATCATCCTCACTTAAAACTTTTCTGCTGTTAACTTTCGATTTGCTTCATCATTTTATTTTTTTCGAAATCAGAGGTATATGTATTTTTAATGCATTATTTAAAAAATATTTATACATGAAATAAAAAAAATGTATTTAAAATTCGAAATTCAAGCAAAATAACACAAAAAAATGTTTATTACATATACTTACCTGCTATATACTTCTGATCTCCCATTTATTTTCTTCATCGTAATTTCCTTTTTCACTTGCATTTTTTCTTTTTTTTTAATTTCAATTTTCGCTATTTCTCTTCTAAAAATTGGAGTGATACATAATTTTAGTCCATAATTTAAAAATATTTTTGTCTGAAATAAAGGCGAATTTTAAATTAAAAATTAAAAAACTAGTATTCTGTGACTATATGTACATTGATCTTCGGAAACGTTTTCGAATAGTTTATATAGGGGATTAATCAATTTACTGAAGCTGGAATATAGGCTTTTCAAATTATATAGTCGCCAACCATGCCCAACAATGGCGCTTTTCAGATAAATATTAGAAACTAAGATTATTAAAACTTGCATTAAAATAATTATTATTCTGTTACTTCTGCATGTATAAATTTGGTTATTCAGCTAATAATATTTAATTTATAATGGATATCATCCTAAAACCATTGTTCCAATTTGAGAAAATTGGTCTATACACAATAAAATATACCGTCGATAAAGTATGCGACAATCAGTGGAAGCAAATACATTTTGTTTATAAATATTTCTGGAAATCAGAAAATATATTAGTTTCTAAGGATAAAAGGAGTATTTCAGATTCGTTGATTCGTGGGTAACATAGAAGTGGTTATTGGATATTTTTGTACGTGGTCATATTAAACGTTCGTGTATCCAGAAAACTTTGGTTTTTTTATAGAATATAAGCTAAGTTGTGAAAGCACTTGAGTAATTTTTAATGATTCGTGCTCTCAACATGTGAAATATTTTCCAGTCAGTGTTATCATATTTCATTTCTTTTTTCCCTTTACTATTTTATTTATTTATTTAAATTTAATGAATAAACATTTTCTGAAAAAAATCTCATTAGGTACATGTAATATTAGGACATTTGAAAAGTTTTCCCCTTGGAATTGTCAAGTAGAAAAATAGATATTTAACTATCTAAAACTGAAATTCTTGACTATGATTGTGTCAAAGGGATCATAACTGTTAAGCTCCGCTTGCATTGATTCAAAAATACTTCAACCCTATATACGAATTATTTCGACTATACATTTATTTTATTAGTAGTTATTCCTGCATTTTTTTATTGTTATTATTCCACTAAATCCAAAGTATTAAATATTATTTTTTTCAATTTCTAACTTAATACATTGTTAATATGAGTTTCATGCTTTTGACTTTCATCGTCACATTAAAAGAATATAAATCATTTATGAACACAGAATTAAAAAATAATATTTTACAGTTCAATGTAAAACTTATTTCATAGTTGCATTAATATGTAAATAATGCGCAGAATTATACTTAATGTATAGATTACATACATTAACTAATATTTACACTATAGAAACGTAAAAGATAGCCTGCAAGCCTTACGATTTTACAAGAACTTTTTGCAGAAACAGAAACTAATTTTTTCGACACGTAAATTTAAAATTTATCTAGTATAAATATGTCTCTGAATTTTTTTGTTTTTAGGAAGATTTCGTAAGAAATACTACATATTACATTCTCCCCTATGTTGGAATTTCTGAAATAAATTTTACAGGGCTACGCCAATCATGACCCGTAGAACCCAAAGCACACCCAGTTCAAAACTTTATCTATCTATATCACTTTTTTATGGACACGATAACTTCCATAAATCTGCACAAATCTCTTCCAAACTGACACATAAAATCAATGTGCATAAAATGTCGGTCAATAGGCAAAATCGGACCAAGGGGGTAGAAATAAAGAGGGATTTTGTGAAAACCGAACAAAAGCCATCATTTCTTAATTATAATACATATAAAATCAGTTTAAAGTTACTATTACGTCTAGGAAAAGGGCCAAAAATTTATGAATCACAGATTTTGGATAAAATTAAAAATGGGCTCAAGGGGCTAAAAAGGCACGGTTTAGGGACGATTACGGTTAGTATACGGTTTAGGGAGAAAAAAAATCAAAAGTTCGTCAATTCTAAAGATATCAAATTCATTTAAACTTAGTATAATACTTTTTAATACTGTGTACAACTTTTAAATTGACAAGTTTTTGATAGCACAACTCTTTCCGCAAAAAAATTAAAAACGAAATAAAATAGAAGGTGGGGGATGTTGAAGAAAAAAAAATCATAGTTTCGTCAATTCGCAAGGTATCAAATCCGTTTAAATTTATCATACAGCTTCTTAATATTATCTACAACTTTCGCACTGACAAGGTTTTGATAGGACGAGCTCTTACAGCAAAAACAAATTAAACAAATATAGGTGTTGACGAAAAAATTATCGTATTAAGGGTGCGCTCAAATCCAAACTGCTTATTATCTGACTCAATTTAAAATTCATTTTGTTCTCAAACGCATCCAATTGGCAGGTTCTCTTATGCAGAAACTATATAATGTACTGCACTGGTCTATTTTTTTTTTTTTTTTTTTGAAGGCGGACTATATATATTTGACCCTAATTTCCCGAAACGATAGTGCTGTAAACGAAAAAAAAATTTCGTACTGAGAAAATAATAGTTTGCGAACTAAGTTCTAATAAATTGAACGAAAAATAACACAGGTCGCTTATAAATCTCTTCAAAAAATCACTTCAGCAAGTTTCATGTTTTTACTTGTAACAATGAGTCCAAAAATGTGTCGAAATGTGAAATTTCTAGTTGTTGAGCGTTGAAAAATGTTTTTTTTTAATGCCGCCTTAACATGATTCTGATAAAACCAGCTGTTACAGAAAACGGAAATTAAAAACTTGCCAAAAGCGGCTAGATAAAATTTTTAAACTTGTTTTATCTCTGATCTTTATTTACTTTTTGTTGGTAAAATTAGTACTTAACTTCAAAATATATCTCCGTCTGTTGGTCGAGCGGGCAGGGATTCTTTTTTTACAAGCCTACTAATTTGATGACAGCTTTGCTTCTGAGTAAAATGCATGAGGAAAATTCATAATTTAAAAAGCGATCCAATTGTTCAACATAATTTTTTAAATTCATTGTTGTAACAAACATTCAGTACTGAGCCATCGTTTTAAAATTTATTGTTGTAATAAACTTTCAGCATTGTATCACCGTTTAAAAAAAATTGGTTGTAGTCTCATTGTTTAAAAAAATATTACTGTAACAAGCATTCGGTAATTTTTCATTGTTCTAAAATGGTTTATTACTTTAAAAAAAGTTTTATTTTTCTTCATTGCAAATAAAAAAGAGAAATGTAGCTAAAAAAATTAGTAGCACGCTTTTATTTTTTAATTGATCAGTTTTAACCAATTTTGCTACTCTCATTGTACTTAAAAAGGTATAGTTGCTGTGTTTTTGTGTCTTTTGTCGAAAAAACAATTTCATCTGTGTAACCGTTACTCGAACAAATCTTGTTTCCTTTGCTTCTGTAAAATATTCCCGCCTGTGTGAAAAGCAAGTTTGTCCAGTTGATAACTGCTCTTAGTGAGTTAAAACTTGGAAAAACTTAAATAATATTTTCACTGCTTAAAAATTAACTTATATACCAAATTTGTTAAAAATCAATTCGAAATGAAATGAGCAAAAATCTAATGCAGAGAAAAAACTAAATTGAATAAAACTTTGTGTAAGAATACGTCATAAATCAATTTATACATTCCCTTTCTTTTAAATTTACAACGCAAACAGCCATTTTGGCATCCACCATTTCATTTAAAAATGTGTAGCATTTATTACTACAAATTTCAAATACAACACTTTTCATACTTTTGGTACTTTTTCCACTATGTATTGCTCCTAAAAGAAATTAAATCACTTTGCATTGACATAAAAAAAGGTTCATAAAATAGACACTCTATGCATTGAAAAAAGAAAAATGCTTCTTAATATACGAAAAATTAATATATACACGATTGAAAATAGGTAATAACTTTATCCTACTTACCGCGATTTAAAAAAAATATATATATTTATTTTTCAAAACGTAAGAAACCAATATATTTCCGATATAATATATATATATATATATATATATATATATATATATATATATAGAGAGAGAGAGAGAGAGAGAGAGAGAGAAAGAGAGAGAAAAATAGTGTTTATTTTGCTGTCAGGGATTTAAAAAAAATTCCGAGTAAATTTTATAGAGTATTCATGACGTTTCTCATACCGAATATTGGTTTTTGAATGCTATCAGTACTCAGTTAAACATTTTAGGCTACGTAATTGAATTTATAAATGCAAAAGAAACAACAACAAAAAAAATATTTATTTTATGTTAAAGTCAATGCTTTTAATCAGTCATTTGTCTCTGTAAAACTTGCTCGTTGAACATCACAAACGCTTACTTGAGAATGGATAGCGTCCGAAAAATCCATATTACAAAAGAAATCTCAATAATACACTGTAAAAACAACCCGGAAACGTTTCCAAATTTCTGTGGTTGAAAAGGAAACTTTGTTTTTATAAAATCTTCTTTAAATATTTTTCAGGAAAAATATTCTCTTCTGAGATTTCAAAGGATAAATAACGCTTTTTATAAATCATGGATAATTCGGAAGTTGGTATTGTACATTTTCGTTTTTATTAATACACTGTTAAAAATTTTGTGATAGGTTGAACCCATTTCTGGTGCCCCACTAGGAGCAACTTAACTGAAATCTTAATCCAACATCTGGAGCTATGGTTCAAACGGAGCTCAAAATCTTAGAGTGAAATTTCACAAACTTATAGTTACAGCAACTACAGCCAAAAAAAAAAAGTTGTTCAACCTACATTTTTTTTTTCACTGTATTATATTTACCTTGATTTATAAGCATATGTTTTTTGCAGTGATAGCACCACCATATTAAGCCCACTTTATTTTAGTCTTTTACAATAATTTCAAATCGATTAGCTGTCAAAATTTGTTTTAATGATTAAAATTATAAACACTTTAACTCCAGATTTTAATATATTTCAAATAGAAAATTTAATGACTTTTCAATCATGCATATGTAATTTGTTTCTTTCTTAATCATAAATTAAACTTTTTAAATTTTTATTGTGGTATAGTTGATTTATATTTCAAACTTATTCCCAACTGAAGTTTGAATATTTTTTTATTTCAATTCCTAATGCATTTTTATGACAATGATACATTGTTATACTATTACTATCTATATGCAGATTTCAAATTATCGAGCTAACGTGCATAATATGATTAATGAATTGCTTCATGAACGTATGTAACGTAAATAATATTCATTATAATGATTTATCTAAATCTTTTTTTTTTTTTTTTTTTTTTTTTTTTTTTTTTTGCATACAAGAACTCAGAAAATGAATAATATGGGAAATATTTGCTTATACAACTAGAAAAATATTGGTATATTCTACAATTAATGATATAATCATTCTATTTTTTACTTGTGTGTTGATCTTAATGTCCTGGGAAAAATCCAAATTTTACTACAGGTTTCGTAACAGAATTAGGTTATATTTAAAATCATGCGAAATTTTGCTTCCTTCTTATGCTAAAGTTACACATCTTCATATAAATATTTCAAAGAATTGTAGTTTTCTATTGGTTGTAGTTTTGTTATAGTAAAAGTATTGGTTGTAGAAAAAAATTGTTTTAACATTCCTGTGAAATGCACCTTGATCCTGGAAACACATGTTTATGCATTTTTTGTGTTGTTTATTAGTTTTATAGAAGATTCCACGTATTTTTACTATTTTGAAAGATAATTGTCTTATATTTTGCTTTTGTATGCAAGTAAGTAGGTAGGTATTTATATCTCAGTCATAATTTCATTAAGTCATAAATAAAGTCATAAATAAAGAAAATAAAGCAATATAAATATTTGAGTAATTGACAAACTTCGTTAATTAAGAGTTCAATTAAACAATATTTTATTGTATCCCCGCATTCATTTTCGATACTATTAGTCTAAATGAGAAATATTTACTTTAGAGTAATTTCACAGCATTTCTCAGTAAATAACTGATTATGTACTTAAGATTATTACTAGTTTAATTTTGATATTAATTGTATTTCAACAACAAAAATTTAAATTATTTTTTAAATCGTACGCACATTTTTTATTTCGTATTTTTTTTTTTTTTACCACAAATGGAAATCTCAGAAGTCATTTTGCGGGATAATGCTTTTAAATTTCAAATTTATTTTCGACTGAAGTTTAAATATTATTCATGATTTTCACACACATCCTACGTTTATATGAAAAGTGATCTGTCTTGCATTTTTATTAGGCTGCGCTGTTTTAAAAATACAATTTTCCATTTATCTTGCTAGAAAACAGGGTATGATTTATGACAGGTCACGTAAAAATAATAGACATTATAACGATTGATACAAATTTTTAACGCTTTCCAACATAGTTGAAATGTTTTTATGAATTGAGTTTGCCTGTCTATCTGTCCGTCTGCTCCTGTTCAAACTCGCGTAAATATACTCAGATTGCAATATAATTGGTATATTTTATTGACGTTCTCTATGTCACCTTCGGTATTGAAAATGAAGAGTGTACCATTCTTGGTTCATTTAAATGGGCCTGAAAACTATTCCGTTATATTATGATCCATTAGGAAAATAATTTGCGGTATATTTTAATAGTGTTACAGTATTTTAAACACAATTGAATTTAAATACATTATTACGGTGCACCAGAAGATGATTACCATAGAATTTGTAACTTGTAGCTATCAAAAAACGCGTTCAGGAGAAATCAAAAATATTCCGTAAAATTATGGTCTATGAAGAAAAATCATTTGTGACGTATTTTAAAGATGTTACTCTGTTACAAACATAGTGAAATAGATATCTATTTCTGAGGTGCTCTATTACATGCTTCCTGTAGAATATGAGGTGCAAAGCATATATCATTTATTTACAGGGTTACGCAAAATAGTCTGCTTATATAATGGTCTAAAGGAAAAAAAATGGTTCGCAGCGTATTTCAATTATGTTGCATTATTTGAAGCATGATTTAATTGATATACATTACTCAGGTTTACTGGAAGATGCTTGTAATAGAATATGACGTGCATTACATTTATAATTCAGTTACAGGGACACATAAAATATTTCGGAGACCCTTTGTATCTAATACTGTGGATTACTTAAAGTGCGTTTTCAGTTAATATGTGAGTATTTAAGTTTAACTAAATATTTGAATACACAAGATGTGCATAAATTTTATGTGCGAAATACAGGGCTACAGAAAGAAATTCGGGAGCATTATTGGGAATGAACGTGAATAGCTTCAAAATGTTTTATAATTCGAGTCGTGCAACTTCCAGTTAAATTTTCAAGCTCAACTACATTTGCTTTAATATAAGAGACTTCTGTAGCATATAAATAAAATCATATACAGGGCTATACAAATGATGCACAGCTGCCTGCAGATAGTACTTTTTGCAAGTTTTATTTCAGTAGATTCAAACATGATTTTGCCTGAATTACAATTCAGTATAATGTGTAGGGTGTGTAAAAATCTGCATATTATATACAGGGTTGTACAAAGAATTCAAGTACGTTTCCGTCTATGGGTAGAGATATCTGAAGGGGAATTTCCAACTTTTTACGCATTTTAATACTAATCTAGATTTTAGTATTTTAAGGATCATACACAGAGCAACACAAAATAATTGGAGGACTTCTACGGCTATGGGCGGTAATTATTGTTACATTTTCAAAAATGTTTACTTGGGTATCTTACATAGAAGGAATAGTTCGAGAGTGCAAAAAAAAAAAGTTCGGGATCATCGATGTTACTGATATTCAATAGGGTTCTTCCCATTATTACATACTAAGTACACACGGAATTTCAAGTATCTCTCTCAGTTTGTTCGGGAGATAGATCGTTTACAGACACACTAACAGACAGATGGCATTTTTATTTATTTTTTAATTGTTTTTCGGAATCTCCAGTATCGGAAATGCGTCATTTTTTTCTTCTATTTTTAAACGATTACAAGGCTTACCCTATACTACGTATCATGGGTAAGTAATAATTGCAAAAACTGATAGGAAATTCTTGCAAGTAATTATGACAAAATATATAATTTTTTCCACATTGCGCTGAAATGACTGTCCTAGAAATAAAAGAAATTCTCTAACAAGTTTAAAGACAAATGATCTATTTTGAATGGTTATAATGCTGTTTTGAAAATACGATTTTCCATTTATATTGCGAAAGGGCATAGTATAATTTATATTATGCCACAGGAAAATAATAGTCATAGTAATGATTGATGCATTTTTTCCAATTTACATGTAGAATCTACGAAAATGATTAAAACGAAAAATAATTCCCAATGCTTGTAGAAATTTATTGAGAAATATTTTAAGAAATAGATAATAATTGTAATTTACTGCTTGTGTTCAACTTACTGTCCTGGAGAAGCACACGAATTCTGCAACAAGTTTAATGTTTTTAAAATCCTTACACAACATAAGTTTATATGACAAATGATGTGTCTTACATGGTTATAATGGTACACTGTTTTAAAAATACAATTTTCCATTTATCTTCCTAAAGGGCATTGCGTGATTTATGACATATCACTTGGAAATAATAGTAATTCAAATGAACAATATAATTCTAAATATCTATAAAAATATATATAAAATAATAAATTTAATGAATTGATAAATAAATTGATAAATTTTATTTGTATTAATAATAATATAAATAAAATCCAAGTAACATTTCAATGTAACATTAATTCAACCATTTCATTTCGTGGTTTCAAATTTAACGATGTTTCGCAAATTACCATTTCCATCGTAAACACCTCGTACAGTCGTGAAAAAAAAATATTTACCGCCCTACTTTTTCGAAGGTCTTAGTGAAAAAATGTAACTAGAAACAAACAATTGGTAATAACCAGGGTTAAACTTTTATTGCATCCTCATTTCCCGCGAAGAGTTCAGCGGATTCTTCCATTTTTCCGCGAAACTTACGAAATCGCGCGACTTTTGTGAAAAATATTATGCATATATATAAAGAAAAATATATGTTATTTTTTAAAAGCATGTTTCAGCAATTCTTGGGATATATTTGTTTCACGAAATTTTAAAGTTAAAATTCGCAGGAGGAGGTAACAAATTAGTGTCGAAAACATTTTGTTTATTTTGTAACTTTCTTGCACGTAAATGTGACATCATTTTCATTAAAAGAAGCTAACTCCTTAAATTACAAATAGGGTAAATAAAGTTTCACTACAATAATTTTGTATTTTTCGATTACATTTCAGTGTTTGGGATAGAATAATAATAAAAAAAAAAAATCCTTGCCGGTTCGGCCTACAGGCGGAGATAGATTTTGAAGTTAAGTGCTAATGTCATCAACAAAAACTAAATAAAGATTAGAGATAATCGCAGTTTAACAATTTTATCTAGCCGCTTTTAACAAACTATTAATTTTATTTTTCTGCAAGAAATAGTTTCATTAGAATCGTAAGGCGGTATTAAAATATATATATATTTCCATGCTCAACAGCTCGAAACTTTCTGACACATATCAGACTCATTTTTAAAAGTACAAACATGAAGAGTACTGACGTGATTTTTCGAAGAGATTTATAAGTGAGTGTTTTTTTTTTCGTTCAATTAATTAGAACTTGATTTACAAACAATTATCTTATCAGTACGACCATTTTTTTCGTTTCCAGCACTATCGCTTCGGGAAATTGGGTTCAAAATGCCCACTTTGGCAGCATTTTTTTAAACATATTCTGCCTTTAACAAAATCTCGACCAATATGGCGCTTTATATAGTTTCTGATTAAGTACACCCTTAATACGACAATTTTTTCGTCAACCCCTATTTTTGTTTAATTTGTTTTTGCAGCAAAAGTTGGTCCTATCAAAAACTTGTCACAATAAAAGTTGTAGATAATATTAAGGAGATATATAATAGATGTAAACGGATTGGATGTCTTGTGAACTGACTGTTATGAATTTTTTTCTTTTTTAACACCATCCCCCCTCCACTTTTTTTCAGTAAGAGTTGATCCTATCAAAAACTTGTCACTATAAAAGTTGTAGATACTATTAAGAAGATTTATAATATGTTTAAGTGAATTTGATATCATGAGAACTCACGAAGTTGTGAATTTTTTTTCCTAAAACCCTATTTTTTTCGCCCCTTGAGCTCATTTTTAATTTTATTAAAAAATCTTATTGCCACAGAGTTTAGTTTTTTGTTTACTTTTGTCAGAATAATTAATGTTTTGGGGCGATAGTTTGGTATGAAATATAAACAAAAATCGCTTTTTGCCCTCCAAAAATTCTAATTTTACGGTATGATAAAAAAATAACATAAATATATGACAAAACATGCAGACAAATTTACGATTTTTTTTCACCATTATTTTCAAGTATTTGTTTTCGTGAATTAAATTTTAAGAATTTTTTAAAATTTACTGATTAAAATTATTGATAGTTTCAACTAATTTTACTAAATTTCACTTACAATTCATGGTCATAATACACTTGCTCATATAATTAATTTAATTTTTATTTGAATAATTATTTTTTGCAATAATATTATATCCCTAAAGCATTTTCTTTTTTAACTCTTCTAAATATTATTTATTTACAGTATATATTTTTAAATTGTATGAAAATTTACAAAAAAAAAAAAAAAAAAAAAAGGTTAACAACAAAAGATACACAAAATTAAAAGAGGGGTATTATAAAATTTTCCATCTAAGGTAAGAAAGTAGATTAAAAAATGTAGCTATACAAAGACTAAAAAATAAACAAACATATAATGAGATTTTTTTTTTTAAATAATAATAAAAAAACCAAAGAAGGCTGTATATAAATTGAAGTATTTCAGAAAAAAAAAATATTTCTTTTATTTACCACTTTTTAAATAATTTATTCCTTCTTCTCTGTTTTCGTATGAAAAAAAAATGTAATTACTTTTTAAAAATAGAAGTAACGCTATAGTGAATAATGCTGTAACGGATTCTCAAAGTTTTGTACATTATTTAAAATTAAGAAGTATACATTGATAAAAAAAGATTAAAAAAAAATGCATGTTATAAAACTTACAAGAAATAAATAATAAGAAATAAAATTCAGAAGATTTCCTGTATGCTTTTTAAAATGATACGATTAATTTTAGAATAAAGATCACGGCATTTTATTTATTAAAAATTCCCCTTTTTAAATATATTTCTTATTTAATGAAAATTTATTTTATTAAAAAGTTTATTTTTTTTATATTTCATGACTTTTGTGCAAGGTTATGCTTTTCAATTTCACTCAAAAACTGCGTATCTGTCCAAAAATTGTTGTATTAGATAAGCAGCCGTAAGTTATTAAACAAACGACTAAAACATGTAAAAAATTATAAAAGTAATTACACAACATTATTATTAATAATTATTAACAATAAATTTAATTAATTTATTAAAAAATATATTTCAGTGAAACAAGTATATATATATATATATATATATATATATAGTCTGACTACTAAATTCTTGTTAAATTTAGAGCCGTAACGGTTATAGTATCAAACGGAATGGTATAGAAACGTGGCTATGACTAACTGGTGAGACCGTTTACAGCCGTTAGGTTTTGATCGTTGGGCGTACACCACCCGGGGTGCAATTTGACTTTTTAGGTAGGGAAGGGGCGATTCCATATTTGTTACTCCCGTCATTAACTTTATTATTTTTTTAAGTAATGTTTCTGGCTAAAAATAAATGGACTACAAGTAAAATAAAATAAAAATCAGTTTTTTTTTTTTTTTATTGAATTTTAAAAATGTTTCGAATCAAGAGTTTAAAATAGAATCTACTACTACTAATAGAATCTACTAATTAATAGCATAATCTAATACAATTGAAAGTCTATATTTTTCTGTCTAATTCTATTTATAAATTTTTTGTAATGCTTTCGATTATTTATAGAATGCGCTTTCTACTCCTATTCACTTTGCTATATGCCACACGAAGTGTCTTTTACGCGTGATACTACATATATAAAAGTATATATAAATCTGACTGCCTTTAACATATTTAGCTAAAAATATATCCAAACGAGGTACTGCCAACTTTATAAAATTTATAAATTTTAAATATCATTAGAAAAGGAAGCGGATAGATTGGTAAATATCTAAGGCTTTAGTACAGGTATCCTACATAATAAATAAATTTACTTGATGATATATATATATATATTAAATTTTTAAATTAAATAATACATGTAAAACAATTAACGATATCGGGAGAGAAAAAAAGAGAGAAAATGTGTTGTAATGGGAATAACGGCTACTAAATTTTGATAAAGATGATAATCTTGAAATGTTTCTTGCGTATTGTGTTACCCACAGAAAGAAAATTTAGCGTCCAGTGCCTTTCCTTGAACATTTAATAGATTACAAACACAGATTACAACAGATTATAAGGGATTATTTGATGTATCATAATGATAACAGATTACAACTGATAATTTGATAAAGATGAGAAACAGATTACAAACAGATTACAAACACAGATTACAACAGATTACAACAGATTATTTGATGTATTATAAAGATTTGATATATTATAATGATTTGATATATTATAATGGAAATGTTTCCCGTGTATTGTGTTACCCACAGAAAGAAAATTTAGCGTCCAGTGCCATTCCATCAAGATTTAACAGATTACAACTGATTATTTGATGTATTATAATGATTTGGTGTATTATAATGATAAGAGATTACAACAGATTATTTGATAAAGATGAGAATCAGATTACAAACAGATTCTCAAATGTTTACAAAAAGATTACAAACACAGATTACAATAGATTACAACAGATTATTAGATGTATTATAATGATTTCATGTATTATAATGATAACAAATTACAACAGATCATTTGATAATGATGAAAATCTTGAAATGTTTCCTGTGTATTGTGTTACCCACAGAAAGAAAATTTAGCGTCCAGTGCCTTTCCATCAACATTTAACAGATTAAAAACACACATTACAACAGATTCTCTGTTGTAACAGACAGAGAATCTGTTTATAATGTATTATAAAATGAGTATATTTTATCAATTTTAATCCTAATTGTAAATCTCTCTTCAAGATATTTCGTGCAGATAAAAATACAGACCGTATATTGCTTTTCTTTAACAAGAAAAAGTACAGCAAAATTATTTTTGGCACAAAAGCGAAGATTATAGCCTCACTGTGTTTACAGAATTATGTTAAAACGCATTTGCGACAAAATAATTCACTTTTTTGATACACTGTAAAAAAAAAAAATCCGCTAAAATACGGAAATTGTACAGGTAATCGAGACGGCAGAACTATTTCCATAGTTTAACGGAATTTTTCCCCGTAAATTCCTGAAATATTTCCGTTTTTCTGGAATGTACGGGAGGAAATGTCCGTTAAAATACGGGAATGGTACTGGCGTCTTGATTGCCGGTACAATTTCCGTATTTTAACGGATTTTTTTTTTTTTTTTTTTTTTTTTACAGTATAGTTGAAAATAATGTGAAATGAATAGTTATTCTGAGTGTTCTACTAGGCTTCCACCCTGCTAATAGAGATCACTTTTAAAATACGAGACGTAATTTACAGTATGACGAATGGGATGGGTCACCCATTTTACTGGTGTTTTCGTCGTGGTGGCCAATAAAAGTTTGGAAACAATGATTTACTGTGTCCCACAGCAAATTTAACGGTAGTATATTATCTATTTATGTATCTGTATGCCATCGGAATGATTTGTTTTAAATTTATAACAATCTTAAGTTATTTCTAATAATATTTAAAAATGTCATAAAAATGTGACATAAACTTACAAATAAGTAATTTAATATATATATTTTTTTGTTTACAATAATAGCATAAAATTTACCGAAAAATCGCTATTTTTCTGTATAACTATAAAACTGTTACATATAAATACATTTTGTGAATTACATAAGAAATACAATAATGTTATACACGAACGAGGCTATTTCTATGACAATTACATGAATAATTTAAAAATTATAGATATGAAAAGATAAAAGTCAATGAAAATTCATGAAAAACCTTAATAATTCATTAAACTTGTGTAATTCATAAGCTTTTCCATAAATCAGCACATGAACTGACTTTGAATACACCATTCAAGTGCAACTAAAAAAATTTCAGGTAATTGCATTATTATTTATTAAATTATGAAAAATTTTCCCAAAATTTTCCAAAACAATATAAATAAAAAAATTTTGAGAAAAATCAAAAATCAACTTTCAACTTGTTTTTAACCATTTGGAAAAATTGTTATTGTTCTCTGTCAGGGTAGGAAATCCAAAACATATCTGAGGCGCTTTATTGGTTGAATCCGCATTTTATTCGTTTCCTGATGGATCTATACAGTAATCTGTATTTCCCTTTACTTTCGACAGAGATGGATACTTTGTTGCCACTATGACAAAAAGTAATAAAAACTACAAAAAAAAAAAAATAATAACTCAGAAACAAATTAAGATACAGCTTTCGAACAAATTGCATTTAAAAGTACATTTTTTTCTCTATACGACGGTGTAAAAAGTAATATTGTGGGACGTTTAGAAGTTTAAGAATGAAATTTCATTTAAAATGGGTCGTCAGATTTCTACGATGGAAAAACCTTTTCCCGAACAGCCAATGAAATGCTTGGATAATACGTAAGTTTCAGTTGGATAATACATAAGTTTCAGGAAATCTGACGAGTCGCAGGCGATTTTTGTCGCTTGCAATTTTTACGTGTAATATCACTATTAATGTTTATTTCATGTCGTACGTAATGTATGATCAACTCCGTGCGATTTTTTATGTCTTAAATTTTAGTCTTTGAAAAAATCATTTTCCAAATGGTCGTTGTAATTTGTTAAACTGCCTTTATTTATTTTTTATTTATTTATTTATTTATTTATTATTATTATTTTTTTTTAAGAAATATAAATGTTTAAAAAACTCCAAGATCATAAATTTTACCTTCTTTGTTTTCTAAAACAGTAGGTTTTTAAATTGAACTTTTGATCGAAATGGACTTTTTAGAGGCATCCTCAATCCATTTCTTAATACTTAATACCTTATTCATTTTAATTAAATTTTGTATAACATTTAGATGATGAGTATTTTTTAATTATACTTCACAGCATAAAACACATTAGAGAATTTTTATTTTTTACTTATAAATCTCAGCTCTCATACAAATTAAAAATGCAATTAAAATAATATAACTCGATAATCCTAACCATAACTGGAACATAAAAATTATATATTCATGATTACGCAGTGACGTAATAAATCTAAAGCTTCTCCACGACATCCATTATTTTTTCCGTCATCGTCATTAAAATTTTTTTGTTTTTTCATGCAATGGTGTCATTTTTAACAATACAAGTCTGTTTGATTCTGGTACATTAACATGTATTTATTTAAGTTCTGCTATTTAAACTGCTACTTTAAAGCCACGAACAGTCATTTTGCCGACATTTTGCATTTAATGAATGTTTGTTTCATCTCAAAATGACTGATAACATGTATAATCGAATTTACTATTTTCTATGGAATTAAATTATAGAAAGAAATTCCATTGCTTTGGATATAAAAATAATATGCTCTAAATTATTTAAAATATGTCATTTATATCTTTTTGTAAGTTACAATTTTTATAAGTAATTTAAAAAAAATCAAATTAGTAAAAACACTTTATCATATTACACTATTGAATAAGCATAAAAATTAGTAAACGCTCTAGATCTTTCGAAAAAACTTTGTCTTTCTTATGAAGTAATGATGCTTTTTGCTACATTTAACCACTATGTAATCATAGTAATTTTTCTTTTTAAAATTATCTTATAAACGTATACTTCTTAATTTTAAATATAACTTTTAAAGTTTAAAGTTTAACTTTAACTTTTAAAGTTTAACTTATAAAACTTTTAAAATCCTTTTTTGGGTATTTATTTAATGTATTATTCTCTTCAATTAAATGTTGTCTAATATTTTAGATGATCATAATTTTAAAAATTATTTTCAAAATATATAACACTTTATTGAAATTTATTATTTGCTTTTAAGTTTCCATACTTATAAAATTTAAAAATTAAATTACAAAAATATAACCAGATAATCATAACCATAACTAGAATATGAAAATATGCATTCGTAATTATGTTGTAATGTAATAAATCTGAAAATTGTCCAATACATTCTTTAATCTTCCCATCATCATAATTAAAATTTAATTACTTTTTCAGGGAATAGTGTCGCTTACAGTAATACAAGTATCCTTAATGGTGGTACATTATCACGTAATTTATTTAAATGCTGCAATTTAAACGGCAACTTTAAAGCCACGAAATGTGTTTTCCCCGGCATTTCTCATTTAATGTATGTATGTTTCAGCTTATGTTGACTTCAAACATGTATCATCAAATTTACTATTTTTTCATGGAAATAAATTAATGAAAGAAATTTCGCTGATTTTGTACAAATATAATTTGATCTAAATTCTTTAAAATGTAGTACGTATGCGTTTCTGTAGTATAAAAGTTTAAAATTTACGTTAGTAATTTTAAAAAATCAAGTTCGTAAAAACCCGTTATTACATTCAAATTTTGAAGAAGCATCAAAATTAGAAAACGCTCTATCTCTGAATGTTGTCTAATATTTTAAACGATCAGAATTTTATATTTTCTTTCATAACATATAGCACTTTAGAGAAATTTACTGCTTACTTTTAAATTTCCATATACATAAAAATGAAAAATTAAATTACAATTATATAACTACAGAATCTTAACCGTAATTGGTACATAAAGGTATACATTCGTAATTATGCAGTAACATAATAAAATCTTTCTTGCGAAATTATAATACTTTTTTACTATATTTAAACATTTTTTATCACAGAATATTAAATTTATTGCTTGTTTTTAAATTTCCATGCATATAAAAATGAAAAATGGAATTACAATAATTAAACTACGGAATCCTAAACCAGGGCCGAAACTAGTCTTTTTGGCGTCCGGGGCAAGCATGGATTTTGGCGCCCCCCCCCCCCTCCCTCTCCACTACAAAGTAAATTTACAAAAAGAATTTTGCAAAGTATCTAATAGACAACTTATTTTTAAATTTAAAATATATAAAACCGAACTACGTAATCTGCTTTGTCAAATATTGGTTCATTAAAATCTTGACACCGGAATAAAAAAGAACCAAATTGCATTTTAATCTTTTTTTTTTTGTATTGGCTAAATGAAGTCGATATCTATTGCTGTGCATTTGTATTTTTTCATCTTAGCAGGTTTATTGTGTAATAGGTGCGTTACCTGCTATGATAAAAAATGTTTAAAGAGGATTTTTTTCCGATTCTTGTGACTCCCTCTTAGAAACTTTTACTATAACTTAGCCCCGTCCGAAATGATGAGTCTAGATACGCCACTGCAGGGTGGAAAAAGGCCTAGAAATGGCAGAAAGACGAGAAAAAAAACCCTTTTGGGGCACTAAAGACGGGGGCGGCTTTGTTTTACTAGCCATGACTCCCCGTCCAAAATTTTACTGTACCACTACAAATGCTACAATAAAAAATAAAAGGTTTTACTAGGAATTTTACTTTGTTCATTCCCTCTCTCGTTTGATTTTATTGTCCCGGGCGGTCATCGACCATGGCAAGACGAAAAAAAAAAGAAAGCTCAACGCTGTTCAGATGAAAATAAACAAACAACTTTCATGGAATTATTTTAACTAATAGAAAAGTCAGACTGGGGTCGCTTCGCACTTTGTGGTCCGTTGTGGTCAGTGTCCCACAATAGAGATTGACCTTGAAAAATGGTAGGGATTCTCCCTCACAGGAAGTGATTTAAAAGATTAGAAGGCAAAGGTACAGACATGATACTTTTGGAATGGGAGGATAAAAAAAGCCTTATATCTTATTCATTTGCAATTTTGTATTGTAGATGAACCTTTTTATCTATTTGTAAAGTTTAATCCATTTGGTTCAATTTTCCTTTAAATTTTTCGGCTGCGAGACATTTTTATACAAATTTCGTGTGTATATACATTCTTGTATCAAACGTAAAGCAAAATCTTCATTTTGGCGCCCCTTCACCTTCTGTTAAACCGGCGCCCGGGGCACGTGCCCCCTCTGCCCCCCTCTAGTTTCGGCCCTGTCCTAAACGTAACTGGAACTTAAAATTATACATTAACTTAATAAATCTAAAACTTCTTCTAGTCATTCCTTATTCTGTCCGTCATCATCATTAAAATTTAATTGCTTTTTAAAGGAATGGTGTCGTTTACAACAATGCAAGTATCCTTGATTGTGGTACATTATCAAGTAATTTATTTAAGTGCTGTCATTTAAACTGCAACTTTAAAGCCACGAAAAGTCTTTTCGCATTTAATGAATGTATGTTTCATCTGATGTTGACTGTTAACATGTATCATCAAATTTACTATTTTACCATGTAATAAAATTAATGGAAGAAATTTTGCTAATTTTATACAAAAATAATTTGCTCTAAATTCTTTAAAATATGTTACTTATGTCTTTCTGTAGTATAAAAGTTTAAAATTTACATTCGTACTTTTAAAAAATTAAATTCGTAAAAACCCGTTATTACATTAAAATTTTGATGATGCATAAAAATTAGGAAACGAACTTTGTCTTTCTTATGAAGTAATGATACGTTTCTACTACTTTTAAGCATTTTTTAATCATAGTATATTAAATTTATTACTTTCTTTTAAATTCCCATACATGTAAAAATGAAAAAATGACAGTACAATAATATAACTACAGAATCATAAACGTATCTGGAATATAGAAATATACATTCGCAATTATGCATCAAGGTAATAAATCTAAAAGTTCTCCAAGGCATTCATTATTCTTCCCGTCATCATCATTAAAATTTAATCGCTTTTTCAATGAACAGTGCCGTTTACAACTATTCAAGTCTTCTTGATTGTGGTACATTATTATGTAATTTATTTAAGTGCTGCCATTTAAACTTCCACTTTTCACAAGTATTTTCGCAGACATTTCGCGTTTAATGAAAGCGTGTTACATCTAAATATGACTGCTAACATGTATCATCGAATTTACTATTTTTCTATGGAATTAAATGAACGAAAGCAATTCCTTTGTTTTAGTATAAAAATAATTTACTCTAAATTCTTTTAAATATTTTACTTGTGGCTTTCTGTAGAAGAAAAGTTTAAAATTTATGTTCGAACTTTTGACAAATCAAATTCGTAAAATCCTTTCTTGCATTAAAATTTTGAAGCAGCATAAAAATTAGGAAAAGCGCTAGTCTTTCGAAAAAACTTTTCTTCCTTGTGAAGTAATGCTACTTTTTACCCGACTGCCAAGAAGGGTTATGTGATTCACGCGTATCTGGGTAAGTGGATTTATTTGTACCCTCGAAACATCCCAACGGCTGGATGGATTTTAATGAATAAGGTATCTATCGATTCGTTTTAACCGTCCAATGGTTATAGGCTAGGTTTTGTTTTTATAAATTCAAAATGGTGACCGTAAAATACAAAATGGCGGTAGAGACGAAAAAGAAATTACGCACCCTATTGAGTGGCATATCATTGGATAGATCTTTGAAAATGAAGACTATGTTTCATTGACTTACAGTCAGAAGCTCCATTTAAATATTACACAACATGGAAGTTGCGTAGGTAGAATCTCTAGCTTTACTGTAAGTCTAACCATCATCGACATCTATAAGCCTCATCAAAACAGTGTCTATATTCAGGAACTAACAATTACACACAACTTAAAAGTAATCGATACAAGTAAATAAATAAAAAAAAAAATAGGTAAGTAATATAAAAAAAAATAGTTTCACATTTATGAGACATAATTAATTAGTTCGGCAATCGCGTTTTTTGATTTTTTAAATTTAATTTTTACTTGTTTACTACGTTTAACCATTTTTTAATTATAGTAATTTAAATTTATTGCTTGCTTTCAAATTCCCACACTTAAAAAAGTAAAAAATAAAATTACAATAATATAACTTCAGAATCCTAAACATAACTGGAACGTAAAAGCATACATTCGTAATTTTGCAGTAACGTAATAAATCTGAAGCTTATCCAAGACGTTCATTATTTTTCCGGACATCATCAATAAAATTTAATTGACATTTCAAAGAAAGTTGTCGTTTACAAAAATTCCTTGATTATGGTACAGTCGTGGAAAAAAAAAAAGTAAACACCCCCTACTAACTCCTCAACAAATCATCATAGAAGAAAGTTACTGGCATCGAACGATTGGAAATAAAGTCTACTTTTAAATGATGCATATAAAATTTTCTTAGGGGTCATCTACATATTAAAACGAATCCTAACTTCATTTTTTTCAATGGCAATACCCAATTTTAACGAGATATTTCAAATCTTCGGTTCAAACCATGCCTAGACACCAAATTTCAAGTCATTTGAATGATAAGTTTTTGAATTATAAACATTCAAACTTTAGTGCTTCTAATGTTAAATTATATTTTCATATTTTTATTTATATCTCCCGAAATTATGCTCCTAATGTGCTATTTTTTTTTTTTTTTTTTTTTTTTTTTTTTTTTTTTTTTTTTGTGGTAATAATACTAATATACCCAAACATAAATAAGCTGAATTTGCAATTTTTATAATTTTATGATATGAATTATGAATTATGAAATTAATATTCGAAAAAATTATGAATTGCAACCTACAATTTTTTTGATGGATTTAGATTTATTAAGTCCTGCTTTATGGAAATTCAAAAATTTCACATTTTTCTTCCAAGTAGTTTTCAAATTATGCTTAAAAAACGGCAAAATGATGGTTTAAGGGGCCGTCTATGATGGAAGTGAGTAGACATTTTGAAATTTATTCTGCCGTACTGTAATCTAACACGCTTCATTGACTCCTTGAGTGGCGCTTAAGGTGCCTTGATCAAGGAAGCGGCTCTCTCGGTTAACAATCCAGTACGAAACTTCAATTTGGATACAGCCCTTAAAATACACCCGTTTTAAAATAATTAATTTCTCGGAAACTTATGATACGAATTGCATAAAAATTCGTTTTTAGGCTAATTGAAGGGTATAGAGTTCATTTATGCTGTCAGAATTGGGTACTGCTATTGAAAAAAACAAAGTTATGGTTCGTTTTAATATGTACGTGCCCCCCTAAGCAAATTTTATATACATCATTTAAAAGTAGACATTATTTCCAATCGTTCGGTACCAGTAACTTTCTTCTACGATAATTTGTTGAGGAGTTAGTAGGGGGTGTTTACTTTTTTTTCCACGACTGTACATTATCATGTCATTAATTAGGGTGACCGGGAAGCTTTTTCAAGAAGGCTCACGTTTTCAGCACCAGCCTTGGCGAGTTGGCGAAAGCGAGAGCGTTCAGCCTGCTCTAACGCCAATCGTCGTCTTGTGTTTTGTTTTGAACCGAAATGGCGGAAGACGAACAACAGTCCTACCTAAATTAAAGAAATATTTTCAGTTATGTGTTCTAGATGAAAAGAAATCTTCTTCGAAAGAAATTGTATTACGAATTCTTATACTCTGTTTTATCGAAGGCCTTTATTACTTTTGATGATATAGACTAAAATTTTGATTATTTGATCCCCTCAAAAATCTAAATTTTCATTCAATTGAGCATTATTAATTCCATACTTCTTAAATAAAAACTCATTACCTTCATATATTTAGATATTTCATTACATGTAAAGATGGATTTATGGGGATCATGAATCAATGCAGTTTCAGTACATTTTGATGTATATAAACACAGATTTAAAAAAATACCTGTGGCAGAAAATTACTATATTTTCTGCGATGAACTTATATAATTAATTTAATACCAAATCATTCTGCAGAAACAACCCCCAAAGTCGAATGAAAATAGGCCAAACCAAGAAAGGAAAAAAAAAAAAGCCTTTCACACCCCCAAACAGGATGTTTAGAAATTGCCTTTTTAATGTGAGATGAAATTCTTAAGGGGAGATGGGGTAGACGGAAAATTGAATGACTATCTTTTGTTGCTTCAATGTAACAAATAAAATCATTAGAGAAATTTTTTAACTGTATATGATAGTGAGGGGCTATAGATTTAAATAGTTAAATTTATCAATTAACAAATAGAAAAAACAAACCAAAAAATTAAAAACTTGGAATATTTAACTTTTTTTTTTTGTGGGGGGGGGTAAACAAGCTTTTCTTTTTTTTCGGGAGGGGGGGGGGGCAGAATTTGAATAATTGGTCTTTTACTTATAGTTACTTCAAAGTAATAAATAGGGCAGAAAATTTAAAAAACTGTAAAGAACTAAAAAAAAAAAAAAAAAAAATGAAAGCGTGTGCACAAAAGGTTAATCCTTATTATTATTTTTTTAAATCTTTCATTCTATTTGTTTCCTTATCTTTTTTTATGGTAAATTACTTATTTGTTACTTAAAAATCAACAGATAGAGGAAAGCAGTAAACTTTATGCACTGTTATAGATAAGCGAAGGAATAGTTAACATTTCAGACACAATTTTAACTAATCTTTTCTCCAAGGCAACAATGAATTTTAAATGGGCAAAAAGTAGTGTGATGGAGGAGAGGATGGGGGGGGGGAGAAAATTCGAAATGGGAGGTTGCCTCAGACGATTGAGCATTATTTTATTTATTAATAAATAGAGCAATATGTATGCAGAATGACGAAATATAAAGTGTGTGTGTGTGGGGGGGGGGGGGATTTCATTCGAGAGAAGAATTTACATGATTTATTCAAATATGACGAATTATTATTTTTAAATAATAAATAAAACAACTAAGGCGAAATAATATTTAAAAATATGGCAAAAATTTTTAAATAAAAAACTGAAGAATTTTAAAGATTTTTAATTTTGTGCGCTAGGGACAGACCTTTTTCATAAAAACTCAAATAATGATAAAATTTTAACAATGTTAAAATGTAATAGTAATTGATTTAATTGCATGCATCAACTTGTAATTATTTTAGCTCATAGATTTAATTGCAGGATACGGCTAAATAATTTATGCTTTATCGTTCAATCTAATTATAATCGAATTGATTTTAGTTTCAACTTCCTATTAACTTCTAATCGCAATTAAATTAAAAACATTTAATTTTTAATGAATCATTTCAGTGAAAATGTGTTTTATTAATGCAATCAACACGTCACACAATTATGCCGCTTAATAAAAAAAAAAAAAAAAAAAAAAAAACTAAATTAATTCAGTAATAATACTAATAAAACTATGTTCAATTGTGTCATAAAAACATGATCAATACAATTATATTTATTAAAGAAAATTTTTACGTCTGTTTTTTTAAAATACGTTCTCTATTTCTTCGAACATATAGCGAATTAACGAAATAAATGAATATTATAGAACTGAAAAAAATAACTTATGTTTGAATTATATATATTTGTACAATTAAAAGTTATTTTAATCCGAAAAAGATTTTTGTTTTAAGCAAGGTTCTAATTGCAAACCACGGCGAAATAACATTTCGTCTAGCTTTTTACATTTGCGGAAAAAACAAATGAAAAAAAGCACATCTTTTCCTCTCAGCAAAGGAATGAGGTTGCTGTTCGCTACGTGTACGACGTCACGAACAACAAGTTGGAAATTGCTCGTCAAACGTGGCAAATGAGGTGCGTTGGTACTATAACTAGTTTTATAATTATTTTTTGCACCCCATATTGTACTGAATGTGTATTTATTTGCAATTCATAAGTGCATAGTCTGTAACATCATTAAAATGCACTTGCAATATTTTTTTCCCATTCCCCTTAATGCAACGGAAAATTTTTGACTATCCCTGTAATTAAGCTATACATCCGATTTTCATGAAATTTGAAATGGCTCGACAAAATTTTGCAGCAATTATATATTTAAAATTTCAGCCCATTCGGAAAGATGTAACATCATTAAAATGCACTTGCAATAATTTTTCCCATTGGCTTTAATGTAAAGAAAAACTTTTGACTGTCCCTGTAATTAAACTATACATCCGATTTTCATAAAATTTGAAATGGCTCGACAAAATTTTAGAACAATCATATATTTAAAATTTCAGACCATTCGGTTGGGTAGTTTTTGCTCTATTATATGCGGACGGGCGGACGGACAGACGGACGGACAGACAGACGGACTGAACGACGACTATAGGTGCTACGTATTTATATAATTACGAACGCACCTAAAAAAGGGTGCGTAGCGTTGAATTCATCCCCGCGCCAACCCTCTGGCGATAAAGTGCTCAAAACGTGAGCCTTCTTGAAAAAGCGACCGGGAAAGCAAAATTCAACCAAAAAATCGATTTTTACTTTTTTATATCATTAAATAGTTTAAACTTATATCTTTCCAACGATGTGTCACACATGTTTATATATATATATATATATATATATATATATATATATATATAATAATAAGTGTTGAAATTAATAATTCTTTCTAAGAGTGCTTCGCAGCTTAATGGCCATTTAAATCTTTAATTGACTTTTTCTCAAAACTTGGATTATTCATGTTTATGTTCCTTTTTCTTTTAATATATATTAAACTTAAGAACTCAGATTTTTTTAATACTTATGTTATATTGTATACTTTAACACAGGGATTTAATGATTTGTTGAGAATTATTTATTTTAGGCAGTGAAATCTTACCAAAAATGCTAATTAAAAAATGACTTTCAATAAATAATTAATAATTAATTTTGAGTTTCACTTAGAAATAAAATGGTCTGTTAAAATACGTAAATCATGTTGTTCTAACTACTCTAAAAAATCTAGACCTCTATCTTTTACCATTTCTGAGAAAAAGGTACATAAATTTGGTAAACTTAACATGGTGGAGATAGGGCTTTCCCGGTCCCCTTAAATGTCACTTGCCTGACATTTCGCGTTCAATGAGCGTATTTTTCTCTGTAGTTTGCTGCTAATATGCATCATCAAATTTACTACTTTTCATGGAATTTAATTAATGTGATATTTTTCTCTAATTTAATATAAAAATAATTTGCAGTAAAAATTTTAAGTCTGTTTGTTCTGAAATCCAAATTTGCTACTTTCTGATACATTTTTAAATTGATTTTTATTTTCAAACTGTTCTTATTTTGACAGGATTTTCAATCCCATTAAATAGGCGTGAGTATGAGTAAATAATGTAAATTAGGGCTTACCCTTTTTCTGGATACTTATCCGTCAATGGTGTAAATCCATATTTTACTTTTAATCACAAAACGTATTAGTTGACCAAATTATTAACTTTATATTTGAAGATAATTGTATTATCCAATGCACCTGTTTTTATGACTCCTTTAATTAAAGAAATTGTAGACTATTATGTAGATTAAATAAAGAAGCGGTAACATTTTAAGTTATTTAATTCACACTATATAGATTGTAAATAAAGAGTATTTTTATATGTCTCTTTCCTGGATTAGCTACATTGTTCAGAATGAAAGAAAATGTTTACATTAAAAGATACATAATAATAACAATAAATCAGTTCACTGTAGATTATGCGTATAATTTAGCCCCTTAACAAGTCATTATCTTTATAGGAATTTCAAGGTTAAATGCATTAGTATTATAAAGAGATTTATGGCTAAATTGAAAAGCTATATTGTTTATGCAACTGAAGAAATTAGTTTATTTTTGGCACAGTTATTAATCTTGTCCATCATTATTCAGAAACTATTTAATTGAAATCATTTTTCCACTTTTCGGTAAAGGCTAATGATGTTTCAGAAAATGCTTGTCAAAGTTGTATTTACTAACGAGATAGAGCGGGGGTTGGGGGGGGGGGACTGCCGTCATAAAACTAGAATCGCTTATAACACAATATGTAATTCATTCAGCGAAAAATTAAAACATATCCTTTAGAGATTACTTTGATAGACATGTCTGAATGTGTCATTTTTTATGTTTAAACATTAGTAAGAAAATGTGTCGCTCGATTATTTTTCTGAGAAGTGGTTTAAAATATGTTACTTTTTGGTTTCTCTAGCTTAAATTCTTAAGATGTCTTTATGCTTTTTTATTATTTTTACATTTAAAAAATCAAAGTAAAAAACACACCACGTCATATCATAATTATTCTATATAATATGCTTCCTGTCTAGTGCTTCGTTATCGAATTCTCAAAGTTAAAATCTGTATATAAATACAAAACTAAAATTTATTATAATGCAATATATAGAAGAAATCATAAATTATTAAGAAAATGCTCAATAATGGAAATTATTAAGAAATTTCTTATATGATCTCAGTTGCTAAACTTTCTACTGCACTAGTACTGCATAGTCTTTTGCCAAGAGCACAAGACTATGCAATTTATAAAGATTTGAATGAATGGGATATTGCATATAAAGTAATTGGAATGTACTTTAACAACACATCAACAAAAGGAAAGGATATACTGGAAAAGAAAATAGACCGAGATGCGGCAGTACAGACAATCACAAATCGAGTTCACGGCTGAAATTCCATAATTAGTTAAAACTCTAAACGCATATTAAAACGCAATCGGTCTGCCCCTGAAAACCCGATTTAATCGGTTGACTCGTAGGTTTACCATTGTACTTTCCTGTTCCCAGTTTCCCATGTTTTCATATCTTTGATTGCAGGAAATCACAATGATAAACCTACGAGTCAACCACTAAAATTAGGTTTTGAGGTATTTTCTAAATAACATTATTTAGATGTATTACTAATCAAGACGCACCAAGGAATAGAACCCACTGTTTACAGACAACCCATAGCTAGTCAATCCATTATCCCTCATAATGCCCAAGCACCTTTTCATACAAAGTTTCTGCATTTAGACATTCTATCCATAGAGCATTCACAGTTTGTACCCCCGAGCAATTAAATAATGAAATAAATAAAATATATGATATTGCAATAGACAATGGATACAAAGAAAGCACCATAAAAAAATTAATTAAGGGCTTGAAGAATAAAAAGAAAAGAAGTTTCAATCCACAAAATTCCATGTTATCCACTTTACAATATTTTCCTGGTTTCTTCGAACGTTTGAAATATAAACTCAATAAATTCAATATCTCCCTAGACGCAAAACATTCTATGAAATTAAAAAATACAGTATGCAAGAAAATAGATCTAATAGAATCACACCAGTTATCAGGAGTATACGAAATACCCTTCACAAAAGAAGATGGAACAAAGCAGTTTTATATAGGTATGACAAGTAGAAAACTTAAAACCAGAATCAAAGAACTTATAGCAGACATCAAGTACAACAGAAGAACCACAGAAGAACCACAGCTTTGGCCAGATTATGCAGTGAAGAACCGTTACAGATTGATTTTAAAAATAGCAAGTTAATTTATATATCAAGATTTTATTTATCATTCATAATCCGAGAATCAATAGAGATATTTTTACGCAACAAGAATATTTGCATTGATTCAGTGTCCCTTGATTTACCTAAAATTTGGAAAGAGATGCTATGTAATTTTAATAACAATAGTCAAAATTAATCCACACTCGCAAATAGCCAAGATAATTTTATTTTTATTTTATGTTTTGCAATGTTTTTCATTATGCATGTTGTCTCGTGACATTGTTTACCATGTTATTGTTTTGTTAAATTATATGAAAATTAATCCCGCTGACAAATAGCTAATTTAATTTTAATTTAATTTTAGGTTTGCAATATTTTTCATTATGCATCATGTCTCGTGACATTGTTTACTGTGTTTATTGTTTTTAAAATTTGTGAAAATATTTTCTATCATAAATGATTTTGAAAATGTCGCCGTTGGTGCGACGAAACGATCGGCAATCTTAATAAAAATATTTTATCACTTTTTAGCATTATTTTACTTAATAAATTTTAGTTCTTTAAAAATATGCTATAATTTTCATAAAAAAGGATATTTAAAAAATTTCATTGAAGAAATCATGAAATTATAGATTTAATCATGAGTCTATATATAATTACTAATTCCATGATTTATTTTTTCTTCTGAAAATATATGTGTTTCATTTTTTTATTTGAAGAAATGCGTCCGTAATGGAAAAACATAACTAAATGAATTAAAATAATAAATTTCTCAAGTTTATTCTGTAAAAAAATTATATTTTGCAAATCTACAGATTATAATTTATTTTTATGTTTAATTTCAAGTCAAAATACTGAATGGGTTTTTTTTTTGTGTAAATTGTACGACAAATGTAGCCTAGTAGAGGATGAGCGAAGCCAATCCTAATAATTACAGATGCTTTCATACTTGAAACTGATTATATGCTTAATATTGTGCTTTCGTGTTACATAAAATATGGAATTATTTTACTACCATTATTATGCGAATAAACTACCATTTTCGGTTAGTTTTCTTTGTCAATATCACCATGTTTCTAAGTGTAACTGCCAAACATACGCAATCTTGAGCAACCTCCAACTACATTTATTTTTCACTCAAACTTCCCCAACTTTTTTTTTCTGTGTTGGAACCAATTTTATCGGTGAGACAGAAGTAATTAAAGCATAAATTAAAATCGATCATACAAGGACCATGCTTGTGAACAGTGGTAATAATTCGGACAATACTATGCGTCGGTATAGCTGTTTTAAAATTATTTTTACAATTTTTAAAATAATAATATTGTTCCAAAAATGTGCACAACTCTCATTTAGTCATCTACATTTCTTCCGCTCGGTGAAACAGTTTAGGAATAATGACTATTTTAACTCTAAAATCCTATTCTTAAATTCTTTTATAATCTTCATAATATAGATTGCAATACGGATAGTTTTTAAAGCATAACTCAAGAACTTTTTGCTGAATGAGCTGTACTTTTAGTTTCCCATATTTAAAGTTTCTAGAAATGATTTCAATTAAAGCATTCATGTGTTACAATTAATAGCGTTTTCGAAAATTCATTTAGGAAAGGCCATTACACTATTACAGAAGAAATTACCAGTGCCATGTACACATGATACTTTAAATAATTTTTCGAAACAAATATGAATTCTAGCCTATATATTTTTAACGTAATTTGATTTCTAGTAATTTTAAATATTCCACTCTAAAATCACAGCTTATTCGATTAAATTGCTATGCTTAGTGAATATTTGCATTATAATCTGTTTTGGAATGACTACAAATAACACTTAAGGGATTATTCACTCACTTTAAATCACCCGCTTGCTAATTCTAAATTTATGGGCATGTTGTTTTCGAATATCTCGTTTAAATTTTTAAACGATTTTTTTATGTATAGGATAGCTGATCTCGATCTTTGATAGGGCCCTTTTTTTTATAAATGTACTTTCACTTTCAGAACGGGTTTCGAAATTGAAAGTACCTTTATTAAAAAAATCTTGAACCAGAATGGAAAAAGTAAAAAATGACTCTATTAGAGATATATCTCAGCTATCTTATGCAAAAAATCGATTCATTTTTTTAAAAATTGAACTAGAATTTCGAAAACAACCTGCCCATAGGTTTAGCATTAAAGAACGGGTGTTTTCAAGTGAGTGAAGTGGCCCCTTAAGAGACATAACCCTTAAACTACTTGACCGATGACTTAATGTTTGATATTCTAATGTAAGATCTACCAAAAAAGCTAAAAATGATGTCAAACAAAAATTTAAAAATAAAAATAACCTTGAGATGAAATTATGTTTTATTGGAAAATTTTATTTCACTATCAGTGAGCTCAAGATTTATACATGCCATATGATTTTCACATATTTATACTCTGAATAATACATAGTTATAAAAATTAACTCCGTTTTTTACATACATAATTTCCTGATTTATATGGTTAAATGTCTGTTACCTACATTCCTTTATATTATTCATTTATATACCTTATAACTTACATACTTATTTACATACACTATGACGCAAAAGTTTAGACAATGACGTCATTCAGCTTTAAAATGTAGAATTATGACGTCAGAATTACAAAAACCTGTAAATATATTCAAAAACTGATTTAAAATGCTATGTACAAAAGACAGTCGTTTTATTTGCTATAATACTAATTTTTTTCATAAAAATTCAAATGTGCTTGTCGCAAAAGTTTAGACACTATTCTAAATTTCTTTGAATATTCGCTAGCATATGCAAATTTAGAATCGATGATGTCACAAATTTGGAGTACTTAAGTTCTGCAAACGATTGCGCTTCATAGTCGACATGCCGAGAGCTAAAGAAATTCAAGTGAATGAGGTTTCAAGGATTTGGCAGTTGAAAGGTGAAGGGAAGAGCGTTTCTGAAATTTCTGCTATTATTAATAGGTCAAAAAAATCTATTTATCGAGTTTTATCGAGTGGTTCCGAATATAAAGCAAAATGTCGGTCTGGGAGGCCACGTGTGACAAATGTACGAGAGGATCGCCTGATACAAAGACTAGCGAGTACTCAACAAATGAGCGTACGTGGAGTTCAAAGCTCATCGGGACTCTCTGTATCAAAGGATACGATTCGTAGACGAATTTTGGAAAAAGGAACAATCGTTTATAGCAAAATGCAGAAGAAACCAGCTCTGAAACCATATCATAAGTTACAAAGACTTATGTGGGCTCGAAAGCATATGTCATATGGAGAGAAATGGCAGTCAGTCATATTTAGCAATGAAAAAAAGTGGAATCTGGATGGTCCAGATGGTTGTTTATCGTATTGGCATGACTTGCGGAAGGAACCTCGACGTTTTTTTAGTCGCAGACAAGGAGGGGGCTCAGTGATGGTTTGGGCAGCCTTTTGCTATAATGGACAAGTATCTCTGACCTTCACCAGTGGTCGTCAAACTTCACAGCATTATACACAGACATTAGAAGAAAACCTACTGCCATTTGCTGAGCTTCTAGGGGGTCCTCAGTGGGAATTTCAGCAAGATAATGCTTCAATTCACACTGCAAAACGTTCAAAATCTTGGTTTAATTCCCATAATATAAGAGTTCTCGACTGGCCAGCATGTAGCCCAGATCTTAACACTATAGAAAACCTTTGGAGCATCATGTGTCGCAAAGTTTATAGCAACGCTAGACAATACTCTTCTGAAAAGGAACTTAAGACATCTATTGAGAATGCATGGTACGATATCGATCCACAAACTATGCAAGATTTAGTTTCTTCCATGCAATCTCGTGTATACGACGTAATACATAAGCATGGATGCGCAACCAGGTTTTAAAAATTGTTTATTTCGATTTTATTTAATTTGTGTCTAAACTTTTGAGACAGCATTTTATTTTTGTTACCATTTAATTTATTGCAATATGCACAATTCCACTTTTCTTTGTTATAAATATTGTTTATATGTACAGCACATTAATTTCAAGCAGTGATTTGAAAATTGAATAAATATTTTTCAAAGTATGTAAGAATTTCTTCATTGTCTAAACTTTTGCGTCATAGTGTACAATAGATTATAGTGTCTACAATATTCATAATTATCTTTTCATCCGAAAGTCTTAATAATTATGACTTATGAGTAATTATTTATTATTATGACCCACAACGAAACACTTGTTTTAAGGAGTCTTTATACTGTAACCTATATGCTTTATCACAAGAATGATGATAATTTTTAAGCAATTTTTGAAACAAAAAGGTAAATATGTTGCTTAATAAGTTTACATATTAAAGCACACACCATTTTATATCTAATCATTTATTTATGTGCTTACCATTAAAAATAACTAATTAATTTTATTAAACGTAACATTCTTTTTTTATCGTGTTGAAAACCAGAAAACTGATATTTTTATAAATGTTACATTTGAAAATGTACGATCTAAAAAAAAAAACGAACCATGGATTTATATAGTTTTAACCCTTTCTAAACATATTCATGCAAATTGTTTTTTTACTTGAGTATTCCTATGAATTTCTCAAAATTTCACATTTTCTAGATATTTTGAAATGTTCCAGTACAAAAAAGCTGAAAAAAGTCTCCAAAAGTATTTTCTGCTCTAAAACAGGTAAAATATTTTCATCCGAAAGCTATTTATAGTCTTTTACAAAAAGTTTAACATGTGTCCAGAAACAATTGCTGTTAAATAGACCAAAGTCAGCCTCTAATTAAACTGAAACAATTTCCAATACATTGAATGTTTTCATGAAACACATTAATATTGAAACATTTTTGAAACAAAGTGTATTTTCGTAAATTTGCAGAAAATTTTATTAATCCTTCCAAGCATTAAATACTGGGTGAGAGAAAAGTTCGTTACAAATTTAAAAGCTCATAAAAAAGGAAGAAATTATGATAAAGGAGTCCGGTTTGCATAAAAGGGCTCAAAATGTATTTGGATTTGTTTAGCAGAAAAAAAAGGAATTTAACAAATTACAACGACCATTAGGAAAATGATTTTCTCAAAGGCTAAAATTTAAGTCATAAAAAATCGCACGGAGTTGATCATACATTACGTACGCCATGGATTAAACATTACCATTACTGGACCCATCATGAACAAATTTTAAAAGAAATTTCAGTTTTACAATATTCGGTACTGTAAATTTTTAAACTTCTACGGAGCTGGTCATACATCACGTACCCCATGGATTAAACATTAATATTCCTGGACCCATTTTAAATGAAATTTCATTTTTAAACTTCTAAACATCCCACACTATTACTTTTTACACCATCGTATAGAGAAAGAAATGTACTTTTAAATGCAATTTGTTTGAAAGCTGTAACTCAATTTATTTCTGAGTTATTAATTTTTTTTTGTAGTTTTTATTACTTTTTTGTCATAGTGGCAACAGAAGTATCTATCTCTGTTGAAAGTAAAGGGAAAATACATATTACTGTATAGACCAGTCAGAACACGAATAAAATGGGGGATTCATCAAATAAAACGCTTCAGATATGTTTTTGATTTCCTACCTTGACCGAGTACAATAACCATTTTTCCAAATGGTTAAAAAAAATTTAAAAATTACATGTAGAGGGAGCTGACGACCCGAAACATGTGTCGTAGAAGGTTCAGGAAGTTATGTTGAACATTTTGTTTTTGGAAGAACAATTGAATGTAGCGTATTGTTGTCCTGTTCATTGTTTTTCGTGTCGTCATCGCTCTTTACTTGTGACTTTTTTACTTTTTTTTTTTGCCAAAAAAAGTCCGACTACCTTGTGAGCCTTTTCTTGCAAACGCTCTCCTTTATCATAAATTCTTTTTTTTATGAGTTTTTAAAGTTGTAATGAACATATGATCACCCGGTAGTTCTTCAGCTAAAATTTTGAATAAACAATTAAATTTAAAAAATCAAAAAACCCGACTGCGTAAAAAGCGAACTAATTAATTATTTCTCATCAATGTGAAACTACTTTTTTTTTTCTTCAATTTCTACTATTAGCTAACACTCTCGCCATATATATCGTGTTCAAATTTTCAATCGTTAATAAAATACTTATTATTCATCCTATCCAGTTGAAATATTTTTTTTAAACTTGTAGTGGATGACACTGGTTGTTAATCCAGTTTTTTTAAATAATATTAATTCATTAATTAGTTTAAATTAATTTTCAATAATCGAGGGAGCACTCTTCTTGATCAAAGTATTTTAAGACCAAGAGAGCCCTCTTCTTGATCAAGGCATTTTTTGCAACACTCAAGAGGAAAGCAGAATGGAAGAAAAAAAAATTATCTTATTGACCTAAGTAGGAATTGACTTAAAATATTTTTTTTTCATTACATGTTTGTTTATATTACTTACCTATTTTTTTTATTTACTTGTATTGTTGAATTTTAAGTTGTGTTTAATTGTTAGTTCCTATCTATAAAAACTGTTTTGATGAGGTCTATAGATGCCTATGATGGTTAGAGTTGCAGTAATGTTAGAGTTCCTACCTACTCAACTTCCAGGTTGTATAATATTTTAACGGAGCTTCTGACTGTAAATTAGTCAATAAAACATCGTCTTCATTTTGAAAGACCTATCCAATGATATGCCACTCAATAGGGTGCGTAATTTTTTTTTCGTCTCTACAGCCATTTGGTATTTTACGGCCGCAATTTTGAATTTATAAAAACAAAAAGTAGCCTATAACCATCGGGCCGTTAGGACGAATTGATAAAGACCTTATTCAATAAAATCCACCCAGCCTTTGGGATGTTTCAAGGGTATAAAGAAATCCATATACTATACAGATACGCGTGAAACACATAACCCTTCTTTTCAGTCGGATAAAAAGATCGTCTATCAACAGAATTTTCAAGAAATTGATTTTCAAATAAATATTTTCTTTGGCACATTATAAAAGTCATAATTTATTCAAGAATTGAGTTGAAATTTTGGTATTTGGGATATAAATTAAGGGGTATAAATAATATGCCACGATTCCTTAATGGAATACAAAATATTTGAAATCTACATGACTCAAACCATTTTGTAGTAACTTCTTCCCATATCGTCATTCTCCATGGGAGACCACCAACAAAATACAATAAACTGGCATTTTCTCATTACAAAGTAGTCCAAAAGAAAAAAAAAAGATATTCACCTTCTCATTTAAAATGCGGAGCACATAACAATTTTAATTTCTTTTGAGAAATTTGAATTAAAAAAAATCCCTGCCTCGCGGCTTACAGGCAGAGATGGATTTCGAAGTTAAGTATACTAATTTCACCAACAAAAACTAAATCATGATTAGATATAAATCCACTTTAACAGTTTTATCTGGCCGCTTTTGACGAGTTTTTATTTCATTTCTATATAATAGCTGGTTTTATCAGAATCATGTTAAGGCGGTATTTAAAAAAAAAAAAAAAAAAAAAATTCCATGCTTAAGAACTCGAAATTTTCTTGGACATTTTCAGATTCATTTTTAATAGAAAAAATACGAATCTTACTGACGTGATTTTTGGAAAGATTTATAAGCGACATGTGTTTTTATTTTTCTTTCAATTAATTGAAACTTGATTAATAAACAATTATTTTCTCAGTAGCGCAATATTATTCGTTTCTAACACAATCGCTTCGGGAAATTCTGTTCAAAATGTCCAATTTGACATCATTTTTTGAAAAGATTTATAATTACACGTGTTTTTATTTTTTTTTCAATTAATTGAAACTTGATTAATAAACAATTATTTTCTCAGTAGGGCAATATTTTTCGTTTCTAACACAATCGCTTCGGGAAATTCTCTTCAAAATGCCAACTTTGACATCATTTTTTGAAATATATTCTGCCTCTATCAAAAAATCGATTATTACGGTACATTATATAGCTTCTGAAGAAGAGAATCTATCAATTGGATGCGTTTGAGAGCAGAAATGAATTTAAAAATGTGTAAGAAAATAAGCAGTTTGGATTTGAATACACCCTTAATAAGATGATTTTTTTTCTTCAACCGCTATGTATTTTTAATTCGTTTTTGCTGTAAGAATTGGTCTTATCAAAAACTTGTCTATATAAATGTTGAAGACAATATTAAGAAGATATATGATAAATTCATGGGGATTTTATATCTTGTGAATTGACGGAGTTATGGAAATTTTTCTTCTGCACCCCCCTTTTTTTGTTTTCGTTTTTAATTTTTTTGCGGAACGAATTGGTCCTATAAAAAACTTGTGAATATAAAAGTTGCAGTAATATTAAGGAGATGTATAGTAAAATTAATTGGATTTGATATCTTGAGAATTGACGAAGTTAGGAATTTTTTTCACCCTAAAACCCAGTTTTGTTTTGCTCCCCTAGAGCCCATTTTTAATTTTATCAATACTCTGTGATACATAAATTTTTTGCCTTATTTTTAGAAGTAATAAAAATTTTAAACTGATTTGATATGCACAAAAATTAAGAAGTTATGGGGTTTTGTCGGTTTTCACAAAAGCTCTCCCTATTTCCACCCCTTGGTCCGATTTTGCCCATTAACGAACTTGACCGAGATTTTATGCCCCTTGATTTTATGTATCAGTTTGGAAGAGATTTGTGCAGAATTGTGGAAGTTATCGTGTCCAGAAGAAAGTGATATATATATATATATATATATATATATATATAGATAGATAGATAGATAGATAGATAGATATATAGAGTTTTTTACTGAGGGTGGTTTTGGGTTCTAGGGGTCATCATCGGTGTAGATCTTCAAAAATGTTTCAGAAATTTCAACATAGGAACGGCGCAAATAGGTAGTATTTCATACGTAATCTACCTAAATTGCAACTACTTACAGTGATTATGTTACAGAAATAATCGAAAGATCAACTGGTGACCATCTGATTATTATTATTATTATTATTATCTTTTTTTTTTTTTTTTTCTTTTTTTTGCATTTGAAAAATGTTTGTCAGAAGAATAATGGTTTAGACATAAGTCAGAGAAGATTTTCTTTGAAATTTATTTAGCTTTTTTGTTTTCTACAAATGTTATCAGTTTCTTATATTTTAACCTATAACATCTACAAACGAAATTAATAAAACATTAATAGATTATTTTCTACTCTGCGTTTATTGATCAAAAGACCAACATGTGATCATCTAATTATTTTTTTATGTTTGAAAACTGCTTGTCAGAAAAATAGTTTTTTGGTTTAAGTAAACACAGATTATCTTTGAGATCTATTTTCCGTTTTCTACTTTCTAAAATCCTTTATTATACTTCCACACCTATACTTTAAAGCTAGTTTAATTTTCTTAATTTCTCAACAATTTTAAGAATCCGTTTAATGCCAGTTACCCACTTTTAACTAAATTAACCCATTAAGGACACCGGAACTTAAAAAAAATCGATATGTAACTATTAGAATATTAAACTGGAAACAAGTAGTGTTAGTTGGGGTAACTGGACCCACGAGGTAACTGGGCCATAGGCTAGTTTATAAAAAACTATTGATGTTTATCAAGTTTTAGCTTTTGTGATCAATGCACCTACTTCCTAAAACAACGTGTATCAACTCAATCATAACTCTCACTTTGCTGTGATAGGTTGTCAAAAATGCACGTTTCTTTTTTTAAAAACAACGTCAGTATGGTTGAACTTCCTTGTCCTTTTACTAAAATACTGTAAGTACTTTTATTAAACAATCTGTTTTTTTTTTAAGATTAGGCATATAACTGCATTAATATTATTAGGTATCTATACATATTTACTTCATGTTTAAAAAGGTTACCCCGGTGTCCCAGTTACCCCATAATTTTTTCAAGAATGGGGTAACTGGGACATATATCAGGGGTAACTGGACCATGCTGGATCCAGTTATCCCAATAGTTATAAATAATTTTTTGAGTTTCTCTTACTACGGAAAATAAATTTCTCTATTGTTTTTTGCTCACAATCAAGAAAATTATAGAGTACCTTATTAAAAATACGTAATAAAATTTAAAAGAAGCATATTGGGTGGTATCAAACCAAATTTTTTGACCCATTGAACGTCGGTCCTGCCGTTATGGCATCACATAATTTTAATGAATAATTGCCACATTGTCACCGGAATTTTATAATGAAAGTTTCATCATTGTTAAGTACGCGAAAATATACTTTTACTTGTTTACAAATAGATTCTTTTGTAAATACTGGTGTCAGTAAATTATTTCAACATTTTTTTACAAATGCAAGTACCTTGCTCCTGAAAGCGAGATAGTTAAACCTTGAAATTGTACGATACACAGGGGTCGCATTCTATAGGGAAACTTTTATTGTTCCTACCACTATTTTGAAAGTAATATCTTCATCGCACCTTTCTTTAGAATATGGTAAATAAAATTATGATAAATGTAACTCATTAAGGGTTCTGGTAGGAACAATAAAATTTTCCCTATATAATGCGACCCCTAGATACAGATAAAGTACTTAAGTACTTACGAAGCTGTTTTCATAGATTTACTTTGCTATTTTTTTCCTTAAAACACCCATGTGACTTTTATACTTATTACCTATACCAAAGTACATAATCACTTACTTAATTTTTACGTTTTTGGTATAAATAAATCTAATATTTTCACTTTTAGTGCATTTTTTAGACACATTGACAGCAAAGGTTTCCGTTACAACGCTCTTCAGTTGATATATAATTTAGATGATCTGCCTGGTTTAAAATTTTTTAAGTTGTTTACACTTTTTCAAAAAGGACCTGATATACTATATGAAAAAACAAAAATAAACGCGTGTGGAACATAGACCCCCTGATCCACTTACCCCATTTTTATGGGGCAACTGGACCCATGAGGAAAGAAAGATGAAATATGCATATTTTTATATTTTTAAATATTAAAATGTAATTTTGAGCATTTCTGTCTGATAGAGGAAACCTAACTGAACAGACTTTAGAAGTACAGACTTTAATTCAAATGAACTTTAGCTCTTTGAATCTGAATTGTCAGAAGCTGCAGAGTCACATTGTAAAATCATGGCCCAGTTGCCCCAACAAACCTTAATGTGTTTATATAGTAGATGATAAATTTTGAATTTAGTTCAAAGTTTGGTGAATAGGTATGGCTGCACTGTGTCAAACTGCACATATGCTAAGCAAATGTGCAATATGCATAACTTGTAATATCAAGCGAATAATTCAAAATTGAGTCATTCAAATTACATTTAGAGCTTCCTACGATACTCTAAAATGTTCAAAAATTGGCTCGTTCACATTACTGTAACTTTTGGAGAGTTTACAACTCACATCGAAATACAGTTCATCACAACTTTCTTAAATGTAGAAAAAAGGTGAAAATTTGGATAATTTATATTACAAAAAAAGTTTTAGAGAAACTTTAAATTAAAAAAAATTAATTTCGTTAATTAATAGTTCAGTAATATTTTGAGGTTTTTCAGATCGTCTTGTTTATCTGTGAGTATCAATTCTTCCGTAAATTTAAGCGAGTTTACAGATTGTATTATAAATCTATCGGTATCGATTCACCACATTTCTCTGGAATATTAAAACGGTTATAGATTCTTTTTAGTGATTGCATCCAACTTTTTGGACTTTTATTGTGCTTGAAAAAATATTATTTATTTTATCTCATTATTGTGTGTATTTACGCCTGTACCTTTAAATATAGAAATTTGGTTGCGTCTGTTTTAACACTATAAAATTGATGCGAAATGTATCAGCTAATTTTATTTTAACCTAATATGTAACGATACGCTAACATATAACAAAACGCTGTTTCGATTTGTTTATCAAAATTTTCATGTGTATAAAGAAACAGTGCAGTAATTTATATCTGATTTTTGATTCTACTACGAAAACTTGAATTAAAGACAGTCAAAATTCAAGAACCAGGTAAAATAGCCTTTTTTTCTAGGATTAATTAATTTTTCTTCCTGTGGCAACATCCGCTGAAGAGAGTTACCGGTTTTAAGATTTTTCGGCTTACTCGCAACTTGCTCCGAGACGAAATAGACACAGGTAAGGAAAGAGGGTAGAGTCCAGAGAATTTTTTCATATAGTTTTTTATTCACGAAATCAATATAAAGAGCCAGGAAAAGAATAAATATTGCCTTAATATATATGATGCAGTATACTTCATATTTTACCGTGTAATTAAACATGAATTCGTTTAGATTCGAAGGAATAAGTAATCAAACATTTTTCGGCAGATTTTATGTGCTCAATAAGTGACTAATGTGACTAATGTGTAACTACTTATGTGACTAATAATAAGCTAGAAGCAGCTAGGAGTCGTTCGGTAGCTTCATCGCTCCGAACCCTACCTTACCGTTTTTCGGTGTCTTTAATTTGTGCAATTTCCCTTTTAAATTTGTCCGGTTTCAATTTTTGATTATTTTTTCTACCTGGCTTTCGCTAGAGTGTCTTTTACTCGGGACGTGGCCGGGGACCTATGAACCTTGCTCCCGCAAAAGAGTCGGAATAAGTGGATGAATAAAGAGCTGCGGAAGAATAAGGTTCGGCGATTGATACTAATTATTGATTAGTACTAATTTCCCCTTTAAATTTGTCCGGTTTCCATTTTTGATTTTTTTTATTCAACCTCGCTTTCGCTAGAGTGTCTTTCACTCGGGACGTGGCTGGGGACCTATGAAACTTACTTCCGCAAAAGAGTCGGGATAGAGTAGAAGAATAAAGGGCTGTGGACGAAGAGAGGCGAATAATATTCAGCACATTTTGATAATATAAACCACATAGATCAAGCAAAGACATTTTATTATTAAGATTAATTATCTTTTTTGTGTACTTAATAAATATATGCAGCCAAGTAAAATATAGTCTCCAGTTTGTTAAGTTCTATTTTTTTCTACTAATTACCTTAAATATTTTTGCTCTATGAATTCTCTTTCTATATTTTTGCATTGAATCCCTTAAAAAAAACTTCTTAAACATTAAATGCCGTGTGTTGCCTTTCGGCAACATACCCAATTTAGACTTCTAAAACACTATTAGAATAATATGGAAGATATAATGCCTAATGTTACCAATAAAGTACATCCAGAAAATATTATTAAATCGATTTTCAGCATGTAGATGGCAACACTTGTGCTGTTTAAGAATAAAGATAGATTTTTTTTTTCAATTGTTGCTATATGTTTTTTTTTTTGTTGTTGTTGTTGTTTTGTTTGGAAGCTTGCCAAGTACCCTATATTGTTCTCCAAAGAGCAAATAAAATTTATTTCTTATCATAGTTCCTAAAATTGATGTGTGTTTAATATTATAGAATTTTATTAATATTATAGAAATTATTTTGTTCAATTAAAGACCAGATAAAGATGCCGATTAGTAACAAGCCGTAACCATAGCCGTCTTAGCCGTAAACCATACTTAAAACAAAATATGATTTTTTAAATTATTTTTCCCATGATTTACTTAAAAAAATGAAAACCGAAAAACATTATTAAAATGATTTTTGAAAAATCAGGCATTTAAGGGTTGATGACTATAAGTCACCAGGTGTCCCTTTAAGTCCCGACCTGTATTATTTTTATATTAATATGTTTGTCTATATTTTGCTCGTTTTGTCTACGTTATGCATCTCACCTAAGACATCCGAGATATCTCCTACGGAGCACTGTGCATTTTGACTTTTAAAAATAGTTCTTTCTCAGCGGCATCCAGAAAACATGCCATGGACTCAGGATGATTGTGATCGAAGAGTGGAACAAAACAAAAATATAGTAAAAGTTAAATTTAGAAAATCAAAAAAAATCCGACTGCGTAAAAAGCGAACTAATTAATTATTTATCATCAATGGGAAACTATTTTTACTTACCCATCATATAGGGTAAGTCTTGTAATCTTTTAAAAATAAAAAAAAAAATTTCACAAGTTTCAGACACTGGAGATTCCGAAAAACGTATTTTTAGAAAAAAAAAATTGTCCGTCCGTCTATATGTCTGTGTGTCTGTAATCACTCTACCTCCAGAACAAATTAAGATAGAAACTTGAAATTCGGTGTGTACGTAGGGAGTAATAATGGGAAGAAGCCTACTGAATATCAGTAACCTCGTTTAAACGGAACTATTTTTTTCGAACTCTTTAAATATTCATTCTGATAAAAGGTATACAAAAATTTTCGAAATCGTTTATTTGAAGGAGTGAATATAAAATACAATAAAAAAACATAAATTTTGCATCATGAATGAACTTGATCGGATAATTAGTTCCTGAGATATTTAAATTCTATTTTTCACACTTTTCGAATTTTCATGACCCTGTATTGCATTCAAATTTCAATTCAAAGATATATTTTAATTGAAAATAAGATGCTTAATCCGAGGCAGTAAACTGTTAGTTAATAGGATTATACTTTTTCGAGTTTTAAGGCTGTTTCTTTTACGCTATTCGGTACTACTCGATTATCCCGCCGACAAAAAACTATCGCCAAACTATAAGATTAAATGCCAATAATGGGATATCGTAAATGTCAAGCATTTGATGTCTCTCCATACCTATAAGTGAGTTACCGTAGGGGGGACACAGTTCTGTCGCCAAATACCGCCAATTTTGTTGCCAACTTGACGGTATATCACTAAATTTGGTGGCCAAAATAAGTCGCCAAAATGACGCCAACTTGGCGATATCTCTAATATTTCGCCGAATTCCCATAGACTTCCATTGTAAACCTATCGGGATTACTTGCTTACAGAAAATCAACAAATTGAGATATTTTAATGCAACAAAAAGTAATATTAGCTTAAGGGGTTATATTAATTATATTTAAGGGAGTCCAAAAAATTAAATTATGAATAAAAGTAACATGGTACAATGCTTAGCAAATATCACAAGTTTTATTTTCATATTTTATATTATCTATATCCATGATGGGTATGTATTACGGTTGCCCCCAACGACTAGTTTATATTACTTACCTATTTTTTTTATTTTACTTGTTTTGATGACTTTTAAGTTGTGTTTCATTGTTAATTCCTATCTATAAGCACTGTTTTGATGAGGCCTATAGATGTCTATGAAGGTTAGAGTGGCAGTATAGCTAGAGATCCTACCTACACAATTTCCCTGTTGTGTAATATTTAAACGGAGCTTCTCACTGTAAAATAGTCAATGAAACATCGTCTTCATTTTGAAAGAACTATCCAATGATATGCCACTAAATATGGTGCTTAAAAATTTGTTTCGTCTTTACCGCCATTTTGAAATTATAAAAACGAAACCTAGCCTATAACCATCGGACGGTAAGGCAAATCGATAGAGACCTCATTTATTAATATTCATCGAGCAGTTGGGATGTTTCGAGGGTATAAAGCAATCCACATACTCAGATACGCCTGAAACACATAACTCTTCTTGGCAGGCGTGTAATAATGTTTAATATTTTTAGAAAAGCACTGTTATCTTGAAAATTAAAATGTATTATGATAGTTCAACGAAAGGTGTTTCGGAATGAACATATTTGGAAATAAAATTCTCATATTTGTTTATATATTTTTTGTCTCTAAAATTGCTACAAATGTATGTGAGCATCATCAGTATATATAGGGTGTCACAAAAAACATTGACCACGGCCTGAAATTATTTCTGAAATATTGATAACTGGCATGCATTATAAACTACAAATTTACGTAAAAGAAAGTACAAAATGTTATATAATCTATTAAAATTTTAAAGGCATTAAATTTCATTAAATACAAAATTTTAAATTTTATACGACCTTACTACAAAAAATTTCACAATGTATAGAATATGTCGCGTAAGGTAATGTGCAAAATTTTATCAAAAAATTCGCAGAGATATGAAAATACACTAGCAAAAGCCATGCTTTGTATGGATTTGCGAAGCATTGTTTAATAAGATAAATATTTGAAACTAACATTATTTTTTATATTACTTTTGCCTCTTTATTAAGCAAAAACGTTATTTTATGTTTTGGCGCATTTTAATTTTAGAAATGTAAATTAAGCCAAATAACTAAGAATTTCCTCGGAATTTCTTATTTATGATATAACGAATTTAACAATTCATTTTATTTGTTTACAATTCTTTTGTTGCCACTTTACAAAAAAAAAATCATAGTATAATTCTTTTAAAAATGCGCACGCATCGTCTGTGTAAATGATTTCTCATAATAAGAATAAATTGTGTATTTGAATTCTTAACAGTGTAAAGTACTTTTATGATTGAACGTAAATAATTGAATTTTCACAAATTTTAATTCATTAAAAATATGCTATAATTTTCATTAAAAAATGTATTTTATAAATTTCATAAAAGAAATCGTGAAACTATTTAATTAATCAAGATTCTATCTATAATATTGTTAAATCCATGATTTATTTTTTCTTTTGAAAATATACGTGTTTCATTTTTTAATTGCAAAAATGTGTCCTTAACGAAAAAAAAAAAAAAAAAAAAAAAAAACATGTAAAATAAATTAATTAAAGTAATATCTTTTTTAATATTATTCTGTAAAAAAATAATATTGTGCAAATCTACAGATCATAATTTATTTTTATGTTTAATTTCAAGTCAATATATTGAATAGTTTTTTTCTAAAGTGTACGACAAAGTATAATTTGTGTAACCTAGTAGAAGATTCGCTTCGCTCATCCTAATAAATGCTGATTGAAACACCTTTTCAGTTCTTGGATATGAGTTCGCAAAGGAGGAGAATTATGTCACATGATCGCGTTTTACTGGTCGTACACAAATTACGAAAGAAAGCAATGATTGATAATGAATTGAAAACATTTACATTATAAATTATACCCCTATCCAACTTTGTTTAAATATATCTTTGCAGATTTTTATTATAAAATGTTGAACTTTTATTCATGGACATATTTGTGTATGGGATACATTTATTTACTCTTTGAGTATTTTTTGTAAAAGGGCCGTCTAAAAATATAAATTTTATGTTTATCGAAATTTAAATCCCCTGAAACTTTTAATCGATTTTATATAATTCTGTACTTTTTTAGGTAGATTTCGTATGAAATACTACCTATTGGGATCGTTCCTATGTTGGAATTTCTGAAAATTTTTTGCAGATCTACACCGATCATGACCCCTAGAACCCAAAACCACCCTCAGTAAAAAACTTTATCTATCTATCTATCTATATATATATATCACTTTCTTCTGGACACGACAACTTTCGTAATTCTGCACCAATCTCTTCCAAACTGATACATAAAATCAATGGGCATAAAATCTCGGTCAAGTTCGTTAATGGGCAAAATCGGACCAAGGGGAGGGAAATAGGGAGGGGTTTTGTGAAAACAGAAAACCCCCCATAACTTCTTAATTTGTGCACATATCAAATCAGTTTAAAGTTTTTATTACTTCTAAAAATAGGGCCAAAAATTTATGTATCACAGATTTTTGATAAAGTTAAAAATGGGCTCAAGGGGTGCAAAAAATAGGGTTTTTGGGAGAAAGAAATTCATAACTTCGTCAATTCTCAAGATATAAAATTCAATTAATTTTATTATAAATCGCCTTAACATTATCTAAAACTTTTATATTCACAAGGTTTTGATAGGAGCAATTCGTACCGCAAAAAAAAATTAAAAACGAACACAAAAAGGGCGTTTGAAGAAGAAAAAAATCCATAACTTCGTCAATTCTCAAGATATCAAATCCAATTAATTTTATCATGAATTCCCTTAACATTATCTACAACTTTTATATTCACAAGTTTTTGATAGGACCAATTCGTACCGCAAAAAAAATAAAAACGAAAACAAAAAGGGGGGTTAAAGAAGAAAAAAATCCATAACTCCGTCAATTCAAAAGATATAAAATCCCCATGAATTTATCATATATCTTCTTGATATTGTCTACAACATCTATATAGACAAGTTTTGGATAGGACCAATTCTTAGAGCAAAAACAAATTAAAAATACATACCGGTTGAAGTAAAAAATTGATCTTAGTAAGGGTGTATTCAAATCCAAACTGCTTATTTTCTGACTCTTTTTACAATTCATTTTTGCTCTCAAAGGCTTCCAATTGGTACGTTTTCTTACTCAGAAACTATATAATGTACCGTAATGGTCGATTTTCTGATAGGGGCAGAATATATTTTTTAAAATGCTGTTAAAAAGGGCATTTTGAACCGAATTTACCGAAGCGGATTGTGTTGGAAAAATCATTGTATTAAGGATGCACTTAAATCCAAACTGCTTATTTTCTGACTGGTTTTTAAATTCATTTTTGCTCTCAAACGCATTTAATTGGTAGATTCGCTTATTCAGAAACTATATAATGTACCGTAATAATCGATTTTTAGATAGAGGCAGACTATATTTCAAAAAATGATGTCAAAGTGGGCATTTTGAACGGAATTTCCCGAAGCGATTGTGTTAGAAACGAAAAATATTGTCCTTCTGAGAAAATAATTGTTTATATATCAAGTTTTAATTAATTGAACAAAAAATAAAAACACAGGTCGCTTATAAATCTCTTCAAAAATCACGTCAGCAAGTTTCATATTTTTTTTTAAATTAAAAATGAATCTGGAATTATGCCAGAAAATTTCGAGTTGTTGAGCATGGAAAAGTATTTTTTTTTAATACCGCCCTAACATGATTCTGATAAAACCAGCTATTATATGAAAATGAAATAAAAACTCGTCAAGAGCGGCCAGATAAAATTGTTAAAGTGGATTTATCTATAATCATGATTCAGTTTTTGTTTGTGAAATTAGTATATTTGACTTCGAAATCTACCTTTGCCTGTAGGCCGGGCCGGCAGGGATTTTTTTAATTACTAATTTGTAATTTATAATATACAGTAGAACCTCGATTATCCAAATTGGACCGAGCTATTGGGACCGAGCATCTTTCGGATAATCGACATTTTTGCATAATCGAGAATACTTCAATTTTAAGTAGATGAATAAATATATGTACTATTACTTTTTTGGTAACAAGAGCTTAATAAAAATAAAGTAATAACAAAATAGAAACAAGAAAAAATTACCAGAATTTTAATTTTGAAAATAAATACATTTTACATACTTCACAAAGATTTGAAACAAAGTTTTTTTTGTGGCAGTTTCGATTACCTATGCTTTGCAGCTCTATCAGGAAGTTTTTTTTAATAGTACTATGTGAATTCTTTTGAAGGTTATTCACTTATTAAAATTTCTTAAGCGTATTTTACTGTTGATATAAACATAGGATTCATATAACAAAAAAGAAAATTTCGAACAAGAGGACTTCAAATGTGCATTTTTCAATGATTAATAAAGCTATGTAGTATTATCATCTTCATTTTAAATGCAGCATTAAAAATGGATTTTGCATACAAGAGATGCGATGGTTAAAAAAAAAAAAAAAAAAAAAAAAAAAAAAAAAAAAAAAAAGCTTAAAAATAGATTTTGGTTAAAAGAGTTTCTGATAAAAGAGGTTCTACTGTATGTCTATGATCAATAATTAAGGAATAAAAGGCGAGGTCATTCTTTGTTGGACACCCTGTATAGTGGGATGAAAAAGAGAAACATTTTGCGATAGCCAAAGCAAGTTCTTGTAAACTAGGGTTAATTTTTTTTCATTCCGTTTTTGTTGCAGTTTTCCTCGTATTCCTTTAACCAGTTATGTGCTAAATTATGAATTCATGAAAAATTTATCTTCTAAAGCATTTTTAGTGAATTTTGGAAACTACAATAGAAGATTCACATAATCATTTAATAAATTTTAGAACGATTGAAGGATTCAAAAGAATTAATTTAAATTGAATTTATAGGGATTTTGTGAAATATTTATAACTCCACTCAAATCTTTTATTTTAAATATATTTCTTACTATTTTGTAAAATAAGGAAATTTACAATTATAATGTTCTTACAATAGAAATAAAGGAATATTTCCGATTTGAAACCCCTCCACCCAAAAAGAAGAAAGCTGAAAAGATGCAAAGGCCATAGAAGTCATGCTTTAAATTATATTTGGTTTGTGTAACCAATAATGCCTTTGGAACAAGATAAAGTAATGCATCTATTATTCATTCTCAACTGTATTACTACCAACCGATGTATTAAAGGAATTTTATAACAAGTTATTTTTATGGTACTTATAAGTATCTTCAGTAGATAAAGGGTTAAACTCTGAATTGGGTTTATGTGGATTCTAATATTTGTCAAATTTGTAAAGCAATAGTAAAAAATAAATATTATATCACGTTACATATTTATTTAGCGCGTAACTAAGTATAATATCTTTGCCTTTAAAAGTTCTTGTGCTGTAAAATGGATTATACCGTGTTTAAAATATCCGACTTGTACATAAAAGTATTAAATTTCTTAAGGCTACCTGAGTTTAGGAATTATTCAGACTATACAGATACTGTTTGCTTGGAATTTTATATTTACTTTTATGTATATCATAAAGAAATTAAGTTATTATTCAAGGATTACGTTTATAAACTACTTCTTGTATGCATTAATGTACACAAAGAATGAACGCGCTTCTTTAAAATTTAGTAAACGAGTAACATGCCCTAATGTATTATCCAAATATACATGCAATTCAAAACAATGTTTAATGTAATAGGATTAAGATTTGTTTGTTCAAAAACTTATGCAAATGTTTAAAAGCTAAAACAGAATAATAGAATTAAAATGCGAGCTTTCGATTTTATATCTGGCGAATACGTTTAAAAAAAAAATACATAGAAGATGTTTTAATGTATATTTGCAAAAATTCCGATTTATAACTATGCGCTATAGGGGGACCTGGGACAGAACTGAGTACAAAATTCAAAATAGGTTTTAAAATAAGAAAGGGTTAATTAAAAAAGCTGCAAAATTTTCTATAAACACATTATTCTTCAATAATCACAAAAATTTAATAATATTGCAAGAAAACAAAAGAACAATAAATTATTTTTCAAAAACAGAACATTGTATCATTCGCAACGTTTTGCACCGCGTATGGGGCAGGACGTGGTGATAAGGACGAGCATTTATAAAAACGAATAAAACTAGTGGAAATAAAAAAAAATAAGTTTGCTCTATATTTATTTAGTTTTAAGTTACTATAAAGATTTAACATACTACAATATGGTTACCATAATGGTTCATTGATTGTGTCCTTTTCTTAAGCGTATTGACAAAATTCACACACTAGGACAGTCTCATCATATTCGCTATCTAATACCGCACAGGAATTGTGTACTCATTTTTTGCACATGGAACAAGTGACTCAACGTTCAACTGAATCTGAGTAAAATTCAGTGCAATAGAAACATTCACAGTCAGAACAACTTGGTTAAATACATTTCGGGGCAGAATGTGATACTCCCCCATTCTGCTCCAAGAACAAGATTTAGGTTAGAGATGTAAGGTCACCCGAGAAAGAAACGTAAGCAAACGTTTAACTACACGAAACTAAAGACAATTAAATAAATGAATGAAAAATTTAATAATATTGCAAGAAAACAAAAGAACAATAAATTATTTTTCAGAAACAGAACAGTGTGTCATTCGCCCCGTTTTGCACCGGGTATGGGGCAGGACGTGGTGATAAGGACGAGTATTTATAAAAACATATAAAACTAGTGGAAATAAAAAAAAATAATTTTGCTCTATATTTATTTAGCTTTAAGTTACTATAAAGATTTAACATACTACTATAAGGTTACCATAAAGGTTCATTGATTGTGTCCTTTTCTTAAGCGTATTGACAAAATTCACACACTAGGACAGTCTTATCATATTCGCTATCTAATACCGCACAGGAATTGTGTGCTCATTTTTTGCACATGGAACAAGTGACTCAACGTTCAACTGAATCTAAGTAAAATTCAGTGCAATAGAAACATTCACAGTCAGAACAAATTAGTTAAATACATTTCGGGGCAGAATGTGATACCCCCCATTCCGCCTCAAGAACACAATTTAGGTTAGGGATGTAAGATCACCCGAGAAAGAAACGCAAGCAAACGTTTAACTACACGAAACTAAAGACAATTAAATAAATGAATGAAAAATGTAATAATATTTTAAGAAAACAAAAGAACAATGAATTAGTTTTCAGAAACAGAACATTGTGTCATTCGCCCTTTCTGCACCGGGTATGGGGCAGGACGTAGTGATAAGAACGAGTATTTATAAAAACAAACAAAAAAAAGCTAGTGGAAAAAAAATAATTTGCTCATATTTATTTAGTTTTAAGTTACTATAAAGGTTTAACGACAGTTTTCATTGATTGTGTCTTTTTCTTAAGTGTATTGACAAAATTCACACACTAGGACAATCTCATAATATTCGCTATCTTAAGCCGCACAGGAATTGTGTGCCCAATTTTTGCACATGGAACAAGTGACTAAACGTTCAACTGAATCTAAGTAAAATTCAGTGCAATAGAAACATTCACAGTCAGAACAACTTAGTTAAATACATTTCGGGGCAGAATGTGATACTCCCCCCATTCCGCCACAAGAACACAATTTAGGTTAGGGATGTAAGGTAACCCGAGAAAGAAACGTAAGCAAACGTTTAACTACACGAAACTGAAGACAATTAAATAAATGAATGAAAAATTTAATAATATTGCAAGAAAAAAAAAGAACAATAAATAATTTTTCAGAAACAGAACATTGTGTCATTCGCCCCGTTCTGCACCGGGTATGGGGCAGGACGTGGTGATAAGGACGAATATTTATAAAAACATATAAAACAAGTGGAAATAAAAAAAAGTTTGATCTATATTTATTTAGTTTTAAGTTACTATAAAGCTTTAACATACTACTATAAGGTTACAATAAAGGTTCATTGATTGTGTCCTTTCTTAAGCGTATTGACAAAATTCACACACTAGGACAGTCTCATCATATTCGCTATCTAATACCGCGCAGGAATTGCGTGCTCATTTTATGCACATGGAACAAGTGACTCAACGTTCAACTGAATCTGAGTAGAATTCAGTGCAATAGAAACATTTACAGTCAGAACAACTTAGTTAAATACATTTTGGGGCAGAATGTGATACTCCCCCATTCCACCCCAAGAACGCGATTTAGGTTAGGGATGTAAGGTCACCCGAGAAAGAAACGTAAGCAAACGTTTAACTGCACGAAACTAAAGACAATTAAATAAATGAATGAAAAATTTATAATATTGCAAGAAAACAAAAGAACAATAAATAATTTTTCAGAAACAGAACATTGTTTCATTCGCCCCGCTCTGCACCGGGTATGGGGCAGGACGTGATGATAAGGACGAGTATTTATAAAAACATATAAAACAAGTGGAAATAAAAAAACAAGTTTGATCTATATTTATTTAGTTTTAAGTTACTATAAAGGTTTAACATACTACTATAAGGTTACAATAAAGGTTCATTGATTGTGTCCTTTTCTTAAGCGTATTGACAAAATTTACACACTACGACAGTCTCATCATATTCGCTATCTAATACCGGGCAGGAATTGTGTGCTCGTTTTTTGAACATGGAACAAGTGACTCAACGTTCAACTGAATTTGAGTAGAATTCAGTGCAATAGAAACACTCACAGTCAGAACAACTTAGTTAAATGCATTTTGGGGCAGAATGTGATACTCCCCCCATTCCGCCCCAAGAACACGATTTAGGTTAGGGATGTAAGGTCATCCGAGAAAGAAAGGTAAGCAAACGTTTAACTACACGAAACTAAAGACAATTAAATAAATGAATGAAAAATTTAATAATATTGCAAGAAAACAAAAGAACAATAAATTATTTTTCAGAAACAGAACATTGTGTCATTCGCCCCGTTTTGCACCGGGTATGGGGCAGGAAGTGGTGATAAGGACGAGTATTTATAAAAACATTTAAAACTAGTGGAAATTTAAAAAAAAAATGTTTGCTCTATATTTATTTAGTTTTAATTTACTATAAAAGTTTAACATACTACTATAAGGTTACAATAAAGGTTCATTGATTGTGTCCTTTCTTAAGCGTATTGACAAAATCCACACACTAGGACAGTCTCATCATATTCGCTATCTAATACCGCGCAGGAATTGCGTGCTCATTTTTTGCACATGGAACAAGTGACTCAACGTTCAACTGAATTTGAGTAGAATTCAGTGCAATAGAAACATTCACAGTTAGAAAAACTTAGTTAAATGCATTTAGGGGCAGAATGGGATACTCCCCCAATCCGCCCCAAGAACACGATTTAGGTTAAGGATGTAAGGTCACCCGAGAAAGAAACGTAAGCAAACGTTTAACTACACGAAACTAAAGACAATTAAATAAATGAGTGAAAAATTTAATAATATTGCAAGAAAAGAAAAGAACAATAAATTATTTTTCAGAAACAGAACATTGTGTCATCCGCCTGTTCTGCACCGGGTAAGGGGCAGGATGTGTTGATAAGGACGTTTATTTAAAAAACCCAGCAAACACAGAGCTATCGGTAAGCAATCGGGCGACAGCCGCTTGCCACTACCGGCGGTATTGGTACGATACCGGTTGCCGCTACCGGATCCGTATCTTTTTTGATACGCCGCGCGAATGCGGCCCGATTCATAAGGCACGCAGCCGGTCCGGTGTCGGCAAAAAACTATGCCGACAGCACGCCGATAGCTATCCATATGAATGCCGGCCGCAGCCCGACACCAGCATAAATTGAAAAAAAAATCTGTTTTGATGGCGCCATCTATGAGACACCGTGGAATGCATATTTGGAAGGAACATGTTTCAGCGTTGGGAGAGGCGGGGTTTGATCCATCGTACCCAGGGACAGGAAGAAGACGCCTTCACCACTCAGCCACTGAGACTTGATCAGGGAAGGATTATATGAGGCCATAAAGGCCATAAAAGGGATTATATGAGGCCATAATAAAAACATATCGATAAGTATTGGTTGTCGTTGAAAGTAAGTGGTAGATGGGAAGATTTGAATTTTGAAGTGTTTTTATTTTATTTATTTATTTATTTATTTGTAATTGTCTTACACGCGTGTATTTAAAAGTTAATTTAATATTTAAGTGAATGAAAAAAATACCTTAGCGAATTCGTTAAAGCAAACGAATTTAAGAATAATTAAGATATAGATATAATTAAGAATAATTAAGAATATATATATATATTTAAGAATAATTAACTATTACAAAAAATTTTTAGAGGTTTTGTTCAGTTAATCAAATTTCTTTTTTAGGACTTATAATATAATTACATGAGTTGCGTTAATTTACAAAATATATATTTTTAACATGGAAAAATTTATTTTAATAAATAAAAAGTTGGTAATTAATAACTTTTAATTAGAATAAGAATTCATTTTATATCGTTTTGATGATTTAAAGTAGAACATATATTTAATGAGTATGTTGCAATATCAATTTGTTACTTATCAATAGTTTTAATTAAAAAATAAAATAAAAATATTAATTTATATATTTTTTTCTTTTAGAAGACAACTTTAAATGGGGGATATTTCTGAATCTTTCTTATAAATTTAAGAATGCTTATTAAATAAAATAAGTGAATTTCAGAGGTTTTTCTCTTAATACAATTTTCTCTTTAGAAATTATAATGTAATTAAATGTGTTAATTCAAGAAATATATATTTGTAACACAGAAAAACTAATTTTAATAAAAAAATAAGTTGGTAATTAATTACTTTTAATCAGAATAAGAGTAAATTTTTTGTAATTTGATAATTTAATGTAGAATATATTTTTATTAATTATGTAGCAATAATGATCAACATTTCTTAATCAACAAATAAAATAAAAATATTAATTTATCTTATCTTTTTTTTTTTTTTTTTTTTTAGAAGTGTGAGATTTCTGAATCTTTCTTTTAAATTTTAATGCTAAAAAGTTGGGTAGTTCTTTTATTTTATATTTTTATAACTTGTAAAATAATTTTAAAAACTTTTTTAATAATTTGATTTTTAGATAAAATACCAAACATTGCTTTTAAAATGACTATAATAGCTAGAAAATAAGTTCAATTAATTTATGATTTATTTTTCGATTAATTTTATAATGAATAATAATTTTAAGGAGCGATTTATAAAACTTTTTGATGATTCAAATAATTGTAAGTCCTTTTTAAAATGAATTCAACAACAACTTTTTTTAAATAAATAAATATACCCTATTTTTGACATTTATTTTGTTTATCACTGTTAGAATTTTATATGAAATACAGGAAATATACATATCTTATCAAAACTGAAACTCAAACCAAACTAAGAAAAAGAAAAAAAAAGTGTCGGCTAAGAGTAAAAATTCCGAATTCGGACCGATGTTCGCAAATCTCATCGGGCCACTATCAGAAATCACATATCGGTCCTGCGTCACTTGCCGGCGTAAGTCGCTTGCCGATATATAACCATAAGGGGACCGATTACAGTAACCGGCAGTCGAAAAAGCAGATTCTTATGTTTCAATTGCCGACCTGCTACCGACGCTTCACCGAAACCACTGTGCCTATGCCGACACTTAACCAGCTGTGGTCCGATCGTGTGCCGAAAGGTATGTGTTTGCTGGGAACATATAAAACTAGTGGAAATAAAAAAAATGAGTTTGCTGTGTATTTATTTAGTTTTAAGTTACTATAAAGGCTTAACAACAGTTTTCATTGATTATTTCCTTTTCTTAAGCGTATTGGTAAAATTCGCACGCTAGGACAGTCTCATCATATTCGCTATCTAATGCCGCACAGGAATTGTGTGTCCAATTTTTGCACATGGAACATGTGACTCAACGTTCAACTGAATTTGAGTAGAATTCAGTGCAATAGAAACATTCACAGTTAGAACAACTTAGTTAAATACATTTCGGGGCAGAATAGAATACTCCACCATTCCGCCCCAAGAACACGAGTTAGGTTAGGGATGTAAGGTCAACCGAGAAAGAAAGGTAAGCAAACGTTTAACTACACGAAACTAAAGACAATTAAATAAATGTGTGAAAAATTTAATATTATTGTAAGAAAACAAAAGAACAATAAATTATTTTTCAGAAACAGAATATTGTGTCATTCGCCCGTTCTGCACCGGGTATGGGGCAGGACGTGTTGATAAGGACGTGTATTTATAAAAACATATAAGACTAGTGGAAATTTAAAAAAAAATGAGTTTGCTCTATATTTATTTAGTTTTAAGTTACTATAAAGTTTTAACAACAGTTTTCATTGATTGTGTCCTTTTCTTAAGCGTATTGACAAAATTCGCACACTAGAATAGTCTCATCATATTCGCTATCTAATGCCGCACAGGGATTGTGTGCTCATTTTTTGCACATGGAACAAGTGACTCAACATTCAACTGAATCTGAGTAAAATTCAGTGCAATAGAAATATTCACAGAAATACACATTCTAACAACTTAGTTAAATACATTTCGGGGCAGAATGTGATACTCCCCCATTCCGCCCCAAGAAAACGATTTAGGTTAGGGATGTAAGGTCACCCGAGAAAGAAACGTAAGCAAACGTTTAACTACATGAAACTAAAGACAATTAAATAAATGAATGAAAAATTTAATAATATTACGAGTAAACAAAAGAACAATAAATTATTTTTCAGAAACAGAACTTTGTGTCATTCGCCCGTTCTGCACCGGGTATGGGGCAGGATGTGGTGATAAGGCCGTGTATTTATAAAAACATACAAAACTAGTGGAAATTTAAAAATAATGAGTTTGCTCTATATTTATTTAGTTTTAAGTTACTATAAAGGTTTAACAACAGTTTTCATTGATTGTGTCCTTTTCTTAAGCGTATTGACAAAATTCGCACACTAGGACAGTCTCATCATATTCGCTATCTAATGCCGCACAGGAATTAAGTGCCTAATTTTTGCACATGGAAGAAGTGACTCAACGTTCAACTGAATTTGAGTAAAATTCAGCTCAATATAAACATTAAAAAGAGAGAAACAACGTTTGCAAAACACAAATGTAAGTAATTATAATTTTAAAAAGCGTATAGCTATTTCGAAGACTCTAAGGCCTCATCATCAGTGCTTTCAAATTAAAGATAAAAATAAAATAAAACTGTGGAATAAAAATGGGGAGAGATAGAGCCAGAGAGGCGAACCTCACATCCCGACCGTCAACAACGAAAAAAAAAAAAAGAATGAAAAAAAATATTTCTGTCTCTGTCTCCCCCTCTTTTATTCCACAGTTTTATTTTATTTTTATCTTTAATTTATAAGCACTGATGATGAGGCCTTAGAGGCTTCGAAATAGATATATGCTTTTTAAAATTACTTACATTTGTGTTTTGTAAACGTTGTTGATCTCTTTTTAATATATTGGCACAAAGTACAATCCTCTCCCCCTTTCATGCAATATAAACATTCACAGTCAGAACAATTTAATTAAAAACATTTCGGGGCAGAATGGGGTAAGCCCCCATTCCGCCCTAGAGACACGATTTAGGTTACGGATGTAAGGTCACCCGAGAAAGAAACGTAAACAAACCTTTAACTACACGAAACTAAAGACAATTAACCGTAGCTCAAATATGAACTAACTATAGTTGGAATGTAAACAATTATGTATGCCATACCTTGATTACAAAATCACTTGAAATTACAATACAGGGGCAAAACATCACATAACGTGAAATTCGCGCCCGAACGCTAGAGAAAACTAGATTAACATGGGTGCCGAAGTTGAACGGTAACAGGTTTTCTTATTTCTGCTTATTGCTGCTCACTGGCATTACCTCCTTGACACCAAAAAAAGTCAAACTTCATTCTGCCCCGGTACCCCGCTGTGTCCCGGCTTCCTCTAAAGTGTGTTCCAAAAATTAAACCAACATATTAAGAGGATTGATAGAAGGAATTAAGAGGATGAAAAACTACCATAGAACATGGGGTCGCAAGCCACGTATTTAGTCACAAATACACGGTGATTCATCCTAAATGAACTTGCGTTGACGGTAATCTCCTCTCTATTCTAAAAAAACGCGACTAACGCTGTCGCCGCCGCCGCCGGTTTTGAATTTTTTGTGACCGGTGATCTTTCTTCGTTAATATTATGAAAACTACTTCATACAAATATATGAAAATACGTGGTGTAATAGAGAAATGTTTGATAAATACTCTGATATAGACAGTTTTTAAATCGAATAATTATTTTAAGCGATATTGAATGTTAAATTTGGTCAAAATCATTCTAGTAAAAAAGTTTTATAGGAGCAAAAACTACACAGAGGAATGTAATCATTTTTAGATCATTTTATACATTAGAAGTTCCCGGTATGCAGATTGCATTTATTATTTTAATTTGACTCATTTTTTGAGGATTTATTTCCATTTTAAATTAAAATTTTCAGCATTTCCAGAGATATTTTTTTTACATTTTTTAGTTGCCAAATTTTAAAAACTGCGCAAATAATAATATTTCTTTCAAATTAAAAGATTATTTACGCGTGACTATTATAAACAGAAAAATTTTTTAAATGAGAATTCATTGATTACGTATTAAAAGTAGGAAAATATTGATAATTACGTATAAAAGCTATATTTACACGTGAATTTTAAAACAGAAAGAAAATTGTAAAATGATAAATTCATTAATATGCATTAAAAGTCTTAAATGGAGGAAATTACGACATGTTTAAAATTGCGAAACTATGATGTTACCAAACTGTTGAAGTTTACAAATATATTTGCACGAGACATTTATTTCATATTTTGATTAATTTATTCATAATCTTTTAAAATATTGTTGAGAACCCTAAGATAGCGAAATAATATTTCCTTTTTAACAAGACAAGTATGTTCACGTGAATATTAAAAAGAAAAAGAAAGGTGAAAATTACGTCAGTTTTAAAACGATACATTTAAAATGTCATATTTAAAAGAACTTTCTTATAGCGTTGAAAAAAATATCGGTAGACAAAGACTCTGTTTACTTAATTCATATTATATTAGCTTATTTTCACATGTTTTACTGATCTGATTTAAACAAAGACGAAAACAACCCGTTAACTGGGAGATCGCAACTGTCTTTTTTTATTATTATAAATCATTCTTCCGACATTTTTGTAAAGCCGATCAAATTAGCGTGCTTTTAGAGTTTGCGGTGTCTGAACGGTGGTTGGTGACCGTAGCTCATAGGCGGCAGAGCCCCCTAGCAGTATTGAAAAAAAAAATAAAAACACTACAATGCAAATGCAACGATGCACCTTATTTTGTGTGACATGTGAGCAATCGATTATGAATGGTTAATGATGCAGATCAAAGTCAAAAAATTGAAATAATTCATTCCATTTGTATTTGAAATTACATTTAGCTTTAATTCAGTATAATACAATTCAAAAAGAACAACGGTTGATAAAAAAAAAAAATGTATATTAGTAATAAAAATGAAAACTGTAAAGATTGAATTTTGAGTGAATATTGTATTTTTGTAAAATTATTTTCATTATTCAAAATACTAAAATACTAAAATAGGTGGTTCAAAAAATTAGAATCCTTGTAAATTTTCCTGATTGGTTTAGAATGTTGCATAAATTTAGCTTCTGCAGACCTTCTTCTTAAGTTTTACAATCGCCTTGCATCATCTTTGTTTTCATTTTGTGTGAAACGTGGGTCGTTCGTCTGAAAGAACGGAGTTTACGAAGCATCGTACTATTGATTTGCATGAAGAAGGTCATAATCATAAATGTATCGCCAGTTACTAAAATGTTCTCAACCTATTGTTCATAGGGCAATAAAGTAGTATTTTAACGGCTGGCATTTTGAAAACAAGCTTCTGAATAGCAGCCGATATCCAAAAACTACTCTGAGAGATGATAGAAAGCTAAAGAGTATTGCTAAAAAACCGTTTTAGTGGTGTTAGATATTTGCATCGAAAGTGGAAAGAGCACGGTACTGATGAGAGTAAATCTACAACACTAAGACGTCTACAGAAACTTGGATTTCAATCTCGTGCACCAAAGATAAAGCCCCCCCCCCCCCCCCCATGACTATTAAACAGAAAAGTGAGAGAGTGAAGTGGTGCAAAAATGGCTTTTTATGGGGTCTGGATGATTGGAAAAAGATAGTGTTTATTAATGATAGTTTATTTTTCAAAACATGATGTGATCAAGGTGTTCCTATATGACGAATGAAGCAAGGAACATATGACAAGGGCTGCATAAAACATTCAGTGAAATTTTCAGCCAGCATAATGATATGGGCTTTCATAATTGCAGACGGTACGGAAGACTATGTGTCATTAATGAAAACATAAATTCTGAGATATATCAAGAAATCCTTGTCTATTTCGTGATACGAACTTCGGAAGATCTGCGTGGGGACGATTTTATTTTCCAACATGATTTATCACCTTCACGCGGGCCAGTGTCCACCAAGAACAGGGTTAGCGAACACTAAATTAACGTACTTCCCTGGCCGGCTAATTCAAACGATTTAAATGCAATAGAGAATTTGTGGGGAATAATTAAGAAAAGACTGGAAAATATTGTGCCAAAAAACAAAGTTGAGCCTCTTTCCAGCATAAAGTCGACATGGTCTTGTTTGGGCAGAAATCATTGTGATCCAGCTAGCTTGGCAAAGCGAGTTTGAATTGTTATAAAATGTAAAAGGTGATGCTACAAGATATAAAAGAATAACTATTTTTCACGTTTATTTAAACACGTATTATTTGCAATGCATTATTATAATATTTTGAACCAGGTAAATGGTTATTCTAATATATAGATTTTTTCCAAGTGTGAATAATTATTTAAATTTTTATTATTTCCCTTTTTTCTGCTAAAAAATTCTACAAAATATGTAGACTCTTACAATATTAAGTTTCATCCTGTATTACATTTTTTATAAGCGATACATACAAAACCATTTTTTACAATTCCTTTTTTTTCTATTATTCTATTTTTTTTTACTTGGAGCTGTAAATATCCGGGTCAATAGCCTCTATTACTTCTATCAAATTTGAACTTTCCACGTTCCATAGTTTACGAGAAAAACGACTGGTACCGATGGCCAAATAGACAGACATACACTCGAATGATCTTACAATTGTTACGTTTGGACTTTTTAAGTACATGAACCTGAAAATTGGAATTTACTCAGTTAACTGCTAAATGTTAATAGAATAATAAAAATGACAGTGAAGATCTGAAGAAATAATTTAAATAATTATAATTAATGCTACATTTAATGTTACATAACAATATTATTTTCCACAAAAATATTTTATTATTGTTTAAATCACTTACAAAAGGCATTTCGAAATTATTAAGTTTTCTATTAAAGATATATCAGTACAGAGTCAATCCGAGAGCTTAAATTAAAAATTTCACTGATAAATAATAGAGAAAATAGATAAAGGTTAGTAGATAGTGAATGTAATTGCATCAGTCACTTATTTAATTTAATATTATTTTTGTATTTTATTAGATATATTTTAAATTATGTTAAAATTTCCATCAAAAAAATTTCAAGCACTTTACGGCACATTAAGGATTTTAAGTATTACAGAAAAATAAAACTGAAACGACGATAATGTTATAGCGTTAAGTATTTTTCATTGCAGTTCCATCACATACGAACGATTAGCGTAAAAATTGTTTTCATTAAACAGTACAAAATTGTGCGTGTGTAGAAATAAAATGTTTTTTGTACAGTTTAGATTTTGTGAACATGTTAATGTTTAAGTCCGTTGTAAATGGGTGCTAACATGTTAATCGTTACATCCATGCTCTTATTGTTAATTGTTTATTGAAAAATTATTGACCGATTGTTATGCGTAGTTAACTGACTGCTAATTGTTGTTAGTTAATTAACAATTATTTTTCGTTATTGAATTGATTATTAATTGAATGTTAATTGTTGTTATTTAATTTACTGTCAACTGTTATTTATTAATTGACTGTTAACTGGCGGTTAACTGACTTAATTATTGTTATTTTATTTTTAATTTTTGTTAATTGATTGTTTATTGTTGATTAGATATAATCGCTAATTGTTATTGTCTTGAATTTAATGTTTTAATGGTAATGCCGCGTTATAATGTTATTTGTTAATTTTCAGTCATCGTTAATTGTTAATTGTCATGTAGATAATGTGTAATAATGTGTAACAAGTTAATGTTTTACTGTTTAATATATTACTATGTCTAATGCTTAAATATATTTATAATGTTTTGTTTGTGTGTACTAAGATATTGTGACTTTTATCAGAATAGGGATTAAGTGAATTATAATATACATGATAATTCAAAATAATATATAATTATAATGATTATAATAATGGGAATTAGTCATTCCTCATATCTTCTTAATACTTTTTTAATTGATAAGCACAAATAAGATACCATTGAAATAATTCATATTTATTTGAATTTTACTTAAGACTGAAACATTTCAAATGATAATTGAAACTAAAATCAATTTACTTTAGTTAACTTTAAATTGTTGATGAAACCATTTCTTTAATGTATAAAAATGACTTTTTTACTGTAATAGAAGAAAATAACTCCGATCATCTTCATTTATTATAATAATATAAAATATTTTTGTTATAATCTTGCACTTATTTGAGATTCTATACATTTTAATAATTTACAACTGCGGCGATTACTCTGACGTAACTCGCAGTCTTTCGGTAATATGTTAATGCTTGTATACGCATCAGCGCTTTATGTGCGATTAATAATGCAAAACTAGGATTAATCGTTATTCAGATATAAATGCAGTACAAGAACACATAATTAAGATCTCTTTATTTCGCTGAGTAACTTGTTATTCCTATTATAACTATTTATAGTTTAAATAAATTTAAAGTCAAAGCTTCGAGTGAGAAATTTTTATTTTCTGAAACAACTTAATTTGTGTGTAAATCTAATAACATTTATGCAATCTCCTACGTATCATTCTTTTATACAGAACGGCTGTATTGCTATTAAATTTTTAAAGTCAATGTGAAACCTTAATTGGCATTTATGACAAAACCTTTCATTTGGCATTCAATATCTATTAAAGAAAGTTGAATTGATCGATGTATGAATATTAATTATTAAAAATTCTTGTAGAAACTGGCAGTTGTTTAAAGCCATTGCTTTATGTAACTGTAACTTTGCGACCTAATTTCGAAGCGCTTTTAGCACCATGCCACGTTTAAATTTTGAACAAGGCCTTTGTTGAAGGTACATTGTAAAATGAAAAGCGTATTACTACGCTGGATTTTATAGATCAACAAGATTGTAATACGAGTTTTTGAACCATCTCTTTCTAAATTTCAAAATGCTAATTTTATCTCTAGCATTTAATAAATAAAAAAAATTCTACTAATAGCATTTTAAAAATAATTTTTGTGATAATTTTTAGCTAAACTGGATCATCTGAAATTAAAAGATTTAAAATCTTGTATTATATTTGCAAGTTTTCTTTATCAAGTCATCGAACTTGCCTTAAACTCGATAGTACAATCTTGCTGCAAGTCAAGATCAAGCGATCAAGTTTACACTTGACCACTTCGCTTTAAACAACAATTTTGCATTAAGCTTGACATTGCAAGCTTGAATAAAGCATTCAATTTATACTTGACCAAGTTACTTTAAGCTGTATACCCCAATCTTTATGTACGTTTGATAGATGAAGTTTAAGGAAAGCTAGGCAAACAAGAATGAATCACGTTCGATGGGTCAAGTTTAAGGAAAGCCAGGCAAACAAGCATGAATTAGGTTTGCCAGGTCAAGTTAAAAACAAGATGGGAAGATGTAAACTTTTATGCTTGATTCAAACTTGCATTAAACTTGCAGGCTTGATCTGTGAAGTTTAATGTAACCTTATTGACTTGACATATCCCAGATAGCAATTTTAATTTGCAGAAAATTTTCAACAATCTTACTTTGCAAAGTTGCAAAGTTGCAGCAAGCTCAGCATGACAAGCCTGAAAGTTCATAACAAGACTGCAACAAGATTATGCAAACTCCGAAGTCACCATACTTTGAACTTGCAGCTAACTTGTCGTGCAAGTTGCAGTCTTGTTCTTCAAATTGACTGCAGACTCATAGCAAACTAGTAATATTGCCATGCAAATGCATTGTAAACTTGCAATCTATCCATGACACACTATCTGCAAATGCATTGCAAACTTGGATTCTTGTCATCTCAAGCTATCTGCAAGTATGCTGTAATTTCATAGCAATGTTGTTAATTCTCTGAATTTTACGTGTAGTACAGGTATAATAAGATTTTTTGAGACAAGTGATGGCCATTCACCAAAACTTGGGAAGAGCTTCGTTTTAATATTCGAAATGAAGATCCGATGAGTGCTAAAAAATAAAGTTGTTGTACCCTGTTTTGGGGACAAAAGACGGAGGCATTGTTAGCTCAGGGAGGGGGGGAGGTGGGACTCAAAAAGTTTTATGTAGGTGAAGTAGAACATTGTTTATTATGTAATTTATAATTCCGAATCAAATAAAATAATCTGCAAGTCGATACGATCATTTCTTACAAAGTTAAGTAGGTTTTATGAATACAAAGTCGAAAATTATACTTGTGCAGGTAAAATAGGTTTTTACAGTAATAACTGATTCCTATTCAGGAAAATTTGAGAAAAACATCGTTTTGGCACTAGAAATTAAGATGCGTTGAGTCCCCAAAAATTAATGTTGTTCATCGTATTTTGGAGGCAAAAGTGGACATTTTAACACGAGAGGGGGAGGGAGGGGGGGGGGGAGGACAGAATTCAATATTTTTTAAATAGGTCAAGTAGGATATAGTTTCATATGTATCTTTTAATTCTGATTCGAATAAAACCATCCGCAAGTCGATACGATCATTTGTGAGACAGTTACAGCAGGTTTTATGAATACAAAGTGGAAAATTATACTTTATTTTTTAGCATAGTTTTGTCACATTTATTTTATGCTCAAAACAGGTTCTTTATATCATATTAAATCATTAAGCTTAATCATTATAATATCAAAATCCTTAAATGTCTTCAAAATAGCAATAATCAAAATCAGAATCATTTGAGTTTACTCCAAAGCCATTTAAGTTGCCAAAATCCACTTATATCCAGCCATAACCACTTCGCGACGGGAGCCTTTTACGAAATGTTTATTACTTTGCTACCGGTTTTAAAAAACAGAAGTTTGTGCCTATTCAAATCGGGAAAATGCTCGGATTAAATAAGGCAAATTTTACAGTAAAATTTTACTGGTGAGGACAGTGGCGCAGCCAGAATTCGGTTCTAGGGGGGGTTTTGAGTTTTTTGATAAAGGTGTTCGCCGGTTTTTTGAATCACCGGTTAATATAATCTGTCTTTTTAATGAATCAAATCATAATGCTTTTTACCCGCAATTACATTGGTTGTGTTTCATTTAAACAGCGTTTACAGTATTAGAGTTAGAAAACATAAAATGCACCAATGAAATAACCCCAAACTAGGTTAGATTTATAAAAAGTGTTTAAAGATGATGAGGCAAACTTTAAGAGTTGTAAGCGTACAGTCCAGCAAATAATTTTTGCATAGAAAATAACAGAATTCCAATCCACTTGTTCAACCAAAAATACACAGGATTTCATTCCAAGACAATCTCGAATTCTTGTTTTTAACTTTAATAATAATGAAGCCATTTTAACAAAATTTTCAATATACTTACCGTGCTTTTGTCAAATGTAACAACATCCCGAAAATTGGTGGAATTTATCATCATTTACGTACAATTAGTGCTCAATTAGGTAATCCATATTTTGGAATGTAGTTGATATTAAACATGGTATTTTATTGTTTTTTTTATTGTGCACTTCCAATACTTTACATGACATCGAATTTGCCATTAAGTAACATAAATCTATTGAAAATTTCGTTAAAACATCTTTATTATTGTTAAAGTTCTCTAAAAATATCCGGGTTCAAATTGAAGTCATGCCTGTACTAATATTATAAAGTAACCTTTTTTTTGTAGGGGTTTAAAAAGACAATCGATCGTGTGCGAACTTAACTCTCATACAAAGGGTTCCATACAAAATATCAGAACTGTTCAAAGATAATATTTACTTGCGTACATATAACAATACCACATGCCATAATTTAATTCTACTGGAATGAAAACCATTGAATATTTCTCACTCTAAAACACAGACTTTGTACAAAGTTTAAACTTGGTAGAGAACCAACCACGCTTCGGAAAGAAGTCGCAGAGATTCTCACGAAAAGTCACTTGTAAATCATATTTCATGTAATAGGGGACAATTTTCAAGGAATAAAAAAAAGTACGCTTAATAACGTGAAACTTTTCTATTCATTTTTAAAAATAAAAGCATATTCAGACATAATTATTGAAATGATTTTTAATCGAAAAGTTTTTTTTTCTTATAAATGAATTATTTATTGAATTATAAGCAATTTTTGTCTCAAAATTACTTGACTTTTAATGTCTTGGAATTATTATATGAATTATCTTTTTAATATTTGCCTTCAGCAATTGAATTCAGTTGGAATAAAAAGTGGTTATCACTATGTTTCACCTTACCTAAAAAAAAGATCTTATACAAAGTTTAAACTTGGCACTGAGCCAAGCACGCTTCGAAAGGAGGTCACAAAGTAGCAACACTTTTTTGATCCGTACTATTGTTTTCTACATAGGTTTTTAATTAATATCTCGGCAAATTACAAAACACATTTTTTCAAAAATCATTACCGACAATCCTTGGAAGATTCTACGTCGCTTAGGTACACCGAGTGCCCTCAACTCCCTCGCTGACCGCCAGAAAAATAAGACGCACGAATGAACTTATAATAATCCCGATTTTACTTTTTAAGCGTAGAGTGGAACCTTAATAATAATGGCAAAATGATGGTGACTATCTCCGTTTCAACATAAGCTGTATTTTACATCGGTAAAATAACGGCTAGAAACATGGAATTTGGCATGGTTGTTAATTTAGAGACTTAAATGCATGCCCTGAACAGTTTTTTAAAAATTCGAAATTTTAAAGGGTGCAAGAGTAAAAAAAACTTTCTAAAATTGCAATTTGTGTGATACATTTTGTATAGAAGGTTAGAATCTAGCGTGGTGATAACTTTTGGGATGTATAAATGCTCAAGAACGGTTCCTAAAAAGAGAATTCAATTTAAAAAGGATGAAATGAGCGGAAAACAGTCTGAAAACGATCTAAGGCTAATGTCAGACGGACGTCTTTTTGCACGCTTTTTTACTTACGTATTATCCCTACAAAATGCTAGCAGCATTATATAGCCTTAATTATGATTTATTAGGAATTGTTAGAGCTAGATACATTAAGTTTGGCATGGCTGTTACCCTAGAAACGTAAATGATCACCAAGAACAAATTTCGAAATTAAAAGGATGCAAGAGCAAAAAACCTTCTAAAACTGCGGTTCGTGCGATATACACTATATGGCTAAAGGTGACCGGCCATTTGCGATTTTAGACGTTTTGTTAAATATCTAGAAAAATGCGTGAGAAATTAACCTGAAACTGCAAGTGTGTAAACAGTATAGTATAGGTCATATATTTCCGCAAAGATTTTTTTCCCGAAACCCCGTAGGGGACCACCAACAAATTGAAAAGGAACTAATATCTTTTGGATAACCCTGTAAAAACTAATGTAGCAAAAATCTTCAAACTCGGGATTATTAATAACTGGCTTATTGTAATATACTGTGTTCATTTTTATGAGGATAGCATGTATACTCGCAGAGGAATTAAGGTTTTTATAAAAACAGTCCCATATTTCGCCAAGTTTTTTGCTTATAATGTGCAGAGTTCTTAATATAAAAAAAAGTTCTCAGAAAATATGACAAACAACATTGTACATAATACTCTGCAATCAGAATTGAAAAATAATAAAAATTGGATGAAGAATGAGGAGGTTTATTAAAAAATTTTTCACTGCGCATGCGTGAATGCAATCAAAATATAATGTGTATAATGTATTAGCTAATTATATAGAGCAAGTTTTGTGATAGTCTCAAAATCATAGAATGAAAATTCTGTAAATTATCGTCGATAGAATAAGCTCGAAATCCATCGTCCCCAAAAAGATGAGGGGTTGTATCAAATATCTGTTGATTAGTGCCAAGACAGCGTACACAATTTTGCATGTACTACTATATTTGGATACAACCCCTCATCTTTTTGCTTCCTTTTGGGAACAACGGATTTCGAGCTTATTCTACTGACGATAATTTTCAGAGTTTTCAAGCTATGATTTTGAGACTTTCACAAAACTTGCTCTGTATAATTAGCTAATACATTAAGCACATTATATTTTGATTGCATTCGCGCATGCGCAGTGAAACATTTTTTAGTAAACCTATTCGTTTTTCATTCAATTTTTATTATTTTTTAATTCTGATTGCAGGGTATTATGTACAATGTTGTTTGTCATATTTTCTGAAAAGAACTTCTTTTTATAATAAGAACTCTGCAAATTATAAGCAAAAAACTTGGTGAAATTTGAGACTGTTTTTATAAAAACCTTAATTTCTCTACGAGTATACATGCTATCCTCATAAAAATGAACACAGTATATTACAATAAGCCACTTATTAATAATCTCGAGTTTGAACGCTTTTGCTACATTCGTTTTTACAGGGTTATTCAAAAGATATTCGTTCTTTTTCAATTTGTTGACGGTCCCCTACAGGCTTTTGGGAAAAAAAATCTTCGCGGAAAAATATGACCTATACTATACTATTTACGCACCTGCAGTTTCAGGTTAATTCCTCATGTATTTTTCTAGATATTTAACAAAACGTCTAAAATTGCAAGTGACCGGTCACCTTCGGCCATATAGTGTAGCTGGTATAAAAGCTTGGTTTTTGACTTGGTGGTTACTTTTAAGGTATAATGAGAATGAGAATGATAAAAAATAATGAGAATATTCCATAATATATTCAAGTAACCGTTTTCTATAATAGCGAGTGACTATAAAGCTGAAACTGCAGATTTTTAACAATGTGCTTATTAATTTAAATTAATGCATGATTAGCATAAAATTGTGTATAATTATGTTTTATACAGTCTAAGAAAATGTTTTACATTTAACCCCTCTCTTTTCAAAATCCCTACTGACAGACATATTATCTATAACTCAATGAAATTACAATAAATGCTTCTTTATTACCTGACAAGGGTGGCAATGCTTCTCCGAGAGCAAGCACCATTACTCGTTTCTACATTACTAACTAATGGAATACATTCTTTAAATTTGTGTACAGATCTCCTAAGGAACAAAAGGTTCGAAAGACGCACTGATTGCGATAATTTGTTCAATCACAATCAAAAACAGCTTTTTACAACTTTATAGTTACTACTTTTTTAATTTTTATTTTACAAAGATTTTTACTTGGGTACGTAAAAAGCTTGGTCTTAGATATAATTGGGAGCAAAAAGTGTAAAACAGGGCGTTTGAAACTGAGAGAGATCTGCAAAGTGTATGTTTCATGTTTTTTCTGAAATTCGATGATCTATTAGTGTTTCGAACATAGAACAAAGAAGTGCAATTAAGAAATGGCCCATTGTATAACACTTAAACTCAAAGCGTCTGTGTGGCAGGAAATGACCATTCTTTTAGCATAAGACGTCTCGAAAAAGTGACTTAGTCCAAATAACCAATTTTCACAAAATCAATGCATGTATTATGCGCTTTCATAGTTTTAAGTAGAATTTTCGCCGTTTAATTGAATCACTTTGTTGAATAGAGTTTGATTTCTCAAAGCGCCGGATTTCGAAAAACGCCAAAACGTTTAAATATTAATTTTGGTTTTGATTCATATAACAGGCAATTATAGTAATTTGTCTTAGCTCTGGGAGGGGTTTTAACCCCCAAACCCCTCCCGTGGCTGCGCCACTGGGTGAGGATAAACGAAGATCCTTAGGCCTATTTCCGGCACGTATACGTGTCGCTCGTCCCCAAGGGGTTAACTTTGTAATGAATGATCGTATCGGCTTGCGTACGGTGTCATTTGATTCAGAATTAAAAACATCATAACAAACGGTACCCCATTTGACCTATTTAATATAATTTCAGTTCTTCTGCCTTACAGAGTTAACCCCCCCCCCCCCCCCAAAAAAAAAAAAAAAAAAAAAAAAAAACACAATAAAACTATTTCACTTTTTGGGAACTTATTGGATCTTCATTTCTAGTGTCAAAATCAAGTTCTTACCAAATTTTCGTGAATGGCCATCAGTTGCTGCTGTAAAAACCTATTTTACCTGCAGTAAAGTATAATTTTCGACTTCTGATTCATGAAACCTGCCGTAACTATGTAGCAAAAGATCGTATCGACTTGCGGATGGTATCATTCGATAAAAAAAAATACATAATAAACGATAACCCTCTCTTGATCTACTTAATTTTTTTTTAGCTTTGCCCTTCCCCTTCCCTGAGTTAAAAATGCTCCCCAAAACATGGTTAAGTAACTTTATTTTTTGGGGGGGGGATTCAAGGATCTTCATTTTTTTTATGTAAAAACGAAGTTCTTCCCAAATTTTGGTGAATGGCCATCAGTTGTCGTATATTACTCACTTATTGGTATATATATTTTACCTGTACACTAATAGTCGCACTTTTCAGGATTGTGCGTGTTTTGTGTAAGATTCCGCATAATCGGAGGTTTGTCAGATGCTAAACATTTTTATGCTATACAGGGTGTATCCAAACTCTTGGGCAAAACTTTAAGGGGTGATAGTGTACATCAAGACAAACAATATTAAATAGGAAACTGAGGGTCCCAAACGTCTTCCGAATGAGATAGGCGCCATTAAAGTTTAGGGTCCAAAATTTCAAATGATTATAAAAAACGGAAAAATTGGTCAATTCGTTTGTGGTTTTCGCTAAAACTATTCTTTATGTTAGTATTTTCTTGAAAACGAATTTTAAAGGTAAAGTTCAAAAAATTCCGATAGAGGGCGCTTTAGACTTTGGAGTAACAAACAACTATTTTTTACCGTTATTTTTTATATTTCATTAAATACTTTTAAAAGCTTAGGCTTAAACTTAAATTTTGAGCTCAAAATCTGAATTGTTGGGAGTGGTTAAGTAGCGCAAACTGAACTGTGTTCAGGAATTGAAATTTGAACCACCCCCCCCCCCCCCCTGAACACAGTCCAGTTTCTGCTACTTAGCCACTCCCAACGATTCAGATTTTGAACTCAAAATTTAAATTCAAGTCTAAACTTTTGAAAGCATTTAATGAAATACAAAAAATAACGGTAAAAAACAGTTGTTCGTTACTCCAAAGTCTAAAGCACCCTCTATCAGCATTTTTTGAACTTTACCTTTAAAATTTATTTTCAAGAAAATACTGACATAAAAAATAGTTTTAGCGAAAACCGCAAACGAATCGACAAATTTTTCCGTTTTTTATAATCATTTGAAAATTTGGACTCTAAACTTTAATGGCGCCTATCTCCTTCGGAAGACGTTTGGGACCCTTAGTTTCCTGTTTAATATTGTTTGTCTTGATGTATACTATCACCCCTTAAAGTTTTGCCCAAGAGTTTAGATACACCCTGTATAGACTGAGTAGACAAGGACTTATAGTTTAAAGTAGATTCGAAAGCAATTCTAATTTCTTATACAACTAGCTGCTCCTGGCGACCTGTTTGGTTTTCTTTAAAATATATAGTATCATTGTATCATGCTTTTTTTATTATTCATAATTCAATTGACTTGCTCAAGTCTTCGCCAAATCAGAAGATTCTGATAGATAAATCAAGAACTCTGTACTTTTATGTCAGCAGGGTGTAGGTGATAATGGCCAAATATCCAAAATCGCGCTGCATTTTTTCTTATTTCATTAATTTCATTTAAAATATAACCCTTTCATTCATTTTCTTTAAAATGCATAACTAATTTAAAACAGAAAAATTTTAAATCCAAAACTTTCACTTATTACAAAATAATTAATAAAAAAAAACCCTGATAAATAACATAAACCAAGACATTTAATTTTAACATTAAAGCATTGTTTTAAGTTATCACGTGAAAAATAAAAAATGCTATTTGCGAGATTTGCACCTGGTTAACATAAAAGTACCAAGAAGTTGCGATCATGGCAACATTTCATATATTTTTTGTTGTTACGTATTTCATCTTTCTTTACAAATACAATCACTTAGGCATTTATGCTTCATGTCCATTTGCTTATCAATTGCAATATGTTCGATAACGCAGATTTTTAAACCTATCATCTTCCGTAATCGGGTCAATGGCCTATTGGCGTGTTTTAGCTTATAAGATTTGGTGCAATGGAATGTTTTTTGTGAAAATCCTTTAATGATAGCTACATTTACATTAAGCTGTATTGTTGCTGATATTCTTTTTGTTACACTTGAATCTTGGCAGTAGACTCGATTACGGAAGATTAGGTAATCAAATATCTTAGCTGAAATTCATCCATCTGATTTTATGTACTTAACAAATGCATATCAAATTACTGTTTTGAATGCATTTGGTCAATAAGAATGGTAAGTGTGTTTGGCAATTAACAATCATCATTTTGCATGATCTATCTTCTCGAGATGGATAACACATAAGTAGAAAATGAGTTGATCATTCGTTTTAAAATTTAATTAATTAAATATTTTTACAGATGCTGGATTTATTTGCATTTAACTTATATTAACCACTTGAGGGGCGGTGGGATATATTTTATCTCACCTACGATTAATGAGGATTTGCACCAGAAAAATTTTTATTAAATTTTACTTTTCTAAATTTGGTGGAAAAAAGTCGTAAACTTACTTTTCCTTATTTTGCAATAAATCTTTTTGCGTATTCCGGTGTGAATTCGACATTTCAAAAGCACAATTGCTTGGCCCTCAAAGGGTTAAGGAAAGATCGGCTATTTTTGAATTAGCCAGGAAAAGTGATAAATCCCCAAATATTGTTTCCCTTACCATCATTTATATTGCATTCATTTCATTTAAAACACACAGCTTTCATTTCAAATACATTCCTTTAAAAAAATGTATTATACACTTAAAATACATTGTTTTTGACTTACCTCAATTAAAACACACACACACACACAAAAAAAAAAATAATAATAACAGAAACAGAAACAGAAACATTTTATCTCAGAATCAAAGCATTGTTTCTTACTTACGCCCTCAAAAAATATGCAAAAAAAAAAAAAAAAAATGCTAGCAGGTTTGATTTTCTAAACAAACTTATATACATATTATTTATTGCTTGTCATTAAGAAAAATTCATGGAACTCATTCCTTTCTGAAATAAATTTCATAAATAGCTATCAACATACAAACGGTTATTAGATAAACCACACAAATATTTCTCTAATAATTTGCATACATTAGCATTAAATGTTTTTAAAGGCAAGTAAGAAAACTGTAATAAATTTAAAAAGGCAAAATAACATCCTACGGTAATTAGAAAATTAAACTAAAAATAGGATAATTGAATTTGCAAACTTAATAGCCATGTATTTCATCAAATGAAACTTATTTACAGATTTAGTAAAATATTTCTTTTTTTTTTTTTTACTGTAACATAAATAAATGTTTATCAGAAATACCACACATTCTGGATATTACCACTGCATTTCAAAAGATTTTTTTTTTTTTTATCCTAAGATTTTTTGCATGATACAACATAAAAATACAATTTAAAGGTTTTTCAGAAAATAAGCATGCTTGCCTGTCTACTGATGAACTTTTTAGCTAATTTTATCAAAGATAATATAATTTATATGTTTTGCAGCCAAAATGTAATATATGGCTAAAGCAATGGAAGCAAAGCTTATCGGGAAAGAAAAATTAACCTCAAACTTGAAATGCTCGTATACTTAAATCCAAATTAATTTATCTCTCTCTCTTTTTCTCTCTCTCTCTCTATATATATATATAAATTATTTGAAAAGTTTCAAGAATTTAAAAAAAGACAGAGTTTCAATAAAACAATACTAGTTATAAAATAGTTACAAAGTTTATTTTTGCACAAATACAAATAACACTTTATAAATAATAGTATTACAAAGTATTATTTTCTACATATTTTGAGTTAAGACTTTGTTACCTAAACAAAACACACACAAAAAAATAATAATAATTGAAAAAATAAATATTTAAATATATTTAACACCACTTTCCTGTTCTCCTCCCCCACCTGAGTCTGTTGCATCATGCAATTTTTCCACATTCTAATCCATGATTTTTCATGTATCTGCATCCTGAAAGAGGACAAAAAAAAAAAAAAAAATTAAATAGCAGGTTTATATTTTACAGCTTTCAAGAATTCTGTCTACAGTTAGTTTTTAAGGTGATCGATCACAAATTACAACGTCTCAGTTAACAAAACTACCTTGATGTTAAGGGTGGAATTGCCGGGAGGTAATAAAACTTAATAAAAACAATTAACCTTTAACTGATGTCACAGAAATTGTCACGTAACTAGTGTGAAGCGGTCTGTGAGACCACTGCAACGAAAGATGAATAAAAGGAACGATTAACTTATATGATGGTGTTTTTGTACTAAACTTTTTGCACAGGACTGTTATAATTAAAATTCATTCATTCAAAAGTCTCTGGTGATAGTACTAAAGTTCCAAACGGAACAAAATTTCGGTAGTGTTTGTAGTTAAACTGAAAAATGCAAGTTAAACTATAAAAAATGAAAAAGGCCGTGGTCTGAGAGACGGGTAACATCAGTTAAAGGTTAAATCGATTTTGCCGAGCAATAAGCCTTATCTTTCTGAGCGAACTTTCAGGCAAACCAGACTTGACAGTAATGTGGGTTATGCTTCTGTCAAATTGTACAATACATAAGAATAAAGATTACTAAACAAAGACATAATTAACATAAACAATTTATTTTCTATATTGTTTAGAGCCGAGAAGAACATATTAAGATAATTCATTCAGTTGGTTTGACATTTAATGTGAAATTATTATCCCATGCGTTATCCCGTAAGGAATGAACGTATCAAAATTAAACGTAAAGTTTAATTAAACTTTTAGAGATTTCCATTTAAAATAATTTTACTTCTTAAAATATTTGTTTTTTCGAAGAGCAAATAAGATAAACCAGTAGAAATCAGAACATTTTTTAGTATAAAGTTTTAAATTCTTTAAGCAGTCATCAAAGCATTACCAGCACCTTTATTAAATATTTGAGAAAACGATTATGATTCCGCGTCGATAGGTACATCGAGCATCCGTCAACTCCTCCACTGAGCACCCGCCAAGTAAAGTCAGTGTGTAACGAAAAAATACGATTTTCTCAAAAGTATGAGATATAATCGCTATAGTTTTCCTGTATGGCTTAAATAAACTTCTAGTACTATTTTTTCATAATTTTATTTACAGTACATTTGGTAATAGCGGGGAAGGAGAGGGGAGGACACATTTTTCCAGTACAGTGTTGAATTCAGACACTTTCCTCCGGGGGGGGGGGATTGCACTTTTTGACCATTGAAAACACAAAATCGTAAATATTCCGGGAGGGGGGGGACATCTCATTGTTCCGGAGGGAATGTCCAACCCGGGCCACCCCCTGAATTCGACACTGTTTTCGTCTATGTCTCTGAAAATGTAATTATCTAAATTACAACAAATACACTTTTGGTTTTCGTATTACAAGACCTTTCGAACGATACCCCACAGACTACACACACAAAAGAAAAAAAGAAAATAAAAATAAGTAGCTTATTTCCCTAATTTTTTTCTAAAAATATTTGCGAATCGCTAATAATCAATAAGTATGTTGGTCAATAACCTTATATCTCTGCCAAGTTTGAAATTTCCATGTTCCGTAGTTTCGAAAAATTGACTATGACAGAGAGACACACAAGTGACGTTTACAATTCTTCAGTTTTTACATTTTAAGTGCGGAAGCCAAAAAATTTAACTAAAATCAAAACTAGTTTATCTAGTCAGTTTGTCTAATTTATCTAACAAAATTTCATCAGTTTAATCTAATTTACCTAGTCAAGTTAGTTTAATCTAATTTATCTACTTTAATATAATCAGAGAGACAAACTAAACATTAACTAGTCAGTACCTAATCAGTACAAACGCAGAATAAAACTTTTCAACCTCAGGTGAAAAGGATTTAAAAGATTTAAAAGGATTTAAAAATATTAAAATGCGAGCGAGAAATCTGTAAATATCTCCCATATGATTAACATTAACTTGGCCGTTTCTTCGAGTGACTAATGTAGGCTCTTAAGAAGTTACCTTTTATGAAAGATTGTTACCATCAAAATAATAATAAATAAAAATACAGTTCAACACTTTTTTTACATGTAAAAGATAAAACAAAATAAAACATGTTCAATAAGAATACAAATAAACAATATTCAAATCTGACATTAATACTATAACATTGAGATTTTGAAGTGGTTATTCAATGCATTTTAGTTATTACACTTCAATTCATTACAAAAATACGCACCAATCAATATTAGTAAAATTTTTTACGGCAGGCCTCGAAATTGAAAAATCCACGAACAGGGACGCTATTTCAAAATTATCGTTGATTAAAACCTTTTTTTTTTTTTAAACTTTATGCAAATTTATGTCTAATCATACAAAGACAATTTAAAAACTGCATTCAAAATTCTAAATAATAAAAAAAAGTTATAGGCAGCACAATAAAAGCCATGTGTATAAAATTGTAATAATATGTTTTAATAATTTCTCAAATCACTAATCGGAACAATATTTGTCATAATTTCACGAACCGGAATATCGTTTCGATTTGCTCCGGTACATGCCTGATTTGCGGACGTGAAAAACTAAAATTTTAAAAATATTGATATTTAAAATTTTTACAAAAATTTGGAAATAAAAAGATTTATACACATCCGATTAAGAAGCAGTTACGTCAAAAGGAAAAAGAAATTATTAAATAATTGAATAAAACGGACGTCGGTAGGAAATACTTTTAATAATTTCAATAAAAATTAGAAAAAAGCGGTACATTAGAAATCCAGGTTGATAAGCATAGAGCCAACTAAGAAACAGTTTAAAATTATACTTAATATTTAAATAGAGAAAAAAAAAAGTTAATGTTAATGAAAAAATAATTTAAAGTTTAAAATAATACACTCGAACGCAGTGTTGAATTCAGGAGGTGACATTCCTCCCGGAACATTGAAATGTCGTCCCGGAAGGTTTGAATTTTTATGCTTTTTAATGGACAAAAGTGCAATTTCCACCTCGGAATGTCCCCCCCCCCCTCCAGGGGCGTAGCTGCAAAAAAAAATTCAGCGGGGGGGGGGGGGGGGAGTTAAAAATTTTCCCAACATGAAAAAAAAAAAAGATCTATTTTCCAGCTAAAATAATATGTTCAATGTGTCTTTAATGATAATGATACTTATATGCAAAAAAAAATCTTTCCCCCCAAAAAAATGCTGAAACTAAAAACATAAAAATTATAATTATTGTTTCATTTACTGAAAGTTTTTGTCTTCCATTGTGTACGAGTCATAATTGTACTTTATAGAAAATAGCCTCATATTTTTAGAGTTTTGAATAAGGAACAAAGTTTTGGAGGAAAGGTATTGCAGACACTGTTGATGGACAACAGTAGAGAAATTCATGTCTGGTAGATGTATGATATTTTCGTAGCACAGAGAAACAGATTGAGAAATTGAGTCTGGCTGCTTTTTGTATTTCTTTTGAAAGTTTAACTATTTTGCTATTACAGAACTCAGAAAGATCGTCTGCAAAACAATAAATAATTATTATTTTTTTTTTTTTACTTAAAAAAAAAGAATAAGTGTTTCAAAAATCTATACTTTCCTAACTCTAAGCTCAAATTTCCCAAGTTCACATATATTGGGGGGGGGTCTCCCCCCATAACCCCTATCGCGACGTCCCTTCCCCTCCCCCCCCCCCCTCCACCTCATCCCGGAGCAACAGAAATCTCTCCCGGAGATAAGCGTTTGAATTCAACACTGCTCCAGCAGCGTGAAAGGCAACAACAACAATAAAAAAAAGCAAACAAAATCTTAAACTCCCTGTAAAGTTCAGAAAAATTTATTGAAAAATGTTTAACATGACCCAAAGCATAACTATTGAAAAACGTAGGCATTACTTAGAAAATTAACATAACTTTTAATTTATTAGAATTTTTGTTATGAAATAAGTTGTAGATTATAAAGAAATGTTACTTTAGAGAAAATAGCCAAATTTGAATAATTAAAATAAGAAATACCTTTATTTCTGGGTTCCTTTATTTGAACGCTAATCAATCACGAGATTCAATAACGATGTGCCTTTTCCTTTTGACTCTGAGCTCTGAATTTCCAGTCATTACGCTGTTATCTATTCAGCTCTCAACACATCGTTGAAATATGACAGTGTTGCAGCAGTTTTACAGCAAAATGGCATTGCAAGGGAGAGATCGATTTTGTTTCATCTGCCTTGCAGTACTTTTGAGTGAAAATTGTTGTGTCAAGTTTGTCAAGACAAGGAAATATCGAGAAAAAGTCAAACTTACTGCAAACGTGCATGCTATCTGGGATTTAGCTTGCAGATAGCTTGACGCAAGCTTTTTCTGCTGTCTGGTATTGCCAATGAATCTACAAATAATGTCATATTTAAAAGCATACGTCACGAAACTTTATGTCAAAATTTAATTATTGTAGGTAATTTCAATATCAACTTCAGAAACAATACTAGAACTGAACTTTCGGAATATTTTTTAACTCTTGGCCTAAGTCATTCATTCAAGAATCAACTACCAAGGAAAACCCAGTTATTGACAATGTATTCACCAACATCCCCGTGTAATGTAAAGTTATTCATTCATTTTTTAGCCATCATAAACAGTTTTGGATAACGTTAAAAAAAAATTATACAGAGTAGCTATATTTGATACAAATTGGGCTTTATCTCTCTCTGAACTTTCATGGTATATTCGCCTATGCATTTCTAGTATATATGCCTGTACCCAACCTTACGTTGTATAATTTATATAAAGTCTTATTATCATTTTAGAGACGATTTTTTTAAATATTACAGCTGTTAATTAATATATTTATAGTAAGAAAACCTCTGTGTGCGAGTAATACTCACATTTGATCTATTAGTATTTAATATCACAAATACTCCATGATGTGTATATTTGCGCTCCAAAAATATCTAATTTATTTTCATAATTACTCCGAAAAGGCGAATTGCCAGGGTACTTTTAAAGCAACGTTCCATGTAGTTCTTCTTAACAAAACAACTTCCGTCCTCGTTCACAAAAAGTGAAATATAGTGATTTTCGTTTCATTCAAAATGACATGATTTTTTCTGATTTTCTATTCTATAAGCCAACAGATAAATAATTTGCGATATAAAGAATAATCATCACTTTATTCGGAGTTTTATTTAAAAATTAAACTATGTATAATAATTATCATTTTTAATGACTTTTAATAATAATAGAAAAAACGTTATAGTTTTATATAACTAAGAGAATTGTAATATATATACCGTGTGTCCCAAAAAGGACTGACTGATTTTAAAATTCAATAACTTGCAAACGGTGACAGATATTAAAAAAATTCTTGCAGGAGGGTTATGCATAAGGTCAAAAGTTTTATTACATTGATTTTCAATTTTAGTTCGATTTACAAACAATAGATGGCGCTGTAAGCAATAGTCGCGAAATTCAGGCTCGATTTTTGGTACTTCGTGGCCCGGATAATACATTTCCATCTCCTTTTTCTGCATGGAACAAGATAAAGGACCAAAAATCGAGCCTGTATTTAGCGACTATTGCTTACAGCGCCATCTATTGTTTGTAAATCGAACTAAAATTGAAAATCACTGTAATAAAACTTTTGACCTTATGCATAACCCTCCTGCAAGAATTTTTTTAATATCTGTCACCGTTTGCAAGTTATTGAATTTTAAAATCAGTCAGTCCTTTTTGGGACACCCGGTATATATATATATATATATATATATATATATATCAGGGGTCGTACGCTTCAGAGAATTTTATAGGACAATAATTAGTATTTTTTTTATAAAAAAATAAATACATATTTAACACGCGAAATTTGGCCTTATTTCAGAAAAGATTCTTTATAAGAAAATACTGGTTCAAAGAATTTCCTGTTCTCAAAATTTCAAGACTAATACGATCTCTGATATACAGGGTGATTCATAAATATAGAAACAATAGGCTATCTCCTTAATTAATGTCCCTGGGCACATACTTTCAATTGCAAAGTTTCATAAAAAAAGGTGGAAAATTTGATGAGATAAGTTACAACTCCATGGGAGGTATATTTGAGAAAATACGAAAATTAAATTTTTATACGGCCCCCCTAGGGTAAAATCTCAATTAGGAATTTTGTCCTTATCCATTCCTGAATTAAACACAAAAAGTTCCATCTTCATATCTGCAATGTTTATAAAAATATGTTTATTGAGTTAGAATTAGATTTTTCTGTTTTTTTTTGTGATGACTAATCATGTAATTTGCAAATAAAATCACATCCTAAAATTTCTCAGAAAGTTTTAAATTTTTAAAATTATTATTTTTTTTTTGTAATTGGAGTAATTTAAAATCGTACGTGAGAAATTTTCACGGGGAGAAATTTTCAGTCTCGGTCTCGACTCAACCCGTATTAAAATCATTCTATCTGACTCACCTAATCAGTGCAAGAATCAGTAAAGTTTGGCTCAATCCAAAAAATTTACAAAAAATGCATATATTTTTTAAATCGCCATTATAATTAAAACATATTACCATTTACAATTAAACTTTAAAAATCGCTTTTAAAGAATAGTAGATTTAAACGGAAAAAATACAGTAAAACAAGTGAAAAAGAACCTGCCTATTACGGAATCCTGTCTAAAACGGAATACTTTTTTTATCCATGCAAAGTGAATATAATAATACTTGAGAAAAGAATAGAATACATTTGCACTTCCTAAGATGGGAAATTGTCTATAAGGCATTTTTTTCTTGACCGTGTGATTCTGTCTTAGAAGGTTTTACTGTATATCATTTTTAAAAGTCTCCAATACATGGATTATGGATTGGCGATATTAAATGGTAAGTGAAACATTTACATACAAATAGAGATTCATTAAAAAAAATAAATATCACAGCCTTTGACGCTTCTTTAAAAATAAAGATTATAAACATATAAAAAGAAAATCTATAAGCAGAACTCTTTCATAGGAAAGAATTTTTAACCATATAGACATAAAAAACTATGTTTTCTAGAAATTCAATCAGGCCGGACCAGACTCGGGCTAAAATTTAAAAATTTTCCTAACCCGGGACGAACTTTTTTTTTCTATGGGCCGGCTCGAGACCGGGTCTGGATATTTCGACCCGTGCAGACCTCTAATAAAGGCCTCCAGCATAATTTGAAAGAAGGTTTAATTTAAAATCTATACGCTGCTAATTTATGTCCAAAGAGAGGCACTATCTTAAATCAACTTTTGATAACGTACAATTTTTGGATGATCCCTATCTTGCATTTAAAATGAGTTAATAACTCGTCGCTCAGAGACATGGGAAAATGGTGTAAGTCGCGAATTTTGAATTTTAATAACTCTGCGAGTTTTGCAGGTACCGAGATGATTCTTTTTTTTGTTGTTGTTGTTTTTTTGTTGTTGTTGTTGTTGTTTAATTCAGGAAGGGATAAGAGAAAATTTCCTATTGGAAATTTTAAACAACGGGGGCCTTATAAAAATTAGTTAATGTATTTTCTCAAATAGACCCCCATGGAGTTACAATTTATGACACTAAATTTTACACATTATTTTATGAAACTTTGCAATTGGAAGTATGTGCCTAGGGGCATTAATAAAGCATATGGCCTATTGTTTCAATATTTATGAATCACCCTGTATATATATTGATGATAATTTTCAATAGTTTATCATGGCTTCATATATGTACACATTTAATCACTATAAACTAATTCAAATTATCATCAGCAAATGTAATACAAATTATAAATGAATTAATTCAAATTAAAAAGAATACATATGTACTGTGTGCGGAAAGTATTTGAGAACAAAATATTGCCTATTTATAAACAGGAACAAGTACTAGAGATACAGCATTTTTGACATGTTAACATTCTGTACACTTGAACAGGTACACAATGGATGACATCATTCATTGAAATCACTGCCAGCTGCGTCTACAAGACGTCGAAACTCACTGCAGGCACTAAACAGATGGGTGTTGGGAACGTTTTCCATTGCATACACAACATGGTCCCTAAGAGCCATAACAGTGTTCTGTGGATGCATATTAGAGTCACTCTCAACCACACCTCATACGTAATATACCATCTGGTTAGTATCTGTAGAGCTTGGAAGGGGGGGGGGGGCAACAATTTGAGGATGGCATGGTCATGCAAAATTTTAGTCATCCATTATTGGGTTGCATGGGCTGTATGGTGTGGTGCAGAGTCTTTTTGAAAAATGTACGGCGTTCCACATGACAAGAAATAATCCAGAGATTTAACACTTTAGTATAAGTAACGGCATTGACACAGGCACATTGAAAAATAAATGTGGAAGCATCAGATCACTGCTCACGACTTCCAGAATCATCTGTAAGGCTGGACATTTTCTGTGCATAACTGTCGTAACTTCTTGACGGATTTTACATAGCCAACAATCACTTTACGGTTCACTTTCTAGAACTGGACAATGTTGTCCCCAAAATATTTTTTTCAAAATAAACTTCTAGTCCAGGCAATAGAGACCGTATCGGGGGTATAAATAGCAAAATTCATGGTAGTTCTGGATAATGCTTACTATATGTTTTTTGGGTCGCTGAATCCGAATTTTTAACTTCCCACCAAAATTCCCCCGTCAAACCCCCCAAATTTTGGTAAAATGTCCCCCCCCCCCCAAAAAAAGGTTTTTTCTAAAAAATTGGTTTTATTGTTTTAGGGAAAAAGTATCTAGAAATTCAGAAAGTAGACAAAATTTGCAACAAATTAGATATATAACATTATGACTTAGGATGAAGGGGAAGGGGGGATCAGCCTCGGAACATGCGCGCGGTGCTGTGTGGACTAAGTTGCGCAATTCCACTTAACCGCTCACACGTTTGCATTCGCCCTCCCATCTCCCCTCCGAACTTTCTCTATAAGGTTTACTTTAAGTTTTTTGGGTCGCTGAATCCGAATTTTTAACTTTCCCCAAAAATTCCCCCCGACCCCCCCCCCCCAAATAGTTGTTTTTTATTTAAATTTCTTATTGTTTTAGGGGAAAAGCATTACGAAATTCAGAAACTAGGTAAAATTTGCAACAAATAGGATATATGACATTATGACGTAGGATGAACGGGGAGGGGGAGGGCTGGCTCTGAACATGCACTGCGGCGCTACGTGCACTAAGTTATGAAGTTCAGGCAATAGGGGATTTTACCTGGAAAAAATTATACTAGTTCTGGATTTCGACTCACTTTATGTTTTTTGGGTCGCTGAATCCGAATTTGTAACTTCCCACCAAAATTTTACCCGGCAACCCCCCAAAAATTGATTTTTTCAAAAAATTCTTTTTTGAGAAAAGCGCGCGGGGAATGTTCCGAGACAGCCCCCTCTCTCCCCGTTTATCCTACGTCATAATGTCATATATGCTATATGTTGCAAATTTTGTCTAGTTTCTGAATTTCGTAATGCTTTTCCCCTAAAATAATAAAAAATTTAAGTAAACAGCAACTATTTTAGGTGGGGGGGGGGGGGGTTCGTGGGGCGATTTTGGGGGTAAGTTAAAAATTCGGATTCAGCTTTCCCCTTCATCGTAAGTCATAATGTCGTACATCTAATTTGTTGCAAATTTTGTGTACTTTCTGAATTTCTTGATACTTTTCCCCTAAAACAATAAAAAATTGATTTTTTTAATTCAGCGACCCAAAAAAAATAAAGTAAGCCAATTTCCAGAACTACCATTAATTTTGCTAGGTTCTCTATTGCCTGGACTATTCGTAAATTGTCTAATTAGTTAACTTTCCTCGTGTTAATTTTTGCGTACCCCTTCAATTAAGAAAAAAAAACTGGAACCATGCTAAAAAATATCGAGATTCTTAGAAAGCGAATTCTATTTTTGTGTTTCGCAAAATTTCATATTTTATGCTATGTGCGTAGTTTTTCTCTTTTTATTATCTTCCCTGTATATATCAGGAAAACGTATTGTTCTATTGAAAAAAAATTAATTTCATTTTTTGGTGCATATAAAAATTTTGGGGTGTGCTTTTGGGATTGACATTTTCTGTGCGTAGCTGTCGTAACTTTTTCATGGATTTTACACAGCCACCAATCATTTTGCAGTTCACTTTCTAGATCTGAACAATGTTGTCTTGAAAATATTTTTTCCAAAATAAATTTCGTAAATTGTCTAATTAGTTAACTCTCCTCGTGTTAATTTTTGAAAGCCCTCTCACAAAAAAAAAAAAAAAAAAAAAAAAAAAAAAAACTGGAAACATACTAAAAAATACCGAGATTCTTAGAAATATCTTTACGTTTCGCAAAATTACATATTTTATGCTATGTGAGTAGTTTTTTCTCTTTTTATTATCTTCTCTGTATATATCAGGAAAACGTATTGGTCCATTGAAAAAAGTTTAATTACGTTTTTTGGTGGATATAAACATTTTGGGATGTGCTTTTGGGATGCCCGATTTCTCTAATTTTGATAAAGGTATATCTGTCTATTATTTTCTGTATGACACAATTTTTGTAGGCTGTCTGTTTCAAGAACTAATGCTCTTCGTTTAATTAAATTTCAGGTTCAGTTAAACCTAAACATTTTTGGTGCTGATTAGGTTTCTATGTATATCCCCCGATAACTAACGCTACTATGAAGCTTATTCATGATTTTAATGATCACTAAATGCATAAAACTAATGCACAGAATTTCATAAAAATGTACTAGGTTGAGCAAAAGTTCTGGGACATTTGTGAAAGTTGCGTTATTATGCGCAAATTAACAACAAAAGCAACAAGGGCTATTCTTTAACGTAGATCCCATCAAAGATTACGACTTTTTGCCACCGTTCTGCTAGATTCTGGAATTACTGGCTAGGTTTGTCGCCGTTACCAGCACCTTCATCCTCATTAATCTCATCGACGGCTTTCAGAATCGTTAGGCCTTTTCTCTAATAATGCCGGGTGCATACACGCAAATCATACTGTTCAATAGGCATAACTTTTTGGTGTATATCGACAGGTTGTTCAGCAATGATTTTCTTGATAGCTATACTTAAAAAAATAATGTATGCCAATTCATATTCTGTTAGTTCTTTACATGAATTGACACTTAGTACAATTTGGTGTGCATCGATCAACAAGTGATGCTGTTATGGTGTGTTTTTTACGATTACCGTGACATAACTGCCAAACTTTCCCTTAATAAAAGAATAAAATTGAAGCCAATTGAATACAATATAGCTGTATGATACATTTTACTAAATACATTTTCTGTTTCAAAATACGTTTATATGATTTAAAAATACAGGAAGGGTATCAGGTATACCGTGAAAGCTATAGCGCAAGAACTAAATTTCAGTAAACTGCATTTTTAGATACATCTTCATATAAGTTAGTATTAGTGATATTCGGTCTATGTCACTTTACAATTGGTGATTCTAAAAGGTTTTTCCTAGGAGTTCCCTATCTCCACATGTATTGAATCTAATAACTTCGCATCTATTCATTGGAATTTCAAAAAATGTCATATACATGACGTTTTTCTGAAAATCCATATTGATTTAATTTTGACTTCGATCATTCGAAAATATAAGGGATTTCCCTATCTCCACATCTATTGTGTCTAATATCTTTGCACCTATTCAGTGGAATTTCAAAAACTGATATTTATTAAGGTGGTCCGGGACACTTATTAAAATAATTTTTATTTATTGAGTTAAAATTCTGAATTTTTTTGTGGTGGTTAACCTTATCATTTGTAAACAAAATCACATGATAAACTTCTCATAATTTTAATTTTTTTTATTTAAATTTATTAAAAAAGGGGTAACTTAAAATCGTTATAACTCAAAATATTATTTATAGAATTTCAATTTTTTTTCATTTGAATAAACAGAAATATATAAGTTTTAATTTTGATTCAGCATTTTTTTAAATATTAATTTATAAAAAAATTAAAAATAATTAACGAAAAATTAAAAAAAAAGTGGAGCAACTTTAAAAAAATAGTAATATTTTCAAAAGTACATATTTTTTTCAAATATGCTGAATTAAAAAAATATGCTGAAAATTAAAGTAAAATAATTGAAAAATATATGTTCCAAGTTCGAACCCGTTATTTGTAACAGTTCCCGAGTTATAAGAATTTAAATACGAGAGATGGTGAAAAAAACCTATCATGAAGAAAAACGCATTTTTACAAGAATTTGTTTCCATGACAACCATGATTTTAAAAACAAACCAAAACAATTTTTTTTTTTCTAATTCAGATAAAAACATGAGTTAATGTCATTTTAAGCAGGAAAAAACAGAGAAATTTTTAACGAAATAAAATGTTTTTGCAAAATATGTAGATTTTTGTGTCTCGGACCCCCTTAAGTTTTGACTTTCATCACGCTCTGTGAAATATTTACCTATAATAGAATTTACAATAATTTGATGCAATATAGCAGGCAGAATTTGTTAATTTCAATTATTAAATCAATTCTTGTAATTTTTATAAATTTTTAACCACATTGTTGCCAAAATAGCTTATTTTTTTATGTTACCTTTCGCTGTGGATCCTATTACTTAATACTGGGTCGATGTTTTTGTGATGAAAATTAAAGCTGTATCATATTTTCTATTGTGTGGAAATTCACCAAATTTTATATTTGAAATTATTAATGAAAAATATATATGTCGATGCATTATTTAATTTTAATACTCCGTAGGGGCGCTGTTGTGCGTTATACAATATTTTACTAAGCTTTATATTCCTATTTGTTGATGGTGTTTTAAATTAATATATATTAGAATGGTGTAAAGAAAAATTTTGCAATAGCCAAAATACACTAATTTTTAACAAATTTCGGTTTTCTTGAAATTATATGGTAATGAGCAATGATTTATGTATGCGTATGTATTAATTAATCTACTCTTTCATGTTAATTTTAGTCAAAGTGTTAATATCTTAACAAGCATAATATCTCATGCGTTGTTCGCGAAGTTAGTTTACGGTTACAAAGCATTGGATGACTACCTAGATGTCCACGTAATCGTATAATGTCATATAATATATGCGCAGGTATTTGGATCATTTGATTAGCTTAACATGCAATTTCAAAGCTTAAAGGGTAATAATTTCCGTGTAAAGTGTATCAAGATTATTAGGAATGTGTGCGACGAGCATACATTATAGTCACATAATTACTAGCAATATATAAACTTGATATAGGTTTATATATCTAATGTCGCACTAAAAAAGCATTTTAGTGCGCATATAAACATATAAATAAAAGTATTCCCTCAATTCCTTCTTTTATGAACATTAGGAGTTCTGCATTATATAAATTAATAAAAGTAAAAATGACCTCATATTACCTGCATTAAGATTTACGTATCTGTATAGCGTCAAATAAGTAAATACTTCTGGTATTTAAAAGGGTACATTATAATTAATTTTATCTTTTAACTTTTAGACCTATCTGTAACAGAAAACAATGTTTATCTGTGTTTATTAATTTAATTTGGAAACATTTTAGTTCGCATGTAATCACATAAATAAAACCATTCCCTCAAACACTTCTTTTATGAACACTAAGAATTTATCATTATATAAAATAATAAAAGTAAAAATGACCACATATTACAGAATAAGATTTACTTATATATAGCGTCAAATAAGAAATTAAGTAGAGTATTAAAATTGTACATTATAATTAATTTTACCTTTTAACTTTTATATATTTGTAACAGAAAACGATGTTTATCTGTTTTTCTTAATCTAATTTGAAAGCATTTTAATGCGCATATAATCACATCACTAAAATCATTCCCTCAGTCGTTTCTTTTATGAATATTAAGAGTTTCTCATTACACTCTAAGTTAAAATGTCTGAAATTTAGACACTTAAGTGTCTGAAATGGAGTGTTCAATTTTCAGACATTTTAAAATGTCTGAATTTTTTCAGACACTTTTTGCGTCTGAATTTCAGACACTTCAAACGTCTGAATCGCATCCATTTTTTTGTAAGCATCATACGTAGCCATGTTTGACCACGTTGAATCCTGGAAAAATATTTGGCTGTGGTCCTGCCCCCCCCCCCCCCCAATACAGCCTGATTTTTTTGGTGCTCTCAGTTTTGGTATACAATTTTCGTTACGTTGATAATTTAAATCTTTTACGACATTGTACTGATTATAATCAATATCTTGAACTTCAGGAGTAGAACAAGATTAAAAAACAAAAAATATTTATCTAAATATTAGAATTTTTAAAATTTATTTTGTTTTTAACCTTATTTTACTTTAAAAGTTCAAAATATTGATTATAATCAGTACAATTTCGAAACAGATTTAAAATATAAGCTTTACAAATATTGCACATCAAATTTGGGGGCACTACAGTCGTAGGGGGACGGGGCACTTCCCAGTTTGCCCTTCCTTTAATCAAGAAGTACTTTTGCAAAAAACGCAACCCTGCATTATAGTTGTCTAAATTGAGATGTCCGGTATTCGGGAGTATCCGTTGTGGAGGTTAATAGACATTCTCGAATAGCGAACACCTCTATTTAACGAATACTTTTTTAATCAGCAGACATACATATTTGTATATTTTTACCTCAAAAAAGTAGACATCTCCAATTATCGGACAAATTCCGCGGTCCCGAAGTGTCCGCTATTAAGGGCTTTTAAGGTACATAGATAAATATATATATATATTTTATAATCTTGTCCTACTCTAAAAGTTCAAAATATTTATTATACTCGGTTGAATGTGGAAAAAGATTTAAAAAATCAGATGTACGAAAATTGCAAAAATCCCCCCCCCTCCCAAAAAAAAATGAAAATATAAAAAAATATATTGCCACATAGGCAATTTTACATATACATCACTTGATAATCACAACAGCCATTTAACTATGAATAATGAAAATAAATAAATAAATATTCTACTTTAATAACATTGGGGAAAAAATGACTTTGGTATTTTGTTAAATATATTTGCGTTTTTAAACTTGTCCTACTCTAAAAGTTCAAAACTTTCATTATAATCAGTGCAAGATTTAAGATATCAGCTTTACAAAAATTCATGCAAAATCCCCCCCTCCCCCCCAAAAATGAAAATACTTATTTAAAAATTATGTTTTTAAAAAATTTATATTTCCACATGGGCAAGTTTTTATGTAGATCAGAGGGTACTCACAAAAGCTATTCAACTATCAATAAAAACAAATAAGTACATATTCTATATTAAAAACATGAGGAAAAAATAACTTATGATTTCCAAACTTCTTTCGTCTTAAATATATACAGTAACATCTGTCATTTTTGTATTTTTCGTATAAGTGCATATAAATAAAGTTACCACAATTTTAAATACGAAATCTAGTTAGAGGTTTTTACTTTTTCCCATTATAAATTTCAAATTACTTTTTTATTAAAAATAATAAAAAAATCAGTATTAGAGTTGATTGCAAATCAAATACATATGTATATTTTTACAGGCAGCTTCATATAATAGACCAGTCTCATTTACTTTATTTATCTTTTTTTAATCTGCGGTTTTATGCCAGGAAGTAAGAAAGCATTAGGTCATCTTTCAAAGTTTTTTTTTTTTTCTTTACTTCCTTGTGGCCGTCATTTACTGCGAGATAAAAATTATCCATTGAAACTAAGAACTGACATTGAATATATAATTCGTAATAAAAAAGAACGTCATAAGTTTAAAAATATATACTTCTAGAATTAGTGGGGTTTTTTGCGAACAGATTCAAAACTAATTAAATTTCATGCAGGATTTTGTTTAGTACAATAAATAAAATCATAAAATACACTAATTTTACTACTATAAAGAAACTTACTTGAGTTGCTGCAAGAGGTAAGAAATATTCCTCGATTTGAAATTTTAAAAACTACCACAACCACAGTGAGGGAGAAAGACTTTCATCAGTTTAAAAGGTAATCCCATAATACATCCGACTAGCCATATTTAAAGAATGAGATGTTTCATCCTAAAAACAGGACCCGCCAGACAAAAGTTTCCTTTTTTTTGCCAGCTTCGACAGGACGAAGATGAATAACACAATATTATTGATATAAATTGATACGAGTTAACACTAAGCCCATTGCACACGCTTTGTAGAATTTCCGGGTGTAATCTTCAACCGTCGTCTACTTCTGTTCTGTGTCTATCCCGCCCTTGTATCGACGACAGCTTCTAAGAGACATTTGATGTCGAGCACACACGTCAGATGTATGTATTCAATAAATAAATAATCCAAATTAATACGAATTAAAATCACAGTACTTCACATTTCGCAAAAAACGAATTAAAATACACGCGTACATAAAAACAAACTTTGTTTGAATTACAACGTATACCACTTCGAACGAAGACATCTAAAACGCATGCGCAACTGGGAGTGCTAGTGCCCCCTGGTGGTTATTGCGTCGGAAGAATCAAAACGTCTTAAATTAAGACACGTTTAAAGCAATGAAGTGTCTTAAAATAAGACGTTTGCGGATATTTTAGACATTATTCTCAGTTCGTTTACACCATGGTCATAGTAAGACGCTTATGTATCTTAAATTAAGACATCTATAGTGTCTTAATTTTCAGATTAAGACACTTAAGTGTCTAAAATTCTTTTTCAGTCACATATGTGTCTAAATTTAAGACGCTTCTATTTGCAGTGTACATGAAATAATAAAAGTATTAAATTTAAAAAATCAAAACCCCGACTGCGTAAAAAGCGAACTAATTAATTATTTCCCATCAATGTGAAACTATTTTTGTATATTACTTACCTATATTTTTTATTTACTTGCATTGATGAATTTTAAGTTGTGTTTAATTGTCAGTTCCTATCTATAAACACTGTATCGATGAGGCCTATAGATGCATATGAAGGTTAGAGTTACAGTCAAGCTAGAGATCCTTCCTACACAACTTCCAGGTTGTGTAATATTTAAACGGAGCTTCTGACTGTAAAATAGTCAATGAAACATCGTCTTCATTTTGAAAGACCTATCCAATGGTGTGCCACTCAATAGGGTGCGTAAATTTTTTTTACGTCTCTACCGCCTTTTTGTATTTTACAGCCGCCATTATTAATTTATAAAAACAAAGTCTAGCCTATAACCATCGGACGGTTGCGATGAATCGATAGAGAGCTCATTCATTAAAATCCATACAGCCGTTGGGATGTTTCCAGGCTATAAAGAAATCCACATACCCAGATACGCGTTAAACACATAACCCTTCTTGGCGGTTGGGTAAAAAATGACCACAAGTTACCTACACTGAGATTTACGTATCTGCATAGCGTCAAATAAGCAATTCATTGGGATATTTAAAAGTATAGATTATAATTAATTTTATCTTTTAACTTTTACACATATGCGTAACAGAAAAAGATGTTTATCCGTGTTTTCGAATCTAATTTGGAAGCAAAAAGTTATAAGCTGAATCATTTTTATTCCTTTTAGGCAAAGTTGAAAATGCAACCGGCCGAAATAAAAAGGTCACCTTATATATTTTAAGATCCAAATTATCGAAGAAAACGAAAGTAGGTACTCGTCTGCAATCTATGTCGTTTTTCATTTTTTAATTAAAGAAAAGTTTAATAGGTCTTCTTCATACTGAATTTGTACAAAATTCTGAATGTTTCAATAAAAAACACGTAATTTTGAAATGTTATTTGGCTCTTTCAGTATAGTTGCCTTAACACATCAAACATCGCACTATAAATGTCATATAAATTAGAAATTAGAACTTCTAATGTGTGTTTGTTATTTTTGACGGCCGATTATCTACTCGAGAGATATATGCCCGAGAAAGGTAGAGCACTCCGTGGGGGTCTTTCTAAGGGAACCTAACCCGTATTTAAGCAAGGATATCCCAGGTTTGAAAAAAATTCCGAACGATTAGTCCGACGGGCGTGATTGGGTTCCAACCCAGAACCGAGTCTACCAGCTTTGAGAGCAGATCCGCTCGGCCACTGGATGGGCTTGAAACTTCTAATGTCAAATTCATTTGTTACCATTTGAAAACGCATTGCAATACAAGTAGCATTCTAAAAATAAGTGAATAACTATTTGATAACCCGCGCACTTTTCTCAAAAACCAAATTTTTTCAAAAAATCAATTTTTTGGAAGGTTGCCGGGTGAAATTTTGGTGGGAACAAACAAATTCGGATTCAGCGACCCCAAAAACATAAAATGAGTCGAAATCCAGAACTAGTATTAATTTTGCCAGGTAAAATTGCCTATTGTCTGGACTTCATAACTTAGTGCACGTAGCGCCGCAGTGCATGTTCAGAGGGAGCCCTCCCCCTACCTGTTCGTCCTACGTCATAATGTCATATATCCTATTTGTTGCAAATTTTGTCTAGTTTCTGAATTTCGTAATGCTTTTCTCCTAAAACAATAAGAAATTTAAGTTAATAACAACTATTTGGGGGGTGGGGGGGAGTTTTTTGGGAGAAGTTCAAAATTTGGATTAAGCGACCCAAAAAACTGAAAGTAAACCTTATAGAGAAAGTTCGGACGGTAGATGGGAGGACGAATGTAAACGCGTGAGTAGTTAAGTGGAATTGCGCAACTTAGTCCGCACAGCACCACGGCGCATGTTCCGAGGCAGATCCAGATCCCCCCTTCCCCTTCATCCTAAGTCATAATGTCATAAATCTAATTTGTTGCAAATTTTGTCTACTTTTTGAATTTCCAGATACTTTTTTCCTAAAACAATAAAAAAAAAATTGATTTTTTTAGTAAAAACCTTTATTGGGTGCATTTTACCAAAATTTGGGGGGGGTTGCCGGGGTAAATTTTGGTGGGAAGTTACAAATTCGGATTCAGCGACCTCAAAAACATAAAGTAAGCTTCCATTAATTTTGCCAGGTAAAATCCCCAAATGCCTGGACTATTAGTAGGTTTTAGATTTTGTGTTATGCGTTGAATGCTACCCGTCACACAATCTTAACGATTTCAAATCAATTTAACATTAGGAGTTCCATATTTTAAGACTTCATAATTTCTGAACTGTTAGTCCGGGTGCTACGGTTGAGAAAACTGCAAATCACGATAAGAATATACCGATTGGTGAGTATCTACTTTATATTAATCACTGTAAAAAAAAGGGACTAAAAAACGGAAATACTACTGGCAACCTAGACGCCAGTGCTATTTCCGTTTTTTTATGGGAATTTTTACCCAAAAATTACAACAAAGTTTCCGTTTTCCTGATTAAAAATGGAAATTCTTCTGTAATTTATGGGTAAAAATTCCCGTAAAAAAAACGGAAACAGTACTGGCGTCTAGATTGCCAGTAGTATTTCCGTTTTTTAGTCCGTTTTTTTTTTTTTTTTTTTTTTTTTTTTACAGTGATACAATGCATTTCAGAGGGGGAGGCGTCGCGTAAAGACGTGGGAATTCAAGATGGCGGCTGTTATTCAAAATGGCGTCATTTTCTGAATTTTCTTATTCCCATTATATAAATGTGTGTTTCATGTCAATTTCGATGTTTTTAACGTTAAAAATTTCGTTTTTAATACTTTCCGTCATAGTTGAACGAGTTTATGAATTCAATTTGTCTGTTTGTCTGTTTGTTCGTCTGTCTACCTGCTTGCCATTCCATGCTCTAATGCTGCCTCGCTTAAATATCGCTACTCGCTTAAATTCACTCAGATTGTCATATAATTTATATATGTTATTGAAGTTTACAATAAAATATTCCGAATAAAAATGAAGTGTATAGTTTTTATAGTCCGTTTACAGGGCCCTCAAAAGAATCCCACTGCGTTATTGTTTTTTAATCCACGTGCTACGGTTCAGAAAACTGCATATCTTGAGAAGAATATACCGATTGGTCAGTATCTCCTTTATATTAATGCAATCCATTTAAGAAGGGGAAACATCACGTAAAGTCGTGGGAATTCAAGATGGCGATTGTTATTCAAAATGGCGTCACTTTCTGAATTTTCTTACTATCCATTATATAAATGTGTGTTTCAGGTCGATTTCGATGTTTTTAACGTCAAAACTTTCGTTGTTAATACTTTTCTCCATAGTTTAATGAGTTTATGAATTCAGTTTGTCTATTTTTTTGTCTGTCTGTCTGTCTGTCTGCTTGCCATTCCATGCTCTAACTCGCTTAAATTCACTCAGATTGCCGTGTAATTTATATCTGTTATTGAAGTTTACAATAACATGTTCCGAATAAAAATTCAACTGTATTGGTTTTATACTCCGTTTACAGAGCACTCAAAAGGATTTCATTACGTTATTTTCTATGGGTGGGGGTCGTTTACAATGTGATTTAATCATGTTATACCCTCTGAAACACATTTAAATTGACATACATCAGTGAGGTGCACTACAAGGTACTTACTATAGAATAAGGTGTGCAGTGCATAGTATTTATCGTTTATTTACAGTGATACACCAAAAAAAAAGAATACGTGTGTTTGTAACTCGTGTATAAATTCTTTAAAGATCATCAGTTAAATCAACTCTTATTAGTGAAGCTTCTAGGTATGAAAAAACTGCATTTTGTGGTAAAGATATCCCGTATGGTTAGTATCTACATTATATTAATACAATGCATGTAAGAAGTTGAGGCATCGTGCAAATTCATGAGAATTCAAGATGGCGGCTGTTATTCAAAATTGCTTGCAGTTTTATTCCTATATAAAGCATATATATATATATATTATATATATTCCTATCCATATAAAAGGCCTATGATGTCAATTTCAATATTTTTAAAATGAAAAATTCCCTTTTAAATATCAGAAATACGCTTAAAATGAAAATAGGACATTATTAAAGTATTTTTGCATTTTATAGTGAGTAAAATGAAAGGAATAAATAAATAACAAAAATGCATTTTTATTACTACCTTAATTATACAACCTATTTAAAAAATTGTATGTTACATTTAAAGTTAGAGAATATAAAAACTTCACTTTGTATCATCATATTTCTCACATTCGTTTTCGCAATTGCACAATAATGTGCAAGAAAGTCCAAACTTTCTACAGGCACACTTATTTTTACATAATTTGCACGTACATTTTAAATCAAACACACCTTTACACGATGAATAGTATGAAAATTGCAAAAATTCCACAAAATGACGCCATTCTGAATAACAGCCCCCATCTTGAATTCCTACGATTTGGCGTGATGTCTCCCCCTCTTATATGGATTGTATTAATATAAAGTAGATACTCATCAATCGGTATATTCTTTTCACGATTTTCAGTTTTCTCAACCGTAGCACCAGCACTAATAGACAGTAAAATAATAGAATCCTTTTGAGGACCCTGTAAACGGACTATAAAAGCTATACATTTCAATTTTTATTCGGAACTTGTTATTGAAAACTTCAATAACATATTTAAATTACACGACAATCTAAGTAAATTTAAGCGAGTAGCGTTATTTAAGTGAGTTAGAGCATGGAATGTTAAGTAGACAGACAAACAAACAAAACAGACAAACTTAATACATACTCATTCAACTATGACGGAAAGTATTAAAAACGGAAATTTTGATGTTAAAAACATCGAAATCAACCTGAAACACACATTTATATAATGGACAGTAAAAAAATTCAGAAAATGACGCCATTTTGAATAACAATCGCCATCTTGAATTCCTATGACTTTACGGGATGCCTCCATCTCTTATATGGATTGTGTTAATATAAAGTAGATACTCACCAATCGGTATATTCTTCGCACGATTTGCAGTTTTTTCAACCGTAGCACCCGCGCAAATAGACAATAATGTAATAGAATTCTTTTGACGGCCATTGTAAACGGACTATAAAACGTATACACTTCATTTTTATTCGGATCATGTTATTATAATCTTCAATAACATATGTAAATTACATGACAATCTGAGTGAATTTAAGGGAGTAGCGATATTTAAGCGAGTTAGAGCATGGAATGTGAAGAAGGCAGACAGACAAACCAACAGACAAACTGAATACGTAAACTCATTCAACTATGACGGAAAGTATTAAAAACGACATTTTTGACGTTAAAAACATCGAAATCGACCTGAAACACACATTTATATAATGGACAGTAAGAAAACTTCGAAAATGACGCCATCTTGAATTCCCACGACTTTACGCGATGCCCCCCCCCCCCTCTGAAATGCATAGTATTAATGTAATGTAGATACTGACCAATCCGTATATTCTTATCACTATTTGCAGTTTTCACCTTATTTTGCTCGCGTTGCACTCGGACTATATGTGACCTAATGACTTCTTGTTAGGTCTTCTAGGGTAAAATTTCATTCACCGATTAATCCGGAAAATTCACCGATTATAGAAAATTTACCAATTATGGAAAATTCACCATTTTGATTTACCTTTGTAGAAAGTGAAAACACTGTAAAAACAACAAAAAAAAAATCTGTAAAGTTACTAAAGTTTTTCTAGGAAACTCGGATTCCTAGAACATTTTATGTAACGGCAACAACAAAAATTCATGTAGCAGATACACTTTTGCGCCGAAAATCAAAAAATCTGTAAGATTACTAAAAAGTTTTTAGGAAACTGGGCTGCCTAGAACTTTTCATGTAACTGCAACCAGGGTTACAGATAAAAGTTTAGTGAAATCAGTGTAATTTTATGAAACTCACTTGTAAACCTACACATTTCTGTAGCTTTACAAAAAACTATTTTGCAGATTTACAGCTTTTTTTTTTGTACAGTTAGAGATGAAAAAATAGTAAGCATGTAACTTTACATCTTTAGAACTACAGATTTTTTTTTTTTTTTTTTTTTTTTTTTTTTACAGCGAACAAGCCAATATCCGACAGAATTATAATTGTCGTTCTGCTTCCTTTTAATGTATGTGAACAGGAAAAAAAATAGTAATAAACTGCTTATTTAGAATTACTAAACTGATTTCTGAATGCATATCATTTGTAATAAACTATTAATTCATAAATGCATGTTTTTGTTATATATATTAAACTCTTTACTTTCTATTTGAGTTTTATTTTCATCTTATTGTTTTAAATTTTTCATTCAGACCGTTTCATAGTCAGTTGTGATACTCTATCAAGCGTAATTTTGCGCATCTTAACTCAGTTGTTGCTGTGACACATTTGCAGTTTAACACTGTACTTATTGATCCTAAGGGGAATGAAAGCGTTTTGGTAAGTTTTCAATATATGACGGTAGTTATGAAAAAATATATCTTAAATGTAATACGAAATGTTGATGGAAACCGAAACATCCAATAATCATATATTTCAAGTATTCTACCTTTTACAGCTAATAAATACAAAATAGGCGCAAATTAGTTGAGTAATTTTATAACTGAATAATGTTCGAATTATTAATTTTAAAATATCAATTAAATCAGATTAGTAATATTGTATTATGAATTTGCGGTTATATTTCCTTCCACAATCCTGACATCTTAGTTTAGATTGCATAAGGAGGCAACACAGAGCAACAACATACAGAATTGATATATAATAAGGCAAACTTCATGTGTTTATATATTTTTTAATCACATATGTACTTATACTAGATTAATTTTAACACAATTATTCTAATCGGTAAATAAATAATATGAATTGTAATTTTCAAATGAGTTGTAATTTTGAATATTAGCTTTTTTTAAATATGAGATATAAATTTCCAACTGGGCGAAAAATGTTGGGACAAGGACTCAAACAAGGATCTCTCTGCTGAAGCTGCCAAAACTCTGCCAACTGTACCATCCCGGAAGACCTAATTCGCCCATCTAAACTTATTGATCATTGCACCTTGTCTGATATATGAATCAACTCGATATAATAAACCGCAGGTAATGGAACTCCATTAAACGCTGGATACGTAATTAAGCGAGATTAGTTTTAACACAATTCAATGCATAGGATGTATGAACCGTAATTTTCAATATGTTATTCAATTATTATTGCTATGACAACCAGGGTTGTAGGGGGTAGCTGCCCGGGTACCCGCCCAGCTGCCCGCTCGAGCTGGGTTTTTTTTTTATAAAAAACCCGTTTAAAAAGCCCGTTTTTTTTTAAATATATTTCTGGAAAGGAACAAATGATGTATTTGTTGTTTATGGTTATTTTGTTTTATTTATTCACTTCTTTGAATCTTAGAAAATATACTAATTTACTTGCACTTTTAGATAGGGAACCCTATAATTTTAAAACGTTTTAGCTTTTAATTTAAAATGCAGATGTAAACTTTTCAGTTAGCTTCAAGAGTAATATATTTACTAAACATATTATATTTATTAAATTATTTTATGTACTTTTTACTGCTGAATCTGAAAATGACCTTAATTTTTAACAATCACATAAGGAAAATTAAATAAAAAAAGTTTTACATCTGTTAGGTCATTTTCAGATTCAATGCTAAAAAGTACATAAAAATCAATTATCAAAATTTAAAAAACTCAGTCGTCTCCTCTATTTTATAGTATTTGATTTTTGTTATTTTTTAATTTTGACAATTTATGATTTGCAAAATATCCTGAGATGATGGTTAAAAATTAAGGTAATTCTCGGATTCAGTGCTAAAAAACACATACAAGTTAAAAAACACAACCATTGCAGTCTTGTGTTACCTAATCTAAAACTTTTTCTTAAACTTCTTGGCAGTAGTCGATCCGAAATTTTTTGTGTTGTCCTGTAAAATAAGTATGAATGGTAATCACCGAAAATCATAATAATATTAGATTGTCATTGGATTAAAGTCAGTATACATGTAAAATTTAATCTCTGTCGGATATTTGAAAGTGAGTTAAATTTCGAGTAAAAATTTTAAACTGGGAAAACATACACACGATCGTTGAAGTTAAATAAAATAACATAATATTTGTTAAATCATGAAAAAAATAGTTTCAAATCCTTACAAAATAAAACATATGTTAAAATACAATAATTTTAGCAAATCTGAAACTTAATAAAAGTTAACTCAATCGTAACACTTGTACTATTTTTTTCAAAGCACAGATACACATGAAAAATTCTTCAAATACTTTAAGCACCTAGGATATGACCCCTCAAAGCATGGCCAAACTCATTTGTGTTCAGATGTAGAAAAGTGGTATAAGTCATGCATTTTTAAAGTTTCATAACTCAGTCAATTTTAGTGTTATATGAACGGGACTTTTTTTGTCTGTCTTGTCAGTCTAATAGGAAAATTTTAATAAATATAACTTATAGGACCGGGGACCGTATAAAAACTTAAATTTCGTAATTTTTTAAGAAATGTTTTTATTGACCCAAATCGTTTTTAAAATATTTCTTAGCCTCAAATTAAGACATTTTTGTAATTGGAACTATATGTCTATGACTAACGCTTTAGGAATTAGCCATTGGACACCGTTGAGAGAGAGTGGACATGGACACCCTGTATATACATACAAGAAAAATTTTTGTTGTAAGATATTTTTTATCAACATTTGCTAATCTTATGATAATTTCAAAGGAGCAAGTTTTTTTAAAGTTATATTTTATTATTAAATAACACACAATTGATAGCTTTGCAATTTAAAATTTGTTTGTTATTTAAATTAAAGGGATCATATATAGTATATATCTATTTTAAGAACAGAGAAAAATATTGAAATCTTTATTAAGACTGAAGTCATTCCCATCTATTAGACTATGAAGTGTTCACAAAGATTGTATTTGAGATCAGGATAGCCACAAATCTCGGCAATCAAATTCCTTGCGCTTTCCTAAGCAAAAAAATTTCCCTGAGTAATTCCTCTGAGAATTTTCAAAATTTCAACAGATAAATTTTGCAAAGTACCAAAATTTAGTAACTTTTCTTATTTTTAATATTAAGTTTTAAATTCCCTCACTTTTTCCAGTTTTCCTTATACAGTGGCAAATCTGAAGATTATTATTTGGGAGGAAGGTGGAATCATATTCCACATTTTGGCATTTTAACCCAATTTACCCAGGGAAAATTGCCCATTTAACCCGGGTTTTTCAATAAAACCCGCCCGGGCTGGGCTTTTAACAAAAAACCCGGGTTTTTTACAACCCTGATGACAACTAATTCAATGATACTTTCGGTACAAGATTTTTTCACTGTTGATTAAAAAAATGCTAAATAGATGACGCTACAAGTCCTGTGCTTACATCATGATTCACGCGTTTCTCATCCCTTCTTTTCCTCACCGCTTTCGCAGAGTGCATAAATAGACGCTCTTCTTTAACAGTTGATATTTGAGGTGTTCAGAAGACAATTCGACTAATTCCATTTTAACTGGCGTTTTTTTTAAACAAAGGAACATTGAAAATTTTCTATACATTTATACAGTGATAAAAAGCTACCATTGATTAAAAGAAAATTAATGAGTTCAATCAAAATATCCCGAGAAAAAATATTATATAGATACAATATTTTTATAGTTACAATAACTTTAATTGTGTACACTGATCACTTTCATTTCATGGAGTTAATCGATATGTGCACTGAACGGCTCATTTCTTAATGCGTTTCGTTATAAACATTACAAAGTTTACGCACTATATGCCAAAGTGTGGATTTACTAATGAAGACATCGAGTGAAATCGAGTGAAAATTAATGAGCTCAATCAAAATATCCCGGGAAAAAATATTATATAGATACAATATTTTTATAGTTACAATAACTTTAACTGTGTGCACTGAACACTTTCATTTCATGGAGTTAATCGATTTGTGCACTGAACGGCTTATTTCTTAAAGCGTTTCGTTATAAACATTCCAAAGTTTAAGCACTATATGCCAAAGTGTGGATTTACTAATGAAGAAATCGAGTGAAAATTAATGAGTTCAATCAAAATATTCCGAGAAAAAATATTATACAGATACAGTATTTTTATAGTTACAATAACTTTAACTGTGTACACTGAACAGTTTCATTTCATGGAGTTAATAGATTTGTGCACTGAACGGCTCATTTCTTAACGCGTTTCGTTATAAACATTCCAAAGTTTACGCACTATATGGCAAAGTGTGGATTTACTAATGAAGAAATCGAGGAATTAACACAAGAATCGTCGGACGAAGAAGAAATCGTTTCAGAAATCGACAATTATGCTTCTGAAAACGAACTGTCATCCGATGACGAAGAAGATGTCGTCGTAGATGTAAACGTCACAGAACATTTGCACAACGTCAGTGTTGCAATATAGATTCTCCGGTGCATCAGCAGCTTGCCTAGCCTCAACTCTGTTTAGTAAAGACGGTATAATTGAGTGGAAATCAGAGGCACAAGCCTTATGTGGAAGGCATAAATCTAAAAAGTTTTAAAAATGACTCCAGGGCCAACGGATACCTTCATCCAGAAGTGAAGACGCATATTCTGTATTCATGTTGTTTTTTCCTCCAGAAATAGTAAATATAATTCTAAAAAATAGTAGTACCATAGAGAGAAAAGAGGCGTTTGGTGATAGCTGGAAGAATTTGAATACTATTGAGTTGGAAACTTTTATTCGCTTGTTGCTTCTGTCTGGTGTATATAAATCTCGTAATGACTCGACAGAAGGTCTATGGGATACTACACCGGGACGGAATATTTTCAGAGACACTCTATCCTTAGAAAAATTCTAAATGATATCGAGGGTTCTTCGATCTGATGATCGAAAGACGCGATCAAGAAGACTGGAAACTGACAAATTTGCAGCCATAACAGAATCGTGGGACAAGTGGGTGACATTTTGCCCGTCACAGAACGTTTACACAACGTCAGTGTTGCAATATAGATTCTCCGGTGTACACGTGTCCCTGCTTACTTTATAGACCTATAAATTTTCTTCTATATATATATATTTGCATCGAATAATTTAAATGTGTTAGATTTTGTTATTGAGTTTATTCTGTTGTGAGTAATGTCAAAATGCTATCGAAAAGCATTAAGTTTTTGATTTCTAATTTACTTAAGGGTTTCAAACTGTCTTTTAAATGTATGAGAAACAAGTAATATAAAAATTTTGTTTTTAATGTCAATTCCCACTTAGGTCATCAAAGAAAAATTTAATATAATCCCTTAAGCTAATATTAGTTTTTGTTGCATCAAAATATCTCAATTTGTTGATTTTAGTAGTATCCAAGTAGATTTACATTGGAAGTCTATGGGAATTTGGCGAAATATTAGAGATATCGCCAAGTTGGCGTCACTTTTGGCGACTCCTTTTGGTCGACAAACTTGGCGGTATTTGGCAAAAGAATGGGGTCCCCCTATGGTAACCCCCCTTATAGATATGAAGATGCATTAAATGCTTCAATAACCATTGGCCATTTTGTCTCCCATGTAAAACTAAAATTAATTAGTTAAAATTTAATTAATGGATTAATATTTGAAAAACTGTATTAACATCAATTATTATCCAGTACAAGTTTAAAAAAATGTATTTAAACTTGATAGGATGAATAATAAGTATTTTAGTAACGATTGAAAATTTGAACAAGATATATAAATAAGTAAAGAAATATAAGGAGAGTTGAACTAATAGTAGGAATTGAAAAAATGATAATGGTCCTAATTTTTTAAACTACAAAATATGGAAATAGTTTTTTTTTTTCAATCATATAAAATCATTTTTTTTTTTTTTTTTTAGGATTACATATTTTGAGGTGCATGGTATATACACGCATTCTTATACATTAGAAGTACATGTTAAAGTAGTAAAGTACATTTCTGCAATAAAAAAAGCATTAAATGTTTATTTTTAAATATCGTCTTGCTCTTGCCTCTTTTTTTTAAATTTCTGTTTAACAATTTTAATTTTCATAATAATTATATGTGTCATAAAAAGTATTATAACAAAATCTTTAATTTCAGCTTATTATTGACGATATACGTAAAATTCTTCTGAAAATTCCGATTTATATTCTTCACCAATCTCCATTAATAAGATTTAAATATTTCCCATTTAAAGCATTGAAAATATTTTCCATACGAAATTTCTATTTCCAGATAAAAGTCTTTAAAACGGGATATTTACTTAACAGTTGGATTTTAGTTTAAAGTAAATAATTACAAACAGACTTTATGGATGAAATCTGGGTCAAAAGATGTTAAAAGAATTCCTTTCCATTTCTAAAGAAAATGCAAAGCTCTAATTAATTATCGTACTTTCATTAAATGAGGCAAATTTTGTTTACCTTCAGAGTAATTAATGCTTGACATTAACGAGGGATTAAAGCTACAGACAAATCATAGATCGATAATGAAATTATTGGTTATTTTTGATGAATGTTAAAAACTTTAAAGTCAGAAACATGTAATGAACAAATGCCTAATTAGCAAAATGTCTTAGGAACATACGGTACGGTATATTTTTCGATGATTTCTATGACAAACATGTAAGAAATTTGGATATATTTTGTATACAGTGAAATACGTTTAACACGAAAACGCTTAACATGAAAAATCGGTTTACATGAAATGATATAGAGGTCCGGATAGTATACTACCCAATTTAATTCTTTTTTTTTCTTTTAACACGAAACAAAAATCACTTAACACGAAAAAATTTCGCTTCCGAGCTAGTTCGTTTGAATTCAGATTGGTGAATTTTGTGTTAAAACCAGTGAATTTTGGGTGAAAATCATTGAATTTCGTGATTTTTGTAAATTAGCTTATGTTTTATGAGCACAATGGCTAAAAATCGGTGCGAAAACAAACTGCTATTTCGCTTGAAATGAAGATGAAGCTGCTTCATGCAGTTGATGAAAAAGAAGGACGAAAACAGAAATCTGGAAAGAGTTTGGCATTGTTATTTCTACTTTATCAACAATAATAAAAAAACAGGGAACCCATTACGTTAATGTTTGAGCGCAGTATGTTTAAGCCAGAGAGAAAACGTATGAGAACTGCTAAGCACGAAGATTTACAGACAGCTTTGCTTATTTAGTTCAAACAAGCTACATCTCAGAATGATGAAAAATACACTTAAGAAAAAGATATCTGATTTTTTCCCACCAAAACAATATAATTTTACTTGCTTTTTATCCTAATGGATGCAACTTACTAGTAATTTAACATAAAATCTAAATAAACTATGACGGCGTCGAAAATATTTGTGAGTTTTGTTCTTTTTTTACAAAACTTTTAACGCGAAATTCTTTTAACACGAAAAAAAAAAAATTTCGGTCCCCTCTGTTTCGTGTTAAACGTATTTCACTGTACTTTAATTTTGTTAGGCTTAATATTTTAATAGTGCTACTTTATCAAGCTTTTGTTCTCATTATTGCATTAAAAATACTGAATTTTAGTATTATCAGATTCTATTTAACTTCACTACAGTATAACGACATTTATTCTAATAAACTTTAAATATTAAAATATAAATCACTGCTAAATAATACGTTTTGCAACACATTCAATTTTATTTCTAAATAAAAGTGCCATTCATTAAGGAGATATCACTCACCCTCAAGAAAAGTGACACATCTCGACAAAAGTAAATTACACAGGAGAGGCAAAAGGGGGGGGGAGGGGGAATTTGCATGATTTTACTCAAACACGAAACTATAGCACCCAGCTCTGCATGCAGGAGTCAAAACGTGTCTAAAATCTTAAAACCCTTAAGAATGAAGACATAGATGTGGTTTGGAGGGTTGAAGTAATTTTACTTCCCAACACAATCCACCTCCCTTCTTTGGTCACAAACAGACATATAGCGTAATAAATCGCTTTTCCTTGTAACTACACTTATGAAACTTCTTCTGTAGCAAGACTCATCTTTTAGTGGAATAAAACGCAAAAAGAATTTTTGCGAGATGTGGCACTTTTCTTCCAGGTGAACGATATTTGGTAAATAGTTTTTAAATGCAAAGCATCTATTTTTTCATATAAAAGCATATTCGTTTTGTTTGTTTAATACATGTAGATTTAATGTTAAATAAATATATATTAAAGCAATTTACGAATTTTAAATTTAATGTTTTATAAAATAGCATTCAAAATTAATAAAAATTTCTTCTGATAATTAAGAGAATCTTTGATTGCTTATACCTTTATTGATCATACAGAAAAAGAATACGTAAATGTTGCTGAAGCAACCTATTTATTTATTAAATATCAATAAGAAATGTAAAAAGATATATTCAAGGAAAAATATTTTTTAATGCATTATCAGTAGTAAAACACTCAAAATTCAATCATGAAATAATCTTTTTACATTCACATTTCAAAGATAAGATTTTACTTTCATAAATTCAAAAATACATTATTTTTAAAATAAGTCTGTAAAGCAAAAGATTTAAAAAGCTAAATCAAATGAAAGAAAATAATGCGTAGCAAAGATACAACTAAGATTAAACGTTATGGAATTTATTTTTTAGTATAAAATGAAGAAACAATTCTGTAACTTGATTTCGCAAACAGTTTACACTTGATGCAGAAAAGAAATTCTATTAAGCATTTTTTAAACTTTAATTTCATAATTCATGTATTATTATTCTAGAAACTAATTTGTCAATATTTTGATTTACTTCATTGAATTTTACATTGTGATATCGATTAATTAGTATACCATATTTTTCAAATCAGTCTCTTTTATTAAACAATCCATTAAAGGACTAATTCAATTTAATAAAGTAAATTTAAATAACAAAATCTTCGAAAAATAGGGTATTATTGTGCAGCAATGCTCCTGTATGAGGTTATCGTAAAGGTTTAATTATCAGTAGGAAATAATAATTCAAATAGAAACTTTTCTTTTACTTTTACGACTTCTCTATATATTTCTTTTTCATTGAACAAAAGAAAATGGAAAATCAAAGTCTAGGGAAAATATACAAAACATACGATTACTCCGCCGTATGGAGAAAATAAGAGACACGCAGAGTGATTAAGATTCTGCATTTGAAATATTACAGTGCCGGCCAAATCTATAGGGTAAGGTGCCCTATTATCGTCCCCCAGTCACTTTTAGGCCCTTGGAAGTTGTAATTTTCAGTGAAAATCTACCAATTTCGGATTTTAGATAGACTAACTGCCCACGCACATAGAAACATAGGCAAATATCGTACAAAAAATTTAAAAATGCGAAAAATTGTTTTTTCGAAAGTATCTAAAAAATGCAAAGGAAAAAATATGGTCCCAATTTCGCCCCTCTCCAAAAAAATTCCAATACGCCGAGGCTTAAGTTATAACTAAATCAAAATTTTTTTTCTAAGTGAGTAAGAAATTTAATTTACATTAAAGTAACGCACAAAGAAATATACTAATTATCAGTGGAAAAATAATATAACAAAACATTAACCATCCAAACATGAGGAATTTTTTTTAAATGTCATGAAAAAGCATTCGTAATTTCGTCCCCGGGACGAAAAGAAGAACTGGAAGGTGGATGAAATTGGGACCACCCTACTTCCCAATATGCCGGAGCTTCAGTTCCCGTAAGATGAACTGAGCGTCCTGAAACTCAATGCATGCTACTGTCAGCAACTTACCAACGTAAAATACATGCAATGAATAACAAATAAATACTTACAGTACAGCAAATAACGTTCTACAAACGACATTATAAGTACTCAGGTCTTCAAAAATAGAAAAATTGCCATCTTTAATTTATGTATGCGTCTTGCGAACGAAACTTTCAAATTCTGACCCCTTTTACCTTACGTCCCCTGTGCCTTGCGTCATAAGTGGCGCCACTTTCGCAGAAACGGAGAAGTTAAGGGGGACGAAATATGGACACTTTACCCTAATGGAATGTTGGCTGTTTATGGAAGTGATAGTCCATCATATGACACTGTTGTTAGATGGAAAAGCAATTTTCAAACTGACCGCATGTCCCTCATAGACGATCGAAGATGTGGAAGACCATCACTCACGGATGATGCTACCACAATGATGAAAGTGGAGGACTTTATCCTATTAGACAGGAGGGTAACCATCCAAATGATCATGAATGAGACTCATCGAAGTTACGTCAGTGTGGTATATATTACAAAATCAGAACGAACTCTGCTTATTTTAAATTTAAACAAGAACGGAAAATCATTCGTACAGCACAGATTATGAAACATTTTCCAACACATTCAGAATACTGAGCGTCCTGAAACTCAATGCATGCTACTGTCAGCAACTTACCAACGTAAAATACCTGCAATGAATAACAAATAAATACTTACAGTACAGCAAATAACATTCTACAAACGACATAATAAGTACTCAGGTCTTCAAAAATAGAAAAATTGCCATCTTTAATTTATGTATGCGTCTTGCGAACGAAACTTTCAAATTCTGACCCCTTTTTGTAATTATTCCTTCACACTTTACTAAAGTAAAATATGATGTCTAAATGAACTATACCGAAAACGCAAAATACATTTGAAAACCCAATTTCTACTATTTCCACCAATAGTTGAGAAAATATACAATCTTTTTGTGCAGCCGTGTATATGATATATTTATATGTATGTATATTAAATAGTATGCTAAAATTAGTTCATTTAAAAGCATAGAACAGTTGAGAATTTCCATTCAGCAATTTCCGCCATTAAACAGATGTTGTTGAAAACTTTTGTGCAGGCCAGGAAATCATCTACAGAATGTATACACACCATACAACATTTAAAAATTAATTAAATTTACTAACGCCTAACACAACTGAAGAAAATATTGATCGGAGCCTTTAGTAGTTCAATTGTTGCTCATTTCCTTCTGTAATTAAACTCTTTTGGTGCCCCTGTAGATAAACGATAAATTGTATGCTGACCATGTTCTATAGTAAGAAACTTATAGTACTCTTCAGTGATAAATATCAATATCAATATGTTTAAATTAGTGTAATATCATTAAAATGCACCGCAAATGATTTTGTCTCCATAGATCGTAATGTACAGTACCAGCCAAAAAAAATCTTGACAGTCATTGAAAAAAAGCCCTCATTTCAAACCCCTATCAAAGCTAAAAAAAAAAAAAATATATATATATATATATATATATATATATATATATATATATATATATATCTGAGTTATCTCGACCTGCAAGGGCCACCACTCCACGTGACCAACGCGTGATAGCAACTGTCGGCCGCCTGTTTTATTTAAAGCAGGAGAAATTAAAATAAAACATCTGAACATTAAGATTGTGGCTTGAGAGTCAAGATTTTTTTTGCTGACTGTAGTGGAATTATTTTGAGTGTCACTATAAATGAACCGTAAATTCTGCACACTTTATTTTCAATAGTGATACACAATAACATATATCACTTTTATGGCAATCAGACTATACTTACGCGAGTTAGAGTACGGACAGACAACCCGGATTTATAAGCACTTTTCAACTATGTTGGAAAATGCTAAAAATATACTTCGGACGAGAAATGTATTTACTAAAGGAAATTAAGTAGATTTCAAATGGCTAAAGCATAATTACTTTTCACAAGGGAAATTTATTGAATAAATTTTCTGGTTCAAAGTATATTTTTTAAAAATTAAAATAAGCTGGTGGGTGGCAAGCATGTACTTGAAAGAAGAAATTAACGCTGTTCATTCACTATCATAAATTAGAAAATACCATAACCTGTGTTATGGTCTTCTAAGATCTATATCTTAGAAGGAGCACGATGATGCCGGATATGCAGATTAGGATGTGGGCACCTCTTACCGAGATTCAGCGATAGGTACTGGGCACATGGACAGTCAATTCCATTGGGAGTCTTTACAAAATTCAGGCAAGCGAGCGCATTTGCAAACATTCTTCGGATGTTCTTAATAGGTACTGATATTTCCCATTAATAATCAACATTAAGATTATTTTACACTTTATAGATTTAGCAAAATGAACGCAATTGGTAACGAAATCACATGAATTGTAATCACGGCTTAATTTCTGGCAAAAATCGTACCGGGGCATTAATATATACTGCAGTGATATAAGTGCATGCCATCCACTCGCATATTTTTGTTTAATTCATAATTTTCAAAATTTAAGTAAAGTTCGTCTTTAGAAAAATACTTTTATAATGTACTTTGACTATATGTGTAAGCATCTATATAAATCTGATAAATGAAGAGGGTAGAAATATTAAAATCCGGAGGGGAAATTTTCAGAAAATCCTACTCGGAAAGGATTTCTTTGTATCAACCGATGGGTTCGGTGCGCAGTATTTATAAGCTTGGGTGGGTTCCGACTAATATTTAAATATTCACAAAAAATATAAATACTGGAAATGCGCACCTTCGAACTTCGGTGCAATCAAAACACTTTGTGGAGCATGTGTTCATCAGAGAGAATATGTTAAAAACATGAACAAAATGCAGCTAGTAAAAACAGCAAAAACACTTGCAAATATTTCTAGCATTTCTCGTTGTCTTTCGTAAAAGCTTGAGTCTACACATGTGAGGCTAGATACGACTATGATCCAACGTATGCGACACACTACGTCACATATGTAAGCTCTTTGATAAGAATGAATACAAAGGGCGGAAGATAGGAGGGAAATGAAAATATAATTTTGGCTTCGGTTTTTCAAAAACGTTGTTCCTCTGTTCTCTTGAACGCAGTATTTATCAGTTCCGGTGAATTCAGACCAATATTTAAATAGTCACCAAAAAGAAAGAGTGGAGTTCGGGTAAAAATGAACCGCTGGTTGTGCTTCATCCAACGTGTAAAACAGTGTAGAGTCGGGATTTGAAACCAAGATCTTGGCTTGCGTTGAAAATGTTCTACAAACTAAGCTATCCTGGTCAAAGCTGGGGCTCATTTGCGGTTCATGCTGCCGAGTTGTTTCAGATAATAGACCAGATTTATTTGCCATAAACTTTTCTAAATAAACTGTTTTTTCGGATTTTTTAAAGATCGAGTTGTTCGTAGAACGTTCCATCTTAAATCAAAATCTGTGTACAAATCCTCGCCTGCATCCTAGTCACTTCATCGGAATAATTTCACCTCATATTATTACTTTATTTCTCGATAAAAAGTTCCTGTCCGAGATTTTTAAAACTCGACTAATCAAATTTGCCTTGAAGCCATAAGACACTAAACACGTCTTTTATACGTGAGGACGCAACGTACGGTATTCCGTTCATACAGAAGGAGACCGTAATAAATAAAATAAGTTCATCTTTGTGTCTTGCACTACTTTTACTATCTGATCTAGAAAAAATTATTATTTGGAAGGTCGTAAAAGAAAATTATAAAATAAATAAATCCTGAATAATAAATGAATTTCCAATTTCTTTTTTCTGAATTTTCTATTATTTTGTTTCATTTCTTTTACACAATATCATCAATTTACATTCTACAGCATTCATTATTATTCTGTCGTTTTCCATTGTTTCACATTATTTAGCAAAATGCATTAGATTGTAATACATTTCTCTAAAAATTCAATAAAAACTTTGGAACATAAAGTAAAACAATTGCTCTGCGAATAAAGTAAAAAAAAAAAAAATAATAATAATAACATATTTATGTTGATTTTGTTTTCTTATTACATGTATTTGAATACATGCATAATAATACACGATTTGTCTCAAATGTTTGTATTCTTTATGTTAATTTTCATCTTCTGCGTTACATTTTGAGAAATAGGATGAGTCATGGTCCTATCTTTAATGGATAAAAAGATTAAAAGACTCTGATCTAGAATTCTATAATATCATTTATTTAATTATTTTTTACTGGTTATAAAATAAATTTCTGAAAATATGTCGCTATTATATAAAAGTTGAAAACAGCATATCAAAATATAGTTTATGAAAAAGTTTTATCATATAATTTTTTCCGTGAAATATAGTAATAAAATGATAACAACTGATCTCGTTGTGCATTCAGGTAGGTTCAGAACTGTGTATCAAAAATGTAAAGGCATGTAGAGGGGACCTAAATAGCAGATTTCGTATAGGAATGTGGGTGCAGAAATGCAGTGGTGAAGCAGTAGTAGGCGCTGTTGAATGCAGCGGGTGATTGCTCTTCGTCGGCTTGAATCGTTATTTCCCGCACGGATTTTGAGCAACATGGATTATTAAGCCAATGTGCAGCTTATCGACATTCATTTCATGCATGAGATTGAGCAAGGAAATGTAATGGCTGCTCAATGAATTTAGATTGAACGATTCCCGCGTAGCATTCTGTCAGACCCCCGAACATTTGAGCGTCTTTATTAGCGGTTGTGCACAAGTGAATCGTTTTATGCTTCCAGACCTGATAACGGCACTGTAAAATATCGCAGAATTCCTGCAGTGGAATAAGCAGTATTGCGCACAGTAGAAGATAGTCTTTCGACACGCTCAAAATTTGTTGCATGTGCGTTTGGTGTGAACCATTCCCTTGCTTAGGCACATACATAAAAAGCATGTCGGCAAACCCCGCATTATTGTAACAATGCACGTTGCTCAAAATCCATGAGGTAAGGACGATTCCAGATAGCGTAGCGCTTTCATCCACTGAATTTAACAGCGTTCTCTACTGCCTCAACGCTTCATTTCTGCACCCACATTCCTATATGAAATATGCTTATTTATGTCACCCCCCTACCTCCCTTCACATATTTGACATAGAGTACTGAACCGACTTATATACCGTATGCATTAAAACTTCTAACCGAAACATTAAATAGATCATACATTAATTATATGCTTTTAATTATGTGCGTATATTCTAGTAAATTATGATTTATAATTATATCGTTTAATTACTATATACTTGACATGGAAATTGTGAATAGTAATTTTGTATGGTACAATCATTCAGAATAAAGAAAACGCGTTTTAAATCGTTTCATAAATAAGCATTGATATTTTATACGGCTGATATTGTTTTGCTAAATTATTTCATTTGCAGTTTCACATAAGTTTTTAGCATTTATCTTCAACTTTTAAACCAAACAAAATGCAATAATTTAAACAACGAAGCATTTACTATGCTACTTATTTTCAGAATAGTCTTGAGTTTTTCAAAATTTATTTCGAGAGGTTTCATAAAATAATCACGAGATGAGATATTTGTTTCCTATTTGCGGATATTGAATTGCAATCAAAGTCGTTGTCATGGTATAAATTTCAAAAATTAAGTACATATCCGTTCGAGCATGCATTTTATCTGTATCTGTAGCTTTAAATATATAGTAGAAACAACTTTAGAAAATTCAAATGTATCGGTTTCTGGATTTAAATGAATTCATAAATTTTCTAACCCATTGCAAAAAGAGATGTTTTATAGTTAAAATTTGTAAATGCTATCATACGAATTGTACATTTCGAACTAACAAGGGGGCCACTTTTGCTGTTGCTCGCACCTAGCATTGAGACCTGATGCATTTTAAAGCCCTATATTATGAAGTTTGAGAACCGATAAAATTTTTCTGTTAAAATAATATTTCTTGATTATACAGCAGCATAACTTTCTGAAAATGCAATTTTCGAGACCACTTATCGGACTATCAACATTGAATTTTTTTTAAAGAAAAGCATTTAAAAATAAAAATTAGTTAATAATAAGTATAAAATATTGAAAAAAGTTTGAAAATCCTTTCAAAAACCCACGAATTTGATTTTGAAAAATTGCAACTTTAGATTCATATTTTTGGCGGGGAAACAGTTGGCGTTTATTTTCAAAAGTAGAGCTTTCCGGCAACCCTAGCCAAATGTCATAGCTGAATTTGTAACAGCTAGAAATTGCTATTTCGCCACAGTAATTTTTCTAAATTGTGTAAAAATATTAATTTACTTTAAGATTACTGTTACTGAAGGACCATTTAATACAGTAACATTTCATTTTAAACATTCGAAACTTTATTTCATTTGATTTCAAAAGAAAATAATTTGCGTATTTTGTATTTCACTAAAAAATAGTTTTCAATGATCTTCGAAGCTTTTATAGAATTACATTTATTACTTATATATTTATCGTCTGCATAGAAAAATAAGTAAAAACCTAATATTTGTTTCTTATGCTATCAATTATAAAATAAAATCGCAATCTAATATAATTCTAGTAACATGTTCTGTACATTTTCTCTTTGGATAAAGCGGGAGGAAAAATTGTAGCGCCCTATTTGGCGGCTTAACTCACTTTTGGCGTGAAATAAACAAATAAATATGTAATAATAAAAAATTAAAAGTATAAAAAAGTATATAAAATATTATTTTAACAGAGAAATTTTATCGGTTCTCTAACTTTTATGTATAGGGCTACTAAACGCACTAGGTCTCGATGCTGGGTGCGAGCAACACCAAAAGTGGTTCCCTTGTAAGTGAAAAAATTCCCAGACAGTGATTGAAACCCAGATCATTGGCTTACAGGGCCAATGCTCTACCTTTCAAGCTAAAGTTTTTCACTCAGTTGGAAATATTCAGTTGGCATGATAACTTTACCAATCAGTTTGATTGTATTAATATAATAGTTAATCTGCATACCCATCATTTGTATGGAGTTCCTGTAACTGCTGTTTATTCTGTTGAGCTGTCTATATAGCAGACCAGATGTTATTAGCAATAGGGTTATCTCAGTGAAACATGCTCACCAGTTGCCAGCCCAGTTAGTTTAAACGGTAGAGCATTGGCACTATAAGCCAAAGATCTAAAGATCTGGGTTCGATTGCCGGCATGGCCATTATTTCGCTCAGTTGGAAATATTCAATTAGTATGATAACTTTACGAATCAGTTAAATTGTGTGAAAATAATAGTATAAATGTTAGTTATTTGTGTATTTGATGATATTTTAGATGTGAAATTGTTTATCAAGAAGAATACATAATGTATAAAATGATTCGAAAAGACTGGTTTTAAGTTTGACATAGGAAATAATTTAATACATATAAGAAAAAAATGATGGAATAATTTTTTTGAAAATTACATAAAATTTACTATATTTTTCCGAATTCTTTTATTATTTTTAGTTCATAACATTTTTTTCCCATAAAACAAAAACTTTAAATATTAAAATTCTTTTACATTTTGTAGTATGTATCTGATACAATCGTAAGAGAAAAACACGTATAATTTGTAATATATAATTTCATAACATTTAATATACAACTTTATCAGAATATGCAACACATCCGTGATCGACCAGGAGTACTAAAACGTCCTGTTAAATCGATTTAATGCATCGTAAAAGTAACATATGAAAGCATGAAAAAAATATGAAGGATATGTTTTAGTCATGCTAAATAATTGTACAATAAACTATTATTTCTGCTAAAATAATAAATAATTTCTTTTCTATTGCACAATATACGAAATTTTTGTTATATCTATCATTTATTTCTTACATAAAATGTTAAAATGCTTTATTTTCGAAAACTAAACGAATATCAAGAGATTCCTAAAAAAATATTTATTGAAGTATTTTTTAAAACTTAGTCAGCCAAACATTTTAGCAGTGTAATGCTGACTCAACTGTTTAAAGATTATTTTTTACTGACTCATCATTTTCTTTCAACGTAAAATTCAAATAAAAATTTTCACGCATAAATAAAAGAATGGAAAAGCATTAAATCGAAACCTGGAAATACTGTAAATGAAAAAAAATGGGAAGCATAATCAAAAAGAAAAGTATAACATGTAATTTTCGTTGCGGGGAAAATATTCTGTGAAAAATATCAAAAGGTGTTATGTAAAATGTTCTTATAAAATGTACAGTAGGTCAAATAAAAGAATCTTAGTACCTATTTTATCTCCAAATAAACTTACAGAAAAAGAAAAATATCCATTCAATTTGGACTTTGTACTTTACATGCACGTAAAAAGAATAAGTTTAGGGGTGTTCTTCATATTAAATTTGTTACAATCTTAAAAATCTCCTATGCGTACGTCTAGTTTTTTTTGCGTAGAAAATATGTTTGAGATGAATATCAAAAGCAGTTATGGAAAATATTCGTATAAAATGTACAGCAATTCAAATAAACGTATCCTAATATATATTTCATCTCAAAGTAAACTTACAGAAACAGACAAATATTAATTCAATTTGGACTTTGTTCTTTCAATGCACGTAAAAAGAATAAGTTTAGGGATTGTCTTCATTTTAAAATTGACACTATCTTAAAAATCTCCTCTGCATACATCTAGCTTTTGTGGGGGAAAATTTTGCGATGAATATCAAATGCAGTTATGTAAAATATTCTTATAAAATGTACAGCAGGTCAAATAAAAGTATCCTAGTATCTATTTCATCTCCAAATAAACTTACAGAAAAAGACAAATATTAACTCAATTTGGACTTTTTTCTTTCAGTGCACGTAAAAAGAATAACTTTAGGGGTTGTCTTCATATTAAAATTGACACAATCTTAATAATCTCCTATGCGTACGTCTAGTTTTTGGGGAGAAAATATGTCTGCGATGAATATCAAATGCAGTTATGTAAAATAGTCTTATAAAATGTACAGCAGGTCAAGTAATAGTATCCTAGTATCTATTTCATCTCCAAATAAAGTTACAGAAAAATTAAAGGAACAGTTGATATATATTCCCGCGGAAGCCATCATGGATTTTTTCTTGACGTGAAAAGTCCTTTTTCCGCCAAGTAAATGCCACCAAGCAGATTTGTGCGAATGTTAGGCTTAACGGGGTTGCCAGAACACGTCACTCGTCGGGGTTGTCTTATCGATAAACTCCAACATCGCCGAGAAATCCAAGATGGCGACAGCGGGAATATATAACATCTTAGCAAAAGTAAAATATTTCTTAAATTTGGACTTTGTTCTTAAAATGCATGTAAGAAAATAGGTTGAGGGATTGTCTCCATATTAAAATGACACAATCTTAAAAATCTCCTATCCTTACATCTAGTTTTTACACCATATTTGGATTCTTTTGTCATTTTTAACTTTTTATACCAAACGGCTGGTCGATTGGTGAAGTAATTTATAAGTTATGTAAGTGTCAAGTTTGGAAGTCTTAATGATATTATTACAAATTTTAATTGCTTAAATATGACAACAGAGTGAAAAAATGTCCAAGACGGGACTCGAACCCTTGTCATCGGTATAGTGCATCCACGTTCTACCAACTGAACCACTTGGAACGATACCCAGCCTGGTACTTTTCACTATCATATGGTCCCGAATCGTACACTTTTTCACTCTGTTGGCTGTCCGATTTTTACCCTTAATCGGAAACGTACGAGTGTGAGATGGTTGCGTCTACACATCTGCCCTTAATATTTTTTACCTCTGACATTTGAAACTTATGTTTATGCTGTTATATTAAAAAAATTGGTCCTGTTAATGTATTACTATTAAAGATTAAATGTTTAATTTCACCATTTGGTAAATTATTAAGTGTTCTGTTTGTGCACGGGATTTTGATGTTTCCGGTTAAAGATTAAGCAATTAAACTTTGAAATGTTATTCAATGCAATGCATGAGAAATTTTCAGCAAAAAAATTTCCAAAAATTATATATATTTATCTTTATGATATTTTACTTTTTACCCGACTGCCCAGAAGTGTTATGCGTTTCACGCGTATCTGGGTATGTGGATTTCTTTATACCCTCGAAACATCCCAACGGCCTGATGGATTTTAATGAATGAGGTCTCTATCGATTCGTCTTAACCGTCCGATGGTTATAGGCTAGACTTTGTTTTTATAAATTCAAAATGGCGGCCGTAAAATACAAAATGGGGAGTAGAGATGAAAAACAATACGCACCATATTGAGTGGCATATCATTGGACAGGTCTTTCAAAATGAAGACGATCTTTCATTGACTATTTTACACTCAGAAGCTCCGTTTAAATATTACACCACCTGGAAGTTGTGTAGGTAGGATCTCTAGCTTTACTGCAACTCTAACCTTCATAGACATCGATATGCCTCATCAAAACAGTGTTTATAAATAGGAACTAACAATTAAACACAACTTAAAAGTCATCAATACAAGTAAATAAAAAATAGGTAAGTAATATAAAAAATAGATTCACATTGATGAGAAATAATTAATTACTTTGCTTTTTACGCAGTCGGGTTTTTCGATTTTTTAAATTTAATTTTCACTTGTTAATAGTTGCAAAACAAATTTCCATGGGAGTAGTTTCTCGAACATATCTTTGAAACTAATTGGTGGAGTGAAGTTTAATTTCGGATTCCAACATTTAAAATTTCTAGAAATTGTTTTCTTTAAAAAGGTCTACAGGTTAAAATTGAGAGTTTCTTATCTTATCTTCAAAATATATCTTATTCCAAACTAATACTTAAAAAATGTATTGTAACCAACACTATAAAAAGGTACAAAAATCTATTTCTAAAAGTTTTAAGTATTTGAACCCGCTAAAACACGACAGAAACCATTAAGCTTGGCCTAGTATTATATCCTTTTTGATGATTTTTTTTTGCCTTTGAACTTGAGTATTGGCATTAGAATGTTATTTCTAAAAGTATTTTTCAAAAATAATAGGGAAAATTCATCTTTTTGTATCTGAATATTTTGCAATTTATTTATTTTAACAGAATTACTATTTAAAAAAGTCTGATATGTTATAATAGAAAATAACCTTAATGGATTTTTTTACTCTGAAAATTCAATTACCATTGGTACGGTAATTTAAATTGTTTATCTTTTCTAGACGAATTGTTTACATTTAACCTGCAAAGGAAGTAGATATTATACTTTCAGTTAACAATTCAGAATTATAAGCTTTTTTAAAATATTCTCGGGAAATTCTTGCGCTAGAATGCGTTTACACTCAAGTAATACTTTGGAATTTTAAGAAATGATATGACTTGATGTTAATCTAATAAAATGATATCTCTAGATATTTTATTAGAAGTTTGAAAAATTTCGAAATATCTCTCGTGGGATTTAAATAAAATTCAAAATTACTTCAGCACATATAGTGCTTAGGTTCTTGCCTGGGAAATAAATTTCTGAATGCCTAGATTATTATAAATTGCGTTAAACAATACTGAAAAGTGAGAAAGTATTGGATTTTTAGTTAGACACAAAATTTTTGTTAGATAGAAAAACGAGGATTTTTTTCTCTAAAAAAAAAAATGTACGACAATCACAAACCTATACATTATGACAGCAGATAATTATCTAATAACTCCAATAATTGTGTAATTGTTAAATAGAGTAATAATAATACATTTGACGATTTTATTATTAGTATCTGATATTATTAAAAGTATAATTATTCTTTAGTTATCTCTGCGGTAACATCACTAGTACAGTTTCAAATAACATGTATGTGTTACTGTAATACATATCAGACTAAAGAAATACTAAAATTATTAAATCTATTTCTTATTTTAAACTGTGATGTATTCTTTTAACCAGGTTTGTATTTCATTTATAAATATCAGTTTTATATGCATTTAACGCTGCTCTTTCTTGTACTATTTCGTTTTATAAAAATAGTAATTTTCAGATAAAAAAGAAAACGTATACGTTATTTTATTGCAATATTTAACTTTTCTTTATATTATCACGTGTTTTTTTTATTAACTTAGTATCATTCTATTCGGCTTAGCTGTGATGTCATTTAGAAGGAATTAAACAAAAAGATTGCTCTAAAGTTTTGTTTTAGAAACAATATAGGAATGTTTTAGCAGTAAAGTTTATTACCAACCACGCTTTTTACACACATATCGCATTAGTATTCCCGTTTTCGCATCTTTCATTTATCTTTCTATTATAAGACATTCATCTAACACAGATAAAATACAGATAGGTGAATATCGGAAAATGTGAATGGAAATTTCCTGTTTCTAAGATTAAAAAAAATTACATTTTTAAAGTATTATTTTTCCATCAGTGTGAAATTTAAAAGACAACATTTTTTGGAAATTAATGTGTAATTTCGATAAGAAAATCAGCTGTGTCGTAGCAAGTGTTATCATAGCGTTTGCGAAAGTGGCTTCCTTAATTCTCAATCATCTCGAAAAGTTGTGCGCAATCAAGTCATCGAATTTAAGGAAGCTGTTTAATTTCGTTGAGTAATCTTTCGCATTTTTCAACATTATACCCAAAAAGAATTTCTAAATCTATGGAACAATATTAAAACCGCGAATGAAAGTAACCTTAAATGAATAACCTTCACCAAGTAACCCACCCCTCATAGCATGCATGGTCACAGTGACGTCGTTGTGACGTCACTGTGAGTCACTGTGGTCACGTCACATCTGTGACCGAAATGCCACCACTCAGTGATGTCACATTGTGAATGAGATGTGAACTTCTTAGAAAACTTTAAAAAATTACAAAAAATCTTCAAAACATGTTGTTACTGTAAAATTTTATTTTTCTGGCAATAAAAAAGAATTGTTATGTCACTGCATGTAACGTAGGTCACGGCACACCCACAAAAAAAATTGTAATAAATTGTAAAAAATTTTAACCCATATTGTAAGTCACAGTGTGAGAAAAATATGAACTTCAAAAATCTTTGAAAATGAAGAGAAATGTTTTAAAAAGACCCGCGTTACAGCGGCATAAGGAATGAAAATATATTAGTGGGTAGCAAGTAGTAAATTCAGACACGAAAAGATGGTGGGGGGGGGGGGATATAAAGGGAAATGCACGGTACAAGTATCAACAAACTAGATTTCCATGCTATATTTTATCAATTTGATATCTAAGAGTGTGAAAGTATACTTTTTTCCTGATTTCAATTTTATCTAGTATTGCAATTTAATATAATAATCCTTCTCTTATTCTTATTATTATAAAAGTGTTTCTCGGAAAAATGGTACGTGCTGGAGCAATTTGAATAACATATTTAGAATTAGGAATATTAAATATATACACTTTACATATTTAGTTTGCAGGAAGGAAAATTTTTAATTTATTTTTACCGACCACTGGTATTCGAAACACTTTTGTGGCTTCAAACTAAAAAAATTATATTATAGTTAAGTCTGCAGCTTTTAATGAGCACGTAGAAAGAGTCTTCAGAGTTTAGTCATACATACATTTCTTGCTTTATAATTTGCATTCAAGTCATATTTTTTCCTGTTAGTGTACCTATTTTAAGTAACTATTTTTAAAAAAAATTCTACTTCTTTCAGACTTTTAAAATAAAATTAGCATTTTCCGAATAAATAAAAATAATACAAAATTTATGCAAAACCCATGATATAATTTATTATTCGTATTTCAAATTTGTGTTTTAGAGATATGACTCTAAAAAAAAGTTATTTTACGAATTGTTTTATTTTACAGGAAATTAACATGAAAAGAATGACGATTGACAAAGAAATTTTTTTTATCCTCGATATTTGGAAGATATTTTGTATTTGTGTGAAACAATCTTTACTTAGAAAAAGGGAGGGGGGGGGGGGTAAAACTGATAAAAAGAAAAGGTAAAATACATTGGAAAATTCTTCAAATACAAAAATTTAAATACAGACAGTCTCATAAAATGATTGCACATATAAGTTCCATATCTGTTTATATAAAAGGAAATAAACTCACACCTGCCCCAAATCGTCTGCCACGATACCGCAGGGTAAACAGAGAACTTTTTGTTCTAACAGATGCGGTAAGTTACTAGTCTAAAATGTAAGCTTTTGCGTGTGCTTTTTAAATGGAAGAAAAAGACGTCGCCATTTTCGGATACACACGGATATTAATAATTAATTTATGGAGCTCAAAAAGTAAGTCTTATTTAATTTAAATTGTTTGTTCCTGTTTTGTATATTTGGTGAGATGAGTTAAATATTTTTATATTATACCTATAGAAAGAGAGAGTGTTCTGGGATTGTTTTTCAGATTAGAAATTAACATTATACTGAATGGGAAATGCCGTTTTACATACTATAGTAGTGAAACTTTTGAAAGACTTTTTTTCATTGCTAATAATATTTTAAATTATTATTTAAAATCCTAAATCTTCATATCAATGTTTTCAGATTTAACATTTGCCAAAATTATAAAATAATAGGAATTCCTTGTAACATATGGAGAGATTCTTGAGAAATTGTTAAATCTAATAATACATTTAATTCATCTATTGTACTTTGTTGTTGTTTAATAGTACAATTATAAATACTAATTATATAGTGTTTTTCAAATTGGTATATTTATTTTTTTAAATTGTATGTAAGCACGTTTTTGCTGTTCGTGATTTTAATCAAACATTTAATTGTAGACATTCAGAATCAGTTATTAAATTTTCTTCGATTGTAAACTCATTTCCTACGTTTTCGATACACGTTCGATACTCCGCATTAAAAAATAAAATATGACAATTAAGCATTGAAATAAAGTGTTTTTCATGCCTGATAACAAGTTTATAGATTAAACTGCTTTACTATACTTTTTAAAATTTGATATTTATAATATTTATAAAAAAATATTTATAATTTATGATATTTATAAAAGTTGATATTGTACTGTTCATTAGCGATAATTGCTGGAAATGCATTTTTAATTATAATATGCGCTTTTATGATCCACTATATTTATGCATAGTATATGGTGTATATAAAAGCTATAATTCATATACAAGGCTACACAAAAGTATACGTAAGAGTTAAGGGGTATGGGCGCAAATTGCTTAAAGGTGTTTTTTAGATGAGTTGTGGATTTTTATGTTGAACTGCATTTAATTTACTAAGAAATGTTTGTAGAATATGGATAAAATGATACACAGGGTCACGCAAGGAAATGGATATATGGCCGTCTATAAATTATAATTTCTGGAAATGTGATTTCAGCAGTTTTAAGAGTGTTTTAATTTGAATTAAATTTTAACTAAATAGTGGCGTGCAATAAAGATTCTAGGTAAACTACAGAGTTGTACAAAAGTATTCAAGTATGTTTTTATATATTAGTCTAAATTTTTGAATGAGAATTTCAACCTGTTATGCATTTTCTTGCTAAACTAAATTTTCACATTATATACTAGTATATATCAACCTACAGATTAAATACAGGGCTATTCAAAAGAATTGGAAAACATATTTGGCTATGAACGGTAACTGAAATCAGTTTTTCAAATGTTTTATGCGTTTTCTAAAATATTTGCTTAGTTATCTTATTTACGTTATTTCCTTAAATTACGATGTCTAGTTAAAGCATTCAGGAAGCGTTGGAAAGTGCTTTATAATCTATGCTTAACGCATGATTTTTCTTACTTGTTTTTTCTATTTCCCAGATCAGTCATTTCCTATAAATCATACCAAATCTATTTAGCTCATATTAACAAAATACAATATACACGGGAATAAAAAATTTAAATAAATATGGCTTATCTTATTCTTCTTTAAATAGGAAATGTATTAATATCCGTTAGACTCCATGTTCGTATTTAATAAAATAATAACAAATCACAACACACAAAACATTCTTAATATAAAGTTTGAACTCAAGATCAAGCTTAGAACTTAATAAAAAAGGATGCCAAATGATAAGCATTGTTTTTTTTAGTGTAAAAATTAAAAGTATTTTAGAAGAATAGGACTCCAAAATAGCGATACATTGCTAAAAAGTACGGTAAAAAGATAATATTGCATATTTCAAACAAAACTTTATTTTAAAATTCATCACAGTGTTTATAACAAGAATCATCACAGTATTAATGCTTGGAAATTTTTCCAGAGAGAAACATTCGCCTTGCAAACAATATTTCAAATGGAAATCAAATTTCAAATTGATTGCTTAAAAGGCGCAAAGGCCAACATTGTGAAAAAAATTCCATAACGGTACTTGAATCCGGGCCATCAGTATAGCGCACTGACATTCTACTGACTAAACCACATGAAACGAGACCCAGCCTGGAAAATTTCTTACTAGTACATGTTGGCAAGGCTAAAAACGCAGCACAAGATGGAATATTTATCATGAGCCACCGACATGGGGCAAACACGAAACTTAATTAAATCCATCAGCGATTCAAACTATATGAATACTTGGAAATTTTTCCAGAGAGAAACATTCGCCTTGCATACAATATTTCAAATGAAAATCAAATTTCAAATTAAAATTGCATTTTAAGCAATTAATTTGAAATTTGATTTTTATTTGAAATATTGTATGCAAGGTGAATGGTTCTCTATGGAAAAATTTCCAAGTATTTATATAGTTTGAATCGATGCTGGATTTAATTAAGTTTCGTGTTTACTCCATGTCGGTGGCTCATGATAAATATTCCATCTTGTGCTGCGTTTGTAGCCTTGCCAACATGTACTAGTAAGAAATTTTCCAGGCTGGGTCTCGTTCCATGTGGTTTAGTCGGTAGAATGTCAGTGCGCTACACTGATGGCCCGGATTCGAGTCCCGGCTTGGAATCTTTTTCTCTATGTTGGCCTTTGCCCTTTTAAGCAATTAATTTGAAATTTGATTCTCATTTGAAATCATCACATTGTTTATGACAAGTTCGTCACAAATGACACATATTTCACAAATTAGTCACAGTGTGACGTCAAAGCATTGTCGCTGTCCTCACAGGTTAGTCACAAAGTTAATGCCAAAATAGTCACAAATGACACACTTTTCACAAATTTGTCACACCGTGACTTCACAGAGTGGTCACAATGTGACGTCACAAACGACCTCTAAAACGGACATATCGACCTCGCATTCTAGTCACTATGACGTCACATCGACGTCACGTGACGTCACATCGACGGTCACAAGTGTGACTTCACAGTGTGACTTCACAACGACGTCGCCGTGACGTCACCATGCCTTACGGGACGATTCGGAAAAGTATTATTCATATTTTGCAACCTCAGAAAGCGATATATTTTAGCGCTTAACACTTTATGTCGCGACGGTACATTAAAGTACCATTAAAACTTTCGTTATAAAATTCATTTAATACATCAATTAGTGGTAATACATTTCGCGTAAGTTATAGATAATTTACTTTATCTTGTTCCAAAATCATTGTTGGTTGCGCAAAACAAAAGTATTTTTTAAAGGATGATTTTTTTTTTTTTCATTTGCATCTTTTCAGCTTTCTTGACGATGCATGATTAGGGAGGATTCGGTTCAGAATTATTTCTATTGTAAAAGCAATATATTTTTTTTTACATTTCCTATTTCTACAAAATACTACAAAATATTTTAAATAAGAGATTTGAGTGGAGTTATGAATATTGCACAAAATGCCTATAAATTAAAATTTAATTAATTAATTTTAATTGGAGAAATCCTTCTAAAATTTATTAACCTTTTTCGGAGCCATTTAAAATTTGTCTTCAAACTCGAGGGCTCCGCTACGGAAACAATGCAAATAATTTTGTGATATCTGTCTAGAAAAGACAAGATTACATATTGGCAATTGCTTCGAGAGGTATCACACTTTGGACGATTACAAAATGTAATAATTTTATATTTTTTTGTTGTTTTTATATATATATATATATCATAACATTTGTATTCATTAAGAAAAAATATAATAAGATATAACTAAAATCGCTTCGAGTTGCTGGTATTCATATTAAATGAAAAAAAATTTCGAGTGTATAGAGTTAAATGGCTGTGCAAATGTTCTAATGATGTTGCGGAAAATGCTGTAGAAGATGGAATTTTCAGGAACTCGTAATTTGGGACGTAAAGGGTTAAAAGAAGTATTTATAAAAAAGGGTTTATATTTAATTCCAAGGATTTTCGGTAACCTTTTAGAGTAATGTTTATAGTGTGTTAATCAGTTTCATCAGACAAGAATATCGGATCTTAATATGCTAACAATTCTCAACTAAAGATTCTTAGGTGCACAACTGAATTTATACAAGCAAAGTAACAAAATAATACTAATATTATCATTAATGTACATGCTGTAAATTATCCTAATTCTAAAACATTTATTTTGAAACTAGACTTACATTTTAACGTCTGAATTAAATCAATATTTAAACCAACAAGGAGACACAAGACAGACCTGAATACTTTAACCCTTTATCTATTGACGATATTATAAGTGCCATTAAAATAACTTGTTTAAAAATTCATTTAATACATCGATTAGTAGTAATACAGATAATAATGTATTATAGGTGCATTACTTTATCTTGTTCCAAAAGCATTATGGGTGACACGAAACAAAAATATTTTTAAAAGCATGTTTTATTTTGACTTTGCATCTTTTCAGATTTCTTGGCAATGGGAAGTGGGGTATCTATTCGGAAATATTTCTAAATTGCTATTGTAAGAAAATTATATTTGTACATTTCCTGATTCTACATAATACTAAGAAATATATTTAAAATAAAATATTTGAGTGGAATTATAAATATTTCTCAAAATCCCTACAAATTCAAATTTAGTTAATCCTTTTAACTCCTTCAATCTTTTTACAATCCTTCTAAGATTTTTAAAGGATTATGTAAATCGTCTAATGTAATTTAACCCTTTATCTACTGAATTATGAATTCGTAAAAATTTTATCTTCTAAAGCATTTTTCATGAAATGTTTAAACTACATTAGAAGATTTACACAATCATTTAATAAATTTTAGAAGGATTTTAGAAGGAGTGAAGGATTTAGAAGGATTAATTCAATTTGAATTTATAGGGATTTTGTGCATTATTTATCCTCGTGTGCAAGTGGTCCTTTCCGAACCAAGAGTACATATAAATATTTTCTACCCCCTCTCTTAGAATTCCTTTGAATTTAACTTGATCTTTCGTAAGCTGCGGAGTGGAACGAACGAAGAAATTAGCGATTCTGAAGCTTTTGAATGTTTTGCAAAAGGTTTAGCTTGGCTGGAGCGGTAGAAAGACTATGTTACTGGCGAACTAATAACATTTAAAAACTTCGTGATAGAGCTCCAAAGGAAAGGCAATCGAAACTGCGACAAAGAAAACATTGTTACAAACCCTTGTGAAATATGTAAAATGTACTTTATTTCAAAGTTAAAGCTCGGGTAATTTATTCTTTTTCCTATTTTGTTATTGCTTTATTTTTATTAAGCACTTGTTGCCATAATAAGAAATAGCCCATGTATTTCTCATTAATCTTAAAATTGAAGCATTCTCTATTATCCGAAAATTTCAATTTTCGGAAAGAGGGTCGGTTTTAATTACTTCGGATAATCGATGTTCTATTGTATATAGTTTAAATGTCAAGGTTAATAGTTTAAATATATTTTGAACTTGGAATTCATTACCTGAGATTAGATAGCACGCGGAAAATGTATGTGCCAAGTGAAAAACACTGCTTAATACACCATAAAAAGCAACTGATAAACGTTTCTGAACATTGGTGGCAGCAAAACAAACTTTGATTTTATAAGTTATTTTGAAATCATTGATTTGATTTGATTTAGAATACAGTCGGCCCCACTTAATTGCATACTATTGGTTCCACTGAATTGTATGCAATTAAGATGGATATGCATTTAAGCGGGGGGAGCAATTAATTATCAGTATAAGTTATAATTTGATCATATACCACAGATATGATAAATATAATGGACAATAAGAATTTACACAATAATTTAGAAATTAATTATTGTAATAATAACTTTAATCAATAATTTATTATTACTCAGTATATAATAATATATATTCTAAAAGGAAAATAAAAAATTTTTGTTTTTAAATCATACCTTTGAAATTAAATAAATTTCTGAATAAATTGATTTTATTTTTTATTATTTGCCAATTTATCCTTTATTTGTTGCCTATAAAAAATCCTTTATAGAAGTTTGTTTTTTTATTCTACTTCGGACACTGCATTTCTCCACTTCCGGCTCGGCGCTAAATATTGTTCTTTTATTCTCTTGACCGTCCCTATTGTATTTCCCCCAATTCCAGTATTTTCAAAGATGCACCACCGGCAACCTGGGTTCCTGAGTTACTATATGTACGGCAAGCTTTAAAAGAAAATCACACCTGTTCAAAATCAACTCGCATGCGCTTCAAAGAAGAGAGTAAAGTTTATTCTTTCATTACGATTTCTTCTCTCCGATTTTATACAGAACAAACTATTATTTCAAACTTTAAACGAAAATATTTCCGTTCTTATTTTTTTTTTCCCTATTCATCGCCTTCACGGGAATTAACAAAATCCGTAATACTAGATTGGGGATATTTTATGATATTAACCGGGGATTGTTATGCGATAAAACGAGTATATTTAACATTAACCTTATGGGGACCGTCTCTGTTCCACGGCATTTTATGCATATAAGCGGGATATGCAATTATCCGTTACCCGATTAAGTGGGGCTGACTGTATATAGATTTCTAAAAATTTTAAAGATAAAGACACTTAAATTTAAATAAATGAAACGTGAATTAAAGCACAAACTCTTTGCTGTATTGGTGTAGAAATATTTAATATAGATTAAAACACTAAAAACATTGAAATATTCTATAGTTTCAACCATCCACCGGGGTCTTCATGAGGAATGTAAATGAATTAAAGATACAAGGGACCTTTAAAAAACTTTAAAATAATGTTTTTATTTTTTGTAAATTTCAATTTAAATGTTATTTAAGGATACATTATATGCATTATGGCATACATTTATCACAAAAAATGTAACAAAAAAAAAAATTGAGGAAAAAAAGGAATTTTTCGTAATAATTTAGAACTTTTCAAATTGTCCATGCGAACTGAATATCAATGAAAATCGCCAATATTTTTTATACAAGTTTGGTTTATATATTTAAATAAAACTGTGCATCGAATTTTATATATTTGAATATAAAGGTAAGAGAAAAAATATTTTCAAAATTTTTTCAAATTTTTTTCGAAAGTTTTTCAAAGTTTTTTCGAAAGTTTTTTTGAAATTTTGAGCATTTTTGCTGCTCAAAATGTTGTAAATGATGTAAAGAAGTGTTTTGAAAGTGATTTGAGGCAAGATTAATTAAATAATAATAAGCTCGATGCAGCAGCGGTCTTTCGGTAGCTTCAGAGCCCCTTGCCCTCCCTTCCCGCTTTACGAATAACGAACACAAAAGTAAACAAAACATTCTGAGGCTTTTTGTAACAATCAGAAAATTAGGTTTCTTACATTAGTTGCATATAAATACTTGTGGTGCTGCCATCTGTATATCTTTAACCTAAACAAAAACACTACACATTTGAAAATTGGCTGTAATTCACATCAACAATAAGGAAAAATTCGGAATTTTTTGGTGAAGCCCTGTAGGCTGACTTGATTTACTATTACGCAGACATTATTTCCAATTTTAAGGGAGAAAATTTCTTTGTTTTCCTTTTTAAATGCTCTCTTAGACTCATACTCGGGACAATAATATTTATTCATTTTGCTAATAAAATCACGGAACAAATCATTTTATTCATTTTGGAATTACTATTTCTCGGTGTTTCACGTTTTTAGTGTTCTGTACCTAAAAATATAAAAACGGAAGCATTATAAGATCAATCCTGTGTTTGTCTGTCTGTATGTCACAGCCATTTTACTCGTAAACTATGGAACGTGGAAAGTTCAAATGGGGGAATTAATAAAGACTATTCACTCACATATTTTCAGATTATAAAACATTTATAAATGTATTTAGTAAAAATGTAGAGGGTCAAATTAGGTTACTTGAAAAAAAATCATTTCTTTGTATATCGTGTAAAAGTTTTCGTAACGCTGAATTCAAAAGTACATTTCTTTTCATTTTAGCGTCAGAATAGAAGTGTAAAAATATTACATTTTCAAAGATATCGTCGAAAATGTAGTGCAAAAATACGTTCCCCATCATCTTATTCTAAATCTACTGAAACTGAAATTATGAAAAAAATAGAGTTAGTAGACGTTAATTTAAACTAGGGATGCACAACCTGTGGCCCGCGGGCCAAAAGTGGCCCGCGATGGGTTAACGTGTGGCCCTCGAACTTCGTCAATTTATAACTGGAAAAAATTGCAATTTTTGTCCAAAAGTCGCAGGAAAAAATCGTGAATTTCGTCAATTTGCTTCGGGAAATTTTGAAAATTTTGTTGGTCAAATAAGAATCGCGAATTTCGTTGATCGGGTGTGGAAAAATTGCGAATTTCGTTTATCGGGTGCAGTAAAATAGCGAATTTTGTCGATGATGCTCGGAAAAATCGCGAATTTGGTCGATGAAGCACGGAAAAATCCGCAAATTTCGCTGATCAGGCGAGGAAAAATAACGAGTTTTTTCGTTCTGGCATCGAAAAATCGCGAATTTCATTGGTAGGTCATGGAAAAATCATGAATTTCGTTTGTCGGGCACGGAAAAATCCCGAGTTTTGTCAATCAGGCGTGGGAAAATCGCAAATTTCGTTGGTTTGACACGATAAAATCGCGAATTTGTCGATCTCACTCGGAAAAATTGCCACTTTTGTTGTCAGGCAGAGAAAAAACGCGCCTTTTCTCGATGATGCGCGGAAAAATTGAAAATTTCATTGATTGGCTGCGGGAAAATCACGACTTCCGTCAGATTATCGCGAGAACAAATCGCAAATTTCGTCAATTTACTGTTTGAAAAAAATTGCAAATTTTGTCAAAGTCAGTTAAGAATCCCGAATTTTGTTGATCGTTCGCGGAAAAATCGCGAATCTCGTCGGTCAAAGGTGGAAAAATCGGAAATTTCGTCGCTCTTGCACGAAAAAAATCGTGAGTTTTTGTCGATCGGGATACGAAAAGTCGCGAATGTCGTTGGTCGGGTACGAAAAAAGCGCGCATTTTGTCGATTAGGCGCGGAAAAATTGCAAATATCGTCGATCGGGTGCAGAATAATAGGAATTCCGTCGACCAGGTGCGGTAAGATAGGGAATTTCGTCGATCCGGTGCGGAAAAATCGCTAATTTTGTCGATCAAGCGCGGGAAAATCTCAAATTTGGTTGATCGGAGACGGAAAAATCACAAATTTTGTTGATCAGGTGCGTAAAAATCTTAAATCTTGTTGATCGGCTCTTCCTGCCTCCTTCGTTCATAAAGTTCGCATTTTTTTTCGGCGCCAGCCATTTTCATGCCTATGTTTGTTTTTTAGCACTTTTAATAAACCAAAATTTACTCCCCCGAATAAAGTACAGGAATATTATCACTCTTTCAAATTAATCCTTGTTATATATACAAACGTAAACTGTTGATATATCCTTGCCAACTGAATTGGGTATGTTGACTGGATATGGGGAGCCTATTGGGGTAACCCTCCCCCCCCCAAACCTTTCCGAAATAGAATTTTCTTCGTGTGACTGATGTGGCCCTCGACAACCCAGACATTTTTGAAAGTGGCCCTTCTCTTAAAAAGGTTGTGCACCCCTAATTTAAACCTTGCAGAAAAATTATAGCGATTACCCTAGGTCACATAGTTTTTGAGAAAATCGCATTTTTCCGTTACACACAAATTTCAATTTACGGGCATTCAGCAAAGTATTGAGCAGCGCTGAGGTACTTGTCGTAGCTTAAGTATAAAACCATTGTTGATAATGATTTTCGAAAAAAATCGTCAGAAATTAGCCGAGATATCAACCGATAAATATGTGGCGGTTTGGACATACATAATGACATAGACGGCGTAGTCTATGTACCATCGGCTTTTCAAGCCTAGTTAACAACTTTTACTGATATATATATGTGTAATGCAATGGCCAGTAACAGTATAAAAGCAATGAACGTCAAATTGTTAAAAACAGAATAATTTAAGGGGTCTCATGACTCTTAAAGCTTCTTTTATGTTAATCTTCTATCTTTTCTGTACATTTTAATGTAATTGTTTCCTTCAGATTCTCATTAGAATAGAAGTTATGGCTTTTAGAATTATACCCGCCTAATAGCTGAAGCGGCATTTTCGAAACTTTTAAGTCATTTTTCTCGAAATGACTGTTTTGGACATAATGCGCACGATATCTCAAAAACTTTTGAACATTTTTTCATGAATTTTTTAAAACATACGTTTTATGTTAATCTGTATAAACCGAACCAAAAGTTCCTTTTTATTGTTAAAAAAATATTTTTTTAGGTGATTACGTGTTGAAATGTTAAAAATTTTGTATTAGCTAAATACAACTTTGTATTAGAAATGTAAAAATGATTTAAATACAAATTTATTTAGATTCTGGGTAATTATTACAATCTAAAGTGTAAGTAGGCATCAAAATTTGTATTCTAGTTGCAATATTTATTTTCTAATCGTGCGCGTAAGGTGTTATGCCAATTTTCGGCTTGTCAAATGTCTGATTGTTTGGAGCACCCTGTAAATTTTAATTCTGCATCTTGCAATTTTTTAAATACCTAAAATGAAAGAGCGTACTTATATCTTTCATCTCAATAAAAATTGTGTTTGAAAATCATATACATTTTAAGATATTAAATGTTGAAAACGGTCTCTTTTTTTTCTTCTTTTTTTTACCAATTTTAAGAGCCCTGAGACACTTTAATTACATAAAATAAATACATTAACATAAGTACTATGAGATTCGCGACTATTTTGCATTGATTGAATCTTTGAATATGCCTCGAGTGACTTTAAAAGTTAATTAAAAACCTATATGGAAAAACGCGGCACTGACCAAGGCGACGTTGCATATTTGTGACCCCCCTTTCGAAGCGCGCTTAGCGCAGTGTCAAATGTAAACTTTGAACGAATATTTTGTTTCAGCTACACTGTAGAAATAAAGGTTATTACTATGCTGAACTTAGTTTTATGAAATGCCAAATGAAACTTAAATATGCACTGCTTTTATTGTCGGTACCGAATTAAGGTCATTATAAACGGATTAAAATAATATTACACTAGTCGGATGTGTCAATCCAAAAACTTTATTCTATATCATACATGTTAATACTTCCTGATAAATGCAGCACATCAGCGCCACTGGTTAGGTGATTTATACCAAAATCTAATCAGGGACAACATAAGTGAACTTCTAATTGAATTTGAAGTTTGAAGAACATCCGTGCATTAGTTTTTGACATAGAGCTATTGCGGAAATTGTGAAAAGTTCTGCGTAGCGGTGCCGCTTCTTGGACAATTTACACCAAAAACTTATCAGGATTAATATTATATCAGGGACTATTTGAATCTAAAGTTTGATGAAAATCCATACATTAGTTCTTCAGATACAGCTATTGCGGAAATCGTGAAAATTACAGCATAGTAGCACCACCTGTTGGGCGATTAACACCAAAAACTAAACAGCAGTAATTCATATCGTGGGCTAACTGAATATGAAGGTTGATGATTAGTCGTGCATTAGTTCCTGAGATAGAGCTATTGCGATAATCATGAATAATGCAGCATAACAGCACCCCCTATTGAGTGATTTACACCAAAAGGTTTTAAGCACCGAATTATATCAAGGACTAACTGAATATGAAGTTTTCTGAAAATTCGTGCTTTAGTTCTTGAGACTAATGTTACGTAATGTTACGTAGTTGTGGAATATTTTGAAATTATAGATATACGCAATAAGAATCAAAATTTAAATTATGCGCAAAAGCTAATGTTTATGTTACGATTACTATAAATAGTTCAAAATTTGAAAATTTCCCATAACGGGAATAAAACAGCATCAATAACATAAATAATATAAATTAAATTAAATACAAATTTAACATTTGTATAATCGAAAAAATGTTTACACCGCTGAATAGAAAAAAAAATATATACTTTCAAATAATTTTTTTTTCTAAACTGTATCTCATTTTAATGATTGTTTATCGATTTAAAAATATTTTTCAAGCATGGATTATTTCTAAATCTATCATAAGAACGTGCAGTCTGTTTACGAAATATTAATTCGATTGCACTTAAAACACTACACTTACTGTCCCGAATGTGTATAAAATATTTGTACTGCGAAAGTTGATGTGGAATATTGGAGTCTAATGTCTTAGATGCCTATATGCTCAATTTCGGAACTTTAGCTGCTATTAACATATTTTTTTTCGTTTTGTGAATGAGATGCGGTTACTGTCGTTTGGACTCGGGATCATAATGATGGAGCCACGTCTCATTCACTGTCACAAATCTATCACAGAACTGCTTCAGGTCTGACCCCAGGAGCTTCAAACAAGCGTTTTCCACCCCCGCTTTCAAACTAGGTGCCACCTCTCACACCTAAAACAAAAATAAAATACGTAAAGTACGATACTGAAATTGAACATGTAGACATTTAAGACAATTAGGCTTCAATATTCCAGGCTAACCATCACAATACAAATGTTTTGGACAGACTCTGGAAATAATTATTGAACCACCTCGTAAATAGTTCAGCATTTTATTCAGCTTATTATTTCTGACTGAAATTAAAACTTTAAAGAAATTATAAAGTAATATAAAGTAATTATATCTCAAATTTAACCGATATTTAATCGAACTACCGCTAAAATTATTATTAGATAAAAAAAAAAATTAGTTAAATTTAAAAAATCAAAAAACCCGACTGCGTAAAAAGCGAACTAATTAATTATTTCTCATCAATGTAGAACTATTTATTTATATATTACTTAACTATTTTTTTATTTTACTTCTATTGATGACTTTTAAGTTAAGTTAGTTCATATCATTAAGCATTGTTTTCATGAGGCCTATAGATGTCTATGATGGTTAGAGTTGCAGTAAAGCTATAGACCCTACCTACACAACTTCCAAGTTGTGTAATATTTAAACGGAGCTTCTGACTGTAAAATAGTCAATGAAGCGTCGTCTTCATTTTGAAAGACCTATCCAATGATATACCACTCAATAGGGTGCGTGGAAATTTTTTCATCTCTACCGCTATTTTGTATTTTACGGCCGCCTTTTTGAATTTATAAAAACAAAACCTAGCCTATGACCATCGGACAGTTAAGTCGAATAGAGATCTCATTCATTAAAATCCATCCAGCCGTTGGGATTTTGCCAGGGTATAAAGAAATCCACATACCCAGATACGCGTGAAACACATAACCCTTCTTGGCAGTCGGGTAAAAAAGGCAGTAGTAAGTAGCGAAATCATTGGCAATTTCTTCAGCTTCGGGCATGCGGTAAATACTAAAGTATCATTTTAAAAAACTTAAAATTTCATTTGAATACACATAAAAAAATTTTTTGGTGTTGTTTTTGAGCAATCCAAAAGAAATACATTTAATAGTTATCACTTACGTCTTGTAAAAGCATCCTAATTAATTTTTAATGTAGTATTAATGTGTAATTTATATTGTAAAAAAGAAAGTAGCATTATACAAAATCGTGATTCTTTTAAAACATCATAATTGAAATAGGTTGGGAAAAAATCCTGTTATAATTAAAATGACTATCATCATTAAAATCCTAAGGAATCTAATTATAACAGCTTAACTATTTCAATTATGAACTTTTTCTTGGAAGAAAACGAACCTTTAAATTGACTGTAATTTGAGAAAGAATGTCTGAGAAGAATTTTAATACAAAACAATTTTAAAATTCAGAAAAAATATATAACACAAGCATTTTGAAACAACATCCAATTTTTTTGTTGTTGTTTTTGTTTTTAATAAAACAAAAGTCTTTTATAATTATTGAAATTAACGGAAGGATGAATGACCAAAAAATTTTATAAAAAATAAAGTTGTTGAATTTTAAACGCAAGATTTTATTTAAAATTATTCAAGTATAAATTTAGAATTTTTTAGAAGAGTATATGGGGCATTCTCACAACCTTTTGACAGTTAAGTTCCTGAATAATAATTTTTATTTTAGTACATATTCTTGTTTTTTTTTTTTTTTTTTTCATATACTGGGGAACATTCCATTGCATGATTGTATAACAATATTAACGAGATAAATAAGTTTTGGACGGTATTGGGGGTCCAAATATACCAAGAAATTCCTATTCCGTGCCGTGTCTCTGATGGTGATTTTTAGGTTTGGCGCTCAAATTTTCTTTCAATAATAGTAATTCAATATATTTTTTTTTCCTAAACTGGGACTACTGTTTTATATTTATAGGTAGCAAAATATTAACCTGCATATATTTTTACGGTTGTTAATATTTTTTTTAACTCTATCCCTGGGTTTTAGATTTCTCACTTCCCTCTTGCTAAACTTATACAGAAAATCACTTCAGATGCAGCTACAGAATTTTTTTCAACTTTTTTCTCATGCAGAAGTATGCTAGAGAAAGAATAGCTAAAATCTATTGACAGGAAATTTACTGCAGAATTTTAATATCAATTTTAAGCATCGTGTTTTTATTGGTAGTCTTACCGTCACCAAGGTTTATTCCTGCACTTTTCGAGGTAAATTATTACTCTTTTATTTAATACAATGTAAATAACTGTTTCCAAAAATCAATTAACATTGTGGCTAGCAATGTAAAATGAAATGAATTATGTTAACAGAGTATTTTGCCTCCCGGTATTTTTTTAACAGCATTATAAAACGATTATCATAATACAGTACAGACATTTTAAATGTTTTGTTTTAAATCTGACCTAAATTTCACTATTTTTTTTTTTTTAAGCATTCACATGAAAATACTTTTGCTTTTTAGAAAGGAAATATTATTATTCGCGGCGCCTTAAAATTGGAAACATTAATTAAAAAGATAATCTCGAAATATGATATTAATGCCCGGCATAGATATATTTAAATTGCTTAGAGGTATTATTATTTGACATTTTAAATTGGACATAATTGCTGCAATTTACTGCTTTAAACGCATATTAATGTTTTTGTTATTTTAATGTTTCCTTTCTGTTTTAATATTCACGTGTAAATCCAATTTCCATGACATAATTTCCAATATTTTGCTACTTTTAACTCGTACTCATTTAATAGTAATTTTGAAGTTTTTTCCTGTTTGTTAATAGTCACGTGTAAATAAATTTTTAAATTTAAGGAACTAATATCCTTTCTGCAGTTTTTACAATTGAAAACAATATCTATAATAATAGCCTAAATCACGTGACTATCACCAAAATTTCCGGCCGGACCTCTTCGCTTTTTATATTCCAGATTCCATTTTTGTAATGTTAGCTAGGCACAGGGGATAAGTCGTCAAATATTATTATATCGCCATCATTTCATCTATATTATAATAGTCATAATACACCGAAGAGCCAAAACGTAATGACCATCATCACATATTGCAATGGACTTGTCTGAATGACGTGGAAGACACATAATCAGGTGGGAATGGTATTTAAATGCTGCTAGAGAGCCGAGGAGTCATTTTTGTGCTTACTTGCCTGTGATGGTAAAGCCTGTTAAGCTAAGCGACTTTTATAGAGGATAGAATTCAGTCCATCGATGACTCAGAACGAGTATCTTCGAAGCTGTACGTCTCATGGGTTGCTCGTAGCATATCGTTGTTAGTACTTTTAGAAAGTGGATGAATGACGGTGAAACCATCAGTAAAAGCCATCGCGTTGGACGTTTAGGCGCTATCAAATAAAAAGGAGGTGTCCGACTTCCCCTCTTGGTAAAGCAAAATCGACACCAGAGAATGGATCAGTTTCCATCCCAATACAAAAAAGGTCCAAGTAGAATTCTTTCGGAGCACACAGTTCAACTGACACGGTTGAATATTAAACTATACCGGAAACGGTCAACTCATATGACATTGTTGAACAAGCATCATCAAATACTCCTATACTAGATCCGGTAACATCATGAATGGACTATGGATCATAGGGAGAGAGTTGCCTCGTCGGATGAAACATGATTCATCCTTCAACACGTCAATGTCTGTGTTAGGTACGTCGTCTTCTATGCGAACTGTTACTCCCCCTTATACAACAACTCATACACAGGCCGGTGGTGGCGATATTAAGCTTTGGGGAACGTCCTCATGGGCGTCTCTGGGATCTGTGGTTGAGATAGAACAGACCACGAAGGCCGCGGACTATCTTTACATTATTGCAGACCATTTGCACCATTACATGGTATCTGTCTTCCGAAATGGAAATGGAGTCATCGAGCAAGACAACGCTCCATGTCACAGGACTCGAATTGTGCTCGACTGGTTCCGGGAACATAATACTGAATTCCAGTTACGGTCCTGGTCACCTAACTCGACGGATCTTAATCTGATAGAGCACATTTCAGGTGTCATGTACGGCAGGCTAGAGCTCAAGAACAACAATTTTAGAATATCCCGGAAAGACATGAATGCTGCTTGAACATCTGGTTCAATTTTACATCCGATCATCTTCCAATTACTTGTCGCATCAATGGCAAGGCGGGTTGCAGCTATTTTGTGGGCTAATTGTGGGCCAATGCATTTTTAGGTAGATGGTCATAATGGTTTGGTTGGTTGTGTTTATGACGACCAATTATCAACACGAGAGATATAGGCCCTAAAGGGAGGGTAGTGCCCTCCGTGGGGGTCTTTCTCAGGGAATCTAACCCGTATTTACACGTGGAAATCCACGGTTTGAAGAAAAACCACGAAAACGCCGAACGATTAGGCCGACGGGCGTGATTGTGTTCGAACCCAGCACCTCCCGTCTACCAGCTTCGAGAGCAGAACTTCTAGGCCACTCATAATGTTTTGGCTCTTCAGTGTACATGTAACTGTGATAAACAATTACGCACCTTATTAAACACCTTCGCTTTTCTTATGAAAGGTTTACATTTTGATTAAAAAAAAAAACAAAAAAAAAATCGAATAAAACTACATAAAAGCTGCCATGATCGCAAAGAATTCTTGGTACTTTTAAGTTAGTCGGGTGCAGAACTCGCCAATAGCTATTTTTATCGCGCTAGTTAGCATTTTTTTTTATTCTGGTAAATTAAAATAGTGCTTTGAAGTTGATAATAAATGTCATGGTCTGTTTCAATATTTAATATTTGGCACAGAAGTCATATACGCACCTGGTTTGGCGTGTATTTTTACGACAATTTGGCGAAAACCTCGTTTTAGAATACCAGTTACATATGTATTTTAAAATTATTTTTTTATTATTTTTAAAATGAAATATCAACGAATAAACAAAAAAAAATAATTATTAACTAATAAAAGAAAATAATTTATATAATAAAATATATATATATATATATTAAATAAAAATAAACATTTATTATTAAATAAACTACAATAGACGGGTTACCATGTCAATCAAAATAACGCGATTTTGGCGCCAATTAGGTACCTCGGTGCGTATATGGCATCCGTGCGTAATATTTTTCTTTTCGTTTCGTTTAACAAGTAAAAATTAAATTTAAAGTATCAAAAAACCCGACTGAGTAAAAAGCGAACTAATGAATTATTTCTCATCAATGTGAAAATATTTTTTATATTACTTAACTATTTTTTTATTTACTTGTATTGATGACTTTTAAGTTATGTTTATTTGTTAGTTCCTATCTATAAACACTGTTTTGATGAGGCCTATAAATGTCTATAAAGGTTAGAGTTGCAGTAAAGCTAGAGATCCTACCTACACAACTTCCAGGTTGTGTAATATTTAAACAAAGCTTCTGAATGTAAAATAGTCAATGAAACATCGTCTTCATTTTGAAAGACCTATCCAATGATATGCCACTCAATATGGTGCGTAAATTGTTTTTCGTCTCTACCGCCATTTCGTATTTTACGGCCGCCATTTTGAATTTATAAAAGCAAAACCTAGCCAATAACCATCGGACGGTTAAGACGAATCGATAGAAACCTCATTCATTAAAATCCTTCCAGCCGTTTGGATGTTTCCAGGGTATACACAGGGATATACCCAGATATGCGTGAAACACATAGCCATTCTTGGCAGTCGGGTAAAAATGAAAGAATTGAAAGCTAGTAATTTTAAATGTTTCAGTTTTAAATGAAAGTTTTGTATTTTAAATAAAATAAATGAAAGGATTATATTTTAAATGAAATTAATGAAATAAAAAAAATGAATAAATAAAAATGCGACGGAAAATTGTTTGGAGATTTATCACCTGCGTCCCGCTAACATAAAAAGTACCTAGTTCTTGATTTCTCTATCAAAATCTTCCGATTTGGCGAAAGATTGTTCAAGTAAATTGAGTTGTGAATAAAAATAACATGATACACTTCTTTGTATACAATTAAGGGAAACCAAGGTCGCCAAATTTGTTTAAAATAGTAAAATTTTCTAAAATGAAAAAAAATATATATAGTTAAAATTTGAGATGCCATCATTTGAGAAAAGTGTTTAAAATTAGAAAAAAAAAAATATCTCGAAAACTAATTCAAATTTTGAAATTCTAATACCAGTTTTGAAATCTGCAGATCAATATGGATTTTTGTTGTTAATTTCACCTCATAACATCCCAAGCTATAGGAGAAAGCGCCTTGAAATATAATCAGTCGTTTAATTAGTCATTTCATAAAATCGTTTCATAAAATCATTTCATAGAGTCGTTTTATAATATCGTTTCATAAAATCGTTTTATAAGGATTATATATATATATATATATATATATGGCAGATAATATCTCCATGCTTAATCGGAAGACATACATTTATATTTTTTCAACATAGCACGTATTTTAATTACATTATATTCAGTTTTTATGAGAAAATGGTAACGAGAGGATATAGTAATCTACTATTTTCGAACTATTTCCTACAGAAAAGGAGGTTGCCAACCTTCGGTTGTCACGGGCATAAGGAAATACAAAATAATAATAATAATAATAATAATAATAATAATAATAATAATAATAATAATAATAATAATAATAATATCTGAAAAATAAATTGAGGCACAGTTTTCAAACAAATTGCAGATAAAAGTACTTTTTTCCCTATAAGAAGGTGTAAAAATCTAAAATGTAAGTGAAGGTGTAAAATACATAAAAATTTAACAAATTGCAATAGACGTTATCAGTATTTAACCGTACAATGATACATCTGCATTGCTTTACCGCTGGCTTATGTATTGTAACGTTAATGTTTAGTGACGACACCTTAATTCTTGCTTGAAACGGATAGAATATCGGGGAGTAGTAAATAAAACACAAAGATTCCGACGCGAATTTGAATTGGTGATCCTGAGATGGCTCGTCGTATGACATCATAGTCGAAACTACTGATTAATTTTTTACGTAAGATATTTTTTCTATAAATCTCTATTCTAAAAAAAAGTAGCTAGCGCTGTCACCGCCGCCGCCGGCGGTTTTGAATTTTTTGTGACCGGAGGTCTTTCTTCGTTAATATTAAGCAAAATATTGCATACAAAAATATGAAAATCGATGGTTTTATAGAGAAATGTTCGATAAACACGCTGACGTTATCAGTATTTAACGCAGACAGTTTTCAAATCGAAGAATTATTTTAAGAGATATTTAATGCTAAAGTTGGACAAAATCTTTCCATTAAAAAAGTTTTATAGAAGAAAAAATCTGTACATGGGAATTTAATCATTTTTAGATCATTTTATGCGTCAGAATTTCCCGCAGACTGCATTTAGTTTTTTAATTTGTCTCATTTTTTGAGGTTTTATTTCTAGTTTAAATTCAAATTTTCAACATTTCGAGAGATATATTTTACATATTTTAGAAAATGATATTAATTTAAACTGTTGCCAACTGTGTAAACAGCGCAAAGAATAATGTTTGCTTCAAATTAAAAATTTATTTTACACGTGACTATTACAAACAGAAAATATAAAAAGCGGGAACTCATTGAAAATTACGTCATAAAAACTATATTTACACGTGAGTTTTAAAAGAGAAAGAATATTGTAAAATAATAAATTCATTAACATGCGTTAGAAGTTTTAAATTTGAGAAATTACGTCACATTTACGTCACATTACACTTATTACGTAAAATTAACAAAAAATAATATTGGGAACAGTTTAAATTTAAAAATTGCACGAGACATTTATTTGATATTTGAAGAATATCTTTTCAACTATTTTTATTAGGACAGCGCAACTAATATTTCATTTCTAACAAAAGTATTTTCACATGAATATTAAAAAGAGAATAAAAATTAGCCAATTAAAAAAAAAATATGGAGAAATGCACTTACCTACTTCTCAGTAGTTGCCAAAAGAGCCTTAGATCAAAATGTTCATGTCAAATGAAAAGAAAATATAATTGAAAATATTTATTTTTATTGCAAACTGGCATGCTTCGCCTGCTATACTGATCCTTTTCTCCAAACGAATCTTGGATTAAGCGAAATATATCGGTGAGTTTGACCTTGTGTTTTCAAATCCATATGGGCCTTTACCTAGAATTGCTGAAAACGATAAAAATGTATTATTTCTAGTTGATCATTTACGGTGGGTTTCAGTAAAGAACGACAGAATAATATGAAAGATACTAAAACCAATTCTAAAATATTATCTTACTAATAATGTAAGTCTCATCAAAATACGCCAGGTAGACCTTTTTAAAAAGGCTCATCTTTAACAATCGGATTCACCTGATTGTAGACCTTTCCCCTAAAATTACATAACTAAGCAACGTAGAACTATATGTTATATATATAATTTGTAATCAAATATCTAACTAACAATGCATGTCTAATCAAAATCTCTGCAGTAGAACTTTCTAAATTGAATAATATTTAATAGTCGGGATCTTCTGATAATAGAACTTTCCTCCACAATTCTATAAATAATTTACGTAGATAAATATGTTATATACTTAATATTTTCCCGAAAAAGCATCTAACCAACAGTGCAAGTTTCATCGCTATCCATCTTTGTAAAAAAGCTGATCCTTCATAATCGGTTTCACCTGATTACAGAATTTCCCCCGTAATTCTATAAGTAAGCAACTTAGAACGACATACAATATACTAAAGTTATCCCTTAAAAATTATATAACGAAGTGTGCCGTTTCCGGTGAAATCTATTTAGGTGATTTTTTAAAAGGCTAATCTTTCAGAATTATGTTCACTTGATCATAAAAATCCCCCCCCCCCCTTAATTGTATAACACAGCAACATAAAAAGATATTTTATATTCCTTTCCTGAAAAACTATCTCCCAAGGAGTTCCCATTCAGCAGAACTTAACTTATAAGAAGTCAGAAAGAAATTCCCATTTCTATTTTATATAATGGATGTTGCCAAATTCGACCAACAAATTCAAATGAGTGACAGTAAGCATCAAGAGGGTGAAAAATTACCATACAACAAGCGGTCGCAAACTACCCATTTAATCTAAAATACAGGTTTTCTACACTAACCCAATTCTGTTGAAGGTAAGAACTTTAAGAAAACTGAAGTATATTATAATGAAACTTTTATTAGACATGCTCAAATTTGTTGTAAATATGATAACTCAAAAAAGGTGGTAGAATTTAATATTATACCCACCAGCAGTATGCACTTGACGCTCCACATACTATACTGTAATTATCAGCCCATACGGTATCATCGATAGTGTGAGATCCTCCAGGATTTTTTGTGATGCCATTGCATTGCATACAAAAAGTTACTTATTGTTATATTTCATTGCAATATTTTTATTTTGCTCAAAATTATTAGTGTCAAGCCAACTTTAGTTAGGGTGAAATACCCTGTATTTGTGACTAAAAGAGTAGTTTGTGACCCCATGTTCTATGGAAATTTTTCATCCTTTTGGTGCTTACTATCACCCCTCTGAATTTGTCGGTCGAGTTTGTCAACATCCTGTGTATACTTGATAAGACATTTACTGGCAGTAATATTGTTTGAGAGCACTTCTAGAAATGGTGTAGTAAACCATCTTGTGTCTCGGTAAAGTCATTTACTGCGGAATGAAATATAGATAACTGATGCTTGTAGCTGCGGCAATGTACTTTCATTTTTTGACCCTTTAACTACTGACGGTACTTATAAGTACCATTAAAGTAACTTGTTATAAAATTCATTTAATACATCGATTAGTAGTATTACAGTTTAGAATGAGTTATAGATGCATTAATATATCTTGTTCCAAAAGCATTATTGGTTACACCAAACAAAAATATTTTTAAAAGGATTATTTTTTTTGCATTTACACCTTTTGAGCTTTCTTGGCGTTGGAAAGGTGGGGGGAGGTGGAATTTTTCATTTCGGAAATATTTCTATATTTATCTATTGTAAGAACATTATATTTGTACATTTTCTAATTCTACAAAATATACACTCATGTCCAAAATTATCTTTACATGCATAAATCACAGATTTCTCAAAAACTGTGAATTATAATTTTATGAATTTGTATGGAATTATAATAACATCATAAAACACATATGCAAATTTAAAATTTACGATAACTGCATTTTATATAAAGCTGTTCTATGAAAAATTAAAAAAGGTGCAATAATATGTGACAAGCAGTATTTAGGAAAAAAAAAGAATAATTGTTAAGATAAATTTGGACATGAGTTTATATATAAATTTGGTGTGTGGCGTCAGATGCCTCCAAGAATTTACAAGAGTCCTTTTCCCTTTTTTTCCAGTCAAGGACCCATTCCTCCTCCAGACCTGTATCCCTCATTGCCTTTGCAATATCATCCATCCAGCACTTTCGTGGTATCCCCCGTTGCCTTTTTTTATTTGTTTTATAATTGAATGTAATTTTGCTAGTCTTTCATCATTCATTCTTTTAATATAACCATACCAGACTAATTGCTTTATTTATATTGTCTAGTATGGTTCCCTTTATTTTCATCAGCTGTTTGATTCTTTCATTTCTTATCCATTCTATCCTTGATACTCCGCATGATCTTCTTGGGGCATCCATTTGTACTGCCGCTAATAGTCCAAGAGCCGACAGCACAAAAACCTATGTTATCAAGCACAAAAAATACCTTTATTTTATGGAAGAGTAGAAGTAGGGGAATCTAATGATCCATGTCTGCAGGAGGTGAAGTGGTGCATAAACCAAAAATTAATACCACCAATGGTTCACTCGTAGGTTTATCATTGTGTTTGTCCTACAAATAAATGGAAAACATGGAGGACTGGGAGCAGGAAAACACAATGATAAATCTACACGTGAACGACTGGTGGTATTAATTTTTAGCTTATGTACAACTTCACTTCCGGCAGACATGGATCATTAGATTCCCTTACTTCAACTCTCCCATAAAATAATGATTTTTTTCTTGTGCTTGATAATATAGGTTTTTGTGCTATCGGCTCTTGGACTATAATTTCTTTCTTTCTGTCTCCATAATTCTCCATCCTTCTGCTCCATATAACAATATGCTCTTTAAAATAGAGATGTATATATTATACTTTCTTTTCCTATTGAATTCCTTATTCCACCAAATATAATTTAATAATTTTATATTTAATTTTTAAACAACATTTTATTTTTATGTTTCTCAATTCTACAAAATAGTAAGAAAAATATTTAAACTGAAAGATTTGAGTGGAGTTATAATTATTGCACAAAATCCCTTTAAATTCAAATTTAATGAATCCTTCTAAATTCTCCAATCCTTCTAAAATCGTTCTAAAATGTATTGAATCATTATGTAAATCTCCTAATATAGTTTCAAAAATTCACAAAAATGCTTTAGAAGATAAAATTTTCATGAATCCATAATTCAGTACCTTCACTACCTTCTGTATCTGCTGGTACGTCTTGTTCCAGTATTTTTATTTAGACTACAATCTAGTTTTTAAAAAGGCACGATATGGTATAGAGTCTTTTTCCTTGTAAATATTTCCCTTCTTATGTAATGCAAAACAAGTAAAATTTTTTTAACGGTTATAACTGTAACATAAGTAGGACAATTGCACAATAAAATATAATGAATAATGTTTATATGTTAAAAACGCATAAACATTCTCAATGGTACAGACAAACAAGAACTTTTTTATGAATTTGTACAAATAAAATTAATGTTAAAGCATAATATCGAAGTTTCGAACTGCTTCTGCAGTCGTACTCATGATAAATAAGACTGGACAAAAAGCTTTCGATTCTAGACTTTTAAGCATTTTTTTCATCATATTTATGCTGAAGATGACTGTAGAAGCAATGCGAAACGTCTATATTATTCTTTATCATTAATGTTTTGTACAAGTTCATAAAAATGTTCTTGTTTATGTGTAGTACCATTAAGCAAGGTTATGTGTTTTTAACATATACATTTTACAGCTTATAAATGGTTCCAATGTGGTTCCAAAGGTTCCAATGTGGTATTATAGTTCCAAAAGGTTCAGTTTGTAGAACTTAGGTGCGCTACAGCGATGACCCGCGTTCGAGTCCCCACACAGTGGTATGTTTTAACGATCCTGGTGCACAAAATTATTTCATTGAAGTTTAATTAGTTTTTGCTGTTTTTTTTTAATGCATCACTAATAAAATACTCAAACAGGGGTAAATATTTGGTTATTTAACCACAATGTCTTAAAATAAAAATACAGGGTACTCACTAAAATCCGTTCCCACACTCTTAACTGCTGAACGACTGCATCTATATTCATAAACGTGGTGTCTAAGTATAGTAAAGAGGCTATGCGTTACTAGATGAGACCACTTACAGCGCCACCTGGTGCAAAATGGCGGCACTAGCGTTCTTATCGCGAAAATGGTTCGAAATATAGGAAAAGTGAATGAGAAATTTGCAGAGCATCATCGATTTAGTTCGGGAGGACGCCTTGTGGACATGCTAAATGAAACTCGTTCTAAGCATGAATCTCGTTTTCGAGATAGGAATACTAACTCAGCTATTTTGAACCAAGTGGCGCTGGAAGCGGTGTCATCAGGTACAGCATAGCCACTTTACTATACCTAGACACCACTTTTATGAGTATAGCTGCAACCGTTCGGAAATTAGGAGCGTTATAAGGACTTTAGTGGGCACTCTGTATAATGCATTACAAATAATGCGTTAAACATACTTATTTTACAATTAAGTAAAAAACAATTTAATTCACAATTGTAAGTTAACTTTACTTTCTTTTTTGTATTTTTGTCTACTCAAAATTTCTCGAGAAATTTGTGTAGTAATTCTGAAAAATATAATTTTTAAAATAAAATCAAATAAAAAAAAACTTTAATGTTTTGTGGTACCTGTTTAAAACAAAGCTACCCTGTAAATGCTACCAAAATTATTTTCGGTTGAAAAGAATGCTGTTGTGTGAATAAATAACCTATATAAATTTTATTCAATTTAAAATAAAATTTCTGTATATAGACGTTAATGTATTCGAATTTTTTATGTGTCCCTTTAAAAGAAATACAACAGCTATGCACTTAGTTTTCAATTTAAAAAATGCTATTCTGTATATCAGTAACCTGAAGAAATTTTGTAGAAATTTAATTAAAATTTCTGCTTTTTAGCAGCAATCTTTCTGCAATATTTGTGTGGCCCTGTAAAAAATGCATAATTTCTATGTTCGTCAAATTATAATTTAATACAATTGTCATCGAAAAAATACATGTAGGCAAATATTTAACTCAATCAGATAAATGAAAGTTGTTTTAAATTGTCTTGCAAGATTTGAACTAACCTTTTATGTGGCCCTGTAAAAAAAGCGTAACTGCTAGGTTCCATAAATTAAAATACTAGTGCATTGTCATCAGAATTACATATCCTGAATAAAGTTTAGCTCAATCAGATAACTGAAATTGGTTTAAAATTAACTTGCAAGTTTTAATCTAAGTTTTTGTGAAGCCCTGTTGAAACAGTATTCTAAAACACTTCTACGTTCTTTAAATCATAATAATATTGTATTGTCATTCAAATTACACATGTATTAATTATTTCGGTTCAATAGGATAATTAAATATGATTTAAATTTGACTTGCAAGATTTGAACTATACATACATACATGCACTGGAAGTTAATATGATGCTTGTTTATTAATAAAAACTTACTGATCTGCAGCTATGAGCAGGAGTTTAATTTTTCAATATTTTACGAGTGGCACATTGATTTTTAAAAATGCTTATTGCAGAATAATGCTGAATAATTTGTTAAAAGTCAAGATAAAATTTGTAAATATCATAAAGGATCAGCTAGAATTTCAGCCTTTGAAAAAAAGCGGTAAATCGAATATAACATCGCTTATTTTCAAACAAAAAAGGGGTTATATCTGACCTTGACAAAGCTGTGACATGCGATCAGGAAACTCGTGCTTTCAAATAAAACAGAATAGTCACGGCGTGCTTTCGAACTTAGAACTTTTGAATCTAGAAATCTTAGAAACTTAGCAATTTTTTAATCTAACTCAAACCAACTGCGCAAATGGTAGCTTTACGGTCACAATTACTCGACACCTCTGATTTTTTACGCCAAAACTTGTACGGATCTCGAAAATACAAACATTCAGCAACCAGTACACGCGATTTTGTCAAAATCCGAGATAATCGGATAAATGGATTTTGTCCACCTAGATCACCAAACCGTCGGAAACCGTGGACAACTTTTCACTCTGTTGGCTATACGCCTTTTAAGTAATTAAAAATTTAGATAGTACAGAATTTACTATCTCGCTTTTGGAAACTGTTATCATTTTTCATCATTAATTTCTTCCTTGTATCTACGCATTCATAGTTCATTTATTAAACAAATACTAACCGTTTTTTCTCAAAAATAAACACCACCGTTTTAAACTTAAACTTGCACTATGTGCAAAACTGCTTAAAAGATGAGACAATATTTAAAAAATATGCTAAATTCCTTTAATATCTTAGTACTTTCAACTATAAAAACATAGTCTTCGTCAGAGAAATATAAGAAATACTGCTGTTATTAACGTCTAATTTTCTTATATTTCTCTGACGAAGACTATGTTTTTATAGTTGAAAGTACTAAGATATTAAAGGAATTTAACATATTTTTTAAATATTATCTCATCGTTTAAGTAGTTTTGTACATAGTGTAAGATAAAATTTATTTTTTTTAAAGATGAATTAAGCAATTCTATTTATTTATTTACCACTTTTTTATTTAAGTGTATGTGGCAATTTTAGGGTTTTATACTAGAAAATATTTACCCACACAATAAAATGTTTAAACATACATGGTGTTTGAATAGATTACATACGCACTTTATCCGCTAATAACAAAGATATTCATATTTTGGTTAAACTTTTAATTGACATTTAACAGTGGCTAACACTATACTAAGCTTTTAGTGAAAAACGTTTATACTAAGGTATTTTGGGAAGGTTGAAAATACGCAGTTGATGTGCACACACAGTTTGGAAGAAATTTTGGAAGTATCTTTCTACTTGATTTACATTCGCTAGAATTAGAGATAAAGTTGAAACAAATATAACTGTTCAGAATGTTTACATGGAAATTTCGGAATTCCCGCGATCACCAACGAAACACACAAAAAAAAGTGACAGGTAAAACTGTTAGACAAGTGGCTGACGAGTTAGAACATTCAAATTCAAACATCCATCACACTTAAAAGTATCTACATTCGAAAAACAAATATTGAAAGGTCACAGGACCACGCAATTACATTCGAGGTTCTTAATGATGATGCTTGGGTAGTAATCTGTAGCATAGTATTATTTTTAAAAGTCTATACATTTTGTGTAACTCACCGCATTTTCGAATAACATCTTCGTTGAGAAATAATCCTATTTTTATTATTTATTTATTATATAATCCTATTTATATTAACCCTGCCAAGAAGGGTTATGTGTTTTTAGCGTATCTGGGTATGTGGATTTTTTTATACCCTCGAAACATCCCAACGACTGGATGGATTTTAATAAATAAGGTCTCTATTGATTCTTCTTAACCGTCCGATGATTATAGGCTAAGTTTTGTTTTTATAAATTCAAAATGGCGGCCGGAAAATACAAAATGGCGGTAGAGATGAAAAAAAATTACGTACCCTATTGAGTGGCATATCATTGGATAGGTCTTTCAAAATGAAGACGATGTTTCTTTGACTATTTTACAATCAGAAGCTCCGTTTAAATATGACACAACCTGGAAGTTGTGTAGGTAGGATCTCTAGCTTTAGTGCAACTCTAACATTCATAGATATCTATAGGCATCATCAAAACAGTGTTTACAGATAGGAACTAATAATTAAACACAACTTAAAAGTCATCAATACAAGTAAATAAAAAAAATAGGTAAGAATATAAAAAATAGTTTCACATTGGTGAGAAATAATTAATTAGTTCGCTTTCTACGCAGTCGGGTTTTTTGATTTTTCGAATTTAATTTTTACTTGTTAAAATAGTATTTTATTTATGGGAAGTATTATAATCATTTGTATTCATTTTTTTAAAACACAATAATTGCAGTTGTTAGGAATGATAATTAAAATAGTAATTAAGATGACCATGCGATGATAATTAAGACAAGACAATTAAGAGGATGATAATTAAAATATTTAAGAACCAGCATTTAACTATCCTAATTATACAACTGCTTAATTCAAATGGCAGTTATATTGTGTAATGCTATGCGTAGTTATCTGTGGCAGTTCTAATTATATAACTACTTAGTTCTTAATTATTTCCATTGTAAATAGTTTTTTCTGGAAAAAAAATATTTTAAATTGCTGCAATATACAAAGGAATTTGTGAATAAAAAAATTGTAATAAAAACAAATCTTAAACTGACAAAAAATTTTAAATAACATTTTGAATGAATTTTTAACAAAACATCAAAAGATTTCAAAAGAAACAAAATTATTTCTGTATATAAGATATTTTTCCTAAACTGAACATCAAAATGTAATGAACAACTATAAAACATCATATCCATGTTTTCAACAATTATTTTATTTGTGTGTGTTGATTAATTTTAACGAATTTTTAGCCTACGGTACGGCATACTATTTCTTTCTCGCAGTTTATTCTGTGTCGTTTCCAAAAATAACGTTACCTTACCGAAGACAGCAATAAACACAGCAGATGTATCATTGTACGATTAAATGCTTTATAGCAATTTCTTAAATTTCTAAGCATCGCATGTTTTCAATTTTTATATCGTCGAATTGGAAAAATGTACTTTTAAATGCATTTTTTTTTTTTTTAAGCTGTACCTCCATTTATTTTTGAAATATTAATTTTCTTGTAGTTTTTAGCACCATTTGTTTAATTTTGGCAACTCAAGTACTCCATTCATGTAGAAAGAAAAGGGAAAATAGTTGAAAAATAGCAATTATATCTTTTTGTTGCCATTTTCTCATAATAACTGAAAGAAAATGCATTTAAAATACGTGCTATTTAAAAAATATATATATAATCGAATAATTTCTGTTAAAACATGGAGCTATTATAAACTATATATAATTTTAAGCATCTATATTAATGTTACAAACAAAAGAAGGCCTATGAATAATTATATAATCGTTTTTTGTCGAGTTTTTTTAATGACGGCATTTTTTTGCTGAATTTGTGTATTATTTTGCGATAGTGACATCCTATGCATGCTTTACTGCAGATGTTTAGAGTGGATCGAAAATGTGAAATTCTTAAGTGGTTGCGGATGACGTCATTTTACATAAAATAAATGTGTGTGCTTTAAGTCTTAAAATTGAAATATATTTTGTACTATTTATATGTACATATATTTGTTTTGATCGGGGACGACACTAAATTCTGAAAAAGTAGGATTCCTATTTTCTAGCATTTTGATTTCTACGTTTTCCAATAACTTCTTTAATAACTTAATAATTTTGTTACCAACATAATGTCCGAAATACTTAACTAAATCAACCCTGATTGAGACAATATGTAGATTATGCAGTATTTTGGATGAGTTCATTAAGTAAGCATGCTGCTCTTTTTCTTCGTTTAAATCAGTGTTTCGCAACTTGGGGTACGTGGCGGGACTGCTAGGAGTACATGAAAATAATATCGGTAATGGCAGAAATCACAAAAATCGTTTAACGAAAATGACAAAGAATATTGATAGTTTTAGATAACAATGTCAGTCTCATGTGTAAATTGAGTATGTTACGCTCAATATGTGGGAAAATACCCTCTATACCTAATAATTAATCGATAATGCACTTTTAGTAGTTCCGCCCACTGGTAAGCATATATGAGTATTTATATAATTTCCCCCATCTTTCCGAAAACTTGAATTAATCATTATGGAATATTCTTTTCTCACCACGTTTTTCTTATTCTTCCGTGTTTAATAATAATTGCAGAATGCTAAACCTCTTGTTATTCGGATAATTTTTTTTACTAGTATTCCCTCCATTCCCAATGCTACCAGCTATGAATTTGCTCCAAAAGTTAACTTCCACCATCTTATGTGTCGGGAATGTGGGACATGGGTCCCAGGCTTCTCGAGTAAACTGTCTTCGAAACTAAATTACGCCAGATCCTAATTTACGCCAATCATTCAGATTTGAATGGTTTTTCTTAAAATGTGATCAATATGTTGATGAATAACATTGCATTATTGTTAACATTTCTTTTAAGTCTACATTGATTTTTATTAATGTTTAACTAATATTATAAAAAGCGATATTAACTTTAAAATGCAATTAAATGTCAATGTCAATGTAATTTGTATCAATTTATTATATGGTTGTGAAAAGATTACTAATGAAAAAAAAACAAAAAAAAAAAACAAAAAAAAAACATGTTGAGTGAAAGGGGAACGGTGGCGTGTTTATGAGAAATGGGTGTTGTGCGAAATGAATAATGTATGAACGGGGTACGTGAAAGAAAAATCTTGGGTAGCGTTGGACAGAAACACAAAAACTAAAAACATCCATATTTTGTCATCACGTTAGCCGCCAATACATTGAATCAATTGGAAACTAATTGGGACGGTATATTGAACTACTTACATGAGTATTATAGGAGTTTGATAATTAAGCATACAGTTCTTTTATTTCATTTACACGGACACACAAAGGAAAAGGATATTAAAATTATTTTACCGCGATATTTTCGTTTATATTAAACCTATTCAAACTTAATTGGGACAGTGTATTGATCTTGATCATATCATGAAATACTTCGTTAACGCAAGTGTGCGGGAAATTTTGTTTTCTTAAATTTGTTGGTAAAATAACTTTAAAATGTTCTAATATGATCTGTAAAAATATTGAAAATATTTACGCTATTTTCTTTCTTTGTTTATTAGATAAAATGCAAACGTACTAAATATGGGGGTATGCATAATATTTGTAATAGTATAATATGCATAATTATACGTTTTGTTTAAATTTACATAAAATAAGCTTTTAAACTGTATATATAATATATGATAATTAGTATTTTTTATGAACTACTAAAAATATATATTTATTTCATTACAGAGACTAATAATATTATAAGTATCATTATTAATAAACTAAGAACAATCGCATTTGAGGCTTAAAAACAATTTATTTCATATGCATCTTGAAGAAGACTTTACTGAAATAACTGCCTCCTAAATGGCTCATACAAATATGTACACATTCGTGCCTAGCGCACTATATTTTGTACGTTTCAAAAATGCACCAAAATAGACTTGAGCATTTAATTTCACAATTAAAAAAATACGTATTTCAAAGAAGTATACAACCTAAGATTATTACATATTTATTTAGATCCTGGATAGAAAAAACACAAATAAACTTACTTTAACATTGCGTCGTCTTGAAAAATGAAAAATCTATAAACTCCGAAAAAGGCCTTCATTTAAGCAAATAAATATCCATCATATGCTGTTATCTTTGGGCAAAAGATAAAAACATTATTGATACAGTCGGACCTCGTTATCCCGACACACGGTTTTCACGACACTCCGCTTATCGCGTCAGTTTTTCAAAGTCCCGATTTTCTGTATACGATTTTAATGTAAATAAACTCCGGATTTTACGTCATTCTATTATTTTCAACTCCGGATATCCCGACGATTTAGATAATTGTCCATTTTTCATAATCCATCTTATAAGCACGTAAATTAAGTGGTAAGAAATGTCTTACCCAAACTTTTCGCAAAAGTGTCTAAAACACCCTTTGAGATAAATGAGAAATTTTACTTCAATCCATTATCTGAATAAATAAACCCAAACACTATGAACGAACCACTTAAGCTCCGGATAGACGTATCAGTGTACTTGCGGTCATTTTGTTCTAGTCAGGCACCACTTTCTTGTGGTTACACGCCGTTTTTCATCCGACTAAAACCGAAGCATTGCATTGCATTGAAACGATTAGAAAATATCTAACATCCATTTCTGAAACAACGAATATCCATTACAATTCATTGTATAATATTGAAAAAAGAATTGTAGGAAGCAAATCTAGGGATAAGCAAACCTTAGTTCATCAATATTTCATGTAACGACAACAAAAAAAAAAAAAAAAAAAAAAAAAAAAAAAAAAAAAAAAAAAAAAACTCATCATAAATCTGATTTTTATTCTTTTCAATTTTGTTTTTGTGTTTATTTTGTTTAATAATAATGTTTTATTGCTTAAAACTCCAAGAACAGTTATGAATTTCAAATTTCCTTAAATTAATTAAAAATACAGCTTTTTATAAACATATTTCTCCATCTCCGGTTACCGCGACACCCCGCTTATGACGACGCTTTGTTCTGGTTCTTAGAGTGTCGGGATAATGAGGTTTTACTGTAATTAATTTTATTCAGTTTGCATGCTATAACGAAGAAGGAAGTTACACAAATTTATTAAAATTCGAAGTATTCCCAAAATGGGATGCTAAGTATAAATGAGTTAATCCCGAATGTAGATCTTATATTTCTAGTGCATGGACACCGAAATTGTTCGATGGCAAGCATCGAATGGCTTTAGTTTGTATCTTGTTTCAGTAAAGTTCAGAGAGACTGTGTAACAAGATTTCTTTTTGTTCTTATGTTAACTGTCTCGTTGCGTAATTTTCAAAAATCCAAAAAGGTTCTAAAATTGCGCATCTTCTCCATTACATATTTCAAAACTACATATTTCTTAGATCTAAAATATGCAAAAAAATTTTTATAAAAGAGTTTTTTTTAAATGTAGAATTAGATCATAAAAAAGTGTCAGAAATCTGAATATGAATAATATTAACATAAAAGTGAAATTCTGAAAATTAATCTTGGTTGAATTAGAATTTATTTTATGAAATACAGATGTAAATCACATATACTAATGGAAATATGCAAAATACTTACAGAAATTGTACTAGAAATGAAGTTTACTATGATAAAATTTAAAACAAAATTTGAGGCGATGTCCTATTTTGCAATCTTTGTACCAAATACGCGTTTCTCTGCGAAATTTTGTTATTCTTTCCGATTTTTAAACAGTAAACAGCACACTGTCTACGAAGCTTTTTCTTGTTTGAATTGAGGGTATATGTCTGGCTAAACGTTGAGCGGTTATTCGCATATGGTGGATGTATGTTTCAGCTTTTTTTTTTTTTTTTCGCGAAAATGTTTAAAAAAACAAGTCTGTAAACTTCAAAAAAATATAGACAACTAACGACTTTTGTTAACCCAGACATGAATCAACAATTAAACATCACAGAAAAGCCAAAATGAACCATTGAACCGGAAAAGAGCGGTTTGTATTTTTAATTAGACGGAAAAAAATGGATCCCCGTGGAAATCGCCTTTGCGCAAATTTTGCTACATTCGTGTCGCCCGTGAAAATAGCGGGGTGCGCAGCGAGAGGGTTGAGCCGGTGTGGAAAAAAAAGCTAGAATAAAAACGTATTTATTTTGCCATTAAATATCGATAGTTTAAAAAAATTGTTTACACTGGCTGTAAAACCGTTGCATTTAAGCGGTTTTGCGTCATTATTGCTGTAATGAACTTCGTTAATTTTGTAAATTTAAAAAAGCTGAAGACCTCCAAAAATTGATTTTTTACAAAGGTACATTCATATAATTTTTAATTTGGATGCTTACGTATTATCCGTGCCATGTCAGATACAAATGTGCCAAGCATGGTGCGAATTATACTGATTACACTAACCCCCTTTTTAAACAACTTTATAACAATAAGGGCTAGAATATATGATGATAATAACACTTAATGTGCTTTATTCATTTTTTTATATTTTACTAGGGGGCTCTGCCCCATGCAAGCTACCCTCGCCAACCCCCGTTCAGAAACCGCAGAATATAAAAGCAGGCTAATTTGATCGGTATTAAAAAGATTAGAGATGATTGTATTATAATGAAAAAACCTATACCGATCTCCCTGTAAACGGGTTTCCATTCAATTCCCTTTGATTGCGAAAATTTAACGCCGAATCAGTTGCTGTTAAGATATCCAATTTTTGTTTTCGTGTTTGACTAAAGAAGGCCAGTTAAACATTTGAAAGGAAGCTAAAATAAAATGAATTAAATAAACATAGTCTTTGCATCCCGGTATTTTTTAACAGCGTTATAAATAATTGACATATTGCAATTTACTGCTTTAACCCCTTCAAAGGCGGTGTTTCATTTTTGGACCACTTAATTTTAATTCTTAAATGCCACATTGCCACCAGAATATTAGAATGAAAATTTTCCTTTTATTAAGTAAGTGAACAAAAGCATTTCCGTATTTCGAAATTTGTTTGTAAATTCTGGTGCCATTCACTGATTTCAACATTTTACAAATAGAAGTACCTTGCCTCTGAAAGAGTTAAACGCATATTAATGTATTTATCATTTTGAAGTTTCCTTTCTCTTTTAATATTCACGTGTAAATACTATTTTCAAGAAATAATTATCAATATTTTCCTGCTTTTAACACTTACTCATTTAATAGTAATTTTAATTTTTTTTCTGATTTTAATAGTCATGTGTAACTAAATCTTTATTCGTTAGGAAATATTATTCTTTGCGCTGTTTTTAGAATTAAAAACAATCTCTATAATAATAGTCTAAATCATGTGTCTATTATGAACAATTCCGGGAGGATCCCTTTGCTTTTTATATTCCAGGCGGCCATTTTGGTAATTTAATGTTAGCCAGCCACAGGCGATAAGTCGCCAAATATTATTCCACCATTTCACTTATGTTATAATAGTCCAAGTCATGCAACTACCACAAACAATTACAACCCTTCGATTTTCATAAGAAAGGTTTCCATTTTGATTAAAGAATCAAAGTTATTTTTTCGAATAAATCTACATAAAAGTTGCCATGATCGCAAAGAATTCTTAGTTATACCGGAATTATGTTAGCCGGGTGCAAATCTCGCCAATAGCTTTTTTTTTTTTTTTTTTTAACTCTATAGTTAGCATTTTTTTTTCGACTGGTAAATTAAAACGGTACTTAGTGGTTATCCCATCGACCAAAAATCTATCGCCAGTCTAAAAGATTAAATGCCAATAATGGCTTATCGTAAATGTCACATTCACTTGACATTAAACACATTACACGTGTTTCTTACGTCATCAAGTGTTTTTTAATTCGATATTTTATTTGTGTTTTTATTAATCTTTTACTAATTTATTTGTTCTCTCGTTACTTAAAATGAAAATTACGTCCTTTTTTATAATTTGGTGAGTGGTTTGGCGATTTATATAATTTCGCGAAATTGGTCGACAGAATAACTAAGTAGTACCATTAAAACATTGCTTTGAATTCGAAATCGAATGTCAGGATTTGTTGCATTATTTAATCGGGTTTGGCGTGATTTTTTTTTACGACAATTTGGCGAAAACCCCGTTTTCGAATACCAGTTACATATGTATTTTTAAATTATTTTATATTATTTTAAAAATGAAATAACAATAAATAAATAAAAATAATTAATAACTATAGAACAAAACAATTTATAACATTTTTTTAAAAATAAAAAGTAAATAAATGTAAATAAATATTTATTAATAAATAAGCAACAATAGCCGGGTTACGATGTCAGGCAAAATAACGCCATTTTGGAGCCATTTAGGTATGCCGGTGCGTATATGACATCTGCGCTAAATATTTTTCTTTTTGTTTCGTTTAAGAAAAAAAAAAAAAAAAAAAAAAAAAAAAAAAAAAGAAGTGAAAGCCATTAATTTTAAACTTTTCAGTTTTAAATGAAAGTTTTGTATTAAGTAAAATGATAATGAAATTAAAAAAAAGCATTGTTCTTAGCATACATTTAAGAAAGGTCAAACTGGTCGCCAAATTAGTTTAAAATAATTACCTTTACTAAAATATGAAAAAAATATCTGTTATGATTAAAATTTGAGTTGCCATCATTAGACAAAAGTATTTAAAATTAGAAAAAAAATTAATATTTCGAAAACCATTTCGAATTTAAAAATTAGAATACCAGTTTTGAGATCTGCGGATCAATGCCGATTTTTGGCGTTAATTTCATCGCAAAGTATTCCATATTTTAGGAGAAATCGCCGTGAAACATAATCAATTGTTTAATCAGTCGTTTCATAGAATCGTTTCATAAATTCGTTACATTTCAGTCGTTTCGTACATTCATTTCATAAATTCGTTTCATTAGGTTTATATATATATAGGGTAGATTTATTTATTACGAGTCAAAATCCGTTGAATTCGACGAATGAAAATGTTTAAAAGAACTTATTTATAGATTTTATAAAAAAGTCTAAAAAATATTAGCTCCCGGTATGCTATTTCTTTCTCCCAGCTATTTCGTGTCGTCTCCAAGAAATAACGTTACCTGACAGAAGACAGCCGTAAAAGAAAGCACAACTATCATCGTACGATTAAATACTCTATAGCAATTTTTTTTTTTTTATTTCTAAACATCACACATTTTCAATTTTTAAACCGTCGTATTGGGGAAAAAATGTACTTTTAAATGCAATTTGTTCGAAAACTGCATCTCAATTTATTTTTGAAATATTGATTTTTTTTTGTTGTTTTTAGAGCCATTTGCTTAATATTGGCAACGGAAGTACACCATTTCTGTAGAAAGTAAAGGAAAAAAAGTGGTAACGGTTATTGCAGCAACTGGGAACCAGAAAATTTGAGCATACGGATAAGCCCTTGATTGTTGCCAGCGTGAAGAACGAGATTGAAAATAAACACCATTAAGGAAAAAAAAAAAAAAAAAAAAAAAAAAAGATATGGCTATTTTTTAATTATTGTTTTAAGTTAGGTATTTTTATTAATAATAATAATAACGACTAAGCAAAATCATTTGATAAATTTAAGAGTATGCTTATAATTAATAAATAAGCAAGATGGGTTTTCATGGCTATTTACATCAGTTGGCAGAAAATCACGCTTTCTGAAATCTAAACAAATTCTAAAAGTTGCCATTTGTCATCCTACTCATACGACAATCACGGTATTGTCTTGTTACTTCTAAAGAATAATATTTTAGGTAGCTTTCATTACAAAAAGCTACCTATTGCAGCCGTTCGGAGGAAAGCGATTTCAAAAAATTTTGGTATATTTTCATCGATCATGACCCCCAGACCCCGAAACCACCCTCCGTTCAAAATTGATATATATATATATCTGACATATGTCACACTGTAACTCTCGTATTTAAGAACCGATTTGGATGGAATTCGGTGTGTACATAGTACATACCATTGTCTCGACCGAGTTCGTTGGCCAGCTTCATCCGCCATTTTGTTTCAAAATGGCGGCCATTTAAAATTTTTTTAAAAATTTAAAATTTGAAATGTGGTACCAAAAAATTGAAAATGGAAAAATATTTTTTTCTTATGTATTTGACCTTCATACAAAGACTCAGGAGCAGTTTTTGTTTCGTCTATATCTTAAAAAATGGCTGAGTTATAGCATTTTGAATTTCTAGCGTTGCTGACATTTTGAAACGTACTGAATTTTGTCACGCGATAAAAGGCGTATTTATGAACCGATTTTGATGTAACTTCGTTTATACATAGTACATACCAATGTCTGGAACGAGTTCGTTGGCCAGCTTCAGCCGCCATCTTGTTTAAAAATGGCGGCCATTTAAATTTTTAAGAAAAATTTAAATTTGAAATGTGGTACCAAAAAATTGAAAATTGAAAAATTATTTTTTTCTTATGTGTTTGACCTTGATAAAAAGATTCGGAAGCAATTTTGTTTCGTCTATATCTTAAAAAGTGGCTGAGTTGTAGCATTTTGAATTTCTAGCGTGGCTGACATTTTGAAACGTCCCGATTTTTGTCACGTGCTAACAGACGTATTTATGAACCGATTTGGATGTACCTTGGTGTGTACATAGTACATACAAATATCTCGACCGAGTTCGTTGGCCAGCTTCATCCGCCATATTGTTTCAAAATGGCGGCCATTTAAAAAATTAAAAATTTAAAATGAGATACCAAAAAATTGGAAAATGAAAATGATTTTTTTCGTATGTGTTTGACCTTAATACAAAGATTCCGGAACAGGTTTTGTTTCGTCTATATCTAAAAAAATGGCTGAGTTATAGCATTTTGAATTTCTATTGTGGCTGACATTTTAAAACGACCTGATTTTTGTCATGCGATAACAGGCGTATTTATAAACCGATTTGGATGTAACTTGGTCTGTACATAGTACATACCAATGTCTCGACCGAGTTCGTTGGCCAGCTTCATTCGCCATCTTGTTTCAAAAGGGTTGCCATTTAAAAAAATTAATTTAAAATTTAAAATGAAGTATTAAAAAATTAGAAAATGAAAAAGATTTTTTTTATGTGTTTGGCCTTGATACAAAGATTCTGAAGCAGTTTTTGTTTCTGAAAATTTGTTCTTTTGTTTGTATCTTAAAAAATGGTTGAATTATAGCACTTTGAATTTCTAGCATGGCTAACACTTTGAATCGATCTTGTATTTGTCACGCGATAACACACGTATTCGCCTATTTCGATGGAAGAAGGCATGTGGATAGTATAGATCAATATCTCGACCAAGTTCGCTGGCCAGCTTCATCAGCCATCTTGTTTCAAAATGGCGCCATTAAATAAAAAAAATATATTTAAAGTGAGGTGCAAAAAAATTAGAAATTGAAAAAGGTTTCTTTCTTAAGTATTTGACCTTGATATAAGGATTCAGGAGTATTTTTTGTTTGTCTTTATCTTAAAAAATGGCTCAGATATAGCAGTTTCAATTTCTAATGTGGGTGACATTTTGAAAAATCTGATTTTTTGCATGAGGCAGCACTCGTATATATCAACCGATTCCGATGTCAGTGAGCATGTGCATAGCAATTACTAAGGTCTCGACCAAGTTCACTGGTTAGCCTCATCCATCATGTTATCTTAAAATGGCAGGCACTTTAAGAAATCGCCGAATTTGGCAGCCAAATATAAGTTACTTTAAATAAAAGCAGCTTGGATAAAGCTGACTAATTTCGCGAAATTCTCATTCATTATGATTTAGTATTGATAAAAATTAGTATTGAATCTCCCATATTCGGTTTCCACTAAATTGAGCTTCGTGTGTTTGAATACTATAAGTTGGCTTTTTTAAAATAAGGAATATGAAAGCTACCTCTTCCTCCCGGCACTGGCCGGAAGGACTTTTTGTTATTAAAGATTTTCATTTAAAAGTTACCAAATATTTTACTTAGACGACTGCAGTAATTTTTATAATTCAACTTTGGCAAAGCCCGGATCATTTCCCACCACCTCTAGTCCGTTATGATAGCGACGGTAGTTTGTAGAAGGCTGACTACACATAGCTGTAGAAAAGGGTAAATGGTTGTTGCTTTTAAAAATAAAAATAAAAATTAATTAATTCAATAAATGCAATACTTCCTCTTTTATTTTATGTTATTTGAATTTTTTAAGGGTGGACTTTTATATAAAAAAAAAAAATGCGAAAAACCGGCAATAGTCACTTACCAGTCTTTTTGCCGTCCATACCAATTAGCGCACGTTATGCCATTTCCCCTTATAAATACAATAGCGAGATTTAATGTAACTGACCTTAAATAATTTTCCTCTACCACATTAAAGTTGCATGACATTGTAGCTTTTTTCCAAGTTATATTGATTTGAAATGTAGAAATTCTCCAAAACGACTACGACACTATCACATGTGAGAATTCATTTAAACGCTTTCCAAATAATTCATAGCCTTTGAGAGAACTGGCTAATTTCACTAAAGTACAAATTTATGACTTCATTGAAAAGTATACATTGAATAATAATGAAAACAGTTTATTATTTAAATTTTTCTGCAGCAAGGTGCGGAGGCAAAAAGACCGAATGCGACCAAGAACGTACTAAAAAAGCACGTGACTACTTTTGGATTGATGATAGAGTTTTAAAAAAATATTATCTTGTGAGGAAATTTTAAGAATTAAAATTGGAAAAAAGGAGAATAATTAATATATGAATATTGATATCATATATTTCCTGAATAAGCTATCATAAAAACTCCCCGTTAAAAAAATATGAACAAATTAAAACAAAATTACATCATTACACCTTCTAACGAGTATCAAATCATATATCGCAAAATTTACCTATTCAAAAGGCATTTAAAGTATTTTGAACGTTTTATTACCTAATTTCTTGACCATGATTTACTCATAAATATACATGTACTATCATTTATACCTAACAGTAAACACATCCAGTAATATTCTAAGTTTGTAATGACCGATAAATAATGAAATAATGAGACCAATATAAACGTAATGCCAAAATATCTTCATTAATTCTTTTTATTTAAAATAACTAAAAATGCCAATGAATCTTGCAATAAAATTATATCTCAATAATGGTGATGGAATTTAACTGTTAAAATGCGCCCGTTTTTTGTAAAATCTATCGCCAAATGTATCAAATACCCAATGTATCATAATGTATCATATAAACAAAATGTGTATTCTGTCTACATAACATCATTAATTCATTCTAAATTACACCCTCGTTATGGTATAATTTATTGGAAATTCTTTCATAATCTATGATTGACGCATGATTGTTTATTTTTCTTGTTTCTCTCTTTCACAACTGTTTATGGGAATTGCTAAAATTTGTTTTTCAAATATGTTATGCTTTTCCAAATGGACATCTTAATTCAGAATTAATGAACATTCTTAATTCTGAATTAGGATGTCCCGAATTAGACATCCTAATTCAAATTATTAAACTGTGAAGTTTCAGTAAATTGTTCTGAATGTATTGGAAAGTCTTTCATAATCTATGATTGACACATGAATGTTTATTTTTCTTGTTTCTTTCTTTCCCAACTATTTATGGGAATTGCTAAAATTTGTTTTTTAAATATGTTATGGTTTTCCAAATGCTTCGATTAGACATCCTAATTCAACTTATTAAACTGTGAAGTTTCCGTAAATTGTTCTGAATGTATTGGAAAGTCTTTCATAATCTATCACTGACGCATGATTGTTTTTTTTTTCTTGTTTGTCTCTTTCCCAACTGTTTACGGGAATTGGTAAAATTTGCTTTTCAAATATGTTATGCTTTTCCAAATGTTTCGATTAGGCATTCTAATTCAACTTATTAAACTGTGAAGTTTCAGTAAATTGTTCTCAATGTATTGGGAATTCTTTCATAATCTATGATTGACGCAAGATTGTTTATTTTTCTTCTTTCTCTCTTTCCCAACTGTTTATGGGAATAGCTAAAATTTGTTTTTCAAATATGTTATGCTTTTCGAAATAGTTCGATTAGACATCCTAATTCAACTTATTAAACTGTGAAGTTTTAGTAAATTGTTCTGAATGTATTGGAAATTCTTTCATAATCTATGATTGACGCATGATTGTTTATTTTTCTTGTTTCTCTCAAATTCCCCTTTTAACCTTTAAGATATCACTTTAAAATATGTCCTCTTTATATATATGCATATTTTAAATTTAAAAAATATGTAGTTTAATATTTAATTTATCATTTAACATTTTTTTTAGTCTTAAATGTATTTTATGTATATTATTATGTAAGTTGTAAGTTAAAATTACTTAGTTATTTTATAAAGTGATTTTTATCTTTTTTCATTATCTGTGCAATTTAATAAACTCACATGTTTTATATTTTCTTTAAACATTTTACGTTTTTTCAATGAAGTAACTTCTTCATTTTTTCATTAAGATAAGAATTAAATCACTTTGGTAAATTATACAAAATTTCCCCCTAAGATTTTGATATATTTTCTATTTGGGAAATATTTACATTAAAATAAATTCTTTTTATGTTTCTTTTAAAAGTGACATTTGAATGGAAAAAAAATCACAAATTATGTTTAATTCTTGACATGTAAGAAGGTAAAAATTGCGATAATTTCTTTTTTTTCTTTGTCTTTAGAACTGATCAACTCCAATATTACAACTATAAAAGTTTAAAAATCTACTAAATGTCGATTTGTAAACAAATTGTAAATAAAAAAGTTTTAAAGATAAACACTTATTATTCTGTAATAAAAATGATAAAACTTGGAGGAGAATTGATTGGGATAAATACATATTTTGAAAGAGATCTGTTAACTTGTGAGTGATTTAATATATATTTTTTGTATATAAAATGTGTATACAATTTTATATCCAGCTTCCTGGCAAGAAAAAATTTTCTACGAAGGATCGAAATCACATCCATCAATCCTTTGTACGGAACTGGAAGATGGAGCATGTGATAAGAACGCCTCGGTTCAATCAAAGAACATCATTTTGTTTCTGAATCAGTCCATAAGATATATGAGGACCCCAGAAGCCAAGGGATACAATTGACAAAATTTAGATTTCGAGTAAATTGAGTTCAAAGTTGAACATCAATGATATTTAACTGAATTGAAATATGAAACTATTGCTGATTTCTTAGTAGTCTATGAACTCTTATATCAATAACTGTGAAAAAAAGTGGAGTATACCTTTTTTTTTTAATTTATAACTAAGCAATATTTATAATCATTCGGCACTTGTGCCCTTTGGCTTCCAAGCGGTACACAAGAAATGAAAAACTACGAAATAAAAAGACGAATTTATAAAAAAAAAATTTAAGAACAATATTGATACTAATGAACGAAAGTACAAAATTTTGTTTTAATATAAGTTTTAAAAATGAAAAATTATGAAAAAAAAAAGAATTGATGAAAATTCTAAGTACAATGTTAATACAAATAAATGAAAGGACAAAATTTTGTTCTAATATAAGTTTTAAAATTTTATTATAAATTTTGAAACATTGAAATTTTATTTTTTAATCGTTAAAATGCATTTATTTAACGTATAAGAAAGTAAATTCTAAAAATAAAAAAAAAATGACGCAAAGCAGTTAAAAAATATGGAACAATATTCTTCTAGTGATAACATGGGAACAACACATCTACATTATCTCATCCTCATCAGTTTCATGATCACGATTAGGCTCATCAGCCTGATCTTCAGAAGCGTGCGGGATTTCAAACTGTCCTGGTGCCACTTGGTGAGGAAGATCTCTGTAGAAAAAGTGGTATACACGAGGTACAAACTGCAATAGTTCAATGAGACTTTTAAACTTAAGGTACTTGAGTTTCGGTTTTTCTTGTGCTATGGGATGCTCAGGCAAAACTGTTGGGCATCTTTCGGCACAGATAAACTTCCCCTTTAGCTCGTGGAAAGGTTCTAATTCACCACCAGCAGTTTCTTTGTAGAAAAATGTGAAGGTTTTTTTCCCGAAATGCAGTCACTGCATATTTGAGATACCTTTCACTGACTTTATAAAGAATCGTGCAAGTGACTTGCTTAATAAAATCTTAATCTTTTAGCACTTTAGCACTTTTAGTAAATTTATCGATTGAAATGAAATCTTTAAATTAAAATTATTGATTTGATTAAGAATATAAAAGTTTTAAACAATTTAAATGTAAAAAAAGTATTGAAACATTTGTCAAATATACTATCAAATTATAAATTTTTAATCTTAATAAACCTTTTCACAGTGCAAATATTGCATGTTTGCAAACAATATATATATTTTTTTCATATATCTACTTCAATACTTATTAAAACTAACTCGCAAATAAATAATTTTGCAAAAATATGTTTCGAAATATAAGCTTAAGTATTCCGTTTTAAATAAGAACTATTTATGAGCGATGAACTATTTATGATGTGATTACTAACTTTCTTAATGTAATCCAAATTAATGAACATAGATACAGTGGCTATTATTAATTGTTCATAACTTTGTTAAAAAATTTATTTAAGAACATACGGCTTCGCATTTAATCTCATTTCAGTTACAAATGACTAATTTTAATTCAATTTAGGCAAATAGAAGTATTTGCGGAGTATTTCTGCTTCTTTGAATGGGTGTTTAATTAGTCACGTATGTGAAGATAAACTAATGTTTTGTTGATATTCGTTAAGTTTAAAGTTTGTTTAACTTTTAAACAGTTCCTCTAGAGACTCTTTTGTAAACTATGAGTTACATTGGCGAAAGAAATATTTGAACTGTATTGTGAATAAATAAAGATTTAAGTTTGAATGTTTCACAAAAGAATAGTATGGTATGAAGAAAGAAATAAATTAAAGAATCAAAGAAATTGCGTCAAAAAATCTATACAGAAAACTGATTTTGAAAAAAAAATATATTTTAATGCAATTTTTCTACAATTGTCATTTAATCTGAAGAAATAAAAGAAAATTTCATTTTATGTACTAATTTAAATTTGCACACATTTCGGTCACTGCAACAAAGAACAGCTATGTAGGTTTTTTTTTTCAGGATGAAAGCATTGGATTAGTAAAAAAATAAATCAATTTAGGTTTTCGACAGATTTATACGTTTTAGAAGATTTTGAACTTGATTTGATTACACAAGATTAATCTTAACACAATTATTCCAATTTGTAAATAAATCATATTAGATGTAAATTTCCAACTTAGCGAAAAATGTCCGGACCACGATTCGAACAAGGGATTTCCTGGCTGAAGCCGCTAGTGCTCTTTTCATCTCAGCTATCGCGGATGAATCTGGTGGAACTTTCTTTGCCAGGTTAGCTGGGTGAGAAAATTCCACCAGATTCACGCTATTCAAAATTGTGAGTAAGATTTATGTAAGTGGTTTCTTTGCGTCATTGTATCCAAACTACGTGAAATGTATGAAAACGGATAGTTTGACGCAAATAAACCATTTACATAGATCTTACTCACAATTTTGAATAGCGTGACACAAAAGATAAATCAATTTATTGAAATAAATACATTTCAATGCATAGTATAGATTCAATGAAAGTGATATATTTAACAGTGAATTGGAAAATTAAAAGTATTGTGTGGATGTAAAAGTATATTTTAACCAAGCCAAAAATAATTTAAATTGAATTTTAAAACAAATCTTTTAAAGCCACATCAAGGCGTCAGTTAAATTTTATATCACATCTTTTAAAACTCACATTTTGAATTTATGAGCAATGTAAACGATAAAGCAACAGCGAATAAAATTTTATGCAGCTTATCATGTTTAATGTAACTTTTGAACATGCGATTGTAAATACAACAAAAAAAATGATGAAATAAATACAAATATATTTTTTAAGAAATAGCATATCGTCACTCAAAATTTGATATCTGTATTTTTAAGTTCCATATTAAAAATTCTTAGAGAATAAGATAAAGTGCTGCGTCAGAATCTTTTAACCCGTTAAGGGTTTTTGTATTGATATCATTACTTTTTTAGGTTAGTGATCAAAGGATTAAAAAATACTTATGGGATTTGATGCAGATTTAATTTTTACTATTTTATTTCAATTTTCCTTATAGCAGTTTGTATATAAAAACAAGTGGGTAAGTATGATCGCAGATCGCACAGAGGGTTTCATTTGATATTCCTTTAAAAACACTTATCCTTAAATTAATAAATCCAAAATGTTAATTTATAATTATTAAATCCTTACATACATGTTGTACCAATAGTTCCAATTTTCATGGGACAGGGAGCGCACTCTTCTAAATAAACCACCTTCCGAATGAAGTCATCAAAATCCAAGTTGAATAAGCCAAACCCCGTTGTGTTGTTTGACTGTTATTAGTTGTTTGACAAACAGCTGTCTCATCTCCTCTTTTTCCCCCCTCTTCAAAAATTTTTAGACCAGTACCCAAGAATGGAACCGAAATATTTTTTTTCTTCAGAAATTACGATAAAAAAAATAGTATGCACTTCTCATAAATTTACTTTCATGCTATATAGGGTGATTATTAATTTAATTATAACGTTTGGAATCTGTTGCATTGATGTCCGAGATGTAGTTTCTGAGTTACGGAAGCTGGACACGTGGAGCGCCATAGCGGGCGAAGCCCACTAGTGGCTATCATAATAATATCTGCCATGTGGACTAATTGCGATATTTAATGAAAATAGTGCCCCCCCCCCCCCTCCTCATCCTGGAAATATAACAAATACAAAATGTGTCTTTATAAACCCATCGTCAAATAGGTTTTTATTTATTTTCCCGAAAAACATCATGATTTTTATATCCATAACGTAAATAGCGGACGAAGCCCGCTAGTTCCTATCATAATATATATTTTTAATAATTTTATATAGTGTATAATGAAAAATTTGATTTAAAATAGCCTAGTTCCATGAGTACTTGTAGTGTAAGTCACATACTACGATTTTTGCATATCAGTATTTTAGAACGGAATAAATGTGACTTATTTTATCGTATATATCTCATTAATTGAATAAGGTGAAGCAAACTTTTTGAAAATAACGCTGGCCAACAAGCATAGCAGTTATCAGCTATGTGACTTACACTACAAAACACCATGTAACGAGCCAATAATAATGATTAGTCAAGAAACGCTAAAGTCATTTTAATAGGATCACAAAATGAAAAACTAGGGGGCTCTGCCCCCTACGATCTACGCTCGTAAGACACCGTTCAGGCTCTAAAAGTCATTAATTTGATCTGCTTTAAAAAGATTACGGAAGATTGAATTACAGTATAACGTGGATTAACAGAGCTTCGATTAATCGAGGTTTCTGTTAACCGAGCCGATAACAAGTCTGATTATTTTCCCTTTTAATTGAGCCTTGAAAATGACCACACATTTTAGCTCACTGTCCGTGCTATACAGGCCCTTCTGCCCCAAAAGCCCTCAACTCCCAAGAAACATTGGACTCTGAGAAGTCAACAGTTTGTTTCCAGTGGCTGTGTGAAATTTCGTAAATTTTTCATTTTGCTTTTTAAAATTTACTACTGGTAGTTGATTTTCTTTTTAAATTTGTTAAGCTGTGCAACATAACTTTACATATATTTATTTTTATTATTTAAAAAATGTTCTATATATTTTTTTAAAGAGATGTTAAATTCGCAAGCACGGCGAGTTTTTACACACAGTTTCTATTAACCGAGATTTCCGATTTCCGAGGTACTAACAGTCCCAATTAGCTCGGATAATCGAGGTTGCACTGTATAATTAAAAAATCAATGGCGATTTTACTGTAAACGGGTTACCCTTTTACTGAGGGATTTCAAGGCCGAATCAGCTGCTGTTAGTTGCTGTTTGCGTGCTTGATTAGATTAGTTAAACATTTGAAAATTAGCAAACATAAATGGAACTAAGTCAACAAAGTCTTTGCTTTATGGTATTTTTTAACAACGCTATAAGAAAATGATTTTAAATAAAAGATTTTAAATGTAATGTTTTAAATCTGAGATAATTTTCACCAAACTTTCATTTCTCTTTGTAACATTCAACTGAAAATATTTTTATTGTTAGAAATATAATATTATTATTTGCGCTGCCTTAAAATTGGGAACTATAGTTAAAAATATCATCTCGAAATTTGAAATAAATCTCTCATGTATATATATTTTTTAATTTAAGCTGTTTTGCAACAGTATTATTTGGCTACTTTGGCCTATATGACGTAATTTCATCCATTTACGACTTTTAACAAATATCAATGAATTTATTATTTAAAAATTTTCTCTCTCTTTTAACATTCATGTGTAAATATAATTTTTATGACGTAATTTTCAATATTTTCCTGCTTTTAATACGTAATCATTTAATTCTAATTTGAAAATAATTGATTATTTTATAATTTTCTTTCATTTTAAATATGCATGTGTAAAAACAATTTTTATTACGTAATGTTCAATATTTTCCTGTTTTTAACACATTGTCTTTTAATTCTAATTTAAAAGGATTTTTTACTGTTTATAATAGTCACGTGTGAATACATTTTTAATTTAAAGTATATATTATTCTTTGCGCTGTTTTAACAATTGGCAACAATTTAAAATAATAACCTTTTCTAAAATATGTAAAAAATATCTTAGGAAATTCTGAAAATTTTAATTTAAAATTGAAATAAATCGTCAAAAAATTAGGCAAGTAAAAAAAAAAAAAAAAAAAATGCACTCTGCAAACGTCGAGTTTCTATTGAATGATTAAATTGAATGGAAATGATTAAATTCCCGTGTATTGTTTTTGCTCCTATAAAACTTTTTTAATGGAACAATTTTATTCAGTTTAGACATTAAATATATCTTAAAATAATTCTTCGATTTAAAAACTGTCTACTGCAACGTGTTTATCAAACATTACGTTAAAGTTTTCTCTATAATGCTACCCATTTTAATATTTTTGTATGCAGTAATTTTCTTAATATTTGCAAGATAGACCTCCTGTCACAAAAGATTCTTTGAAAGCGGCGGTAACAGCGTTAGTTATTATTTTTTTCCGAATAGAGACAAAATGTAGTACGAGATTGCGTCAAAAGATGGCGACACCACAATTCTGATATGCTCGTTATGCAAACTATAAATATTGCAAGGCTAAATAAAAAATATTGTCTTGGGGTTATCAAACTTCATTAATATTTATAAATAAAACATTTCAACTAAATTGTTTATTATAAAAGAATTATTACATCACAATAGTTTTTATGCTAGGAAAATAATAATAATAATAATAATAAATATTATGATGTCAGGGATTATATATTGATTGAGCGTCATAATAATAATAAAAAATGATATTATAAAAATGAGAACTGAAATGAATTTTATTTTTTTTACGTTTATGATCGTGTAATTTATATTCAAATAATAATTATTAATGTATATTTTTTGTAAAGTGATTGAATATAAATATATTTATAAAATGTATGGCAATATTTTTATTGTTGAAAAATTGCCAAGAAATAATATTCATCAAATTGTCATCATTATAATTGTAATTTTATTTATCTGAATAACAATTAAAATATTATAAAGGAGCTGAGAATAATGGTCAACTAACAAAAAAGCAGATTTACATGTGAAAACAAGTACCAACGAGTATCGAACTGCCGATCATGAGATTAGTAGACGATTGCCCTTAGCCGCTCAGCCAGTGCGGGGATAAAATTATTCTCCCCAAAAGTGGTTAAAAAGAAAGCATGTGTAAGAATATAGTATCATGCATTTTCGGTGAAATTTCCATAGACTGGCGAAGAAATATAGTCCGATTTTTCATGCGCATTATAAAACGAACAAGACTCTTGCTGAAAACCAGTAAATTGTTATTTGCTTCATCTGAAACAAATTTATTTGATTTTTAAAAAATCGCCTGCGTCATTTTCGAGAGAAAAAAATTCGATTTTTTTAACGAACGAGGGTTTTCGAAAAACAACCAATATGTTATTCCCTTCATATAAAACAAATTCTTATTATGTATCAATTTAAAGGAAATCGCCCGGGCCATTTTTCAGAAATACAAATTAAGAATTTGATCGATCGAATTTAGTTTAAAAATGGGTTTCGAGATCTCAAACTATACTGCACGTAGAAATGTAAAAATTCCAGAATAAGATTAGACTGCAGATAGAAGACTGTCTTTAAAAAATCAGAACCATATGCACTATATTTGCTGAGTTATGAAGTTTCAGCTTTTCGCGTTTCCTTTGATCTCGAGTTAGGGTATATATGAGTTCCGCCATTCTTACGATTTTAGGCTTAAGGCTGCGTCACTCTGGAATACTTCCGTCTTCCATGATTACAGGGACAGTCATAAGTTTTCCGTTACATTCGGGTCAATGGGAAAAAATTATTTCAAGTGCATTTTAATGATGTTACAGGTTTTCGAAAAGAATGAAATGGATAGGCACTTATGGAGTGCGCTAAAATATACATTCAGTACACTATGCGGTGCAAAAAATATTTATAAAACTAGTTATAGTGCGAACACACCTCATTTGCCACATTTGGCGAGGAATTTCCAAGATGTTATTATTTATTTTCTTTCTTATGCGGGCTAGGGTTAGGTGAAAAGAATTGCTAATTGTATGTAATTGATCTATATTATGAGATTTACAATGGTATGTTCGATATTGGAAATGAAGGGTAACACTTATAGTTCATTTACAGAGACACTTAAAATAACTAATTTTGCTTAATGTCTATCCGGGAAATCTTTTATGGTCTGTTTTAGTAATGTTGATTTTTTCAAACATATTAAAATTGATATATAGGGTGTATCTGGAAAAGTGGCCAAAACTTTATGGGGTGAAAATGGCAGCTATACGAGTAAATGTCGTCATAGAATGTATGGTCGGTACGCAAGGGGTGAGAAGTTAAAAGGTAGTTTTCTATTGATACATGGCGGTGGACGGGTTGAGGTGTTCCCATAGCTTGGCTACCAACTTCGCCGGATCTCTCGTGTTTTGACTTTTTCTTGTGGGGCAATATGGAAAGCATAACCTCCGAGTGCCCCATTGAAATCGATAGGGATCTAGTCGCCAGAATAGCTGTTGTTGCCGGCGATATTCGGGAAATGCCTGGTGCCTTCGCAAATTTCCGTCGTTCCCTATCCCTCAGGTGTGAAGTGTGCATTGCAGCTGACGGAAGATCATTTGAGCAATTTCTTTGAGCATGTACATTAATTATATTCCTGTTAATAAAAGGTTTTCTGAAGTATCTTCTCACATTCTTGTGTTAATTCTTTAACTGCGACAGTGGAAAACTACCTTTTAATTTCTCTCCGCTTGCGTTCTGACCATACATTCTATGACGAAATTTGCTCGTATAGCTGTAATCTCTCACCTCGTAAAGTTTTCGACCCTTTTTCCAGATACAACCCGTATATACTTACTATAGAAGGCGGCGTAAATACCATTCTTCATTCATTTAAATGGACACGCAAAATAAATCTGTTACAGTACTCTCAATTAATAATAAATGCTATAAGTGAGTTTTCAGTTGTAGTACGCTTTTAAAATTGATCTAATGTCTTGAATATTACTTGTTGTATATAAATTCTATAGATCATATACAAGAATGCACGAAAGATCTCTAGTACATTTTCATTTGTTGGTAGCATTTTATGCAGGAGAAATTTCAACTGTGCTGTGTCTTCCCAAACTCAAGTAAATTTTGGAATACTATATTGTATATACAGTGTGATTCAAATTTTATCGTTCAAATTTCGTGGGGTGGTAAGGAATACGTCAGAAAACCGATTTTACATAGGAAAGTATGTCCCCAAATGTACGCATGCGTATGTAGTGCGCGCTGTGTGTACCCAACCTTCCATTGCATCCCAAAAATTGTTTTGACTGTCCTAAAGCTAGTATTATTTCTTTTCCTATTTCCACTTCTCATTTGGACTTCCACGAAGCCTTTTTCACCTTTAAAAACTTCAAAAATCTCGTTAATGACGTTTAAGAATTGTGGTGTGAAACAAAAATTTAAAAATTCATCAGCGAAGAAAGTTAAAAACAAAGAAAAATATATACTAACAAAAAAATAAAATAAAAAATGAATACAAAAAATATAAAACAAACCAATAACTAAAAATTAATAAAGGTTAAAGGAACCGGAATAAACAAAATTAAACGAGAAAATTCCAGGTGTCAGATAATAAAGGCGTTGAATAAAGTTTATTAGCGAGATTCTTTTGAATTTTTAAAGATGTAAAAAGCTGCGTGTCAGTCCAAATGAGAAGTGGAGATAGGAGAAGAAATAATACTAGCTTTAGGAAAGTCAAAACAGTGATTGGGACGTAATGGAAGGATGGCTACACACAGCGCCCTCTGCATATGCATGCATACAGGCATTCCTATGTAAAATCGGTTTCCTAAGTTATTCCCTATCTCCCCGCGAAATTTGAACTATAAGTTTTGAGTCACCCTGCATTCAAATTTATAGATCCTATACAGGACTCCAATATGTATGTGGATACTATTTTGCTTATTGACAGTAATTATTAAAAATGGGTTTTCAAATATGTTATGCGTTGTCCAAATTGCTTACTTAGATATTAGTCCAGTCAATAGGGAATTTTACCTAGAAAAATTAATGGTAGTTCTGGAAATCAGCTTACTTTATGTGTTTTCTGTCGTTGAATCTGAATTTGTAACTTCCCACCAAAATTTCCCCCTGCAACCCCCCCCCCAACTTTGATTAAAAAAAACCCAAAAAGGTTTTTATTAAAAAAATCATTTTTTTTATAGTTTTAGGGGAAAAGTATCTAAAAATTCAGAAAGTAGATAAAATTTGCAACAAATTAGATATATGACATTATGACTTAGGATGAAGGGGAAGGGGGGATCTGCCTCGCAACATGCGCCGCAGTGCTGCGTGGACTAAGTTGCGCAATTCCACTTAACCACTCACACGTTTACATTCGCACTCCCATCTCCCCTCCGAACTTTCTCTATAAGGTTTACTTTAAGTTTTTTGTGTCGCTGAATCCGAATTTTTAACTTCCTCCCAAAATCCCCCCCCCCCCCCGAAAACCCCACAAAATAGTTGTTTTTAACTTAAATTTCTTATTGTTTTAGGGGAAAAGCATTACGAAATTCAGAAACTAGACAAAATTTGCAACAAATAGGATATATGACATTATGACGTAGGATAAACGGGCAGAGAGGGGGCTCCCTCGGAACATTCCCCGCGCGCTTTTCTCAAAAAACAAATTTTTTCAAAAAATCCATTTTTGGGGGGGTTGCCGGGTGAAATTTTGGTGGGAAGTTACAAATTCGGATTCAGCGACTCAAAAAAATTAAGTGAGTCGAAATCCAGAACTAGTATTAATTTTGCCAGGTAAAATCCCGTATTGTCTGGACTTCATAACGTAGTGCGCGTAGCGCCGCAGTGCACGTTCAGAGGCAGCCCTCACCCTCCCCGTTCATCCTACTTCATAATGTCATATATTCTATTTGTTGCAAATTTTGTCTAGTTTCTGAATTTTGTAATGCTTTTCCCCTAAAACAATAAGAAATTTAAGTTAAAATCAACTATTTTGTGGGGTTTTCTGGGGGGGGGGGGGGGGGGATTTTGGGGGGAAGTTAAAAATTCGGATTCAGCGACACAAAAAACTTAAAGTAAGCCTTATAGAGAAATTCGGAGGGGAGATGGGAGGGCGAATGTAAACGTGTGAGTGGTTAAGTGGAATTGCGCAACTTAGTCCACGCAGCACTGCGTCGCATGTTCCGAGGCAGATCCCCCCTTCCCCTTCATCCTAAGTCATAATGTCATATATCTAATTTGTTGCAAATTTTGTCTACTTTCTGAATTTCTAAATACTTTTTTCCTAAAACAATAAAAAAATGGATTTTTTTTAATAAAAACCTTTTTTGGTTTTTTTTTTACCAAAATTTGGGGGGTTGCCGGGGGAAATTTTGGTGGGAAGTTACAAATTCGGATTCAGCGACCCAAAAAACATAAAGTAAGCCGATTTCCAAAACTACCATGAATTTTGCTAGGTAGAGTCTCTATACGGTCTCTATTGCCTCTTTCACCCTTTTATGCTGTAAATTTTTGTTATAGTATTCTGAACAGTATTGGGTCATTCCATGTCAGTTCAGGCAGGCATGTAACCCACCATCACAGATTTTGATGAAACTGCGTGTGTTTGTTCCTTTTATTAAGATATGATTCCCAGTATTTTTTTTTACTCCTTGGTCAAATAATTTCTGAGAAAAAAATTGTCAAAATTTTGAAAAACTGCCATCAGCTGGCATTCTTGACTGCTCGATTTTCAAATGTAGCATGACATAAATATGATCATATTTCAATATCTATTCCACAAATCATCTTCAAATAATTTATGCATAATATATAGGGTACGTATTTTATGAAAAAAAATACTGTTACGCTTATATAACATTTTAAGTGTGTCTAAAAAAATGTTTAATGTTTGAGGACGTGATTTTTTTATGAAAAATAATGCATTAACTAAAATAGCATTATTAACAAAAGGCGGTATTTTTATTAAATTTATTTTTTGTGGGGGATATACTTAATGGTGTCCTTTACCTGATTCTGAAATAAAAGTAGTGGGATTTTGGGTGTTTTTAGTAGTATTTCATATTTAAAAATATTTTGAGGCGTATTTCAAATCAACTCAAGCAGAGTCATTCCATGTCAGTTCGCCTAAGACATTTAATTCACTGTCACAAATTTCAATGAAACTGGTATGTTTATAGCTCATTTTAAGACAGGATCAAGGAAATTAAAGATGATTACAAGTAAAATATTTTTTAAGATAAAAAAAATATCTAAATTTTGAATTTTTTTAAAAATGTTTTTAATGACAGATTTATATTCAAAGACTGCATGAAAAAAAGTAATTTCAATATAAAATCACTAAATAAGTTTCAAATAATGTATATGTGACAAATAATGTAGGCAGATTATTATTTATTGTTGTTTGTCATGTTTAAATGCTAAGAGTGTGTTTAATCTTGTGAATTCTTAAAATCAAGAATTTTGTGAAAAATAATGTGTTAATCAAAAATTTATTATTAAATGAAGGCAGGCTGTTATTACTTTTTTTAATTGTACGTAAAAAATATCTTTTCAATAGTTATAAAATAAAAATAGTGAAAATATGAGCAATTTTAACAAAATTTTCATAAAATGTGAATGTTTAATGATAAATATTGAAGCTTTTCATGCTAAGATGTACTAAAATGACTACGATATCGTGTATTTCTACTCTTCCTTAAATATAATACATACAATAATAAAATAACAAATATTATTTACAGCAATAAAAATTAAATTAAATAGTACCAGTTCCTTTACCAACACTACATTGCTCAACAGCCGACTTAAAATCAACAGCCCACTCTTATTGAAAAATACTTTCAACGGTTCAAATAATAAATAAACTGCATTTAAAAATTTTAATATCAACTTATTATCTTAAGACGATAATAATAACTAAACAACATGATGAATTTATGAATCAGCTTTTAATTGAAAAGTCATGAAATGGTCCCTTTAAATATTGTTGTTCATCGAGTCAATCAAAACAAATTATATAAAAAAAAAATAGTGAGCCTAATATGCTGACTGCAATGACACTTCTAACAAAACTAATTAATTCATTACCATCTGAAATCAAACCCGAAAGATCAAAAAGAAAAAAAATCATCTGTAGTGTGAATGTGACATGCTCAGTGGTTGTTGAGGTAGGAATGTCTTTGTGACATTTTCACCTGTACTTCAATAAAATATAAACATGTAAGCTTTTTTCATTCATCCAAATTAAGTAAAACAATTATAAAATTTTGTTGTCATTACACCAGATGTTAAATTTTTCCTTACATACTATTAGATAAGTTCTTTACTTTTAGACATTATTGACATAATATCATAAAATTTACTATATGTATTTTCTATAAGTGTATAAACAATATATATATGCTTTATTAAACATAAATGAATAATTTTTAAATAATTTGTTTGAGAACAGGGATATATATACACACATATATATGTTGAAAATCCATCTTTCAGCAATATTGTGATGAAATAAATCAAATTACCGTAATTTCCGGTGTATAGCCCGCGGATCAAACAATCGTGTTTCGACCCAGAAATTTTTAAAAATAAAATGTAACTTTTTAGATCACAGTAAATATTGGTCTTCAAATACTGAATAAAATTTCTGGGTCCAAACTGAATTGTTTGATCTGCGGGCTATACACCCGAAATTACGGTACATATCATTAGAAACTGAATAAAGTTACAAAAGTGCAACTCATTAAGTTTTAAATATTTTTTTAGATATAGTTATTTGAAAGATATAAATATAATGGATTATGCATTTTTTGCATATATTTAAAGTCAAAATATACGTCAAAATTTTCTTCAAAAGAGTGAAATTTGGTATTTTTTTTTTTTTCAATATTAGCAGCTCAATGCTAAATTTTCAATATTAACAGCCAAATATGAGTTTAAAGATTAGGACTGTCATTTTGAAAATTTCTATTGGGCAGTGAGGAGCTAGTGATTTTTCTCTTTTTTTGAAAGGGATAATTGCTCTTCGCCCTAGAAGTTTTACTAAAAAACAATATTGTTTATTTTTTCCTTAAGAAACGAACATAAAAGGTAATTTGAAAAATAAAATAAATGTATAAATAAAAATATTTCCAGGGATGATACATTGGATAGGTTTTACATTTGAAAATATTGATAATTTTAAATATGATTTAAATACTACTAAAACAAACCAAAATCCCACTATTTTTATTTCAGTTCCAGTTATAATGTAGTATTATGTACAATTTAAAATTAAAAAATTAGTCATAGAAACTCCGCCTCTGATTGATAAAGATTTTTTTATAATTTCGTTATTTTTTGTAAAATATTTTTGATTTCAAAGATTATACAATTTTTTAGGCACATTTAAGTATTTTTTAACATTACAGCAATATTTTTTTCATAATCTACATACTTTATTTACCTTGCTTAAATTATTCGAAGAAGATTTCTTTATTAGTTATTGAAATATGATTTTATATATAAAATGGGGCCTTTGAAAATTGAACAATCATTAATGGCAACCCCTGTCATTTTTCCAAAATTTTGATAATTTTTTCTCATATGTTCACTATTTTTATTTTATAACCATTTAAAAGATATTTTTACGTACAATTAAAAAAAAGCAATAACACCCTGCCTTCGGTTAATAATAAATTTTTGATTAACACATTATTTTTGACAAAATTCTTGATTTTAGAAATTCATAAGATAAAAGACACTCTTAGTGTTTAAACATGATAAAAAACAAGAAATAATAATCAGCCTACATTATTTGTCACATATACATTATTTGAAACCTATTTAGTAATTTTATATTGAAATGACTTTTTTTTTTTTTTTTTTTTAATGCAGTCTTTGAATACCGAACTGTCATTAAAAAAATTTAAAACAATTTTTCAAAATTTTGATATTTTTTATCTTAAAAAATATTTTACTTAGGATCAAGAAAATTAAAGGTATTACGTCTTAAAATAAGCTATAAACAAACCCAATTTCATTGAAATTTGTGACAGTGATTAAATGGCTTAGGGGAACTGACATGAAATGACTCTGCTTGATTTGATATGAAATGCACCTCAAAATATTTTTAAATAGGAAATACTACCAAAAACACCCAAAATCCCACTATTTTTATTTCAGAATCAGGTAAAGGACACCTTTAAGTATATCTCCCATAAAAAATAAATTTAATAAAAATACCGCCTTTTGTTGATAATGCTTTTTTTGTTAATGCATTATTTTTCATAAAAAATTCACGACTTCAAAGTTTAAATATTTTTTTAGACACACTTAAAATGTTATAAGCGTAACAATATATTTTTTTCATAAGCTACGTACCATAAATATTGTGCATAAATTATTTGAAGATGATTTGTAGAGTAGATATTGAAATATGATTATATATATGACATGCTACATTTGAAAACCGAGCTATCAAGAATGCCAACTGACGGCAGTTTTTCAAAATTTTGACAATTTTTTTCTCAGAAACTATTTCACCAAGGAGCAAAAAAAATGACTGGTGATCATATCTTAATAGTAAGAACAAACACACGCAGTTTCATTAAAATCTGTGATGGTGGGTTACATATTGATATTTTACTGCCTGATTTGACGTGGAATGCCCCTATTCTGAATGTGTTGGAAAGTGTTTCCTAATCCGTGTTTGATGCATGATTTTTTTTTTTTTTTTTGAATACATAAGGTTTTTCAATATATTACTTTTGCCTCATGCCCTTTCAAATTTCATTATTGTTTATGTATTATTTTAAATACTTCTAGCAAACATTTTTAAATTTCCCTTCGTCATTAATTAGCGATAAATGCCCAACATCCATATTTAAGGTTTCTAAAATTTTATATTCGAATAAGTTAATAAGTTCACCAAAAAAAAAAAAAAACTTTTCGTAATAGATATGATTTTAAAGTCTTTTAATTTTTCTGGGTATTTAGGAACCTGTGTGAAGTGTAATGAATACTCTCATTAAAAATAAGTATTATTTTTAAACATATATTTATAGATTATGACTTAGACCCTATTCACATTTTTGACTTATGCTGCAAAAATTATTGCATTAAAAACATTAAAACAAATATTTATTTAGAGAAATATGTGAATAGTTAGAAATTTTAATAACTACGTAGGATTGAAAATAATATTTTCAACAATGATTATAAAGCAACAATGAGTATAAAGCAGCAATGATGAAAAACTGGGAAAGAATTAACAATACGTGTTTGAAAATAATAAACTTTTGTTTCATGCAACAATGGAATGTAAGAAATAAAGCAGCTAGAGAAAATATTTCATTTAAAGGACGAAACTCATTAGGAAAATTGAACTGCATGAATGTTGGTTGGAGGAGAAAAATCGATGAAGTATATGTCAGTCTATAAAGGCTTGTGAATGGAAAACCTGCCACAAGAAAAACGGTCCTAAAATAAAATTATAGGGGAATTGTGCTTGTAGAAAGACAAACAGGTCAGTCTTGAAAAGTTTGAAAATAGAAGTAATATCTCAACTTAAGTTCAATACGCAGAAAATGAAAATTTATCTGCATTGCACTTGTAGTGAAAAAATCCCTTACAAGATCCGAAAAGATAGAAATCGAAGAAAATTCGCCCAAAAATTGCATTACATATGTAATGAATGTAAGTAACAAATTCTTTACCATTCTGTATTGGAAAAAAATTGTTTTTGTTAAACTTAGGATCCTTTTTTTATTATGAACTTCCAAAAGGGCAGTTGATATATATATATATATATATATATTTTTTTTTTTTTTGCATAATTCTTTAGTATATGTCAATGAAGTTGACATATATTATATAGAACAATTCAAAATATATACATATATATAGCTAGATTTTTCTTACCCAATAGTTTTCATTACATCACAAATTCTTAAAATTATAGCTGAATTTGCAGATATAAAATTAATTTTTATAATATACGAAACGCCGTGAAATTTATTCTGACCACAAAAAGTGCGTATATTAGTAAACATGTACCGCATAAATGTGTAAATATGGATTTATCTTATGAACTGTAGCTTTACTAAGATTCTAAATCATGTTTTGATATAAGTTCAATTTTTAAATAATAATAACAATCAATATAAAGCCTATTTGTTACATGCGAAATGATGACCACTGAATAAAACTTGTCAAGAAGATAGTTTATATTGCTTTTCTGTTTTCGGTATTTTTAGATTCAGGTTTTCTCCGTTGTATATTGAAACTAAATAGAAATTTTAATAACTACTCAGGTACGAAAATATTATCTTTGACAATGTAAAATACACCACTGATAAACTGGACATTAAGTAACCATATTTGTTGCGTAAGAATAAACTTGTATTTCATGCAACAATGGAATGTAAAAACATGTTTTATATTTTTTGTAGTTTATGTGGTATATTGAAACTAAATAGAAATTTCAATAACTACGTAGTAAGGAAAATATCTTTTTTAACAATATAAATAAGAATTATAATAAACTGGACATGAATTAACAATAATTGTTATTTTTCCAGAATAATGAACTATTGTTCCAGGAGACAATGAACTGCAATAATTAATGAAACAATGGAAAAATATTTCATTTTAAGGGCGAATTTCTTATTCTTTTTTAGATAAAAAATAAACAGCATGAGATGTATGTTAGAGGAGAAAAATTGAAGGAGCATATATTAATTTATAAAGATTTTGAAATGGAAAACCGACCGTAATACAAGTACAGTTGACCTAAAATAAAATGATAGGTGCTTTGAACTTGTAGAAAAAGAAGTATAAATCAATCTCGAAAAGTTTGGAAATAGGGATACTACTGTATTACAAGTACAATACACCTGAAATAAAAATTTAGATGCATTGTTCGTGTAGAAAAAGAAACGAAACCAAGTCTCCAAAACTTGGAAATAAAGGAATGACCGACGTATATAGGCATTAGATATACAACAGAAGTAAGTAAGAAATTCTTTACCATTCTGTGTTTTATTTATTTATTTATATATTTTTAGTTACTGATCACTTATTTCCATTTTTTTACGGATTTCAAAAAGCCGTTTTTATAATCATTTTCCATAACTTTTGGTACATGTCAATAAAGGTTAATACAAGAAAAATAAAAAGATCTTTTTATACACAGTGTGCTTTTGATGCCCAGTATTTTTTATCATAAATTAAAAGTCTTGAAATTTTAGCTGAATCAGCAGAAATCACATTTCATGATTTATGAAACGGCGTAAAATTTATTGTGGCCTCAAATAAGACATAAGTATGTACAGATATATTGTATAAATGAGTGAAAATGTGTTTATCTCATGAATTGTAGCGTTACCGTTAATCTGAATCATGTATTTATATAAGTTCATCTTTTAAAAATAATAATTAAAATAAATTCTATTTGTTACATTGAATTCAAGAAAATACACAATTCAAGTAAAAACACAATGGCCTATCGTGACAAAAGATTCGTTTTCAATATTTTTCTTAGGTATTTTCGGACTGATTTATTCTCTTTGGCATATCAAATAAATAGAAATTTTATCAATTACATAGAAAAGATAATATTCTTTTCAACTATGTAAACAACAATGATAATAAACTGGACACGAGCTAAAAATATTTTTGCATAATAATAAATTTTGTTACATGCAACAATGGAATGTAAATTATAAACAAAAATATGAAATATTTCATTGAAATGACAAAATCCCTTCTCTTTTTTTTCAGTTAAAAAATGAACAGCATGAGTGTAGACTGAAAGCATTAAACTGAAGAAGCATTTGCAATTCTATAAATGCTTGCAAATAGAAGATCTGCCTAAATACAAGAAGAATAAAATTTCAGGTGCATTGCACTTGTAGAAGAAAAATCTATCAATCCCGAAAAGTTTGGAATTAGGGGTACTGTTGCAATACAAGTACAATACACCTAAAACGGAAATTTGGGCACATTACCCATGTGCACTGTAAACTGAAATGTCTGAAATTCAGACACTTAAGTGTCTGAAACGTAGTGTTCAATTTTCAGACGTTTTAAAATGTCTGAAAATTTTAAGACACTTCTTGCGTCTGAATTTCAGACACTTAAGTGTCTGAAACAGGAGTGTTCGATTTTCAGACGTTTTAAAATGTCTTAAAATTTTTAGACACTTCTTGCGTCTGAATTTCAGACATTTCAAATGTCTTAATTGCGGCCATCTTTGAGCCGTTTTTTTTTCGCCAATATGAAGCCATCTTTGACCACTTTTCTTTCTAAGCCGTATACGCAACCATATTTGACCACATTGAATCATTTTTTTTATAAATGGGAATAATTTATTACAGGGTTGCCGTCTTTTAGCCAGGCCAAAAAAAGCCGGCCGACTTTCCGGCTTTTTTTGGTTTTAACCACTTAAAAAAAGCTGGCTTTTATTGAAAAAAGCCGTTTTTTATTTTTTGAAGTTGGTTTACAGTTAATTTGTTTTAAATTTGGATCAATTAATTTTTAGTACACTTATAAATATTTTCTACTAGAAGAAGTAATGGGATTCTATTAAATTTTGTTAAATAAGTCAAATTTTGTCAAATAAATAACTTCTAGAAGGCAACTGTGAAGCCATTATGTCTGAAGAAAAAATATATATATATATGCAGGGCTTAATTTGCGCCGGAGCCCACCGGAGCTCGGCTCCGGTACTTCTCTGTTTTAAGTAAATATTTAAATATTGTTCGGAATTCACCGGAGCTCATAAATACCAGGGCTCCGGAGCCCAGTGCAATAGCGATTCCGAAAATACGAGGCCTAAATTACTCTTTCCTTTCCCTCCGATCTCCAAGTTTCTGCATTCTTTTCTATCAAAACGCTTACGTAGTGTATCGCTCACGTAGGGGATGGACAGGAAACGGCGCGTAAGATTTTCTGAACATATTTCTTATAAATGTTTTTACTTGTCGTTCATTCATTATCTACATATATGCATAGCTGCGAACAATTTTATTTTTGTGTATGTGTGTGTGTTAACACTATTTCCGAATCATATTCCTTACCTTATTAAATTGCAGGATTCTGCGATTAATTAACATTAAAATTAGGCAAAGGTTTCTATTCGAAGGAGTGATGAGCTAAAAAGTGAAATACTTGACAGTTAAGTATATGCAGGCAGATATATTTAAAATTCTTATTTTGCTAAAGAAAAAAAAGATGCTTTAAATTTTGCAAATAAGGCATGAAATATAAATAGCGGATCGGAATGATGGAATATAAGTTAGGCTCCAAACTGGTGTTTTGAAATTCTATTTTACATAGTTCCACATATACTAGACATTTTAAAGATTATATTTAATTAAAGACAAAATGTAGCACATCAAAATGGAAATATTCTTATGTGTCCATATGGAGAGATTAAGTTATAATATGTTAAAAGAGACATTAGAAAGGATGTAATATTTGAGGAGAGTGGTACATAAGTGCATAAAAAATAGAGCATTTAAACAAGAAAAAAAATCTCTAAATAAAATTTTGAAAAGTTTGTTGCTAAACACATTCATGCATATTCTGTTCATAATGTTTTTAATAGAGAGAAATGGTGTTTTTATTAATATGACTATATATAATTTTAAATGTTTACTAGAAATAAAATAAGACTTGTATATTGTACTTGGCTCTTAAAATTATTTAAGTAATAAGACATGTAACTAAGTAACCACTGTCCTCTTTAATTTTATAAAGCAGAAAAATGAAAAAACTGGCAGTTGGTATTGCCCTTTTAAAATTTAGCTGACATATTTGCAATTCTGACAACAAATCACTAGCAAAATTATCTAAGTTTTATTCCTGTATTAATGTCCTCATAACTGAGAAATTGGATTACTTATTAAACTCTAAATCAATTAAATGGCATTAAAACTAATTAAAAACACTTTAAAATGTGTAGTTTATAATTACAATGCTTCATTCTATAAAAGCCAATTATGGCCAAAAAAGACCAATTTTGGCCAAAAAAAGACGGTTAAAACCAATAAAAGCCACCGGCCTGTTTTTTTTTAAATTTTAGCCGGCTTTTTTGAAACCCTGATTTATTACCATAAAGTAGAGCTGATTGCAGCATGGGAAAACTGGGATTCTTCTCTATCCTCTGATTTTAGGGTAGCCCAAATTGGGTACGAAGTTTTCATAAAGCTGATATTTTAAATCAGTTTGACCTTATGATGATTGTAATCAGTATTTTGTAGTTTTAGAATAGGATAATATATTTATATATTCACCTAAATATGTATTTATGTGATATCATATATGTCCTAAGGTATCAAAAATATTTATTACTTTTAGTGATAACTTCAAATCAATTTTAGTCCAGAGACCTAGTATTCATTCGCCCCCCACCCCCACGGCCTTCATATACTGTTAGAAAAAAAAATTAAGCCTATTCGAGACCATCAAATACATATTTGAATAAATATAACCTTTTCTTTAAACTAGTCATGTTCTAAAAGTACAAAATATTTATTAAAATAAGTATAAGATCAAAACAAATTTAAAATATCAGCTTTGTGGGAATTTCATACCAAATTTGGGTGCCCGTAAAGCTAAAGGCCCATAGAAACAGCCCAGTTTGTCCATGCTGCAATCATCTCTGCTTTATGGTAACAAATTATTCCCATTTATGAAGAATGATTCACTCCTTCAGAAAGAATCCCATCCCTGCTTCGTTGTACAATTTTTTTCCGTTTAAATTAGATATTTCCAGTGACTTAGTTCAAGCATTTTTAATTTCTGTGTTAAATAAAATCTAACACTAGATTTCATAAAATTTATTGTATATGAGATCCCAACATAAAAAAAAAATTTTGAGTATGGAACTCTTACTTTTTTTTTTTTAAAATCTTCCTTCGTTTTTATTATTTTACTATTTATCATCATCAAGAAATACTGAAACATGGACAGTATGTCTCTTTGACACTTTTTAAACGATAAATAACATAGTAAATATAACTGGAAACAGAAATCCTCCATTTCTGCTCCCCAACGGTGTTTGGAGTGTTTGCAATCACACAAGCAATGGCAGTCGCAAAAGCCATTTCTTATCCACATGATTGGCATATTGCTAACTACATTGAGAAAGAAACCAAATTAAAATTGATATAAAGTACTATCTTGTACTATTTTGTTTATTTTCTTAGTAGAAAGTACAAGTTTCTTTCCTTGAAGTGTGCTTTGAAATATTTTAACGTTTAAATAAAATAATTCAATAATAATAATAGTATTAATAATAAATTAAAGTTTTTGCTTTCTCCGAATGTTTTAAATTTGTCATACAAATATTAACATCTAAAAAGAAAAACAGGCTGGTGTTATGAACTCCTTTTTTCTCTTTAAGCGAGAAAAGAAAAAGAAAGAATTTTGGAAAAATGTTCAAATACAGTAAACTCTCTGTAAGGCGGACTCTGTGTAAGACGGAAATCTGTCTAACTCGGAAAGATTTTCAGGTCCCTGCGAATCCATAGACATAGAGTAAAATTTGTCTAAGGCGGAATATTGTCTACTGCGGAAAATTTTCTCGGTCCCGATCGATTCCACCTTAGACAGAATTTACTGTATGTTAAAATTTGCTAAGCAGTCTACGTATATATTGTACAAGAATTTTTAAACAGTCTAGAGTAAAAAGAAAAACAATGAAGAAAAAATCATAGAACCAGTTAATTTTACTCTATATAGCGATACCAGCAAATAGTGGATTAATTACGTGCTCCCGAATCGTCCGCTATTCAGAGGTTTTGCTATATATTCATTTATATGCGCATTCTAAATAAATAAAAAGTTTTTGTGACAGTGTAGCAATGATGATCTAAATAAATTCTAGGTCCAGCGGTTGACATTAATCAATAATATTCTGCAAATTACTTTAAATAACGTGAATCTAAATATCCATGCATGCAAACCAACCAATTAATTAGTACATGATAAGTTACTCTATTTAATTTGTAGCATCACAATGTGCATTTATATATCTCTCTATTCTAAAAAAAAGTAACTACCGCTGTCACCGCCGCCGCCGCCGCCGGTTTTGAATTTTTTGTGACCGGAGGCCTTTCATCGTTAATATTAAGAAAAATAATGCATACAAAAATATGAAAATCGGTAGTATGATACAGAAATGTTTGATAAACACGCTGATGCAGACAGTTTTCAAATCTAAGAATTATTTTAAGAGATATTTAATGCTAAAGTTGGACAAAATCGTTCCACTAAAAAAGTTTTATAGGAGCAAAAACTATTCATGGGAATTTAATCATTTTTAGATCATTTTATACGTTTGAAGTTCCCGGTGTGCAGACTGTATTTCTATTTTTAATTTGACTCATTTTTTGAGGTTTTATTTCTATTTTAAATTGAAATTTTCAGCATTTCTAGAGATATTTTTTACTTATTTTAGCAAATTGTACTAATTTAACCTGTTGCCAACTTTATAAACAACGCGAAAAATAATATTTGCTTCAAATAAAAAATTTATTTACACGTTACTATTATAAACAGAAAAAAACATTTTGAGTTAGAATTTAATAATTATGTACAAAAAGCAGGAACTTATTAATAATTACATCATAAAAACTATATATACACGTGAATTTTAAGAGGAAAAGGATATTGTAAAATAATAAATTCATTAACATGCGTTAGAAGTCTTAAATAGGAGAAATTATGTCATATTTACGTCACATTACAGTTATTACATAAAAGAAACACAAAATAATATTGCAAAACAGTTTAAATTTAGAAATTGCCTTATTTAAAAGAATTTTCTTTTCGCTTTGTTACAAATTACCGGGAGACAAAGACTATGTTTACATTAAATGCCAATTATTTATTACATTAAATGCCAATTATTTATTACATTAAATGCCAATAATGGTTGATCGTAAATATCACATTAATTTGACTTTAAGCAAGTTACACGTGTCTACGTCATCAAGTTATTTTTATTTCAATATTTAATTTTTATTTTTATGAATGTTGCACTAATTTATTTGTTCTTTCGTTATTTAAAATAAAAATTATGTCAATTTGTATAATTTTGCGAGTGGTTTGGCGATTTATATAATTTGGCGAAATTGGTCGACGGGATAATCAAGTAGTACCGCAGCGGATTTGGCCTTAAAATTCTCCAATCAAAGAAAAATGAATAGAAATCCGTTTATAGGGAGATCGTCACTGTTTTTTAAATTATAATTCAATCTTCCGAAATCTTTTTAAAGCCGATCAAATTAGCGTACTTTTAGAGTCTACGGTGTCTGAACGGGGGTTGACGAGCGTAGCTCGTAGGGGGCAGAGCCCTCTAGTATATATATATATATATATATATATATATATATATATTTATCATATAAAGACAAAATTTAAATGCAACAAAGATAACATGCGTCGAGATGCTACATTATCAAACACAAACATAAAAAATAGACTTAAAATCCTATTTCATTATCTTTTGAATTAGTTTATTTTTATTATTAATTTTCATGATTTTTTTGGTACTTTTCGGTTAGCCGGGCGCCAGTGTTATATATATACATATATATATATTGTATATATACATACACACACATATATAAATGCAATATGTATGTATATGTATATATATATATGTATATATATATAAATATATATATATATACATATATATATATATGTATATATAACAGTGGCGCCGAAGTGGCTAACCGAAAAGTACCTTTTTTTTTACATTCATATTAAAAAAAAATCTTTGAGGTGAAAAGAAACTTTCAAAAATATTTTCCCCCTATAAACATCGTAATAAAAATAATTTATTTAACCATGAATTTAAAAAAAATGGAATAATGTGAAAAAATATATACGTACACGGAGCAAACATAATCATAAGAATGATCTTCAAAGCACGTTCTTTCACAAAATGTTAAATATCAGCGAAATTATAATTCACCTATCACACAGTACTAAATCATTAGAAAAGTATCTTCCCCTGTCATCGGCAGAAAATGGGTCTTACTTATACCCATACAATTTTTTTTCTCATATTTTTTTCATTTTTCCGTATGATATTCAACTTGATTTTTTAAATATAATTTTAGCACATATTGCATTAATTATACAGATTTTATCAGTTGCTTAAAGTATCTTATAAATATGGCTTCGTTTTAAAATTCAACCCCGGGGAACGCGCGCATACCAAGAGTAAGAATGGTTTTTACTTTGTCACCAATAAATACAAATAATATTCGTCACCTTATTTAGTCGCAGACAATTGTTACAAATTCTGCGATAAAATAAGTTGAAGAATACTTAAAAAGAAAAAAAAAGTGGTGACAATTGTAAAAACCATACGTACTATGGGTCTGTCAGGCCCGGCGTTAATCCTCCCGGGCTAATATGTTATGTAACACAGTAAATACATAAGTAGCTTTTTATTTTTAAGCAAGTTTTCATAAAGATTATTAAAAATAAATAAATAAAAAATAGTATAGTCATTCAGTTGAATACTATAGGGGAGATTTATTTCATATTGGAAAACTAAAACTTATAAACTATTCTGAAATTCATGAAAATTTCTATTCTTATGCTTTCGTGATTTTTTTTTCATCTATTTATACCCACTGTATGAAGCGAAAACATATTGATAACATTTTTCATATATTTAAATTTTTTAATATATATATATATATATATAAACATTTCCATAATATATATTCTGTGAAACAGTTAAATGATACTCTTGTCACTTAAAATGAAAAATCATAAGTGCAATTATATCAATAATATAAAGTAAACTGAAATTGCAATGAAAAATCTTACGCAATATCATTAGATTTTTTTAAATATATTCATTAGTACTGAAAATTATATTCAATCATCAAAATCATCACAAATGAACAAACAAATCTTTTCACACAAAAAAATATTTATTGGATGAAAAAGGCACAAATGTGAAAAATTCAAATTAATGTGATAAAAATAATTTAAATATTAAATAAATAATATTAAACATGCAAAGAACGTTCGATACTGTCCGAAAAAAAGTCCTCTAAATTGCGAATTATCATTCTACACAAATTACCTATCACTTACCTTGGCTGGTAATATCCAAAAAATTTAATATCTAAAAGGTAGTTTGACGAAAGTACACTTTCACAATAGTATAATGATTAAATGCTATTGTTTAATCATTTTTAATCATTAGATTTTATGTATTATTTTATCCTTTCATATTGAACTTTCTGTATTCCGCATGAAAAAAATGTTTTCACAATCGCACAAAAATAATTCAAATAAGACGAATTAATACTATTCGGAATAAGCAGCATATTTGCCTTTACAAATTGTAATAAAGTTTCGTCTGGCATTCAAAAAAGGCAAGCTATAGATTCCTGTCTTTTTCCAAAAGAAAGTAATACTTGTCACCTTGTCAGCATTTCTTCTAAATTTATAACGCATTTTAATGACACAGCGACAACGATTTACATGACGAACGATGATTCACAAGTGAAGAGATTTCAAACCATTAAAAGTTGTTATCAGCGGGCAATGAAGCATCTTGTAGATAAATAAAACAGAAACTTTTATACACCAAGCAAATTTACTTTACTGCTGGACTACTTTAATTCAGCTTCGCGCCGTTAAAAAAAAAATGTCCGTTGCCCGCCAAAACAGTAGTAAACAAACGAGCTTTCTGATTGGCTGGCACGTTATAATACTTTCATGATGCGTTTTAGAATCAGTTTTGTATTGATTTTTCAGATTTAAATCTTAACTTTCAATAAAAGAAGAATTATTAATTTATAATTCCAGCAAAATTTTGGACTGTTTCATTCCGTATTTTTCCTTATCAAATTGTAAAATAATATACAATCATGTGCGCACGCAAGATTTTCATTAAAAGGCAGTGACGTGGCATATTCGGAAAACAGCAGAGAGAATGATTGCCAGGAAGAATATTTTTTAGGGGCTTTAGATAATTGTTACCCCAACAAAATCCATGTTACGCCAGTATTAAAGGGGGAGGGGGGATGCCTATTTGGTACCAACTTTAAGCAGAATCGCCTGAAGATAAGGGGCATTAGGGACCATTGCCCCTTTCTAGATTTTGGTAATTAATTAATTTTTATTTAGATCTAATTGAAAAAAGAATTTATTCTTCCAAGTGACTATAGATTAATTAAGTGCTAGCAGAAAACTGATGTAAAGACTTTTCGTCAGGGGAGGACTCTCTTGTAGAAAACTTTTTAAATTGTGTTTTTTTTTTTTTTTTTTTTTTAACGTTCGTGTATTTTTAATTTATCTTAAATGAGGAGCTCGGGAGAACACAGTCTCCTGACAATAATAATAAAAAAAAAGAATTTCGGTTCCTTATTTTTAAAAATATTGTTAGAAACTTATTTTTGAATATATAATATTTTTTTAACTGCAAATTTTTATTTTCCTTTTTAACTTGATATGTTTTAATATTGTCTTGCACGATGCACTCTGACAAAGAAAAAAAAAACCAACCTATTTTAGGTTCAAAATCCGTTTTTTAAAAAATGCGGACTAGTCTATGGGACATAGCATATCTGTTTCAAAATATGGCCCTTCCGTACATTTTTTTTTCTTTTTTGCCTGCGGCCATGTATTTTAGCATTCCGAGATATATATCTTTAATATTTTCAAATATTTAGGCGGGGAGGCAGTCTATTTTTACCGTCCCCCATGTAGGCCAATGAGTGCAAACAATTTTTGAGAAAATTGGTACTTTGTGAAAAGTACGAATTTGTACTTTATTAATTACTTAACTTAATGCACAAAAAATAATTCAGTTTCGAGACTAGGTAAGCAGACTTGTACAATTGTGATACAAATACAGTCGGACCTCGTTATCCCGACACCCGGTTTTCACGTCACTCCGCTTATCACGTCAGGTTTTCAAAGACCGATTTAAAGTATGATTTTAATGTAAATAAACTCCGGATTTTATGTCGTTGAATAATTTTCAACTCCGGATATCCCGACGGTTTAGGAAAATTGTCCATATTTCATAATCCATCTTATAAGCACAGAAATTAAGCGGTAGAAGATGTCTTAACCAAACGTTTCACAAAAATGTCTAAAATACCCATTGAGATGAATGAGAAACTTTAAATCCTTTGTCTGAATAAATAAACCCACGCACAATGAATGACCCACTTAAGCTTTAGATAGACGTATCAGTCTACTCGTGATCTTTGTTCTGGTCGGTCGGCGCTTTCTTGTGGTTACACGGCGTTTTTCATCTGATTAAAACCGAAGCATTGCATTGCATTGAAATTATCAGAAATGATCTAACATCCATTTCTGAAACAACGAACATTGATTACAATTCATTGTATAATATTGAAAAAATAATTGTAGGAAGCACATCGAGGGATAAGCAACCCTTAATTCATCAATATTTCATGCAACAATAAAAAAAAAAAAAAAAAAAAAAAAAAAAAAAAAAGTAATCATAAATCTGATGTTTATTCTTTTCATTTTTGTTTTTGTGTTTTTTTAGTTTAATAATAATGTTTTATTCCTTGAAACTGCAAGAACAGTTATGAATTTAAAATTGTCTTAAAAATCTAATTTTAAAAAATCTCCAGTATAGCTAGCATATATAGTGATACAATTGTACCATAGTCATCACGTATAAAATACAATTACATAAAATTCAGACATTTAAGTGTCTGAATTTCTAAATGTCTTAATTTCAGACATATCACCAATATTCAGACATTTTTTTTCAATTCATTTATACCACCATCATAGTAAGACACTTAAGTGTCTGAAATTCAGACATGTATAATGTCTGAAATTTTTTATTCAGACACTTAAGTGTCTGAATTGCTTTTTCAGTCACATATGTGTCTGAATTTAAGACACCTCTATTTGCAGTGTGGTAGAAGATACATGTGCAAGTCTCGAAAAGGTGGAAATGGAGGAAGTATAGTCCAGCACGTGCATTAAATAGTTGTATAATGAAAGTAAATTACTAATTATTTACTATTCTCTGTTTTACCAATTTCTGAGTTCTTCTGTTTATTTTTTTATTTCTGTGTATTTTGTACTTTTTTTTTGTTCACTTATGATGATTTTCTTATCAACTTAAAAAAGAGCGTGAACAATTTTCTTTAACAATTATTTAACGCATGTCACACTCAAACGGCCAAGTTATTCTATAAGTATTCCGTGGTTTCTTTCAGATATAGTAAAAAACAATTAATTTTTAGTGTTCCATATAAAATCTCTAAAAAGAGATAGAGATCATGGCATGTTTTTTAATCACCAAATTTTCGCTAACAGATGTGAGAAGTATATTCTATAAGGATTCTCCGGTTTCTTTTGAGATAGGGAAAAAATTAATCCCTTTTTAGTATCCCATATAAAAAAAACCTAAAAAAGAGATAGTTATTCCGGCATGCTTTTTAATCACCAAATTATCGCAAAGAGATGTGAAAAGTATAATCTACAAGGATTCTCCGGTTTCTTTTGAGATATGAGGAAAAATAATCCATTTTTAGTGTTCGATATAAAACCCCTAAATCAGAGATAGATATCCCGATCGAAGCTATAATGGAACTGTTTGAAAGTTAAATAAACTTTAAACTTAACGAATATGAACAAAACATTAGTTTATCTTCGTGTACGTGACTATTTAAACACCCATTCAAAGAAGCAGAAATACTCCACAAATACTTTTATTTGCCTGAATTGAATTAAAATTAGTCATTTGTAACGGAAATGAGATTAAATGCGAAGCCGTTTCGTCTTAAATAAATCTTTTACAAAGTTATGAACAATTAATAATAACCACTGTATGTATATTCATTAATTTGGATTACATTAACAAAGTTGGTAATCACATCATAAGTAGTTAATCGTTCATAAATAGTTCTTATTTAAAACGGAATACTTATGTTTTGAAACATTTTTGCAAAATTATTTATTTGCGAGTTAGTTTTAATAAGTATTGCAGTAGATATAATTTATATGATGTTGTTGGGGATAAAAATATATGATGTAAATATTTGCCATAAATATTTTCTTAAAAAATCGAAATTTAAAACAGTGAAACAAGCGGAATACCTTTTTAAAATGTTCTAAATTAGGATTTAATTCGAATTGTTAGGGCTAGCAATTTACAATTTTGCAAGCCTGTTACTTTACAGTGGTAAATATTCGCTCAGAACAGTTGTCAAAAAATTCGCGAATTTTAAAAATGCAGTAACAAAGAAGTACTAAATTTGTGAATTAAGTGATACAGTTGGTATGGAAGCCCAGATTTAAATGCCTGCTACGAACGATTTCTAAAAAATTCAAATATTTAAGGGTCAAATGAGCGGAAAACGTTCTAAATTTGGATTTATTTGGAACTCTTAACTGTAGAAACTTGAAATTTCGCATGGTTGTTACTGTCAAGATATAAATGCTCGGCGAAAACAGTTTTCTAAAAATTCGAAATTTAATAGAGCCCAGTAGCAAAAAAGTTCTAAATTTACGATTAATGTGATTCATTTTGTATCGAAGCCTGGAATTTTCCATGGTGGTTTCTAAAAAAATTGAAATGAAGAAAGATTAATTAAGCGGAAATCTTTCTAAAAACGTTCTAAATTACGATTTAGTTGGATTTGTTCGGGTTACAAATTTAAAATTTAGTCTAGTGATTATCTTTAAGATGCAGATGCACATTATAAACATTTGATGAAAAATATGAAATTTAAAACTGTGAAATAAGCGGAAAAGTTTCTAAATTACGGTTTATTGAGATGTATTAAGGATAGAAACTTAAAATTTGACACACCTGATATTTTAAAGAAGTAAATGGTCGCACAGAACAGTTTTTACAAAATTCGAAATTAAAAAAGTTGCAAAAACAAAAAAACGTTCTAAAGTTGAGGTTTTTGTGATTCCGCTGAGCTAGAAAATTGAAATTCGACATGGTGGTTATTTTTAAGATGTCAATGAATGATTTTTGAAAAATTCAAAACTTCTAAAAATGATTTCTAAACAATTCGAAACTTTACATGATAAATCAAATGAGCACAAAACTATCAAAATATATTCTGCTTTACCATTTATTTGAAATTGGTTTTAGTCCTTTTTATTAATTTAAGCCTCATTTTCGCCTGATTGAGTATAATAATGAAACTTAGTCAAAAGTTGTCTTAATTAACTCAATAAAGTCTAATGGTAACATAAGGTACCAGAAAATTATCAACCATTTTTTGGTTTGAATACCAGTATTTTTAAACGAAAACACCATCTTCATTTGATGACTTAAACTTCCTGATAGTATGAAAGGAAAGTTGCTATTTTAAAAAGACTGGTGGGAAATGCAAGTTTTGAATTTTACAGAGGGAAAAATTCTGGTTTTAATGGGTTATACGAATTGAATGTTTCTAATTGAACGGAAAAAATGTCCAGGCCGCGAGTCGCACACAGATCTTTGACTTACAAGGCCAATGCTTTACCGTTTAAGCTAACTGAATCGACTGCAAGCTAATATATTTCGCTCAGATAAACTTATCGCTAATAACACCTTTTCTGTCAGGTGTACAGCTGAACAGAATAAACCGCAGGAAAAAGAACTCCATATAAACGATGGGTACGTAGACAATTCGCGACAATCTGACAATGCTGGCTGGTTGTTGAACCAGTTAGCTTAAATGGTAAAGCATTGGCCTTGTAAGCGAAGAATCTGGGTTCGATTCCCTGCTTGGGCATTTTTTCGCTCTTTCGAAAATATTCAATTCGTACGATAGCTAATCCAATCAGTTTGATTGTGTTAAAATAATAGTTAATGGACTAATATAATTTCCTATAATAAAAATAGGGGCACTAATAACACTAGGCCTATTTCAACAAGTATGCGAGCAAAACCGTTGATTTTGCTAGAAAATTAGATTTAGGAAAACATGCTCTATTCTCTAAAAAGTACAAAAATAACAATTGCATTTATACGCGACCGAAATTAACCGGCCTGATACATTGAATGTATTATAATTTCGGAGTTATCAGCGTGAAAACTAATGTTTTGGTATTTAGTACCAGAAAACTAAAAAATTTCATAAAATGCAAATAGTTATAACTCGATGAGTTATAGTGATAGAAGAACCTATTTTGTTCTCTTGAACTTTTCAGAAAGTTTAATTCTAAGTTTAATGTTACATATTGTAAATATAGGTGATTTCTAAGGACATTATCCAGATATCACTATGTTTAAAATCCAAAAATCTATTAAAATTCTTAGTACATATGCCTAAAAAATATTTTATAAAACATCTGATATATTTTAAATGTTTATTATCGCGTTTTTTAAACAAATTCGAAATCTTCAGTATTTTCAAATGTAACGTCTTGTATTTCATTATTTAACATATCATTAGTATTAATGTAAATAAATATTATGTTTATTAAACTGGAAATTATTAAATATATTTATGCAGAATAAACTATATCATAAGTGAAAACAAACTCAATTGCAGCGAAATTGAACATGAGATTAAATGACAAGATTTGTTCTATGCCACAATATGTTCACCACAATTCAAACAATCTGTGAATGACTTGTTTGACAAGTTTGCTAGGTTTGCTTTCAAGGCTTTGATTGATTCGGCAGCGTTAAATGTTCCAGTAATGGCCGCACAAAGTAAATTACTTTGGAATAAAATTTATTCAGTAGATATAAATTAAGTAACATATACAGAATTAATTTTTTATTTAACACATTTGTGACTATGGTTTTACTCTCGGCACTTTGTTTAACTATAACGCTTATATATGTCAATTACACAAAACTAAAATAACGAATTTTTGTTTTATGTTTAACAAACTATTTAATGGCTTTATGGTATGGATTAAGATTGAAATAACAATTATGTACAACGTTTAAGATTTAAAAGCAACAAAAGAACTATGGACTTTTTCCCCGACTGCCAAGAAGGGTTATGTGTTTCACGCATATCTGGGTATGTGGATTTCTTTATACCCTCGAAACATTTCAACGGCTGGATCATATCATTCGATATCATCGGCATATCATTCGATAGGTCTTTTAAAATGAAGACGATGTTTCATTGACTATTTTACAGTCAGAAGCTCCGTTTAAATATTACACAACCTGGAAGTTGTGTAGGTAAGATCTATATCTTTACCTCAATTCTAATCTTCATAGATATCTATAGGCCTCATTAAAACAGTGTTTATAGATAGGAACTAACAGTTAAACACAACTTAAAAGTCATCAATACAAGAAAATAATAATAAAAACGGTAAGTAATACAGTCAATCAGGGTAACTTTGAACCACGGGGTGTAATTTTGCACCACCTCCTATTTTTCAATATTTTTGACTCTAAAAGACTAAATAAACTCCAGAACTGTGCTCTGTTGGCAAGGTTCTAAACTGGGATTTCTACTCATTATTTTAGAAAATAAATTAGCAACATTATGCGCAATTAATTGCATCATCTAACTATTTTTGTGAAGTACTGTTTTCAAGTTAATTTTGAATGCTGTTTTTAAGTTGTTGTAATCCAATTAAATCTTCATAGTAAGTAACAATATACTCATTTATCCGACATATTATTATCTAAATGTTATAAATGTGTTAATATTTTGTGATTATTTATTTATTAAGAGTTAATAAAATGTAAAATAAAAAGGCACTAGCATTTTACCGTATTTTCAGGGCAACTTTGAGCCGGCTCAAAGTTACACTGATGCTTATAATTTACTGATTATAGGTGCTACTGTCGAAAATTTCCCATATTTGCACGTACATTTTATATAAATGCCGAAAGTGTGCATTAGATGTGACATGTAAATATTTTTATAAATATGTGTAAAATACATAAAATTAATTTAGAGGCGTGATTAGGGGCGGAGCTACTCAAATTTGACATTTCATACGTTCGACGTTTTCTATTCTTGTTTGAATAATACTAGTACTTGTACGTATTACTGTAACTATGGATATATTATACAGTTAAAACATTGAAAATTGTTTTTAACTGCATTTTTCTGTTATATATAAACAATAAACAGGGTTTTTTTTTTTTTTTTTTTTTTTTTTTCTAAATGTTTATGGTTCTCTTGTTCCACTTTTCTTATTCCTGATTTTGTTGTAATATCATAAATTATACTAATCTTGTGATGTTGGGAAATGTAAATTCGCAGTCTTTACATATCCGAAAACATTTTTCGTGTTTAAAAATGTCCTGACTACAAAACATTTTTTTTATAATTAATTATTTTATATAAAAATTTATCATATGGTGCAAAGTTACCCTAAATGGCTAGGTAACTTTGAACCAGGTTAAAAATCCATTTTTTATTGCTTTTAACCTTATTATTCCTTAATTTTTGATAGTCAAACAATAATTTAGGATCATTTCTTCGCTTTTATGCCCCTAGTTGAGACAATATTCTTCAAATAAGAGTGTGGCATATGAAAATAGAGAAAATGCGGATCAAACTTTCCCTGATTGACTGTATAAGAAATAGTTTCACATTGATGAGAAATAATTAATTAGTTCGCTTTTTACGCCGTCGGGTTTTTTGATTTTTTAATTCAAATATCATCATCTTTTTAGAGCATCGTCGGAGAGTGGCAGTCTCCTAAGGTCGACATTGTCGTGCGCTTTATGCTCGAAAGAACTCTTGTCAGCATTTAAATATGGATAATTAACACGTATGTGAGTGAGATGTTTCTGCGACATCTCTACCTCTCTGAAAGAGTATCTTATCTTATTACACGTTTTATCTTATACAGGTAAACACTTACGTATTACGCGGTTTACGTAAATTCGGTTTTACTTAATAAATCTCGAAAATTAGATTTGTGAACATTCATACGCAGTTCCAAACTTTTGATATTTACTTTATAAATAAAATATATAGATATAAACAACAGCCGTAATATAACTTACATATTACACACTTATATTGTTAATGGGAGAATTACCCGGTCTGTCCGTGTTAAATATGAGGGCCTTCCTGGTAAAATAAAGTAAAATGAAAAATATGGCTATCACAATAATGGAGCTTTATGCATTCTCGTCAATAAAAGATAAAAAATATAATAAGAAAATATGACATTACTATGTCGCAACCATTGTAAAATCCATTAACTTTAAGCATCAGAATGCGCCTTTACTTTAACTGATGTAATAGAATAATATATTATTTTAAAGGCAATACAAAAAAAAAAAAAGAAAGAAAATTAACCAAATAGCACAGCAGTTTTGGTTATAGTTTAGAGTTAACAGTTTAGTGAAATTCTCTTTAGCATGCCATCTATCTAAATTTTAAAGCAAAAACATGTTAGTTAGTACCGCGGAAGTCATACTGATGGTGACAATGGTGTGTTTTGACAATCCATAAAGTGCGCTTTTACTGGATTTTTTCTTAATTTCTAAAATTTGTCCGTTTTCATTTTTTACGTTGTCGAATAAAAACAAGTGAGTAAGTGTGATCACAGATCGTACAGAGGGTTTCGTTTAATATTTTTTTCAAAACACTTTAACCTATTGCAAAATCTGCTAGTTCCACATTTCCTCGATTTTACAAACTATCCGTAGATATATTAGTCGAAGGGATCGGGCCCATAGCACCCGAATTAGGTAGGTGCCCTCTGACGGTAAACATTGGAACTATAATATGTACGGCTATGTTGCATAAAATGAAAGATTTGTCAAAAGAGTATCAGCAAAAGTTTAAAAAGTGCACCCCAGGTGAAAAGGGTGGAGGTTAGAAAAATTGCTAAAAATACAGAAGTTAGAGCCCGGAAGGGAAAATAAGAAAATTTAGGATTTTTCGTGTGATCACAAGTGTTCTGTTATAAGAATGCAAAATTTCACATCTCCAACTTAAAAGGGCTGAGTTAGAAAGATTGTTTAAAATACAACATGTTAGTGCCCAGAGTAATAAATATAAGACTTTTTCAAAATTTTATGATTTTTTGTTTGGTGTGAGGTATTCAGCTATAAGTATTCAAAAATTCAAATCTTCAACTTAATTAAGGGCTCAGTTAGAACGAGAAACTTAAAATACACAAGTTTACAAATACTGAGGGGGGGGGGGGGGTAAATAGAAGACGTTTTCAAAATTTTAGAATTTGTCGTTTGATGAGAGGTGTTAAGCTGTAAGAATAAAAAATTTCAATATTTCAAATAAAAATCAAATTTCAAAGTAATTGCTTAAAAGGCGCAAAGGCCAACACAGTGGAAAAGATTCCAAGCCGGGACTCGAACCCGGGCCATCAGTATAGCGCACTGACATTCTACCGGCTAAACCACTTTGAACGATACCCAGCAGGGAAAATTTCTCACTATTATATGTTAGCAAGGCTACAAACGCAGCACAATATGGAATATTCATCGTGAGCCACCAACCTGGGACAAACACGAAACATAATTAAATCCAGCATCGATAGAAACTATATTAATACATGGAAATTATTCCAGAGGGAAACATTCGCCATGGATACAATATTTCAAATGAAAATCAAATTTCAAAGTAATTGCTTAAAAGGCGCAAAGGCCAACACAGTGAAAAAGATTCGTTCCAAGTGGTTTATTCGGTAGAACGTCAGTGCGCTATACTGATGGCCCGGGTTCGAGTCTCGGCTTGCAATCCTTTTCGCTGTTGGCCTTTGCGCCTCTTAAGCAATTATTTTGAAATTTGATTTTCATTTGAAATATTGAATCCAAGGCGAATGTTTCCCTCTGGAATAATTTCCATGTATTAATATACCAAAATTTCAAGTCTCGAACATATATAGTTTCTGAGAACGGGCTTTGTGACAGACAGACAGAGGAGCGAGACGAATAGGGTTTCGTCAGATGAACGAAACCCTAAAAAGTACTCTCAAATGAAAAACACTTAGTCTTTATTGTTAGTTATTCGTAGTAGTAATCTAATTCATAATAAATAGTTTGAGACTGCTATTCAGTTGCCATCAGAAATTCATGGAGAATAGGTTAAATTAGTCCTCTTTAATTATTTATTATTTTTATAGTCGTTTGATGTAGACTCATTGTTATAAAACAATTCATCAATATTAGATTTATAAATCAAATACTCCGCAAGATATTTGAAAAGTTTTCTTTAAGTTTGTTTTTATATTTTGTCATATTTTTATAGTTTACTAGGGGGCTCTGCCCCCAGAAGGTTACGCTCGCCAACACCCGTTCAGACACCGCAAAATCTAAAAGCACGCTAATTTGATTGGTATTAAAAAGATTAGAGAAGATTGTATTATAATGAAAAAACCTATAGCGATCTCCCTGAAACGGGTTTCCATTCAATTCCTTTTGACTGCAAAAATTTAAGGCCGAATCAATTGCTGTTAAGACATCCTATGGTTGTTTTCGTGTTTGATTAAAGAAGATCAGTTAAACATTTGAAAGGAAACTAAAATAAAAGGAATTAAGTAAACAGAGTCTTTGCCTCCCAATATTTTTTAACAGCGCTATAAAAAGATTGACATAATACAATTTACTACAATTTACTACAATTTACTACAATTTACTGCTTTAACACCTTCAAGGGTGGTGGTTCATTTTTGGACCACTTAATTTTAATTCTTATATGCCACATTGGCAGAAGAATATTGCAATGAAAATTTTCTTTTTATTAAGTAAGTGAAAAAAAGCATTTTCGTATTTCGAAATTTGTTTTTAAATTCTGGTGCCATTCACTGATTTCAACATTTTGCGAATAGAAGTACCTTGCCCCTGAAAGGGTTAAACGCATATTAATGTATTTATTATTTTAAAGTTTCCTTTCTCTTTTAATATTCATGTGTAAATACAATTTTCAAGACACAAATTTCAATGTATTCCTGCTTTTAACACTTACTCATTTAATAGAAATTTTAAAGTTTTTTTTTCTGTTTTTAATAGTCACGTGTAAATAAATTTTTAATTGTTAGGAAATATTATCCTTTGCACTGTTTTTAGAATTGAAGACAATCTCTATAATAATAGCCTACGTCGTGTGACTATTATCAACAGTTCCGGGCAGAATCCTTCGCTTTTTAGCTCACAGGCTATCAAAGACAAAGAGCTAATGTGCCCGCTGGTTCTGTATGTATGTATGTATGTATGTATGTATGTATGTATGTACGTACGTATGTACGTACGTACGTACGTAACGCGATAACTCTTGATACAAACATCCGAATTGCTTCAATTTTTTTTCTAGGTTCATTCTGATAAGGCACTTCCCTTATTAGTTTTGGGGGTTACTTGGTTAAGTATAAAGGGGAGAAAGGGGGCTATTCCCCCCCCCTCTTAATTTAGATAAATGGGTTTTTCATGCAGAATTATTCAATTTGCTCAAAATTTGGTATATCGGTTTATTATGTAAAGGAGCTTCCCTGATTAGATTTGGAGGTTCATTAGTTAAGTATAAATGGGGAAAGGGGGCTAGCACCCCCTCGTCTTAATTTATATAAATGGGTTTTTCATGCAGAATTATTCGATTTTCTCCAAATTTACTATACAGGTTCATTATGTTAAGAAGTTGCCTTGATTAGATTTGAAGGTTCATTATTTAATTATAAAGGGGGAAAGGGGGAAAGGGGGCTATTCCCCCCTTAATTTAGATAAATGGGTTTTTCAGGCAGAATTATTCAATTTGCTTCAAATTTGTTATATCGGTATATTATGTTAAGGAACTTCCATGATTAGATTTGGAGGTTCATTTGTTAAGTATAAAGGAGGGAAAGGGGGGCTAGACCCCCATTATTCAGATAAGTGGTTTTTCCATGCAGAGTTATTCGATTTGCCCCAAATTCGGTATACCGGTTTATTATGTTAATAAGTTGCCTTGATTAGATTTGAATGTTCATTAGTTAAGTATAAAGGGGGGAAAGGGGGCAAGACACATACCCTTAATTTAGATAAATGGATTTTCATGAAGAATTGTCCAATTTGGTTTAAATTTTTTTCTATGTTCATTCTGATAAGGTGCTTTCCTAATTAGATTTGGAGGTCCATTAGTTAAGTATAAGGGGGGGGGGTAAGGGGCTTAGACCCCCCCTTAATTTAGCGAAAAAGTTTTTTTATACAGAATTATCTGATTTGCTTCTAATTTGGTATACCAGTTTATTATGTTAAGTTGGTTCCAGCCATAGGAGATAAGTCGTCAAATATTATTCTATCACCATCATTTCACTTATATTATAATAGTCCAAGTCATGTAACTGCCACAAACAATTACAACCCTTCGCTTTTCATAAGAAAGTTTTAAAGAATCAAAGAATTAACGAATCAAATGTTATTTTTTCGAATAAAACTACATAGAAGTTGCCATGATCGCAAAGAATTCTTGGTATTTTTATGTAGGGTAGATATATGAATAGGGTAGATATAGGAATAAATATTGTGCATGGTGCTTTATTTATAAAATAATACGGTGTGAATAATATATGTATATATAGTACATATGTATATATATATATAATAAATATTTCAGTTTCTTACAAAATTTTACTTAAACAACTTACAAATTAGACTTACGTAAAACTTTACGAAGCCTGTTACTTACATAAGTCGGGTGATACGTGTACATTACTTGATTCGGTATAATTCGATATACAAGTACTTGAAGTACGTGTTCTAAAGCACATTAAAGAAAGATAATTATATTGACTACCAGAAACTACGTAATGCCTGTACTGTTTTAATTGCAGTGCATTGAAAAATATGTAATAGGACAAAATGTTCTCTACAAATTATACGCGAATGCAATAAAAATGTTACGTTAGAAAGAATTGGGAAATTTGTTCAAAACACTATTAATGTCGTTAATAGTGATCATTACGGACATAAAAACTTAATAAATGTATTGTCTGAAAGTGAAAACAAAAAAATAATTCTGCTGATTTTAATAAAAGTATATCTGTACATTTTATTTATTACTTAAATATACAAATTAAGTGAATTTAAAAAATACATAAATTTTTATATTAAATAATCTCAGTTTTTTTTTAAACATAAATGTACATGTCTGACATTAATGTAATCCCGGTACACTAAAAAACGAATTCCGTGAAAATTCCGAAAAATTCGAAAAAAAATTTCCGAAATATGTAATGGCTGAAAGTTGTTGTCATTTCCAAGATTTTTTTTCACAAAACAACCGTTTTGGTTATCCTCCGCATACAAGATAGATATTTACAACTAGAAAGATAGACCGTAAAAAAGAAGAAGAACGAAATATAAAGATATATGCAACACATGAGCAATAATGTGTTTTTCACTTGTTTCGCAGTGATGGATGAAAATAACACATTTTAAAAACGCAGCACAATTACGAAAAATTACGTATGTAATGAATACATTAAAAATGTAATTGCAGGATAAATTAAACTTTGACCACAAAACTTCAGGATATGCGATTTTGTTTAACTGTTTCATTATTTAAATGATGATCTTGCTCTTCAGTATCTTCGACATAACTTTTTAACTGCCCTTCCTCTTTACATCTTGCTATATGTGCATATAATTGTCTATGAGAAGAAAAACTGCTCTTTTAAATATAGTTCAACTGTACAAAATATTTGTCCTTGTGACTTACTCAACGTCAATGCAAATGACATTATAACTGGAAATTTTATTCATATCAATTCATTTAATTCATTACTCATTCATTTCAAATACACCAATGCAATTTAACATTTTTATGGTATTGTATTAGATTATATACGTATGTATATATACTATATATATGTAAAGTGGGCTCCCACTCTTTCATTTTTTTTTCTTGGACATGGGAAAATAAAACAATTTCTTTTCTGGCCCCAAAATTATTTCCCACTTTTTAGTGCATTTAAATATATACATGTATTTTGTACATTTTTGTGAATGTTAACAAAAGCATGTTTTAAAAAATACATTTATTTTATTTTCATTTTTTTTTTCTGTCATACAGCTCTTTGTCTTATTTTAAATTTATTTTAGTCTTAAATTTTTAGTCTTATAGTGCTTTACAGAAATTTTAAAATTTAATACTTAAATTTTCGTCCCCCACCCCTCGCATATAGTACAAACTATGATGCAGGTAGTGAAAAATAATAGAGAAATTTGTACTTTTCTACTATAGGGACCTTTACGGTTTTTTTTTTTTTTTTTTTTTTTTTAAAGCTTGACGGAATTCGGGCATCAGAAAATGAGACTTGTTACCAAATCATATAAGCAGCTATGAAAACAAACTTGATGAAATTTTTTGTTTGTTTATATATGTACTTTAATTAAATGTATATTATTTTTTTCATGTACAAATTACTTTTGCTTCTGCATAAAAACAGATAAATGAATTCTTTATATTAAATCAATTATATAAATATAGAATAAAATGCGTGTATATATGAAACAGTGAATAGCTTGCCAGAATATATGTTGCCAAATTTCTATCTTCGCCTAGGCAGTTCTCTATTTTGAAAAAACTCCTATACTGGGAAAGTACCGAGAATTTAATTTCTACGGCGTCGTCTAGTAGCGGTTATTTTATTAGTAGCATCGGGATAAAGGTGTAAAGACGTTAATTTTCATATATTACTCTTTCAATTCTGACCCACAGATTTTGAAAAAAACCTTTAATTTGCTGAGTTTAAATTAAATGGTGGTGAGCTTGATTATAAAGATTAATGGGTTTCAATGTGAATTTCACTAAATTAGCCAGCTATCGCTAAGTTGGCTTCATATATGGCAACTTATTTTTGTGGCCAAATTTGGCGATATTTCGCCAAGTTGGTCAACATTTGGCACTATTGTAGTAACCCTGTATTAGTACTTTTCAACAATTATTGTTGAAGCTGATACTATTTTCACCATAGAAAGTCTAACATGGCCGTGATTAATGAATTGGTCTAACCGGAATTGTGAGGGACACACAGAAACTAAGTTTTTATATAAATAGATATTTCAGGGTGCTAATTTCTATTTACAGAAAAAGATATACCAAAAGCGCAATAAAAAAATCAATACATTTACAGATACTGATATATATATTTACTGAAAATGCATTTGTATTGTATATTATCGCGCAGTTTTTTATCGCCAGGCCATTCTTAGAATTCGAATCTCAGTATTCACAATTAGAGAATGAATTCTCTGTCTGGTCACATAGTACGACTTACAAGGGAACCATTTTGCTACTGCTCACACATAGCATTGAGACTTGGTGCATTTTAAAGACCTATACTGCGAAATTTGAGAATCGATAAAATTTTTCTGTTGAAATAATATTTCTTGATTTTACAGCAGCACAACTTTCTGAAAATGCATTTTTCGAGACCACTTATCAGACTAAGAAAAAAATTTAAAAAATCCTTCAAAAACCCCCGAATTTGGTTTTGAAAAATTGCAACATTATATTCACATTTTTGGCGGGGAAAAGGTTGGTCCTTTTTTTCAAACGTAGAGCTTTCCGGTAACCTTAGCCAAATGTCATAGCTGTTTGCATGTGTGAGGAGAGGAACGTCTGTAGAAATTGTAATTTCCGAGCTAATTAGCCTCAGTAATTTTTTGAAACTGTGTAAAAATATTAATTTATTTTACGATTACTTTTACCAAAAATCATTCATTATAGGAACATTTCATTTTAAACATTCGAAACTTTATTCCATTTGATTTCAAAAGAATTTTTTTGCTTATTTTGTATTTCATTTAAAAAATAGTTTTCAATGATCTTGAGAGCTTTTATAGAAATATATTTACTATTTTTATATGTTGGTTTTGGGGATATACAGAGTTAGCAGAATAGCTCGACATAAACATTCATTAATACGAACACGAAGACAAAAATATATACATAGCTTAAGTGCGACTAAGTACTGAAATCTTTTTTTAACAGAACTGAATAATCCCGCTCGCAGAGCGGATTCAGAGGAACGTCACTGTACGCACATGCGCTGAAAAAAAAGGGTAAGAAAAATGGACGTTGTATTTCAACACTATGTTTATCAAAAATTAAAAAGCAGAAAAACCAACGTTCCGTCTATGATTTTGCTCAGCCTTGCTTTTCCTTGCACGCTGTTCCTTTTGCACTGAAGAAGAATCTCGCTAGTAGATTCGAAACAGCTGTTTGCTGCTTTTCATATATTATTTGTGCATTTTAAACGTTGGTTTTTCTGCTTTTTAATATTGTTGCACAAAGGCTTTATTTGCTATTTTACTATGTTTATCGTCTGTTTAGAAAAAAAAAAGGAAAAAACAAATTCTTGTTTCTTATGCTATAAATTATTAACAAACAAATTGCAATCTGATATAATTGTAATATATGTACGGTATTTCACTTCCCGGATAAAGCGGGCGGAAAATTTGCAGCTCCATATTTGGTGACTTAACTCATTTTGGCGTGAAATAAACAAATAAAAATGTAATAATAAAAAATTAAAAGTATAAAAAACATATAAAATATGATTTTAACAGAGAAATTTTATCGGTTCTCTAACTTTTATGTATAGGGCTACAAAATGCACCAAGTCTCGATGCTAGGTGCGAGCAGCACGAAAAGTGGTTCCCTTGTTAGTTACAAGACAAAATATAGATTACGAATATTTAACAGGATGTTGTCCTTTTTCTATCAATTGAAAAGCAATTTTTTCTTTTTCCGGTTTCAACATCCAATGAGTAAGAATGAAATGAAATTTTACATTTTTTTTTTTTTTTTTTTTTTTTAAGGTATGATTTCCAATTAAAGTAAAAAGCTTCCCTTAAAATACAGAATTGTCACAGAAAATCACCAGTATATATACGGGATTTGTTTTCATAAGAGATATTATTAAACTCATGACAATAAAGCGTGATTCTATGAACTGAAACAAATGTTACTTTTAACAATAGGGAATTTTAATTTCATTAAATTGATACCATTACTTACAGTCCAAGTCAGAATTATGATTTGGCATGTTCTTTCTAAGAACTTTATAGATAAGGTATAGATTATAACGTCAGAAATTACTCCTAAACAATGTACAATTTTAGTGATAGGGCTTTAATGACAAGAATTGTTAGCTTCCGTGACAGGTAGTTTCAATAATAACGGTGATTACTGTAAAACATGTCGTGAGGGAATTATTTTGTGGAATATCAATTTAACTGTCATCCTTGTAATTGCCATTATGATTAATACAAATCAAATAGTTTAAAAAAGACTTTCTGAACATGTTTGACAGGTCTATTCTTAAAGCTTTAGTAGCGTTAAAAATTCTAGTTATTCTAAAGGACACAAAATAAGAAACTTCTGCTGATATGAGAACGTTATTAATTCTGGATTAATAAAACTATAGCCGTATAATTTGGTTATGGTTTAAACATACAGATGATATTATTTACTTAATTTAAAATTTGATACTTGGTAACAAAAATATGTGGTATCAAGCATTTATTGAAATGTGAAATGTGTAATACAGGGTGCGTCAAAAGTTCATTAAAACTTTAAAAGTGTATAAAAGACTTCAGCTGACCGATGCGGGTTCGAGATCATTATAGGTCTTTGCGGCGAGTCGGTCTGGGGGTGAGTAGGAGGGTCAGCTACTTCGACAAAATGCCCGACCGACGTTCTTACACCCTTTCCGACAATTGATATGAAGGGAATCACCAAACACGTTCACAGAAGACGTCAACAAAAAAGTTTAAAAGAGAATGCCAACAAGCTTATTAAATCTACCAGCGGGATAGATTGGGGCGTATCAATTAACAGTTCGGACGATGCGGATTCGATAACATTATAGTTCTAAAAGTTTACCTCACCTTGTAGTATGTTGTTAATATTCATATGTATTTACCCATTAACTGCCAAAACTATAACACAGGAATTTTCAACTTTTTCTGCAGAAAAACTTTCGCCACCACAATTTTTTAAAGAAAATATTCGATTTATTTCATGGTCAAATTTTGTGTTCAATGCTAAATTTTTAATTCAAGAATACTAGTAGCTTGATAGCATATTTAAGCACGGGCATTTTAATTTTACTGTTACGTCAACGCAACAACTGCGGATAATGGTTTAACTGAAATTTAATTTTATAGATTGGGGATGTAAATTCTAATGACATGTTTTGTTCAAAACCATTGCGCTTAACACAATTTCATGTTATTCATTAATTTTAATATGCAGTTTGAACATTTCAGACTATCCTGATATTTATACTAAATTTTCTGAAGATCTACTCCTACAAATAACAATAACTACACAATAACACCCTTTCTGAAAATTACATAATTTTTCTTTGGAAGAACACAAGTCTCAAATTTGCTTCTGTCAGTTGTCCACAGTAATTCCGCCGTGATTTATAATCATTTAGTAACAATATTATAAATTATAAATTGTATATTATTTTTCTTTATTGCTTTAGTTTTTCGAAGATTACATGACATAAAAAAATATTTTTTTTAATGTAATTTATTTATAATACTACTTTGAATAATTTTACTTTTACTTAAAAATGACACTTATTGAATACGCCACATGAAATATCAGCTTTTTGGAGGCTTTGTAATGCAATATTATCAGTATTCAATATTATCATTTGCAAAATTTTTCTTTTTTTATATTCAATAAAACATTTTTATTTTTTATTAAACTTATACTTTAGTTTCTATGATTAACATTTTTAATACATTTTGACAGTGATTTTGATCATTCATACAGTGATTTTTAAACATTAAAATTTTTGGAAGCTATTTTTATTTTTATTTATCGCCAATAATATTGCAAAAGCATCCACACATATTATTCGAGTAATATTTTCACTCGAAATGTCTTACGAAACAGAAACATTTCTCGCTCTATAAGAATGAAGGGTAATCATTTATTACACTCCCGAATTTTTCGTACGTACAGTGGCGGTCAAATGTTTCTGGCCAGCATAAAATTTTTGGTTAATTTGTAAGTATACCCATATGAAAAGGAATCTCAAAATAATACTTATGCACTTTATTGACATAATAGATAGGAAATTATTTATGGAATAAAAAATAAAAATTAATAAATTTAATTGACAAAATTAATTGCAAAAGAAAAAGCATGTTCTCAAAAGTTTCCGGCCAACTTGGCAAGTTTGGAAAAAAAACTGTATTATAACAGAAAATAACAGTTATCAACAACATTTGCAATTTGTATTTTGTATTCATACATTTAGCAATAAGTACTGCGGCGCAGCAACGTGACATCGATTCAATGAACAGTTGTAGGATTCAATGAACGGTTGTAGATCGCCAATATTAAGTTTTTTTCCACGGTTCTTGCAATTTTTGTGAAAATGCTGCTCAATTGGAATATTTATAATTCCACACACGTTTTCAAGTTAGTTTCAAAGATTTTCTATACGTTTCATATCGGGAGATTGGGCTGTCCATTTAAAAAGCGGAATTTTTTTGGGGCGAAAGCCACTGCTTGACGAGCTTGCATGCAAGCTTTTGGTCGTTATAAGGATGAAACAAATAGTTGCGACCGCAATTTTTCCTCCAATACGGCAGCAAATGATCTTGCAAGATATCCTTATGCATTCCACTATTCATATTGCCACGGATTTCAGATAACGGACAGGCACATTTTCCAGAAAATGCTCCCCACAGCCTAACATGTCCTCCGCCATGCTTCATTTTAAGAATACTATATATCGAATCTTATGTTTTGTTCAGGTCGTCGGGTGTAGTGTCTGTTATCACACCCATAAAGGTTAAACGTCGATTCATCGGAAAATAGTACTTTTTTCCAGTTTTTGTATTTCTTGGCAAACGCCAGTCGGGCCCTCTGAATTTTTTTACTTATGAAAGGTTTTTTTAACACCGACTGTTCCATAAAGCGCTACGTCACATAAGCGGCTTGACACGGTAGACCGACTTATTTCAGCAATATTTTAACACCGTAAATCGCGGGGAATTGCAGCAGCATTTTTATGCGGGTCATCAACTGCTTTTATCCTAATAATTCTTGCACAAGAATAGTCGTTTTTCGGGGTCCTTCGGACCGTGGCAAATCCCGAAGGCCATGACCATCTCTATATTTTTTTTAAATATCGTTCACAGCAAATTTTCCTGTCGACAACTTCGTCGCAATCTCACGAGATGATTGTCCCTTTAGCGACAAACAAATCACTCGTTTAGGAACAATAAATTGTTCAACATTTTATTTTTGAATTTCAAATACGTTATTCACGTTGATTAATTACCAAAAAAAATCACTTTACCGATAGCAAAAACTAACGGATGACGAATGGCCTGCATCAAGTATCTTCAGTATCCAATCAAAATGATCACGTGGTCAGGGGTACTTTACTTATTCCTAACTTTTGGAGCAATTGTGCTTCTTCTTCGCTGAAACGTTCTGCCAAACAAATCAAAGAAACTAACTGGCCGGAAACTTTCCGCCACTGTAGATTTAATTTAGTTTAAACTATTCTAGTCTTGAAAGATGAATTAAATTATATATTTATGCATATTTAAGAATTCAACAGAACGAAACAAATTCCTATAGTATAAATAATCCTTTGCGTGTTAAATTCATATACCTTTATTCGAAACACATATCCTGTGAATGGAAAATGCAGTGTTCACTAATATTTCCTAGTACAACATCTTATTTTGAAAATTAAGACATTACTTCCAACCTTTATGCAATACTTTGTAACTGAGTAAAATATGCCACATACAAAAGCAACTGATAGTATATTTATTTTTCAGCATGAATTCTTCGTATAAATATTAAAATTCCAAATATTAGCTCTTTGAAATACATAAAGTTTAAAAAATTACTATTGTTATATAACAGAGCAACTATTTCAGAAATGCGATAAAATTACATGAATACACAACACAACTTTACTTTTGCTGTTTGCATAATAGAATGAGGATAATATTGACGAATCTAAGAAAATAGCATTTTTGGTGTATACTTTTTTTATATAACATAGATGTTTGCTATTGTTTTATCAACGAACTAAGTTATAGCAAGACTTATTAACATCTCGCAGTACAAAGAAATCTGGACATTTTGCAGTTTTTTTCTCATTTAGAATATGCATGATAAAAAATATTTTTCTTAGAATTATCCTATAAAGGCCTCTTTCATAATTTTATCTACTTGGATAGTTTCGCACAGTTAATTCTTTTTGTTTATTTGTAGAAATTGCAAATGGAATCACATGGACACCATCTTAGGCAATTAGGGAATAAATGAAAGCTTTCTATCATTTATTACTTTTCAAGAGAAAGAAAGGAAATTTTTGACATCTTGCCAAATGTAATTCGCCGTGGTTACAGCGTTTCCATGGCAAGCGAATGTAGGTCCCTCCTTCATTTTTGTTATTTCTTTGTTCTTGCGTTCAGTTGTGTGTAAATTTCGATTCACTTCATTGGTCGCATCGTGTGAATACTTATTATACTTACTTTGGGGTGGGGGGGGGGTGTTAATTACCTATAGGGTCAGCCCTTTTTAAATCTTTGGCATTGAAGCAAGATTTCGATCTTAGTATTACAAGGGGTAACCTCTACGTTCCCAAAGCTAAAATAACACTACAGATACTCATTCATTGGTTTTAAACAAACAAAATGACATCATAGATGACATAGAAAAGAACTTTTTGGAAATTGATACTTTAGGAGATTAGTAATTTAAGTTTACAAATAGGGATCTAAAATTACAAATTCCGTTAAAATACCAATTTAATTATCACTATCCCAAATTCACGCAATCACAAATTTAAGGCCTTTAATCAAGTGAATGATATACAAATCATCAAAACATTTTAATGTAAAGGATTTAAGTTAAATAAGTAGGAAAATTTCTCAATTTCTTGGCCACAGCCTCTTGGAGGCGTTTTGCAAACTCAGATGAAAATAACATCTATTTTATGAGGAAATCAGCATAGATTTTGCCATTTATTGGTTTTCTTTTAAAGCAAAAAACATTCAGCTATTAAGAAATGACGTCAAAATATAAAAAAGTCAAGCAGTTTAGTTTTTATGAGGAAAAGAATAGAGTTCCACATATGTGGACTTAGGTAGCGAAGATGTTAAATGAATTTGAAACCATTCTAAAAAGTCACGCATAATCCATTATGAAACTAAGTATTATTGCGTAAATTCCCAGACCGTTATTTAAACGAACCTAGTGATCGTGGGTTTATTTTTTAAATACTTTATACACTCTCATCAATAAATTTTGTTCAGAAATTCAAAACAAGAAACAAGCGACAAAGCCTGTGTCGCCTTATACGCGAATAAATGCATTTTTCCCCCTTTAAAAACAGTCGAGCTATAAATTAAAACGAATATATACTAAAATTAAAACATTACATACCAGATAACAAAGATTTTGAGATAACGAGATTTAAGTTTTTTAATTTTTCTATATGCCGAAAACTATACCCGTGTTTAGAAAAGATTTTTAGGTGAAATATTCTTCTAAAAAGGTCTGAATATGGTTCACAGTGTAAGGTGTCCTATTATCGTCTCCCAGTCACCTTTAGGCCCTTGGAAGTTGTAATTTTCAGTGAAAATCTACCAAATTTGGATTTTAGATAGACTAACTACCCGCACGTAGAAACATAGGCAAATATCATACAAAAAATTTTTAACAATGCGAAAATTTTTTTTTCAAAAGTATCTAAAAATGCAAAGGAAAAAAAGAAGGGTCCTAATTTCGTCCCCCCAAAAATCCAATACGCCGAGGCTTAAATTATAACTAAATCAAAATTTATTTCTAAATGAGTAAGTAATTTCATTTACATTAAAGTAAGGCACAAAGAAATGTACTAATCATCAGTGGAAGAATAACATAACGAAACATTAGCCATCCAAACTTGAGGATTTTTTTTTAATGTCAAGAAAAAGCATTCTTAATTTCGTCCCCGGAACGAAAATAAGAACTGCAAGAGGGACGAAATTCGGACAACGCTACGTCCCAATATGACGGAGCTTCAGTTCCCGTAAGATGAACTGAGCGTTCTAAAACTCACTGTATGCTACTGTCAGCAAATTACCAACTCAAAATATATGCAATGAAAATGACATAAATACTTACAGTACAGTAAATAACGTTCTACAAACGCCGTAATAAGAACTCAGGTCTTCTAAAAATAGAAAATTTGCCGTCTTTAATTTATGTATGCGTGGCGAACGCAACTTTCAATTCTGACACCTTTTACCTTCCTCCCCTGTACCTTGCGTCATAAGTGGCGACACTTTCGCATAAACGGAGAAGTTAATGGGGACGAAATTAGGAGAGGGGACGAAATATGGACACTTTACCCTATACACGAACATTAAGACGATACGTAAAATATAATAAGGATATTGTGATAATAATCCAGGCAATAGAGACTGCATAGGGGCTCTGCGTAGCAAAATTCATGGTAGTTCTGGAAAAAGGCTTACTATATGTTTTTTGGGTCGCTGAATCCGAATTTTAAACTTCCCACCAGAATTTCCCCCGACAACTCCCCCAAATTTTGGTAAAATGACCCCAAAAAAGATTTTTATTTAAAAAATCAATTTTTTTATTGTTTTAGGAAAAAAGTATCTAGAATTTCAGAAAGTAGAAAAAATTTGCAACAAATTAGATATATGACATTATGACTTAGGATGAAGGGGAAGGAGGGATCTGCCTCGGAACATGCGCGCGGTACTGCGTGAACTAAGTTGCGCAATTCCACTTAACCACTCACACGTTTAAATTCGCCCACCCATCTCCCGTCCGAACTTTCTCTATAAGGTTTACTTTAAGTTTTTTGGGTCGCTGAATCCGAAATTTTAACTTCCCCCAAAATCCCCCCCCCCCCCTGAAAACACCCCAAATAGTTGTTTTTAACTTAAATTTCTTATTGTTTAAGGGGAAAAACATTACGAAATTCAGAAACTAGGCAAAATTTGAAACAAATAGGATATATGACATTATGACGTAGGAGGAACTGGGAGGGGGAGGGCTGCCTCTGAACATGCACTGCGGCGCTACGTGCACTAAGTTATGAAGTCCAGGCAATAGGGGATTTTACCTGGAAAAATTAATACTAGTTCTGGATTTCAACTCACTTTATGTTTTTTTGGACGCTGAATCCGAATTTGTAACTTCCCACCAAAATTTCACACGGCAACTCCCCAAAAAATAGATTTTTTGAAAAAATTTGGTTTTTGATAAAAGCGCGCTGGAAATGTTCCGAGGCAGCCCCCTCTCTCCCCGTTTATCATACGTCATAATGTCATATATCCTATTTGTTGCAAATTTTGTCTAGTTTCTGAATTTCGTAATGCTTTTCCCCTAAAACAATAAGAAATTTGAATTAATAACAACTACTTTGGGGGTTTTTCGGGGGGGGGGGATTTTAGGGGTAAGTTAAAAAATCGAATTCAGCGACCCAGAAAACTTAACGTAAACCTTATAAGGAAAGTTCGGAGAGGAGATGGGAGGGCGAATGTAAACGTGTGAGTGGTTAATTGGAATTGCGCAACTTAGTCCACGCAGCACCGTGCGCATGTTCCGAGGCAGATCCACTCTTCCCCTTCATCCTAAGTCAAATTTTGTCTACTTTCGAAATTTCTAGATACTTTTCCCCTAAAACAATAAAAAATTGATTTTTTTTAATAAAAACCTTTTTTTTGGGGGGGGGGGTTGCCGAGGGAAATTTTGGTAAGAAGTTACAAATTCGGATTCAGCGACCCAAAAAACATAAAGTAAGCCGATTTCCAGAACTACCATTAATTTTGCTTGGTAAAATTCCCTATTGCCTGGACTATAACACGCAATTTAAATATTTCATATTTTTCCGTATTCCGAAAATTATCCCTGTGTTCAGAAACGATTTTTTAAGAGACATATTCTTCCAAAAAGAGCTGAATAAGGGTCATATATGTTTGAAATATTGTAACATACATTACAACGCATTGCTAAGCATTTCCCCCTTATAGGCCATAATCTAACGACATTCTTTTGAGAGTCCCTGTAAATAAACTGCAAATGCTTCGCACTCAATTTTTAATACCGAACGTGCTAAAGTAAATCTTAGTGGCACATAGTAACTACGCGAGAGATGGACCGCAGTGTAGGATGGACCAGTCAAATATTTTACCATTTTTGGTTGTTGTTTTTCTTTTCAGTAGGCATGCTTAATATTATGTGTTTTTTTCTTTTGAAAATGCATAAAATATAATCTTTTAGAAATAAAAAGTAACAATGGACATGCTTGAGAATCCCCATAAATTTGGTACTTCTAAGTTAGCGCAGCACATCATTTTAAAGAATTTCTTACATTTTAGAGATTTCTTCATACAGTAATTTTTTGTTGTTCTTGTTTTCATGGTCGTGCGGTGCTCATACATCCATTAGCAACTGTAACTTTTACATGTTAATTGTAGATTATAGATTGATGCATGGATTTTGATGCATCCAGCTCATGTGGTTTTTTTCTTGTACTGCACTAATGGGAAAGTCATCTTTGACAAGTGTGCCAACGGAAAATACCCAAAATTTTAGTGATAGCAATTTGTGAGGATGGTTAAGTTGATAGCTTTATATAATTCGGTATTAGTTTAAAATTTCTTTTATTTTCAATATTCTTTGTGGAATATATTTTAAAACTGAAATATAATTACAAATAGTTGCATTTAAGTAATCAAGAAAAACTTCAGTAAAAACTCTGAGACTCAGACTAAATATTTTATAATAATTTTTTTGTATTTTTGGTAGCATAGTCTTGTAAAGTGAAAGCAATTCTTTTAATGTGTGTAAGTCTGAAAACTGTTAGTTTTATCTTTCCCAAGAAAGATAATTGCAAGGAAATCTTTTATTCGTAAAAAATTATCTTTTTTCCAATTTTTCCATGAAAAAAGATTTTGTTTTCCCACAATTTTAAACCTATTTTCAAATAATTCGTGATTATGTTGTCATTTAAATCTATGCACAAATACCAATATACATATGGGATATTCTCACAATCTTTTGACTTTTATGTCCCTGAATAATAATTTTTATTTTAGTACGTATTCTTGTGGTCTTTTTTTTTTTTTTTTTTTTTTTCATATACTGGGGAATATCCCATTGCATGATTGCATAACAGTATTAACGAGATAAATAAGTTTTGGACGATGTTGTTGTCCAAATACCAGGAAAACTCCTATACCGTCCCGTGTCCCTGATGCTGATTTTAGGTAGATTTCGTATGAAATACTACCTATTGAAGTCGTTCCCATGTTGGAATTTCTGAAAACATTTTGCAGATCTACACCGATCATGACCCTAGAACCCAAAACCACCCTCAGTAAAAAACTTTACATACACTGCTCAAAACAATTAAAGGATATTGCAGTTTTAGGTGGATTTTGTATCTGGTAAACTGTTTAGCTGATTGATACATGGTCGACAGACATAGTAGGTTATATGAGAATAAATTACACATGTTTGCCAGAAAAAAATGCATTTTATTGCGCATTTGTGTACTAAAGGAAAAAAACACAATTTGTGCATATATGAAAAAAAAGAATAAGAAAATGTGTTTTCTTCAAAGAAAATCATTTTCAGTAGGGGGTATGGTTTCCACGGGCGGCCAGCAAGGTTGAACACCTTTGAGGCATGGACTCAATGAGGCTATTGATGACGAGTTGGGGTATTCTGCCCCACTCTTCCAGAAGAGCTCTTTCCAGTTCTTGGAGAGTTTGTGGGGGTTGTTGGCGGCCAAAAACTCGTCTTCCTAGAGCGTCCCAAACGTGATCGATTGTATTCATGTCTGGAGAACACGCTGGCCATTCCATTCGAACGATTCCTTCCTCGAAAAGGAAATCCTCCACCAGGTTTACACGATGTGGCCTGCAGTTATCGTCCATTAAAATGAAGTTATCTCCGATTGCTGCAGCGCAAGGGACTACAGTAGGTCTGAGGATCTCATCCCTATATCGGCGACCAGTCAGAGCTCCATCTCGAATGATGTAGAGGTCGGTGCGCCCGTCAATGGAGATGCCACCATACACCAACACTCCTCCACCGCCAAATCTGACACTTTCGTGCACGAACGCAGGATTATTCCTACTGCCACGGTCCCTCCAGATGAAAATACGCCTATTATCCGGATGCACAGAAAAACGGGACTCGTCAGAAAACAGAATATTGCTCCATTCATTTCTCCTCCAGTTGACATGCTCGGTTGCCCACTCCCTGCGGTCGTGACGATGCCTTGATGTTGATCTAACACATACCATCGGTCGGCGAGCATACAGACCTACAGTAAGGAGCCGGTTTCGGACAGTCTGAGTTGAAATCGTGGTGCCTGTAGCCGAGCGAAGGTGTTGTTGGAGAAGAGTAGCGTTCATGGTTCGGTGTCTCCGAGCTGTTAACGCTAAATACCGATCTTCATTGGGCGTTGTTGCCCGTCTATGACCTTGCCCTGGTCTTCGGCCTGCACATCCACCCTCCAAAAAACGGTTCCAGATCCTGGAAATGACACTTTGTGACACTCCAATGGCTTGCGCTACTTCGGCTTGAGTTTGGCCCCCTTCTAACCTACCAACAATTCTCAAAGCTTCTGAATCTGTCAAATGACTTCGCTGAGACATCGTACTCATCGAAACAAAGCAATCACTGAATGCCGATCATCCTTGTCTTCATTCTCTTTTATCCAGTTGAAAGTCAAATTTCATTCGCTGCCGCTGAAGCGACGTTTTTGACGTCGAAATCAAAATTTGCATACTCCCCAGTTTGAAAACCAGAAAAATTTGCATTTGTGATTCTCTTCTTCTATTTTCGGCAAAAAAAATTTCGTTTATATCTTTATTTTATATAAAACTTCAAATATCCTTTAATTGTTTTGAGCAGTGTATATATATATATATCACTTTGTTCTGGACACGATAACTTCCACAATTCTGCACAAATCTCTTCCAAACTGATACATAAAATCAAGGGGCATCAAATCTCGGTCAAGTTCGTTAATGGGCAAAATCGGTCCAAGGGGATGGAAATAGGAAGGGATTTTGTGAAAACCGAAATACCCCCATAACTTCTTAATTTTTGTACATATCAAATGAGTTTAAAGTTTTTATTACTTCTAAAAATAGGACCAAAAATTTATGCATCACAGATTTTTGATAAAATTAAAAATGGGCTCAAAGGGGCGCAAAAAATAGGGTTTTTGGGAGAAAAAAATTCCTAACTTCGTCAATTCTAAAGATATCAAATCCAATTAATTTTATTACACATCTCCTTAATATTATCTACATCTTTTATATTGACATGTTTTTGATGACATGAATTCGTACAGCAAAAAAATAAAAAATAAAAACTAAAACAAAAAATGGAAGTTGAAGAAGAAACAAATCCATAACCTCGTCAATTCACAAGATATAAAATCCCCATGAATTTATCATATATTTTCTTAATATTGTCTTCAACATTTATATAGACAAGTTTTTGATAGGACCAGTTCTTACAGCAAGAACAAATTCAAAATACATAGCGGTTGAAGAAAAAAATTCATCTTATTAAGGGTGTATTCAAATCCTAACTGTTTATTTTCTGACTCATTTTTAACTTCATTTTTGCTCTCAAACATATACAATTCTCTTCTTCAGAAACTATATAATGTACCGTATTGATCTATTTTTTGATAGAGGCGGAATGTATTTGAAAAAATCATGTCAAAGTGGCCATTTTGAACAGAATTTCCCGAAGCAAAAAATATTGTCCTACTGAGAAAATAATTGTACATTAATCAAGTTTCAATTAATTGAAAGAAAAAGAAAAACACATGTCGCTTATAAATCTTTTCAAAAATCATATCAGCAAGTTTCGTATTTTTTTTATTAAAAATGAATCTGAAAATGTGTAATTTCGCGTTGTTGAGCATGGAAAAGTATTTTTTTGAATACCGCCTTAACATGATTCTGATAAAACCAGCTAATATATAAAAATGAAATAAAAACTCGTCAAAAGCGTCCAGATAAAACTTTTAAAGTGGATTTATATCTAATCATGATTTAGTTTTTGTTGGTGCAATTAATATACTTAACTTCGAAATCTACCTCCGCCTGTAGGGCGGGCCGGCAGGGATTTTTTAAGTTTGGAACTGCCTGTATAAAACCGTTTCACTAAAAGAAATTCGATGTAATATTTTTTTTTAACCTGGGAATTTTGTTTTATATAAATATGTAGCAAAAAATAACCTGCACACATTTTTACGGTTGATATTATTTTTTGAACTCTACACTGTAAATAAAAAAAAATTGTACAGTTACTAAGAATTTTGTAGGAAACTGGGATGCCTAGAACTTTTTATGTAACCACAACAAAAGATAATCATGTAAAATTACAAAAGTTTCTTCAGTAAGTGTTACTAAATATTGCTTAGTAAACGTACTAGTGATTTTTTAGGGAGTTTCCCAAAAAAACTCTTGTAAATTTACTAAATATTGTTCAGTGAAGTTACTAATGCTTGTTTAGGGAGTTTACTAAATAAGTTTTAGTAAATTTATCAATAAATATGTTGTAAACGTACTATCGATTTTTAGGGCGTTTTCTAAATTTTTTTTTTGTAAATTTACTAAATATTTCTTAGTAAACTTACTAGCGATTTTTTAGGGAGTTTACTAAAGAATTTGTGGTAATTTTTCCAAAGATAGTTTAGTAAACGTACTAAGGATTGTTTAGAGAGTTTTCCAAAGAACTCCTTGTAAGTTTACTAAATATTGTTTAGTAAACTTACTAACGATTTTTTAGGGAGTTTACTAAAGAATTTTTCGTAAATTTACTTAGGATCATTTATTCAAGGTACTAATGTTTTTTTAGGTAGTTTCCTACAGAATACTTTGTGAATTTTCTAATGATTTTTTAGTACACTTACAAAGGACATTTTAGTACATTGACTAAGAATTTTTTTTGTAAATTTGCGAAGGATTTTATAGTACATTTACTATAAATTTTTTTTAATATTGCACCCAATACTTTAGCAAAAAATTGTTGGTAACTTTATTAAAGTACCGTCAGAAAAATTACCAATGATTTTTTAGTACTGTATCTAAAACAGTTTTTGTATTCTCGCCAGAAAGTTTTTTGTAACCGTGCAAGAGATATTGCAGTAAAGTCAAAATCCTTCGATCAAAATAAGTAATATGGCCTGACGTGTTTTTCAGTAATACCACAGCAATTGCTAGAAATATTTGTATGTTATGCATTAAAAAACTGACTGAAGCTTCACTGTAGATATTCAAATAGGTACAAAGTCATTTCCCTATTAAATGAGCATTATAACAACAGCAGTAAATAAGCAGATAAGCAGAAGCAGATCTTATGGTTTTTAGTTAAATTAAAAAAGCGAATAGAAACAATAATGAAAGTAAAGTATCATTACTGAGTTTATAAAATATGCCTAAATTTTTAAAAAATGTTATGGATACACTGTTAAAAATAAAGTGTGATGTTTCACCAAAAAAATGGTGAAAAGTCGCTGAAATTTAGCTGCAACCAAGATATTGGCGATACGTTTTACCAGCTTATTGGTGCTTTCTCAAATACCATTATATTAGAGAAATGTTAAACAATGATTCAGGTTTTTTATAAATCCAATTTTCTGGTGAAAGGTTGAACCATAAATCAAGATTTTTTTTTAAATCCAATTTTCTGATAAAAGTTTTAACTATAAATCAGGTTTTTTTTTAAATCCAATTTTCTGGTAACAGTTTGAACCATAATTTAGTTTTTTTTTTAAATAAAATTTTCTGGTAAAAGGTTGGACCACGAATCAGTATTGTTTTTAAATCCAATTTTCTGGGGAAAGGTTAAATCATAATTCAAGGTTTTCTCTATTCCAATTTTTTGCTAAAAGTTTGAATCACGATTCAGGATTTTCTTTCATCTTTATGGGGAATGGTTACACCGGATTGTAGCTTTCTTTTTTCCCCTCACTTTGGTTTTCAATTTATCATTTTATGGTGTAATAATAAACAAAATTTAAGATTATGCGAGATTATCTTGCAGTAGGAAAGCTTTTTTTTATTTTCATTAAACCGAAAATTATTTAAGTTTTAATTATTGATTCTATTGTCTTTGAAATATATTTGAAAAATAAATGTAAACCATTTTGATCTAATTTCACAAAATAATTACTTTTTTTCCCCCACAAATATTACCATTCTGTCCTTTTACATTTTGGAATATTTCTTCGCACTCAGTTACACTTATAGTCCATTTAGTGTTTGCTTATTCACAAAGAAAATATAAAAAAAAAAAATTACTTTAGATTTAAATACATGCCCTGTTTTTATTATTGTTTTAATTAAAAAGGCAGCTATAAGTAGCAGAATCCATTTAACCTCTAATATCAGCTAATACAAAAGTATTACTTTAAACTTTAAAGCTTTTTTTTAAATACACAATGTATTTCTACAGTATATTAAATACTTACTTTGAAGGGTTAATTTAATAACAGCAGTGTCGCCACCAAGCGACTAATTATTCTTACATATATAAGTATTTTTTCAGTATTCCTAAATGATAATCTATGACAACGATTTATTTATTTTTTAACTATACTCGTAAAAAAGAAAAATATTCACCAGCAGCAGCCTTGCAATAGCTGAAAAAGAAATGGTTACACACACTATTAAATAGCAACACATTTAAGCTGGTTTGCGGTATGCCGCTCCATTTATTGAAAATACAAATTATATAATCATTAAATTATATGTATAGTATGTCAGACTAATATTTACTGTAATATAATATCATTTTACATAGAGTTTCTCTCAGACAGTTTTAAGATGGTGGTGCACTCTCTGTGACCATTCAGGTCAACAAATATAAAGAATTCTTGAAGCTTAGTATGTTCTAAATCAGGATTTCAAGTCTGGTAAAATGGAATAGTTCCAAGCATCAGGTTAAATTCTCCACCTGATTTAAATGAAAGAGTAAATATTTTAAGACAAAATATTTCTTGTGCAAACATAACAATAATCAAATTTCACACAGGGGAATTAATCAAAAAATTAAACAGTATATCAATTCAAATCTCTTTTACAAGGAAATCTTCAGCATTTAAAGAATCAATCAGTGTTCAAAATCATTGGTGGTCCGCTGGTCCGAGAACACCAAAAATTCACTTGGACCACTAATTTGAAAATTTTAGTGGTCAGCAGGAACAGCACCCCCCCCCCCTCTCTCTCTCTCTCTCTCTCTCTCTCTCAGGGTCATAGGTAAACTTAAATTTTCCCGTCTCGGAGAAAACGGCAAACAAACACAAATCACACATTTTTATTTATTTAAAAAATAATAATAAAACTGCATTAAACCTTAGTCAATTGAAATATTGGAATTAAAATATCTAAATAATTTTATAGTTTCTTTATGTGCTGTTTATTTAATTTTTAGTTATAATTTTATATTTTATTCGGCTAAAAATTTTGGATAACTGCAAAGAAAGTTTGTAAGAAAAAGCTGCAAAATTCTCCATTTGTTAGGTAAAAGGAAAATATTGTAAAATTCTTGAAAATAGAAAAATATTGCAAAAAGCGTCAGTTGGTTGAGGGAAAAAAATTCGTCAATCAATCGTGATTAACAAAAACTAATGCTTGCCATTTGGCTGCAATAGGATGTTAACGATTTTAATCAACGATTAAATCATGATTTTAATCAACTGATTTTTTTTGGAAAATTTGTGATTTTAATCAATGATTTTTTATGGTTTATTTCAATGGTATGTAGGGAAAAATCCTTTGTAGTATATTGGAATGTTATTACACTATTTCAAGCATATAGAAATTTATACACATCACTGAAATGTACAAAAAGATGCTTATTATAGAACATGATGAGCATAGCATTAATCGTTTATTTATGGGGGGGGGGGAACAAAAGGATTCGCTTATGGTACTGTATAACTAAACAATAATTGCTGGAAGTTCGTTATTTGTTGTGGTAAGAGTTTTTTTTTTTATTTATTTATTTATTTTTTTATTTAACTAATTTATTTACTTCGTATGTATAAAATCTGTAAATCATATACAGGGCTGCAAAAAAGATTTATATATTTCCGTTTACTGGCGAAATATGTTGAAGGGGAAATTTCAACTGAAAATGAGTTTCTTAAATGAACTAATGTTTAGCATACTATTTGGTATATATTCAAATGTATAGATCATATATAGCGTTGCACAAAGGGGCAAACACGGAACATAATTAAATCCAGCATGTTGTTGGCCTTTGCGCCTTTTAGGCAATTACTTTGTACTTTGAAATTTGATTTTCATTTGATATATTGTATGCAAGGCGAATGTTTCCCTCTGGAATAATTTCCATGTATTAATATAGTTTCTATCGTTGCTGGATTTAATTATGTTCCGTGTTTGCAACAGTTCGGTGGCTCACGTTGAATATTCCATCTTGTGCTGCGTATAATAGTGAGAAATTTTTCGTGCTGGGTATCGTTCCAAGTGGTTTAGTCGATAGAACGTCAGTGCGCTATACTGATGTCCCGGGTTCGAGTCCCGGCTTGGAATCTTTTTCACTATGTTGGCTTTTGCACCTTTTAAGCAATTACTTTGTACTTTGAAATTTGATTTTCATTTGATATATTGTATGCAAGGAGAATGTTTCCCTCTGGAATAATTTCCATGTATTAATACCAAGATTTTGATATGAAAATAAAATCTATATCTATCAATATTATAAAAAAACAAATATGCGTAACGCTGATATCATTTTGCAAATGGCAGCACTTTGCAATCTGGAATGAAATTTAGGTTTTGCAATTTCCGTGATCAGCTTGTCGTCAGCTTAAAATTCCGAGTAAAATGAGAACTACATTTAATATTTTTGTTGAATATTGTCACAATTCTATTTCAAAGACACGTGATCGGGGTATGTAACTCACAATTATGTGGGTGGGAAACTGGAAACTGTTTTAATCCCTTTCGTTTAGGTCTAAAATGAAAGTACCAAGTTTTATCCCACGTACTAGGTGAACATTAGAAAATATGTACATATTTATAGTCGAAAAACTTTTTTTTAAATTATCTTAACAATATCTCAGAACAATTAATGCATTCAAAAACATATCAATACAAATGGTGTAGAATTTGAAATTCTGAATAAAATGTGTACCCATATTAATATTTTTGCTGAACATTAAGGTCGCAATTCTATTTCAAAATTTTGCCTTAACCGCTAATCAAGAGAGAGACAGAGTTATCAATTCGCCCTGCCTCCGTTTATTACATACATGTATTTTCTTTAAGTTGTTGAGGCCCTCGTGATGTTTCTGTAAATATGTTAATGCTTTATTTTGTATATTTTGAGGATTATAATTTAGTAGTTATCGAGAGAGAGGTACATAATTGACAGCCGTTTTACATGCAATTTCTCAACTGATATCGTCAACCTTAAACCTTAGTTTAAAAAAACTTAAAGCTAACTTTTTAAGCTAACTAATAATACTTTTTTTCAATATTCCGAAGGTTTTAAAATTTTATGAATTTAACTTAAGATGCTCGTATACTAGTCGAAAATAATTTTTATTAAAACCATCTTAGCCCTTTTCGAAAAATATCGAAGTTTAAAATTGTGCTATTGGTTGACCTATAATTCCTCTAGCAACAAGAATCCTGCACACTCATTTGTTCCCTCGCTCCTCTCCACTATTTTCGACATCCTTAAATGTGATGCATACGCACTGTTATTCACTATATATGTCAAATTAAATACGACGCATAATTCAAATACAATATCAGAGATCATAAACAATATTTCCCATCATTTACAAATCATTTTTGAAATATGCTAAAAATCATGAAATAGTGCACTTTTTAAGTTATCTATCTGTTTGTAGCGGCAAAGCCGCACCTAGTAGGGCGGGAAAACTTAGTACGTTTATTTCTGACCTATGTCGAAGGGATTAAAACAATTTCCAGCTTTCCCGTATTTAATTCCGAATTCGGACTTTTTTTTTCATTTCCTACCACTGGGCTATAATCCGTAATCAAGAGTTTAAGCCATAACTCTGAAAATATCCAAAATAAAGCCTAAAATAATTACAAAATCCTCAATAAATTAAAATATATATATATAAATTAGAAACAGGGTGAACTGATAACCTCGTCTGTTCTGGCTTCAATCACTTGATTAACGAATTAGGCAAAACTTTGCATTATAATTGTAAAAATTCAACAAAAAATATTAAGTACACATTTCAATCAGAATTTTAACCTCTACAGCATTTATATTGACAATGTTTTTGATAGAGTTAGTTTTTTTTTTTTTTTTTTTTTTTTTTTTTAGATATTGTTATGGTAATTAATAAAAATGTGATTTTTGACTATAAATCTGTACATATCTTCAACCACTCACCTAGAAAGAGGGGGAAAACATAGTACATTCATTCTAGGCTTAAAGTAAAGGGATTAAAACAATTTCCAGTTTTACCCTAATTAATTCCAAACGCGGCCCTTTTTTCCTCCCCTACCACTGGTCTATAAAGAGTTTTAAAGACTTTAAAATTCTATGTGCTCTAAGTTTTTTTTTTTTTTTTTTTTTTTTTTTTTTTTTTGGAGGGGGGATGCCAATTTCGAGTGGGAAGAAAAATCTTGATTTATTGTGACAATAAAATGACACAAAACAGATTTTTTTTTTTTTTTTTTTTTTTTTTTTTAAATTTAAGCAGTTTTAAAGAGTTTTGAAACTTTAAGTATTATTACTGTGAGAGATGAAGAAAACGAGGAAACGAAATTTTGAAGGTGAAATTCAGATAAAATTTTAATGAAATGGATATTATGGAATGAGTAGTTAATGAAATTTAGGACCGATTATTTTTTCACTTAAAGTAACAAATACAGTAGAACAATTTTTTTTAACCTTTAACTGATGTCAAAGAAATTGTCACATAACTAGTGTGAAGCGGTCTGCGAGACCGCTCCAACGAAAGATGAATAAAAGCCGCGATAAACTCATAAGATGTTGTTTTTGTACTAAACCTTTTGCACAGGGGTGTTATAATTAAAATTCACCTATTAGTACTCTGGTATTAGTACTAAAGTTTCGAACGAAACAAAATTTCAGTAGTGTTTGTAATAAACTGAAATTTGCAAGTTAAACTATGAAAATCGAAAAAAGCACTGGTCTGTGAGACCGGCAACATCAGTTAAAGAATAAAAAAAAGTTTTAAACAGTTTGAACTTTGGTATTGTGGAGAAGGGAGTAAAAAGGGGATGTTAAATTTCAGAAGAAATGTTAGCAATGGCGATTTTATCTTTATTTTTTAAATCAGAAATGAAAAGAAATGCAGAAGAGTTCCACCCCCGATTAAGAAATAATATGATAGTAAAGCACTTTAAAGGGCTTTTAAAAAAATTGTATGAAAATAAGCACTTTCAAGCACAAAAAAAATCCTTTTGAAAAATGCAAGTACTTTTAAGGACCGTACGAATCCTGATATATTGAAAATTTCCCGACTACAGAGTAGTCCTGCACGGGTCAAGTTGCACCAGACACAAAACCGAATATTATACTTAAGTCAACCCTCAACTCGACCCAAACCCTCCAAAAATATTTCCTCGATCCGCAACCTGACCAGAATCAGCCAAAATAATTTCCGGCAACCTGCAACTCAACCCAGGCTTATTTCAACCCGAATCCGAAATAAAAGGAAAAGGAAATCAAGTTTTATTGATATTATGAAATATCTACAATAACATCTCTAATGACAATGTTTTATGTAGGAAAATTGACAAATGTATATACTTTATTATTCAAACATACCTGGGTATCATGCCCACAAGTATTTGAAGTGAGGACAGCTTGTTAAAAAGCACCATCGATATTCACCATCATGGTTGATCTCAATGGCGCTTGGTGACAAATTGTCCTCAACATGGCTCACAATCACATGACACACCTAAGTGATGTAGGATAGGTGGGGGCTAATGTTACGCACTTATTAATTTTGATTTTTAACGAGCACATTGATCTAAACTTATGTGACGACTGATTAAAATGTTGTATTAAAACCTTAGGCACGTTCCACTATCAAACGACCACTATCAAACGACATTCTGTCAAATTATAATTCCGTGAGAAATTGTAATTTAAAAAAAAAAACATTGCTCTGCGTATCTTTGCCCCATTGGTTGGGCTAAAAGTACGCAGTGATGAGGCAAAAGATTCGCAGTGCGCATTTTTGCCCCATTACGGCCGGATTTTGCCCCTATTTTCACTAAAATGAATGAGTAATGTAAAAGCATTAGTAAATTTTGATAATATTTAAACTGAAAATTCTTATCTAGACCATGAAAAAAACAGCGGTCTGCGAGATCGCAAATAGCAGTTAACCTCTAACTGTTGTGACAAAAATCGTTTCATAAATACTGTAAGCGGTCTCCGAGACCGCTTAATCGTTGATTGAATAAAATGGTTGACTGACACATAAGAGGCGGTTTCTGCGCTAAACTTTATGCAAAGGGCTATTATAGTAAAATTTCCCGCATTCAGAAGTCTTCAGCTATACTTTTAATTTACCAAACGAATCAAAATTAAACTAACATAACTACTTAAATTGAAAATTAAAAGTTAAACTGTGGAAACTGAATATTGCAGCGGTCGGTGAGACCGTTAACAGGAGTTAAGGATTAAGGTTTAAAACAAAAGCGATTCATGAAAGAATATTGATTTTTAAAAGTAGGTAGGTAGTACCTACGATCTATATAAAAAAAAAACTTAACTAGAAAAAGGAAAATGTAGTTTACTAACTTATATTAGTTAAGTAGCTATTATATTTTATATAATATAAATTTAGAAATTGTGAAAAGCTTTGCATCTAGCTAAAACGATAAGGCAAAGTCCCATATCTTAAACATGTGTGTATCTTTGTCCCAAGAAGGATGCGTACTTTTACCCTATTCTGCAGTATTTTGCTTAACCGGCTACCCATAAGTATAAACAAATGTGATCGAGGTAAACTACGGCATTTAGAAGCTAAAAATATTTCGATCTCCACTAAAATTTTGGATTTGTAAAAATTCCAGGTACTATCAGCTAAAGAATAAAATGAAATTTTAAAAATATTAGATCAAAATTCGAAAATTTAAACTTACCTCATTTTCTTAGCACAAATTGCTACTTTTATCAAAGGTTTAAACAAATGACTAGTACACTTGAAACAAAACTGCCACTTATTTGTCATGAGAGCCGAAATGTTGCTTCATATGAAATCAGCCGGTGCGTATTTTTGCCCCGCTCATATCTTTACCCCTACCTACCCTATATCTCTCTTTGCATGAGAAAGTAAAAACTCGGCATTTTATCGCTCAGAAACTCACGTAAAATTAAAATGCAGTTGTTTATATTTAGGTTTTTTCCAAGTCTAAGATTTTCACAAAAAGTTTGAGCAGAACAATTTTTCAGATAAAATAAATACATATTTCAATATGAATGAGCTATTATTAAATTTACTCCCTAACCTTTAACTGATGTCACAGAAATTGTCACAACCAGTGTGAAGTCAATTAGTGTGAAGTTGTCTGTGAGACCGCTTTATCGAATGATGAATAAAAGACACGATTAACTCATAGGATGGTGTTTTTGTACTGAACTTTTTGTACAGGACTGTTATAATTAAAATTGCAAGTATATAAAAAATTGCAAAACTATAAATATTAAAAAAAGCTGCGATCTGAGAGGCCGGTAACACCAGTTAAAGGTTAAAAAAATATATATGTAAGAAATGTGATAAATTCTTTTTATTTAAGGCACAGTTAAGAACCGTTTATTCTTCTCTAGGAATAGAAAAATTTTACCAACATTTCATTTTTCATATTCGCGCAAATACATGTATAATATTTCTGATAGTTTTAAAACACATACCCATGATACGTGTGTATAGATAGAGAAGTGCCCAATATTCAGAGTTAGAAGCATAGGAGAGAGTATGGAGGAATGGGACACCTTTTACAAAAATAAGAAAATGAACTTTATTTGACACAAAAACAATATTTCAGTTTATAGAATACAAAATGAAACACTTTCTAATGTCCTTGAACAATATAGAAACATAATTTTCAGAAATAATTTTATAATTAAAGAAATTGCAAGTTTCAAAATTTGTCCCATGCTTAGTTTAATCCATGCTTAGACCCATGCTTGAAGGCTTAGTTTATATTATGGATAATATACAGTATAATGTTCCATAAATAGGGAAACTATTACATCTATGCATAAACAAGTCATTAATATTCAGAAAGCATAAAAAGTATATGAAGCAAAATCACTTCTGATCTTGAAATAATCTTTTACTTTATACAATTGAAATCTTATGCAGCTTTTTTCAACTGGAGATTGGGCTACCATTGCTTCATCTAGTGTGCAATTGATGAAATGTCTAGAATGATCATATTAAAAAATTTTTATTACTACCAAAACAAAAACAAATTTTGCAGGAAGTTTTGCAGGAAAGTAAAAGAATATATAAAATTTATTAAGTTAAACCAGCTCTTTGCATGTTCGCCAACATAAATGAAAAATAGTGGAACTTCGAAGAATCACTTTTTGCTTCCTAATTGGTTTTATTAAGAGTATCAACAATAACACAGATTATAAAACATGTAAGCGTGGGGGGGGGGGAGTTATGAAGAAAATTTTTAAAGTAAAATTTTTATTGTATAAATTTGTTTTATTAACAAAAAACTTTGAATTTTACTGGCACATCTGCCCTATACCTAGATTTTTAACCTGAAAAAGAATATTTTGGACATTCTTTTGAAAAATCAGTCAACCCGAACCCGACACACAAGATTCATAACCCAAAGAAAACCCGATCCGAACCAAAAAAGTAAAGTAAACCCGACCCGATGCCGGAATCTAGTACAATAAATACCGATTACACGGCACGACTCTAATATTAAGAAAGATAATTTTGGTATACATTTTAAGTATTCTGCAGAAGAATAGTGGAATATTTAGCTTTCATTATCAGTCAAAGGGGGGGGGGGAGTACTATTCATTGCATCACTAATTAAAAACAAGTTGGAAATTGCTCGTCAAACGTGGCAAATGAGGTGCGTTCGTACTATAACTAGTTTTATAATTATTTTTTGCACCCCATATTGTACTGAATGTATATTTTTTTGCGCTTCATAAGTGCATAGTCTGTAACATCATTAAAATGCACTTACAATAATTTTTCCCCATTCCCCGTAATGTAACGGAAAACTTTTGACTGTCCCTGTAATTAAACTATACATTCGATTTTCATAAAATTTGAAATGGCTCGACAACATTTTGCAGCAATTATATATTTAAAATTTCAGACCATTCGGAAGGCTGTAAAATCATTAAAATGCATTTGCAATAATTTTTTCCCATTGGCCATAATGTAACGGAATACTTTTGGGTGTCCCTGTAATTAAACTATACATCCGATTTTCATAAAATTGGAAATGGCTCAATAAAATTTTGCAGCAATTATATATTAAAAATTTCAGACCATTCGGAAGGCTGTAAAATCATTAAAATGCATTTGCTATAATTTTTTCCCATTGGCCGTAATGTAACGGAAAACTTTTGGGTGTCCCTGTAATTAAACTATACATCCGATTTTCATAAAATTGGAAATGGCTCGACAAAATTTTGCAGCAATTATATATTAAAAATTTCAGACCATTCGGAAGTCTGTAACATCATTAAAATTCACTTGCAATAATTTTTCCCATTGGCAGTAATGTAAAGAAAAACTTTTGACTGTCCCTGTAATTAAACTATACATCCGATTTTCATAAAATTGGAAATGGCTCGACAAAATTTTGCAGCAATTATATATTAAAAATTTCAGACCATTCGGAAGTCTGTAACATCATTAAAATTCACTTGCAATAATTTTTCCCATTGGCAGTAATGTAAAGAAAAACTTTTGACTGTCCCTGTAATTAAACTATACATCCGATTTTCATAAAATTGGAAATGGCTCGACAAAATTTTGCAGCAATTATATATTAAAAATTTCAGATCATTCGGTCGGGTAGTTTTTGCTCTGTTATATGCGGACGGACAGACAGACGGACGGACAGACGGACGGACAGACGGACGGACAGACGGACGGACAGACGGACGGACAGACAGACGGACTGAACGACGACTATAGGTGCTACGTATTTATATAATTACGAACGCACCTAATAAAATATTTAATCTGCTAACCATATTGCAATAAAATATGATTTATTACATAAAACATTAGAAATTGTACCCATGTAATAAACACTGATGTAAAGAATAGTCATTTGACTGAATGATAAATATTTAACAACAAAATAATAGGATGATTACCTGCTAAAATCATGTTACATTATAATTCGAAATCAAACGGTCTTACTGTGTAGTTCATTTTTACTTATTAGGAATCAAGGAGAATGGAAATATAACAAAATTTAACTCATAAAGAAGAAATATTTACTTACATCCTAATTTGAAATCATAATCAAGATGGATACCTTGAACACCTCTGTGGCTGCGTGAATAGTCATTACGTCATCAATGAAGTCCTTTCTCATTGGCTGACATGGGAGACTAAGATATTTCATGTATTTCTACTATGCGAGTGGTAAATATTATACCCGGTTACAGATAAAATTCTAGCAAACATGCAGATTTCTGTAGTTTTACAAAAACTAGTTTTGTAGGATTACAGATTTTTTTTTACAGTGTACCCCTGCGTTTTAGGTTCTTTACCGTCCATCTTCTAAAACTATACAGAAAATCACTTCAAATGCAGCAACAGAATTTTTTTCATGTTTTCTCTCATGCAGAAGTATGATAGAGAAAGAATGTCTAAAATTCTTCCACAGGAAATTTACTGCAGAATTTAAATCAGCATTTAAATATCAATTTCAAGGATCGTGGCTTTATTGGTAGTCTTACCGTCCCCAAGGTTTGTTCCTGCCCTTTTCGAGGTAAATTATTTTTTAGGTAGCTTTCTTTACAAAAAGCTACCTATTGCAGCCGTTCGGAGGAAAGCGATTTCAAAAAATTTTGGTATATTTTCATCGATCATGACCCCCAGACCACGAAACCACCCTCCGTTCAAAATTGATATATATATATATATATATATATATATATATCCATCTATATATATATATATATATATATATATATATATATATATATATCTGACCTATGTCACACTGTATCTCTCGTATTTATGAACCGATTTGGATGTAATTCGGTGTGTACATAGTACATACCAATGTCTCGACCGAGTTCGTTGGGCAGCTTCATCCGCCATTTTGTTTCAAAATGGCGGCCATTTAAAAATTTTAAAAAGAATTAAAATTTGAAATGTTGTATCAAAAAATTGAAAATGGAAAAATATTTTTTTCTTATGCATTTGACCTTTATACAAAGACTCCGTAGCAGTTTTTGTTTCGTCTATATCTTAAAAAATGGCTGAGTTATAGCATTTTGAATTTCTAGCGAAGCTGACATTTTGAAACGTCCTGAATTTTGTCACGCCATAAAAGGCGTATTTATGAACCGATTTGGATGTAACTTCGTTTATACATAGTACAGACCAATGTTTCGACCGAGTTCGTTGGCCAGCTTCATCCGCCATTTTGTTTAAAAATGGCGGTCATTTAAAATTTTAAGAAAAGTTTAAATTGGAAATGTGGTACCAAAAAATTGAAAATTGAAAAAAATATTTTTTTCTTATGTGTTTGACCTTGATAAAAAGATTCGGGAGCAGTTTTGGTTTCGTTTATATCTTAAAAAATGGCTGAGTTATAGCATTTTGAATTTCTAGCGTGGCTGACATTTTGAAACGCCCTGATTTTTGCCACGTGATAACAGACGTATTTATGAACCGATTTGGATGTACCTTGGTGTGTACGTAGTACATGCAAATAATTCAACCGAGTTCCGTGACCAGCTTCATTCGCATATCTTGTTTCAAAATGGTGGCAATTAAAAAAAAATAAAAAAAAAATAAAATTTAAAATGAGATAACAAAAAAATTGTAAAATGAAAAAGATTTTTTTTGTATGTGTTGGACCTTAATACAAAGATTCCGGAACAGGTTTTGTTTCGTCTACATCTAAAAAAATGGCTGAGTTATAACATTTTGAATTTCTATTGTGGCTGACATTTTAAAACGACCTGATTTTTGTCACGCGATAACAGGCGTATTTATGAACCGATTTGAATGTAACTTGGTCTGTACATAGTACATACCAATGTCTCGACCGAGTTCGTTGGCCAGCTTCATTCGCCATCTTGTTTCAAAAGGGTTGCCATTTTTTTTAATGTAATTTAAAATTTAAAATGAGGTATTAAAAAATTGGAAAATGAAAAAGATTTTTTTTATGTGTTTGGCCTTGATACAAAGATTCTGGAGCAGTTTTTGTTTCTGAAAATTTATTCTTTTGTTTATATCTTAAAAAGTGGTTGAATTTGATCACTTTGAATTTCTATCGTGGCTAACACTTTGAAACGATCTTGTATTTGTCACGCGATACCACACGTATTCGCCTATTTCGATGGAAGAAGGCATGTGGATAGTATACATCAATATCTCGACCAAATTCGCTGGCCAGCTTCATCAGCCATCTTGTTTCAAAATGGCGGCCATTAAATTAAAAAAAAATTATATTTAAAGTGAGGTGCAAAAAAATTAGAAATTGAAAAAGGTTTCTTTCTTAAGTATTTGACCTTGATATAAGGATTCAGGAGCATTTTTTGCTTGTCTTATCTTAAAAAATGGCTCAGATATAGCAGTTTCAATTTCTAAAGTGGGTGACATTTTGAAAAATCTGATTTTTTACCTGCGACAGCACTCGTATATATCAACCGATTCCGATATGAGTGAGCATGTGCACAGCAATTACTAAGGTCTCGACCAAGTTCACTTGTTAGCCTCATCTACCATGTTGTCTTAAAATGGCAGGCACTTTAAGAAATCGCCGAATTTGGCAGCCAAATATAAGTGACTTTAAATAAGATAAAGCTGAATAATTTCGCGAAATTCTCATTCATAATGATTTAGTATTGATAAAAATTAGTATTGAATCTCCTACATTCGGTTTCCACTTAATTGAGCTTCGTGTGTTTGAATAATATAAGTTGGCTTTTTAAAAATAAGGAATATGAAAGCTACCTCTTCCTCCCGGCACTGGCCGGAAGGACTTTTTTTATGTAGACCAATGTCAGATGGGCGTATTTTTTGCTACTTTTTTGCTTGCGTATTGTCCATTCACAATGCTATAGCATTGTGAATAGATAATACATAAGTAAAAACGCAGCAAAAATGACGCCCGTCTGACATTGGTCTTAATCCAATGTAAATGACCGTTTCTAAAAATCAATGAACATTGTGGCTATCACTTAGTCTTAACATGATTTGCCTAAAAATAGTGGTAAATATCCTTACCATCTCATCCTTACCATCCCTTTTTTTCCATTACCGTCCCTTTTTTCCTATACCATCCCTTTTTTTCCTCTTCCGTCCCTTCTTTAACACTCGTTTAAGACAATGTAATACCAAAAATATTACATTGCTATTATTTCTTATTTTAATGTCCTGTGGGTACTATGCAAATTCATTATAAGTAAATATTTAGAAGAAAATTAAAAGTTATAGTGGTAACATGGTAAGGAAAATTAAACTTGCAAGTTTAGCTTAAACCTCAGTTAATTTTTTTTTAAATGTCTCTGCTGACCCTTTTTTCATTATTCTGAATCATTAAGGCATTCGTCTATCAGATTAAAATGTTATTTTAGAAAGTTTAATTTCACCACATTTTTATTCCCGAAAGTCAAAAGATTGTGAGAATGCCCCATATATATCCATAGTAAAAAATGAATTTTAAAACCATTCGTAGCAGGAAATTTTGTTAAAAACTTTTAACTTTGTAGGATCATGCCTGCTGAAAAATTTAAAAAAGGCTTAGGCACTCGACTTCTTGGGTGTACGTGGAACTGAATGCAACATTAACACTCATTTTTATTTTCAGACTTCGTGAATTAGGTTTTTTACATGTGAAATATATCAATTTTAAATATTATTATATTGTACATGTTTAAAATTATTTGACATTAATGCACACAGAATGTATTCTTATGCACTGCATGCTTACCAATCTACTGATTCTGATGATGATTTTGCCATGATAGTGTATATTAATACATTTTGTATGAAATTAGTAATTAGTAATGACAGTAATTTACGATTTATCCATATTACGTACGATTTATTGGTGTTATTATGTCGGTATATCGAAGAGCGTCAGATGAGAGAAATTCTAGAACTGCATGTGTGAATGTAACTCTTCCAATAGAGGGTCACTTGCCTGGATATAAAATGCAGGTTTTTTTTTTCATTTATTGAAATTTTTGCAAAAAATTAGTCTTTAAAAATTTCTCTAATAGCTGTAAAATAGACTTTTTTTCTTTGGTGCTTTCAAATTTTTGCCGTCCAGTTTTAACTCGACGGCACCATATAAAAAAAGTTTATGACAGCTTTAAAATATTAGACATTTTTAGAGAATAATTCGTAGCAAAAATTCATATGGGAATTGTTTTGAATGCGAACATAAAAATCTGAATTATTATGCTTGCCAATAACATCATTGATTCCTTAGGTGGAAAAGAAAATAGTTTATATGAATGAAATTTTGCATGCGCCTAAGTACTGAGTGCAATATTACATAAAAATATTAAAACATAATAAATTTAATTAAAAAATATATTTTTTTAAGTATTACAATCAATAATTATTAGTATAAAAGGATTTGATTTATTTTGTGGGATAAAAAAAAAAAGTGTATGTATATATATATATCCATGTAAGCATTCGCTATTTTCTGTAGTTCAAATCTGTATGTACTTCAATTCGAAGAACTGAAAAGCGCTTTTCCATTAAACCGATATATTGTACATATTTGTTATTATTTAACATTAGTGCACACAGAAGGGATTCATATGCACTACTTGCTTTACCACTTACGAATTCTGATGAAATTAGTAACAAATAATGACAGATTTATTGATGTTATTATGTCAGTAAATTGAAAAGCGCCAGATGAAGGAAATTCTGGGAAGCATGTCTGAGTGTGTAACGCTGCCAATTTCCTATCACCCGCCTGTATTTAAAATGCAAGGTTTTTTTTTTCATTGTTAATAATTATTCTTTTAAAAAATTTAACATTTTAAAGGCGGCGAATAGACTTTTTCTTTAGTGCCATCAAGTTGTTTGTCGTCAAGTTTTGAGGGGTTCCATCTAGTTTCATTTAAAATAGAAAATTAAGAAACTAAGTAATCAGAAATAATGCAATAAATTAAGCATTTTATTTCATTTTCAAAGTACCGTTTCTAATTTACACGCGCAAATAATAAATATCCACTGATGTAAAAATTTTGCTATTGGCGAGACTTTCGTCCAGCTAACTTAATACTACCAAAAAATCAAGATTAAATATTTAGAAACAAAACATAAATATTTAAATAGACATTATTAATTAAATTCAACCAACAATTAACTGTCATCAATCGTAGATACTGGTTTTAATACTTGTTTCAAACAATAGAGATACTAATATTCCGCCAAAATGTTTTACAATGCAGATTTTTTTTCTTAAAACTAGATATCCCAGCAAAGAGGAAATTGCTGGCCAGAAGCAAGATAGGTGCTGGCAATGATGGGGAAGTGCCGGCTGATGGTGTACCACTGCATGACCATTGCTGGACAGCTTCAGTCAACTTTCCTGTTGGAAAACATCAGATAAAATTCTGGTGGGCATCCATTTTATCTCATGCGCTGGCCCACCACTACATGGAAGTGCACGAACTTTGCAGTATTATTGCTGGGAACCCTTAAGCTAGGTGGCGCTGCGAATATTGAAGAAATTGAGTATTTGAACACAAATCTGAAATGAATATCTTAACACAATTTAAGCTGTGAAGCTAATTTTTTTTTAAACTGTAAAAAATATAGCACCACTGCCACCAAGGAAATAAATAAGTAAATGAATAAATAAATAAATTCTTTATTTCAACGCATTTTTTTTTCTCCTTAAATCTGGTTTTAATAGGTTACAAGGGATTTCGGTTTTCATAATTTACGCAGTTCAGAAACAATAATAAAAAAAAAAGCGTATAAAATACATAGGATTTCTATACAATAGAATAATTTCTATACCAGTTTAATGATTGGGAACGTAAATCACAAATGAAACAAACTTGAAATAATGTAATCAGAGCTTGAAAACTACGAGCAATCGTAGCGCACGCTGAAAGAACTTGTACGTGTTCGATCACGAAAACCAAGCAGCATCGAGCGCGGTCAGTACTTGGGAAGGTGATCACACGCAGTTCGGATATTTCTATAGACACTTCTATATCTCTTGGTGAAACTAGCTTATAGAAAAAAGAACCATAATTATATAATACTTTGTTTTTTTTTTATAGAATTCTATAAGAAATTTTTGTAAGGGAAAATGCTGGGCCAGCAAAGGAATAGCAGTGGGATAGGTGCTAGCACTGCAGGAAAAGTGCCGGATTGAAGCAATGTGATGGCATACCAATGCTGGCCTGCTGTTGGCCATCACTGATGAGCCAGCTGCATTCGGCTTGGACACTTTTGGACTGGTTTAAGTAGTGGCAACCTTGCACTTTACGGCTGATAGCACTGCTGGCTGCCATCTTTTTTCCAGCTAATGGCCCACTGTTTCTTTCTTTGCGGGGATTGTACCATATATTTATTCCAGATGTATTGCAACGCACATATTTACACATAACATTCCACTATGTGGGTCAACATTTTCAGAATATTGCAACACAGGAGCTATTTCAGTTCTGTAGAAGTATGAATCTTAAATTGTTTCACGCAAGAATTTGTCATATGTAGACTTAATTTAGTAATTAAAATTCTTATAAAAGCACAAATAATTGTACAAAATTACTTTCAGGTAGAAACATGTAATATAAAGATTATTTAAAATAATTGCTAATAACGATACAGCTTGTAACGATGCACGGTCATACGATATCCATTGGGTATGGAGAGATTTGAAGCATAATAGATGAAAGCTCCTTTTGTTTAAAATTTGAATAACTTTATCTAGCATCCCATCTAACGTACAATTTTAAAATTACAATGTTTTCTTCTGGACAATTCTCGAATAAACGCAAAAAAAAAAGAAAAAAAAGCAATTTAACAAATTGCAACGATCATTTGGGAAATGATTTTTTCAAAGACTAAAATTTAAGACTTAAAAAATCGCACGGAGTTGATCATACATTGCGTATGCCTTGAATTAAACATTAATAGTGTTATTACACGTAAAAATGGCAAGCGACAAAAATTGACTGCGACTCGTCAAATTTCCTAAAACTTACGTATAATCCAAGCATTTCATTGGCTGTTCGGGAAAAGGCTTTTCCACCATCCAAGAAATCTGACGACCCATTTTAAATGAAATTTCATTCTTAAACTTCTAAACATCCCACACTATTACTTTTTACACCGTCGTATAGAGAAAAAAAATGTACATTTAAATGCAATTTGTTTGAAAGTTGTATCTCAATTTGTTTCTGAGTTATTAATATTTTTGTTGTAGTTTTTATTACTTTTTTGTCATAGTGGCAACAGAAGTATCCATCGCTGTTGAAAGTAAAGGGAAATACTGTTTACTGTACAGACCCATCAGAAAACGAAAAAATGCGGGATTCAACCAATAAAACGCCTCAGATATGTTTTTGATTTCCCACCCTGACAGAGAGCAATAACAATTTTTCCAAATGGTTAATAACAACATTTAGCTCTTACTGGTAACGACCTTGTAATTGTTCAAAACGTTCTGGGTTTCTCTAATGTATTAAAAAATATATTTAATTTATATTTTGAATAATCTTCATACTATATATAATCACCTGAAAGTAATTTTGTACAATTATTTGTACTTTTATATGTATTTTAATTATTTAGTTCAATATGAATATAGTACTAGAATTTTAACTTTCATTTATTAACTTGATTTAGTTTCAAATATTTTAACTTTAAAGACGAAATAAATAAATAATCTTTGAAAGATGAGTTAAATTAAATGTTTATGCAAATTTAAGAATTTAAAAGGACGAAACAAATTCCTACAGTATAAATAATTCGTTTCGTGTGAAACTCATATAACTTTATTCAAAACACATAACCCGTGAAAGGAAAATGCAGTGTTCACAAATATTTTCTAATGCTTTACTACTTTGAAAATTAAGACATTACTTTCTGCCTTTCTGCAATATTTCGTAACGGAGTAAAATATGTAACGGAGTAATACAAAAGTTGCTATTAGCATACTTATTTTTCTACATGAATTCTTCGTATGCATATTAAAATGCAAATTTTAGCGCTTCAAAGTGAATAAAGTTTTTTAAAAAAATGTTAAAGAACAAAACAAATATTTTACAAATGCTATAGAACCGCTTGAATACACAGATTTACGCTTGCTGTTTGCATAGTAAAGAGAGGATAATAGCGAAAAATCTAATGAAATAACAGGTTTTGCGTATAAATTTTTAAATGTCATAGATTTACGGTATAAGAAATTTGTTTGTTTTATCAACGAATTCATTACTAGAAAATTCAGGGAAATTAAAGTTATAAAAAAAAAAAACTTCTTAAGGGAAATATGAAATCGTTCTAAAAGTTACACATAATCTATTACGAAAGTAAGTATTATTGCGTAAATTTCCAGACCACTATTTTAATGAGCCTAGTAATCGTGGGTCTATTTTTTAAATACTGCATCATACACTCTCATCAAGTAATTTCGCCCAGAAATTCAAGACAAGAATCAGGCGACAATGTCGGGTTCGTCATATACACGAAAACATAAAATGCAATTTTAAAAAGACATTACGTAAAATATAACAAAGATCATAATAATGAAGAGAAGGAATATTTTTTCCTACTAGATTAAATCCGGATTGCTTAACAGGTACTTTTATTCACAAAAGAGGTAAAATAACTGAAATAACATTTTGAAATTTTAATTAAAATGAAAAATGTTTTAAATAAGAGTCTTAAAAAAAGTACGACGGTAAGAGTAAATCTCATGCAGCGAGTTCTCCCGGGTTAAAATTATTAGAATTCTAGTGAAAATTTTGAAACTAAACCTTCCATAGGTTTAACTTTAGAGTGCAATTGTCTTCGCATGAACAGTGCAGGCTCTTAAACTTGAAGACGCACAGCATTAGCTGAAAATTTAAAATGCAGTAGCAGTAAAAATTAAATATATATATGATACTTTCAAATTGTTAAACAATCTGCATATAGTGAATACTTATTGAAATTATTTAATTACTTTACATTTTTTTAATTTCATACATGGCGATATTTGCAACAATGTTAAGCTTTTAGACCCCCCCCCTCCCCCCCCAAAAAAAATTGTTTGAACCAATGGAACGAAACTAACAAAAACAGATAAAATAAGCGTTAGGTAGTGAAGCTTACAAAACCTGACGTATAAAAGATCTTTCACGACATACATCATTTCACTCAAAAGCGACATCAGAGAGCACTAGACTGTAAAAAGCTTTTTCATTAAAATCGGCTTCCGAGTTGACGTATTTTACAGGCCTATTTTATCCTCGATCGAAAGTTAAAATTTTATATTTCCAGTTAAAAGGAATCGATAGGCAAAGATTGATTTATGGAACCCCAGCCAATCTCAAACGGGTAAAAAAGTTTTTAGATGTTTTGTTTTTTTATTATAATTTGGAACTATATGTATAGCTCTGTGATTGAATTTTTTTTTTATCTTTTTTATACGTATTAAACAAAATCTACAATTTTATAAATTAAATTTTTTTGGGATGTGAAATTCTCATAGCAATTAGTTCTTACGTATGTTTTATTTTATTTTTCACATTTTAATATGTTGAAAAGAACAATGATGTTATAAGTGTTGCGTATAAAAAAAATCAAATGTTCATAAACAAAACACAATACAATTTACTAAAGAATGTTTATGTGTTGTACTTAAAAGTACCATCAGCCTTTATGGGCTGATGGTACTTTTAAGTATCCTTAAAAAAAGCAATATAAAATTTATTTAATCCGTCTATTAATAAAAGTAGATTGCACATTTCATGCAATATAGTTTTGCTTAATCCTATTTAGAACAGTCGAAGCTAAATAATAATTTTTTAAATAAATAAATATTTTTTAATGTGGTTATTTTCTTAACTATTTACCTAGGTGTAGTTTTTGTCCTATTTAAAGGGACCGGGAAAGCAAAATTCAACCAAAATATCGATTTTTACTTTTTTATATCATTAAATACTTTAAACATTTATCTTTCCAACGATGTGTCACACATGTTCATATATAAAAAAAAATAAGTGTTGAAATTAATAATTCTTTCTAAGAGTAGTTCACAGTTTAATGGCCATTTAAATCTTTAATTGACTTTTTCTCAAAACTTGGATTTTTCATATTTATATTCCTTTTTGTCAATATCTATTAAACTTTAGAACTCAGATTTTTTTTAAATACTTATATTACGTTATATTGCATACTTTAACACAGGGATTTAATGGTTTGTTGAGAATTATTTATTTTAAGCAGTGAAATCTTACCAAAAATGCTAATTTAAAAATGACCTTCAATTAATAATTAATTTTGAGTTTCACTTAGAAAGAAATTGGTCTGTTAAAATACGTAAATAATATTATTCTAACTACTCTAAAAAATCCAGACCTCTATCTTAAACCATTTCTGAGAAATGGTACATAAAGCTGGTGAATTTAACATGGCGGAGATAGGGCTTTTCCGGTCCCTTTAAAATGTTTGACGAAAAAGTTGCAACTACAAAACACTTCTCTGTCACAGGTAGGATCACAATATATTTATTCCCACCGTTCTTAGGGTTGGGTTGATTTTTGACGGCCAATTATCTACACTAGGGATATAGGCCCGGGTGGGAAGTGCCCTCCGTGGGGGTCTTTCTAAGGGAACCTAATCCGTATTTACGCATGGAAAATCCACGGCTCGAAGAAAACCACGAAAACTCCGAACGATTAGGCCGACGGGCGCGATTGGGGTCGAACCCAGCACCTCCCGTCTACCAGCTTCGAGAGCAGAACCTCTCGGCCACTGGTGGGGCCCCACCGTTCTTAGAAGAATTGTGATATTTCGATAACGGTACTTTTTTTTAAACCAATCTAATATTTTTAATCAAAACTCATACAAGAAGCACAAATAAACGTATAAAAATTTTTTTCAGTTGCATACATATAATGTAAAAATATTTAAAATACTTTTAAAATATTTTAAAATACATTAAAAAAATCACGAACATTTTCAACATTTACAAGGCCGTCAGCAATGGGATGGAAATGTTGTCATTGTTTTCATTGCGCATTTTCGATTCGAATTTTTCTTGCAATATTTTGCGAACACTATAACTCCACATTGCACGGGGATATTCTTGAATACATGCTGGTGCATGGGGATGTTGGTTAATTGTGTTTTCCCTGGCAGTAGATTCTTGAAGGACCTGACTTAGATCAAGAGTTTTAAAAAATCTTTATTTTTTCATAATTTTAGTAACAGTAGATTCGGAAATAGAGGGAGGGGGTATGTTTTTGCATTACATTTTCGACGATATCTTTGAAAATATGATACCTAAAATTAATAGAAATGTATTTTTGAATTTAGCGTTACAAAAACGTTCAGATGATATACAAAAAAAGAAAAAAAAATCAAGTAAATTAATTAGCCTTTCGAAATTTTCCTAAATATATTCGCGAATGTATAATAAACTACAAATATGTGGGTAAATAGCCTTTATTACTTCAGCGAATTTTAACTTTGCTGGCCCAGCACTTTCCCTTACAAAAATTTCTTATAGAATTCTATATAAAAAAAGTATTATATAATTATGGCCCTTTTTTCTATAAGCTATTTTCACCAAGAGCTATAGAAGAGTCTATAATAGAACCGTCTACAGATATATTTGAACTTTCAGCGGTTTCCATGTGGCCAACCTCACAAGTACTAACCGCGCTCGATGCTGCTTGGTTTTCGTGACCGGACATGAACAAGTGCTTTCAGCGTACGCTACGACTGCTCGTAGTTTTCAAGCTCTCATTACACTATTTCAAGTTTTTTTTTTTTTTTTTTTTTTTTTTTTTGTGATTTACGTTCCCAATCATTAAACTGGTATAGAAATTATTCTGTTACATAGAAATCCTATGTATTTTGTACGCTTTTTTTATTATTGATTCTGAACTGCTTAAATTATGAAAACCGAAATCCTTTGTAACCTAGTAAAACTAGATTTAAGGAGAAAAAAAAAGTGCGTTGAAATAAAGAATTTATTTATTTATTCATTTACTTATTTATTTTCTTGGTGGCAGTGGTGCTATATTTTTTTACAGTTTTAAAAAAAATTAGCTTCACAGCTTAAATTGTGTTAAGATATTCATTTCAGATTTGTGTTCAAATACTCAATGTCTTCGATATTCGCAGCACCACCTAGCGTAAGGGTTTACACCACGAATACTGCAAAAGTTCGTGCACTGCCATGTAGTGGTGGGCCAGCGCATGAGATAAAATGGATTCCCACCAGAATTTTATCTGATGATTTCCAACAGCAAAGTTGACTGAAGCTGTCCAGCAGTGGTCATGCAGTGGTAGACCATCAGCCAGCACTTCTCCATCATTGCCAGCACATATCTTGCTGCTGGCCAGCAAATTCATCTTTGTTGGGTTGATATAAACAACTGTTTTCTCAGTAGGACAATATTTTTCGTTTCAACACAATCGCACCGAGAATTTCGGTTCAAAATGTCCACATTGACATCCTTTTTTGAACTATATTCTGCCTCAATTAGAAAAAAAAAATCGATTATTGCGGTACATTATATAGTTTTTTAATTAGAAAATCTAACAAGTGGATGCTTTTGAGACAAAAATGAATTTAAAAATGAGCCAGAAAATAAGCAGTTTGGATTTGAATACACCCTTAATACGATGAGTTTTTTTTTTTCTTCAACCGCTATGTATTTTTAATTTGTTTTTGCTGTAAGAATAGGTTCTTCGTTTTTATTTATTTATTTATTTTCGGTAACACTTGGTTCTTTCAAAACTTTGTCATTATAAAAGTTGAAGATAATATTAAGACAATTTATAATAAATTTAGTTGGATTTGACGTATTGAGAATTGAGAAAGTTATGAATTTTTTTCTCCCCAAAACGCTATTTTTTTTCGACCCTTGAGCCCATTTTTAGTTTTGTCAAAAATCTCTCATACATAAATTTTTAGCCCATTTTTAGCAGTAATAATTACTTTAAACTGAGTCGATAATTATTATAATTAAGATGTTATGGATTTTTTTCGTTTTTATCAAAACCCCTTCTTATTTCTACCTCCTTGGTCCCATTTTGCCCATTAACGAGCTTGACCAAGATTATATGTATCAGTTTTGAAAAGATTTGTGCAGAATTATGGAAGTTATCGTGACCATAAAAAAGTGATATATATATACATATATACATTTGAACCTCTATTTAACGAAGTCGCTAAATCCCGAAAAAAAGTTCGTTATATGGAAAATTCGTTAAATAGAGATTCACCCTTTAAAACACTTTAAACTACATAAAACAGATTTTAAATTCATGAACACCAAATATTTTTACTAAAAGTAATTAATCACATTTTTCTTATAAATTATATCGATTTGTTTTATTTATTTTACCCACTAATATTCATCATCAATTCATTTTTTCTATGTGTTTAAATCTTTGAAATCTGCAAGGAAAACAAAACATTGTCCGGGAATACACTGTATTTTCTATTAGTAAATAGTTTTACATTAAAATTAACGAATTTTAATCACCTTTAATTTAGTTTATGAAAACCTCTGTTAATTTTGTCTGAGTTTTTTCTTTTTAAAAGTACTTTCTCTCATAATACGTCTCGCATCTTTGCAATGCACCAAAATCACCTTCATGCGTATTTTCTTCTAACTATAATCCGCGTCGGATTGTTTCAAATGATTTTAGCATTTCATCATACGAAGTTTTGTTAATTCCTGCATCATGATCATTTCCATCGTCTTCATATTCGTTTTCATTGCAATTCATTGCTGTATTGTTTTTATTTTTCACACTGTCGAAAATATCCAATTCGGATAGCGTTTCCGAGGTCTCAATTTCAGAATTATGTGAAATACAATCATCAATCAGTACATCATTGTTAATTTCTTCTTTGTTTTCTCATCTGTATCCACATTTTTAGGTGCGTTCGTAATTATATAAATACGTAGCACCTATAGTGGTCGTTCAGTCCATCTGTCTGTCTGTCCGCATATAACAGATAAAAACTACCCAACCGCTTGGTCTGAAATTTTAAATATATGATTGTTGTAAAATTTTGTCGAGCCATTTCAAATTTTATGAAAATCGGATGTATAGTTTAATTACAGGGACAGTCAAAAGTTTTTCTTTACATTATGGCCAATGGGAAAAATTATTGCAAGTGCATTTTAATGATCCAAATGGTCTGAAATTTTAAATGTATAATTTTTTGCAAAATTTTGACGAGCCATTTCAAATTTTATGAAAATCGGATGTATAGTTTAATTACATGGACAGTCAAAAGTTTTTCTTTACATTAGGGCCAATGGGAAAAATTATTGCAAGTGCATTTTAATGATGTTACAGCCTTCCAAATGGTCTGAAATTTTAAATATATAATTTTTGCAAAATTTTGACGAGCCATTTCAAATTTTATTAAAATCGGATGTATAGTTTAATTACAGGGACAGTCAAAAGTTTTCTGTTACGTTACAGGGAATGGGAAAAAAAATATTGCAAGTGCATTTTAATGATGTTCCAGACTATGCACTTATGAAGCGCAAAAAAATATACATTCAGTACAATATGGGGTGCAAAAAATAATTATAAAACTAGCTATAGTACGAACGCTCCCCATTTGCCACGTTTGACGAGCAATTTCCAACTTGTTATAAGTTACTCTAGGGATTATCGTCTTCGTCCTCCGTACTTAACGAAATCTCACTGCTGATAAAGAAGGTGCCTGATAAAACCAGTTCAAGGCCATTGAACATCATAAAATATGTTTAAAGAAAGAATAAGTTTGAAATGTCCAGAAATATTTTGAGAAATGGAGAGAAAAAAAAATTAGATCACAAGAAAATGTTCGTTAAATAGAGAATGCACTTCGCTATCTGGAGGTTATTTTACGAAGAAATTCGCAAAATGTTCTTGGTTCCAAGGAAAAGTTCGTAAAATGGAGAAATTCGCAAAATAGAGGTTCGTTAAATAGAGGTCCGACTGTACATATATATATATATATATATATATATATATATATATATATATATATATATATATATATATATATATATATATATATAAAATAGTTTTGAGTTACTTAATCGTTTGAAAGGTTTGAGTAATATTAAAGGTCTATATGTTTATGATTTTGAAGATTTATATAACAGTATTGATTTAACTGACCTTAAAAATAAAATTTTTGAATTTTTTAAGAGGTACAATATTTTGGGTAAAAATGTGGACCATTTGACAAATTTATTTAATTTCGTAGTTAATGAAAATTATTTATTCGATGGTAAGCATGTGTTTCAGCAGATAAGGGGTATACCTATGGGGGGTAGTTGCAGTTCGGTACTCGCAGATATTTACTTATTTTTATACGAGGTTAATGAGATACATTGATGATGTATTGTTGGTAAGGATTAACGATTCCAATAGTGATTTAAATTTAGACTACTATCCCCAAGGTTTGACATTAAAGAAAACTTCATATGACGAAAAACATGTAAATTATTTGGAACTTACTATCGACATTGACATAGGTGGATTACGGACTTGCATTTATGATAAGAGAAAGGATTACAACTTTGAAACAATAAAGATATTAAATTTTAATTCCAATGTACATATTTCCATTTTTACAAATATCATTATCAATAGTTTAATAAGGATAGCAAAGTTAAATTCTAATCATAATAGTATAATAAATGACATTATAAATCTCTATCAAGATGCAATGGTTCAGAATTTTCCTATTAGTTTGTTAAATAGTTTGACAAACAATTTCGTCAAGGATAAAGATTACCGCGATGCTTTACTTTTGGCGATTAAAAACATCGCCAAATAATCGTATGCTTTATAAGGAGCTCTGTCTGGATGTGTCGTTCTTTTCGATTTGGGTTACTGCTTTGGATGGCCAGTTTTAAAGTTTTCTTTGGTCAGTTTGGTCTCGACAGATATGAGGGAAGTTTCATGAGTCATTACCGGTATAACCCAGCATGCAAGTCTTTAGCCTTGCAATCTGTCTCCATTGGATGTTTTCTTTTTTTTTCATGGTTTTGTTAGTAAGATTTTCCATGGTTATTTTGTTAATTTTCTCTGTAGTACAGTAGTTTTGGGATTGGATGTATAGTATGTGTTTTTGGTATTATATATATATATATATATATATATATTCGGGTTCTAGTGGTCATGATTGGTGTAGATCTGCAAAACTTTTTTTCCGAAATTCCATTAATTACCCAATAGGTAGTATTTCGTACGAAATCTAAGTTCATGTTTTTCTTAAAAGGTGATAATAAAAACACAGATGTTATAAGTTTTAAAATAAACACATTTAATTTAACCTCCGAGCACTTTCGCCGTCCATCCTCAACTTTCATCAGGGAGAAAATTATTTCAGCTGCCATTATATTCATCCAGCAGCACATTTTCTCTTTAGGTGGTGAAGTCTTCTTCGTGTGTTGGCGGAAATAGTGTTTCTGATTAAAAACACCCCCGCCACAAATTTTCCAGCTGCATGGGTTTTTATCCAAAGCACTACTTTCGAAAACACCGGAAGAATATAGCAGACTCAACGCCTCAAACAAACAGGCGCAGTTGGATGAATTGAATGACAGTTGAAAAGCAATCTTCCCTGATGAAGGTAGTCTGTATCTCGGAGGTAGTTTACGTTATATTTTTGTCTCCACAATATTTTATCTAAATTTAATAATATTTTAGATTTCATATTAAAGAAAAGACATCTCCCTGCAATTATTTATATATTCGCTCCGGAAAGAAATTTATTTTCTACTCGGTCAATCGGAGATCTTTTTCTGCATAAATAAAAATAAAGGTAAACAAAATTAGTGTTCTGCTTTACTGCTGTTTTCATTTTTCATTGTTACAAAAAAAAAAAAAATAATAATAATAATAATAATAATAATCTATCATTTAACATACATTTATTTAAAATACTTTTCCCGCATTATACTACATGCATTTTGTGTTTCTATTTATCTTTTGTGTGAAGGTTTCTCGTTAGTGTGTACGCTTATGGGCATTATATTTACTAAGTAGTTATTCCTTTCTAAACACTCACTAGTTATTACAAAATTACAGGAACAAACATAAAACATAATATAACATTTCCATATTTCTTATCGCAGTTCTGTTATTTTAACCATTGCCAATATCTGCAAGTAAAAGTTGTTATAACGTGTTGCCATAAAAGTGCATAATGTTAATTTTGAATACACGGCATTTTGGTTATCATACATTTAGTTCTTTTACTCTACAGATACCTCAAAGGCGAGTTTTTTCAACTGTTTAAGCATTCTGATTATTTAGCTCGCATGTGTACATTGTAAAAAAAATTTCATTAAAACACGGAAATTGTAAAGGCTATCAAGTCGCTAGTACTATTTCCATGTTTTATCGGAAATTTTTCCCGTAAATTCCAGAAAAAATTCCCTTTTTTCACAAAATTTTACGAAGAAAATTCCATTAAAATTTGGAAATAGTACTGGTGTCTCTATTGCCAGTACAATTTCTGTATTTTAACCGATTTTTTTTTTTTTTTTTTTTTTTTTTTTTTTTTTTTTTTTTTTTTTACAGTGTATTGTAACGTCTAGTTTGATAATGTAATTCTTTTTCATATGATAAATTTTCGTGTCTGTCATTTAATAAGTTTTAAAAAATAGGTCTTGTTCTAGGCTAAACCGTTTTGCATTTTCTCCTACATACTCATAAATTTATCGCTTATTTAACCAGCCCATTCTATAATATGTCATCAGCTCCAGCATTTATCTGTATGTATACCAGTACAAATGTCAGCCTGCAAAACAACAAGTTCTACAATGAGTCATAAGTTACATGGATATTTATCATACAACATATAAGCTTAACACTAAAACCGCCCGAAATTTTACTAAAGTGTTATAAAATTATTTTACACCGGGAATTTTAATTGAAACTACTTAACTTATTTATTTAAGTTATTTTTCCGTGGTACATTTTAAACTTATTTTAGAAAGAAATTTCTGGTGATAATCGAATTATTTTTATTTGCTAGCGGTCAAAATAACCTCTATGGCGGTTCTAGTATTAAAGCATAAAATGGTAAAATTTTTATTAATGTCAAAAATTGATTCTAACATCTCTATAGAGTAAATCGCAGAAAAAGGAACTCCAAAAAAAAAAAAAACGTTGGATCCGTTTAGATACGCCAGAGTTGAATGAGTATCGGCAATTTAAGCCAAAGATCCCTGGTTCAAACCCTCCATCACAACACTTTTCCAATCAGTTTTAACCCATTTATTCCTAGCGTCCCATTTTGGGGTCGTTTCGAATTTTGATAAATTTGTATAATTTTTTTATTCTTTATAATATGAAAATTGTATGAAATAATTATTTATAAATGTATTTATCTGTTACCGAAACATGACAGCATAAGATGGATATTTATTTGCTTAAAATGAAGGGTGTTTTCGGGGTAGATTTTTCTTCTTTCAGGGTGGCAAAATGTAAAAAGTGAGTTTATTTGTGTTTTTTTAACCAATAATTCAAATAAATAAGTCATTAGCCAGTAGACTCTTTAAAATACAGCCGGACCTCTATTTAACGAACCTCTATTTTGCGAACTTTTACTTGAAACCAAGAACATTTTCCAAATTTCTTCGTAAAATAACCTCCAAATAGCGAAGTGTATTCTCTATTTAAAGAACTTTTCCTCGGGATCTAATTTTTTTTTCTCCCTATTTCTTAAAATATTACTGGATATTTCAAGCTTATTCTTTCTTTGTAACACATTTTATGATGATCAATGACCAAGACCAGGTCTTACCAGGCACCTAACTCACCGAGAGCAGTAAAATCGTTGTGATTCTTTGCTTTCCATCCAAGAAGAGCAAACATTCAATATCCCTTTTTAACCCTCAATGGAGCTGCCCCGTGTCCTTAAACTATGGTTTCTCGTTTTCTAGATTGTTGATCATGATCAATCGTGTTGCTAATTTCGGTTCTTGTAGCTCGAAAATGTCAAAGCAAAAGTGCTTTGAGCATCAAAGAAAAAAAAATATTCTTGATGAGGCATGAAGAAAAGAATACTGTTTTAAAATTTGGTATTCCTCCAAACAGCTTATCAACCATAACAAATAATTGCGCTTTTAATGTTTTTTTTTTTTTTTTTTTTTTTTTTTTTTTTTTTTTTTTTTTTTAATCTGAAAATACAATGTATATCCAGACAATGTTTTGTTTCATTCTTATTTCCCTTTCAGATTTCTTTTTGATGGGTTAAGTAAAACAAATAGATATAATTTATAAAAAAAGTGTGACTAATTACTTTTTAATTATATTTAGTATTTATTGACTTAAAATGTGTTCTACGTAGTTCAAAGTATTTTAAAGGGTGACTCTCTATTTAACGAATTTCCATATAACGAACTTTTTTCGGGATTTAGCGACTTCGTTAAATAGAGGTCCGACTGTACGTATTTTTTTAAATTGCGAAATTACATGTTCAAGATCATTTTTTATGCATTTTTGCAACGTGCAAAATGTAGGGCTCTAGGCACGAATGGGTACATATTTTTATTAGCCATTCAGGGGACAGTTATTTACGCAAGCCTTTTCAAGATGATTTTGAAATAAATTGTTTTTTAGCCTCAAATACCATTATTCTTAATTTAATATTAACCATACTTATAATGTTATTAGTCTCTAAAAAGAAATAAATACATTTTTTAGTAATTCATAAAAAATATTAATTATGGCATATAATATGCAATTTAAAAGATTATTTTATATATATTTAGACAAAACATATAATAATTCATATTATACTATTACAAATATTATGTATATTCCCATATCTAGTGCGTTTGCATTTTATGAAATAAATACAAAACATATTTAGCGTAATTTTTTTTTCGTATTTTTCCAGTTCATTTTGCAATATTTTAAAGTGATTTTGCCAACAAATTTGAGAAAATAAAAATTCAGGCACCAATGCGTTAAAATTACAACTCGTATAAAATAATAATTACTTGTGCCATGTACAGTCGTGGGAAAAAAAAAAAAAGTAAACACCCCCTACTAACTCCTCAACAAATTATCGTAGAAGAAAGTTACTGGTACCGGACGATTGGAAATAAAGTCTACTTTTAAATGATGCGTATAAAATTTGCTTAGGGGGGCATCTACATATTAAAACGAATCATAACTTTGTTTTTTTCAATAGCAGTACACAATTCTGACACCATAAATGAACTCTACACCCATCAATTAGCCTAAAAACAAATTTTTACGCAATTCGTACGATAAGTTTCCGAGAAATTAATTATTTTAAAACGACCGTATTTTAAGGGCTGTATCCAAATTGAAGTTTGGTACTCGATTGTTAACCGATAGAGCCCCCTTCTTGATCAAGGCACCTTAAGCGACACGCAAGCAGTCATTGAAGCATGCTAGGTTACAGGACAGCCTAAGAAATTTCAAAATATCTAGTCACTTCTATCATAGACGGCCCCTTAAACCATCATTTTGCCGTTTTTTAAGCATAATTTGAAAAGCAGGACTTAACAATTCTAAATCCATCAAAAAAATTGTAGGTTGCTGCTGGGCAACATATAACAAAAATATGTTCCCGCACCATGTTGGCTAAGTCAAAATACAGTTGCGTAATTTGTTATTTCTGTTTGTACAAATTCTTTTTTTATAAAACATAATTATGAGAGTAAAATTATAATAATTATATTTTCAAGTAAAATAGGTGTGTAAGTTCATACAAAAATTATTAAGTTGATTTTAAATATTAAATATATATATTAAAAAAATTGTTTTATTGTAAAATGAATGTATAATGTTGAATATAGTTCGGATCTCAGATAACAACAATAGCCAGACGCCATGGTGTCGTTTTATGACAAGCCAGTGGAAAGTGGTGTATAATTAGAAATCGTAAAATAATAAAAATGTTGGAATAAATTTATGGCCTTAATAAAAGTGTTGGAATAAATTTATGGCTTTTTAGACCACCCAAACTTTAAGGCATATAATAATATTAAAGTATATGTAAGGGGCCATTTGCAGACTGTTAGCTAATAGGTCTATCTAAGGATAATGCAAAATCTTCTCACATCCAATAAGGGAGGACTATACAAATAGTTCCACCCACTGCCAAGAGTTGGTGTGCAAGAAGAAAAATGTTTGAAAAAGATAGTCTAAAAAAAGATGTCGAAGACGCAGGAGCTATCCTGAAAGCCCATGTAATGAATCCGGAGAGCCCTAGTAATGCCCAGGCGAGATGGACATATCGGAGTGAGCCTAAGCAAGCCTAATTGATGATGTATTCCTGGTGTTGAAATAAAATGGATTGTTCTACTGCGGTCCGTAGCCATGCATCCTGCCATCCCGATTTCGCCGCTCTGATAAGAAGATGAATCCGGATGATGTTTGGATATGATCCTTAGCATCGCAACAGCTCTGAATTTGATGAATAAAGGCCACCATCCCGTATATGATTTAAGGTATTACCTTAATCTTTTTCTTTACCACTTTAAATTATATGAGAAATTATAAATATCCTTTGATGATATTTTATGGTAGAGAGCAATATGAGATCCAACAAAACCAATAATTAAATATAATTAAGGTATTTTTAAAAAAAATGAAAGAGAATTATTTTTTTTTGCAAAAGAAAAATTTATAATAATAAGAGTAAATGAAAACATTTTCTTTTTTTTTTTAAGATTAAATATATATGTAATAATGAGCAGCAAACAAAAGTGTTCCTTTCCTTTTTTTGAATTAATATAATGTGTATATGTATATAGTTGTGTTCAATGTAAATAAAATATTTAATCAAGTTTTAAAAAGTTTCTGTAATTATTTAATTGATAAATGTTTGTGTGTCAACTTATTTTTACAGCTTAAATTTAGTTTAATTCATAAGTGGAAGAGTTCGTCTAAATAAATCACAACGCAAACTCTTAATTTTATTCGTAATTAATTAAATTTAATAATTACAGTTTCACGCGGATTATAATTTAATTTTATTAATTATTCGCGTCGCTCTTCTACTAGAATTACGTAATTATGATTACTTATGTTATTTGAATTTATCTAAGGTATATAAAATTATATACCGATTTACTATGAGGTTGCTAGGATGAATTGGACAAATTAACAATTTTGGGTGTAAATTAAATAGGAGATAAACAAGTGTAATTATCTGTCCAGCATGCAATTCATAATTTTTTGGAATATTAATTTCATAATTCATAAATCATATCATAAAATTATAAAAATTGCAAATTCAACGTATTTATGTTTGGGTATATTAGTATTATTGCTACACAATAAAGTAGCACATTCGGAGCATAATTTCAAGAAATATAAATAAAAATATGAAATTGTAATTTAACATTAGAAGCACTCAATTTTGAATGTCTATAGTTCAAAAACTTACCATTCAAATGACTAGAAATTTCGTTTCTAGGCATAGTTTGAACTGAAGATTTGAAATATGTCGTTTCATTTGGGTATTGTCATTGAAAAAAAAATGGATTCGTTTTAATATGTAGATAGCCCCCTAAGCAAATTTTATATACATCATTCAAAAGTAGAATTTATTTCCAATCGTCCGGTACCAGTAACTTTCTTCTACGATAATTTCTTGAGGAGTTAGTAGGGGGTGTTTACTTTTTTTTTTTTTTTTCCACGACTGTACCTACTCAAGATTTAGTTCCCTTCTCAAGTGCGTTCATTATTACCTACTTGTATTCGATTTCAGAAATACCATTCAAAAATATTTTTATGCTACCGTAAAAATTAAATCATAATGTACAAATTAAAGCTGCGTTAATGATTCCGATCATAATAAAATGTTTTTATATCAGTATTAATATATTCAATGTTGTTGGATGTAATATGTACACTTATTTTTACAATGTTAAACTATGCGTAATCTTGTTGCTGTTGCATTTTGTCAAGGAAAGTTCAATGCAAAAGACACTTTAAAATAACCTTATTACAAGCATTTTTCTAAATTAGGCCAAAAGTTTATAAGTACATGAGCATTCAATACAAAAGACACTTTAAAATAACCTTATTACACGTATTTTTCTAAATTATGCCAAAAGTTGCTAAGTACATGGTTTAACATTAAACAACTGATATTTTGCAGGCATTGCAACAAATTAATGAAAATTACAGAAAGTGTTTTTATTGCATATTTTAACTGTTGAAAATTAAATATGTTGGTTTAGAAATTTTTTTAAAAAGTATTTAAAATTTTATCACCTAAATTCTTCACCTCGGTTTTTACCCGACTGAAAAGAAGTGTTATGTGTTTCGCGCGTATCTGTGTATGTGGATTTCTTTATACCCTCGAAACATCCCAACGGCTGGATGGATTTTAATGTATGAGGTCTCTATCAATTCGTCTTACCGGCCCGATGGTTATAGGCTAGGTTTTGTTTTTATAAATTCAAAATGGTGGCCGTAAAATACAAAATGGCGGTAGAGACGAAAAAAAGTACGCATTCTATTGAGTGGCATATCATTGGATAGGTTTTTCAAAATGAAGACGATGTTTCATTGACTATTTTACAGTCAGAAGATCCGTTAAAATATTATACGACCTGAAAGTTGTGTAGGTAGGATCTCTAGCTTTACTGCAATTCTAACCATCATAGACATTTATAGACCTCATCAAAACAGTGTTTATAGATAGGAACTAACAATTAAACACAACTTAAAAGTCATCAATACAAGTAAAAAAAAAGGTAAGTAATATAAACAAGTAATATAGAAAAAAATAGTTTAAGTCAATTCCTACTTAGGTCAATAAGATATTTTTTTCTCCCATTCTTCTTCCTCTTGAGCGGCGCTTAATATGCCTTGATCAAGAAGAGGGCTCTCTCGGTCTTAAAAATCCTTGATCAAGAAGAGGGATCTCTCGGTCTTAAAATACCTTGATCAAGATGATGACTCTCTCGATTATTGAAAATTAATTAATTTAATTTAATTAATGAATTAATATTGGAAAAAATTTGGATTAACATCAAGTGTCATCCACTACAAGTTCAAAAAAATTATATGAGCTTGATTGGATGAATAAGTATTTTACTAACGATTGAAAATTTGAACAAGATATATATTTCGAGAGTGTGAGCTAATAGTAAGAATTGAAAAAAATATAGTTTCACATTGATGAGAAATAATTAATTAGTTCGCTTTTTACGCAGTCGTGTTTTTTGATTTTTTAAATTTAATTGTTTATTCAAATTCTAATCATAATTGGTTGTATTTTTAAAGTTATGATTATACCTAGTTATGATAAGCTCAATTTTGCGCATCAAGGATAAAAATAGTTTATTATTATAACTTATATACTCGTATATTTATCGTCAGGTATATTAATATCCAATTTTTTATCAGTTACTACTCCACATATCATTTACAAACACCGAGAAAATATTAAATCACATTATATTTCACGTTATTAATTATAACTTTAAATCACTTTCGCCTTAATATTTTAATCATCTTTTCTTATTGAATTCGAAAAACACAAATTTTCTATTAATGCATTAGTATAAATTGCTGTCGTTGATAATTAATTTCTCATACTTACGCTTTTACCTTAAACAAACTTTGCTAAAGAACGTAATTCTTAATAGAATAATTATTCAAAATGTCTTTATCTCAATATATGTTTTATTAAACAAGAAAGGAATTCATTAATTTCGCTTAAACAATTGGGAACACGGTTGTAGTTAATTTCTTTTCAATACATGAAGTTTAATTTAGCAGGAAGTTTATGTTTGCTAAATATTAAAAGGATTAATACATATAAGTTTTATATTATCGAAATATATTTAATTACAGTTCCATTGAAAGCATATGGTAGGATGAATATCATTACTAATTCAAGAAAGAAACATATTTTTGTTTCGCTTAACAAGCTATTAAGTACGCATCTAAAATTTATCTAAATTTCTGTATATATTTGAACTTGAAAAATTTGAATGTATATATATTAATGTGTTACTAATAATTAAAAGTACTGAAAACGTATTGCAGTGAAAAAATAACGTTCGGTATATATGATTGTCGATTGTCACTTAGTAAAAAACTAAATAACTTACAAAATTTTAAAACAATATTAAAAATAAATGCACACATGCACACACACACACATATATATAATTACAGTAGCGCTCAAAAGTATTATGACAAAGATAATAATTCACTTAATTGAAAAGAATAATGAAATACAAAAATCAATCATTTATTTTATTTAACTATATTCAATGTTTTAGTTTTAATAAATTAGCAGTAAATATTAATAATATTAATAAAATTATATATATACATTTATTTAAATCTGAATTTTGTCATGCTGTAACTCTCGATTTTTGTAACCGATTTGGATGAAATTTGTCATATGCACATTACATACTAATGCCTCGACTGAGTTCGTTGGCCAGCTTCATCCGTCACCTTATTTCAAAATTGCGGCCATTTGAATTTTGCGAACACGTTTGAAAATTTTTAGGTTTCCTAACTTTCTCTTTAAAATGACCTATGTTGTTAACTTACACTATGTGGCTTTATAAAATATATTTCAATGTTTCTAACATTCTGTTTAAAATGATACATAAGAGTATGCATTTTGTGAAACGCAACATTTTCTATAACTATACAATGTTAGAAAACATAAAAAGAATTTCAAAAATTCTAATGACCGATATTTTGAAACAAGATGGCGGATAAAGCTCTCCAACGAACTTGGTCGAGGCATTAGTATGCACTATGCATATGAAAAATTTCATCTAAATCGGTTCAAAAATTTGAGAGTTACAGCATGACAAAATTCAGGTATAAATATGTGGAATTTTTAATAAATTTTCCAACTACTTTTCAGCAGTGAAATTACTGAATATTAAAGACGTGAGCTATCACTTTTCTAACTAAGTGTAAACCAAAAGAGTGAAAAATGTCCAAGCCGGTAATCGAACCCGGACCCCTGGAATAGCGCTCCAATGCTCTACCATTAAGCCACAAGGACGACGCTCAGCTTAGTATCTCTCACTCACATAAGTCGGTAAGACTACTACCGCAGCTATAAGATGGAGAAAAGTCTTCATGAGTTAGCAAAGTGATAGTTCACGTCTTTAATATTCAATAATTTCAAGCGTAATTTCACTGCTGAAAAGTAGCTGAAGAATTAATTAAAAATTGTATATTCACCGATGCTGGGTTCATTTGCGTCTCATGTTACGCCGCATGTTTGCGTGCTCATGAAGACTTCTCCATCTTGTAGCTGCGGTAGCAGTCTTGCCGACTTATGTGAGTGAGAGATTCCAAGCTGGACATCGTCCTCGTGGCTTAATGGTAGAGCACTGGAGCACTATTCCAGGGGTCCGGGTTCGATTCCCGGCTTGGACATTTTCCCCCCTGTTGGTTTACGCTTAGTTAGCAAAGTGATGATTCGCGTCTTTAATATTTGATATATGTATATAATTTTATTAATATTTATTGTTAATTTATTAATTTTAAAAAACTGAATATGGTTAAATAAAATAAATGATTGATTTTTGTATTTTATTATTCTTTTCAATTAAGTGAATTATTATCTTTGTCAAAATACATTTGAGCGCTATTGTTTAATAACAATTTATTTTTAAAACCTTATTTATAGGCTTAGGGCATTTTAAGGGACAGAAAAGAAAGAAAAGGGATTGGTTGAAGTCTTGGTTTTATTTTCGGGTAAATTACACATTACATGTGAAGTAAAAATTTTTAAGAGGCTGAAATGCTTATTTTTTTTAACTGCAAGACACAACGTCTTTTTATTTATGATGAATCACATTCTCTTCATAGAAAACAATTATGTTTCGGTGTATTTGCTGTTACTGATACAATTTTGAATGCTATTAGCCCTTTATCCTACAACTACGTATGAGACATGTAATCTTATATTCAGGCCAAAACTGATTATCATGGGCCTGGCACATAGTACATCAATTGGGCGGAATGTAAATATTACGGGCAGGCCCCGTGGTGCGAAGTTCACGGTTTGTAATTTGCCCGCCACAGACAATACAGACGAGACTCGTGATAGATTATCTATTTGTATCATAATGAGTTCCATATTATATTTGGCCCCGTTTGCAGTTTGAAATTCATTTTCTTAAATATTAGAGATGTATCCCCGCAAGATGATTTCAAAAAGAAGATTTTGTGAAGAGAACAGTGATAATTGTGTTGATAATTCTGCTACCGACAATGAAACTGGTGACATTATACGTTCTGTACGGAAAAAATACAAGTGATTAGTTATTGATATATATTATATTTTAGTGACTGATGATACATATTTCGTGGTACATCTACCACAATTATTACGTCAAGTTTTAATTACTTATCCAATATTCCATAAAATTAATCCAGTTGTATCTTACACGTGTATTTATATTCCGTAAGTCGTGCGCGTTTGGTACAACTTAGGACTGATTATCCGAACCGTGGAGGCCCCTCCAGTGGCTGATAGGTTCTGCTTTCGAAGTTGGTAGACGGGAGGTGCTGGGTTCGAACCCAATCGTGCCCGTCGGACTAATCGTTCGGAGTTTTCGTGGTTTTCTTCGAACAATGGATTTTCATGCGTAAATACGGGTTAGGTTCCCTTAGAAAGACCCCCACGAAGGGCACTTCCCCCTGGGCCTATATCCCTCGAGCAGATAATTGGCCGTCAAAAATCAACCCAACCCGAACCGTGGAATGGCTCGAAGGCTGCACGATCTTTTTTTCGTTTTGGGGCCAGCCTGTTGAAACTTAAATCTTAAGTTAAGTGATTAATCAGAAAAGAAATTTAAACGCTACAGACAATTCTACTTAACTTGTGTGTTTTTGTCACATATTTCTTTTATAAGTTTTATACTTATTTTATATTAATCCCGCGCATATAATGTGTGCTTAAAATTGCACACCTCAGTAATATTTCCACAGCTATGCTCAGGGATGTTCACTTGAAACTTGGAATACACACAGTTTCCCCTTCCCTGGATAAGTTTACTCTACATTGATCGGAACGTTTGTTGTTCATCTAAGCCTAACAGTTTAATTTCGAATGTATTTTCTTTCAGTGATTTCGTCCACAGTTTCAGCGGCACGCCTGTGTAAATTTTAAACTTCACACTGTAAACTCATTTTTGCAACCCCCCCCCCCCCTTCAAAAATAACGGTTTTTATAGCGAAACGTGTCTCTCCTCCGATCAGTGAATGAAATTGCACATCACGACACGCCGTTACATCAACAAGATCATTATAACATCATCAAGGAATCATCGCATCAAAATATTGTAAACATAAGAAACTCGTTTTTTAAGAGAAATACCACAACAACTAACGAAGACGGCTAAAGTTAGGTTTATCAGGTTTGATTTTCTAAACAAACCACTCGATTCCATCTAAAAAAGTGGAATAACCGTTTTTTTTCGCCGCCAAGTACCTTAGAATTTTATCGCATCAAAATATTATTATCATAAGTAACGTATTTTTTACGAGGGATAGACAAAATATTTCACACCACAAGAAATAACGAAGCCGGCTAAAATTAGGCTTAGCATATTTCATGTCGTCAAATGAGAAATAAATGCTTTTTCTCCAATACGCACCTTAGCGTTTTATACAGGGTGATTAAAAAATCATTTACAAAAATGACATATCAAATCAGGCATACAACAAGGATGAAGAATCACATAGGAACATAGGGTTGTAACCCAATTATTTAGTCACAAATAGTATCATAATAGCATAATAACATCATATATATAATAACATCATAATATCATAATATAATTATATATAATAAGTTTTATCATAACTCAATTTGGGTTGACGGTAATTACTTTTACAAAACTGAGGTATATTGTAATCAAACATTTAACAGACATTCTCACCGTTGTTGTAAATTTGATAACACCAAACAAAAGTGGTAGAAGTTAGCATTATACGCGCCAGTAGTATGCACTTGACGCCTCACATTTTGGTCTTTGATTATCAATCCAGACGGTTTCATAGATTGCTTGAGCCACGTGTTTTTACAGATTTTTCGTGATGTCATCATATTTCACACAAAACAAAGTACATATCGTTGTATTTTCATTGCAATATTCTTGTTCTTCTTGAAATTATTACATCAACCTGGGTTAAATTAGAATAAAACACCCTGTATATATGAATATATAAGTGGTTTGCGTTCCTATGTTCTTATGTGATTTTTTATCCTTGCTATATGCACGACTAACTATGTTATTTTGTAAACATTTTTAAATCACCGTTCATATGTAGATTGTACGTATTGACATTTTTATTATATAAATACGAGTATACATTTTAAGATGTATGATGAGTATGTTGAATGTAAGTAGTAGGGTAGGGTTAAAAGGTAAATTAAGTAGTGGAGGTAACTGAGTATCAGTGTTTTAATTATTTTAAGGCTGCAACTGCATTACAAGATGGAACACTCGTCATCTTGTGCTGCATTTGCAGCCTTCCAACCCACGTGAGTGAGAGATGCTAATCTGGATATCGTTCTCTTAGCTTAAATAGTAGAGCTTTTTGAGCGCTATTCCAAGGATTCCAGGTTTTATTCCAGGCTTGGGCATTTTTCTGTATGTTGGTTCTACGCTTAGTTAGCAATGTGATAATCACGTATTAAATATTCGGCACTTTTCGGTTAGCCGGGCGCCAGTGTTATGTATACATATATAAATACATACCTATATGTATATATGCATATGTATATATATACATTCGTTGTATATGTACACACATATACATATATATATACATATGCATATATGCTTACATGTATATATACATATATGTAGGCATTCTCACAATCTTTTAACTTCCATGTCCCTGAATAATAATTTTTTTGTTTACTAGGGCGCTCTGCCCCCTACGAGCTACGCTCGTCAACCCCCGTTCAAACACCGCAGACTCTAACAGCACGATAATTTGATCGGCTTCAAAAACATTTCGGAAGATTGAATTATAATTTGAATCTGAGAAATATAATCTGACGTAATTTTCACCAAACTTTTCTTTTTTTCTTTTTAATATTCACGTAAAAATACTTTTGCTAGAAATGAAATATTATGATCATCTTAAAATATTAAATAAATGTCTCGAGCAATTTTGAAATTTAAACTGTTTATCAATATTATTTTTTGTTCATTTTATATAATAAGTGTAATGTGACGTAAATTCTAATATTTAAGACTTCTAACGCATGTTTATGAATTTATTATTTTACAATATTCTGTCTCTTTTAAAATTCACGTGTAATTATAATTTTTATGACGTAATTTTTAATGAGTTCCTGCTTTTTATATTTTCTGTTTATAATAGTCACGTGTAAAATAATTTTTTAATTTGAAGTAAACATTATTGTTTGCGCTGTTTATACAACTGGCAACAGTTTAAATTAATAACATTTTCTAAAATTTGTAAAAAATATCTCTCGAAATGCTGAAAATTTGAATTTAAAATTGAAATAAAACCTCAAAAAATGAGTCAAATTAAAAAACTAAATGCAGTCTGCACACCGGGAAATTCTGACGCATAAAACGATCTAAAAATGATTAAATTCCTATGTACAGTTTTTGCTCCTAAAGAACTTTTTTAATGGAACGATTTAGTCTAACTTTAGCATTAAATATCTCTTAAAATAATTCTTCGATTTGAAAACTGTCTGCATCAGCGTGTTTATCAAACATTTCTCTATAATACCACCGATTTTCATATTTTTGTATGCAACAGTTTTTTTAATATTAACGATGAAATGCCATGCTTAAGCATTCAAATTGGATGTGGATCTACCCGGAATATCTACGCAGATTGTCATTGGTCCATTTCCAAATCAAAACTTGTCTTTATATATAGAAGGATTACACTTTTTTGTGTTTTTTTATTTCATATACTTGGGAACATCCCAATGCATGATTGTACAACAATATTAACGAGATAAATAAGTTTTGGACGATGTTGGGGGTCCAAACACATGGAAAACTCATCTACCGTCCCGTGTTCCTAATGCTGATTTTGAAGTTTGGAGCTGTCTGGATAAAATTGTTCAATAAAAATAATTCGATGTAATTTTTTTCTGAAACTGGAACTATTTTTTTATATAAATATGTAGCTAAAAATTAACCTGCACACATTTTTAGGGTTGATATTATTTTTTGAACTCTGTCCCTGGGTTTTAGATTTTTTTATCATCCCTCTTCTAAAATGATACAGAAAATCACTTCAGATGCAGCGACGGAATTTTTTTCAAGTTTTTGCTCATGCAGAAGTATGCTGGAGAAAGAATATCTAAAATTCTTTGACAAGAAATTTACTGCAGAATATAAATAAGCATTTAAATATCAATTTCAAGCACCGTGGCTTTATTGGTAGTCTTACCGTCCGCAAGGTTTAATCCTGCAATTTTCGAGGTAAATTAATTATTTTTTTAAAATTTAATCCAATGTAAATAACTGTTTCTAAAAATCAATGAATATTTTGGCTACCACTTAGTCTTAACATGATCTGCCTAAAATAGGTGGTAAGTTTCCTTCCTGTTCCATCCTTACCGTCCCTTTTTTCCCCATTTTGTTCCTTTTTTTCCGATTTTGTCCCTTTTTTCCTATACCATCCCCCTTTTTTTTTACATTACCGTCCCTTCTTTAACACCCCTTTAAGACAATGTTATACGAAAATTTTGCCCTAAAAATACTACATTGTCAGTATTTCGTATTTGAATGTCCTGTGGGTACTATGCAAATTCATTATAAGTAAAAAATTAGAAGAAAATAAAAAGTTATAGTGGTAAAATGGTAAGGAAAATTAAACTCGCAAGTTTAACATAAACCTCAATTAAATAATTTTTTTTTCGCCGCTGACCATTTTTTCTTTATTTTGAATCATTAATGCATTCGTCTATCAAATTAAAATGTTATTTTAGCAAGTTTAATTTCGCCAGATTTTTTTCCCCCAAAAGTTAAAAGATTGTGAGAATGCCCCATATATATGTATACATAACACTGGCGCCCGCCTGACCGAAAAGTATCAAATATCCAATAACTTCCGGCGCAATTTTATTGCTGAAAAGTAATTGAAAAAATTATTTAGAATTATATAGATATTAGATCTCAGTTTAGTTAGTTTGGTATCCTGCCAAACTAACCTTTGATCTTAGTGCGAAACATAAATTTCATGAATAATTAATTAATTATATTAATTTAATTAATGTAATTAGTATATTGATTTTTAAATGATGATTTGTTTCTAATACATTCCTCGAATATATCCTTAATTACTCCTGCAATAAGAACGCAGACATAAATTGAACTAAATATATTAACAGTTTATATGGTGTCAACAAAGTAATTTAATAAGAAAGTTACCAACAAGGTATAAAATTCTGCTGTAGGAACTTCAAACTACTAGAAAATCAAAGATTATTTATACATATAAATATGCGACTTTAATTAGATGTCAAATGTCCCTACTTTATGTCTACGTAACTCCAGATTACTAAAAAAAAATATGTACAATGTTTTCTTTTCACCATTTTTCACTAAAGCTACAAAAGCACGCCAAATCAGCGTTCTATATCAATATATAAAGTTTCCGAGAATTTCAAAGCAACTTTAATCGAATTATGTTTAAAATTCACAGTCTTACCACTGTAAAGCAGTAAATTAGATGTCATAGTAATTTAAACCAATCCACACTATAAATTACCCAACGACTTCAAACGAAATTTAGTCTTTTATTTAATCAAAGAACCACGTGTGATTCACATTATCATAATCTGTAAACGATTAAGAAAAATAGCAATTTGTACCAATTATTCAAGTAAATCAGAAAGATAGGGATTTGAAATGAAAGAACCGGTTAGACACGTGCGCAGTGTTATATAAAAAAGTTAAATGCTCCATTCAAGGGGATACATTTTAAGGATCTTTATACGCAGAGTAACGAACATTCACAAGCTGCCAAAACTTTTTCATCAATTTCTATTGTTACTTCTAAATACTTATACTGGGTGTTTCAAAAATGACTGATGGATTTTAAAATTCAATAACTTGCAAACGGTGACAGATATTTAAAAAATTCTTGCAGGAGTGTTATGTATAAGTAGTTTCTTTGCTCAGATTCTCGATTTTAGTTCGAATTTCAAGCAATAGATGGTACTGAGAGCAATAGTTGCTCGTCCAGAACCGTGTTTTGGTACTTCGGGATCCATTCAATATATTTTAATCTCCTTTTTTGCATGGAGGAAGTGAAAGGCCAAAAAATCCAGCCTAGAATTAGCTGTTACTGCTTGCAGCACCATCTATCGATGCTATTTGTTACTAAAACTGAGAATCGCAGCATAAAAACTCCTGACATCTTACATAACACGCCTGCAAGAATTTTTTAATATCTGTCACCGTTTGCATGTTATTGAATTTTAAAATCCATCATTCATTTTTGGGACACCCGGTACATTGGGTATTGGCCTCGAATAAAAGTATTCAGTTTTGTATTTATACTTACTATGGAAGCGTGCTTACATTACAATAAACTTCACAAACATAGTAATTGCAAAATTTACTTAGACTTCTTTGATTAAATTATATTTTAACTTTTCCTGGTAAACAGTTAACTTAAAAAAAAAAAATCCAATTTTTATACGCAATTAAAAGATAATTTCAACATTATATACTTACAAAAATAAATTTTAAACAAGAAACGTACAAAATAAGTTAAGTCTAGTTTTGAAACAAAAACTTAATTAGTACGCTTAAGAAGCGTATTTATATGATTAAATATAAAAAAATGCTTACGTAAAAATAATGTAAAGTCTAGGTATTTCAGGAATTATATTATTATTTCTTAATTATTTTTTTCGCCAGATTAAAGCGTACCTAAAACATGTTTTGCCTAGCAGGAATCGATAATACTAGGATACGATATAAAATCAAGACTAATTCTCAAAAAAAAAAAAAAAAAAAAAAAAAAAAAATCTAGATTTATTTTCTAGTAAAACAGTCTACTAAATCGAAATAACAATGTTTTAAAGGTGAAAGTAATTGGATATTTTTTTTTGGTTCAGATTTTGTTTTTCAGTTTTATGAGAAATAGTTTTGTCATGATCTAAACTTTTTTTTAGTGAATACCATTTTCCAAATTGAATAGCAATGCAGATATATTTTGTCCTTGGAGAATATAAAGAAATTAATTACATTCATTAGAATATATCACATTAGAGATTAATAAAAATATTATTTTATTTGTCATTATGGTAATCATCGTCTCAATATTTTATTATTATGTTCATTATCTCTGCTTAAGTTTATATCGCTACAAAATGAAATAGAGGAATATAAAAAAAAAATTCAAATGCGTTATGTAAACTAATAAACATATAGATTAATTGAAATACTTATATATTTCACACTTTCCAACGTAGTTGAATATTGTTTATGAATTCGGATTGTCTGTTCGTCTGTATGTCAGCCCACATTTCATAACTCGCGTAAATTTATGGAGTGGATATATGTTAATGATCTATGGAATTTTCTGTATTCAATGGGCATTCATAACATTTATAGATAATTTACAGTGATACACAAAAATCAGTTATAGTACTGTCTTTGAGTAATAATCGACGAAAGTGAGTTTTCAATTTTGGTAGGCGCTTTTAAATTGAACTATCTTTTTGCATATTGTTCATTGTATATAAATGCTATACCTCGTACAGAGGACTGCACAAAAGAATTTACGCACTATTCCCCTTATTAGCGGAATTTTCTGTAGGAGAATTTCAACTGTGGTATTTACTTCCAACTGAACTAAACTTTTACATGCATGTAGTTTATAGATTCAAATCTATATATCATATATAGGGCTGCTTAAAGAATTCGGATAATTTTGCAACTGTAGATGGGGGTGGTTGAAATTGGCTTTTCAAATGTGTTATATGTTTCCAAATGGTTCCATGAGACATCATATTTAAACTTATGAAGCGGTGCAGTTTTGTTACATTGTTCTGAATGTGTTGGGAAGTGTTTCATAATCTAGGCTTGACGCATTATTTTTAAATTCTTATTTATTAAAAAAATCAAATGTTGTATTGCTATCAACATTAGGAATATGCTAAATGTATGAAGTTTCTGTTTTCAAACAACAACAAAAAATTACGAAAACATAGTACTTTTAGTCACTATTAAGTTAAATACTAATAACTACTAGTTATACTAGGTCTGGTTCCTTTACATTTCGATATCTTCTTCTAAAGTCTGTGGTTCAATATTATCAATTCTGTAGCAGGATTTTCCTCATTAAGAAGCTTTTTAGATGAAATATGCCTTTAAAATTCAAATACATCTTTAAAAAGTTACTACAGTAAGTCAAATTACATGCTAATATCTATTTATATGCAGATCTTTAGAATAAATAATTCTTTAAATAATTCTTTACTCAGTTTCATCTTCTGTTTTTCATTAAAATAAAAAGTAAATAGATAATAAATTCAATGAGTAAATGTTCAATATCGCAATTTCCACAGACGTTTCAAGGAATTAATATCACTGCAACTCTGCTTTTTTTTTTTTTTTACTTAAAATACATTTTCCACCATCCTTACCTAAATTACATTTAGGGGAAACCGGGGATAGTAGGCGCAGTTTTTAGTTATTGATTTTATTAAGTTTTTGTTTAAGTTTTTTATGAAACTTTAACTGTACTTTTAAAGAACAGGCAGAATCACCCAACCGGAGCACCCACCAAATTTGGCATAGGTTCTATTTAAAGAACAGGCATTGGGCTATAAATACACGGGGTTTTGAGTTTGTAGTTTTTGTAGTTTATGTTTAGCGGAAGCCTAAAGTAAAAGGAAAATTGTGCGCCAACCTACCCCGTCACGGGGCAAGTTGCCTATACCTATGGGGTAAGTTGGCACACGCTTTATAAAAATTTAAATAAGACACGCAGTTAAGAGAAATCCATTTCCTTATTACCAGTAGGTTTAATCAAAGGCGTTATCGCCGTTCAATGTAAATTCTAAATTATACAGACATGAAAATAATGAATAAAACATTAACATTGAGTAACTTCTGTCCTACTCGATAACATCATCAGTGTTACAGTTGTCACAAATAAAAAATCAAGTGTCTCCGTTTTGGCAGGCCCCGTGTGCCCAAAATCTTGCATTGCAACCACTTTTTTCGGTGATTGCTGTTTTTTCAAGCCACCAGCATACACAAAACACCGAGCCAACTTGCCCCGTGTTTAATGCGCCTACTAGCCCCATCATAAAGTTCTTCACAAAAGGGGCACGTAACCATCTAAGCATAAATAATCCAAGTAAATCACACATGGGGTACGTACAGTTAATCATACACCAAGAAAAATTGCACAAGTTAAATCGCAATTATTAAGATAAGTATGAGAAATTAGAAAAAGAATGAAGCAACAAAAAATTACTTATGAGCACAAAAGACAGAAAAATCGTAATAAACGTCCACTGCACGTAGGTAACGCTTCAAAACTGCAATGAGGATTGTAAAACGCAAGAAGAAATGTACTCTGAGACTGGTTGAACAATCTATCACCAAACAGACGATTTATGGGGACTGCACCTAATTACCCCTGTAGCCAACTAGCCCCGGTCTCCCCTAACAACAGTATCTTTTAAAGCCGTCTTTTCTTTTACTGCTTTGTCAATTTAACATATTACGTCATTAAAACTGACAAAAAAATCAGTATTGAAGTTAAGAAAAACAGGAGAATTTGACGATAATATCTTAATGTTAATTTCGAAAATTCATAAGAAAAATTCTTTAGGTGTGCCGTATTCAGGCTTTGTATGATTATAAAATATTGAATTTTATTTTATTATCAATCTGACGGAAATGTAATAGAAAAGCAATATTTTACGAGGAAAATAATTGTTTAAATAAATATTTTTATTAAATTTAAAAAATCAAAAAGCCCGAATGCGTAAAAAGCAAAATAATTAATTATTTCTCATCAATGTGAAACTATTTTTTATATTACTTACATATTTTTTTTATTTACTTGTATTGATGACTTTTAAGTTGTGTTTAATTGTTAGTTCCTATCTGTAAACACTGTTTTGATGAGGCCTATAATTGTCTATGATGGTTAGAGTTGCAGTAAAGCGAGAGATCCTAATTACACACCTTCCAGGTTGTATAATATTTAAACGGAGCTTCTGACGGTAAAATAGTCAATGAAACATCATCTTCATTTTGAAAGACCTATCCAATGATATGCCACTCAATAGGGTGCGTAAAAATTTGACTCTACCGCCATTTTGTATTTTACGGCCGCCATTTTGAATTTATAAAAACAAAACCTCACCTATAACCATCGGATGGTTAAGACGAATCGATAGAGACCGCATTTATTAAAATTCATCCTGACATTGGAATGCTTCGAGGGTATAAAGAAATGCACATACCCAGATACGCGTGAAACATATAAACTTTCTTGGCAGTTGGGTAATAAAGTTTAATGTGATAGTTGTTTATATGTATTATTTCAAATCATATGTATTATTTCAAATCATATGTTTATTTATTTCAAATGCTGTTTTTTTTCCTTTGTGAAACCTCTTAGTTAAATTAGTAATTATTTCTCTTAAGATTTCTTCTTAAGATTCGTGTCGTATACTAAATTTTCCATTTTGTGCAATATCTGTGAAATATTTATAAATTTTAATGTAACGTTTTTCCTGTTAGTAAATATGATAATTAAGAAATATATAGTTTCATTAATTTTGTTTTATTTTCTGGATAAACATTTATATTAAAAAATTACAAATACGTATATTACATAGCATTGCAAAAGAGTTAAAAGGGTTTTTTGAAAGTTTTTCTTGAGTGTTACTTTTTTATGAAACTTAAATACTTTCTTAACCCGCTCTCTACTGATTTAAATAATTAACAAGCTTAATAGTTTAATTGAATTGCAGTAAAAACAGTTGTAAGCAGGGACGGGGTTAGACTCTCTAAGGCCTCGGAGAAAGCATTATCCCCCCCCCCCACAAACACGAGAGCATCATTCTGCCCCCCCTCCACCCCTTAAATCTACTTTCTATTAAAATTTTCGTGAATTATTTTGAAGTGAATAAACGTCATACAACTTTCGTATTTTTTATTATTTACATTTGAAATCATTGTATCATAACAAAGATGATTAGAACTTTAAAAGATACACTTTTTACAGTAATATACAATGCACTTTTTATAGTAAAATCGGTCTCATGTGAGTGGTTGAAATGTAAATACAGGTTATTCAGTCATTCTTGAGATGTCTTCAGTCATGCATTATAATATCATACAAATGTAATAACATGTAAGAATTTAGAGAGATAACACTAGAAAACAGGAATTCTGCTTTTTCAGAATTTAGTGTAGACTCCGATGAAAAAATATATATGTACATATATATAGATAACATAAAACATATTTCAGTTTTAAGACTTAAAACATACGCTTTTCTTTTATATGAAAGGATTTCACGCTCATCCTCAGAAGAATTCATCATGTACGATCCAGTCTTAAACAACATCTATAGTAAAATATTCATAGGACGTCACTATCCCTGAAAACAATTTTAAAAAAAAAATGATGTCAGTCAAGAAACTCGACAAAAAAGCGACTACCTAATGATCCATATGCCTTCACTTGTTTGCAATATAGATAATTAAAATAAATATAGTTTATAATAGCCCCATGTTTTATCAGAAATCATTCATTTATATTTTTCCAAAATAACACGTATTTTAATTACTTTTCTGCAGTAGTTATGGGAAAATGGCAACAAAAAATATAATTACCATTTTTCAACTTTTTTTTCTTTACTATCTTCAGAAATGGAGTACTTGAGTTGCCAAAATTAAGCAAATGACACTAAAAACTGCAAAAAAAAAAAAAAGATAATATCTAAAAAATAAAGTGAAATGCAGTTTTCAAATCTTAAACAACATGCACAGTAAAGTATTCATAGGACGTCACTATCGCTAAATAATGCACAAATTTAGCAAAAAGCGAGGTCGTCATTCAAGAAACTCGATAAAAAATCGGCTGTCTAATAATTCATAGGCTTTTATTTATTTGTAACATTAATATAAATCCAGAAAATTAAATATAGTTTATAATAGCTGCCTGTGTTATCAGAAAACATTCATTCATAGTTTTTCAAAATAGGAGGTATTTTAATTACCTTTTTTTTTTCAGTTGTTATGGGAAAATGGAAACTCAAAAATATAATTACTATTTTCAAACTATTTTTCCTTTACTTTCTACAGAAATGGTGTACTTGAGTTGCCAAAATTGAACAAATGACGCTAAAAACTACAAACAAAAATTAATATCTCAAAAATAAAAGGAGATGCAGTTTTAAAACAAATTGCATTTAAAAGTACTTTGTTTCCCAATACGACGGTATAAAAATTTAAAATATGCGATGGTTAGAAGTTTAAAAAATTGCAGTAGAGTATATAACAGTATAATGATACATCTGATTTGTTTTAAGGCTGGCTTATACAACGAAACGTTAGCTTTTGGTGACGACACTTTATTTTCTGGGAGAAAGAAATAGCATACCGGGGGCTAATGAAAATGCCCCAGTGGTCATCATTAATGGTTTTAATTTGTCTTCTTACGAAGATAACGTCAATCCTAATCTTCTTTTGAAAATAACGTACTACTACTAAGATGTTATACTAAAATGTTAATCATTAGCTTTCTGATAATGTAGTCGGTTCTTTTATTTTTGAAGGGGGGGGGGGGCTATGGAAGCTGGGGAGGTGGGCTATCAGCCTTAACTATTTGCAAAACTAAATAGTTTTGTCACTTTTTGCCAATTTTTAACAATTTGCTCCCCTTTAACAAAAACACTGCGTAAGTGCATTGCGGCCCCCTCAGAACGAGTGTCCCGGGACAGATGACCCACATGCCCCTGCATTAGTTAAGCCCTGTTTGAAAGTAGTTTATAAGTATTCTCCACCTCTGTCACTTTCTGGGAATATCTGCATATATGTTAAAAATGGCACATTTGAAATTATACATTCACTTATTTGAACGGTCTGAAAATGTCAAATCAGTTAAAAAAAACAGAACAATTATCCCGAGTTTATCTATTCTGTGACTTTAATTTCTGTTAACCAATGTAAAAGGTTACCAATTTCATAAATAAAATATTTTATGCTGAAAGGATATTGGAATATTTTCGAAACTGCATGTTTTGTCGGACTGTTTGCGATTAGCCGTTGTTGTCATATTTTAATATATTTATATGTTTGTTCTTGTATTATTTATAATTTTCTTTGTATATTATTAAATATTTTTATAAAGGAAAAGGAATTAATAAATCTTTACAGTAGGATCTTTACAGTAAAATTTGGAAAATTTAATTAACAAAATTCCAGAAATGTTTACAACTGAACTTATTCGACAAATATAAACATTTTTTAATATATTTTGTTGAATATTTCTTACAAAGTGTAAACTTCATCTGCAAGGATCACACTTTCAAAAACGTAATTAATTTAAGAAAAATGATTAAAAATATTGTGACGTAACTAAAAAAAAAAAAAAAAAAAAAAAAAAAAAATACGGTTGCCTTTATAAGAAGAATCTACTGTGCATGCTCTTCGTGAGTGCAAGGGATTTTCTGTCCGCAGGTTTGAAAACCTTGGCCGCCAATTAATTGAGCCCTGGCTGCTTTATGACATTCCTTTGAGTCATCTTCTAAGTTTTGCTTCAGCAACTGGCCTTTCTTATGACTACTATCTGGGGTTAGTACAATAGACCTCTGGTCACAATGCTTGGTGCTTTGTACCACCTTAGACCACCCTTCTCTATGTCTAAGTCTATAATATAAATTATCATTTTTGAGACAGTTTGTTATGTAATTCAGAAGTGACATTATGTTCAACAGAAAAATAATAAATATTTTCAATATTTTTTAAATAGATAATTAACAAATATAGACATAGATATAATGCTTCCCGAACAAAATAAAAAAATCATGCTTTAAAAGTTTTAGAGGTGGATAACTGGAACCAGATATGTGAATTAAAAGATGTGAAATTTCAAATATAACATAAAAATATCCCTGTCTTTCTGTTTTATTTAAAAAAATAATAATAAAAATGAATAATAACAAAAATGATTATTATTTAAGATTCAGTCTAATTTGTAGACTAGACCTTGAAATGGTAATTTAATCACATGAACTAAAACTAACATGACTTTTCTGCCAACTAGAGAAAATTCTTCGTAACTAAATCTAAAAAATAATGTAATGTATAAAGTTCTGTTTTCGCTTCAAGCAACAAACTTATCCGCTTAAAATAAGCTTCTTCGTGTTTCAGAAATTCAGAAAAATCAGGTGTTTCTTGCGAATAATATTCTGAGTAAAGGAATTCAAATCCAATATTGAATTACAGAAACCGGAAATATGTTTCCTTTGAGTAGTTTAAAGATCAAGTTTGTTTCTGCAAATGCTCCAGCTTCTGCAGTTTATTTGCAGACAATTTTTTATGTTTTTGAAGCTTAAGGATATAAAAACGCTTAGAGTTATATGCAAAGTTTAGAGTTTTTATTTATGGAAAAATACAATTTCATTTTTCGATTAAATGCTACTGAATGTTTTTTTGTAGTTATTGGTGAATGCTTATTGCTTTCTACTTCAAATGGATAGATAAAAATCTTTTATGAAATTTTAGTTATAGATTTCTTGAAAAATAAAATGTATGAAAGAGTTTAAATAAATAATAAACAAATGTTTTTCGAATAAATAATAAACAGAAGTTTTTTTTTTTTTTTTTTTTTGCTAATGCTTCTATCTAATTATAAATTTACACCTACACCTATTTCAATGAGGCTTTACTGTACCGAAAAGTGAGTTGTTCATGCATGATTGTGTTTGCAATAGTTGAAAAATCATAACAGAGTTTTCCAGAAATGCTTTAATTCTTTAACATTAACACATATTGGACAACTGCACCATAAAATATAATAAATAATTTTATTATAATCTTATTTATTATAATAATTTTATTATTTTATTATGCTTTAATTCTATTCTTAAAAATACATTTATTATTCTGATGGAAAAGCATGTCTTTTTCATTTTATAAGGAAACCAGTACTTTCGTGTTGTTTAATGTAATTTAATATATACCAAAACGCAACTCTGATGTGTGCACCTGTTCTAAAAATACATACAATTGCCGTTTAAAATTTCTTCAAATTCATTCAAAAAATTGCCTGTGTCCCTTAAGACTTTCTAAAAATTTATAAGAAACATATTCCACCTTGGCTGTTGACGTGTCAGACAGCATTCCGCTCACCCATTTTTTTTTTCTTGTAAAAATTTTCACCTCTTCTGAGGTGAAAATCCATCAATTCCAAATGATTTTTGTTTTTCTTTCTGACCGAGATTTTAAGCTTATCCATGTTTTACTTTTTTCGCTACTCGTTCCTCTAAGATCTTTGCCATCTATTGTCGATTGTCGCATGGGATACATCATTGCATAATCCTCTTTCCATTGCATTCTTTAATATAGTAAAGTAAGTCATCATCCTGATGATTAAGGCATTGTGACAGTTGTCATTGTTAGCAATTTTTTATTGATAATGTATTGAAAAAGAAAAATGTTTAAGAACATTTTTTCACAAGCATTTATAAAAAATAAATAAATAAATAAATAAATAAAGCGCGTTTGTTGCCACTGTTTATCAGAAACGTTTCCGATTACTTTTACAGCATTTTAATCAGTCTGTACCATAATACTATTTTCTGAAACCAAAATATCAGTTTACATGATGCTCTCAGTTCTCAATTAAACATTTTAACTGTGTAACTAAATTTAATCATGGGAGAGCAACAAAATAATAATAATTTAAATTGTAATATTAATGCTTTTAATTTATAATAATTTTCTGTAAAACATGTTTGTAGAAGCAGCCAAACAACCTCTGTTTTCAGAAATTCTTCTAAAAATCTCGAAAATAAATTAGTTTCTGAATTTTCCAAAGACAAATAACGCTTTTCGAAATCGTTAGTAACTTATCGCAGATTTTCATTCCTGTTGTATTAGCTTTTTCTAAATTAACAAACATTTGTGCCTTTTTACAGTATGCTCCTATTTTGTTTTCTATTATTTTGGATTTCGTTTTTTTTTTAAGTGTTGTGAGTAGAATGTGAGCGCAGTTACTTATACATGGTGATGGGAAAAAAATAGACAGCATTTAAGGGGACGGGTAGAGAAATCCTAAACAAGCTGTTTCTGTCTTAGATTGTATGTGAAGAAATGGCATATTTAAGAGCTGGTGACGAAGAAAAATGTAAAAGGTGCCAGAAATATTCCGATGTTTCTCTGTAACCACTCGAATCTGACTAAGCGATTAACACGATTTCTCGTTAATGTGTCAATAATGAACAATTTAATTTGTCACAAACGTAGATCTTAGTAGGTAGGGCGTAATAACGTGAAACATGATGTGTCGCGTAACTGATTAACCCATTGCTGTCGTTTGTGTAAGCTTCCACAAAAGCTGTTCTACCGTCCCAGTCGTATGTCCGCTTTCCTTAAGTGAAATTTATTTCAGGCAAAAACATGCTTAAAACTACTGAAATTACACTTCCAGGAATAGCTCTCTATTTGCGGCCATGTATCCAGGTACGTTCACAACCTGGTATATGATTTTATTTATATGATGCAAACATCTCTTAGTATGCTAAATGCAGTTGTGTATAAATTCTATACCCCGTATACAGGGCTTCCCAAAAAAAAATCATGTACAATTTTCTCCATTAGAGTCTAAAATGCTGAAGGAAATTTTTCACTGTGGCGTGTATTTCCTAACTGAACTAAATTTTTGATACAAATTTGAATATCTTATGCAGGATGTTCAAATAATTCAGATATTTTTCCGACTGTAATATGGGAATTGCGCTGTAATTGGATTTTCAAATGCGTATTTTTAAAATGCGTTCAAATTTCTTATGCGTATCCAAATGGTTAATTCAGGCATTATATATCAACTTATTAAATGGTGAAGTTTGTTACGTTATTCTGAATGTGTTGGAAAATGTTTCATAATCTGTGCTCAAAGCATGATTTTTTCTTTATATCTTATTTATCAACTCACTATAGCAATACATACACATGTATACCGAGTGTCCTAAAAAGGACTAACTGATTTTAAAAATCAGTAACTTGCAAACGTTGACAGATATTTTTAAAAAATCTTCCAGGAGGGTTACGTATAAGGTCAAAAGTTTTTTTACAGTGATTTTCGATTTTATTTCGAATTACAAACAATAGATGGGGTTGTAAGCAATAAACGCTTAATTCAGGCCCGATTTTTTGGTACTTTGGGATCCACTGAATACATTTTAATCTCCTTTTTACCGCATGGAAGAAGAGAAAGGTCACAAAATCGATCCTGTATTTAGCGCCTATTGCTTACAGCGCCGTCTATTGTTTGCAATTCGAATTAAATCGAAAATCACTGTGAAAACACTTTTGACCTTATGCATAACCCTCCTGCAAGAATTTTTTAAATATCTGTCACAGTTTGCAAGTTATTGATTTTTAAAATCAGTCAGTCCTTTTTAGGACACCCGGTATATTTATAAAGCAAATAAAAAGTACAAAATGTTATAAATAAATAAATTTACAAAACACATTAAATAAATATAAATGGCATCTTATTTCTTATGCCAGAGTCTGACTTTTTCTCTTGTCCCTATGCGAGAGGAATAAAGTAAATTTTGATAAAAAGGTGTCTAACAAGTTAAATAAAAAATAATGGTATCGCTGAGCAAGGAGAAGAAAATCACACAATTCATTTAAATAAATGAAGATTAATACAGTTCTTCCTAGACTAAATTACTTTTAGTTTTAAATTTCGAAAATAATTCTTATAAAATGGAAATAAAATATTACTATCCGCAAATAATTAAAATATATGTCATGATCGTATATAACAAATTTTTTTTTATTGCATAAAACTAGATCCTAAACTAATATCTTCTGGTAATGTCGCGTTACAAATAGGGGAGATAATATCATTCAACTGTGAATATCTGAAACAAAAGGGGAGAGTTAAAAAATACAATGTTTGAATGGCCTAATTAAAAGATCACTTCTAATTACATGAATGCTATTGACAAAAACATACTACTATCTATAACAATTAAACGTGAACTAACTAAAATGAACAAATATCATTTTCTCACGTTTTTGATCTTCAATTTAAATGAGGTATTCAGTTCTGTCTATTTTTACTAGGTGCCTTGATTGATGCGGACACCCAAACTTCATGTGATTTTAAAATTCGGCTTACAGACCAACTGTGCAGGGCATGAAATTTCCCCATTTTTAGGTAGCTTTCTTTACAAAAAAGCTACCTATTGCAGCCGTTCGGAGGAAAGCGATTTCAAAAAATTTTGGTATATTTTCATCGATCATGACCCCCAGACCCCGAAACCACCCTCCGTTCAAAATTGATATATATATATATATATATATATATATATATATATATATATATATCTGACCTATGTCACACTGTAACTCCCGTAATTATGAACCGATTTCGATGTAATTCGGTGTGTACATAGTACATACCAATGTCTCGACCGAGTTCGTTGGCCAGCTTCATCCGACGTTTTGTTTCAAAATGGCGGCCATTTAAAATTTTTAAAAAAATTTAAAACTTGAAATGTGGTATCAAAAAATTAAAAATGGAAAAATATTTTTTTCTTATGTATTTGACCTTTATACAAAGATTCCGGAGCAGTTTTTGTTTCGTCTATATCTTAAAAAATGCCTGAGTTATAGCATTTTGAATTTCTAGCGTGGCTGACATTTTGAAACGTCCTGAATTTTGTCACGCGATAAAAGGCGTATTTATGAACCGATTTCGATGTAATTCGGTGTGTACATAGTACATACCAATCTCTCGACCGAGTTCGTTGGCCAGCTTCATCCGCCATTTTGTTTCAAAATGGCGGCCATTTAAATTTTTTTTAAAAATTTAAAATTTGAAATGTGGTACCAAAAAATTGAAAATGGAAAGATAATTTTTCCTTATGTATTTGACCTTTATACAAAGATTTCAGAGCAGTTTTTGTTTCGTCTATATCTTAAAAAATGGCTGAGTTATAGCATTTTGAATTTCTAGCGTGGCTGACATTTTGAAACGTCCTGAATTTTGTCATGCGATAAAAGGCGTATTTATGAACCGATTTGGATTTAACTTCGTTTATACATAGTACATACCAATGTCTCGACCGGGTTCGTTGGCCAGCTTCACCCGCCACCTTGTTTAAAAATGGCGGCCATTTAAATTTTTAAGAAAAATTTAAATTTGAAATGTGGTACCAAAAATTGAAAATTGAAAAAATATTTTCTTCTTATGTGTTTGACCTTGATAAAAAGATTCAGGGGCAGTTTTTGTTTCGTCCATATCTTAAGAAATGGCTGAGTTATAGCATTTTGAATTTCTAGCGTGGCTGACATTTTGAAACATCCTGATTTTTCTCACGTAATAACAGGCGTATTTATGAACCGACTTGGATGTACCTTGGTGTGTACATAGTACATACAAATATTTTGACCGAGTTCGTTGGCCAGCTTCATCCGTCATCTTGCTTCAAAATGGCGGCCATTTAAAAAAATAAAAAAATAAAAAAATTTAAATGAGATACCAAAAAACTGGAAAATGAAAAAGATTTTTTTTTGTATGTGTTTGACCTTAATACAAAGATTCCGGAACAGTTTTTCTTTCGTCTATATCTAAAAAAAAATGGCTGAGTAATAGCATTTTGAATTTGTCTTGTGGCTGACATTTTAAAACGACCTGATTTTTGTCACGCAATAACAGGCGTATTTATGAACCTATTTGGATGTAACTTGGTCTGTACATAGTACATACCAATGTCTCGACCGAGTTCGTTGGCCAGCTTCATTCGCCATCTTGTTTCAAAAGGGTTGCCATTTAAAAAAAATTAAATTTAAAATTCAAAATGAGGTATTAAAAAATTGGAAAATGAAAAAGATTTTTTTTATGTGTTTGGCCTTGATACAAAGATTCCGGAGCAGTTTTTGTTTCTGAAAATTTGTTCTTTTGTTGATATCTTAAAAAATGGTTGATTTATAGCACTTTGAATTTCTAGCATGGCTAACATTTTGAAACAATCTTGTATTTGTCACGCGATAACACACGTATTCGCCTATTTCGATGTAAGAAGGCATGTGGATAGTATACATCAACACCTCGACCAAGTTCGCTGGCCAGATTCATCAGCCATCTTGTTTCAAAATGGCGGCCATTAAATTAAAAAATATATATATATTTAAAGTGAGGTGCAAAAAAATTAGAAATTGAAAAAGGTTTCTTTCTTAAGTATTTGATCTTGATATAAGGATTCAGGAGCATTTCTTGTTTGTCTTTACCTTAAAAAATGGCTCAGATATAGCAGTTTCAATTTCTATTGTGGGTGACATTTTGAAAAATCTGATTTTTTGCATGCGACAGCATTCCTATATATTAACCGATTCCGATGTGAGTGAGCATGTGCACAGCAATTACTAAGGTCTCGACCAAGTTCACTGCTTAGCCTCATCCACCATGTTGTCTTAAAATGACAGGCACTTTAAGAAATTGCCGAATTTGGCAGCGAAATATAAATTACTTTAAAGAAAAGCAGCTTGGATAAAGCTGACTAATTTCGCGAAATTCTCATTCATTATATTGATAAAAATTAGTACTGAATCTCCTATATTCGGTTTCCACTAAATTTAGCGTCGTGTGTTTGCATGATATAAGTTGGCTTTTTTAAAATAAGGATTATGAAAGCTACCTCTTCCTCCCGGCATTGGCCGGAAGGACTTTTTAAATGTGCAAATTCTTTTATATTCCTTCAAGTAAGCTGCTATTTGTTAGTCTGCGTCGAGTGTAAAGAACTTAATACAGTAAAACCATTAAAAACATATCCTGTCTATAACAAAAACGTTTTATGATTCCTCCGAAATGAATATAATAGAAATCTACCTAATAAGCGGTACATTTTTCTAGTTTCTAACCATTCTGGTTTTATAGGTATTACTGTACATTGTTTAGATAAATACATAAAATAGAAAGCTAATTAAGAAACATTAAGCACGCTTGACTGCATTAATAAAGAACTTAAATAAAAAACATGCATAAGAACATTTAATAACAAACAAAAATAGACGTTTCGCTGTGCAACGCACAGCCTCATCAATACAAACGTCAGCAATAACAGAACATCGAACATGCACTGGACACAATCTAAGTTAAAATTAAAGTTATTCTTTTAAAAACACAAAATATTCCCTCGGAGTCTAACCAGATTCATTGAGCGTGTAAGGGTATAGCCTAATGAACCAATTTTCCATGAATAATCTATGATAAGCGGGGCAGTTATTTTTCAAAATTAATCAATTTTTAAAGCATGTCGTGTGTTCCGTTTCAAAGGCATGCTCTACTAATTTTGAATTTAATTTACCATTTTTAAATGACCGACATGCTAAAGCACCGACATAGTAATGATGGCTATGCACTTCTTATTATGACTTCATTTATTTTTCACATTTAGTAATAATAATAATAATAATAAAAGTTTGTTGAATTCTCTTTCCACAGTTGGAGGTTTCTTTATTTTATACATTTATTTTAATATTTAAATTTAAAATATAGATTACATTTCTGAACGAATCATGTTTGATAAAATGCAAAAAACATTAGAAATTTGTGATATCTGTTAAACCCTGTTGTAATACGATATTTTCGATACGTCTCCAAAAAGTTTTCCTTAACCAATTATATAAATTTGAATTGAATAGCGCACAAAATAAGTACATTCGTTAGATTTCAGACAATGCGATAATCTTTAAACTTCTGTAAAACTATTTGGATAGCTACGATTAACATTATTAAAGTAATTTTGTTCTCAAAATCGAAAACAATCGGACCCGAAAGGGTTAAGACAGGATTCCGTTATATATGTAGAAATAGCGCCAAGACATAATACCTTAAATAAAGATAATTAAAGAAAAAAAACATTATGAATAACCCCAAAACTAACATAGGAAGTAACAACTGAAGGACGTAATATGTGGCTGCATTCAATGACACAAATCGGTTTCTCTCAAGGATTTTATATTAACTTTCGATTTTAATAAATCTATATATAACAAACCCCAACAGCTTGTAGATTACATGAGAAATTTTAATTAATTTATAAATATTATTTACGCTGATCTCAAATATGTAACCAGCATTTCTGTGTCGGCTCTAGTTATCGAGATATATGGAGTAGGGCTTTTTGAAGAAAAATACTGTTTTTTGATAACATTTTATTTAATCACTCTAATTAAACTTCACAAAATTTTCTTTTAAGATTTTTCGGAATTAACGAATGTGCAACTACTATTCTGAATTCTGTAGCAGTAGACTACCATCATATCCTTATTTCAGCGACCCTGGTATCGTTTGTCCAAACTGAGGAGTTCTTGATGGAAGCGTTTGCCTTGTTCTTCACTCAGATTCAGAAGATATATAGCGAAACGATCTAAATGGCTATAAAAGAAACTTACCTTAATACTTATATTGCGTTCAAACGCACATAGAATGGTTCTTTGTGTTGATTCCTGTAATATTCACAACACAAAAATAACAGTCATCGTGATGATTTATGAGTTCACGCCAGATCATTGGAGTCTGGTACTTGAAAGATAGTCTTTCTTTATTAGCATATAAGCGTAAAGACTCCCGGCAGTTTTTACACGCAACCCTAGGAATCCAGGGCTTGTTCTGTGTTTCTAATTTAAATCTACAATAGTCGAAATGATCATGTTTTACAAAACCAGACAAACATAAGCGAATTTTTTTTAAAGTACATTCCTCACAAATGTAACAAAATTAATTCGGATCGTGTACACAGGAGCTCCTTGACAATCGCATTATGAGAATTCATTAATTTTTGTTAATGTATAACAGTTACAATTTTTTAAATACACAGGGAAATCAATAACAAAAAGTTAACTGTACCTCAAAAACTTGAGCTGGAAAGAAAAAAAAATAGATTTAAATTCTGCATTTTCGAATTAGCAAACAACTGACATTCAATATGAATAAAGGTGAATTTTGTTGGACTGTGAATTATTCGCGTAAAAGTGTTTTTTCAGTATGTGAGGATGTAAAGCTTGATTCTTAATAACATTGAACTGACTAATCTCGTTCTCTTTAAAGTTAAATGTAAATTAAAACTATGTAGAATTTAACAGTATAGTAAATTTTTATGCAACATAAAAAACGATTACTGTCAATGTGCATCTTCGTAGAAACTCTTATTATATCTAACTTATAATTTTGTAAATAAAATAACATAGCGGAATCATCGAATGCTATAATGATATTACTGACAATAAGACTTACAAAAAGGACCTATCAAATGAACCAAGGATTACCAGGCTACATGATAAAAAATAGTAAGTGAAACTTCCTTACCTTCATCTGTTTTAAATTTATAAATGCTTGAGCGACTTGAGATAAACATAAGATATATATTTTTCTATAAGTTTAATATTTCTATGAAAAGATAGGCTCCATCTTCATAATATTTACTATAAGTTTATGTCCCGTTTTAAAGACATCTGACACGCTTTTTTTTTTTGTTTCCTTGTCCTTTTTTGACACTAGACCTGGTGAAACTAGTTGTAACACAAGCTACGTATTACCTTCGATTAGTATACACCAAATTGAGATATTACGTTCGTGTGAGTTAATATGATAATTATTTCTATATGCAACAAAGTTTATATCAACAGTGTCTTATATATTGTATTGTATATTTTATAAACTGGAATACCGATGTGATATTTGTGGGTTTAAAAATAATAATTTCTTGTAGTGAAATGAAATGAGCGTTTAAAATAATATATGTTAATTAATAGCCATAATGCCATTAATTTAAATGAAAACCGCAGCTCGAGTATTCTAAAATAGAATGTTTTTCTGAATGATTTTTTGAATTTATTCCTGAATGGTTCTATTTCTGTTTATAAAAATACGTAATGAAATATGATTACTTTTGTGTAATGAAATAGGATTAAATGAATAAATAAAATTTAATTACAAGGCAAAATAAAAAATAAGAGTTTTATAATTCATCCCAATTTATCAGAAACTTAATTAAATCTGCTAAAAGTAACGATTCGTTTAATTTTAATTATAGTTATTTTTTGAAAAAATATATAAATTTCAATAATTTAAATGTTTAATTAACCCTTTACTGAAAAACGCTTGGATTTTAATCGATTGCAAAATAATGTAAATTATTTCAAAGAAATCAAAAATATAATTCGTGCACATTATATAGCAGTCTATTTCTTTTTTACTCGACTGCCAAGAAGGGTTATGTGTTTCACGCGTATCAGGGTATGTGGATTTCTTTATACCCTCGAAACATCCCAACGGCTGCAGGCATTTTAATGAATGAGGTCGTTATCGATTCGTCTTAACCGTCCGATGGTTATAGGCATGGTTTTGTTTTTATAAATTTAAAATGACAGCCGTAACATACAAAACAGCGGTAGAGACGAAAAAAAAATTACGCAGCATTTTGAGTGGCGTATTATTGGATTGGTCTTTCAAAATGAAGACGATGTTTCATTGACTATTTTACAGTCAGAAGCTCCATTTAAATATTACACAACCTGCAACTCAAACCTTCATAGACATCTATAGGTCTCACCAAAACAGTGTTTATAGATAGGAACTAACAATTAAACACAAGTTAAAAGTCATCACAATACAAATAAATAAAAAAAAATAGGTAAGTAAAATAAAAAATAGTTTCACATTGATGAAAAGTAATTAATTAGTTCGCTTTTTACGCAATCGGGTTTTTTGATTTTTTAAATTTAATTTTCACAGTTGTACAGTATACCGAAGGGATAATAATAAAAATCAAAACTAATAGCGTGTAAATTCATTGAATAAAGATTTTTGCTCAAAGATTTATGATTTTCAATATCTTTATCTAAACGTGTTGTGTAGATTCTGTGAATTTACACTAAGGGACCATACACAAGCTGAAAAAAAAATCCGTCTTCGGAAGCCGCCATTTTTCTGTCAGCGCTCAGGTCTAGAATTCTGGGGGCGGTGGTTTGAGAGCAGTCAACGTCAAAACGGATGTATTAATGGCTTTGTATTTTTTCATACGGATGAGTTGTAACTCAGATGCGAACATATTTTGTATTTTATTTATTTTATTCAAGTATTTTTCTTCATAATTTAAATTTTCATTATTTTCATACAGAATCAATGGACATTTTTCCTATAAAATTTTATTACCTTTCTTTATCATTGAAAAAAAAAACAAAAAAAACCATGGAATAATAATTTTTCCTCGACAAATAATTTTCATTTCAAAGATTTTCACGCAAAAAAGAAAAATTCTATAAAAAATTAGTGAATGAATAAAACATTAATATTACGTGATATTGGAAATATAAAGGAAAATTTCAAGTATTTCTTAATAATTAGAAGAGGCATCAATATGAATAAGTACGGAAAGTAGGCGAATATGATATAATATATGGAAAATAAAACGGGTGTACTTTGATTCTGAAACTAAACCGTCTTCGCTTGTGGTTTTAACTTTTATTATTTAAAGAAAACTAATATCAATACTTGACGATTTGTGGTCTCTGCAAGGCTAAAAATATAATTTAAAAAAATAACTTTTAATTTAAAATTGAAAATGGTTTTTAAAAAAGTTTGAAAAGAAAATTAATAGTAAATGTCAATAATATTCACGGCAAAATTATACACGTCGAAAATGGCGTCATGACTATCGGAAAATAGTTATCTTAATTCTTAAAAATATAACTCGATTTCCTGAAAAAAAATTTCATGAGTACTTATCATCATACTTAAAGCTCTACTTTTCAGAAAATATGAATAAACATTATTTTGATTTTTTAAAAGAATCTTACATTTTAGTTCATAAAACGTAAAGGTGTATGATTGAGTCAAAGTATCATTATTTTTCCTTTGCCAGAATCAAAATTAAGGCTCGGGAGCTCGAAGTATGTTGGAGACATATTTATAAATCGCGGTATGTCATTCGGTTTTTGATTCCACATTTCTTTTAACTTTAGAAGAGTAAAAATGACGCACTCGTATTTATGATAATTTTCTAATAATACATTTTTGCAAAGTCTTACAGGATTCAAATGATACATATACTCGTAGATATTTCACAGTAAAATACACCGTCGTAGTTGAATTCTCTCAGTCTTGTTTTTTCGTTTTACGAAGACAAATTCGTCGATTTCCACTATTTTACTTGGCCTTCCTCCTTTTTCGATTGGCTATAGTTTCATTTTCGCGATTTAATATATCATTTGGTATAAATTTAACTCTTTTACGACTGAGTTATATCAAGGTCCCTATGTATGAGAAATACCGTATTGTCCCCTACAAAATGTGACAAGGAGTTGGTTAATGGCATACATGATTTTAATTACCGGGAATGAAAGGTTTTGCTTAATGAATGAATTTATCTTTCTTATGACTTCACGTGTAATAGCTAGACAACAATATGGGGCAATATATAGAAAAAAAAGAAGTTTAATACCGTAGAAATTTTGAAAGGTATCACTGATATTGTAAACAGTCTTTAGAGCATGCTGTTTTACAGGGCGATCGCAAATATTATTTTTGTTTTTGCTGGACAGATTATTTTATAAATAATAATTTTAGAAAAATTTCTAGTGGCTTATAAACGTTATTTAAAAAATTAAAAATATATATTTTAAACAATACCGGCTAAATTTTAAAAATTACGCAGCATGACCAATATTGACACATATTCGTTTCACTAGTATTAAATTATCAACATTAACAATTAATACGGCTGGGAACGACTCCAGATAAACTTACTAAATTAATAATTTTATGAAAATGATCACGGAACAAGATGAACTTGTATGGGGGATGCTAGACAGATTTAGACACCTTATATGCATAGCTGGTAGTTTGTTATAATCTCTGATCAACATTACCAAGCACCACCATAAAGTTACCATTTGTACATTTTAAATCTACGTACATAAAAGAAAATTATTGTGATCGTAACAATAAATTCTAGCAATGAGACAGCACGAGCCAAAATAAAAGCGAAATAATATAATGCTCACGGTAAGTAGATTAATTCTACTGAAATATTAATATTAAGAGAATTTCCGCTGTGTGGTTTCGAAGACCCTATTAATTATGAAATTTGCGTCAAAATCTAATTGCAAGATATTTTGACATAAAGTATCTATAAAAGCAATATTTAATTAATTTGATAGTGCGATTGTAAATCAACTGTACCTGAAATAAATCAGTTCAAAACAATGAATCGCAAAAGAAAGTTTTACACATCGAATTTTACTACAATAAAACAAGGATTAATTCTCGATCATACGAATTTACTTAGAGATGAAATATAAGGAATTAAGAAAGTTAAAATTAAACAAAAATATTTCAAAGAAGAACTTGATCTTCTACAACATGAAGTATTGCCTTTTTCTGAATTAAAATCTATTTATAAAATTTTTAACAAGTATAATCTTTCATTTGATTTAGTTGTTCTTAGACTTTTAAGATTAAAATATTTATAATCATTTATTTGCTTTAGTTATATTTTATTTACAGATGTACACGAGGGAAAGTCTGTAGGTAGGTCACAAACTGATATGAGAGGTCGGAAATTGGTAGTAAATTGTTTCCAAATATGCCAATAGGTGGCAGCATAATTCAAATGTAAGATATAAATTTCGAATTTATGAGACAGAAGTTGTACAAGCAGTTAGAACCTGAATAATTCGAGATTTTTTTTTATTTTGAGTTATTTTAAAACCACGAAAAAAACAGTTCATTCTAAATTAAGAAATGACTGAACATGATTTTTAAAGGTGTGTTTTTATCTAACACATTTTTGTTTTGTTTTAAATTTGGTCGTAAATTATACAAAATATGTATATTTAAAATTCAACAAAGGTATAAATCAATATATTTTAATATAACATTGTATAAAATTGAAATACAATATTTTACCAAAATTTCCCATGCATTGCTCTCTAGTGTCCCAAAATTTTCGGAATGTACCTATAAACAAAAAATTAAGAACTAAAATGAAAATTTCTACCTATGTTTATTCGAAATAAACCCCGCTAGTCTCAACACACTTTTTACACGAACAGTCATCAAAACACATTTGGAAGTCCGCATTTGCAATGTGTGTCAAATAGTCGGTCGCAGTCTATTTAATGTAAGAAATGACGTTAAAGGTGACCCCCTTTAGATACAATTTCAAGTTGGGGAAGAAGAAATAGTCACAGTTAGATAAATGTGGAGATGAAGGAGAATTGTAGAGCACGACGACCCCCTTTAAAAGCTAGGAACAGCCACACAATGATCGAAGTGTTTGCTGTTGTTGTCGTGCAAGTATGAGTAATTAACTCCGTTGCTGTCGGTACCGAGGGAGAACGCTGCGTCCTCGGGCCATAATGGAATCAATGGAATCATGGCCATAATGGAATCACCGTACGTACATCTCGAGCTTGTATGTAAATCTCGGAATGTACAGTCGTGGAAAAAAATAAAGTAAACACCCCCTACTAACTCCTCAACAAATCATCATAGAAGAAAGTTACTGGTACCGAACAATTGGAAATAAAGTCTACTTTTAAATGATGTATATAAAATTTTCTTAGGGGGTCATCTACATATTAAAACGAATCCAAACTTCATTTTTTTTCAATGGCAATACCCAATTTTAACGAGATATTTCAAATCTTCGGTTCAAACTATGCCTAGACACCAAATTTCAAGTCATTTGAATGATAAGTTTTTGAATTATAAACATTCAAAATTGAGTGCTTCTAATGTTAAATTATATTTTCATATTTTTATTTATATCTCCCGAAATTATGCTCCTAATGTGCTAATTTTTTTTGTGGTAATAATACTAATATACCCAAACATAAATAAGCTGAACTTGCAATTTTTATAATTTTATGATATGAATTATGAATTATGAAATTAATATTCGAAAAAATTATGAATTGCAACCTGCAATTTTTTTGATGGATTTAGATTTATTAAGTCCTGCTTTATGGAAATTCAAAATTTTCACATTTTTTCTTCCAAGTAGTTTTCAAATTATGCTTACAAAACGGCAAAATGATGGTTTAAGGGGCCGTCTATGATGGAAGTGAGTAGACATTTTGAAATTTATTCTGCCGTACTGTAATCTAACACGCTTCATTGACGCCTTGAGTGGCGCTTAAGGTGCCTTGATCAAGGAAGGGGCTCTCTCGGTTAACAATCCAGTACGGAACTTCAATTTGGATACAGCCCTTAAAATACGCTCGTTTTAAAATAATTAATTTCTAGGAAACTTATGGTACGAATTGCATAAAAATTCGTTTTTAGGCTAATTGAAGGGTGTAAAGTTCATTTATGCTGTCAGAATTGGGTACTGCTATTGAAAAAAAACAAAGTTATGGTTCGTTTTAATATGTAGGTGGCCCCCTAAGCAAATTTTATATACATAATTTAAAAGTAGACTTTATTTCCAATTGTTCGGTACCAGTAACTTTCTTCTACGATAATTTGTTGAGGAGTTAGTAGGGTGTGTTTACTTTTTTTTCCCCGACTGTACATACAAACCAAAAATTAAGAACTGAAATGAAAATTTGTACCTATATTTATTCGAAATAAAATCCGCTAGACGCAACACACTTTTCCCAAGAACAGTCATCAAAACATATTTTAAAGCCCTATAGTCGGTCGCAATCGCTTTAATGTGAGAAATGTCGTTAAAGGTGACCTCTTTTAGGTGCAATTTGAAGTTGGTGAAGAGGAAATAGTCACAGTTAGATAAATCTGGGGAGGAAGGAGAATTGTTGAGCACGACGACCCCTTTAAATGCTAGGAACAGCCACAAAATGATCGAAGTGTGTGCTGGTGTTGCCGTGCATTTGGGCTAGGTCACATGTTCGATAAAATTCGATTGTTCATTCCATTTGGGGTCACTTTGCGTCAATGTATTTCAATGGGAATGAAGGCTCGAACAGTCATTAAGTTTGATTGTGATAATATAGATTAGATTAACAGTGATATAATAGATATATAAGGGGTATAATAGAGATTCTAACACATAAAAAACCAATATGTAACGATGCAGCATCATTTAAATTTCCAACATTATGGCTCGAGTTATTCAATGGTTACGGAAATAGAAACAAACGTCAAAGTAACTAATAAAAATAACGTGCTTAATATGAAAGTGTACGTGAATCGAATGATGTTGAAATGAATGATGAAAAATCGAGTGATGCTGTTTAAAATCATTGCATCATAGATTTTGCATTTTCAGAATATCTTTATTTATTGGTTTTAAAAATGATTCATGTAGAGTCGAAATATATAAACTGTTGAATAAAGCTATTTCTACAGTTTTGAATGTTTTAATCTTACACCTTTATAAATTAAAAGTAGTCAATATGTTGCTGATCAAACGGCAGTAAAGGAAATCGCAAAGATGTTAATAATTCGACAATTTAGTGATACTTAGGAAAATATTGGCGACATCAGCGGGAAAATAGACTTTCAATATTATCAATGCAAAAGCACATCCTTGGCAACAAAGGAACAAAGTCGCCAAATTTGGCGATATTTGGCGATAAATTTGTCTTTCATTATCTAAAACGTATTTTGTTGAAATTCCCAACATGAGGCAACCAATCAGGGGTCAATGAAAGTCCCCGAAAATAGAATTCAATCATTCAGGGTACATAGAACTTTCTAAACACATGCTTGACTACAAATGAAAGAATGTCGCCAAATTTGGCAAAATTTTGAGAAAGAGTTGGATTTCAGAATCTGTAGGAAGTTTCTAGACTATTTTAAAACAAAATGCTAGAAAATATATAATTAAAATGCATGGGATGATTTTTACAATGATTGTACCAGGTAAATTACCCATAAAATTAATTGGAACAATCTAAAACTGTACTGAATTCTAACTAAAATCTCCATAAATTAGTAAAAGTTTTATTTTCTGAATACAAAATATCTCCATGCTAATATTGTCTAAAAATAAAACTTGTATTCACGTGAAATCTACTTCTTCATACTATAAATACATTTTAATTTAAAAATTAGAAACACCTATTCTCCCATGTTCTGTTTATTAAGGAATTAAATTTAAAAAAAATGGAATAAACGTATACAATAAATAAATTCTTTTATATTTATGTATTATTAAAAGCAATAAAAAGCTTAACCAGTAATAACCTGTAAACTATAACTTGCGTTATATTCATGTTCTGTAATACTGTGTTCTGAATCCTAATATTTCTTCTCATAAATTATCCATTACCTCATGTTCCAAACAGGTTCAATACAATTAAATTGTTTGATAGTTCTTGATGTAGAAACAACCATAAAAATGTCAATAAACTAAAAAATAACCGTATGTTTTTGAAATAGAATATAAATTGTATGTGTTAATTGATTTCTCGATATATGCACGTAGAAATATATATTTATTTACAAATGTTGAATTTTGGTCCGAGTAAACTTCTCTATAATGTTATTATCTTTGAATGTAGATACTACATTTAATAAGTTTTAGATGTTATTTTCCAAATATTTTTGAAAGAAAGTCAATAATATGCGGAAATAAAATTTCATGTAAGTATAATATAAAAGTAAAAAAAAAATAATATTTTTTTATGAGTAAATTGTTTAACCTAATCATACTGATTGGTAAAAATATATCAACAAAAAATTCAAACCCAAGACTTTTGGTATAAGTTGTCAAACCTCTTCTTATTCATCTGCCTGGATTGACAACAGTATGACACAATTCACTCAGACAACAGTTTCTTTTACAATATCATCTGGTCTGTCCTGTAGAATGGTCCACAGAATATAAATTATGCAAACTTGCGGTTTGTTATGTTACTACCTCAGGTTTATTTTGTTCAGCTAATTATACGGCAGAACAGTCTTTGCCAAATCCGAGGGGGTTTCGAGAGGTAAGGTTACAATACCGTGTACTCATTCAAAAGTCTTTTACTTGATAAAATCTTCATTACAATTTTTTATTGGTATATGCCTAATTTTTCGACATGTTTGCGTCATTATCCAAGCATTTTTTAAGTCTGGGACAAGCTTTTGTATCCCACAGTCACAGAAGTTAAAAGCCTGTTGTCGAAACCACATTTTAACTTAAACTTTGATCTCATCATCGTAGTGAAAATTATACGCTACAAGATGTTTCTTCAGGTAAACGAATAAGTGGTAGTTGCTGGGTGCAAGATCTGGGGGTGTAATCTTACCTGCCTGTGCTGTGTTCTTCATGAACATTGTTCCTATCTCCAGACAAAACACGACACCATTACGTTACATTATTTCGATTTACAACGTTCCCATAATCGGAAACAATTTATTTGAGAATATACACTGGACGATCACCTTTTGCATAAAGAAAATGTATGACGGAACTTACTTCACATTTGGCGGAATTCTGAATGGACGCAGCCTTTATAAACACGTAATACATGAAACAGACTTACCATACAAATAACGAATGACTGCGAGGGAAATGTCAAATATTCAAGGTCACAATATGTGTTGCCAACGCGCTCATTAAAACTTTTGCTTTCCTACTGTCTGAGGTGTATCTTTGTTTTTCGAACACACGTTGTAAATTGTTCTCTGAGTGAATTGCTTGTAACGTTCATCGCTCCAGGTAGCTCAACAGATAAAGCGTTGTCACTTTTAATCATAAGTCTTGGATTTTGGCTTGTCTGTTTTTCACCAAGTTTGAAATATAAATTTACTTTACATAATTAAAAAACATGCAATATATATGTTAAGTAATTTCTATTCCTTAAAAAAGCTTATTTAATAGATATTATTTCGTTAACTTGAAGCAGAATTAAAAAAATAAAGTTGTTGCTAATGAAATATCATACACCACGTCCCAAAAGTTTAGACAATCAATAAAATTTGCATCAACATAAAAAGTAATATGGTGCGATTAAAATTCGTGAGATAAGTAATAAATAAACGCGGTTTTAATTATATACACATATAAATTATTACCAAAGTTTGAAATTATAAAATATACATTAAATTATATAAAAATGTGCTGTCCCAAAAGTATAGACACCTGAAATTTTTTTGGTTTTACATTTATAAAAGTAACTAAAAACTTACTTTTAATATTTAATTGTATTGCCACGATACTTTATAACGTCAAATATACGTTGTTCCATAGAATTAACTAACCATTGCATTACAGAAGGAGGTATTGCATACCACGCTTTGTCAGTTGTAATTTTTAAGTCATTTACACATGTATATTGCTTTCCATTTTCATATATTTTATGAGATAAGATCGCCATATGTTCTCCATGGGACTCAAATCTGGACTAAGTGCTGGCCAGTCTAGTAGTGTGATATTGTTTTGTCTAAACCATGTTTTCCATGATGTGGAGATATGGACGAATGCCCCATCTTGCTGGAAAAGACAGTTCGGTCCTGCTGGAAAAACCATAATTGGAAGTAAATTGGTACGTAAAATATCCTGATAATCCTCTAATTTCTTTTTTCTGTCCTTAAATTCTAGAAATGCTCGGCCGTTAAAAAAAAAAAAAAAAACCTCCCTAGGTCATTACGGATCCTTCGATTTGTTGCCTACTGAAACAGTTCTTGGGTTCTTTTCTTAGGTCATGCTAGTAAAATTTATGACCATCAGAGCCGTAGGACCGTCTACATTCCATTTCTTTTCATCGCTGAAGATGACAGAAATCCATTTTTTACCGTATTCCATATGCTTTCTAGCCCACTTTATCCATGCATCTTTATGTCTTTGCTTTAAGCAAGGTTCTGCTTTCATTCTTCTGTAAACAATATTTGTTGAAGTTTTAATTCTTCTTTGTACCGTACTGTTTGAAATTCTGGCAATTTCACGCACAGATAAATTATCAACTGAAGCCATTTTTAATAACATTCTATCATCACATAATTTGGATTTGCTAACAGGACCGGACTCTGCTTTCCAACAAGATGGGGGCATCCATCCATACCTCGACATCATCGAAAACATGGTTTAGGCAAAACAATATCACATTATTAGTCTGGCAAGCACTTAGTCCAGATTTGAATCTCATGGAAAAGATATGGTGGATCTTATCTCGTAAGAGATATGTAAATGGGAAGCAATATACATGTGTAAATGACTTAAAAATTGCAATTGACAAAACGTGGTATGAAATACCCCCTTCTGTAATGCAATGCTTAGTTAATTCTATAGAACAACGTATATTTTATGTTATAAAGTGTCGTGGCAATACAATTAAATATTAAAAGTAAGTTTTTAGTTACTTTTATAAATGTAAAACTAAAAAAGTTACGTGTGTCTATACTTTTGGGACAGCACATTTTTATATAATTTAATGTATATTTTATAATTTCAAACCTTTGATCATAATTTATATGTGTATATCAGCAAAACGGCTTTTATTTATTACCTATATCACGAATTTTAATTGTACCTTATTACTTTTTATGTTAATGCAAATTTTATTGATTTTCTAAACTTTTGGGACGCGGTGTAAAAGTAATATCCATTTTATAGACATGCGTTCCACGAAATATATTTAATACATAACAGCAAAAATTGGTCTTTCAAAGAGAAAAACTGTAAAATGTTTATGCAATTTAAAATTAAATGGAGAGTTGTATAATGTAAAGTATAAATGCTTTTAAATACAACTGATAATGAGTTGGTATTGGTCTTTTTTAAAAGAAAAATGCAATGTACAATAGTGCTACGTTCATCAATTTAATAATAACTTCAACTGCAGCTAACTTCTTTATAAAGTTAACTTTTTGAAGTTAGCCCAAGTGAAAAAGAGATTACGGTTATATTTAAAGAATATTTTTACCTAAAGAGAACTCAATTATTGAATTTAACTACAAGAATATTTTAATTAAAGAGTACTCAATTACAGAGTTAAATTACAAGAATGTTTTAATTAAATTTCAGAATGTTTTGGATTTAATTACAGTTAATGTATAAAATGGTATATGCACATAATTGCCATTCATATTAACCCATTTATGCCTATCGTCCCATTTTTGGGACTCTTTGAATTTTAATAAGTTTTTGTAATGTTTTTCTTCTTTGTAACATAATAATTGTATGAAATAATTATTTTTAACGGGTCTTGTACATTTTAAACGCGACGAAAATTAACGAAAAATTTCAAAGTTTGAAATAGTCTATCTTCAAAACCTTTTTTATGTATCAACATAAAATTTTGGATATTGTTTAAGCAGATTGTGCTTTGTAACATACTACCATTAGAAATTTATTAACCCTTTACAGAATTTGTGTATTGTTGCAATCAAAATAGCTTTTTTTTTACCCCATATGTCACTGCGCGCATGATATCTTGAGAAAGTATGTATGGATTGTCACGAAATTTGGTAAATATACTAAACATATATGTGTGTTTAAAATGACCTACTCTTAGGCTAAAATTATTTCATTAACTATATAAAAAAAATAAAAATTTTGCATTTTTAATGATAAAAATATTGATAACTAAAAATATTAACATTGTAAATACTTAAAAGTAGATCATTTTAAACATACATATTTGTTTAGTATCTTTACCAAATTTCATGACAATCCATACATACTTTCTCATGATATCATGCGAGCAATGACTTACGGGGTAAAAAAAGAGCTATTTTGATTTGAACAATACACAAATTCTGTAAAGGGTTAACAAATTTCTAATGGCAACAAAGCACAATCTGTTTAATCAATATCCAAAATTTCATGTTTATACATCAAAAGGTTTTCAAGATAGACTAATTCAAACTTTGAAGTTTTTCGTTAATTTTCGACGCGTTTAAAAGATACAAGACCCCTTAAATGTGTTTATCTGTTACCGAAAGATGACAGCATAAGATGGATATTTATTTGCTTAAATGAACTCTTTTTTTCCCGGAGTATAATTTTTTCAATTTTAAAGATAGCTAAATGCAAAAAGTAAGTTTATTTGCGTTTTTTCTACCGAGGATCCAAATAAATAAATCATAATATTAGTTTGTAGACTTCTTTGGAATACATAATTCTTTAAATTGTGAAATTATATGTTCAAGCATATTTTTTATGCATTTTTGAACGTACCAACTATGGAGGGCTGGGCACAAATGTATATACATTTTTGTTAGCCATTTAGGGGGCAGTTATTTATGCAAATTCCTTTTCAAGATGATTTGGAAATAAATACTTTTTAAGCCTCAAATACTATTATCTTAGTTTAATGTTACTAATAATTATATTGTTATTAGACTCTGTAAGGAAATATATATATTTGTTAGTGGTTCATAAAAATACTAATTATTGTATATACTATGCAATTTAAAGGCTTATGTTGAATAAATTTAAACAAAACATATAGTTATGCATATTATAGTATTAAACAAAAACCTAATTTGCTGAACAAATTAAAAAAAAAAAAAAATTCCTAAATTGTTTAAGCCCGAGAAGGGGCAGATATTAAGATATTTCATTCAATTCGTTCTACATTTAATGCTAAATTTTTGTAACAAATAAGTTAAACCAATTGAACATTAAAAAATAAAAATGAAATTCATACAATATAATACTTTAAACACCCTAAGTTCTTAATTGCGTTCAAATGAAATCGAAATAAATCTTAGACTTCTTTTAAAGTTTTGTATTTTGCATGTATCTTATCATATTATGTACAATCGTCATAAACATAATACAAAATCTGCAGTACAAATATTTACAACTTAAAAATGGAAAAATGTCTAAGATTTATTTCGATTTCATTTGTACGCAATCTAAGTATTTAGGGTGTTTAAAGTATTATATTGTATGAATTTCATTTTTATTTTTTAATGTTCAATTGGTTTCACTTATTTGTTACAAAAAATTAGCATTAAAATAGAACGAATTGAATGAAATATCTTAATATCTGCCCCTTTTCGGGCTTAAACAATTTAGGAAATAAATTTTGTTTTTTTAATTTGTTCAGCAAATTAGGTTTTTGTTTAATATGTCAAGTTTTTTAATACCTACTGCATTCAGACGAACACATTTCAAAATTAATGGAGGGTATATAATCATGAGGCTTTGATTAGTGCGATATCGCATCACAATTTGTGATGCAATTTACCCATGTACATATCTGCCAACTTTTAAGCTTTCTTCTTACAACTAAAATTTTATAGAAAATATAGACTTATTTAATCGTCAAATTCTCAAGACTGAAAATGGCTAAAATCTCTGTTAAATTTTAGTGGTAACAAAAAAACGTAAAAGTTGGCAGCTATGTATGCATAATTCAAACTGTTTCACCAGTGCAGTAATGCAGGTTGCTGTAGTTTGGTCAAAAAATTATAATCTGAACATAAAAAATCTGCTTAAAAATGTCATTTATATTTCCACTATGAAGCCATATTCATCTTCTTTTTAATTCTTAAAAAAGAAAACTATTTCAGTTTCTTGTTTCACATGAAAATCATTCAACTAAATACAGGCAAATTATCATTACGGCTTTTGAATTATTTTCAACAATGAAGGCAAAATGTTAAATTTTATTAAAAAATGTCCGTTGATTCTCAATGAAAAAAGAGAAATTTGGTATTATTAAGAAAAATATTTGAATAATGTAAATAAAAATTAGCCCCTGTTACTGTCTAGATTATAATCCACCTATATACAAAGGCATTTTATGATCCGTTGTGACCCTGACGTCAGGCAAATGTTTTTACACTTTGAATTTATAATATTATTAGAATTAGCAAAGAATAAAAAATGAGTGGCATCAGGGACAAAAAGGTGGGAAGAAAAAACGAAAATGTTATGATCTCCGTAGGCTTTTCTATGTTAAATTAACATTGAGAAGTGACACTGGAAATAAATAAGTATTGCGCTGCCGCGCAATACTTAAATCACAATTATTATGAATATTCCCATATGCAGTACGTTTACATTTTATTAAATAAATACAAATATTTTTAGCCTTCTTTTTGGTATTTTTCCAGTTTGTTTTGCTACATTTTAAAGTGATTTTACCAACAAATTTGAGAAAACAAAAGTTCAGGCACAAATGGGTTACTGTAATGCTCCCGCTACGTTGAAATCGAGTGGATGCATTTAATTGTGCCACACGAATAATAGATGAGAAATTCATTTCGCCGAAAATTCTGCAAAATCTGTAATTGTGATTTCCAACGTGGTTTAGCTGAAACTGTGTCCAAATTATCTGATTTTTGTTTACATTTCTATCCTGCCCAGATAGCGGATTCGCCAGAGACAGTTTTCCGTTTTGGTTCAGCGATGCATGATTGGTCAGAATTTTAGTAGAAATTTTGAGGCTTACTCGATTAATTGACTTCATACTTTAGGCAATTTGATATGATTTCTGAATATCTTATGTCACATTTTGTGTAGAAACTTCTAGTTTGATTGTTGATCCATTTCTCCACGATTGTTTGTACTCCCTTGTTATAGGTCAACCGTTGAATTTTAAGTGTTTAATCTAGAGTACTGAAGATATGGAAGTCACATGGGAACGCATCGAGGCTGTACGGATGATGAATGAGGAATTTCCATGAAAATGTTTTCACCAAGTTGAGAATCTAGTTTGCTGTTTATGGTCTAAGGTATTCCTTGAGCACCTCTACTTGGCACGTTGTTTCGAGACGTCTTGTGTGTCTACAAATTTTCAAGTTGGATGTCTCTATATCAGAGCGGAAACATACTCATTGGATTAACTGCGGGGCGGTCATCCCTGCTCATCCCTGCTCACGCAGTGCTTAGGCAGTTATTTTTGTCCAAACTATGAGAAACCTATAACCTACACTTGGCCATATTTGGACAAGATCTCTTAAGAAGTTTAGAGAGAATGTGTGGCTCAACAAGATGCTTCGCGATTTATTCTTATCATGAAATGTCACAACCAATCAAATTTTATATACTTAATATCAAATATCTGGTGTCGAGGCATTATGTGCGAATAAGTTTGATAACAGCTCTTGGGTCCTTTGTGACCGAATGTTTAAAACACCAATCCGCTAATTGCTTGCAAGCATAAGGGAGGAGCCGCGTTCAACACCGGGTGAATCCGCAGCACATACTTTGTTGAGTTTCCGTTTGTAATCTACTGGTATTGTATCTCCCGTCCTTTTATCGATAGAGGTATATAAGCTGTCACTTGATGTCAAGCACACAATTCGGATGGAATTGTCCAATAAACAAATGACAGTTCTTTTCAATAATCTGAAAGAATCCATCATGCATCCATAAACTACGCAAAATAAATTTTCACGACTGCAGAAATATAAAGAAAAGGCAGATGTCAGAATTTCAAACTGAAAAGATTACTTTACATAAATGCATCTTATGATAGAAATTCTTCTGTGTTAAATACTCAAATATGTAAAAGAATAATTTCTTTAAAAATATTTTTAACTTGAAAGTAACTTTCAATTTTTTCATGAGTCTAAAATATTTTTCTTTCATACTCTATAATGTAAGATTTTGCTTTCAAAGAGATCAGCCTTCAGTAAGTATAGCATATGAAAATCGTTTCAGTATATTTTGTAATAATATTTTTATTTTCATAACTGATCTTTGCCCTTAAATTCACATTTAAATTATTTATTCATTTAATATTGAGGCAACTGAGTTTGTTGATGAAATGGGTAACGCGATAACTCTTGATAGATATATTCGAATTGCTTCAAATTTTGCATACGTGTTCATTTTGATAAGGTGCATCCCTTATTAGTATTGTGGGTTCTTTGGTTAAGTAAAAAAAAGGGAAAAGGGGGCTAATCCCTATGAATTTAGATAAATGTGGATTTTCATGCAGAATTATCCGAATTGCCTCTGATTTAGTATACCGGTTTATTATGATAAGGCTTCACTGATTAGATTTAGAGGTTCGTGGGTTAAGTATGAAGGGGAGAACGGGGCTAATCCCGCCTTAATTTAGATAAATGTGTTTTTCATGCAGAATTATCCGATTTGCTTCAGTTTGGGAATACAGGTTTTCTCTGATAAGGCGCTTCCCCGATTTGATTTGGAGGTTCATTGGTTGATCATCAAGTTGTAAACTGGAGGAGCTAATCTCCCCCTAAATGTAACTAAATTTTTTGTCGATTGCTTTATTTTTGGACGGGGATTATTCTTTGAAATAGGAGAATGATATACAATTAGTGTGAATAGCCTGTGAGCTCAATTAAATCAGTTTAAATGGACAATTTTCTTGTTATTAAAATATGTCTTTACTCAATCATTTCATATAAAATTTTTAAACCTTACGCATAGTTCAGCAGCTGCAAGTAACTATAATTAGATTCATAAAATATATAATTAAGCATAGATTTTAAAAATATTTTATAAGCCAAAGAAGAAAGAAAAAATCATGGATCAAGCGTCAATTATGAAGCACTTTCCAACATATTCTGAATAATGTAACAAAACTTCACATTATAATATGTTGAAATACGATGTCTAATTCAACCATTCGGAAACACATTAACACATTTTAGAATCCAAATTTCAACAATTTCCATCTACAGTAAGAAAATTATCCGCACTCTTTAAGCAGCCCTGTATATATTGTATAGATTTGTATCCAAGAACTACACGAATGCAAAAATTTAGATCAGTTATGAAATACATACCACAATTATAATTTTCTCCTCAGTATTTTCTCTCTAATAAGGAGAATGGTACATGAATACGTTTCTGCATCCCTGTATACGAGGTATAGATTTTACAATTTAAAAAAAAATTCTGTGAAATTACAGAGAATCTAAGGGTAATTCATTATATTAAGTCTTATCGGAAACGCATTAACACATTTTAGAATCCAAATTTCAACAATTTCCATCTACAGTAGGAAAATTATCCGAACTCTTTAAGCAGCCCTGTATATATTCTATAGATTTGTATCCATAAACTACACGAATGCAAAAATTTAGTTCAGTTATGAAATACATACCACACTTAAAATTTTCTCCTCAGTATTTTCCTCTAATAAGGAGAATGGTACATGAATACGTTTCTGCATCCCTGTATACGAGGTATAGCTTTTACAATAAAAAAAAAATTCTGTGAAATTACAGAGAATCTACGGGTAATTCATTATATTAAGTCTTATCGGAAACGCATTAACACATTTTAGAATCCAAATTTCAACATTTTCCATCTACAGTAGAAAAATTATCCGAACTCTTTAAGCAGCCCTGTATATATTGTATAGATTTGTATCCATGAACTACACGAATGCAAAAATTTAGTTCAGTTATGAAATACATACCACACTTAAAATTTTCTCCTCAGTATTTTCCTCTAATAAGGAGAGTGGTACATGAATACGTTTCTGCATCCCTGTATACGAGGTATAGATTTTACAATTAAAAAAAAAAAATCTGTGAAATTACAGAGAATCTACGGGTAATTCATTATATTAAGTCTTATCGGAAACGCATTAACACATTTTAGAATCCAAATTTCAACAATTTCCATCTACAGTAGGAAAATTATCCGAACTCTTTAAGCAGCCCTGTATATATTGTATAGATTTGTATCCATGAACTACACGAATGCAAAAATTTAGTTCAGTTATGAAATACATACCACACTTAAAATTTTCTCCTCAGTATTTTCCTCTAATAAGGAGAATGGTACATGAATACGTTTCTGCATCCCTGTATACGAGGTATAGATTTTACAATTAAAAAAAAAATTCTGTGAAATTACAGAGAATCTACGGGTAATTCATTATATTAAGTCTTACGTAAAATTACAGAGATTAGAGAAACCGAGATTCTGTTAAATAACCTAGAAGTTATTCGGTAAATTTATAATAGACTCTGTAAATTAACATCGTTAAAAATACCCAAGACTGTAAATTTATTTTTAATGATAATAGTATAATTTAATTTCCAAAATTAGTGAATAACTCAATCTTCTGTGAGCTTCATAGAATTTTAATTTTTAGAGCAAATTTGAACTGCTGTATCATTTATCTTTTTACCCGACTGCCAAGAAGGGTTATGTGTTTCACGCGTATCTGGGTATGTGGATTTATTTATACCCTCGAAACATCTCAACGGCTAGATGGATTTTAATGAAAGAGGTCTCTATCGATGCGTCTTAACCGTCCAATGGTTATAGGCTAGATTTTGTTTTGATAAATTCAAAATAGCGACCATAAAATACAATATGATGGTAGAGACGAAAAAATGTTTTACGCATTGATAATGCCATTTCGAGTGACATATCATTGGATAGGTCTTTCAAAATGAAGACGATGTTTCATTGACTATTTTACAGTCAGAAGCTCCGATTAAATACTACATATCCTGGAAGTTGTGTAGGTAGGATCTCTAGCTTTACTGGAAATCTAACCTTCATAGACAATTATAGGCCTCATCAAAACTGTGTTTATAGATAGGAACTAACCATTAAACACAACTTAAAAGTCACAAATACAAGTAAATAGTGAAACAGGTAGGTAATATAAAAAATAGTTTCACATTGACGAGAAATAATTAGTTCGCTTTTACGCAGTCGAGATTTTTGATTTGTTAAATTTAATATACATTTTGCTTCTAGTCGTCCTGTGGATTAAGCACGAGATCTCTTGACAGTGGTAGAACACCTTACTGATCGAGAATTAGGAGCTGTTGTTATGGAGTACAAAGTATGTGTTTTATGATTCAGTGGGGATAAATCTATTGTACTTGTACTTTTCAAAGATTTCGCTTCAAATATTCATTAGAAAAATCGTAAACAGTTTATTTTATTTTAGACCGATACATAATAACAATTATTTATTTTATCAATTTTAATTTTTAATCTAATTTAAGTAATAAATAAAAAAAAATACGGTTTCATTACTTTAATCATTTTGCCCAATATGATTTTAGAAGAATAATATCTTTTTTACAATGCATTTACCAATTAAATAACAATAATCATAATAGCATTGTAATAATAGCTTTGAAATAACACCGCAATTCATTTTTAATAATACAAAGATTTTGCTACAGGGTGAAGGAAATAACTGGCAAAGTGATTGTCGAGATGATTTTTCCTAGGATCCCTAGGAGATGACTTTTAAACTCTTGAACCTGATGACCCTTTCTAAATTTGAAATAAAATTTTTGAAAAAATTTAACTCAGTTTTCTTATTTATTATTTCTAATAAAATTGCAAAAGAATTTTAAAAGTGTGTATTTTTAATTACAAGTTTTAAAAAAGATAATAATATTTTTAAATATATACATTGATATCCCTACAGGGAATTAGATATAAGATAATGGAAATGTCTGTAAAATGTTGACCGAAAAACTCAATCGATTGCATTTAACCACGGACTAGTGTAAATTTACAGAAAATCTCTTTTTTTGTGTGTGTTTTTACCGAAATTTTTAACAGCGTATACACAACTAGTAACATGCAAAATGTTTGTTAAATTTAAAGCGCATGCCTAAATTGAAAACTCATATTCAGCAGTTTTTGCTCAAAGACTGTAATCAATTTTCTTTCTGTGTCCCTGTAAATGAACGATAAATGCTATGAATGCCCTATTCTATAGCAATAATCTTGTAGTACAATTCAGGGATTTATATCATTTTCAATACATTTGAAATAGTTTAATGCCATTAAAATACACTGCAAAGGAATTTTTTCCATTTTACATAATGCAACAGAATCCTGTTGAGTGCCCCTTTAAATGAACTATTAGCAACACTCTTCATATTGAATACTACACATACCAGGTTAAACATCAATAACATGTATCAATTGTATGAAAATACGAGTACATTTACGGCAGTTTGTGCACAGACAGACGAATAGACGGGCTGACATACAGACGGACAGACAAATTGAATTCATAAGCACTTTTCAATTTTGTTGGAACGTGTAAAAAAAGTGAGATATCCTTAAAGATGAGTACGAAGGAAAAAAGAAGTTAAAAATACTAGAAAACAGGCATTCTGCTTTTTCAGAATTTAATGTCGCCCCCGATGAAAAAAAGATATATATGTATATATAAATCGTACGAAACATATTTCCATTTTAATACTTACAGCACACGCTTTTATTTTATGTAAAATGATTTCATTCGCATCCGCTTAAGAATTCCACATATACGATCCACTCTTAAACGTCTACAGTAAAGTAGGCATAGGACGTAACTATCGCGAAATAATACACAAATGCAGCAAAAAGATGCCGTCATTAAAAAAACTCGACCACAAAAAAAAAAAAAAAAAAAAAAAAAAAAAAAAAAAAAAAACCGGCTGTCTAATGATTTATAAGCCTATATTTGTTTGTAACATTAAAATAGTTACTTAAAATTAAATATAGTTAGTAGCTCCGTGTTTTAACAGAAATCATTCGTTTATATTTTTTCAAAATAGCACGTATTTTAATTACATTTTCTTTCGGTTGTTATGAAAAAATGGCAACAAAAATACATAATTTATATTTTACAACTATTTTTCCTTTACTTTCTTACAGAAATGGAGTACTTCCGTTATCAATATTAAGCAAATGGCTCCAAAAACTACAAAAAAATTAATATTTCAAAAATAAATGGAGTTGCAGTTTTTAAACAAATTGCATTTAAAAGTACTTTTTTTTCCAATACGACGGTATAAAAATTGAAAATGTGCTTAGAAGTTTAAAAAATTACTACAGAGTATGTAATCATACTGCTTTGTTTTACGGCTAGCTTCTGTAAGGTAACGTTATTTTTTGAAGACGACACAAAATAAGCTGGGAGAAAGAAATAGCATATCGTACCGGGGGCTAATAAGGCCTCCTTCAAGAAGAGAACGAAAGAATAAAGAAGTTAAAAAATATTAGTTTATATGGGATATTTTTTTCGAATACTAATACATTGAGCTCCATTACCCAGCGGTAATTGCGATGTCACTGGCCAACCTCTTAAAGAAAATTATATGCTAAGAGAAATTAATGAGAAAGAACATCTAAGAAAAGTTCTCAATTTTTTACCTAAAAAATCCCATGATACACATATAGAAATATAAATAGAATAATTTATTACAGAAATAATGTAACGTTTATGAAATGTTACACTTTTACTTTTCCCAATCAATTTTAAATTGATTGTTTTGTGTCAACGGATTTTTATCATAAAGTTTTTATATTTATTTGAATTGATAATATATGTTCATCATTTCTATTATATTATTTAAACTAGTTGGATGTGCCAATCCCAAAACTTTCTTCTATCTTATACATCTTAATACTTCAAAACCTAGTTACACATGTTAATACTTCAATATTATTAGTTCAATACTATACCAACTTTGATTTTCATCTTAAATTTCTGCTCAAGTCAATTAAACGGACTAAAAACGAGTTAATCTATATCAATATATTTGTTAAAATTATTAATTTTTCCTTATTCTGTCGTTATCAGCTGTTTGCGAATAGCCGGCATAGCAGGAAGCGAGTTCCAGCCGCTGCATGAGCCGCCGATGCACAATAGAACTACGAAAAATCAAGATAAGTATACAAAAATCGCTAGCACGGAGCCCCTTTATCGCGCAATATTTCCAAATTCAAGGAGAACCTGTTGGCCAAAACCAAAAACAAGCACAAACATTTTGGTTCAATTGTATGCATAATTTTATACGCTGTTCGATGGTACAATAATGAAAATGGCACAGAAATCGGAATTCTAGCGTCCCCTTCTTTCGGAATTTTTTCAAGTTCAGGGAGGACTTGTTTGCCAAAGCCAGAAACATGCACAAAAAATTTGGTTCAATTATATGTATAACTTCATACACTTTTCGATGGTACAATAATGAAAATGGTACAGACATCGCAATTATAGTGCCCCCTTCCGGCAGAATTTTTCCAAATTCAGGGAGGACCTTCGTGACATGACCAAAAATAAACACATAAAATTTGGTTCAATTCTATGCATAACTTCATACACTTTTCGGCGGTACAATATTCAAAATGGCACAAAAATTGTACAAAAATCGCTATTACAGCGCCCTCTACGAGCGATTATTTTACAAATTAAGGGAGGACCTCCTTGCCATAGCCAAGAACTTAAAAATTTTTTTTGGTTCAATTCCATGCATAACTTCATACACTTTTCGATGGTGCAATATTCAAAATCGCACAAAAATCGCTATTACAGCGCCTCCTATCGGCGAATTTTTTGCAAATTCATGGAGGACCTGCTTGCCATATCCAAAAACTTAAAATAAAAATTTGATTTAATCCTATGCATAACTTCATACACTTTTTGACGGTACAATATTCAAAATCGCACAAAAATCGCATTTACAGCGCCCCCTACCGGCGAATTTTTTCCAAATTCAGGGAGGACCTGCTTACCATAGAGAAAAACTTAAAATAAAAATTTGGTTTAATTCTATGCATAACTTCATACACTTTTGGACGGTACAATATTCAAAATCGCACAAAAATCGCTATTACAGCGCCCCCTACCGGGAAATTTTTTCCAAATTCAGGGAGGACCTGCTTGCCATAGCCAAAAACTTAAAATAAAAATTTGGTTCAATTCTAGGCATAACTTCATACACTTTTCGATGGTACAATATTGAAAATCGCACAAAAAACGCATTTACAGCGCCCCCTACCGGCGAATTTTTTCCAAATTCAGGGAGGACCTGCTTGTCATATCCAAAAGATTAAACTAAAAATTTGGTTCAATTCTATGCATAACTCCATACACTTTTGGATGGTACAATATTCAAAATCGCACAAAAATTGTTATATCAGCGCCCCCTATCGGCGAATTTTTTCCAAATTCCGGGAGGACCTGCTTGCCATAGCCAAAAACTTATAATAAAATTTTGGTTTAATTCTATACATAACTTCATACACTTTTTGATGGTATAATGGCGACAGACAGACGGACAGACGGACGGACGGACAGACGGACAGACGGACACACAGACAGACAGACATTTTCTATAAATATGTTTTTTGGAATCTCTGACCCCTAAAACATGCAAATCCGTCGAAAACCGTAAGTTGAAAAAAATTTCGATTACAATACTTTCTTCTATTGAAGATAGAAGAAAGTAAAAAGGATTAAATAAAATAAGTTGAAACAACTGTGAATCAATAAGAACTAAGAGATCTTATTAAAACACCATCATAAACTATTAAATGCCCTAGACTTTTCGAAAGATCTGAGTCTTTCTTCGTCAGGTGTCTTGCTGCTGCTTTCATAGTAGAAAGCATGTCCTCTTTGTGCATGACGAAGATAAACTCAGATCTTTTGAAAGGCCTAGCACATTAAAAAGTTTTTGATGGTGTTTCTATTAGATCTTTTAGTTCTTAAACAAGGATTATTAAGTAAATCTAATGAGCGAAATTTGTTGATATCGTAAAGACTTATGAATAAATAATGCAGATCTTTTCCCTTTTGATCTTATTTACAGGTTTATGCAACAGAAAACAGTATCTACAAATGGCATAACACCATTCTGCATTTATTTTCCATTTTTTAAACATGTTTTTTTCTTAACCATAAAAATGTTCATCATAGTTAATGACAATTTGGCTTATTTAATATGCCTATAAAACGATATTTAATAAGCATATGAAGCTGAATTGAAGGGGAAAATATGCATATGTGTGTGATGATATTTCTGTAGTAAATGTTTGATGTTTTCCATTTTGATCTTAGTTACAGATTTTTGTAACAGAGAACAATATCTACAAATCACATAACATTATTCTACATTTGACGGCCTGGGTGGAGCAAGATCACCTGATCAGAGATCCAGTTTCTATTTATTTATGCTCTACCCAGGGGTCTTCCTGAAACGCAAGGGCTCGTAAGCACAAACACAGCCCAGCCAGAAAGGGAATGCACCTATCTTTTATAAAATATTTAAAAAAAAGCTTATTGAAGTTAAAATTAATTTACAAGCTGTGGCCGAAATTGCCGCATGCTTTAAACATGTTTTTTCTTAACCAAGTATTCTTCCTAGATAATGACAATTTGAACTGTAATTTATAACACACATTTCTACTTTTTTTAATCATGCACATATAAAATAAGCATGTGAAGCTGAATAGAAAAGGGAAAAAATACGTATAATGTGTAATATGGTATTTCCGGAGTAAATATTCGACGTTTCCTCTTTTGATCTTAGTTACAGGTTTTTGTAACAGAGAACAGTTCCTACAAATCAAATAACAGTATTCTACATATATTTTTGCATGCTTTAAACATATTTTTTATTAACCATAAGGTAATTTTCCTAGATATTTACAATTTGAACTGTAATCTATAAAACACATTTCTATTTTTTTTATGAAAAACATATAAAATAAGCATGTGAAGCTGAAAGGAAAAGAAAAATAATACGTATGATGTGTATAATGGTATTTCTGGAGTAAATGTTTGACTTTTTCTCTTTTGATCTTAGTTACAGGTTTTTGTAACATCTACAAAAGACATAACATTTATTTACTCATGCTCTAATTATGATTTTTCTTACTCTTCGGAAGATCTTCCTAGACAATGACATTTTGAGCTGTAATCTATAAAACGAATTTCAATTAAAAAAAACTGATATAGGGGAGACTAGGGAGGGTTGACCCACTTTTTACAAAATGATTTTTTATTTTTTAAATATTGAACCTAGAATAAAGTTTAATATATCATTTTATTCGTTATACAATCGGTTATCAAAATAAAATTGCTACATAAATGTAAAATATAAGAAATTTGAAAAATGATTGATTTTATTCATAAACAAATTATGGGTCAATGCTTCCCACATATGGGAGGGTTGACCCACTATATGGGAGGCTTGATCCACTTTGTTTTATATTGCACTATTTGTGAAAAGAAATAAAAGCAGTTTTTAAAAAAGAAAAATAAATTTATTCTACATGCTTTAATTATTATAAAAAATATTTTTTTTAATATCAGGCTTAAACAAACCTGTTAAGGCGCAATCGCAAGTCAGAGGAGAAAAATTTTGTTTTAAACAGGATTGTGTTTGAGCAGGTATAACTGTACAGCATGGAGAATGAAATTTTAATATTTCAGGCAGTGTTCTGTTAGAGACAGGTTCCATTTTCATAGTGTTATTATGTCCGGAATTAGGAGCCACTGTCCCGCTTTTTTTATCTCCTTGTTCTATTTTTGTGACACTCGATCAGATAAATCTAGTTGTCACATAGTTTGGCTTCATCTCACTGTATTCACCATGGCGAAAACTTTCAACGTACCTTCCTAAATATTTTCGATCGATGCTATGTTCTTTTGCAATCACGCGAGCACTTAACTTATCATTAACATGATTTAAACCTTTAAGGGGCAAAGTACTTTAAGTACAAAAATGTTGAAATAAATGATTGGCACCGGAATTTATGAACAAATTTATTTCCAAATAAGAAAAAGGCTATATTTCACATACGTGTTAAATGAAAATATTTTAGCAAAATTCTGGTGTCATTGTGATGTTTAGGAATTAAAATTAAGCGGTTTTATAAACATACTGCTGCCCCTCAAAGGGTTAAGACTGCTGCTTTCATCCTTTCTAGTCCTTTCTATTTTTCCCCACTGTTTCTATTTACCTATTTTAAGCAATATTTAAATGGGAAAAAGTTCCTATCAATTTTCCCATTTTGTAGCAATTTTTCCCATTTTTCTATAGTCAGCTTTAAAGATCTTCTTTTCCATCACACCCTTTTACTGAAGCTTTACAGAATAAATTTACATTTTTTTTATCTATGAACCATTAACTTTTCATTATGCACAGTGTATAATAAAACAGATTTCTAAAACCACTTAATTAAGGGAGCCTTGAGCATCTGGTCAACCCTCCTTCACATTCACTGGGTCAAGCCTCAGTACATAGACATTTTCTAAAGAATACTACATTGTTATGTTAAGCCTAACTTACTGTACAGTCTTTATGCCTGGAATGAAAGTTCAATATTTCTGCATTACTTTAAACCTACTTACTTAAATTTCTATGATATGATTTATTTCGAAAAAGCTTGCAAAATATTTCTAAAAAAACACGACTTTTAGGTTGAAAATGCCTCCCAATTGATTTTTTTTTCGCACCTATTTCGATTATCTCTATGGAACGAAGACTGTTGTTTGAGCATTCCATGTAGCTTTGATTGACTCCTATTGATAGAACTCTGAAATTCTTTTAAGGGGTCAGGTAACCTTTGAAGCGTCCAAATATCGAATTTTTTTTTTAATAGCTTATAATTAAATATGATTCTTTTGGAACATTTAAAATCAAACCCCATACAAAAATTCGCATTAGAAGAGAAGTTATGTCTAAAACACATTGAGCTTTTGCTATATGATCAACGGGTTTTTCAATCTTTAAAGCGAATTTTCTCAAAACAGCGATTTTGATCATTGCGCACACGATTTCTGAAAAACGGTTGCCTAGAATTTCACGAAATTTTTGGTGGATGTATTAAACGTACGGAAGCACAAAATGACCTATTATTATGTTTCTCAAGTAAGAAGTTTAGAATTCACGGCTACTTTTGTATAAAAAAATCTCGATATTTCGAATTTTCGAATTTCTCTAAAAAAAAAAATTTTTCTCGAGATCTACAAGTTTTATTTTTTTCATTGTAGGTCATTTTGAAAACACTTTATATCTGCACTCATTAAAAAAATCTTGGCTTGTTTCAGCCATTGAAATTGGAAAAATCAAGCGCGCAATGCATGCAAGAATAATTCTTTCGTAAAAATTGTATTATCTTTAAAAATAAATTAAAAAAAACTATATATGTGTATACCTTTTCTAACAACTTTGATTGATAAAATAAATCTTTCCTAACAGACGTTTTCAATTTTATAATTAAAAGTTAATTAGTTAAAGAATGACTGCAATTCTTACAGAGGTCACTTTTCCATGTACTTTATTGGTTCAAAGGTTACCTGACCCCTTAAATATGAAAATTGATGGGTGGGTCATGCCTCCCGTATGGTCAACCGTCCCTAGTCTCCCCTACATATTAACGCTTTGAGGGGCAAGCAATCGCGTTTGTATAATGCTGGATTCCTACAGGAAATTTCTAAAAACTTTATTTCAAAATAAGGAAAAGCAATTTTTCAACTTCCCCCCCCCCCCCTCAAAGTTATAAAAAGTAAAACTTAATAAAACATTTCTGGTGGAAATCGTAATTAAACTTCGGTGAGATATAACATATAGCCTACCGCCTCTCAAGGGGTTAAACAAGCGTATGAAACTAAATTGAAAAGGAAATAAATACATATAATGAGCATTATTATATTCCTTGTGTAAATGTCTTTTATTCTATATATATCTTAAAAATTTGCTTTCCGGAATTCCTTAGTCTAAATCGCTTAAAACAAAACTCTGTCTAAGGCAAACTTTTTGAAAGACGGAAATCTAAGTAATGTGGAGAGATTTTAAATTTCAACGGAATGCACAGGCAAAGAGTTCTTTTAATTTGACCTAGACGGAATATTTTCTAAGACGAAAATGTCCTTCATCCCGCTCGATTCCGCCTTAGACAGAGTTTACTGTATTTGTATATAATGATAACTTTATATGATTAAGTGAATTCTTCACGTGTCCAGGTTATTGTTCTTTTTTCTACATATTCCATGATGTTAGATATCGTTTCAAAATAAATCTGCCCTACTTGAAGTATAGCGTTCGATTTATTTTGCTGTTTTTTTTTTTTGCAGTGAGTTATTTCTTTCATCACGGTATTCCGTTTGTCAGAAGATAAACAAATATGAATAATTTATTGATATGATATTGAGTCGTCTGTCCCTAGAGAAAATATTATACTGGAAATAATGAATCAGTATGCTATTTCTCAAATCAAGATTGTCAGATTGATATATAGGAAGAAATACTTTATACCAGAAATATGATGACGCTTATGAAATGTTAAATTTTCATTTTTTTCCCCAATAAGTATTTTTACGTTTAATTAATCTGTATATCAGATATATTGCAAAGACAACTTTTATATTATAAGTACATCGAATCATAGAAAATCTCTGTATTATTAAAATAAAATACTTTTACATGAAATAAAATCGTTATACGAAGGAGGATTAAATGAAAACTGCAAAAATGTCACTAAAATTATGTTTCTCTATCTGGGTGGTTGGAAATTGTTAGACACGGTGTAGAAAGTCTTCCCTAGTTTGTAGAACGAGACAGTGCTGATAGGTAATGTTGGAAGTGCAGAGCAGCTGATCAAAGAGGACACACTACTATGTAGTTGCACCAAAGAAGAACAGCGTATAGTTATTAGATTTGTATGGAATGGAGGCGTGAAACCAGTTGATTTCCATAGGACAATGCAAGCGATACAAAAAGGTTTCATGCCTTTGCAAGAAAAAATGGAATAACTGCACGTTGTTCCTCTTTCGTGCAACTGTGTAGTGTTGCGTCATTTTGAATCAGCTGCTCCGCAACTCCAACTTTGCCGAGCGGCATTGCCTCGTCCTACCAGCTTGGAAGACTTCACGGGCCGTGTTTGCCAATTTCCAACCACGTAGAACGAAAAACATAATTTTAGTGACGCATCCTCCTTGCTACTTTACTTTAAAACAGAACACTATAATTTATTTTACAACGTTAACCGAGGAGTTAAACAAATAAGATTTCAATTATATGACTAATGATTTAACAGTTAAGACAAAAGTGTTATTATTTTTTGTTATTAAAATTTGTAAAATTGCCGAAGTTCTCCTCCTTACCAGCTTTCTAAAAATCATAATAATTTATGTTTTTTTTCGTTTTTTTTTTTTTAATTTATATATTTTTTTCTTTTTGCAGTATGATTTGGTCCTATCAAAAACTTGTCAATATTAAAGTTGTAGATAATATTAAGAGTTATTAAAGTTGTATTAATGTTAAATGTTGTTTGTATTGATATTAAAGTTGTATACAATATTAAGACAATTTATAATAAATTTAGTTGGATTTTATATCTTGAGAATTGACGAAGTTATGAATTTTTTTCTCCCTAAAATCCTATTTTTTGGGCCCTTTGAGCCCATTTTTAATTTTATCAAAAATCCGTGATACATAAATTTTAGACCTCTTCCTAGAAGTAATAATAACTTTTAACTGATTTGGTATGTATAACGATTAAGAAGTTATGGGATTTTTACCGTTTTTCCAAAACCCCACTCATTTCCACACCCTTGTCCGATTTTGCCCATTAACGAACTTGACTGAGATTTCCTATCCCTTGATTTTATGTATCAGTTTGGAAGAGATTTGTGCAATCAATAGTATTCAAAATGCGGCAACCACACGAATGCTGAAATGATGCTGGAAGATTATTTTAAAACCCAGTTGGGGTATGCAAGTCTCGGATCACACGAAGAGTAGAATTCATCTGAGCCCTAAACGTCCCATAAGCTGCAGCGTTTGAGTATGGTTATTGTATTAAGCAGTTTATCGCTTTTTTGGCTAACTGAATATTTTTTACTATATAGAAAATAAGCACCGCGTAGAATTGGTTCCGGCTGATCACGAAAAGAGAAAAGAAAATCGCGTACAAAATAAAAAATTATTTTTAAAATTGTATTTCCTCTCTATTAATAAATATTTATATTTATTAATATACTGAGCAAGAACAAGTTCCACAAAAGTTTTATTTAAGATAATCTGCAGTTAAAAAATATTATTGTTTAGATGTACTTGGGGTTACATGATATAGAATTGTATGCAACAAGTAAAATACAAGTATATTGATTAAGATTTTATTAAAATGAATATTACAGTTTTCTGTTTTTAAAATTTGATACATCTCAAAGATATAATATGTGTAGGGGAGGCTACCCAGCAAAGAGGAAATTGCTGGCCAGCAGCAAGATAGGTGCTGGCAATGATGGAAAAGTGCTGGCTGATGGTCTACCACTGCATGACCACTGCTGGACAGCTTCAGTCAACTTTGCTGTTGGAAATCATCAGATAAAATTCTGGTGGGCATCCATTTTATCTCATGCGCTGGCCCACCACTACATGGCAGTGCACGAACTTTTGCAGTATTAGTGGTGGGAACCCTTACGATAGGTGGTGCTGCGAATATCGAAGACATTGAGTATTTGAAAACAAATCTGAAATGAATATCTTAACACAATTTAAGCTGTGAAGCTAATTTTTGTTTTTAAACTGTAAAAAATATAGTACCACTGCCACCAACCAAATAAGCAAGTAAATGAATAAATAAATAAATTCTTTATTTCAACGTACTTTTTTTTCTCCTTAAATCTGGTTTTACTAGGTTACAAAGGATTTCGGTTTTCATAATTTACGCAGTTCAGAATCAATAATAAAAAAAGCGTATAAAATACATAGGATTTCTATGCAATAGAATAATTTCTATACCAGTTTAATGATTGGGAACGTAAATCACAAAAGAAACAAACTTGAAATAGTATAATGAGAGCTTGAAAACTATGAGCAGTCGTAGTGTACGCTGAAAGCGCTTGTACATGTCTGATCACGAAAACCAGGCAGCATCGAGCGCGGTCAGTACTTGGGAGGCCGACCACATGCAGTTCAAATATTTCTATAGGCATTCCTATTATAGACACTTCTACAGATATTTCTATAGCTCTTGGTGAAACTAGCTTATAGAAAAAAGAGCCATAATTATATAATACTTTGTTTTATTTTATAGAATTCTATAAGAAATTTTTATAAGGGAAATTGCTGGACCAGCCAAGGAATAGCAGTGGAATAGGGGATAGCACTGCAGGAAAAATGCCGGATTGAAGTAATGTGATGGCATACTAATGCTGCCCTGCTGTTGGCCATCACTGATGGGCCAGCTGCATTCGGCTCGGACACTTTCCGACAGGTTTAAGTAATGGCACCCTTGCACTTTACCGCTAATAGCACTGCCGGCTGCCATCTTTTTTTCAGCTGATGGCCCACTGTTTCTTTCTTTGTTGGGTAGGGACGGTTGACCCACTTTTTACAAAATGATTTTTTATTTTCTAAATATTGAACCTATAATAAAGTTTAATATATCATTTTATTAGTTATACAATCAGTTATCAAAATAAAATTGATACATAAGTGTAATATATAAGGAATTTGAAAAATCATTGATTTTAATCATGATAAAATAATGGGTCAAGGTTCCCCACATATGGGAGGGTTGACCCACTATATGGGAGGCTTCACCCACTTTGTTTTATATTGAAATATTTGTGAAGAGGAATAAAATCAGCTTAAAAAAGGTAAAATAACTTCCTGCTACATGCTTTAATTATTATAAAAAAATATATATTTGAAAATATGATGCTTAAACAAACCTGTTTAGACGCAATTGCAAGTCAGAGGAGAAAAAAATTGTTTGAATTTTTCTAAGCAGGTATAATTGTACAGCAGAGAAAATGAAATTTTGACATTTAAGGCAATATTCCGTTGGATACAGGTTCCGTTTTTATAGGGTTTCCTGTAATATTATGACCGGATTTAGGAGCCACTGGCACCTTTTTTTGTCTCCTTGTCCTACTTCTTGTGACACTCGATCTGACAATTTTAGTTTTCGCATAGTTCGGCTTCATCTCGCTGTATTCATCCTGGTGAGATTTGTCTACAGACATTCCTAAAGTTTTTCGATCGATGCTATGTTCTTTTGCATCCGCAAGAGCACTTAACTTATCATTAGCATCTTTTAACGCTTTCAGTGGTGAAGTACTTTCAGTACTAAAATGTTGAAATAAATGACTGGTCTCGGAATTTACGAACAAATTGACTTGGAAATAAGAAAAGTATATATTTCACATACATATTAAATGGGAAAGATTTTAGAAAACTTCTGGTGCCATTGTGGCATTTGGAGTTATAATTAAGTGGTTTCATAAACGTACCACTGCCGTTGAAAGAGATAAAACTGCTGCTTTCATACTTTCTAATTTCCATTGCTTCTATTTACCTGTTGTAAATAATATTTAAGTAGAAAAAAGTTCCTATTAACTTTCTAATTTATATTTCATTCAATTTTTTCTTGCAGTGGATACTATAGAAAATTTTCACATATTTCTTTAAACAGTTTTAACCATTTTCTATTCCATCACTCCATTTTACTGTACCTTTACAAAATAAATGTGCATTTTTATATAACCATTAACCTTTCATTTTGTACAGTGTATAATAAAAAGATTTCCAAAACCACTTAATTAAGGGAGACTTGCGCATCTGGTTAACCCTCCCTCATATTGACTGGGGTCTAGCCTCACCAAATACCGCTTTTCTAAAGAATAGCACATTGTTATGGTAAGCCTAACTTACTCTACAATCTTTATGACTGGAATGAAAGCTTGATATTTCTACATTACTTAAAAGTTACTTACTTAAATTTCTATGATATATTTTATCTGAAAAAAGCTTACAAAATATTTCTAAAAAAAAGGGTTTTAGGGTAAAAACCCTTAACAATTGATTTTTTTCACATATATTTCGATTATCTGTATGAAACTAAGACTGTTGTTTGAACATTCTAGTAACTTTGCTTGACACTTATTGATAAAACTCCGAAATTCTTATATGAAAATTGATGGGTGGGTTAAGCCTTCCATATGGTCAACCCACCCTAGTCTCCCCTATATATCTATATGTGTGTGTGTATTTACAATTGGCTAGAGAATAAAAAAAAAAGATTCTTATATAATTTAAAAAAACATAACTTTTTATTAGTTAAGTTCTTGAGAAAAAATTCAACGTCTGGTTGTTGTAACATATTGTTATATAGACTTTTGCGCATAATTGATAAGAGAATTATACGTAAAAATTTAATATGTCAAATAATTTGTAAATTTTAATTATTTTTTTAGCAATTTTCTTTTTAAAAATTTCCTTTAACTCATTTAATATGTTCTAAAATATGTTTTATGAATCCTTTTTTTCCACAAATAGTACGAGAATAAGTAAAAACTAAGTGCGTTAAATTTAGAAATTTTAACAATTCTTTAATATTTTTAGTATTAGAATGAGGCATTTTTCCAGGAAGAATTTTTAAAGCTCCGGTGGTTGCAGGGAGGATTTGCATTTAAACTACATTAATAAACATTAAATTCATAAACTTCCAGCAAGATTCCCCCTCCCCCCACAGACACACACACGTCCGCGCACACACCAAGCAGCAGTACTGACGACAGGTCACGACCTGGTCAAGCACATGTGGTCTTCTACCACTACGAAATTCCCTGTACCATCGGAATACCGATCTGCATCACAAACACACTGTGCCATATGTAGATTTCACAAGGGTTAGATTAAACTAGCACTCATATTTTCCACTATTAAAAATTGTACGATAGCACGTTAACGCCATTTGGAAGAATCCATGATGCGAACGATGACTTTGCACGTGCTCCCACGCTATCTGGCAGGATCTGACGATATCGCATGCATTCTCAGCACTCTGCACCTTCTATAGGAGAATGCGCAGTCATCTTTTTCTTCATAGGGTGGAGTTATTACAGCAATGCTACTTTGCATTTGGGCGACCGTCATAGATTACTATATTTCCCCAAGACAGAAATTACACAATAGCAACCTTAATGATTACCCGACAGCCTCCCGAGATTATTAACGAACTCGAAAACATGGCGTTCTCGGGATAGCTTTAGTGCCCCCCCCCCCCCAAACCCAACATTTTCCGCTTTTCTATGTTTTTATTGTAATCAATTTTCCTTTTAGATTTGTCGGGTTTCAATTTTTCATTTTCTTTATTTTCTCCATGTCTTATTTTCTCCAGAGTCTGGGCCAAAGGGGCGTGGGTAGAGACATCGGACCAGAGGTCTGCACAGGCCAGCCTGTGGTCGGAAGCCTGAGACCGGTCCGGTGTTCAGTCTTTTCGGGCCGAACCGGGGCCATACTTTTTTTGAAGGCTCGGGCCTAACTTATTATTTCTGTACAGAGCCGGGAGTGGTTTCCTTCCTAGTCTTCACGACCCTAAATTTTCAGTCCTAGTTTTGACGCAGCCCGTATCAAAATCATTATCTCGATGTTGCCTGGTCCGTTCAAAGGTCAGTAAAATTCCCACTGGACCAAATTTTTTTTCAAAAACAAGTAGGGGGAGACCGGGGAAAGATAAAGAGCGGGGTAAGATGACGAATGTCTTAATTTTTCCGTTTTCCCCTAGGGGCAGCATCAACCGAACACTACTGGCTCTCCTATCGGTCGCTCGTTAAACAAGAGTATAGAGACGCTAAAATCGCCATTTTTGTGTTAGTTGTGAAGCTTTGATTGTTTACCGCTGCTTCATTATAACTTTTATGCATGTGTAAATAAGCTCTGCTACAGATACAGATAATATATATCTTTTTCTTTAATATTTATGAGTAGCTTAGTTTAAATACTACATATTAAACATGAATAAATGTCAATTAATCGCCTTCCTACATGGCAACGAAAACGAATATTTTTAAACAGGCAATCCGGGGCAAGAAGACGAGCTCGTCATCCTAAGACCCTGGTAGTGGAAAACCAACGTATAAACCCTCTAGATGAACCAGAACTTAGGCAAAAGCTGATTCTGATGCACCAAAGAAGCCTGTTAGTTTTTTTTATTTCAAACCATTACTTAAAGCAACACAATGTGAGAAAAATCAAAAAGCAAATCACTGAGCTCAAGCATTCTTACAAGCACACTCATCAAAGAAATGTTTGAACAAAGAGAAAAACAGAAGGAAGAACAGGAACGTTTTAAAAAACAGTGAAAAGAAGCTCGTGAAGCTAAAAAGGGAGTAAAAAAACTCAAACTAAGTTCTTGTAGGCCTAAGTCTATTAAATTCAGGTCAAACAGTCCAGTTGCATCAACTTCAAAGGATGGTATTTTCAGATGTCCTGCTTGTGACGAGGAATATTGTGACCCACCAACAGAGGAATAGATCCAGTGCTGTAAATGCCAAGAGTTGTCATGAGGAGTCGTGATGAGGAGTGATGAGGTCATGATGAGGTCATGAGTGATGATAGTGATGAAGTCAAGAGTTGGCATGAGGAATTGTCCAATTATGAAAATGGCATTTTGATTTGTGACTATTGTTAGATGCACAACTAAACACTTCAAAAGTAAGTTACAATGCATTATGCTTAGTTTGATACTTTGTAAGATGTAAAAACACAGTTATTATTTGTTAAACCATGTAACATATTCGAAAGATAAAATATGTTCAACCTTTTTCAGTGTTGTCATTCATGTGCCCCAAGGCCAAAGTCATCTTGCTCCAGTACTGGGGCAAGATGACGATTTGTTAATGTTATGAAAAAATAAAATTATCCTTTATTTTTTTATGTAAAAAATTAAATGGTAATATATTTAATACTACAAAGGAATACTCTAAAAGTTCATGTGAAATTAATTTTACTATACTTAAAAATAAACTAATAAACAAAAAAAATTCACATAGTCATCTTGCACCCGGTCTCCCCTATACATTTTTAAATCGCCATTATTATACAATTAAACATTAAAATTTAATCTTTTTAAATAATAGTAGATTTCTACGTTCATTAAAATAGCTAAAATATAGCTAAATGTAGCTTTATATAGCTAAATTAAAATATAGTAAAACATGTGAAAAATAAACCTGGCTATGACGGAATCCAGTTTAAAACTGGAAAATGTATTGATCATGCAAAATTAATGTACTAATAAGTATGAAAAGAATATATAATTAATTTCCACTTGCTAAGAAAGAAACTTGTCTATAACGCATTTTATGTTATTTTCTGTGCAATTCTGTCTTAGAAGATTTTAGAGTATAGCATATTTCAGTTTTTTAATTCCTCAATGCAGGGAATATGAATTAACAATATTAATAATAAATGAAACATTTACATACAAGAAATACAGATTTATTAAAAAAATTAATATCGCAGCCTGCGGCACTCCTATAAAAATGACGGTTATAAAAATGAAAAAAAAAAAGTTAACATAAATATTTTTGGTCAGAACCCCTCGTACGGAACAACTTTTTAACCAAATCGACGTAAAAATCAATCTTTTGTAGAAATTGCTACGACCGGACTGGGCTCGGGCTGAGATTTGAACTTTTTTTCGGGTAGGTCCGGTCTCGGTCCGAATTTTCAGCTGCTATACCGGACCGGGTTGAACCAATATTTTTTTCTACGGGGCGGGACGAGCTCGGGCAGAATTTTAAACTTTTTTACTGGACCGGGCGCGGGCCGAACTTTTAACTTGTGTATCGGGTAGGGCCGGGCAAATATTTCCCCCTACGAGTCGTGCCTGGAATTTTCGGACCGGCAGACCTCTACCACGGACGGACACGCGAAACGCCACGCTCCACGAATTCTGACGCGGGCCCTGCCTATGTCCCTTGCGCCGAGACTCTCTAGCGAAAGCTAGGAGGAAAAGAAAAAGCATTGAAACCGGAAAAATTTTAAAAGCAAATTAATTAAATTAAACATATTGAAAAGAGGGAAGGGTTGAGCTCGGGGCACTGAAGCTATCGGAAGACCGCTGAGGCTTCATGTTTAATGTTCGTCAGTGTACAAAGAAAACTACCGTACTTCCATTCCAAATGTATTAGAACATCCAAGATCACCGTTTGTCATTTTAAATTTCTTGAAATGAGACCAACAGATCAGGAGTAGAATAATTGGTGGAATTTCAAGTGTTTTAAAGATCTGTCTACAGATTTAAATTATTCTTAATCAATTTGTATAATTCTAGCATGTAAAGAAGTGAGCGAAAAATCGATCACAAATTTTCATCTTCATTTACAAAAAAGTAGCCAAATGTGCCAAACCCCGAACTATCTTCTATCACATAGGGAAGATGGGGGATAAATGGGACATTTTTGCAAAAATATTTATTTTTAATACTTTTTTTAAGTTATTATCAATATTATATAACACATTTCATACATTAAGTATTTGGCTACATCTATACACAATATTTCCCCTAGAATATTATTATATAGTAAAATATTATAAAATTAATAAAAAGTTACGGTACTTTTCCGTTATACGGACACCATGCCAAAATGTATGCTAATGGGCCAATTATTTCAACGCTGATCGTGACACTGTTTACTGCACTGCTAAAAGATATTTATAATTTTATACCAGTAGTGTAATAGCCGTTTTATTTTTTTACTTTATTGTATAACAGTTATTTGTTCACTTATTTTAAGTATATATTTGTGATTTAATAAAATAGTTCGTAAAAGTCTGTAATTTTCAAATGTTATATTTTTAAAATGCACACTTTACTATCGATAATGTTCTTTCTTTTATTTTTCAAATGTTTCAATTCACGTTATTTTCATTTTGCACCAACTATTGCGCTTGGCGACAATGGTGTCCGTATAACGGAAAAGTACCAAAGTTCTCTCTGTCCCAATCATCCCTATAGCAGAGATGAATGGGACACTAATAGGGATGGATGGGACACAAATATATTTCTCCCTGTATTCAATGTTACCTAATTAAAATTTATAATTACAAACTTATATGTAATTATATTTGTAATATGTGATCTTATATTATGGCTATCATATCAGCGTTGCTAATAACTTCTTCTACTGCTGTTTTAACTTATAATGCAAATTTCGACTGTCTATCTGTTCCCTTCCTCTGCTTACGAGACATTTTTAGATATGAAATGCAAGTAAAAAATGTCTTTGAAATGTGGAATACCTAATATTTTTCATTCACATCTTATTAATTAATATTAAATAAATGTATCTTAGATATCATGCACAAATGAAATTATGTTAGGAGAAGTACCAGTGGGGATTTATTTAAGCACAAGTTCCAAATTCAATATAATTTATTCCTTTTGATCAAAAAAAAGTTTTTGATCAAAAAGTCATAAAACATACACTACTAACACTTTTTTCTATTTTCATGAAATTTCAACAGATATTTTTGATAAACTATTTAACATTTATTACAATACAATAATTAAGATTCAATATAATTTTTAATAATAAACAACCTATATAATACGAGTACTGTTTAATACTAATAATTAATATAAATCATTAATTTATAAACCTACATATTTTTTAGTTAATAAATAAATGTTTTAACATCTCTAGGGAAGAATGAAACTTCCCATTCATCCTCATTTGAAATGTCCCAATCATCCCTATGATACATAGATTCAGATTGTCCACCTTTTGTCTCAGAAATTATGTTGTCACATTGGTAATTGTTCATTCACTTTAATTACCAATATTTAACATTCAAATAAATAACTATAACATATCTTATTTGTTTATATTGTATAAAATATTTGACAACTTCAAAGAAAAAAAAAACGTTACTTTTAAAGCAGAGTTTCAGAAAATGCAACTTTGCAAAAAAATGAAAACAGCCATGTGGTTTTGCTTTTGGTTCTAAAGCAAATTATGGTATTGCCATATATGAAAATAGAAAGCAACTAAAAAAACGTTCATTGCCTGAAATACTGACAATGTTCCATCCATCCCTTGTTCCATTCATCCCCCAGCTCCCCTAAAGGATAATCCTTCTATATATATATATATATATATATATATATATATAGTTTTGATTTGGAAATGGACCAATGAAAATCTGCGTAGATATTCCCGGCAGGTCGGCATCCAATTTGAATGCTTAAGCATGGCCTTTCTTCGTTAATATTAAAAAAAAACTGTTGCATACAAAAATATGAAAATCGGTAGTATTATAGAGAAATGTTTAATAGACACGCTGATGCAGACAGTTTTCAAATTGAAGAAATATTTTAAGAGATATTTAATGCCAAAGTTGTACTAAATCGTTCCATTAAAACAGTTTTTTAGGAGCAAAAACTGTACATAGGAATTTAATCATTTTTAGATCATTTTATGCGTCAGAATATCCCGGTGTGCATTTAGTTTTTTAATTTGACTCATTTTTTGAGGTTTTATTTCTATTTTAAATTCAAATTTTAAGCATTTCAAGATATTTTTTACATATTTTAGAAAATGGTATTAATTTAAACTGGTGCCGACTGTATAAACAGCGCAAACAATAATGTTTGCTTCAAATTAAAATTTATTTTACACGTGACAATTATAAACAGAAAATATAAAAAAGCAGGAACTCATTGAAAATTAAGTCATAAAAAATATATTTACACGTGAATTTTTTTTTTGCGAAATAATAGTGTAAAATAATAAATTCAATAACATGCGTTAGAAGTCTTAAATAGGAGAATTTAGGTCACATTTGCGTCACATTACACTTATTACGTAAAATTAACAAAAAATAATATTGCTAAACAGTTTAAATTTAAAAATTACGCTATACATTTATTTGATATTTTAAGATGATCATAATATTTCATTTCTAACAAAAGTATTTTTACGTGAATTTTAAAAAGAGAAAGAAATGTTTGCTGAAAATTCCGTCAGATTATAATTGTCAGATTCAAATTATAATTCAATCTTCCGAAATCTTTTTAAAGCCGATCAAATTAGCGTGCTGTTAAAGTCTTCGGTGTCTGAACGGGGGTTGACGAGCGTAGCTCGTAGAGGGCAGATCCCTCTAGTACTTCAAAATTAAATGACAATCTATGTTCATCATGAGGATTCAAACAGGCACTGGTTCGTTGAATTGCATACATTCAAAGACAGATAGGATCCCTGGATTTTTAAAATTAAATCATTGAATTTCGGCGCGAACCTTCTGAGACATCTGAAATTAAAATTCCCAGCACAAAGAGCATAAAAGTGACACCTGTAACACAGTACACATCCAAGTTCAAAAAGGATCTATGTATGTCAATGTCTAAGTCAAGCTCTAACAGAATTGGAAGTTTGATGAATTTCCGTGAATTGGTTCTTGGGATATTATTTTAGCTAAATAAAAATAAATCCTGAAAAATGCAGCATAGCAGTGCCTGTTGGACGATTTACATCAAAATCTAAAAAGCAACACCTTATTTCAACGTCTAACTGAATCCGAAATTTGTTGAAAATTCGTGCTATTGTGGAAATCATAAATAATGCAGCATACCGACGTCAACTGTTGGGCGATTTACAAGAAAACCTAAAATGCAAGAACTTATGTTAACGTCTAACTAAATCTGAAATTTAATGAAATTCCGTGCATTAGTTCTTGAAGCATAGCTATTGTGGAGAAAACTTCATAATAGCATCGCACCTGTAGCACGATTTACAAAAGAAAACTAAACAGTAATTTTTTATCTCGAGTACTAAATTAATGTAACATTTTATTAAATTCCGTGCTTTAGTTCTTGAAATAGAGTGTCCACAAAAGTTTTGTCACATCCAGACAGACTCTTTAACTCACAGACAAACATTTTCTAAAACGAGTCAAATCGCGTTCAGGTATATGTATCAAATGTATAAATCCGTTGGAGACAAAACGTCGAAATTTTTCACGAATCCAATACTTACTTCTTGTAAAGATCGATAAGTAAAAAGTTAAATAAAATAATGTAAAATTGTTTTTCCTCACAGCAAGTTCGTTAGACAAATGATTAAGAAGAGACATTAATTCTTCAAATATAATAACCCTCAGGATTTTTTTTCTTTTCCTCTCATTCTTATATGCTTTATTTTTTGTGCATACTGTTTATTTTATATTTACCAGATTTTAACAGCAAAAATAGCCGTTATCTATAAAAATGTGATATAATATCTAGCATATCAAGAAATATTTGTTCTGATTAATTTTCCCAATGAGGTCATTCTTTTTAGTACGAAATCATATTTGTCAGAAGATATCCAATTCTGAATAATTTATTGATTTGATAAAGTTCTTCGATTCCTTAGAGAATATATTATACTGAAAGCAACGAATCAGAAAAAGTTTTGTTGAAAACAAGTTTGTGAGATAGACCTGTAAGAAAAGAAAAATATAATAGGGGAGGGTAGTACACAGTGAGACGAAAATTATTATTACTTAACAAATGGCAACGATTTTTATTCGTTTGAAAAATATTTTGCTACAATTTTAAGCTTCACAAATACGCTACACATTAATGTATAAATAGTTTTAAAAAAGTTATTTATAAAAGCACAGAAGCAGCATAAAGCAGTATCGGAAATTGTCTCACTGTGTACCGGAAGTGGTACACAGTGAGACAATGTATATATTTCCATAAATCATACATTTTTATACTCTATCAATAATTTTCTGCAGTTTATGACTTCTAATTAATATTTCTAGATTTAAAAAAAAAATTAAAAATATGAGCCTTGGTTGGACAATGACAGACTTTGGGCTACCTTCATGCAAACTTTCAGCCTGTTACGTTTAGTAGATTTCACTAACCATCGCACGACCCCCCCCCCCCCCCACACACACACACAGATAGATAGATAGAGAGAGAGAAAACCTCCTCTTTTATTAATAAATAACTTTTTTTACGTCAGAACCGCATAGTAGATACACAATGAGGCACGTCTTACAGTGTACCACAACTGTGTGTCTCACTGTGTACTTTCGTTACGTTGTAACAAAATGGATGCCATATCTGAGTCATCATCAGTTTCATAGCTTTGAATGCTTGTGTCGTTTTGTCGACCTAGTCTATCATTAGGTATAACTAGGTTTGATTAAGTAAATATATGCCATAATGAAATAAATAAAGTCTAAAATGGACTTTTATGTAACTTTAACCCCTGTAAAATAAATAATTACTTACTATTTTGTTGGACGAGTAACCAAAGTGCCGACACTACATCCACGTGTTGCATAAGATGAGGTGGTTCAATGTGTGTTACAGCTAGGAGAAAAAGTTATAACTATATGTCAAAATGGCTGCTGTCTCACTGTGTATTATGTGTCACTGTGTACTCCCCTACTCTTCAGGAATATGATGATGCTCATAAAACGTTAACATCTTGTTCCGTTGCGAAAAAAAATCTGTGATTAATGTTACATATATATATATAGATGCATATGGAATTTTAATTTTTTTAAAATGAGGACTAAAAGATTTCCCAGCCCATAATCAAAATTTAATTAATTTGAAACTATTCATTGATTAAGGTGTTTAAAAAATGCTATTATGCTCTTTATTTTTTAATTATATTTTCTAAATTTTAGTGTTAAAAATGATTAGTTATTGCAGTTTCACAATTATTGGCCTTTTTTTAGCCAACTACATTTCTGCGTATAGATGCTTAATTCTTTTTATTATAATGCCGAGTGCTAATACGTTTATTTAAAATGGCTACTTTTAATTTTTTTGTTTTATAAAAAGTGAAAAATGCTAAATGTTTCTTCATTCAAGAAGGAATAATAACAATTTATATTATTACAGGTCCCGAGTAACACACGAAAGCAAAAAAATGTTTTTTTATTAGTAGAAATCTAGGAAAAAAATTTCCTTTATTTAAAAAAAACATTTCTTTAATAAAAAATACTTTACCTACACGGGCTTTCACGGAAAAAATTTTTTAAGTATATTTTACAGCATATTGTTTTTTATTTTGTATACATTTATTTTAACTGCGTATCAACATGAAATATCTGTTATTGGTTTCTACAAATTCTCAAATAAACATTTAAATATTAAAAAAAATATTTTGAACAGCAGAACTTATTAAGTGGTCTTAGGACTCTTAAAACTTCAAAATTTTTGAAAATTTAATTTTTATAGATGTTAAACACCTATCCTTTCTGAAAATTTTGATATAATTTTTTCCTTGAAATTCCCATTAGAACAGAAGTTATGGCTTTTAGAATTATGCTGGCTCAGTAGCTGAAGTGGCGTTTCCGAAACTAAAATCATTTTTCTTCAAATGACGTTTTTTGGGCATAACGCGCATGATATCTCAAACACTTCTAAATATTTTGTCATGAAATTTTCAAAACATATGTTTCATTTTAGTCTGTATAAACTGAACCTAAAAATTTCTTTTTATTGTTCAAAAAATATTTTTTATGTGATTACACAGTTGAATTTCTTTTAAAATTGTATTAGCTAAATACAACTTTCTATTAAAAAACAAAATCTTTTAAATACAAATTTATTTAGGTCCAGGATGATTATTATAATCCGAAGTATAAGTAAACTCCAAAATTTTCATTCTGGATGCAAAATGTATTTTCTAATCCTGCGCGTAAGCTGTCATACCAATTTTATGCTCCTCACATGTCTGACAGTTTGAAGTCCCCTGTAAATTCTTATTCTGCATCTTGCAATTTTTTAGATACATGAAATGAAATAACATACTTATATCTTTCATCCCAATAAAAAGGATATTTTAAAATCATATTCATTTTATCATATTAAATTTTGAAAATGGCGTTTCTTAATCATTTTTTCCAATTTTAAGAATCCTGAGACCCCTTAAATTAAAACGCGTAAAATGATCATTATATTGTTAGTCTTGCACGTATAAATTCTGTTAGGCAGCTAAAATTTTTAATTGAGAATTGGTAGCGAAAGATTTGGAAATAATTACTTTAGAGTTTTTTGGCAACATTCAAAAAACCTATATTCGATTCTAGCATGAGAAAGCACGGTAAAAAATTAATTCATTGTAACAAATGTTCATAAACGTTTTCAAAAATTTCAGGCAGAAAAATAAACATTTATTTAAGAAGTTTATCTTAAAACTGCGAAATATAATCGTTTCTGCTGTTTCGTAAAATAATGGAACGGTTTTCGGAACTTTGGGTAACTCAGAAGAGTTTATATCGTATTTTCGAAAACCTTCTTGCAAGAGCACGACACATTTCAAGTGCATTAAATTGAAATATGAAGGCATTTTTTCCGAAAAAATACTTTATATTAAACGAAATATTCTGCGTGCTGTGAAATAAATGCTCTCGAGTAAATAAAATCCAAGATTAAATAAAAATATACGAGAGAGTATCAATGTTTTAGCCCTCACATAGAAATAGTTGAGTGAAATTTATGAAATTGCAACATTTTATTAATCCTTTCCTATATAGTCACCGTGCACAGCAGATTTCTGCAAACGGTATTTCAAAGAAAGGGAGGATGGGTGCATTCCTGGAGGCGGAATAGTAGACTAAAAGTGGGTCGCTTTTCTAACTTTCGCCTACCCCTTGTTTGAAAGGCCTGTGACCACTTATTCATGCTATGCACCTCCCGAGACCCGCATCACTTCTTCTGTAACAATCCGATAAGACAGGTGTCTATAAAATTTAGAAAAGTGCTCCCTGACAGGGGCAGCTCGAGTGGTGCAGAACATGAATAAGTGTACACAGGACTTTCCAGTTCATGTCAAGAACAAACAGAATATGAAGTTTCATAAAAATCCGTGCATTAGTTCTATTGCCGAAATCGTGAAAAATGCTGCATATCAGCGTCACATGTTGGGATTTACATCAAACTGTAATCAGCAACAATTTATATCAGAGACTAACTGAATATAATTTTTTATTTAATTCCGTAATTAGTTCTTGAGATAGAGCGACAACAAAATTTGTGTCACAGACAGACAGACAGACAGACAGACTCACAGACAAACACTTTGTAAAAATATGTTTTTTCGAGATCTCTGAAGCCTAAATCATTAAATCCTTCGAAAACCGGAAGTTGAAAAATTTCACAAATCTAATACTTTCTTCTGGTAAAGAAATAAAAATGAGGAATGTAACCGGAATTGAGTCTATTCCCTTTAAATGTATATTTTTGAAATCCCTGGACGTACGTGTCTCTTATGCATTAGACTGTATTTGTAATTTTAAAAACAGCTGTTTCTATGCGGACTCCAAAAACATGAGGAGTAACAAATTCAACATTTTTTTTTTTTTTTTTTTTTTTTTTTTTTTTTTTTTTTTTTTTTTTTTACGGTATGGCCGCGAAATGACATAATGAAACATTAGTTAAACTATATTTTAAGGATTTCTAAATTGATTTCTCAGAGTATAATCGCAAAATACTTAATATTAAATTATTAATTGATAAAAGTGTATATTGTTTAAATATCACATCCTTTAATTTTTATTTATAATTCAATTCCTACTACTAGTTCACAATCTCCCTATATTTATTTATTTATTTATTTATTTATTTATACAGTCGGACCGCTTTATCCCGATACTCGGTTATCCCGTCACTCCGCTTATCACGCCAGTTTTACAAAGTCCCGATTATCCGTATATGATTTTAATGTAAATAAATTCCGGATTTTACGTCGTTGTATAGTGTTCAACTCCGGATATCCCGACGGTTTAGGAAAATATTCCGTTTTTCATAATCAATCTTATACGCACGGAAATTAATCGGTAAGAAATGTCTTAGACAAACTTTTCACAAAAGTGTCTAAAATGCCCATTGAGACAAATCAGAAATTTTACATCAATCCTTTATCTGAATTAATGAACCCAAACTATGAATGACCCACTTAAGCTTCAGATAGACGTATCAGTCTACTCGCGGTCTTTTTGTTCTGGTCAGGTCGCGCTTTCTTTTGGTTATAAGGCATTTTTCATCCGACTAAAACCGAAGCATTGCATTGCATTGAAACGATTAGAAATTATCTAACATCCATTTCTGAAACAACGAATATTGATTACAATTCATTGTATAATATTGAAAAAGGAATTGTAGGACGCACATCTAGGGATAAGCAAACCTTAATTCATTAATATTTCATGTAACAATAAAAAAACAAGTCACCATAAATCTGATTTTTATTCTTTTCATTTTTGTTTTTGTGTTTATTTTGTTTAATAATAATGTTCTATTGCTTAAAACTGCAAGATCAGTTATGAATTTCAAATGGTCTTAAATTACTTAAAAATGCAGCTTTTTATGAACATTTTTCTCCAACTCCGGTTACCGCGACACCCCGCTTTTGATGACACTTTGTTCTGGTCCTTAGAGTGTCGGCATAACGAGGTTCGACTGTATATCTTTTTCAAATTTTCAATCGTTAATAAAATACTCATTATTCATACTATCAAGTTGAAATCATTTTTTTAACTTGTACTTTATGACAATTGATGCTAATATAGTTTTTTTCAAATATTAATTCATTAATTAAAATTTAATTAATTAATTTTATTTTTACATGGGAGACAAAATGGCGGATTATTGGCTATTTATTTTATGACATCACTTGGTTTCTCCTGGAAAATTCTATTCCATGGAATGTGACATATTAGAAACAAAGTGATGTCATAAAATAAATGGAGCTGCAATTAATAATTATATTATATGTTTCCTCTAATTAAATTCAATCCAAGAAACTGCTACTGCTACTTCTACTTTCAACTCTAGTAATTATTGGCTCTCTCATTTTCAAAACAAAGTGACGTATTTGTATGAATAAACAACATTTAGTTATTAAGATATTCTCTGATGATGAGCCTGGAAGGCTTGAAAGTTTAAGAAGTTTTTAAATAAAATGTATATTTTAAACTTGTAACATATTTTTCATTACATTAGTCGCCTTTTAAGTAAGATTTTGGACCTTTTTAATCTTCACATTATATATTTTATGCCATTTAGCTATTTTTTATTTTATTCCATCAATCAACGTCCCGCCCAACTTTTTAGCGTTAACCGTATTTCATATAAATCCCTCCGTGAGCAAATAAAGAACTCATTCTCTATTACGCACCTTTCTCGCTCTCCATTGGTTGAGAGATGGGTCGCATTTCATTATGTGTCTCGTTCCTGAATTTGTTTCGTTCGTCATAAAGTTTATATTTGAATCTTTATTCCTACGCGAGTGCAAACAAAACCATCTTGCATGAGCTCAGAAGGAGAGTTGTATGCTGTTCGATTATTTTAAAAATTCTGGTACCAGGAGTCTTAACGTCAAGTAAAACATCTAAATTTATGCAATAACTTCTGCTTAGCATGGCATATTAATTTGTGCTCTAGCCTGAAGGTTCTGCGAAACTCTTGTAATGTGGGAATTATTCACTTTTTTATGTGTGGTTGAATAAACATTTTAAAGTGATTTTGGCCTCTGTGTAAATGGGAAAAATACCGGAGTTCTTAATCTGTTGCTTACTACTCATATGGCCTTACTATCGAAATAGAAATTGACTGCTTCATGAATCGCTGGTAGTCAATCTCACTACTACAGAGAAATCAATATAGTTGATTAAATTGGCCAATAGCAAATTACTCAGCCTGTCTACAGCTGCCAGTATTCTAGCATAATGATGCCTCCAATAGCAGTGTTTTACTAGGTTGTACGAATTTTTTGTAACCTAACCAATGCCTGACCAAAGATTTAATAATAGTCCGGCAGATTATAATATACACATATATATCCTTCTATATATAAAAAAAAGTTTTGATTTGGATATGGACCAATGAAAATCTGCGTAGATATTCCCGGTAGATCGGCATCCAATTTGAATGCTTAAGCATGGCCTTTCTTTGTTAATATTAAAAAAACTGTTGCATACAAAAATATGAAAATCGGTGTTATTATAGAGAAATGTTTGATAAACACGCTGATGCAGACAGTTTTCAAATCGAAGAATTATTTTAAGAGATATTTAATGCTGAAGTTGGACAAATTCATTCCATTAAAAAAGTTTTATTGGAACAAAAACTATACATGAGAATTTAATCATTTTTAGATCACTTTATACGTTATAAATTCCCGATGTGCAGATTGCATTTATTTTTTTTTTATTTTACTCATTATTGAGGTTTTATTTCTATTTTAAATTCAAATTTTCAGCATTTCGAGAGATATTTTTTATATATTTTAGAAAATGTTATTAATTTAAACTGTTGCCAATTGTATAAACATCGCAAACAATAATGTTTACTTCAAATTAAAAATTATTTACTAGAGTCTATTGTACACAGATAAAAAAACTTTAAAATTAGAATTAAATTATTACATGTTAAAAGCCGGAAAATTACGTCATAAGAACCATATTTACACTTGAATTTTAAAAGAGAAACAAAATGTTAAAATAAAAAAATTATTATGCGTTAAAACTTGTAAATGGAGGAAATTACGTTATATTTAAAATGGCCAAAAAATATGGCAAAAGAATTTAAATCAAAAAATATATTTGCGCGAAATATTTTGAGATAATGTTTTCAACTATTATCGTGAATTCGAAGACAGCGCAAATTATATGTCCTTCTAACAACAAAAGTATTTTCACCTGAATATTAATAAGAGAAATAAAACTTTGGTGTAAATTGCGCCAGATTTAAAACGATACATTTAAAATGAATTATTTACAAGAACTATCTTATAGCGCTGTTAAAAAATACCGGGAGACAATGACACTGTTTACTTAATTAATTTTACATTAGCTTATTTTCAAATTTCAATGTTTTTAAAGCCGATCAAATTAGCGTGCTTTTTGGATTTTGGTGTGGCTGCACGGGGGTTGGCGAGCATAGCTTGTAGGGGGAAGAGCCTCCAAGTATGTATACATATATATATGTTAATAACATCTTTTCTTTGAACTTCTGTTAATAAATTCAAGACTTTTCACAACAAAGTTTTATAGTATTTTGGATTAAAACGCTATATGTTTAATTTTTGACTATTAAGATGTTAATTGATACATTGACATTGTACAACATTGTCTCATAAAACCCTGTTTTATATAATGTCTGCGTAATAAAAGACAATATTTTATTATTGCCGCACCATATCTCCGCGTGTAGGATAGTAAATTCAGCTGGTTGTTTCAGTGAATGATTAATTGGAGTATATTTTTATAAAGCAAGTGTTATGTGTTATGTATCTAGATCTGTATTTTCATTTATAGGCTAAATGTAGAGATATTCTTTTAATACAAGAAATCTGTTTAAAAACTTTCTGTAAGTCTAAGAGGAAATATTACTTGTTAAACATGACAAGATGTGTTAAAAGACTTTTTTAAGTGCTTTCTTTTAACATACAATTCTGATTGCATGTGGTAGTCTAATCTTGTGACTCCTTTTCTCCCACTTCCTGCTAACATTAATTTTTGAAATTTGGAATATATATTTATTCCTGATGTTAATACACTATATGGCGAGAGATGACCGGTCACTTGTGATTTTAGACGTTTTCTTAAATATCTAGAAAAATACATAATGAATTATCCCGAAACTTTAAGTGTGTAAACAGAATAGTACATGTCATATATTTCCGTGTAGATGTTTTACCGACACCCCATATGGAGCCGCTAACAAACTGAAAAAGTACAAATATCTTTTGGATAACCCTGTGAAAACTAATGTAGCAAAAGCATCCAAACACGAAATTATTAATAAGTGGCTTATTATAATGATTTGTGGTCATTGTTATGAGGATAGCATTTATACTCGAAGAAAAATTCAGGTTTTTAAAAAAGTCTCAAATTTTGCAATTTTTTTGCTTATAATATGCAGAGATCTTAATATAAAAAAGTTCTTATCAGAAAATATGACAAGCAACGTTGTAAACAATACCCTGCAATGAGAATTAAAATACAGTAAAAATTGTATATAAAATAAACAGGTTTACTAAATAGTGTTTAAATGCGCATGCCCAAATGTAATCAAAATATAATGTGCATAACGTGTTAGCTAAAAGTATAGAGCAACTTTTGTAAAAGTCTCAAAAACATAGTTTGAAAATTCTGAAAATTATTGCTGATAGAATTATCTCAAAGTCCGTTGTTCCATTTATCCAGTGATTAGCGCCAATATAGCATCCATAATATTGCGCGTACTATTGTATTTGGATACAGCCCTCGTCTTTTAGCTTCCTTCTGGGAATAACGGATTTTGAGCTTATTCTATCAACGATAATTTTCAGGCTTTTCAAACTATGTTTTTGAGACTTTCACAAAAGTTGCTCTAGATTCAAATTGCATTTTGATTACATTCAGGCTTGCGCAGTGAATCATTATTTACTAAACTTGCTCATTTGTCATACAATTTTTACTGTTTTTTTTAATTCCTATTGTAGGATATTGGGTATAACGTTGTTTGTCATATTTTTCGAAAATAACATTTTTTTATATTAAGAACCCTACCAATTATAAGCAAAAAACTTGACAAAATTTGGAACTCTTTTTCTAAAAAAAATAATTTCTCTTGAAGTATACATGCTATTCTCATAAAAATGAACACAGTTTATTACAGTAAGTCACTTAATCATAATCTACAGTTGGAACAATTTTGCTAGATTGATTTTTACGGGGTTATCCAAAACATATTCGTTCTTTTTTTAATTTGTTGGCGGTCTCCAACGTGGTTTCGCTTAAAAATCTTCACGGAAATATATGACCTATACTATTAGGTTTACACACCTGGAGTTTCAGTATAATTCCTCATGTATTTTTCTAGGTATTTACGAAAAAGTCTAAAATCGCAAGTGATTGGTCATCTTTGATAATATAGTGTTAATGATTGGACATTGATTTTTTAAAATTCGATCACTAAGGGGGAGCCGAGGAGGTGGGGCAATTTATTTACTTTGCAGAAACCAATATCAGCTTCAGCAATGAGGATATTTTGAAAAGCACTAATGCCAGCGTTACCACAATAGTGCGAAATTTCGGTCAACTTAGGGAAATATCTGCAAAATTGGTGACAAATATTGGTTACCATATATGACAAAAAGGATACGATGAGCCTTCTGTAACACAAAAAGGAAATAGTTGTTGTTAAATATATGACAAGACGCGTTAAAAGATTTTTTAAAAAGTCTCTTATCTAACCACATTTAGTTGAAAATAGTCTTTATATGAATTTGAGAAAACATTCCATATATTATATGAGTTAGAATTTTTAGAATTTTTTCAACTGGTCGAAAAATAATTCTGTTGAACATATTCATATATCAGACCAGATGTTACGATTAATATGGTTAGCTTTGTGAATTAGCTCTTCCAGATTCATCTGGTATAGCTCAGTTAGTAGAACATTGGCATCTTCAGCGAAAATATTCCTGGTCCGGACATTTTTCTCCCAGTTGGAAAATTACAACTCATGTGATTTATTTATCAATTAGAATAAATGTGTTAAAATTAATCTAGAGTATAACATATACTGGACAATTATAATAAATAAAGACACACAACCTTGCTTAATGGCACACAAAACGCGAACTTGAATAAGTTAAAAGATAAATTTTACGTTTCGAGCTGTTTCTACAATCATCTTCATGAAAAATATGATGGTTACATGGCTAAAAGCTCATAGATGAAGGCTTCCAATGCGAGAGACAATTTGTCGAATATTGACAAAAGATATGAAAACAAAAATGTAGTGGTGCCATCCAGTGAAAATAAATACTTTTTAATGAAATGAGTCCAAATAAATCAAAAGGTCGATTGAAGAAACCACGAGTGTCGCTATCTACGCATGAGGGGCAGAACTACATTCAACTAAGTTTTTATTCAAGTTTTTGGCAACATGATTCAAGTTTACATTGAAATATTGCAATTATATACAGAATTATGATTTTATGATAATATGTTAGATTTTTGGAATATCAGGAGTCTGTCCAGACTTTTCTCACAGGGTCCTGTTTTTGTGAAATTCAGAAGTTTTTCTTATTTTTGTGAAAATTCTAGTCATAATTTTGTGAATTTTAAATTATCCATGTCTTCATGTTCTATCCTCCATGTATAAAAAGCTAAGTAATATGCTCTTTAATGAGTTCATCTGCTTACTTACAGGCCAGATTTTATTTTTAAATGACTAAATTTGTGAAAAGTTCAATTTGAAGGTGAAAAAATTCTGTGAAAGGTCTATTTAAGAGACAAATAATTTTATGAAGGGTCCTGTTTTGGGATAAAATGTTTTGTGAAGGGTCCTGTTTGGGGATAAAAAAATTTGTGAAGGGTCCTGTTTGGAGAAAAAAAAAATGTGAAGAGTCCTTTAAAGGACCTAAAATTTTCCTAAACATATCCCTGAATATTACAAGATAAATTATCGTTACAATGTTTATTCTAATGTGCAATGATTTCAACTGATTCTCTAATTTTACTCTCAAAAGGGTTATTGCACGGAACTATAATTTTTTCTTCATCAAAGTTAATATAGCACATTTCATTAGCTAAGTAGTACCTAGAAAGAGCTGTATTCTGTTTACGTTGTTTAATGTCCCTCCGATGCTCTATAAACATTACTGAAAACTTCCGATTTGTCATGCCGATGTAGGCTTTTTTAACTTTATTAGATAAAGTGATAGGGATTTCATATAAACCAGATTTTTTTCTCCATAGGGATCCTGTCTATCTTATCACTGGCTGAAGATAATCAATGAGGTAAGGAGGTGGAATAGCAACCAACTTTATATTATATTTCTGTATGCTCTTTTTTAGCTTTATGAATATAGTAGGAATATAGCGAAATTTTTTGTAGACCACAAGTTGATTATTATCCTGTTGTTGCCCGACGGAAGGGAAGCGTTGTACTTCTGAATTATCTTATGTATATATTTTGCTGGAAAACCATGATCAAATGCTATTTTCTGGATAAACTCGATTTCTTCATTTAATTGATCATCTGAGCAAATCATAAATGCTCTTTTAATGAATGACTGAGATGCAATTATTTTATATTGAAAAGGTACGCTTGGTGAAAAAGGGATAACGGTGTTTTCTTTAATTGGTTTTCTATAAACTGAAAAGTTTAATCCAGAACTGCATCTATTAATCTGAACATCTAAAAATTGAAGCGAAGGAATTCTTCGATTTCAAGGGTAAATTTTATACAGTTACTTAATTTATTTATATCTTGAAGAAAATCAGTTAAATCAGATAAACTGTAGTTCCATAAGACGAAAACATCATCAATATATCTTAACCCCTTAACGCTCGAATTAAATTACGGTTGAATACTTCAAATTGCTTATTGGCACCACTTTTATGAAAAAGAAATATTCACCTTATTTAATGACAGTAAAAACGATTCCAAAATATACCCAATTTCACTATTATATAAAACTGGTGGGAATCAAACAATTTGAGTAAAAGATACAGTCCGAGAATATGACGGGAGCAAGAATAAAGGGGTTAACCAACATTCGGGTCTCAAATTAAACGTACCAATGATCTTATGTTCTAGAGGCCTTAAAGCAAACTCTGTAAATAAACCGGAAACTGGTAATCCCATCGGTGTACCATGTAGTTGTCTGTAAATATTCACATTTCTTATTAAAAATGAAAACGTTACTGTAAACTAAAACAAAACTCTGTTGCCAAAAGCTTGAATGATAACTTAGTTGAATATGGTTCTGGTTCTCATGCGTAGATGGCGACACTTGTGGTTTCTTCAATCGAACTTTTGAATTATTTGGACTCATTTCATTAATATGTATTTATTTTCCCTGAATGGCATCACTACATGTTTGCTTTCATATCTTTAGTCAATATTCGACAAATTGTCTCTTGCACAGAAAGCTTTCATCTCTGAGCTTTTTGCCATGTAACCATCATATTTTTCCTGAAGACAGCTGTAGAAACAGCTCGAAACGTAGAGTTTATCTTTTAGCTTATTAAAGTTTGATTTTTGTGTACCATTAAGCAAGGTTGTGTGACTTTATTTATAATATAGAGTAATTGTGTATCCAACGTTAATTGGCCTTAATCACTTACCTGAGATTCATTATGTTGAGGTGATTCGTATAATTGGCCAGATGCTATGATCAATAAAATTAGCTGAGTGAATTAGGTCCACCAGATTCGTCCGGGATAGCTCAGTTACAGAGCATTAGCAGCTTCAGCCTAGAGATCTCTGATTCGAATCCTGGCTGGACATTTTTCGTCGAGTTGGAAAATTAGAACAAGTATGATTTATTTACCAATAAGAATAATTGTGTTAAAAATTAATTTAGAGTAATTATGTCTCCAGCGTTAACTGGAGTTCCTTTATCTGCGATTTGTTCTGTTCAGCTTATTTATATATCAGACCAGATGTTATGATGAATAAGGTTAGACTGTTGAATTAGCTTTTTCAGATTCGTCTGGTACAGCTCAGTTAGCTGACCATTGACAGCTTCAGCGAAGACATCCCTGGTCCGAATACTGGGCCGGACAATTCTCACTCAGTTAGAAAATTACTACACGAATGATTTATTTATCAATTCAAATAATTGTGTTAAAATTAATCTACTCCATTTATTACTCGACGTGAAAGATTAAAAGACAAAAGATTTCCGTAAAACTACGTAAACATTTGAATATGGCTTTAAAACTTAATATTTAAATGCATGATTTTCCATTTTTGTTTCGAAAACAATATATAGTATTCTCAAAAAGTTTTAGAACACAGGAAAAATAATGAAAAAAAATCAGAGATACATTTTTCGTATAATACGCCAACCGTTTCTTACGTTGCGCGTCTGCAATACAAGTAAAACTAAAATATTGCAAATTAGTAAATATTTTAATAAATATGAATCTAAATACCTTATTTTTACATATATATGTATTTATTTATTTTGTAAAATTAACCCTCAAATGAATAAATTATTCATTAAAAAAATATATATATATATAAATAAAAATAGTTCACAATTTCGCCACCAGAGATAATAATTGTGTCTTTTATTTTTATATTAGAGATTAGACACCAGAAAATTTAAAATAGATTTTTAATTTTATGTAGTAGCATATTTTTGTATTTTTTAGATGATTATTATTTCTATATAAATGTAGTGGTTGCTAAGAGTTAAACAAAAAGTGATTCAGATTTTCATCAATTACATTTAAGTGTTAAAAAATATATACCACCGCTTATCCAAAGTTTTGGAATGTATTAGATATTTTTGCAAAACCCTTTTCTCATTTAAAAAAAATATTATCATTTCTAATCTTTTTATCTAATTTATCACTTGTTACCTCCTATTTTTCTATTCCATTTACACTTATTTTACAGCCAAAGTTTAAATTCCTATACAGGGTGCCCATAATTAAACGACCCTACTTTAAAGTTGTCTACAGACAGAACTATTGTTCATAAAGTTTTGAAATTTTATAAAAGACATAATAAAGGAATGGGAATTTGTTTAAGCTAAATATATATATATATATATATATATAAATAAAAATAGTTCACAACTTTGCCACCAGAGACGAATTTTTAATAAATTATATATTTAGCTTTACGATAGTTTAGAAATTTTATTTATTAACTTAACCTGATTCTAAAGACAGCATTTCACGACATGTTCCTAGCATTTATCAGGAAAACTGCGGTCAACTGTGGAAAGTGCAATCTTGCGATTCCAGATGGAAATGATGACAGTCATGCAGAACATATTTGGTTATAACAAAATTTATTAAACTATCGTAAATGTAGGCTAAATGTGTAATTCGTTAAAAAATGGCCTCCTAATTTTTTTTTCGCTCAAACAAATTCCCAAACTTTTATCCCATTATGTCCTCCAAAAAATTTCACAATATTCTAAATAACGGTTTCGTCTGTAGGCAACTTTAAAATAAGATCTATTATTTATGAACATCATGTAAATAAAATATCTAAACTATCATAATGCTAAATGTGTAATTTATTAAAAATCGCTCTCTGGTGGCGAAATTTTTAACTTTTTTATTTATATTTTTTTAGCTTAAACAAATACCCATCCCTTTATCATGTCTTTCCCAAAATTTAATAACTTTATGAACAATAGTTTTGTCTGTGCATAACTTTAAAGTAGAGTCGTTTAATTAATTATGGGCACCCTGTACATTACATATGGCGTAAAATTTAAAGATATAGTGATTCCCCACTTCCTTTATATTCCAAGAGTTTATTGTCATCATAAAAGTCACGTAAAAAATATTATTTGATTCTCTAAAGCAAACTTCCCTCTGTATATGATGTAAAATGTTTTCTAATAATATACGAGAAACTATATTTTGAAATATAGATTTTCCATAATGTACTTGGTATAGCTGCATTTTAGTAACTGTACTGGAAGTATATTTTTTTATATATTCTAAACCAAAGACAACAAAACCAGTCTGAATATGTAATCTGTACTATGTTATGTACATTAAAATTGATCTGCCTTGCATGATATATCGGGTAGGATTTCTTTTTGTTTAAATTATAAAGTTTATGTTTTAAAGACATATTTGTGATAGAAAATATTAATAATATTTCTATTTTATTTTTAAGGGGACAAGGGACCTTAAAACTCATTTTTTTATTTTAGGTAGCTTTCTTTACAAAAAAGTACCTATTGCAGCCGTTCGGAGGAAAGCGATTTCAAAAAATTTTGGTATATTTTCATCGATCATGACCCCCAGACCCCGAAACCACCCTCCGTTCAAAATTGATATATATATATATATATATATATATATATATATATCTGACATATGTCACACTGTAACTCCCGTAATTATGAACCGATTTCGATGTAATTCGGTGTGTACATAGTACATACCAATGTCTCGACCGAGTTCGTTGGCCAGCTTCATCCGCCGTTTTGTTTCAAAATGGCGGCCATTTAAAAATTTAAAAAAAATTTAAAACTTGAAATATGGTACCAAAAAATTAAAAATGGAAAAATATTTTTTTCTTATGTATTTGACCTTTATACAAAGATTCCGGAGCAGTTTTTGTTTTGTCTCTATCTTAAAACATGGCTGAGTTATAACATTTTGAATTTCTAGCGTGGCTGACATTTTGAAACGTCCTGAATTTTGTCACGCGATAAAAGGCGTATTTATGAACCGATTTGGATGTAATTCGGTGTGTACATAGTACATACCAATCTCTCGACCGAGTTCGTTGGCCAGCTTCATCCGCCATTTTGTTTCAAAATGGCGGCCATTTAAAAAAATTTAAAAAATTTAAAATTTGAAATGTGGTACCAAAAAATTGAAAATGGAAAAATATTTTTTTCTTATGTATTCGACCTTTATACAAAGATTTCGGAGCAGTTTTTGTTTCGTCTATATCTTAAAAAATGGCTGAGTTATAGCATTTTGAATTTCTAGCGTGGCTGACATTTTGAAACGTCCTGAATTTTGTCACGCAATAAAAGGCGTATTTATGAACCGATTTGGATGTAACTTCGTTTATACATAGTACATAACAATGTCTCGACCGGGTTCGTTGGCCAGCTTCACTCGCCATCTTGTTTAAAAATGGCGGCCATTTAAATTTTTAAGAAAAATTTAAATTTGAAATGTGGTACCAAAAATTGAAAATTGAAAAAATATTTTCTTCTTATGTGTTTGACCTTTATAAAAAGATTCGGGAGCAGTTTTTGTTTCGTCTATATCTTAAGAAATGGCTGAGTTATAGCATTTTGAATTTCTAGCGTGGCTGACATTTTGAAACGTCCTGATTTTTCTCACGTAATAACAGGCGTATTTATGAACCGACTTGGATGTACCTTGGTGTGTACATAGTACATACAAATATCTCGACCGAGTTCGTTGGCCAGCTTCATCCGCCATCTTGTTTCAAAATGGCGGCCATTTAAAAAAATAAAAAAATAAAAAAATTTAAATGAGATACCAAAAAATTGGAAAATGAAAAAGATTTTTTTTTGTATGTGTTTGACCTTAATACAAAGATTCCGGAACAGTTTTTCTTTCGTCTATATCTAAAAAAAAATGGCTGAGTAATAGCATTTTGAATTTCTCTTGTGGCTGACATTTTAAAACGACCTGATTTTTGTCACGCGATAACAGGCGTATTTATGAACCTATTTGGATGTAACTTGGTCTGTACATAGTACATACCAATGTCTCGACCGAGTTTGTTGGCCAGCTTCATTCGCCATCTTGTTTCAAAAGGGTTGCCATTTAAAAAAGTCCTTCCGGCCAGTGCCGGGAGGAAGAAGTAGCTTTCATAATCCTTATTTTAATAAAGCCAACTTATATCATGCAAACACACGAAGCACAATTTAGTGGAAACCGAATATAGGAGATTCAATACTAATTTTTATCAATATAATGAATGAGAATTTCGCGAAATTAGTCAGCTTTATCCAAGCTGCTTTTCTTTAAAGTAACTTATATTTGGCTGCCAAATTCGGCAATTTCTAAAAGTGCCTGTCATTTTAAGACAACATGGTGGATGAGGCTAAGCAGTAAACTTGGTCGAGACCTTAGTAATTGCTGTGCACATGCTCACTCACATCGGAATTGGTTGATATATACGAGTGCTGTCGCATGCAAAAAATCAGATTTTTCAAAATGTCACCCACAATAGAAATTGAAACTGCTATATCTGAGCCATTTTTAGGTAGCTTTCATTACAAAAAGCTACCTATTGCAGCCGTTCGGAGGAAAGCGATTTCAAAAAATTTTGGTATATTTTCATCGATCATGACCCCCAGACCCCGAAACCACCCTCCGTTCAAAAGTTGATATATATATATATATATATATATATATCCATATATATATATATATATATCTGACCTTTGTCATACTGTAACTCTCGAATTTACGAACCGATTTGGATGTAATTCGGTACGTACATAGAACATACCAATGTCTCGACCGAGTTCGTTGGCCAGCTTCATCAGCCATTTTCTTTCAAAATGGCGGCCATTTAAATTTTTTTTAAAAACTTTAAATTTGAAATGTGGTACCAAAGAATTGAAAATGGAAAAATATTTTTTTCTTATGTATTTGACCTTTATAAAAAGATTCCGGAGCAGTTTTATTTTCGTCTATATCTTTAAAAATGGATGAGTTATAGCATTTTGAATTTCTAGCGTGGTTGACATTTTGAAACATCCTGAATTTTGTCACGCGATAAAAGGCATATTTATGAACCGATTTGGATGTAACTTCGTTTGTACATAGTACATACCAATGTCTCGACCGAGTTCGTTGGCCAGCTTCATCCGTCATCTTGTTTAAAAATGGCAGCCATTTAAATTTTTAAGAAAAAATTAAATTTGAAATGTGGTACCAAAAAATTTAAAATTGAAAAAATATTTTTTTCTTATGTATTTGACCTTGATATAAAAATTCGGGAGCAGTTTTTGTTTCGTCTATATCTTAAAAAATGGCTGAGTTATAGCATTTTGAATTTCTAGTGTGACTGACATTTTGAAACGTCCTGATATTTGCCACGTGATAACAGGCGTATTTATAAACCGATTTGGATATACCTTGGTGTGTACATAGTACATACAAATATCTCGACCGAGTTCGTTGGCCAGCTTCATCCGCCATCTTGTTTCAAAATGGCGGCCATTTAAAAAAATTTAAAAAATTTAAAATTTAAAATAAGATACCAAAAAAATTGGAAAATGAAAAAGATTTTTTTCGTATGTGTTTGACCTTAATACAAAGATTCCGGAACAGTTTTTGTTTCGTCTATATCTAAAAAAATGGCTGAGTTATAGCATTTTGAATTTCTATTGTGGCTGACATTTTAAAACGACCTGAATTTTGTCACGCGATAACAAGCGTATTTATGAACCGATTTGGATGTTACTTAGTCTGTACATAGTACATACCAATGTCTCGACCGAGTTCGTTCGCCAGCTTCATTCGCCATCTTGTTTCAAAAGGGTTGCCATTTAAAAAAATTAAATTTTAATTTTAAAATGAGGTATTAAAAAATTGGAAAATGAAAAAGATTTTTTTATGTGTTTGTCCTTGATACAAAGATTCCGGAGCAGATTTTGTTTCTCAAAATTTGTTCTTTTGTTTATATCTTAAAAAATGGTTGAATTATAGCACTTTGAATTTCTAGTATGGCTAACATTTTGAAACAATCTTGTATTTGTCATGCGATAACACACGCAATCGCCTATTTCCATGTCAGAAGGCATGTGGATAGTATACATCAACATCTCAGCCAAATATAAGTTACTTTAAATAAAAGCAGCATGAATAAAGCTGACTAATTTCGCGAAATTCTCATTCATAATGATTTAGTATTGATAAAAATTAGTATTGAATCTCCTATATTCGGTTTCCACTAAACTGAGCTTCGTGGGTTTGAATAATATAATTTGCCTTTTTTAAAATAAGGAATTTGAAAGCTACCTCTTCCTCCCGGCACTGGCCGGAAGGACTTTTTAAGGTAAAGACAAACAAAAAATGCTCCTGAATCCTTATATCAAGATCAAATACTTAAGAAAGAAACCTTTTTCAATTTCTAATTTTTTTGCACCTCACTTTAAATATATATATATTTTTTAATTTAATGGCCGCCATTTTGAAACAAGATGGCTGATGAATCTGGCCAGCGAACTTGGTCGAGGTGTTGATGTATACTATCCACATGCCTTCTTGCATCGAAATAGGCGAATACGTGTGTTATCGCGTGACAAATACAAGATCGTTTCAAAATGTTAGCCATGCTAGAAATTCCAAGTGCTATAAATCAACCATTTTTTAAGATATCAACAAAAGAACAAATTTTCAAAAACAAAAACTGCTCCGGAATCTTTGTATCAAGGCCAAACACATAAAAAAAGAATCTTTTTCATTTTCCAATTTTTTAATACCTCATTTTGAATTTTAAATTTAATTTTTTTTTAAATGGCAACCCTTTTGAAACAAGATGGCGAATGAAGCTGGCCAACGAACTCGGTCGAGACATTGGTATGTACTATGTACAGACCAAGTTACATCCAAATAGGTTCATAAATACGCCTGTTATCGCGTGACAAAAATCAGGTCGTTTTAAAATGTCAACCACAAGAGAAATTCAAAATGCTATTACTCAGCCATTTTTTTTAGATATAGACGAAAGAAAAACTGTTCCGGGATCTTTGTATTAAGGTCAAACACATACAAAAAAAATCTTTTCATTTTCCAATTTTTTGGTATCTCATTTAAATTTTTTTATTTTTTTAAATGGCCGCCATTTTGAAACAAGATGGCGGATGAAGCTGGCCAACGAACTCGGTCGAGATATTTGTATGTACTATGTACACACCAAGGTACATCCAAGTCGGTTCATAAATACGCCTGTTATTACGTGAGAAAAATCAGGACGTTTCAAAATGTAAGCCACGCTAGAAATTCAAAATGCTATAACTCAGCCATTTCTTAAGATATAGACGAAACAAAAACTGCTCCCGAATCTTTTTATCAAGGTCAAATACATAAGAAGAAAATATTTTTTCAATTTTCAATTTTTGGTACCACATTTCAAATTTAAATTTTTCTTAAAAATTTAAATGGCCGCCATTTTTAAACAAGATGGCGGGTGAAGCTGGCCAACGAACCCGGTCGAGACATTCGTATGTATTATGTATAAACGAAGTTACATCCAAATCGGTTCATAAATACGCCTTTTATCGCGTGACAAAATTCAGGACGTTTCAAAATGTCAGCCACGCTAGAAATTCAAAATGCTATCACTCAGCCATTTTTTAAGATATAGACGAAACAAAAACTGCTCCGAAATCTTTGTATAAAGGTCAAATACAAAAGAAAAAAATATTTTTCCATTTTCAATTTTTTGGTACCACATTTCAAATTTTAAATTAAAAAAAAATTTAAATGGCCGCCATTTTGAAACAAAATGGCGGATGAAGCTGGCCAACGAACTCGGTCGAGAGATTGGTATGTACTATGTACACACCGAATTACATCCAAATCGGTTCATAAATACGCCTTTTATCGCGTGACAAAATTCATTACGTTTCAAAATGTCAGCCACGCTAGAAATTCAAAATGCTATAACTCAGCCATTTTTTAAGATATAGACGAAACAAAAACTGCTCCGGAATCTTTGTATAAATGTCAAATACATAAGAAAAAAATATTTTTCCATTTTTAATTTTTTGGCACCACATTTCAAGTTTTAAATTTTTTTTTAAATTTTAAATGGCCGCCATTTTGAAACAAAACGGCGGATGAAGCTGGCCAACGAACTCGGCCGAGACATTGGTATGTACTATGTACACACCGAATTACATCGAAATCGGTTCATAATTACGGGAGTTACAGTGTGACATAAGTCAGATATATATATATATATATATATATATCAATTTTGAACGGAGGGTGGTTTCGGGGTCTGGGGGTCATGATCGATGAAAATATACCAAAATTTTTTGAAATCGCTTTCCTCCGAACGGCTGCAATAGGTAGCTTTTTTGTAAAGAAAGCTACCTAAAAAATTAAATTTAAAATTCAAAATGAGGTATTAAAAAATTGGAAAATGAAAAAGATTTTTTTTATGTGTTTGGCCTTGATACAAAGATTCGGGAGCAGTTTTTGTTTCTGAAAATTTGTTCTTTTGTTGATATCTTAAAAAATGGTTGATTTACAGCACTTTGACTTTCTAGCATGGCTAACATTTTGAAACGATCTTGTATTTGTCACGCGATAACACACGTATTCGCCTATTTCGATGTAAGAAGGCATGTGGATAGTATACATCAACACCTCGACCAAGTTCGCTGGCCAGATTGATCAGCCATCTTGTTTCAAAATGGCGGCCATTAAATTAAAAAATATATATTTAAAGTGAGGTGCAAAAAATTAGAAATTGAAAAAGGTTTCTTTCTTAAGTATTTGATCTTGATATAAGGATTCAGGAGCATTTTTTGCTTGTCTTTACCTTAAAAAATGGCTCAGATATAGCAGTTTCAATTTCTATTGTGGGTGACATTTTGAAAAATCTGATTTTTTGCATGCGACAGCACTTCTATATATTAACCGATTCCGATGTGAGTGAGCATGTGCACAGCAATTACTAAGGTCTCGACCAAGTTCACTGCTTAGCCTCATCCACCATGTTGTCTTAAAATGACAGGCACTTTAAGAAATTGCCGAATTTGGCAGCCAAATATAAGTTACTTTAAAGAAAAGCAGCTTGGATAAAGCTGACTAGTTTTGCGAAATTCTCATTCATTATACTGATAAAAATTAGTATTGAATCTCCTATATTCGGTTTCCACTAAATTGAGCTTCGTGTGTTTGCATGATATAAGTTGGCTTTTTTTAAATAAGGATTATGAAAGCTACCTCTTCCTCCCGGCACTGGCCGGAAGGACTTTTTTAAATTATACCTTAAATACTATTCAAGGACAAACTATATGAATTATGGCTTATATTTATCGACCAAGGAATTAAAAAAAAATTTCTGGAAAAATAAGGAATCTTTTTGAATATGTTAAGTTTTATGGTGAACTTTTCAAAATGCCATATACGCATTCCATATCAATTAAAATACCTAATATTGCTAACGCAAGTTTAGTTTACATATACAAATAAATCTGTACATTATTGTTTTGAAACTATATATAATTAGAAAAATTAAAGGTAGTTAAGTGCAGAAATGGGATTAAAAAATACTGAAAATTTTATAAAATTTAGAAAACGTTTTCTTTTTTAATTTCATATTCAAATATATGAAATTAGATGCACAGTTTTATTTGTATATGTACAACAAACTGGCATAGATATATTGGAAATTTTAATTGATATGGAATGCGTATGGGGCATTTTGAAATGTTCTTCATAGCGCTTAAAATATTCAGGAAAGTTCCTTATTTTTCGCCCCATTTTTTTTTTTCGTGATAAATATATGAAATAATTCATATAATATTCACACCCTTGAATAGTATTTGAAGTGCAATAAAAAAATGAGTTTGAAGGATCGATAATTACTACGCAAAAATTACCTGTAAGCAAATGTGGTAGTAAGTGACTTCCAAGTAAAAATGTTGAAGGCCCCTCAGCTATTGTATTTCCAATAAAATTTTAATACATATTATATAATTTTAAAAACCCGATAAAAAATTAAATAGCATTTAAAATTTTAGCAGTTTCAAAATGATTGATAAATTTCTTAGATTATACATAAGACAATTAGATGCATAACACAATTTATCAGATTATTCTGACTTTAATGAAAACAACGAGGGAAATGAAACATTGTTAATCCCGTAAAGGATTTTTGGGCGTAAAATGCACAATTCATAATTAAAAAATCAACGTACTCTGCAGTAGCAGACACATTAAAATAAACAAGAAAGAAAAAATCGTTCGTCAAGCATAAATTATGAAGCGTTTTCCAACACATTCAGAATAATGTAACAAAACTGCACCGTTTAAAAAATTAAAATAGTACGTCTAATTCCAACATATTTAAACGCATATCACATTTCAAAACTTAATTTTAGCTGTTCCTATCTACAATCGATAAATTATCCAATTTTTTTCAGCAGCCATGTATATGATATATAGATTTGTATCTATTAACTACATGCATGCCAACATTTAGTTCACTTAACCCTCCGATGGTCGTAATGGGGCTGACAAGCACAGCACAATTATTTTTGTTCTCCTCATTGCCATTTCACTTACATTGAGTGTAATAAAGGAGGTTTTCTTCATTCAAATTTGAAATATTCTCTCTTTTTCCATCCTATTGAAGGATCACTTTAAGAACATTAGAATTGCGTCATTTTATTGTTAATGACGATTTTCTAACAGGCTCATTGCGCCTAAACTCGGGGAATCCCACAGTTGCGACCAGCGGAGTGTTAAGAAATACATACACTTCAGTTGAAAATGCCGCTTCATCAATTTCATCTAATAAGGAGAATAGTATATGAACACTTTTGTGCAGCCCTGTGTATGAGGTACAGAATTTATGTATAACGAGTAACAGGCAAAATATTAATTAAATTTAAAAGCGCATACCGAAATTTAAACCGTACACTCCAGCAAGTATTACTCAAAGATATCACTGTAATAGATTTCTTTGTCTGTCTCTGTAAATGAATAAAAAAATGCTTTAAATGCCCTGTTCTAAACACGATCGTAGTGAAATTCCGTGATTTATATATGTTTCAATACATTTGAAATAGCGTAGTGTCATTAAAATACTCTGCAAAGGATTTTTCCCCATGTACCACAATGTAATGGCATTCTTTTGAGTACCCCTGTAAATGAACTATTAATCTTACACACTTCATATACAATGCCAAACATGCTTTGGTGACCTTTAGTAACCTTTATCAATTGCATAAAAATCCGAGTCTATATACGGGAGTTAGAGAGTGGACAGACGGACAGAAAAACCGAATGCATAAACATTTTTCACCTTTATTGGAAAGCGTTAAAAATGTTAAAATATGTTATGATAGTTTTTGTACTTGCTTTTTAGCTGAATGAATTATATTATCTTGTTGCTAAATCTTACCATTAAGAATGAGCATTCTTTTCAGTTTGTTTCACTTTACACTTTTAGTGATAAAAATATAGAATTTTTTTTCTGGAAAAATAAATACTTTAATACATTCTTATTAAATATATATATATTTTTTTATACACACAGGGAATACATCATGATTTGTTACACTTTACTTATATTCAAGAAATGCATAATAAAGCCAGTGAAGTAAAATAAATGATATTTAAATCCTGCCAAGATCACTGGAGTTTTTTGGAGTATAGTCGTTTATTTCTTTTTATATTTTGTTGATTTTTTTCGTAAAGTTTTTACCAAAACTTCTGTTTTTGTTTCAGTATTATTTGAGATTTTGACTGTTACAAAGTGATGGATGATTTTCAAAAGTTCAAAGCTGGAATAAAATGTTCGTTACAATTTCATGTATACTTTTTTACCCGACTGACAAGAAGGGATATATGTTTCACGTGTATCTGGATATGTGAAATTCTTTATACCCTCGAAACATCCCAACGGCTGGATGGATTTCAATGAATGAGGTCTCTATCGATTCGTCCTTTTCATCTGATGGTTATAGGTTATGTTTTGTTTTGTTTTTATAAATTCAAAATGGCGGTAGAGACGAAAAAATTTTTTACGCACCCTATTGAGTGGCATATCATTGGATAGGTCTTACAAAATGAAGAAGATGTTTCATTGACTATTTTACAGTCAGAAGCTTCGTATAAATACTACACAACCTGGAAGTTGTGTAGGTAAGATCTCTAGCCTTACTCCAACTCTAACCATCATAGACATCTATAGGCTTCATCAAAACGGTGTTTATAGGTAGGAACTAACAGTTAAACACAACTTAAAAGTCATCAATACAAGCAAATAAAAAAATAGATAAGTAATATAAAAAAAGTTTCACACTGATGAGAAATAATTAATTAGTTCGCTTTTTACGCAGTCAGGTTTTAAGATTTTTTAAATTTAATTTTTACTTGTTTAATAGAAAATTTTGTATATTTCTCAAACTAATTTTTCTGTTTCTTGTAAAATTTGATTACTTATAATTTAATATAAAACAATACTTCTTCTATAAAATATAGTTTTACTTATAACATTTCAAAGTAATATATATATGTTTAAATACTCATTAATTATATATACTTATTTTAATACATCTAAGTAAAGATTATAACATGTAATTCGGAAAGAAATCTTTGTTATGCATTGAAAATTATTTGTGTTAGAGATATAAAGTTTTTAAAAGAGATATTTCACGTAATTATCCTAATAAAATGCTTGACATTTTTATTTGCAGGTTTTATATAGTATTTATTACATATGTGCAGATAATGTTATGGAATATTCCAATAGACATGATAAATAAAAACTTTGGTAAAAAAAATGAAAAATTTCTTATATCAGTAACACATACAAATATTAATTTTTAAGTATTCGGGCAGTTTCTTATATAAACACGAGCGCCGGATTCTTCGCGATATTGTTTTTAAAATAAAAATATCAACTTTTAGTAATATCTTTGTTTGGTGCAATGTCAAAGGTAATAAATATGAAATTGTTAGAAAAAACTCATTTCATTTGAATTAATAAATCCCGGTATTTTATAATAACATAAAGAGACGGGGAGCTAAAACCGTGCGTCAACATCTTTGGAAGGCCAAATAGCAATGTCTTATGTTAAAAAGGAATAATTTCTAATGTCTAGTATTATTAGGTTGAGCAAAAATTTCTGAGAATTTTTTTATTTAATATATACCAGAGCTTGTATCATATACAGGTGTTTTAGTGGTATATCTATAGGAGTTCAGGAATTTCATCTCCAAAATGCCTATTGAACAGTATGATTTGCGTGTGTTTGGAGAAAAGGATTGAAGATTTTAAAAAGTTTTCGATGAGATTAATGAGGATGAAGGTGCTTGTACGACGACAGAATTCGTACTTGCAGCAAATCCGTAATCTGGCAGAACGATGTCAGAAAGTCGTGGGCTATGATGGTCTCTATTTTGAAGAATAGTCATTGTTGCTTTTGTTAATTTGCGCATAACAACGCGATTTTCACAAATTTCTCAGAATTTTTGCTCAACCTAGTAGTATAAAAGTAACAGATATCACATTTATGTAAGGAAAAGGGAAATGAAATAGGACAAATAACACAAATAATGTTGCGGCGGTTTCAGAACACCACTGGTGATTGGTCAATAAAAGTAATGAAAAAGAACTGAAAAAATTCGCTACTACTGCTTTAAACATGGGATGAACATTGAAGGGTCTTTGAGAAAAGGGTAGATGTAGTGCAGAGATTAATGACATAATATAAAAATTCAGCTGTTTATTTTTACTGTGTGACACAAAGAGTAGTGTGTCTTTAAAGGTTAAAATTTTTTTGACAATCACAGCCAGAGAAAGATACAGGCTGCGGTACTTGCCAATTTGCCAGTCACGTGAACAATTTGTCTGTCACGTGCTGTTTTCCACCGATTGTCTAATTACAAATGATCAAAGTAGGCAAAAAAGTACCAGACATCTATGAATTGCTGGGTCTGTTACTTCTTAAGTTGTGATCACAATGTATTTCTGTAAGACCTCAAACTGCTGAATGTTATTTTTTAACACATTGTTTCGTTACAGCAGAGCGTCGATTGTGCGAATCTGGAGAGACCGGGTCTATTCGAAATGTGAAAGTTTGAATAATTGAACTAAGGCAGCAACATTGTACACTAACTGCACACTATTAAAAATATGCGTCATTCGACAGTTTTTAAAGATATCGGTTACTTGACCGTATTATGGTATCTGGCCATTTTATTGACCATATTATGATTAGAATAAAATTAAATAACTGTTATGCAACCGTTTTAAATAAAAATGGTCAAACGATTGGATAGCTTGCTGAACATTTTTAACAGTGTATTTTTAAACGAAAAGCTATTGCAACAATCTGTGAAATATACAAGTTTCAACTATTCGTAATGTCACTGGGTTATAAATGTTTCAAAAGATAAGAAAGTTCTGTATTTTTATTATATGATATTTGTTTACTTATGTGCATTGTTATTGAAGTAGAATTTCCTCTGCCTTTTTTTATTCAAGCAAAATTTAAAATTTAGGTAACCATTGACAGATGACATACAGATAAGACAGATACAGATAGATAAATACAGTTTCCAATGCAAATGAGAGTTATTTAATTGCATTATCCCTATATAAGTTTTGTTTCTCTCCTTGTTTGACAATCTTTACATGAAAAGAAATAAAAATATTTATCTAACGAGTGTAGAGGATATCTTCCTTTTAGCTGCTTTATATACCGAGTAAAGATTTTGGTATTTGAAAATATGATTTCGGAAGGATTATACGCTAGCAGCTTTAGGTATTTGCATTTTTCTGCACACTAGCATTTCATTAAAAGTAGGGTAACTCCGGGAGAGTCGCCGCATACGGGATAGATGCCGCACCCCTTGTAATTCTTGTAATTATCGATAGGTGGTGTTCAAACGAACAGTATAGGTGCGCAGTGAGATTATTTTAACCAGTGTATAGCGTGAATCCCATTTCGATGTTAACTTGTAGAAGTGCAATCCTTAATTTGACGTAAGTGCAAGATTTCACTGTCCAAACTTTTAAGCACATTATGTTTAAATACTTTTCATACACTAATTACTAAATGCATGCATGATTTCGAAGTCAAAACTAAGTGTAGCGTTTGTATAGAGTACTGTGTGTATGGTTACGCCATTCCCCTTAGCGATGGCAGGTAACTGTGATGGCCGGCGTCTGCACCATGCAAAATGTGATACATGCCGCACTGCTATTCCGGTATACATGCCGCAGTTTCTTTTGTACGGGATGATTAAGTGTTATTAACTTTTCCTTTTCTTTTTGCACAGACTAACCATATTAGGCATGTTATCAAGTTTACTAAAACCAAAGGAGAAAATCGGGAAAATAAAAAGCAAGAAGCGCAAGAAAGATGCAAGTCAAGATGATAATAATAAAAAACTGGATTACGCGTAACGCAAACGTTCTTTGCAAATTACTCCAAAAAAGAGGAAGTGTAATTGGCTTCGTTGCATCATGTGTTTAAATGTAGTTACATAAAGACTGTACTTTTTTGACATTTTTTCTGTAAATTGTAGTCGAAAAAACAGGTATCTTTATCCATTCGGGACCATAGGTGTATATAAGCACTTTCATAAAGAGCCTACTAAATTTGTTTCTGGCACCAGTAAAGAAGAAAAGTAATATTTGCTTTGTTTAATTAGAGCATTTTCATGATTATTTAAGTAGAGGTAACTTCTTTGAAAAAAGTGGTACCAACCGAATAAAATTTGTGTAAAAGTCACCGGTCCCGAAAGGGTTAACAAATAAATTATGTAAACACAATTTTACTTTTTTTCTTTTCCCTTTCTAATGTATTGATGTTATGTTGTTGCTGAAGTAACAATTAAAATTTAATGTAAAAAAAAATGTCGATAATTTTAATAGTGAATGTAAGCAACATTGTACTCATTTAGTTTCATTTTGCTATTACATCGTTAATTATAGTCCAGATATGAATATATATTTTTTAAATATTTATATTTATAATTTCATTCTGTTCTTATTACAAGCGCGGCATAACTACCGCACAAGTGCGGCGTCTCAGCCTGAATGTATGGGTGACGTGCCGCAGTATAATGTTTTAGAAAAAAAAATGTTAAAAAATATTAATAATTTGTTTTAAATTTTTTGTCGCAGTACTCGCGTTGTATATTTAACATTAAATAGCATAGCATGATTTTTTTAATTTTATGTCCACCATGGAACTTTATACACAAATTCAAAAAAATGTGCGGCATAAATCTCGGAATTACTCTATTGTCGATAATTAGTTTAATGCATTTAATGCACTGTAAACATGAGAAGAATTATTTTATTTCATAATTTCTGTTGTGGTATTATTATTGCATATTTCTTTTAATTTTTTTTTAGATATTTCCACATTTTTTTTCTTTGATAAAGAAAAATTATCTATAATTGTAATATTTAAAAAAAAAAAAAAAATTGATAAAGATTTGGATAACATGACTTTCGGTAATTGGAATTCAGATATTGGCCATTTACCGTATATAATAATTTAATAGATAGAGAACTGAAATTAATTATAAATCAAAAAAGAATAAACCAAAGTTAATAATAAATTTCAGCTTACGACATCTTTTAATTTTTTCTGCAGTTATGTTTCTACTTTATAACCGTAGATGCAACTTTTTTTTTGCTCTGAAATAATTGAATACACACTATGTTACCAATACAAGAAAACGATCGAGCAATTTCAAAAGTTACAAATAAATTTCAAAACTGTATTGTTTATATGCCATAAAGTAGAATAAGTTTTCCAATTTCCAGTTTATAGACATAAAAGTGAATATTTAACCACGTCCACTAAGACTGGATTTCAGTATGTAAGGTTAATATATGATAATTACGACATCTCTCGTTGAACCGGATAGTGCATACAGTTCGCAAAATAATCGTTTTATTTCTTTGAATGTCTTCATGTTGCAAAAATAAACATTTATATTTTAATTTCTCTATTTAGGGAAAAAAATACGATATTGATATACTTGCACACATGCATGTTTTTCGTAATCATTCTAAATCCTATAACTCTTTCCGTTTAGATGGTGCAAGCGCTTTATCTTAATTCCGAATTCGCCAAATAATACCAAGAATTTTTAGTACAATTTTGCATTCTTAATATACGCGAAGAAAAGCTTTCGATTATTTTCAAAGAATGTTTTTGTGAATTGTGATGTCAGTCAATTATTTCAACTTTTTTGGAGCTGAAATGCCTTTCCCCTGAAAGGGTTAACTTCGCCGATTTAGCTGCGACCATAGCAGATCATTGGGCTGTTTTTCTAAAATCTCTTGTACTTGGCGTCTTGTGTATGTATTATTTAAATTCCCACTAGCGGTTTTTTAGGGCATTCTGTACTGCATGACGATGGAAGGCTTATTTGGGCTCTTGGTTTGATAAAATAAGAGGGCGAAGGTACTTAATTGCCCATTTAATATATTTTGTGATCGAGAGCTACATGGAAGTCATATGTAAGAAAAGGATAAAAGCATTTATTAAATATTACTGTAACATAATGTGTTACTTTTTGCTATCTGTTACTTCTTGTCCCAAAATTTAAACATCGATGATACAGTTACTTTAGTGACACATTATTATTTGTAATGACGGCAGTACATTGGTTTGCATACGATGAACTATTTGGGGAACACTATACTTAAAGTGTCGTATTTTAAAGATAAATAATTTTAATTCAGAATGCTAAATATTAATTATCAATTAGTATTTTATGTATTTGTTACCGTAAAAGACCGAAATTGAAGAATGTTGACTTTTACTGGGGATCACTTGATTCACTCCGACCGAATATTTGATTATATTCTTGTACATTCGGACCATTACGGGTGTATGTCGACAAGCACAGATATGCTGTGATGGAGGTTGAAAAGAGTAGCCGAAATCAACAAAAAGGCAACAATCCATCGCAAAATCCTTTCTTCTGCTGCGAATCAGTCAGCTTTGTCAGTCTTATGCAAGGTTTGATGATGGACGCAACGTTTTCTTAATTTTTTTTTCTTATTCGATACTCTAATTTATGATGAATGGATAATGCTGTAAATCGTGATATATTTTATTTTGAAAAGTTAAGTGCATAATTGTGAGAAAACGAGGAGATAATTGTTTTTGTTTTTTTCCTCAAGAAAAGTACTCTAAAATACTTTCTGAAATGATTTCTGCTAGAAGTATGTGCAGCACACTTTTGGATTACCAATCAAAACCAGGCGAAACAAAAATACAGTATTATGTTGCCAATGATGAATTGTTCAGTTTACTATTTGAAACTCGCACCAGAATTTGCCACAGAGGAAGAACACGTATCCAGTGTCAATTGATACTTAGTGCACTTAGAAAAGGTTTTGTTGTGAAACTAATTATCCGTTCTGCGTTAAACACAAGACGTCAAGTTAATCGGATAGACCTGCTGTCACAAAGGGATGGCTAATATATGAGTTCATAATGGTGTATCAAGATCCTTTAACTAATTTATCCAGCTACGACCTATGAAAACAAAGATCTCTGAACAAGTAGCGTATCACGTTCTTCCAATATATTTGAAATTTGGTGATCCAGCTATATTGCTATCCAATAACAGTAGGGAATTCAGTAATCAAGTTATATCCTAGCTAAGCTCTATTTGGGAAGATATTAAGATAGTTCACGGAAAACCTCGTCATAGTAAAAACCATAGTCAGTTGAAAGGGGAAATCAGAATATACAGAACATGTTATTTATATGGATGAACGATAACGATACAAATAAACGGTCAGATGGTCTGCCTTTTGTTCAATTTGCCAAGAACACTATATACAGCTCATATTCAAAATATTAGAATAATTAAAAAAAAAGCAATAAGGAAAAGATTATTTTTCATTTATTTATTTTTCATACTAAATAAATGCAATTGAATTTCTTTTACATTAAATCTGGAATGGTTAGATAATATTTTAACATTTACAAAATATAAAATACAGTACAATAAATTAAGTACACAGCTTTCTGAAACACATCAAAATATTTGAATAAAATCTAGATTGATTCAAAATATTAGAATATTTTATTTTGCGCAAATTTATATTAATTTATGAATATGAATTAAATGGTAGTTACTATTTTTTAGTATCCCCTTTAGCTTTCATAACAGCATACAATCGATCTTGCATACTATATACAAGATATTTACAAACATTTCTATCAATATTAGCCCAAATAGACTTTATACGTGCCACTAACTCAGTTTTACTTGTAGGAGGATTTTCTTGGTATTTTTTCTTCATAAAACATAAGTTTTCGGTGGGATTAAGGTCTGGTGAGTTTGGTGGCCAAGGAAATACCTTAATGTTGTGTTGGCGAACCAATTCTTAGTTGACACCGAGGTATGCGGTGGCGCTAAATCTTGTTGAAAGATGAAATCATCTTCAAGTAAATATTCTGATGATAGAATCATGTAATATTCCAAAATTGTTTTATATATCTGAGAGTTAACCTTTTCGTAGACAATGCATAACTTTCCAGGTCCTTCTGCACTCATGCAACCCCAAACCGTGACACTAGCAGCAAATTTTACGGACCGGTTAAGGCATTCTTTATCAAATACTTATGGCTTCATTCTCCAAACTCGAATACCCTGATTACCATATGAAACACAAAACATACTTTCATCACTATATAATATATTTTTCGAATCTATTGTTCGCTCCATAAATGTCTTGATTTATACCAATTCAATCTTATACGCTTTTGTTTTGCAGTGATGAGAGGTTTGTTTTCGGTACACGAGATTCAAACTTAAATTTATGGCGAAGTCTTAATGTTGTCGATATAGAAACTTCAACTCCTTCTTCTTTCCATTTTCAGTGCAGGAATCGCACACTTTTAAAACGGTTTGTCTTAATAATGCGCTTCAGTTTCATGTCATCTCTATCAGATGTTTTTGGTTTTCAACCGTCATTTCGGCGATTATTTTGAAATTTTCCATTTTTTTAATATTGTGTTAGTATTTTACTAACGCTTGATTGCTAATAATGTAAATAATTCGCTATATAACATTTATTTTTACCGTGCCGATACAAATCAACCGTACGAAGTTTAATAGATTCAGGATTATCACTCACACGACCTATTTTAAGACGAAAAAGCAAACAAATTGCAAAAGGAATACTGATTTTAAATAAAATCGTCTGAATTTAATCAATGATGCCACCAGTTATGAATTGGTGATAATTAAAGTAGAAATGATGTGAAATATTCTAATATTTTGAACCACTTGAATAAATATTCTAATATTTTGACTTTTCAAAATAATTTTTTTTTAATTAATCTTTACAAAAATTATATTAATTTTAATATAATAAATAAGTTTAATCAACAATAAGTTCTTAATTAAAATATCGTTTGTATATTTGCATTAAAAGGCATTAAATTACCAAACGATATTTTCAATTTGAACAAAATGTAATTATTCTAATATTTTGAATATGAGCAATATAATATTTGAATATATCCACAAGGAAATACGTCAAAGACCTTATGAATCCATGTTTGGCATTAAACCAAAAAGAGACATAGCATCGTTTTTTTTTTACTAGCGCACAAATCACAAATATAAAATCCGAAGAAAAAATCGAAGAAATTGCTAATACTTTTTGAAATCGATGAACAAATTGAAGAACCTTTTAATACTACTTTTGAAGGAAATTTGAGCAGTGGCCATACCAAAACCATATTACAAAGGAAAATAATGAAGAGGAACTTCAACCTACGACGTCTTCATATCAAGCTTTGGCTATACAACAAGAGTTGATTTATATAAATCATCAGCCGCAAAAGAGAATCTTCTATTGCAAGCAACGGAAATGTTACGAACATCAAAAAAATTTCTCTTGCTCAAATTGGTGATACAGTTTGAATACAAGTCCCTGCTGTCGGCCATGATCGTAGAGATAATGTTATTGTTCGATTAGAAGACCACCACTTTTATAAAATCACAAATAAATATGGTACCCTAAAGCGTCGTTATACACGTAATCAGTTCGTAATTTGTAAAGAAAAGTTACTTTCCCAAGATGAAATTTCATCTGAAGAAATGTTGGTGAGAGAAGAAGCTTAAGCTGAATCGATAAGTGGAGGACAAGGCTATACAGGCTATTAGTGCAAAAGGTGTAAAATGAAGTCTTCCACGAATATATGCAGTTGTAAAAGGAAGGGGCTATTGCGAAATTCAAAGTGTCATAAAAGTTATAGTTGTTGCAATAAATAAGATTACAATCCTATGACGTAATAAGTTATTTATTGGTATTATTTTCTTTTCTCATTTAGAATGCACAGTATGTTTTAAGTCCAACAATTTATTTATATGTGCTGTAAAGCTTTCTACTATTTTTACATATATCGTAATGTTGTTTAATAATAAAGTATGGTTTATAGAAGGAAAGTCCACTCTAATATAAATGCCAAGTTCTTTATTGGCTAAACTTAAAACTAAAATCTTAATGTTCAACATTTATCCAAGTACTACTGCTATCATTATTAAGAAGACAAGTAATATCGAGCATTCCTTCTTATCACGCTAGAATATAAAGCTACATGTCCAAAAAAAAAACCATCCCTTTCTCCACTTTAAAGATACCACGGCATTTAAATTCTTCGGTGTTAGTCCTGCTGTGAAAACTCCTCTAATGAGTAACGAACCCCTCTCCTCATCGTGATTGGTCACTCCTCGCGACAAAAGTTACGTCACCATGTGTGGCGTTTTACCGCACATGAAATACCGAGAAAAAATTGCAAATCTAGGACATATTCAACAAAGTGCATGATGAATGTCGACATTTGCCGGTGTAAGGGAATAAGGATATTTAGAAAATATTTCAAGCATACAACAAGTGACTATGACATTCACCGGTGAAATTTGGCATTCTCCAGATTTCGGTCTTACACGGTGACATATTTATGTCCACATTTTTCGGAACAATTACAGAACGGATCTTAATGTAAAATTTTATACTATAATTCTGGTGATCCAGGAAGGGATTTAAGACGTAGTTTTTATACCGTCATTTTTTATACTAGGTAAACAAAATTTAAAATACGATACGTCTCATAGATTTGATGATCTAGGTGGACAAAATCCATTTTTCCGATTATCTCGGAATTTGGGAAAACTGCGTGTATTGGTAGCTGAATGTCTGTATTTTCGAGATCTGTAAGAGTTTTTATTTAAAAAAATCAGAGGTGTCGATTAAATATGACCGTAAAGAAGCCATTTACGCAGTTGGTTTGAGGGAGTTTAAAAAGTTTCAAGAGTTTCTTCTAAGTTTGAAAGCACGTCATGACTGTTCTATTTTATTTGAAAGCACGAGTTTGCTGAACATATGTCACAGATTTAACACATTTTTGTTTGAAAATCAGCAATATTAAACGCGCTCAACCGCTTTTTTCAAACGTTATAATTCTGGATGATCTTTGATGTTGTTTACAAATTTCATCTTGACTTTTAACAAATTATTCAGCATTATTCAGCAATAAGCATTTTTTTAAAAATCAAAGTGCCATTCCTAAAGTATTGAAAAATTAAACAAACTCCTACATATAGCTGCAAATGAGTAAGTTTTTATTAATAAACAAGCATCATATTAACTTGCAGTGCAATAATGTATGCGTAGTTCAAATCTTGCAGTTAAAATATAAACATTTTTTAATTATCCTATTGAGCCGAGACAATGAATACATGTGTAATTTGAATGACAGTAGGTACAATATTGTTATAATTTAACCCTCTAAGTGTTTGGGGCGTATTATTCCGTTCACTAAGCTCCAGGTTTCACTGCAATACAAGCAATATTTAAGATAGTATAAGTCAATAGATTTAATGAATTTTAAATACATTGAAGAATGATTAATACTCTCAAGGATTACATTCATATTTGTAATTGAGTTTTTTTTTTTTATAATGTTGAAATAATCACATTTTCTTAGCATTTAAAACAAAATGCAGAGAAAACAACTTTACAATTTTACCCTTTTGCAAGACGCTCGGAGGGTTTTAAAGAACGTAGAAGTTTGTTTAGAATACTGTTTCTACAGGGCTCTACGAAAATTTAGATTAAAACTTGCAAGTTAATTTTAAACCAATTTCAGTAATCTAATTGAGATGAAACTTTTCTCAAGATATGTAGTTCTGATGACAATGCAATATTATTGTAATTTATGTAAGATAGAAGTTACTGTTTTTTACAGGGCCACATAAAAGTTTAGCTTAAATCTTGCAAAAGGATTTTAAACCACTTTCAATTATTTGATTGAGCTGAAATTTGCCTGCATGTGTTTTCTAATGACCATTATATTAAATTACAATTTGACGAACATAGAAATTAAGCATTTTTAATAGGGCCACACAAAAGATCGTGGAAGGATTGTTGCTAAAAAGCAGAAATTTTAATTAAATTTCAACAAAATCACTATTGGTTATTGAGATACACAAAGGCATTTTCAAAATTGAAAACAGAGTGCATAGAGGTTGTATTTCTTCTACACATAAAAAATCACATAAAAAATACATAATCTACACATAAAAAATTCGGATACATTACCATCTATATGCAGAAATTTTATTTCAAATTGAATACAATTTATATAGTTTATTTATTCACGCAACAGCATTTCTTCAACCGAAAATAATTTTGTTAGCATTTATATGTTTTACAGGGTACCACAAAACATTGAAGTATTTTTTAATATGATTTTATTTAAAAAAATTTATTTTTCAGGATGACTACACAAATTTCTAGAGAAATTCTGAGTAGACAAATATACAAAAAAGAAATGATTGTTAACTTGCATATGTGCATTGAATTTTTTTTTTTAGTAAATTTTTAAATTAGTGTGTTTAACGCATTATTTGTAATGGATTATACAGAGTGCCCACTAAAGTCCTTTCAAGCTCTTAATTGACGAATGGTTGCAGCTATACTCATAAAAGTGGTGTTTAGGTATAGTAAAGTGGCTATGCTCTACCAGATGACACAGCTTCTAGCGTCACCTGGCGCAAAACAGCTGAGTTAGTATTCCTATCTCGAGAACGAGATTCGTGCTCACAACAAGATTCATTTAGTATTCATCTTCCCAAGGTGTTCTTTCGAATTAAATCGATGATGCTCTACAAATCTGTCATTCACTTTTATCCCATATTTCGAACCGTTTTCGCGATAGGAACGCTAATGCAGATATTTTGCACCAGGTGGCGCTGTAAGCGGTCTTATCTAGTAGCGCATAGCCTCTTTATTATACCTAAACACCTTGTTTATGAATATAGATGAAACGTTCGGCAGTTATGATGGTGGGAACGGACTTTAGTGGGCACCCTGTATTTTTATTTTAAGAAATTGTTGTTAAATAATCAAATATTTATCACTCCTTGAGTATTTTATTAGTGTTGCATTAAAAAAAAACAGCAAAAGCTAATTAAACTTCAACGAAATAATTTTGTCCTCCTAGATCATCAAAACGTCCCACTGCGCGTCTGCAAAAAGAAAAAAAAATTGCCTCGAGAGTCTACATACGAACTATAAAATTTGATCCTTTGAGTAGAATTTGGACAATATACTCGCCATTATAAATCTTTCGCGAGATTCTCCAATCGGTGAATTTTTTAAATCTACTTGATATTTCCTGAGATTGCGTAGAAATTGCAATTTAGCAATTTCCGCTAAATAAATTCAAGGCTTTTTGTGCATTTTCACCCCTTTTAAATTTCGATTTTTTTAGAAACTGCTCTTAGAGATCTTTTATATCTTATAAGTAACTATCATGTCAAATTTCATGTTTCTAGGTCCTTCACTAACACAAAAATGGAATATTGTTTTCCATTAATTTAGAATTTTTCATATCCAATTGTAAAAGTTATTTAGATGCTTCTATTTCTATTTAATTTTTATTTCACTCTCAGCAGTAATTATTTATACAATTTCTAATGCTTTTTACAAAATAATTTGAGAATGATGAATTAATATTTCTTAAATTGAAAATGCAGCGTACGGTATAATGAAAATTAAAAATCCATTATAATTTAACAAAATGAAATCGAACGTAAATATGGATAATATATTGGTATTCATTGGGGGATTACTATTTCAACGCCATAATCATTATATTAAAGGAAAATTGCTTTCGAATGGAAAATTTATGATTATTTTAAGCCTTTGGGAAAAGCGTTTGACTTCATCATTATATATATTCATTAAGAAAAATGATTAATTGAAATGTAGATTAGAAGGGTTTTGAAAGCTATTCTTCTTCTGAAAATTACTTTAGAGTAAATTTGATGGTGATAATCAGTGAATTCAATATTTATGATAGTAGTAATTAATTGCGAATAATAAAATCTTTATTTACTATTTTTATTACGGTTGATATATTTTGAGAATTTTAATAATGATAATTTCATTTTGAGAATTTTATTAATGATATTTTTTTTTAGAATTTAACAATCACAAGTATTAAACCCGAACAGATAAGTATTAAATGACGGAAAATTATTTATTCACACTGTAAAAAAAAATACTGCCAGTTTTCCGGTAGGTATCGGAAAAATAGTTGCCCTTATCGTACCGGAATAATTTTCGACCCAGCTCGGAATAAAATGCGTAAAAATAAGGAAATAGTCATAAAACGATATTTTACGGATTTTATTCCTAGCTGGGCAGGAAATTATTCCGGTACGATAAGGGCAACTATTTTTCTAATTCCTAGCGGAAAACTGGCATTATTTTTTTTTACAGTACACAGATTTGTTGAGTGAAATGTACTTTATTAAATTATGATATTATCCAGTACTGCACAAGGAAAATATACATGCAAACAATTTATACATGAATTAAAACATTAATCATATTGATGGTTAAATTATGTTTATATTTTCTAATTGTTAAAAAATACATAATTATTAAAAGGAACATTGCCTGAATATGTAATATTTAGAAACAACTAGTCTTTAATATATAATGAGAGAGATATTGTTTAACCGTATATTTCAAAACTACAGATTTAAAAAAAATTAAACAATAACAATTTTATAACAAGAAAGAAAAATACCGAGTCCAGCATTGAATGCGAAACATTTTCCAACACGTATAAAATATAAATATAAATATATATAAATAATATATTTAATACATAAATAATTTAAAAATAAGATATAAATAAATAATATATATATATATATAATATATATAAATAATGTAAATATAAATATAAATAATTAATCATTTATTAATCATCTCATTTATCTCTTCCCAATACTTCCGGAATACTTTTACAAAACGTCACAGATTAATAAGGTGAAGAAGGATTTGAAAGTAAACAAGGTCCAACAAAGTGAAGAGGTTTACACAAAAGCTGCACATTTTGAAAAACACATCCTGGTAACATCTGGTAGCATATCAAAAAACCCAATTTTATAAGTTACCATCAATAGTCGGAAAAATGTTATTATTTTTTTTATGCAGTCCTGTATATAATCTAAATTTTTGTATATACTGTGATATCTTGACCTTCAAATATTGAACTCTGTTAATATTTCTGAATAAAAGATAAAATGTGTTTGTAAAACGAATTATGATATGAAACATGGTGAAAGCCTTCTATTCATAAAACTGCACTGGGAGCATTTAAAAAAGACTTTAGAAATTGTTAAAGATATGAGTTATTCAAAAAGATAAGACTTTTGACGTCACGAACGACGATTATAATGGAGTCGAAGAGGTAAGGTATGGAGCTCTGAGAAAGGAAGTTGAATTTTGAGTCGAGATTGTTGTACATCCAATTGGTGGCCATTGAGTAAATTAAGATAAACTCATGTGGAGTGTTTATTAGAATGTGTTGAGAAATGTTAGAGTTTCACAAGTATTTGTAATTTAATACTTTATTTTTAAGTTATTTTAATTTAACTGTTCAAATAAAGAAGTAATGGAGTAAAAATTTGTATTATTCCTGATCTTAGATTATCTACCAGCTGGAAAGGGTGAATACATCCGATATTTCACCAATACTATATTACGTTTGGTTAGAAAACGGACAGCACTGTTTTCAATACCTCTTCATCAATTTCAATCAATAAACGGAAATGTATCCATGATGTTTTCTACAGCCCTGTATAGGATAAATTTGTTTTAAAACTGAAAAGTATGCCAAAATTTATTTCAGATAGGAAACGCATAGCATAGTTAAAAATTTACATTATGCCAATTCGTCAATAAACATAAATATCGGCGAAATAGATGTTCGAAATATTTTGTGCTGCTCTGAATGTGATAGACAATCCAAGTAGTATGCAAAAAAGTACTTCAATTCAAAAATACGTACAACAATGTAAACAGACTTACAACAATTATTGTTAAGAAACAGTACTATCCCAACAAAAAGTTTTCGGTTAAAAAAAAAAAAAAAAAAAGCGCCAAGTTTTCCTTAATGTTTCGGCCAGAAAAAGTAGTGATATTATCTGAAGTTCGCACAAGTTAAAAGCCAAACATCCCAAATCTTTCATTGAAAATGGCTTCCTGCGACTTGGCCGTTAATGCCTTCTACAGCATTTCAAAATTAATGATTGGAAATTACGCATTTATGAATTATTTAAATATTAAAAGTAATATTAGAATGCAAAGAGGCAAATTCACATAAAGACATTATAAATAAAAGATTTCTGATAACTCCCATTCAGTTTCAACAAACATTAGTTTTGATTACAAATCATTTAGTCCACTTGTGGTTTAATTGCCATTTTGTACGGCCTAAAGCTAAAGTCATTAACGTAAAACGCAGGAAATAAAACATAATTTACTTACTTCAAATCTCTCTGTTACATTATATTTTATTGTATAATATTAAAATCTTGTGTATTGACGAAAGAGATTTTTTTTCATTTGAACATTTATTATAGTTTGTTTGCATACATTAAGAGGTATTCGATTTATAAACTGTTAAAAGCTGATACTAATTATGTTTTAGCAATTAGGGATATTTTCTCATGAACACAAGTATTTTGTTATTTTTAACTTCTAAGCATTTAAATAGACTGAAGTTGTTTAAATGCTTTTTTCAAATGTGTATTTTATTTCTGTACTCTGTGCTCCAAAATGCCTAAAATAATCAAAAAATGTAGTTGACATGTAGCTCATTTGTACATATTTTAAAATTTGAAAAACTCTCTCGAAGGCATTAACGGCCAAGTCGCAGGAAGCCATTTTCAATGAATGATTTGGGATGTTTGGCTTTTAACTTGAGCGAACTTTAGATATCACTACTTTTTCTGGCCGAAACATTAAGGAGAACTTGGCGCTTTTTTTTACCGAAAACTTTTTGTTGCGATATCACTACTTTTTGTATGTTTTTTCAAGTTTGTTATTCTAAACTATATTAATATGAAAAATTTTAAATTTGGTACTTTTATGTTAGCCGGGAGCAAATCTCCTAATTACTCTTTTGTTTTTTCGCCAATAGCAGCTTTCATTTTTCACATGTGTAAATTAGAAACAATGCTTTGATTTTCAAATAAAATATTTTGGTTTATGTTATTATTTCTTATTTATTTATTTAATTATTTCTATGTTAAATATTCTATTAAATAAAATGAGGGAAATGCATCTATTTTAAATGAGATGACTGAAAAGTATATATCTTTAAATGAAATGAATGCAATATGAACAATGGAGTTGAGAACAGTATTTGGCGATTTGCCACTTGCGCCCGGCTAACATAAAAATACCTAAATTTATTTTATTGAGCTTTACAAATTTATACTTTATTTTTTTTATATTAAAGTACTAGCCGCCTTTAGCAAGCAGTATTTACCATATTAATTCCATGTTAAACGTTGCATCATGTTACTGTTATTCATAATTTAATTTACTTGCCCATACTTTTGCCATGTCGGAAGCTTTTGATAGAGGAATCAAGAACTCTTTACGATCATGGAAGCACATGATATATTTTGTGTTGTTATGTATTTCATCTTTCGTGACAAATATCTCTTAACTCACTTATGCATGTTTCCTTAGCAGTTACGATTCGTTCTCTAATGCGGAAATTTTTAATCCTCTTAAGTAATCTTTTTTAATTGGGCTCACTGCCAATTGTTGTATTTTAACTGATACTACTGGGTACAAGTGAAATGGTTCTTATGAAATCCTTTGGCAATATCTGCATTTGCATTAAACCATATTGATGCTAATATCTTTTTGTTTTACGTTAACCTTTTCAATAGACTCGATTACGGAAGAATAGAAGGTCTACCGGCTCACTGCCATGATCCATTTGAAAATCTATCATTATTCTCATCTGATCGTGTTGAAGAATTAGTCAATGTGCCACGGTTTTAAGATTTTTGCTAATTTTATTCGAAACCCAAAAACTAAAATGCAAGGAACCGGATTATAGAAGATTCATTCTATCGTACATATTGATTATCAGGTTACATATTATCGAATTATAATAATCATAAGGAGAACTGGCAGTTTCAATGCTTTAATAGTTTCCGTAAATTCTCTTTATATAATACAGAAGTTTTAGCGGTGTAAAGATTAACAACATAGTCACAGTAAGGATAATAACAGTAAAATATAATAACAATAGCAGAGGTTTTGGGCAGTGACGAAACTATCAGCTCTTTGAAAATATTAGTACGTTATATCATTTAACTATTCAGTGATATGACGAAAAATAAAAATAGATGGCTCGCATTAATAATTAACTCATTGAAAAATAGCCACTAGCGTCAAATAATCGCCAAGTTGGGCGACATTTAGCAAAGTTTCGCCAAATTTGGTAATATATCATGTAAATTCTCAAATTTGGCGACAAAAAATGTTTTGTTTATTCTGAAGTCATAATGATGCATATGTATTATGTATTATACAGATACCTATATTATGTATGATGCAACTGTATTACGTATTATATACATATGTATAATATGTATGATGCATATGTATAAGTTCATTAACATCACTAAAACGCATTTAAAGGAATATTGTTCAAGGGATAATTGCCAGATTGACCAGAGTGCTATTGAGATTAGAATTCCGACATTTATAATAGACCGGGAGGCGTCTGTACACACCATCACCTCATCGAGTTTACAGCTGAAATTTTAGGATTAGTTAAAACTAGATTAGCATATTTAAATGCAACTGGTCTGTTAAGTCATATCTTGGTAGAAACCACCTGAAGACCTAATTTTAGTGGTTAACTGATAGGTTTACTATTGCATTTTCCTGCATTCAAAAGTTTGGAAACATGGAGGAATGGGTGCAGGAAAACACAATGGAAAATCCACCAATTAACCTGTAAATTCGGGTCTGTAGGTGGTGTCCACAAAGATATGACTTGGCAGACCAGTTACATTTCAATACGCTAATCGATATTTAACTAATCCTAAAATTTAAGCCGTCAACTCGATGAGATGATAATCTGTGCAGACGCCTCCCGGTCTTTAATAAAATTTGTTTTAAGGAAGTAAAAGATAGACAGATGGACAGATAAACTGAAAGATTTGCCTTATTAAGATTTTTGTAAAAGCATATAAAAATTCATTCAGCTTGAAATCATGTAACACCTTTATAACTCAGGCTAATTTTCTGTAATCGAGTTTTGGCGACCAACATATCTTATCTATAACTATAATTTTTTTTTTTTTTTTTTTTTTTTTCTTTTACAGATTTAAAATTAACAGTAAATTAACAGTAAGTAGGCTAATAATACAATATAATAACATTAGCAGCGGACTTCGGACGTGGCATCTTTCGCACATCGTTAAAGACAGTTTATTAGTTACACATTTCATTTAATTAAAAGGAGATTTTTAAACTTTCATATGGAATTAGGATATTTTTCCACTATAGAGACCTAGGCATTTTTTAAAAAATCTTGGCGCAATTCGGACTTCAGAAACTGAGATATGTTGCCAAATGATATAAACAACTATGAAAACAAACCTGATGAACTTTTATGTTATTTATATATGTATTTGGTACTTCTTAGTTATCCCGTCGACCAATTTCGCCAAATTATATAAATCGCCAAACCACTCGCCAAATTATACACATTGACATATTTTTTATTTTAAATAACGAAAGAACAAATACATTAGTAAAACATTAATAAAAATACGAATAAAACGTCGAATTAATGGTTTTATTGGCCATTATTGGCATTTAATCTTACAATTAATTAATTAATTGCAAAACATTATTGGCATTTAATCTTACAATTTGGCGACGGATTAACTAAGAAGTACCATGTATTTATATACATATAAACATTTTATTTATACATGTATAAAATATTATTTTTATATACAAATTATTTATGTTGGTATATAAAAATAAATAAACGGGTTCCTTACATTAAATAAATTGTATACATATTGAAAAAATTGCTTGTGTATATGACACAGTAAATAGGTTGGCATAAAATACGTTATTATCAAATTTATATTCTCGTCAAGGCTATTTTCTGGATTTCGCCAAGGCTAGTATATCGGAGACGTACCGAATTGCGGTTATATTTTGTTAAATGTTTTATTGTTTTAATATCGTAAATATATCATAACCTATACTGATTAAAATTTTTAGGTATATTCATTTTTTCTATTTAACAAACATCTTTGGAAAAGCATATATATAAAATGCTATTCTGCTTGAAATCACGTGAATCCCTTCAAAACTCTGTTATCGTGTTTTGGCGACCAACATTGGCACAATTGAATGTGTTAAGGAACTGTTTACGGCGAATTATGAACACCCCCCTGTTTGAAGAGTTTAGAGGCGGAAATTCTGTGTTTTCAGATTTTTCTGGTTAATTGTGCTACAAACCCGACTTACTTGTGAAATTTCATGATTCTACGACTTTTAGAAGTACCTTAGTTATTTGATGATGCGAAGTGAGTCAGTGGCAAAAAAGCGCTTTTTCAGAATTTCATATTTCAAAAACTACTAAATATAGAAACATGATATCATGGAACCTTACTTCAGTTTGACCATACGAATATGTGTATATAAGAAAAATTTCTATATCTCTCCCTAAAACGACGTTATAAGGGGGTGAAAAGTATGCCGAAATAGTTCAGGAAAAGGTACCTTACGGCTTGTGCGAACTTGGCGGACGCACTGCCGTGCTCCCAGATAACCGGATTCTTTTGACTGCCCCTTAAAGATTTTAAATTCAAAATGTTGTACAATGTACAAATCAGCGTACATTCGAAATTTTCTTTGCTTAAATGATAGGTCTTGATATAAAGATTCAGTAACATACTTTGTTTCGTCTTTATAAAAAAAATTGCTTATATATCAGATTGTCGTGTTTATAAAAAAAATTGGCTTATATATCAGATTGTCGTCTTTATAAAAAAATTGGCTTATATATCAGATTGTCGTCTTCATAAAAAAAAATGGCTTATATTTGAGATTGTATTTCTAACTAGCTAACATTTTGATACAAGATAGAAAATTAAAAATAAAATAATTCTTCCATTAACGATTTAATTATGCAGTTTCTCACAAATTTGCGTTCAGTGTTGTGACGATTTTTCGAATTATCCTACGTTTAAAACTACATAGTTACAGCCGTGGCAAAAAAAAAAAAAAAAAAAAAATAAATAAATAAATAAACACCCCCTACTAACACCTCAACAAATTATCGTAGACGAAAGTTACAAGTACCGAACGATTGGAAATAAAGTCTACTTTTAAAAGATGTATATAAATTTGCTTAGGGGGTCATCTACATATTAAAACGAATCCAAACTTCATTTTTTTTAATAACAATACCCAATTTTAAACAGATATTTCAAATCTTCGGTTAAAACTATGCCTAGACTTCAAATTTCAAGTCATTTGAATCATAAGGTTTTGAATTGCAAACGTTCAAAATTTAGTGCTTCTAATGTTGAATTACATTTTCATATTTTTATTTATATTTCCTGAAATGATGCTCCTAATGTGCTAATTTTTTGTGTAGCAATAATACTAATATACCCAAATATAAATACGATGAATTTGCAATTTTTATAATTTTATGATATGAATTATGAATTATGACATTAATATTCGAAAAAAATATGAATTGCAACCGACGTTTTTTTTATGGATTTAATTTTATTAAGTTCTGCTTTATCGAAATCCAAAATTTCGCAATTTTCTTCCAATTAGTTTTCAAATCATGCTTAAAAAAACGACAAAAGGATGTTTTAAGGGGCCATCTGTGATAGAAGTGACTTGCTATTTTCAAATTTCTTCTGCTGTCCTGTAATCTAGCAGGCTTCATTAACTGCTTGAGTAGTGCTTAAGGTATCTTGTATAAGAAGGGGGCTCTCGCGGTTAACAATCAATTACGGAACTTCAATTTGGATACAGCCCTTAAAATACACTCGTTTTAAAATAACCAATATCTGTGAAATTTATGGTACGAATTGCATAAAACTTGTTTTTAGGCTAATTGAAGGGTGTAGAGTTCATTTACGCTGTCAGAATTGTGTACTGCTATTGAAAAAAAAAAACAGAGTTATGGTTCGTTTGAATAAGTAGATGGCCCCCTAAGCAAATTTTTTATACATTATTTAAAAGTAGACTTTATTTCCAACCGTTCGGTACCAGTAAGTTTCTTCTACGATAATTTTTTGAGGAGTTAGTAGGGGGTGTTTACTTTTTTTTCCACGACTGTACATCCGCAGCGTCTAATTCTCGCCAAGCGCATCATAAGATATTTTAAAGATATATTCTCTGTATTAGGTGCATCTTGAAAGACTGTTTCATAAGGTATGCAGAATAAGAAAACGATATTGACCATTAAAAATTACACAATAAGTAGTAACGAGTTACATAAAGAAAATGATAAAAAGCGAAGCGGGGGCATACACTACTGTCAAGTCAATCTGCTTGAGTCTCCAAAATTCCAGCCCATGTTTCCCTTTTTAATGTCCATTTCTATACCGGTCATGTAACGCGCAACGATAAATGTTTATCGATTTTCTTCTTCCAAAAGTGCGCGTTATTCGTTGATAATCCTACGGAGTTGGGAAATTTCTAAAGCATGATCACGTAAACCGGAAATCAGCTATACAGTCCATCACCTCATCGAACTGAGAGCTAAAATTCCAGGATTATTTAAAACTCGTTTCTCATATTAAAATGCAACGGGACTTCCAAGTCATATCTTGTTGGAAACCACTGCAGACCCGATTTTACTGGTTGAGCATTAGGTTTACCATTGTGTTTTTCTGCGCTCAATTCTCCATATTTTTACACCTTTGGGTGCAGGTAAACAGTGATAAATCAATAAAATCGGGACTTTAGGTGGTTTCCACCAAGATGACTTGGAAGACCTGTTGCATTTTATTATTCTAATAGAGTTCTGTCTAATAATTTAATTTCAACCGCTAATTCTATGAGGTGATGGTCGGTGCAGTTGCCTCCTGGTCTAACGATATTTATGTCGAAAAGCTGTCCTAATTGCGTTTACGAGCATGGGTGTTTTGTTCCGAGTCTGTTCGTGATTTAAATAAGTTTTTTCAGTTTGAAAATTAATACATTACTATCATCATACGAAAACATGAACAGCACACATGTATATATAGTCTGTTTCGCTGCCGTTTTTACAAACTTTTTGGAGTTGGTACACACTACTAAAACAAATATTTTTTGTATAGTAATACTATGTCCAAATCCATTTAGTCAGTGATAAGTACAGGGTGTCTGACTGCAAGCCAAACCCGACATTTTTTTGATAATTTTAAGAAAAGTGAATATATAGTACTAATATATTAAACAGACTTGCTATATTTTGTGTGAAATGCGATGTTCAATTCATTTGCCTAAAAATGGAAATCGCCATAGAATATGGGGAGCAAAGACTTTATAATTCATTTAGAGGATCACACAAAAGAGTTCTTTTATGTACTGGTTTTCAAGAAACATTAATCGCATTTCATTATGCTGCACTATAGTGAAATTAATATATATTGCTGAGGTGTAGTAAAATATGCTTGCTATAGAATATGATGCACATATCATTCATTTAAGTGCATAGAAAAAATGTAATGCTGCACAAAATATTGGAATTATTGTATTGGATATTTTGAAAATGCTGGAAAATGTTTCATACTCTATGCTTGACGTATGATTTTTTTTTCTTTGTCTGTTTATAAAATGCATAATTTAAAAAGTTACCCTTTTTCAGATATTAACATCTTTACGATAGAAGGAAATATTGAGATTGGCTCATCCGACTGGTTTTTTTTATTCAAATGCTTTTTATTCAATACTGTTTTTTAATTTCCTGTACAAAGATTTCACCAATGTAATGGGAGTAAAATTTCACAATTCTGCAAAATTTCTCTTAAAACATACTTTGTGACAGCTTCACAAAGTATGTTTCAGGAAAGCTTCACTTTGAAATCAAGACCATGTGTTTTGTTTTTAAAAAAGGGAGTGAGCTTAAATCTAAACGATAACATTTATAATTTATAGAGGCTTTTAAAATGTTTTACGATAATGTGAGCTTTGTTTAGGAATGTTATTCCTTATTAAATAAACTTTCAAATTCGCTTTATCGGGGAACATTTATACGGAACATGAGAAGAATTCATTAATTACACCAAAGCAATTATGTAATGGCTGTAGTTAAATCACTTTAATATATCAGGTTAGTTTAACGAGTAGTTTCTGCTTACAAATGATACAAGATATTTATAACAAGAAACTTTGTATTCCACTTATAATTGATATTTACCTAATTGGAAAGTGACTGAAAGCATACTTTATACTTCTTGTGAATTAGCAATTTAAGTATAAAGTAGAATAGATTTCAGTTAAGATTTCAGAATAATGAGTTTTATTAAATAGCTTTAATGCTAAGACTGGTGAAATTTCCATGTCTTCAATAATGAACAAATACATAAGATTTTCGATTCTCCCAAGAAAACATCTGAAGGAATATAAAATATGTGTGGTTTTATTGTTTCTTTTTATTTTTAGTATTCTTTTTATCCCCCCCCCCCCAAAAAAAAAAATTGTTAAGTTATATTTTGATGTCATTCAGCCGAAAGTCTAAAAATTTTATAACAGAACTTCGGACTGAATTGCTGTATTTTATAAGAAGTAATACAATTGTTTTTAAAATAATATATTAAACTTTTATATAAAAATATACTTTCAGTATAAATTATTACTGAATGTAGTATTATTTGTTTATTTGAATGGAAAAATTGTTTGACATACAAATTTTAAAGAGTGATTTGAAACCTTTATTATTCATTACTTAATATCTCTTTATATTACCACAGATTTCAAGTAAAATTAAACCTCAATATTTTCTTAATTAATCTATTACTACGCATGTACAAGTATACCAGAAATAAACGCCTCAGTAAGAAAATTCAATAATTCCTTAACTATAATAAATATGAATATGGAATGAGTGACATTTACATCTGATGACTTATATATATTCCAGTGGCGTGGCGTCCGGTCATCGCTGGATGCGGCGATGACCAAGCAATATTTTAAAACTCTTAATAAGCTTTTAAAACTCTACGATCCTGTTTTAGCAGAACATTTGGAGTTCATGTATAAGTGAAGGTAAGATTTAAAGTTTCTTTTTTGAACATTCAACTATTGAATTTTAGAGTTAATAATTTTTCACCACAAACTTAAATAATTGCGATGACCACCGAAAATTTTCACGCCACGCCTCTGATATATTCCATGTACTGTAATTCTAAAAATAGTTCAAATTTTCTCCAATAGATATCTCTACACCATCTCCAAACTTAAGAATGTTCAAATAAATTTAAAAGATACAATTGTCTTTTCGTGTTTCAATCGCTAAACAGAAAAAATAATGCAACTTGAAATATTTTTATGAAGTTTTATATGCTAGTTTATGGATTATCGTAGGAAGATGCAGCTCCATCTACTGACAAAAATATGAACTGCCTGATTTAAATATTACAGTATATAAAATTTAAATACAAACAGATATAAATGTCAATTTTTCATCTTAAAATTTATTATAGTAAATGAAAAATGAATTTTGAATATGGGGCGTTTATTTCCGATCACTCTGTACTATTAAGAATAATTGTAAGCATATTGATATTTTAGAAAAAGGTATTCATTAAGTACAAGAATTCTTTAAGGGGGCACAGAACCTTTCAGTTTGTCGAAACGATCACAGATATCGCCTTTTCCAAAGCAACAATGCTCAAATAATATACAATTAAGATCTTTTTTTTCCTTTCTGCCAAAATTATATATTCTTAGCTATATTATTCGGGAAAGTAAATGTTGTACATTGAAAATTAATATTTAAATATTTAATTTAAATATTCATCTCACTTACACGTGAATTAAAATCCTTATTTGCTGCGCGCATGATAAAACTAAATTATGCATACAGAAAACAAATTTTGAACAAAATGGAATCATAACACACCTACTTCTAAATGAAAATCAAAATATATACAAAAAGATTTGTTTAAAATTTAATTTTAGCACACAAAAAAAATCAAGTTATTCAAGTGCAAAAATAAAATAAAATAAAATAAAATAAAATAAATAGTACCAATAAGTGATTTTTTTTTGGTTTTAGCATGAAGACTGAAGAAGAGCATACTTTCCTAATTTTTTAACCCCTTAATGGTCGCATTAAATTACGATTTAAAAATTCAAATTGCTTATTGTCCACCCACTTTTTTGAAAAAGAAACATTCACCTTATTTAATGAAAGTTAAAATGATATCATAATAAAGACAATTACACTATTTTATAAAACTGGTGGGAATCAAACAATCTGAATAAAAGACACATCCCGTGAATATCAGGGGAGCCAGAATTAAGGGGTTAAAGTTGTAGCTTATTTAGTTTTATATATTGCGCGCACACTTAAAATTTACTAATCGGAGAAAATGCGTTTTTAAGTTTCAATATCAATGGACTTTCAATTGTACTCACCGTCTGTTAATCATTATAAGCCACTGAAATAATTAAGATTTTTGAATGGGTTTTTTTGCGCATTGAAGTGAATCTTTTAAATATTCAGAATAAAACAAAATCAGAAAACTGTTTTTTGAAGGTTTAAAGGTCCTGTTCCCCCTTAATTAAGTTCCGCTTTCTTATTAAAGAAACACAATGATTTTTTTTTCCATAAGATGAACTATGTTACTCATTATTGAATAAACGTTCAAAAGAAAATTTGTGTGGAACAGAATAATAATTCATTAATTTCACTAAAACAATTATCTACACTGGTTTCCAACAGTTAAGGAAAAATCACAAAAAGAGCGACAACTCGTTCAAAAATGAACCTATCCGTATGAAATTTGCATAGGTTGTTAACTAAAAGATGCTGAATAAAATTACAAAATGCAAATTAGTGGCGCTACAATAGGATTGCGTCACCTGTGAGGATCGTAAAAATGCTTGTTAGAGAGTACGGCTGCTGGTTTCGCTGTGATTATGAGATAAGAAAACTGAGATAGCCAATTCATTAGTATGACCTCGAGGTACCATTTGTCCGCATAGCTACGATAAAGAGCTATTGGAAGATTGGATGTAGGCCAAAGTCAGACAAAGGTGGCCAGATGTCTAAATCCGAGTCCTTCTGTTGCTCATATGCCTTGGAAACAATTTCAAACCACTGGTTCGGCCTCCAAATGGTTTACTCAAGGTCGGGCAAGAGCTACGACAAGCACCAATGACCGATATCTTTGGTTATGTGTACGAAGGAATAAAACAGCAATCCCTCTCATCTTAGAGCCTCCCTTGCTGCAGCCACTGGAAGGTTAGTATCAACGTCTACTGTGCGTAGAATGCTACCTGAAGATAGTTTTTATACGAGACGACCAACCATTCGTGTGCCACTCACCTCACGTCACCGGAGAGAACGTTTAAGTTGGGTACGTCCACAGGACGGTTGATCAATGTAGGCGTGTTTTCTTCACAGACAAGTTCCATTTTAGCTTCCAAAGCGATAGTAGGCTTTATTGGATTTGGAAAGAATAGGGAACACTCTATCATACATCAAACATTCGTAAAAGAGATTCGTATGGAGGAGACAATGTCTGTGTTTGGAATGGTATCTTTTTGGGCGGACGTACAAGCCTCCATGTCTTTCCAAGTGGAACTGTGAAGGCTCACGTCTATAGAGATGACATTCTTGATGCTTATGCGCGTCCTTATGCTGGTGCAATAGATAATAATTTCCTTTTACAGGACGATAACGCTAGACCGCACAGGGCTCACATCGTAGAAGATTATCTTTAGCACCAAACAATTCAGCGCATAGAATGGCCAGCGTGATCACTGGGCTTGAATCCCGTCGAGCATGTTTGGGATGCGTTAGGAAGACGTGTCGCTGCTCTCAATCCCCCTCCTCAGACCCATGCCGCACTTACAACTACTTTACAAGAACAATGGCTCGCATTTCCCAGCGAACTCATATATCGCGTAATTGATGGTATCACACATCGCTGTATGTGCTGTATTCCTTCTAGGGGTGATCATACTCCATATTAAAGGTACTTTTTTATACCAAACTGACACATTTCTTTTGCTAATTTTATAATTGTGTTAATTTCTGAAACACCACAATCGTCTGGTAATTCCTTTTAGTGTTATTTTATACCTTACTATATGTTGTACATTGTGGCTCAGTTTTATTAAAATCTACTTGTAACATTTTGAATAATCGCTACTTTTGTTGTTTTTCCTTAATTTTTGGAAACCAGTGTAATAGCTGTAGCTATTGCTTAGTCACTTTAATGTATCAAGCTTAGTTTAACGAGTGATTTCTGTTTGCAAATGATACAAAATATTTATATCTAGAATTTTTGTAATCCTCTTATAATATATATTATAAGTAACTTCATTAGAAAGTGACTGGAAGCATAATTTATACTTAATAAGATTAGTAACTTATTAGTTAATAAAGAACAAAAAGTTAAAGCAAGGATTTCACAATAATGAATTGCATTATACCTTCGATGCTAGGAGTGGGAAATTTTTCGTATCCGTAATAATAAGAATAACACTTGCAGGTTCAGACATTGAAAAATAAACATGTGAAGGTACATGAATGAAGTAAAAAATATTTTTATATTTAGTTACTGCTATATTTGATTAAACTGAAAGAAAACTTGAGAGTTTAGATTGCAGTCATTTCAACGGTTCGGGAGCTATACATGGATTAATAAGAATGATAAAAAACTGGAAATAGTTTTATAAACATACATACATACGTAAGAGACATTACTTTTTTTTCCAAAATGGTACAGTTACATCCAACTGATACAAAACAACCCAATACAAAAAAAAAAAATGACAATAAATCATGACATTGAATTTCTGTAATTTATCAACATAAATAGAATTGTTATTTAAATATTAAAAAAATAATATTCTTTTATTTAAAAAAATATTCAACCGAAGTTACTAGATAATATAGCACTGTTTGTCTACATATATGTAAAAAGTGCTATATACATTAATTTTAACTAGTGTTTTAAATAATCGAAAGAAATATATTTTTTAAATCTATCTCGAACATTTTCTTTTTACATTATTCTTCACATAAATAAAGTTAATATTCCCTAATTGGGTATATTTTAAAGCGTCTTTTAGAAATACCCTTTAAAATAGATGTGAATACCTCAAAATATTTCAAACAATGTTTTTCAATGTCAAATCATATTTGCTTAAGTACTTTGTTTGGCTATGAACCAGATTATTGAAGATTAACTATAAGATCAGCATTAAGCATAAAATACTACATTTTGTTCTTAAATTGAAATTTGTCAACGATAAAAGGTGTTTGAATTTGTATCTAGACTTAAACAATTATAGCATTACAAGTTTAATGATAATGTTAGCTGCTCAGAAAACTATATAAGGATACATGTTGATGGTGGTTTTGTTTTTAACAATTCTGCCAAAAAATATTTAAATTAAAATAACTAAACATTGTTTAACATCTGATATTAAAATTTAGAAATATATTACAATATATCAGACATACAAGTAAAAATTGCATAAATACATATACATTTAAACATGAAACGTTTCGGGCTATGTTTTAGCCTCTCATCAGTGCAATAACCTTCAAATGACCAGAAAATTATAACGTAAAGCGAGGAGAGTCTGCGCACATTTCAAAAGAATAACAATAAAAAATCTAAATATTAATATTTTGCTAAACTATGAGTGAATAATTTTGACTTCATTTGTTTTTTATGCATTTCCATTGTTATTTTGTTGTTATACTGTAATTTAATAGAACAGCAGTAATAAAACCAAGAAAACTATTTTGCGCAATACTCCTTACAGGGTAGGAGAGAATGCGCACATGGGTAGGAGAGATTGTGCACATAGGTAGAAGATATTGTTATTAATAATAACTACAATTAAATTGTTAACAATAATAACTACACTTAATCGACATTGTTGAAAGGTTTTTGTGAGTAAATATTATTGTATTAGGAGTGAATATTTCAGCCAAATGTTTAAATAATAAATAAAAGAAAGAAATTTAACAACAGTTAAAAACTTTAATTTAAATAGATTAAAATATCAGAAAAAGCAAGCCCTACTAAGATTACAAAATAACATTAATCTAGTTCATAATATGTTTAACTAAAAATTTACTTAATTTCCATTTCCACAGTTTCATTGTATTTTGTTTGCTAACAGAAGTTGTCGTCGTCCACAGTCGATGCGCTTAGTGTTGTAAATCGTGCATCTTTCGTGCAATCACCTGCAACAAGCAATACATTGAATCCATTCAGTTGCCGAATTTGCTTTCTGATACAGTTCCAGACATTCAGTAAACTCATACTCATTGAACTTCTGCTTTATTCCTTGAGTTATTTATCCCTCTTTTTGTGGAAGCACCTTATCTTCAGCTGTTTTTTTTTTTTTTTTTTTTTTTTTTTTTTTTGTAGCGGCATTCTTCTTAAGTATTTTTTCATGTATATTTTGTGGATAGGTAACATTAGTTGCACTCTGTTTCCTTTTGATTTCGATGGCATTACACTACTTGGAATGGGTGAAAGCTTTTCCAAAACATTGTATTAAATTTATTTTAGTTAGCAAAATTAATTTATTAGCAAATTCATTGTTCATAAATTAAATAAATAAATATATATATATTTAATTAAATTATTAACAAATATATTATTAATTTATTAACAAAAATAATTACATAAAATTAATTTAGGAACAACTGTATTATTAATTTATTAATAAAATTTTTATCTTAAAAAGTATTTCTTTGCAAATTAATTTGTTGCCAAATTTAGTTTTGATAATTACCGTATATACTCGCGTATAAGACGAGGAATTTCTGACAATTTTCGGTAAGCAAGCTTGGGGGTGGGGGGGGGGGGGGTCGACTTATACGCGAGTCAGTTAAAAAGGAAAACCAAAAACTTCGAATACTACAAAATTATGGCTTTTTATGTGTATGAATAACAAAATAATACATAAAATATACAAATAACAAAAATTTATCATTTAAAAAAAATTCAACGATTTCTTTCTGCTTACTTACTACCTTTTCGCATTGGCAAGAGAAATCTTTGATTTGATTTTGTGCAAAATTGAAGTAAAAAGTTAGGGGGTCGACTTATACGTGGGTTTTTAATTTTTTCCAGAATTTGCATTCGAAAGTTAGGGGGTCAACTTATACGCGAGTATATACGGTATCTGTTTTTCCGGTATTATTTCAAAATTGATTCATTCATATGTTTTACACGTAATTTGCAATTCATACAAATTTATCAATAAGCTGCGTAATTTCTCCTAGCACTTAAACTTATGGGGAAACGCGCCATCTCTCCTAAGTAGCAGATGCGCAAACTCTCCTATTTTGGTAGGAGAGATTGCGGGGCCTTTTATTTAAATTTGGCCACTTCTAAAATGAATTGTTGGTATTCGCATACTTAGCCCAGGTTAGTTGTTTATAAGAAGTTGTTTAACTTCAAAATATTTTGTATTACTGACGTTCTATAAAAATTCTGACGAACAGTTATGAAAATTGAAAGACTTACTTTGGAAAAACAAAATAATATAGCAATGCTTTATCCAAGATGCTTGGAGTAATCAATATGAACATTCATGTAGACATTGCACTAATGCTGCTGTACAACTACCTGGAGTCGTTGCGCGCGCAATCTACTCCTTCCCGTCGAATCTCTTTGTGCGCAATCTCTCCTACCGCGCGAACTCTCCTCGCTTTACGTTATATCATGTATAAAGTTAATAATTACTAAACGTTAAAATCTAATAAAGTATAAAGGACCATATCAAAGCAATGTTATTGCACTAATGAGGGCTAAAACGTAGCTCGAAACGTTTGCATTTTTAATTATATGTGTATTTATGTAATCTTTGCTTGTATGTCTGATGAATTGTAATATATTTCTAAATTTTAAACGTTTAAATTGTACTTTAAACCCATATTTTAGTATGGCTTTATCTTCCATATCGTATACCTTAAAAATATAGTCTACTTAAATTACAGAATTTCAGTACACTCAATATTCTAGAAATGAAGATATTTTATTTTATTTTTTAATTGCGTGTAAAAGTGTCAAGTGTCTAAAATTATAAGTCAGAAATAAAAACGTCTATGTGTGTTGCTGTAAGAAAAATGATTTTGTAGCCGCCCGCCAAGTGTTACACATGCCTCTAATTTTAATGTTATGCTAAATTTACTGTTTTAATTAGTTTTTTTTTTTTTTTTAAGTGAACAAGGGATCTTTAAAATCAATCAAGATCCATGTAAGCTTTCATCTCCAATTCTTGCAATGGGATTATTTTTTCGCATTTTATTTAAATTCCGGTAATTCATTATATGTCCACGCGATCAAGTGATCTTTGTTTAAAAATTTTTGCAATTGCATTTCTTCTACTAATTAATTATTTTTAATTTTCGTTGAATAGAACTTGTTTCAGTTTCTGTACTTTATCAGTTTTGTGACACATGTCACAAACAGAAGGCGTGGAGATGGCGCAATATTAAAACTTTGCCTCAGGCACAGATTTTATTCCGCACGGCCCTGGTATAAACCATTAAATGTATGAAATTACTCAGTAAACATATTGAAGATATAGTTGTACTTAAATTTATTGTATAAGAAGGTATAATTTAATATTTGGGCTTGTACAAAATTTTAAAATTGAATTTCTCAGTAAATTTCGTAACTAAAATAATCACAAAAGTTAAAGGTGGCAAATTTCAGTAAAATGATGCGAAAATGCTGAATATATATATATACACATTTTACGCTATCTTACATGGCACAGAAATCGCGATTTTTGTTAATTGTTTAATGGCAACGAACGAATGAAACGCGTCTCATCGGTTATTGAACAGCATTTAATGCATCTCCGTAACTGGAATTACGGTTACCAGAGGGGGGATAAATGTTACGTCGCCAAATACCGCCATGTTTGCCGCAAAATTTGCGACATATCGCCAAATTTGGAGACAAAAATTAGTCGCCAAAAGTGACGCAAACTTGGCGATATCTCTAATATTTCGTCAAATTCCCATAGTTTTTCATTGTAAACCAATAACGTTTACTTGCTTACTGAAAATCAACAAATTGAGATATTTCAATGCAACAAAAACTAATATTAGCTTAAGGGATTATATTAATTATTTTTAAAAGAGTCCAAGTAAATTAAATAATGATTAAAAGTAAAATGATACAAGGTTTAGCATGCTTTCCCGAACATAATTTTTAAGTGAGACCAAAACTTGTCGCCAAGAGTGGCTAGTTTCCTGAAATTTAGAAAATACTTTTTCTTATCGGTATTTTCAAATACATAAAATTCGATGCACAGTTTCATATGTATATATAAACCAAACTTGTATTTAAAATAATGGTGATTTTAAATGATATGGAACTTTTGGAAATGTTCTTCGTACCACTGTGGATTTTTTGTCGTCAACGAACGAATCCTTATGTTTTTATGCTTCTCAAAACATAAATTTAAAACGTCTAGAACGTTAATTTGATGAAATTACTCAATAAACGCATGAAAACTATTGTTAAATTTGAATGTGGTCGATTAGAAGATATAATTTTATTTTTGTGATTGTGCTAAATCTTAAAATTTATTTTTCTCTGTTAAAAATTTCGTCAGTATCCATTATTTTCAAATGATCCATACGCATATTTTTTACTCTGAATGCTTTGAAATTTTCTGTAGCTGTTTGTCATTATACAAGGGGACGTCAGTAAGTAAATCACAAACCGATGTGAGAGGTTGAAAAATAGTAGTAAATTGTTTTCAAATATGCAAATAGATGGCAGAACTGCCCAAATTGTAAGAAGCCAATTTCGAATTTATGAGACAACAGTTGTACAAGATCAGCAGGGGCGTTCAAGAGTTGTTGACGAAGAACGAAGTGGTGGTCCTGATGAATTTGCAGCAGAAGAAACTGTGCGGAAGGTTGAGGAAATGGTTAAAGCTCACTGGTAAATAATAATAGACAGCATTAGCAACTGCAACAGGGTGTTTACATGGTTTAACCTACAGCCGACTGGTGTGCAGATGTTGAATGTGAGGTATGATACACAGATGGCTGAGAGTGCAGTCCAAAGAATTTTATGCAGCAGGTATTAGAAAACGCATAAAGAGGTAGGATAAATGTATAAATGTAACAGACGATTATATAAAGAAATAAGCATTCCTTTTAAGTATGTATCTTGGTTTTCTCCCTTTTTTTATTGACTATTGTGACCTACTTACTGACTTGCCCTCGTATATATTATAAACCCATGGATGGATTTTGAATCTAAATGTAATTTCAAAAGTTAAAGGTTGTTAATTCCAGTATGATGAAAAAATGATGAAAATTTCATAAAATTCACAAAGTATTTTTTTAGAAAATAAGTAGTAGGGCGTCTGTTTTTTTGTTTTTATTGACTATCTGTTGGATTAGTAGCCACATTGTAGCCACATGTTTTAAGAGTTTGAAATCTGACTGATTCCTAACATGTTATATTTTAGTATGTCACATTTCTGAAGTTTTGGAATTTTGTATATCATTGAGGTATTGTGTTCTAATCAGTTGTCATTATCTTGTGTGTGGTGTATCACTCTGTAGATATCTTGGACTTTTATCACTTATTTTGATTTTTGAAGTGTTATGAGGACCTAAATTTTATCATTTTAGGCCTAATACCAACGAAATTGGATGAAATAACACATCTTCACTATGAATTAAACTTGCAAGCTGCTCTGGTGATTCTATAGATTATTTATAGTTTCTTATTTTACATTTCTGGTATCCAATGTTCATATATTTTTCTTCTTTTGAATCTTAACAATTTGTTCATACATTCCTGATTTCATCCGAGTTATATATTTATATAGGCATCGATCATTTTTTTTCGTTAATATTTTTAATTCAAAATGGTTATATGTGACATGAAGCATTTTTTACATAACAATAGTTTTTATACAGCTCTTAGAAGATGAATATTTAAAAACGAAATGCTTCAGTTTTTTGTATTCGTAGAATACCAAAAGTAATGGAAATTCTTCCACCATTACATTAGAAATTTTGAACAACATGCTATTCCATTCCAGTGTTGGGAAGGAATATTTAAAATATGAACATTAAACTTGTGGTGCAAAATGAAATTTTTGATATTCTTTAATATATACGAGACTAGGGGGCACTAAATGGAGTTGCACACCGGGAAATTCTGACGCATAAAATGATCTAAAATTGATTAAATTCCTATGTACAGTTTTTGCTCCTATAAAACTTTCTTAATGGAACGATTTTGCCCAACTTTGGCATTAAATATCTGAAAAAATAACTCTTCGATTTGAAAACTGTCTGCATCAGCGTGTTTATCAAATATTTCTCTATAATACTACCGATTTTCATATTTTTGTATGCAACAGTTTTTTAATATTAACGAAGAAAGGCCATGCTTAAGCATTCAAATTGGATGCCGAAATGCCGGGAAAATCTACGGTGATTTTCATTGGTCCATTTCCAAATCAAAACTTTTTTTATATATTGAAGGATAGTATAAAATAACTTTATATATTTATATTTAGGTTTTTATGTGTTGCATTATGCATGAAAATAGGGAAACATTGGAATTTTTTTAAGTTTTTATTTATTTTTTCTAAAATTTACTTTAATTCGCCGTTATATTACACTGATGAAAAGAAATTTTGAGCATATTGTTGCATGTTCCCTGATTTCTGTTGGAAATCCTTCTAAATATAAAAAAAAGGTTTTGATTTGGAAATGGACCAATGAAAATCTGCGTAGATATTCCCGGCAGTTCGGCATCCATTTTGAATGGTGGCTGAGAGGTTCTGCTCTCGAAGCTGGTCGACGGGAGGTGCTGGGTTCGATCCAAATCGCGCCCGTCGGCCTAATCGTTCGGAGTTTTCGTGGTTTTCTTCGAACCTTGAATTTCCAAGCGTTAATACGGGTTAGGTTCCCTTAGAAAGACCCCCACGAAGGGCACCCCCCCCCCTGGGCCTATATCCCTCGTGCAGATAATTGGCCGTCATAAATACAACCAACCAACCAACCATTTTGAATGCTTAAGCATGGCCTTTCTTCGTTAATATTAAAAAAAACTGTTGCATACAAAAATAAGAAAATCGGTAGTATTATAGAGAAATGTTCGATAAACACGCTGATGAAGACAGTTTTCAAATCGAAGAATTATTTTAAGAGATATTTAATGCCAAAGTTGGACAAAATCGATCCATTAATAAAGTTTCATAGGAGCAAAAACTGTACATAGGAATTTAATCATTTTTAGATCATTTTATGCGTCAGAATTTCCCGGTGTGCAGATTGCATTTAGTTTTTTAATTTGACACATTTTTTGAGGTTTTATTTCTATTTAAAATACAAATTTCAGCATTTCGAGAGATATTTTTTAGATATTTTAGAAAATTGTATTAATTTAAACTGTTGTCCAACTGTATAAACAGCGCAAACAATAATGTTTGCTTCAAATTAAAAATTTATTTTACACGTGACTATTATAAACTGAAAATATAAAAAGCAGGACCTCATTGAAAATTACGTCATAAAAACTATAATTACACGTGAATTTTAAAGAGAAAGAATATTGTAAAATAATAAATTCATTAACACGCTTTAGAAGTCTTAAATAGGAGAATTTACGTCACATTTACGTCACATTACAACTATTACGTAAAATGAACAAAAAATATTGCAAAACAGTTTAAATTTAAATATAGCGCGAGACATTTATTTGATATTTTAAGATGATTATAATATTTCATTTCTAACAAAAGTATTTTTACGTGAATATTAAAAAGAGAAAGAAACGTTTGGTGAAAATTACGTAAGATTATAATTGTCAGATTCAAATTATAATTCAATCTTCCGAAATCTTTTTAAAGCCGATCAAATTAGCGTGCTGTTAGAGTCTGCGGTGTCTGAACGGGGGTTGACGAGCGTAGCTCGTAGGGGGCAGAGCCCCCTAGTATTATAAATAAAAGGATTTCATAATCTTTAAATTATGCGGTGCAAAATGGAAATTTTTATATTTTTTAATATTTACGAGACAGTATGAAATAACTTTATTTATTTATATACAGTTTTTTATGTGTTGCATTTTGCATAAAAATAGACCAACATTGTTTTTTTTTTTACTTCTCTTTTCTAGATTTTAGTTTTATTCACCGTTATATTATATAGATGAAAATAAATGTTGAGCATTTTGTAGCCAGATGCCAGATTACTTAAAACAAACGGATTAAAGTACTTGATGATTTCGATTTTAAGTAAGTTTTCTAAATTAAAAATTTAGTAATGCATTGTAATTCGTAATGACACACATTGATGATGACACACGATTTTTAACATTATGATTAGACACTTTTTTTTTTTTTTTTTTTTTTTTTAATAAGAAAAGAGTTTGCATCATTTAAAAATCCTTATCGGTCCTACAATGGGAAAAATAAATCTGTAAATTTACTAAAGTCTTTCTAGGAAACTGGGATTCCTAGAACTTTTATGTAATGACAACGACAAAAATTCATGTAACAGACACACTTTTGCACTGAAAATCCAAAAATCTGTAAGCTTACTAAGAATTCTTTAGGAAACTGAGATGACTAGAACTTTTCATGTAACTGCAAACAGTGTTACAGATAAAATTTTAGTAAGTTACTGTAATGTTAGCTGATTCATTTGTAAAGTTACAGATTTCTATAGCTTTTCAAAAACTAGTTTTGTAGATTTGCAGCTTTTTTCGTATAGTTACAAATGAAAGTTTAGTAAGCATGTAACTTTAGATCTGTAGAGCTACAGATTTTTTTTTACAGTGTATGACACCTTCTACCTCTCATGAACAACGGTACATGTGAGGTGTCAAGATAAAATCTTTCAGGTTCTGCATTTCACCAATTTTTGTGACACTTTTCTTAGGCACCACTTTTTTTGTTCTTAAAAACATTTCTTCACGTTGGGGATTCTTTAAAAATATACATCATGCTTTAAAATTTTAATAATCATTTAACAGTCATATATTTGTTAGGAACGTTGAAAAAGAAGTGTTTTCTAACAATAAATTTTTTATCATACACAAGGCCGCCACTAACGAGTATTTTTAGGTGTGTTCGTAATTACATAAATGCGTAGCACGTATAGTCTTCGCCTTGTCTGTTCGTTTGTCCGCATATAACAGCGCAAAAACTATCCAACAGAATGGCTTGAAATTTTATGCATATAATGATTGCAGAATTTTGTCGAGTCATTTAATTTTTTTATATAAATAGAATCAAAACTTAAAAATATATAAAAAGTTCTCTTTATTCTATTAAATCCTATCATATGTAATTACTTCAATGATATGCAATGATAAGTAATATTTCTAGGTTTCCATGGTGATAACGTCCTATTTAAGATGGAGTAATTTTATTTTTGTATGACTCAATTTAATATATAGAATCGTAATAAGTTTTATATTCATGCATTTTTGCATAAAAGTGTAACAGATATTGCACAAAAATCTGAATATTTATAATATTATTTATAGTACGAATAGTCATTAGTCATGTTTGACTTGTTAATTGAGCAGGATGTGATAAAATTTAATAAATAAAAATTGAATTGTGATGTTTTTAGAAATTTTTCAGAGGTAAAGGAATTTTCATTTTCCATATAAAATATTCGAGATTGTGTTATTATGCCCGTTTTAAACAGTTGTTAAAAAATCAATAGCAAAAGAAAATTAATCAAGATTCAATTGAGGTATTTTCCCTCTTTCTAATAAATGAATTTTATTCAGTTTTCTTTCGATGTTTTATATCGAGTTCCTCTTTTTATTAGTTTCATTAATTGGATTTTTTCCAAAAGAATCCTTGTTTCCGATATCTTAATTCACATTTAATGAATTACCTCATTAAAGCATTCAGAATGAAAACAAAATAAAACTTATAAGAATAGGAAACATAAAAAATATTCCAAGTACTGTAATATTAATGGGATGGAATTTAACATATTTCCAAAGAAAATCCATTATGTGTTTAATAAGAGTATTTTTTATTTCTCATCGAAAAAACCCCAGAAATGCACTTAATTAAAAAAGTAAGAGCGAAAAAACTTGCATTTTTTTTTTTGGAAAGTCCTTAATTAGGATTATGTAAATGTGTCACCACTTTTACATATGGAACAAAAATTTTTAGAAAGTTTATCTTCTTGTAACACTAAGCACTTAGATTATGAGCGCTTCTATAAGTGCTTAATATATATGAGTGTATATGAGCTCTATAAGTGAGAAAAGTTACATGCATATAAAATATTCGAAATTCTGTTATTATGTCCGCTTTAACAGTTGTTAAATAAAAAAAATCAATAGCAAAAGGAAATTAATCAAGATTTAATTGAGTTATTGTCCGCCATTCTAATAAATGAATTTTCTTCAGTTCTTTTTTCCGATCTTTTATATCGAGTTCCCTATTTATGTCTCCATCAGTTTCATTAATTGCCTTTTTTACAAAAGAATCCCTGTTTCCGTTGCCTAAATTCACATTTAATGAATTACCTCATTAAAAATTTCAGAACTAAAACAAAATAAAACCTATAAAAGTAGGAAACATAATAAAAAATATTCCAAGTACTGTAATAGTTATGGGATGGTATTAAACATAATTTCAACGAAAATCCATTATGTGTTTAATAAGAGTATATTTTTTTCTCATTAAAAAACGTGAAATTCACTTAATTAAAAAAGAAAGAGGAAAAACCTTGCAGATTTTTTTTCTCAGTGGAAAGTCTTTAATTAGCATAATGCAAATGTATCGAGACATTTATTTATGAAACAATTTTTTTTTTAGAAAGTTTATATCTTGAAACTGTAAGTATAATATTCTTGAAAAAACATTAAAAAAGGTGTTTAAATTCTTACAAAAAAAGCTTGCTTTTTTATTTATTTTTACTTTCTTCTTTCTTTGCAAAAAGAAAGTATAGGTTTCATGAAAAAATTTAACTTCCGGTTTTCAACGGATTTGTACATTTTAAAATGCTCTGAACATTAGGGTAGATCGAATAGTATACTAAAATATTTTTTTTCGAAATAACTTTTGGCGCGGTGTACAAAAGTTGCCTTTTATGTATTCTGGTTTAGTCCTATTTTTTAAATTTAAATCCATTCATATCGTCCGGTGCCACAATTGGCCTAATAATAATTAAAAATTGAAATTTTTATGAAAACTTATAATTTTTTTAATTAAAAAAATTTTTTAATTAGTTTTTGCGCGGGGTGCGAAAGTTGTACTTTATATATATATTAGTTTACATGTTTTTTTTTTATTATTATTTAAATCCATTCATAACTTCCGGTGGCCCAAGCGCCCTAAAAATATTTAAAAAATGAAACTTTTATGAAAATGTATACATTTTTTTAATTATATTTTATTTATTTATTTTAAATTACATTTATTGTCTGGTGAGAAATTACTGTATTGTGTGTACTACATAACTGTGTAATTTAGATAATTCTTTATTTAAAACCATTCATATCTTCCGGTGACTCAAGTATTGTTAAATATTGTAATTTTTAAGAAAATGCATTAGAAATTTTTAATTTACGAAAATTGTTTACGATTCTGGTAAAATATTTAGCTAATAAAGAATAAACTTATAAATACAGTAAAACCTCTTTCATCCGAAACTCTTTTAATCGAAACTCTCGGTTAACCGAAATCCATTTTGAAAGATTTTTTTTTCCTTTGTTTACTATCACTTTCCTTCTGTGCAAAATCCATTTTGAAAGTTTTTTTTTTTTAACTATTATATTTCTTCTGTACAAACGGTCCTTTTCGAACTACGAGTACATATAAATATTTTTTATACCCTTTTTTAGAGTTTCTTTGAATTTAACTTGAGCTCCCGTAAGCTACGGTGTTAAACGAAGAAAACGAATAAATTAGCAATTCTGAAGCTTTTGAATACTTTACAAAATGTTTGGCATGACTGGTACAGCAGAAAGACGGTGATACTGGTGAAAATTTTTAAAAACTCCGTGAAGAGTTTCAAAGCAAAGGCAATCAAAACTGCGACAAATCAAACCCTTGTGATAGATGTGAATGTACTTAATTTCAAAATTAAAATTCAGGTAATTTATTCTTGTTTCTATTTTGCTTTTGTTTTATTTTTACTAAGCACTTGTAACCATAATAAGAAATATTGCATATATTTCTCATTAATCTTAAAATTGACGCATTCTCGATTATCCGAAAATTTCGATTTTCCGAAAGATGAGCGGTCCCAATTGCTTCGGATAATCGAGGTTCTACTGTAATAATAATTTTATAATAATACATGAAGTATGAATTTAAAAATAAATGCACTAAACCATACAAATTATAAAAATTGAAATTACGTAGAAAATTGTTTGCTTCTTTGATTTACATATTGCTGAAGTTTGTAATAATTTTGGGTGTTAAAATGTTTGATATGATTTCCCAATGTTATTCTATTCAATATGAAATTTTGTCTCTTTCCTTGTCCAGATAAGCTTCCTGGTGCCTCAGACACGAGACGAATGCATCTTTCAACAGTGTGGGTATGACATGGTTATTTTGTGGAAATTTTCAAAACATTCGAACTCAAAATCAATGAAGGAGGTGCTTTCTGAATTCTTTTCTTGAAATATTTAATGAATATTTACAGATACATGGTTCTATACATATTTACAATAAGTATTATCAAATACTTAATCTGGTTTTTCGAAAAAGGGAGGCTTAGCCTCATCAACAAACTGTAAAAAAATTACAGCGATCATGCTTTTGAAATCAAAACATCTATTCCTATCGTTCCAGCAATAATACCGAAGTCGCATTTTAAGGTAGGATGCGCGCGCATCGCGCGTCCTTCGTTGCCATGGGGAGCAGAGAAAAAGTTTATCTTCACACTCCCCACCTGAACTCTTAAAGAGTTCACAAATCAAAATTCCATCATAAAATCATAAAAATTCAATTTTTCGTATCAGTGTTTCAGTAATCTAATACAATTTTGAAAATTCGAATACAAAATACTAAATATAAGAATTCAAACAATATCTAATTAATCACTTAATAAGTCAATTTCAAAATATCAATGAATTCTAAATAAAACACTTTAAATTCAAACAAAGTAAAAATAATGACAGTTAAATAACACACACATTTTTTTTTTTTTTCAGTTAAATCATATACTTACTTATACCAAAATTCAAAAAGATTCTATATATAAATAAGATTAAAAATTAAAAAGAGAAAGAAAATATTTAGAGTCCTAAATGCAGAAAAAAACAAACTAAATAAATGTCTATAAAAGTTTATGAATGTTTATAAAAAGCCTGCAAAAAGTCATTTGTTATTCATTTTGTATTTCAAAGGGATACAAGTGCTGGATGGATCTTTTTAAGATTCCACTCGCTGTTTTTATTTCGTATGAACGAATATTGCCATCTCTTCCAGGAATGGCAGTCTGAATCTTACCAAGTTTCCAAAGAAACTTATTTTTTGCGTCATCTTGAATCAAAACAACATCGCCCACTTCCAGTGGCGAATGAGCATTAGGATTTTTCAAGGAATGGGCTGTTTTCAAATCCATCAAATATTGTTTTTTCCATTTGATCCACAATTGCTTCAATAGTAAAGATTGATATTTTTTTTTTCTTTTCAGGAGTGGTAATCTCTTTGAACAATCTTCAATTATTTCAAAAAAATTAATAGGAAATGAAAGTTCTTTTCCAAAATTTAAAAAGTGTATTGGAGTAAGAGGTTCTGGTTCATCGCTGTCGCTATATACATACATCAGTGGTCGCGTATTTAAAACTGCTTATTCTACTTCTGCCAACAGGGTCACTAATTCATCAAAACTTAAGAGTGCTCTACCAATTACTTTTCTCAAACAGTCTTTGACTGACTTTACTAGTTGCTCATAGAAGCCTCCCCACCATGCAGCTCTTTCTATAATATTCTTCCATATAATTCTCTCTTAAAAATACTTTGTCTGTCAGTATGTTGTATGAAATTTCGAGTTCAACTTTGGCCTTTTTCAAGGTTTTTGCGTTGTCAGAATAAGTAATTTTGGGATTTCCTCGTCTAGCTGTGAATCTTCTGAATGCCATCAAAAAAGAATTTGTTGTCATATCAGACGCGAGTTCCAGGTGAATGGCTCTAGTCACACCGCAAGTAAACAGGACAATGTAAGATTTTTGCGTTTTTTTTAAATTTCTGATATAGATCGGAGCGGCGAAGTTTAAACCGCAGACTGCGAATGGCGGTGCTTCCCTAGCTCTGTCTTTTGGTAATGGTGCGGTAATCTGGTTTGGAGAAATATTTTTTACATATTATACAATTCTTGATAACACTCTTGACCAACTGACGACCTTTAGGTATCCAAAAACGAGATCTAATTTTTGACAAAGTACTGGCTGTCCCTCCATGCATAATTTTCTCGTGTTCTTGACGAACTATTAGAGTAGTTAACCAAGAATGTTTGGGGAGAATTATCGGGTATTTCTCTTCTGCGGACAGGTTAGAAAATTCGAGCCTTCCGCCCAACCTCATCAACCCGTTTTTTCAAAAAAGGGCATGAAATTTGATAAGGATGACGTCTTATCCACTGATTTACTATTTTTTAGAGATTCTATTTCTTCCTGATAAAATTGTTTTTGTTCAGATTGTATCAAAAAATTTTCAGCTTCGAGTAATTCTTCGGTTGTTACTACATCTTGCACTTCAGTTGATTTTTTCAGCTTCATAATAAATTTACTTACCCAAACGGTAATTCTCAAAAGTTTCTCTAAATTACTATATTTTGAAATGTTTATGGGATTTTCGAATTTTTTGACTAAACACTCGCTCTGAAAAACATCGTTAGGATTTATTTTTTTTATTCTAATTCACCTGAGTAAGCGATTTCTTTGTTTTCTGATATTGGCCAACACTCAGGAGGTAAACTTACACTGTAAAAAAAAATGGTAACGTTACATGTAAAATCCAGGAACGTTTCGCCCTTTCTCAGGTTTTCAGAATAATTTAGCTCTTTCCTGTGAAATTCTGGTTTTCTTATCTGAAACGTTCCTGAACAAAATTTGGAAACAGCAAAACGCTGCGGCCGCCATTTATTATTTTTTTTTGCTATAATCCGTTGCTCGCGCGCGAGTGTCGAAAACGAATTCCTTAAATGAATGTAAAAAAATCAATATGAAATGCAAATAAATCAATAGACGACATAATCCTTTACGTCTCTATTGTCAAGACAATTCAGATGAAAATACAATACCTCTGTGACATCGCTAAGAGTTTATATCTCGTACTTGTCTGTGGAATGTTTAACGAGCAGACCGTGTAAAAAATATATATATACCTATTATTTGGATCTCCATTAACCAGGGAACCATCAAACATGATTCTCACCGATTTTAATTAATTTAAAGTATGTTTTAGAGTTCTTATCTCTTATTATTCTTGTGAAAGGATTTCTTCAAATGGGCCTTAGATTTTCAGAAATTAGATGCCGAGGTTTAGCATACGTTTCAAATACCCATTAGTTTGCAGCTCTCAATGTGTCTTTCGTGGTGTGGACGCAGAAAGCTCGCACGCCACCCGTACGGCCCGAGTTCGATGCCACCTCTTGACTTTTTTTTCTTTTTAAATTAATTTTATATTTTAACACTTTATTACAATTTGATTTAAATTTGATATATATTTGACACTTTGAATTGCTGCAAATTTGAATTTTTTTTTTTTTTTTCGGAAAAAATATACAATTACGTTTAGGTTTTTTTTTTTTTTCATGAAAATTTATATGTATTTTATCTAACTTGTAAACTAACATAATTACTGAGGAAAATCCAGAATATTTTATGTCTAGGTTTTTTTTCTAATTATTATTTACATTTTTATTTTTTGATATTTTAAGCAAAGTTCAGAAACAATATATCATATATATATTTACTTTATTGAATTTTAACTGAAAATTATTTTTTCGTGTAAATTATAAATAGTAATTTTGATGTCAATTTCAAAATATTTTTTCATTCTAATAAATAATGATAATAAAGCGAAAATTGTCAACTGGAAATGTAAAAATCGTCTGCGTATCACGCATGCTGTGAAATGTCAGTAATGTTTTGCTGTCAACAGAAATATTCATGGTATTTCGCAGGAAACTTACTGGCATTTCTGTAGAAAGTTTTTAACATATACAGTAAAGTTCCAGTCATTTTCAAGAAATGTTTCTTGGAAATAATGGGCAACTCAGCTGCCCATTTTTTCCCAGGAACGTTGCGGAATTTTTTTTTACAGTGTAGCCATTCTGGTCCCTGTAACCAAGTTGTATCATTGATTATCCTAGAGATTTTTGATACTCAAGAAACTATATCAGCTGGATTGTCAGTACCAGGACAATGATACCACTTATCAGGTGAGGTCAATTTATGGATCTCTTCAATTCTGTTTCTGACAAAGGGCTTAAACTTTTTAGGGAATCCTTTTATCCGAAAATAGGATATTTTTGAATCCGTCCAGTAATAAGTCAGTACATTCAATTTTAGCGCTTTCAAAATGTTACTACTTAGATTGGCCGACAACAATGCGGCCATCAATTCAAGCCTTGGTAAGGTAAGCGCTTTCAGTGGAGCAACCCTCTTTTTCGAAGCAACAAAAGCTGTTCGAACATTTTTGGTGGTTGTTGCTACACGTAAATAAGCAACCGTACCATAAGCCTTCATGCTCGAATCGGCTAAAATATGCAATTGTAGGTCATAATCATGCCAATTGGTGATGTCAGAAAGTATTTGGGTGCTAAAAAGGTTTTCAAATGAGGGAGTTCGTTACACCAGCTACTCCAAAGTATACGTAAATCTTCGGGTAAGGTGTCATCCCAATCACCATAATTCCAAAGACCATAATTCCAAATTATGCATTTTAATCTTAATGTAAATGGTCCTAGGAATCCAAGTGGATCAAAAATCCTGCCTAAAACTTGTTGAATAAATATTTTGGTGTCTATTATTTTTGAAACGAAATCAACTAAACCTCGAACATCAAAATAAAGTAAATCTTTGGAATTATTCCAAGCGATTCCTAAAACTTTACAAGGGAGATTTTGTTCTCCAAAAGCTTCAGAATTGACTTCTGAAGTTATGCCATTTTCTTTCCATTGTTCACTAAGTCGTAAAGAGTTCGTATGCCATTTGTGTAAATGCATACTTGCATTTTCAAATATATCAATACATTGTAAACTCGTGGATTGGGCTTGATCAATATTTTCATGACTTCCTATAACGTCATCAACATAGATATTTTCATTTAAAAATTTCACTGTGTTTCGATATTTTTCGGCGTATTTTTTCAAGTGAGGTTTAATTGTTGCAGCCAATAAAAAATGGGCTGCTACTAATTCCAAATAACACTCTGGTGAATCTATAAATTTCAAAGGGTTTAGAATTATCAAACAAATCTTGTGAAAATAAAAATCTTGTTACATCACGATCGTTTTCATCTATAATTATTTGTAGAAATGCTTGTTTTATATCAGTTGTATAAGCTATGGGATTAAATCTAAACCGTAACAAAACATCAAATATTTCAGGATACAAATTTGGACCTACATGCAGGCAATTATTCAAAGACAATGAGCCTGTGTCATGAGCAGAGGCATCGAAAACTATGCGTAATCTTCTCGCTGTCTATCAGTTTTAATTATTTCTCGATGAGGTAAATAAAAAGTTACATTTTGTTTTTCTTCAGGATCTCTAACTAATTCAATAATACCTTGTTTCAAATAATCTGCTAACACCTCCTTACACTCAAAAAATAATTCAGGGTTTTTAATCAATCTTTGTTTGAGTTTAAAAAATCTATATTCTGCAATTTTCCGATTGTCATTTAAACATTCCCTTTCAAACTTCCACGGAAATCGAACTGTATATCGTTTATCGTTGTATTTAATTTCTGACTCAAACTGCTTCATAACTTTGTTTTCTGAAAAATCTGAATCCTGTTTAGTATTAAAAAGGCCAGATGATTCGATATTCCAGAATTTTTCAATCTGTTCAGAAATAAAAAAAAATTCTACTATTACATTAAATACTAAGGGCGTATAACTGTCAGTTGTTTTTCCCTGTAGACACCAACCAAAAATGGTGTCGACAGCTACTAATTTTTTATTCAAATGTTTTATATTTCCAGTAACTATATCATAATAATAGTCAGCACCTATAAGTAATGTAATGGGTTCTTTGGATGTGGGTGTGTCCGCAAGGGTTAAATTTTCAAATTGTTTACTTTTCATCAAATCATTGATTTCAGGTGGGGGGATTTCAGTAGCTGATATTTGATTGGTGACTAGCGCTTTATATCTAATTTTGAATTAGGTACATTTTTATTTTCAATAGTTAGTTTAACTACTTCAAAGGTTGTTTCAATGGGGTTCTTATTTCCAAATGTAAAAACCGACAATTTTTCTTTTCTTATTGCCTGTAAATTCAATTTATTTGCAATTTCTTCAGATATAAAGGTTCGCATGCTCCCACAATCTAAAAGTAACCTAATTAGAGATTGTTTTCCGTTTCATTTTATTTTTACACAACAAGTTTGTAGAAGAATTTTATTATTTTCTGTAGAGGAAATAGCCGAACTTACTTTTTCACTAGTTTCACTTTCATTACCTTTTAATTCGGGTGTGTTTATTTCTTTTATTAATTTAGATTTTAGGCATATTGTTTGATTATGTCTGCCTGAACACTTCTTGCAACTAGTTTTAGAGTTACAATTTTTGATAACGTGTTTCCTGTCTAAGCAAAGGAAACATCTTCCTTGAGATTTCAACAAATTTCTTTTAGTGTTTACATCAACAGCCTCACACAAATCAGATGAATGTTTACTATCGTTGCAAATAATGCAATGAGCCAGCTGCCTATCTGAAGTCGATTTATCATTCGAAATGTTCATAAGTTCACAAGTAGATTTAAATTCAGATTTTGTTGTTTGACTCTTGATTTTTGTTTTATTATTTTCAAATGCGAAAAAAAATTCTCGAAAAAAAATGTGTGTCCTCTGCTTTTTATTTCAGTGTGAAGAGAATCTATTAATTTATGTATATCTGAATGTGTTAAATTATCTACATTTTGTCTATTATATTCCAAAGCTAATTCTGCCGGTATTAATTTTAAAATTACGGCTATAAGAATGGAGCCATAATTTGCTGGTTCGAGCTCTAATGTGGACAAACATCGAACATTTATTTCTATATCACTGTGCTATTTTTTCAATTTTTGAATTTCATTAGCCTTATAAACAGTGGATAATTTAAGAAGCTTGTTCAGGTGATGATTAATTATCACGTCTTTTTTACCATAACGCGTTTCTAAAACTTTCAATGCTGCGTCATAATTAGCTTCTGATATTTCAAAACCTTCTACAGCATTAGCCGCAGCTCCAGATATATAACTCTTCAAATAATGAAATTTTTCAATTTTCGAAAGCGATTTATTTTCGTAAATTGTATTTTTAAAGGTATTAAAATTGAAATAAATTGCGTACAGTCGCCATAGAATGTTTGTATATTGAGTTTTAGCAATTTAACAACTGAGTTTTCATCATTAATCACATTCGATTTTAAATCTTGACTGTTATTTAAATCAATATTGACAATTTTTTTGTTTTCGGTTAATTTTTTCTTCACCCGGAATTTTGCAACTGATATTTTATTCGCGTAATCATAAACAGAATTGATTTCAGTTTCATAGTCCTCTAACCCTAAAAGGGGCTCAATTTTCTCGTCAACTGACTTCAATAATTCTGCTTTAGTATCTAACTGAATAAACAATTCTTCTAAATTATCAAAATCTATTGGACTATCCTTCATAACATTTTCTATATTATTAATCAGCTTTGTTACTGCTGTTCTCAAAACTGTTCGGTTCTTTTTCAACTTTTCTAAATCAGACATTTCGAAATAAAATATGAAAGACTTATCTTACCTTTGCCGTCTTCTTATTACTTACTATCCTCTATTTCCTTATTTGTGTTTTGAAGACATTAAAAAGGTAACAAACACTTTTTTTTCTTTCTTTCCCGGCCGATGCACCATTTGGAAATTTTCAAAACATTCGAACTCAAAATCAATGAAAGAGGTGCTTTCCGAATTCTTTTCTTGAAATATTTAATGAATATTTACAGATACATGGTTCTATACTTATTTACAATAAGTATTATCAAATACTTAATCTGGTTTTTCGAAAAAGGGAGACTTAGCCTCATCAACAAACTGTAAAAAAATTACAGCGATCATGCTTTTGAAATCAAAACATCTCTTCCTATCGTTCCAGCAATAATACCGAAGTCGCATTCTAAGGTAGGATGCGCGCGCATCGCGCGTCCTTCGCTGCCATGTGGAGCAGAGAAAAAGTTTCTCTTCAATTTTAATCATTCCTCAGTTTTTCCTATTTTACCATGGCCACAATTTATTTGCAAGGTACATAAGTCAAAAGAAGTGGTTCAAAACGTCTAACTCGTTGCCAGTTAATATATCCATAATAATCCTTTGCTTGCAAGTGTATTTTTGGTTCTTGAAAAATCCTTATTTATGGTGTTGCTCTATTTTCATTTGTAGCACACATTAGCTTTCGTAATGCTTAAGACCTGATATGCTCTCTGTTTTCTGAGAGCACTGAAAATAACAAATTTTCAGGATGACAAAAGAAGCAATATCGTTGAGCAACACCGTCTTCCATCTTTCTTAGATTGGGTTCAAAATATCTAGAAAACGTGATAAGTTTCCAAATATGACGCGATCCTTTTGTTAATAGGGCTTTGTTTTGACATGGTACCACACAGGGGCTTATATCTACATAATATATGTTGTAAGAATAATGAGATTCTCAACCCATTCCAATTCCATAATTCCAGATTTCTCTCAATTCCACATGTAGTCTTAAAACTCTAACTGCAGTTGCGAGTCATCTTGAGTGAACAACTGGACCAGTTTTTTTTAATGCCAGGTCATATCTACATTCACAAGGCGATATTGCTATGCAAATATCATATAACTATTGCTGATCATTTCTGAGAATCATTTTATCTATGTTATCTGGCATATTCTCCACACTTATTGAAGAAAAGGAAACTACAGGTAGCTAGCTCCTCGCAGGTTTTGATTGCTGCACCAATTTTCCACAAAAGGCTGTAGAACCAATTGCTGCACCATGTAAAGAATTTACAAAATGTCGTAAAGGCAATTCATTTATATAAAGCAAACAAATGCCTACTCTAAGAGTCTATTGAGTCCAGCTCCATCAGGCTAATAACTCATCCTTTGTGTCCAATATTTACATTTGTTCTTTCGCATCCAATTACTGTAAGCAGATATAATTGTAAGTTATTTGAAAAAAATATACATATTGTTTTTTGTGGCTTTAGCTTCTCCTGTTGCAACTGAAACGTGTCCAATATATTGAGAGTAATGATCCTTTACAAGTGTATAACGTTACTCCTTTGTAGTTTTTGTCAAGAACTGTGTACACTTCATCACTTGTACTTTTGTGTAGTCTTTTCTATATAGTGTAAAAAATAATTTTATACATTTAATAATAAACGATAAACATTTTTTCACCTTTTTTAGCGAGTACCTTTTACGCTATACAAATTATTCTTTAACTCTTATTTTTCCTTATATTTTTTGTTCAAAATTTGCATAAAAATCGACTTTCGGAAAATATTTAAGTGTCTTGGGGCACCGAAAGTAATTTATAGAATTTTAAAACTTTTGCATGTATGCTAGTATGCTTAAAACATTTGTACCTCTCGCCAAAAGTAATTTAATTAAAAAATTATATAATTTTTCATCAAAAATTCATTTTGTAACTACATTTGGGGCTCTTGAGTTGCCGGAAGATTTGAATGGATTTCAATTAAAAAAATATATGTAAACTAATACACATAAAATACGGCTTTTGCACCCCTCGCCAAAAGCAATTAAAAAAAGTTAAAAAAAACAACAACAAAAAGAATTGCATTTTCATAAAAAAATTAACTCTCATCTATTTTTGGGGCGCTTGAGGCACCGGAAGATATAAAGTGGATTTTAATAAAAAAAACACATGCAATCTAGTATACATAAAAGGCAACTTTTCACCTCGCGCCGATTCGATTATCCATATTTCGATTTTTCGATCCACCTTACTGAACATGCTTTGACTGCTATTAGAAAATGTCTGTCTGTGAGTGTGTCTCTCTGTTTTATTTTCAGTTAGACTTTGATTATATATTAGTGCTGATAAGATGTAAACCGCACAAGAGGTGGCGCTGGCTGCTATGCTACCTGTTTCAGGATTTCCGCAGTAGCCCTATCTCAAGAACTAATGCATGGATTTTCATCAAACTTCAAATGCAATTAGACCTACATTTAAAATGGTGCTGATGAGATTATGTTTTGAATCGCTCAACAGGTGTCACTGATATGCTGCGTTTTTCACGATTTTCGCAATAGCTCCGCACGAGTTTTCATTAAACTTCCCATTCAGTTAGGAGTCTACATAAGTTATTTCTGCTTAGGTTTTGGTGTAAATCGCCTAAAAGTTGGCTCTGCTATGCTAATAAAAAGAAATGGACGATTTTAGCGATATTCATATATCAAGAACTAATTCAAGGATTTTCATCAAACATCATATTGTGCTAGACCTTGGCACAAGTTTGTGGTTATTTGGTTTTTGTGTAGTAAATTGTATAACAGGTGGCGCGACTATGCTGCATTTTTCACGATTTTCACGATAGCTATACCTCAAAAACTAATGCACGGAATTTAATAAAACTGCATAATTCTGTTACACTTTCGCATAAATAGATCTTTAATAGGCTTTGGTGTATATTTCCCAAGAGGTTTTTACTTCAATGCCCTTTAGCTTAAAGGAATTTTGGTTGCAAGCATCTAAGAGTGTGGTTGCCGAAATTCAGTGATTCGTTTGAAATATGCAATGCTTATACTTATTTTTAAATGGTGACAATTTCGGGAACGTGTACCTTTAGGAACCTCATGATTGTCATAGATTGTCATCTAATTTTGTCACTGTAATAGCGAATTTTAAAGTATTAACATGTATGTGATTGTCTTTTTCTTTATTGTCTTTTAATTTAAAAAGCACAGTAGAGCTCCGATTATCGGAATTCCAATTAGTTGAACTTCCAGTTACCCGAACAGTCTATTTCTCACATATTTTTCTAAACCGAACTTCCCCGAACAGCCTATTTCTCCCAAAGCATTTTTTTAACCGATCTCCCAATTATCCATTGGCGTTGAATAACATTTTAAGTAAATGGGAAACTCATAGCGGATCCGAAAATAAAGAATGTAAAGGAAAATAAAGGAGATAGAAAGAATCTTAAGCTATGAGGAAAATGAAATTAACGAGTGGTTAAATAGTGAAGTAACATGTCCCTGGATATCAGATTTTAAATGATGATGAGATTGTGGATGAGATTTATGAGAAAACGAATTGAAGAAAATCAAAACGAATGTACTGAAAATAACCCAGGTCTATCACATAACTGGCGCCAATGTGTCGTTATTTGGCTTTATATGGTAACCCGGATGGTGTTGTTTATTTATTAATAAATTGTTTATTTATATATTTTTTTTTTACTTTTTTAATTATATAAATTGTTTTGTTCTATAGCTATTAATTAAACTTTTTTATTTATTTGTTGTTATTCCTTTTTTTCAAATTATATATGTAACTGGTATTCGAAAACAAGGTTTTTGCCAAATTGCGTTAGAAAAAAATCGCGCCAAAATGGTGCATATATGACATCTGTGCATATACTTTTAGTTTTATCCATTTTATGTTTATCGTAATATCATAAGTTATCTTTATATTACATATTAAATAAGAAAATAAATAAAGCAACTTACATAAGCCCAGAAATTAAATTAATCATCATTGTCAATTTTATGTAAAAAAAAAAAAAAAAAAAAAAAAAAAAGCTTTAAAAAAGTAAATTAGTAAATATATGAAATCAGATTATTTTTAGTTTAATTAATCTTCCAGAGCAACTAACTAATAATTAATACTAAATAATAATATTTTTTAATTGTCATTAGAAGTTCTACACATATATATTTAATTACTGTCATTGTAATATGTTTACAATTAACTTTAAAGCCACTTTAAAAATGCAAATAGTAAATTACTGCTATTAAAATAATCAAAGAATTATTTTCCTGGAATGATTGCCGTAGTAACTGATTCTAGCAATAATTATATATTTCTTTATTTGTATTTTTTAATCCTCAGATAACAAACTGAGAATTAAAACTGAATAATAACGTTACAAAATTCATATTTTTTTTTAAAGTCACATCTACTGATTAAAACAATTTACTATTTAAATTTTCTAAATTTCGACCAAAACAATAATTACCGTAATTTCAGGTGTATAGCCCGCGGATCAAACAATCGTGTTTCGACCCAGAAAATTTTAAAAATAAAATGTAACTTTTTAGATCATGGTAAATATTGGTCTTCAAATACTGAATAAAATTTCTGGGTTCGAACTGAATTGTTTGATCTGCGGGCTATACACCGGAAATTACAGTTCTTATTTACCATTGTTTCAGTGTTTTATTTTAATGTTTCAGTGTTTAATGAAATTTGTGTAATGAAAATATAGTATATGGCTTTCAAAATTAAACTTAAACAACTTAGTCCTTTTAGGACGTAATATACAGGGTGTCCCCTCTCAACGGTGTCCAATGGCTAATTTCTAAACCGTTAGTCATAGACATATAGTTCCAATTGCAAAAATGTGTTAAATGAGGTAAAGAAGTATTTTTTAAACGATTTGGGTCAAGAAAAACATTTATTAGAAAATTACGAAATTTAAATTTTTATACGGTCCCCTGGTCCTATAAGTGATATTTAGTAAAATTATCTTATTGCACTAACAAGTAAGGCAAAAAAAGTCCAATTCCTCTGCGATTAAAACTGACCGAGTAATAGATGTTTAAAGTTGGAGTATCTTTTTTCATGCAAAATAGGGATCAGTCACAAATTTACTAGAAATAAAAATAATCGTCAGATACGAAATCTAACATTAAACATTGAGAGTAAAATTAGCACTACAATTATGTTTTGAGACATTTGTTCATTCTGGCATATTAAAGCAAAATATACAACTTGTACTAAAAATATAAGTAAAAAAACAAAAAAAAAAAAAAAAAAAAAAAAACTGAAATTTTGTTACCCCCCCCCCTTTCCTTCCCGTCCAAAGTACATTCACAAGAAAGCTCAATTTGTAAGTATTTTTTGTACCATCTTAATCAATGGTGTAAAAATCTAGGCGCCAGCAAGCGGTCTCTCACCACTAAATTTTATTAGTTTTCTTCGCTTAAATTTTATTAGCATCCTTACAAAAAATGTAGACGAATTATTGGACGAAAAATAACGATTAAAATTTAGTGGTGAGAGACTGCCCACTGGCACCTAGATTTTTACACCCCTGATCTGAATGTTTTTTTTTTTTTTTTTTTTTTTTTTTTTTTTTTTTTTTTTTTTTTTTTTGGTATGCGTATATTTTTATACATAACTTTTGAATGGCTACTCTGAATATGTTAAGGAAATTAATATGTCCCTTTTTGAAAATGATCCTCGTATCAGTTTTATGTTCTTTTACAATAAATATCAAATTTACAATAAACATTAAATTACAGTAAAATTACAATTCTTTTTCGATATCCGGTTTCTGACGGATTTACATATCCTAGAGGCCGGAGATTCATAAAAACATGTTTATACAACAAGTCTGTTTGTCCATATGTCTGTGTGTCCTCTCTGTATCATCTAAAATGTATGAAGCTATACATAGAACTGAACCAATTTTTTTTTTGTGTGTGTGTGTATTAGCTATGGCCAGCAGATTCTCATCGAATTTCGAAATATTCTGCTGCCAAAAGGCGGCACTGTAAACTATTTTTCTGCTATTTTCATTATTGTACCATCAAAAATGTGTGAAGTTACGCATAGAATGGGACCAAAGGGCGTAGCCGGATAAGAATTGGAAATATGCCTTTCAATCAAATTTCCTGATATTTACCCCAGATGTGGCTACATATTTGACAATATATTTCCGCTATTATCACCCTTTATATTTGATTTTTAATGAGATAAAAAGGTTTTCTCGATTTTTTAAAAAACGGATTTTCTCAAAAACCGCTGCACGGAATTTCACACCATTAACTGAGGCAATATAGATAACAAAGATGCATAATTGGTAATTTTTGTATAATTTTCTGTTTATAAAAACTATGTGAAATAGCGAAACAAAAATTTAAAAGAAAATAAAAATTATATCTTATGGTTATCCGAAAATTACCATTTTCTTGTAAAAAATTCCCCATATGTGTCCGTATATTCTGTATAAATGCCGAAAGTCTTTGTTTGGTACTACATATAAATATTTACAAAAATGTATAGTAAAATTATTGAAATTCATTTTAAGGCATTATTTGGGGCGGAGCTACTGATCTTCGACATCCGAAGAATTTTTAGAACAAAGTCAGCAGACAATATGTCAACTAATGTATTTTATATTCCATTAAGCATATAAGTCATGTTTTTCAATTTCATGTTCATTTTGATATCGACAGCGTTGAGAATGATGCTCATGTGTTCATTAAAATTTAAAATACAGCAATTCTGTAACTGTTTTTCCAAAAATTCTTCGGGTGTCGAAGTTGAGTAGCTCCGCCCCAAATAACGCCTTAAAATGAATTTCAGTAATTTTAATATACATTTTTGTAAATATTTATATCGAGTACCCAACGCAAACTTTCGGCATTTATATAGAATAACCGGGTACATATGGGGAATTTTTTACAAGAAAATGGTAATTTTCGGATAACCATAACATATGATTTTTATTTTTTTTAATTTTTATTTCGCTGTTTCACACAGTTTTTATAAACAGAAAATTATACAAAAATGTTGGTATATACATATCCTCAGTTAATGGCATGAAATTCCGTGCAGCAGTTTTTGAGAAAATCCTTTTTTTTAAAAAAATCGAAAAAAACATTTTTATTTCATTAAATATCAATATTTATTGAGTGATAATAGGGGAAATATACTGTCAGATATGTAGCCACATCTGGGCAACAAATCAGGAAATTTGATTGAAAAGCATGTTTCCAATGCTTATCCGACTATGCCCTTTTTGTGAATGTCTTTGGCTATCGTATGGGTCACCGCATATAAGACAAATTCTATTGTTCTTACCAGCATATTTTATGAATAATCCTCATGATATGTTCCAATTGCATTTTTTTTTTAAATGTCTCTTGAAGATTATTGATAAAAGAGACTGGTAAAAACAATAAAATATTGTAATACTGTCCTATAAGCTGCGACCTGCTATCGGCAAAAGATCCTCCTTGAATTTGGAAATATCTTACCGAAAAGATAATAGCGGTTTTTCTGCAATTTTTAATATTGTACCATATAAAATCGTATGAAGTAGTGCATAGAATTTAACAAAATCCAATTTGCATGCTTTTGGCCATTAGCACGTGAATTTGGTACCAACCCGCTGTAAAGGAGCGCTGTAAAAGTTATGTTTCTCAACTTTATGTAGCTCTATTGTATATCGGCTGTTCATGCAGCGACGGTCATTACGTATCCAGCTAATCTGGCGAACTTGAAGCAGCTGATATACAACATAATAACGAAAAATATTGTTTTTATGAAATATTATTATTGCGATTAAGTCGTTTTCACTCCGACTAGTAAAATGAAGAGAAATTGAATATGAAAATCAAAGTTTATATAATATTAAAACAAGAAACGATTAAATTTAAAAAATCAAAAAACCCGACTGCGTAAAAAGCGAACTAATTATTTCTCAACAATGTGCAACTATTTTTTATATTACTTACCTATTTTTTTTATTTACTTGTACGGATGACTTTTAAGTTGTGTTTAATTGTTAATTCCTGTCTATAAACACTGTTTTGGTGATGCTTATAGATGTATATGAAGATTAGAGTTGCAGTAAAGCTATAGATCCTACCTACACAATTTCCAGGTAGTGTAATATTTAAACGGAGCTTCTGAGTGTAAAATAGTCAATGAAACTTTATACTACAAGTCTTTATTTTGAAAGACCGATCTAATGATATGCCATTCAATATTCCGCGTAAATTCTTTTTCGCCTCTACGCCATTTCTTATTTTACGGCCGCCATTTTTTAATTAATAAAAACAAAACCTCGACTATAACTATCGGACGGTTAAGATGACTCGATAGAGACCTCATTCATTAATATCCATCCAACTGTTGGGATGTGTCGAGGGTATAAAGCAATCCACATACCCAGATACGCGTGAAACACATAACCCTTCTTGGTAGTCGGGTAAAAAATAACTTTGAAGTATTAAGAGGTAGGTGTAACAACTCTTTGATACATTAACATTTGATGAGAAAGAAGTAAGTCTTAGGATTGATACATGCGACTAGTCTTTAAATGATTTTTCAGTTTACTTCTGAATAATATGACCTTTGTATATTTACTATATCAAAAGAAACCCGCTGACGTTAAAGGAATATTATCTACTAGCAGACTCGCCCGGCGTTGCCCGGGGTTTATAAACAATAACCTTAAATAAAACTTAAGTTTGTATGATTTTATATCTTTGGAAATTCTTTTAAATGAACTAATTTTGGAGGCTCCTTGCCTTCCGTAGTGTCTAATGCGTTCCCATCAAACTTCCGTCCGAACGAAGCTGTAATCTAGATTCCCGCTACATATGGCAGCATTTACTGGAAGTGCCCGCACGTACCGGAGACAATCGAAAACCAAGTTGAGTGAGCCTAACCTCGTAGGAATCAAGCCCACAGAAACAAAAAAAAATGCGCCATTAATGTTAGAAAATGTTGGTAACTAAAGTATAAGATAAAATTTCATAATACAGAAAGTTGCTGAATTGTAATCTAAGTTGAAGGAAGCAAATCCCGTTGAAATTGGGCCCTTAAACTCGAGGAAATAATGCGCCACCAAGCGGTGGAAGATGCCTCCTCACCTTGTAAATTTCATAAATCACTATTAGCTTAACACAATATTTAATAAATGGATGAAATTCCTTATCTAAAGTTACCTATAAAGTGACGCGATTTTAAATTTACGGCTGTAGTGAGTAGACGTAAGTTAATGCTGAAAAAGGAGATTAATGTTCGAAAAAGGTGGTAGCTGAGGTATAAAGAAAGACCGGGTCTGGGGGTCAGGGTCTTAACTGAAATGTAGTTGGGTATAAGAAAAATTTTTAGGGGTTTTACAGTAGCTGGAAGACGCTAAAACTATGTTAAAGAAAATTGCAATAGAATAGGATAGGTTTTAAAGAAGCTACACAAAGGCCCCATGAAGACGATTAATATTCAAAATCAGTGGTAGCTGAAGTCTACAAATATTTTTTGTCATTCATGTAGTAGATGGAGAACCGAAGAAGTTGTTAGGGAAAAAAAAAGTTCGGGATTCAGACCACTTTTAAGGGAGCTATAACAATAGGCCGAAAAGGGCCCAACTGTTAGTTGAGAGCAGGGCCCTAACATGGAAATATGTTTAAATGTTTTAGAACTTAGCGTTTTAGGTATTCAATTAGTCAAAATTAATCATGGGGTATGAAATAATCATTAAAATAATATTTTAAATAAATGCGAAAAAATGGGGTAAATGCTTAAAAGTTCCAAAGTTTGCCCTAGATTTTTAATAAAAATATGTGGATGATGATCTAGGGGGAAGAGTCCAAGACACAATTTTAAAATAATGCAATGAGAAGGTGAGAAAATCAGGGTGGAAAAAATGCATAGCACACAAAAAGTTCAAGGGGCCCCGGATCAGGTCCTACAGGACCCTAAGGTGCCCAAGGATTTTAACTGGAATATAGAAACTGGAGAATAACTAAATGGAAAAATGGTTCCAACAATGAAGATCGGATTAAGAGAGGCAATTTATTAATACTTTATGCTGCAAAAACTTCAAGGGCCTTGTACCTGGCCCCTAGGGGGAGGGTACTTAAGTGGCATGTAGTTTGGTATAAATACACTTTTTAGTAGTTTTTCATGTAATATGAGTACGCTAGAACTATGGAAAAGGAAATTGTTAGGAATTCGGATAATTTTTAAAGAAGATGCACCAAGGGCCTAAGAAGACGATTTATATTCAAAATTGGTGGTAGTTCAAACCTGAAATATATTTTTTTTGTCGTTCATGTAATAGCTGGAGAACCTAAGATGTTGTTAGAAAGAAAAGCTAGTGAATCGGAATATTTTTAAGGGAGTTATAATAGGGGCCCAAAAGGGGCCATCTGATAGTTGAGAAAAGGCCGTAACATGAAAACATGTTACAACATTTTAGTACTTAGCGTTTTAGATCTTCGATTAATTGAGTTTAAGCATAGGATACGAATTAATAATTAGAGTAAAATTTAAAAGAAATGTGCAAAAAATTAGGGAAATGCATAAAAAAGGGCCCTAAGGCCCCAATAAATATATGTGAGTGTTGGTTTAAGGAGAAAAGTTCAAGACTCAACTTTAAAATTACGCATTGCGAAGGTGAGAAAATTAGAGAGAACCTAAGATATCGTTAGGAAAAAAAGCTAGTGAATCGTACTATTTTTAAGCGATTAATAAGGGACTATTTTTAAGGAATTAATTTTACGGGATTATAATAGGGGGCCCAACTGATAGTTGAGAAAAGGCGTTAACATGAAAACATGTTATAAGGTTTTAGTACTTAGCGTTTTAGATCTTCGATTAGTTGAGACTAAGCATAGGGTGCGAATTAATCATTAGAAAATAATTTAAAAGAAATGTGCAATAAAATTGGGGAAATGCTTAAAAAAGGTCCCTAGGGCCCAATAAATATATATTAGTGTTGGTCTAAGGAAAAGAGTTCAAGACTCAACTTTAAAACTACTCATTGCGAAGGTGAGAAGACTAGGGTGTGAAAAACGCATGGCACACATAAAATTTAAGGGTCCCTGGACCGGGCCCTACAGGACCCTAGACGGGCCCGTGGTCTTATCTGGAATGTAGATACGGGAGTATAACTAAATGGAGAAAGTATCCCAAAAATGAAGATCGGATTAAAAGGAAGCATTAACAATTTAGTGCACTAAAACTTCAAGGGGCCCCGTACCGGACCCCTTGCAAGGGGGCCAGGGTTTTAACTGAAATGTAGAAATGGGGCAGAAACTGAAAACAGAATTCACCTCAAAAACGAAAAAGATCGGATAGAAAAAGAGGCATGTTATTAACAATTTAGTGCACTAAAAGTTCAAGGGGCCCTGTACTGGGCCCCTTGACAGGGGTGCCAGGGTCTTAGCTAAAATGTAGAAATGGGGCACAAACTAAAAGGAGAATTTACACCAAAAACGACGAAGACCGGATAGAAAAGTACCATGTTATTAGCATTTTAGTACATTAAAACTTCAAGGGCCCTCTACCGGGCCCCTGGACAGGGTGCCAGAGTCTTAACTGAAATGTTGAAATGAGGTAGAAACTAAAAGGAGAATTCACTCCAAAAACGAAGGAGATCGGATAGAAAAGAGGCTTGTTATTAACAATTTAGTGCACTAAAAGTTCAAGGGGCCCTGTACTGGGCCCCTTGCAAGGGTGCCAGGGTCTTAACTGAAATGTAGAAATGGAGCAAGAAACTGAAAGGAGAATGTACCCCAAAATCGAAGAAGATCGAATAGAAAAGAGGCATTTTATTAATATCTTAGTGCAATAAAACTTCAAGGGGCCCTGTAGTGGGCCCCTTAACAGGGTGACAGGATCTTAACTGAAATGTCAAAATGGGGAACAAACTAAAAGGAGAATTCACCCCCAAAACAACGAGGAGCTGATAGAAAAGTCCTTCCGGCCAGTGCCGGGAGGAAGAGGTAGCTTTCATAATCCTTATTTAAAAAAAGCCAACTTATATCATGCAAACACACGAAGCTCAATTTAGTGGAAACCGAATATAGGAGATTCAATACTAATTTTTATCAATATAATGAATGATAATTTCGTGAAATTAGTCAGCTTTATCCAAGCTGCTTTTCTTTAAAGTAACTTATATTTGGCTGCCAAATTCGGCAATTTCTTAAAGTGCCTGTCATTTTAAGACAACATGGTGGATGAGGCTAAGCAGTGAACTTGGTCGAGACCTTAGTAATTGCTGTGCACATGCTCACTCACATCGGAATCGGTTGATATATACGAGTGCTGTCGCAGGCAGAAAATCAGATTTTTCAAAATGTCACCCACAATAGAAATTGAAACTGCTATATCTGAGCCATTTTTTAAGGTAAAGACAAACAAAAAATGCTCCTGAATCCTTATATCAAGATCAAATACTTAAGAAACAAACCTATATCTAATTTAAGCAATATTTAAGCAATATTTATAAGCAATATCTAATTTTTTTGCACCTCACTTTAAATATATATATAATTTTTAATTTAATGGCCGCCATTTTGAAACAAGATGGCTGATGAATCTGGTCAGCGAACTTGGTCGAGGTGTTGATGTATACTATCCACATGCCTTCTTACATCGAAATAAACGAATACGTGTGTTATCGCGTGACAAATACAAGATCGTTTCAAAATGTTAGCCATGCTAGAAATTCAAAGTGCTATAAATCAACCATTTTTGAAGATATCAACAAAAGAACATATTTTCAGAAACAAAAACTGCTCCGGAATCTTTGTATCAAGGCCAAACACATAAAAAAAATCTTTTTCATTTTCCAATTTTTTAATACCTCATTTTGAATTTTAAATTTAATTTTTTTAAATGGCAACCCTTTTGAAACAAGATGGCGAATGAAGCTGGCCAACGTACTCGGTCGAGTCATTGGTATATACTATGTACAGACCAAGTTACATCCAAATAGGTTCATAAATACGCCTGTTATCGCGTGACAAAAATCAGGTCGTTTTAAAATGTCAGCCACAAGAGAAATTCAAAATGCTATTACTCAGCTATTTTTTTTTAGATATAGACGAAAGAAAAACTGTTCCGGAATCTTTGCATTAAGGTCAAACACATACAAAAAAAATCTTTTTCATTTTCCAATTTTTTGGTATCTCATTTAAATTTTTTAATTTTTTAATTTATTTAAATGGCCGCCATTTTGAAACAAAATGGCGGATGAAGCTGGCCAACGAACTCGGTCGAGATATTTGTATGTACTATGTACACACCAAGGTACATCCAAGTCGGTTCATAAATACGCCTGTTATTACGTGAGAAAAATCAGGACGTTTCAAAATGTCAGCCACGCTAGAAATTCAAAATGCTATAACTCAGCCATTTCTTAAGATATAGACGAAACAAAAACTGCTCCCGAATCTTTTTACCAAGGTCAAACACATAAGAAGAAAATATTTTTTCATTTTTCAATTTTTGGTACCACATTTCAAATTTAAATTTTTCTTAAAAATTTGAATGGCTACCATTTTTAAACAAGATGGCGGGTGAAGCTGGCCAACGAACCCGGTCGAGACATTGGTATGTACTATGTATAAACGAAGTTACATCCAAATCGGTTCATAAATACGCCTTTTATCGCGTTACAAAATTCAGGACGGTTCAAAATGTCAGCCACGCTAGAAATTCAAAATGCTATAACTCAGCCATTTTTTAAGATATAGACGAAACAAAAACTGCTCCGAAATCTTTGTATAAAGGTCAAATACATAAGAAAAAAATATTTTTCCATTTTCAATTTTTTGGTACCACATTTCAAATTTTAAATTTTTAAAAAAATTTTAAATGGCCGCCATTTTGAAACAAAATGGTGGGTGAAGCTGGCCAACGAACTCGGTCGAGAGATTAGTATGTACTATGTACACACCGAATTACATCCAAATCGGTTCATAAATACGCCTTTTATCGCGTGACAAATTTCAGGACGTTTCAAAATGTCAGCCATGCTAGAAATTCAAAATGCTATAACTCAGCCATTTTTTAAGATATAGACGAAACAAAAACTGCTCCGGAATCTTTGTATAAAGGTCAAATACATAAGAAAAAAATATTTTTCCATTTTTAATTTTTTGATACCACATTTCAAGTTTTAAATTTTTTTAAAAATTTTAAATGGCCGCCATTTTGAAACAAAACGGCGGATGAAGCTGGCCAACGAACTCAGTCGAGACATTTGTATGTACTATGTACACACCGAATTACATCGAAATCGGTTCATAATTACGGGAGTTACAGTGTGACATAGGTCAGATATATATATATATATATATATATATATAGATATAGATATATATATATATATATATATCAATTTTGAACGGAGGGTTGTTTCGGGGTCTGGAGGTCATGATCGATGAAAATATACCAAAATTTTTTTAAATCGCTTTCCTCCGAACGGCTGCAATAGGTAGCTTTTTTGTAAAGAAAGCTACCTAAAAGAGGCATGTTATTAACAATTTAGTGCACTAAATGCCAGGGTCTTAGCTGAAATGTTGAAATGGTATAGAAACTGAAAGGAGAATTCACCCCAAAAACAAAGAAGATCGGATCGAAAAAGGCATGTTATTAACACTTTAGGGCAATAAAACTTCAAGGGGCCTTGTACTGGGCCCCTTGCAAGGGTGCCAGGGTCTCAACTGAAATGTAGAAATGGGGCAGAAACTCAAAGGAGAATTCACCCCAAAAACGACGAAGACCGGATAGAAAAGAAGCATGTTATTAGCAATTTAGTACACTAAAACTTCAAGAGCCCAGTATCGGGCCCTTGGACAGGGTGCCAGAGTCTTAGTTGAAATGTTGAAATGAGGTAGAAACTACAGGGAGAATTCACCCCCAAAACGAAGGAGATCGGATAGAAAAGCGGCTTGTTATTAACAATTTAGTGCACTAAATGTTCAAGGGGTCCTGTACTGGACCCTTTGCAAGGGAGCCATTGTCTTAACTGAAATGTAGAAATGGAGGTAGAAATTTAAAGGAGAATTTACTCCAAAATCGAAGAAGATCGGATAGAAAAGAGGCATTTTATTAACATCTTAGTGGAATAAATCTTCAAGGGGCCCTGTAGTGGGCCCTTAACAGGGTGCCAGGGTCTTAACTGAAATGTCAAAATGGGGAACAAACTAAAAGCAGAATTCATCCCAAAAACAACGAAGATCGGATAGAAAAGAGGCATGTTATTAACAACTTAGTGCACTAAATGTCAGGGTCTTAACTGAAATGTTGAAATGGGATAGAAACTGAAAGGAGAATTCACCCCAACAACAAAGAAGATCGGATAGAAAAGAGTCATGTTATTACCACTTTAGTGCACTAAAACTTCAAGGGGCCCTGCACTGGGCCCCTTGTAAGGGTACCAAGGTCTTAAGTGAAATGTAGAAATGGGGCAGAAACTGAAAGGATAATTCACCCCAAAAACGAAGAAGATCGGATAGAAAAGAGGCATGTTATTAACGTTTTAGTGCATAAAAACTGAAAGGGGCCCAGGGGGCCGGCCCTTAAAAAATTAAAAATCTCGGCTAGTATAAAAATATTAGTGCTACAATATACCACTTAACCATAAATTGTTAGAACGTAAAATATGCTAAATTATTCAATTTAAGTGAGTTTAAGTAGATTTATTTTTACTGCGATGAAGCAGTAATTGGAGTGTATTTTAAAGCAATATGAATTTTTGGTCAGAATGAGTTCATTAAATTTGGAATTTGGATTATTACAACATGGTTATAATCTGAATTAATGTATTCTGTTAATTATCTCTTTGTAATTGCGTCTTATTGAATATGCATATCTCGAGGAAAATATTTTAATTAGTTTCCTTAATATCAATTAAAGGTTTATCTTAAATATTAGCTAAATTATCGATTGATACTTATTTATCGAATATTGTTACACTCATTTTATTAAAAAGACGTTAGAACATTTCGTTAAAGAAGCACCTATAGTATTATTTCTTAAATAAATACATTACAGTATCTTTTATTACAATTTTAAATATTTCATTGAAACATAAATATTTTGATTTGATTATCAGTCTACAACATTTATATTTACTTATTATATCATTTGTAAAAAGTATTTATGTAATCTCTTAAAAGTAAAATTTCCAACTTTAAATACGTATCTCATGTAAGTTGTTTTTGCATCATTAAAATTATATTTGGATATTTCTATTTTTCTTATCAAAATTTTATCCATGTTCGACACAAGTCTGATAGCTTGAACACATTCAATTTAAATGAATGAAGTGGCATACACAATTGTGGTTTGGTATAAATAACTTCTAATGTCGAAAGGTGTCTGTAAGTAAAAAAAAAAGTTATTCATGGGGAAATGTTCCAATAGGTAGCGTTTTACCTAAGAAAAAAGAAGCATAAAAAGCTAAAATAAAGCAGTAACAGGGCATTTACTTCAACACAAGCATTTACTGAGCATTTATTTTTTAACTTGATTGAACAAATGGGTTTAGACATATGGGTTTAGACCATGTCCTTTGTATACATGGTGTGTCAAAATGCTTACTATGGAATTAGTGAAAATAACTGTGTTGTAAATAATGATAATAGAGAATAATCTGAACTTAATACAAAACGAAGTTTTCTCTGTATACTTTATTATAGTATTAAAATAGTCAGGTAAACTGCCCTAATTTTTGTCCTCTTTCCTAATTTCGTCCAAGTTCACTTCTGTGCTTCTTGTAAGGAGGCGCCACTTAGCACGCAAGGCACAACGAACGAAAGGTAAAAGGCATCAGTAGAGAAGGTTTCGTTCGCCAAGACGCATACACATATTATAGACGTCGGATCGGATTTCCTATTTTTAGAAGTCCTGAGTTCTTATTACGTCACTTGTAGAACCTTATTTACTGTACAGTTAGTGTTTATTTCCTATTCATTGCATGTATTCTACGTATTTAAAATGTTAATAGTAGTATACAGTGAGGAGTTTTAAGGTGTTCAGTTCATCTTACAAGAATTGAAGCTCCACCATATTCAGCCCTAAAGAGATCAGGTAAGTACCAGTGATCACACAGAAACTTCTGCCCGAAGAGGTTCTGTAATATTGATCACTGGATCTTCACATGAAAAAAAAGTGAATTCCCAGGAGTAGAAGAAGCGTTCAGCTGAAAAAAAAATTCGGGTACCCAATACTCTCAAAGAAAAAGGGAAAGAATCCTCCATGTTAAAAATCCAAACGTGAAATACCTAACGACTCAGATGACGAAAGTGACTTTTCTGTTGATATTCCTTATGACGATAATGCAAGCGATAATAATGGCGACAATGATGTAGAGTGCCCTATATGCTTGAAGCTTTTTTCTGATTATAAACATGTAGAACAATGGTTTCAATGCCTTCAATACTGCACTTCGTCACACGAAAAAAAAAACATGAACAAAAACGACCAGGAACAGAAAAAAAATACAAAACTTATATGTTTCTCATGATTGTATGGCTAACGTTTCTTTAAGTTATTATACTTCTTGTTAATAGTACATTTCTTTGAGTCTTAATTTAAGGTAAATTAAATTACTTGCTCATTTTGAAATAAATTTTGATTTAGTTATAAGTTACGGCTTCGCTTTTTTGATTTTTTGAAGGGGCCGAAATTGGAACATTTTTTTTCCTTTTGCCGTACTTAGATGTTTTTGAAAAACAATTTTTTTCCATTGTTAATTTTTTGTATACGAGATTCGTCTATGTTTCTTTGTGCGGGGATATACCGTCAATCTAAAATCCAAATTTGGTATGTTTTCACTAAAAAAGGACCACATGGACCTAAACGTGACTGGAGGACGAAAATAGGGCATCTTACTTTATATTATAATGCTGTTCTGAAGAAAACAGAACACTGAAATATTTTATATGCGTTGTATTTATTTGTTCAAACTACTCTCACTAGAATACGCCCACTAAAATGCAATAAGGTGAAAATCTACCCCTTTTAAAACTTTCAAACAAAGTTGAAATATGTTTATGCATTCGATTTGTCTGTCCGTCTGTCCACGCTCTAACTCCCGTAAATATACTCAAATTTTCATGCTTTTGGTAAACGTTATCCAAGGCATGTTTGGTATTGTATATGAAGCATGTGGTTTTAATTGTTCAATCACAGGGACACTCAAAAGTATTCCTTTATATTATATTCAATGGGGAAAAATAGTTTGCAGTATATTTTAATGACATTACTCTATTTCAAATGAAATTGATATAAATCACTGAATTTTACTACAAGATGATTAAATAAAACTGAGAAGGGCAATATATGTAGGGATGATCATACAATTCGGATAATTTCCCAATTGTAGATAGGAAAAGCTGAAATTTGGTTTTTAAATGTGTTATGCGTTTCTAATAGGTTGAATTAGACATAATAAAGGTGTCCAAAAAGTCTCCATACAACTTCTAAAATTTATTACAAAAAATATAATAGGCTTACAGCAAAAATAATTACAGCAGTACATAGAGTAACGTAAAAAAAATTTTTTTCTACTACTTTAGTATTCTTCTACATAAGATCCTTTCATTGCACGTGACGTTTCCATGCGATGAAGCATTTCAATTGCAAATTCGAAGCTTTTCGCATAATTATCCGTTTGTAAAACCTGCATAATCTGAATTTTGTAGGACGAAAATTGTAATCGTTTATGAAGAACTCTGTGTATTGTGCTTTTTGACATAATAATCTCTTGCGATACTTTTCGAATTGATTTTACAGGGCTCCTAGAAAACTTTCGTGTATTCATTCCACACTTTCTTCACTAGTGCTAGGGCGACTACTTCTTTTTTTTTGTTATTCACACTTCCCGTTGTCATAAATTTCTCATACCAGTCACGAATGTTTTGCAGGCATTAGAAATGGATGATTATGCGAAACGCTTCGAATTTGCAGTTGAAATGCTTCATCGCATGGAAAATGTCACATGCAACGAAATGATCTCATGTAAAACTATACTAAGGTACTAGAGAAAAACTTTTCAAGTTACTCTAGGTCCTGTTGTAATTATTTTTACTGTACGCCTATTACTTTTTTTGTAACAGTTTTTTGAAGTTGTACGGATACTTTTGGGACACCCTGTATTTTAATTTTTTAAATTGTGGTGTAGTGTTTTATCATTATTCTGAAGGTGTTGGAAACTGTTTCATAATCTATGCTCGACGCATGATGTTTTCTTTGTTGTTCATTTATTTATTGTTTTTATTTAATATTTTTATTTATTTATTGGATTTATTTATTGTTTTTAATTATTTATTTTTTATTCAATTTATATCAAATTGAATAAAATAAAATTTATAAAAAAATAATTAAATTTATATATAATTATTTTTTTTAATTATTTTATTTTTTATTTTTATTCTGCTTATATCAAATGCACACAAGCAATTCAGTCTGTTTATCAAAATGCTAAAATTGCGTTAAAAGGTACTGTTTGAATGTGGTACAATTTACAAGGGATGCACAAGTTGATAAATTGTTCGGAATTGCTTAAAATAAGAGCCCTGCAACTCCTTCTGATAAATGCTTCAGAATTGATTTGTTTAAGTTTTTAATCTTTTATTAATTGTAGTGACATCTATTGGCGGAATTTAGAACAATTTCGTTTTTTGCTTCAAATTTTTCTCTTCAGTATTAAAAGCATTTTACTTCAAACCTCAGTGAGAGATGCTAATCATTTAATATTATATACATTTGAAATATTTCAAACATTTTACGCTCGAATTACACTTTTATTTACACATCCAATGAAAATGATAGACCAGTGGTTCCCAAACTTTTAATGGCCACGCCCCACCGAAGTCACTATGTCCCCACCTCCCTAATCCTTAAATTACGTATCATTATTTGAAAAATGCACTTTTTTCACACGGTGTAAGTGTAATAGAGCCTTAACAAAAACTATTCATTTCACATTTTTTAACTTATCAAAGAGGTGAATCTTCTACCACAAATGTGTTTGTAACGCAATTTTATAAATGAAATGAGATTATACGTTATTCCATACATACCAAAACGAATTTTGTTGTATTTTTCCAATTTGACGTATAAAAGTGTTATAGGGTCTGCATTTTTATCTTTCAGAAAATATCTTAAATGGACACATTTAATGTTAAAATTGATAAATTCATACATTTTATAAGGCATTCTTGTAACTTATTAAGAGTTGGTGGAAAAGCTTTGGACACTGACTCTTCTTTCTATAGATAAGACAATACTCAAGAAGTATTTCAATATTCCCATCTTTATCAAATTAAGTAGCCATTATTCCGCATAAAACATTCTCTCTGTTTTCTTTTTCCCAATATCGTTAATTGTCTTCGCTAATAGAAAACTTATTCAATAAATAATCGAAAGCATTACGATTTTTTTTAAACACCACCAGAAAAATTATACCGTGTTTTGATACTCTAAAAGATATCAAAATTTTTAAAAATACTATTCGCATAATTATTCTGAAGTTAATTCTATTTTTTAATTTCGATAGAGAACATTTAACAAATTCAATAAAAAACTGATTTCTTAAATTTTGCTTGTTTTCCATTCATTTTTAGCCTACATCACTACTTTTCCCCAAAAAGGACAAAAGAGGGAATCAGAAAGGTCCCTCCCCCCTAGAAGGTCAAATTGCCCCCCGGTGGGGCGTACGTCCCACTTTGGGAACAACTGTATTAGACAAAACCTGTGTTTTTAAAGATATTTAACGCATAATTTTCTTTACGATTCGTAATTTTATAACTTATTTTCCTTAACTGTATTCCTCAAAGCCAAAAACAGAAGAGTTGCTTCATTGTTTCGTTTTATGCATTTGAGATATTTTAGGGGTAAGTTTTACATATCTCCAATAATATTTGGATATGGTGGATAGTTATGTAGTTTTTTGACGGTTCATCTTATTGCGTTCATATCTATAATACTAGTCTAATGAAAACATGCAGCGCAATTTACTTCTAAAAGCAAAGAACACAAAACATACACATATGCTGATCCTATTCAAATAAAATGGGCATATAGGACATTGAATTATCCAGAGGACCGTTTTGAAGATAATCGTTGCTGCATTGCAGCTATCAGTCATTCAATCGATTTAAAGCTTATTGATGCTAGGTAAAAACTGGCCTATTTAAATTCCTATTGTGTCATCAGGGTCTGAGTTGAAAATTGGAGTGCATAGTACATCATGAAGTTTGTGGTCCTTCCTCTTACGAGGAAAGAGACCTTAAAGCGCATATTCAAAAGCTTTTGAAAAAACAATGCTAACAATATCTATGTACATAATAAAGAATCAGTAAAATTTAGCTGCGGAATCCCAGTAGTAAACCAAATAATACGACAGCTAAATTTAATTAAATATACATATGGAATATCTTTAACTTTATTTATATACTTTATTAAGTTAAACTTACTGACACGAATTTAGAACAAAGAGCAGAAAAAGTTTTACCTTAAAGATTATTTATCATAAAAGTGTAACACTATATGGCCAAAGGTGGCCGGCCACTTGCGATTTTAGACGTTCTGTTAAATATCTAGAAAAATACTAGAGGAATTAAACTGAAATTGCAGATGTGTAAATAGTATAGAATAGGTCATCTATTTCCGCGAAGATTTTTTCCCAAAACCCCATAGGGGACCATAAAAAATTGAAAAAGAACGAATATCTTTTGGATGACCCTGTAAAAACTAATGTAGCAAAAGCGTTCAAATTCGATATTATTAATAAGTGGCTTATTTTAATATACCGTGTTCATTTTTATGAGGATAGCATGTATACTCGTAGAGAAATTGAGGGTTTTATAAAAATAGTCCCAAATTCCGCCAAGTTTTTTGCTTATAATTTGCAGAGTTCATAATATAAAAAAAAGTTCTCTTCAGAAAAAATGCAAACAACATTGTAGAGAATACTCTGCAATCAGAATTAAAAAATAATAAAAAATTGGATGAAAAATGAATAGGTTTACTAAAGAATGTTTTACTGCGCATGCGCAAGTGCAATTAAAATATAATATAGATAATGTATTAGTTAAATATATAGAGCAACTTTTGTGAAAGTCTCAAAATCATAGCTTGGAAATTCTGAAAATTATCGTTGATAGAATAAGCTCGAAATCCGTTGTTCCCAAAAAGAAGCAAATATATGAGGGGTTGTATGATATATCTCTTTATTACTGCCAAGATAGCGTAAACAATATTACACGTACAATTGGATACAATCCCTCATCTTTTTCCTTCCTTTTGGGAACAACGGATTTCGAGCTTATTCTATCGACAATAATTTTCAGAATTTTCAAGCTATGATTTTGAGACTTTCACAAAAGTTGCTCTATATACTTAGCTAATACATTATGCACATTATATTTTGATTGCATTCGCGCATGCGCAGTGAAACCTTTTTTAGTAAACCTGCTTATTTTTCATCCAATTTTTACTATATTTTAATTCTGATTACCGAATATTTTGTACAATGTTGTTTGTCATATTTTCTGAAAAGAACTTTTTTATATTATGAACTCGGCAAATTATAAGCAAAAAATTCGACGAAATTTAGGACTGTTTTTATAAAAGCTTTAATATCTCTACGAGTATATGTACTATGTTCATAAAAATGAACACAGTATATTACAATAAGCCATTTATTAATAATCTCGAGTTTGAATGCTTTTGCTTTATTTTTTATAGGGTTATCCAAAAGATATTCGTTCTTTTTCGATTTGTTGACGGTCTGCTATGGGGTTTCGGGAAAAAATCCTCACGGAAATATATGACCTATACTATACTGTTTATAAACTTGCAATTTCAGGTTAAGTCCTCATGAATTTTTCTAGATATTTAACAAAACGTCTAAATTCGCAAGTGACCGGTCACCTTTGGCCATATAGTGCATCTTGAATTTCATTGAGTTGCCAACCGGCAATCAATCGCAAAAGTCATTATTTTATCAAAGGCGATATATAGAGATTGTGCAGAAATATTTTTTAAACATATATAAACTCATGAGAAGACCATAATTATTTAAAATTTTTATGAGCATGCGCTCATGAAAGCTTTCCTAGTGAAAAATTTAAATATTGGTATATCGATTTTTCGATATGTCGTCTTAAAGCCATCCTCATTAGAAAACATCGATATTTGCATTCCATATTGGTATTTTGAATTCTAGAAACACAAACTCTCAGCTGATAAAGGGGTCACAACAGCATTCTATATATTCATTTACCGTGTTTTCAATATATGTTTTTAAAAACACCAATATCTATGTTATGATATATTTTAGTTTTTGTAAAATAATGCTCTATTTAAAATTGTCTTTTAAGCTTTTTACACAAATTTTTATTGTTTGCTTTCATACATTAATTGAATTATGTCCAGTATTTTTATAAGCAATCCAGTTAAAAATAGTAACTTTGATAACAGCTGCCATTCAGAATAATTCTTTTTTCTCATACTTTTATTTTCGATATTAAAAAACTTATTCTCAGCTGAGCAAGGAGTCACAACGACACACTATATATCGATTTATCGATTTTTTCGATATATCGTCTTAAAGTCATTCGAAAATATCTGATAAAAATCTCGATACTTTGGTTTTTTGATATTTAAGAATAATATCATTGTTAATTAAAATTTTAATACACATTATGATTTATATGTTAAATAATACTCTATTTAAAAATGTCTTTTAATCCATTTTTTTTTCAGTTTTTTTAAACCATCCAGTTAAAAATAGTCACTTTGATAATAGTTGCCACTCAGACGTTTACTTTTTTTCCCCACATTTGTATTTCTTCTATCTTTAAAACACAGACTCTCAACTGAAGATGAGGTCACAACAAAACCCTATATATCGATTTAGCTATTTTTCCGTTATATCGATGTTATGCTGTCATCCGTATTTCCACTATTATTTAATTTAAAATTTGATAATGCAGTCTGCATTTAAAGCTGAATATTTTCAACCAGGGCTGCATTAAGTAATCTATTCAGCTCAAGTCTCTCTGACTTTCTTTCCCAATTCTGGTTTGTAAATTTAGATTTTAACATACGATGATTTAAATTTAATTTTTACTCATGAAGATATCAATAAACTCATATTAGTATATACATACTATATATTTATACATTTACTTATAAAATTATACAGACACAGATACGTTCATATATAATTGTCTACTCTATTATTTTGTAATTCGACCTTGCTTGCAACTTGCCGACATTTGAATTAATTTTAGAGCAATATTAAGTACTACAATTAGATTTTATATTTAACAAACTCATCAATTTTCGATTTTAATCTTTTACTATCATTTGTTGGGGATCATTGCGGTGCTGCGAAAGGTCTGCACCTCTTAGACCGGTAATTCAAGTCCTAAACGAAAATGAGCTTCTAACTAATATTTTATACTGTATCATATTAATTATTTAAACTGTACATAACTTTTTAAAATATAAAACATTGTTTTCTTTAAATTTAACCAGCGGTAAAAATGATTCTGAATGATAATATATATATATATATATATATATATATATATATATTGGTTTTCATATTATCATATCTGATCTGTTAAAGCGTTGAGATTAAATAATGGTACATTTTTCTGAAAGTACATCAACTAAAATTTTATGCCATGAAACAGACATAATTATTTTTTTAATGATTTTGAAGCATGAAAAAGCAATATGTTCAATTTAAAAAAAATCATACTCTTTTAACTTTTTAGGTGCGTTCCTAATTCTATAAATACATAGCACCTATAGATTTATTAGATTGTCTGATCTGTCCGTCTGTTTGCATGTAACAGTGAAAAAACTACCTAACCGAATGTTTTGAAATTTAATATATATATTAGATGCAGAACTTTATTGAGTGATTTCAAATTTTATAAAAATCGAATTAAAACTTAAAACGATGTCAATAACAGTTTTCTTCATTCTATTAAATTCTATGATACGTAATTCATTCAATGATTTTCCATGATAGGTCATGATTTTACGTTGCCATAGGGAAGACCTCCTATTTAAGATGGAGTCCTATTACTTCCGTATTAATCAATCCTATATATAGAATCGTAATTAATTTTGTATTCATGCATTTTTGCATAAGAGTGCAACAGATATTGCACAAAGATCTGAATTTACTAGTCATACTTTGCACTAGTCATAGTACAAATTCCCCTCATTTTCCAAGTTTGACATACAATTTACGACTTGTTAGATCTTAGGATCATTAAGATTTAGACAATAAAATATTAACATATAATGTCTATTAATTTAATAAGTTATTCAGTCATATCCTCAACCTTTAAGTTTCATAATGGGCAATTCCATCGTAACTGACGTAACATTTTATCATCGAATTTTGTTTTCAAATCTATGTAGAAAATTTACTAATAAAGCTAGAAGAAATTTTTACAATTTAAAATATTTCTTACTCAGGTCTTAATACCCAAGTACCTGCAGATTATTTCAATCCGTCTTTGAGTCACAAAAATTGCAATTCAAAATTCTGTAACTGACGTAACATAAAATAGACAGACATTTTTTCTGCCTTCATTGAAGTGTAGAAATTATCAAAACTATCCCGTTAAAAAAAGTGGTTTAGTGTTCTCAACAACACTAAGTAATGCCAAATTATAACAGTAACTTGTTTAATTAATTTCTGAATAATAAAACAGAAAAAATGGCATTTAAACGTTTAACTGACGTAACTTTTATCGTGTAACTGACGTAACATTAAGACTTTAAAGACAATTATGGTACTTAACTTAGTTTGTAAACAGTAATTTGCAATGCCTTTTTATAAGGATTTTTCTATAGAATATAAAAATATCAAGTTTTCCAATCATATCCTTAAATTAAACATAATATAAATTTGACCCCACCCCCCCCCCCCCCTTCAAAAAAAAAATGATGATTTTCTGTGGAATTGCCCTAAGTACAAAAATAACAAATAATGCAACAATATATGATAATATATTCGGAATGAAATAAATGTAATTGAAAAATACAGTAATAGGAATAATAAAACAAAGTGACAAAATCTTTCCCTTCTGAACGATAGATTTTTTTTTCTTTTACAGCAAATATTTCTTTCTGAGAAGAAGCTTGGGAGCTTTTTATTTTTATTTTCTGTTTAGAAAGTTTTAGAAGTGCATTCATCATTAGTATAGTAAATCATTCTTAATGAAGTACTTTGTATTCCAAAAACAATTTCAGAAGTAATATTTGCCAAGAGAAAAGTGATTTTGAAAAAAAAAAATATTTACTATTCCTTTGGGAATGACATCGTGATTTCTATTTCAATGAATATGATTTGACGAAATCTCGAAGAAAAGATTAAATGTATTTTTATACAAAATAAACTTTTTTTCGAATTTGTTTTGTTTCGTATATAAAGTGTTCGATTAAAAAATCTTTGTGAGATATGAAGATTTCATCGATTGCAAATAGTTTATCGTGAATAAAGAAAAGTATAAAAGTAAAAATAGTTATCTAATAATTTTAAAAACAATTAAATTTAAAAAATCAAAAAACCCGACTGCGCATTCTAATTAATTATTTCTCATCAGTGTGAAACTATTTTTCAATTCGTACTATTAGCTCACACTTTCGCTATATATATATCTCCTTCAAATTTTCAATAGTTAATAAAATGCTTATTATTCATCCAATCAAGCTCAAATATTTTTTTTAAACTTGTAGTGGATGACAGTTGTGTTAATCCAGTTTTTTTCAAATATTAATTCATTAATTAAATTAAATTAAATAATTTTCAATAATAAAAGAGAGCCCTCTTCTTGATCAAGGCATTTTAAGCGCCACTCAAGAGGAATAGGAGAAAAAAAAATCTCTTATGGGCCTAAGTAGGAATGGACTTATTTTTTTTTTCTTTACGTTACTTACTTTTTTTTTATTTACTTGTATTGATGACTTTTAAGTTGTGTTTAATTGTTAATTCCTATCTATAAACACTGTTTTGATATGGTCTATAGATTTCTATGATGGTTAGAGTTGCAGTAAAGCTAGAGATCCTACATACACAACTTCCAGGTTGTATAATATTTTAACGGAGCTTCTGACTGTAAAATAATCAATGAAACATCGTCTTTATTTTGAAAGACCTATCCAATGATATGCCACTCAGTAGAGTGCGTATTTTTTTTTTTCGTCTCTACCGCCATTTTGTATTTTACGGTTGCCATTTTGAATTTATTAAAACAAAACCTAGCCTATAACCATCGGTCCGTTAAGACAAATTGATTGAGACCTCATTCATTAAAATCCATCCAGTCGTTGGGATGTTTCGAGGGTATAAAGAAATACACATACACAGATACGCGTGAAACACATAACCCTTCTTTTCAGTCGGTTAAAAAACACTCTTTCATAAGCATAGCATTCGATGTTTACCTTCGAAATCAAAACTATTTTTTTTTAAATGTAATTCACGTTTTTCGCCAAATATTTGCATTACAATACAATGCTAGCAAAAAAAGAAAAAAAAAAAAAAAAAAAAAAAAAAAAAAAAAAAACATTGACAGTAGTGATGGGCGATAACGAGATGTTTTTCTCGATTTTCTCGATTGTATGGACATCTCGATATTTTTCGATTATGTAAATTTTTTCTCGATGACTCCAGTTTGCCAATCGCTTTTATACATCATATATTATACCGGGTGTCCCAAAAAGGACTGACTGATTTTAAAATTCAATAACTTGCAAACGGTTACAGATATTTAAAAAATTCTTGCAGGAGGGTTATGCATAAGGTCAAAAGTTTTTTTACAGTGATTTTCAATTTTAGTTCGAATTACAAACAATAGATGGCGCTGCGATCAATAGACGCTGAATTCAGGCTCGATTTTTTGGTACTTCGTGGCCCGGATAATACATTTCCATCTCCTTTTTCAGCATGGAACAAGAGAAAGGACCAGAAATCGAGCCTGTATTTAGCGACTATTGCTTACAGCGCCATCTATTGTTTATAATTCGAACTAAAATCGAAAATCACTGTAATAAAACTTTTGACCTTATGCATAACCCTCTTGCAAGAATTTTTTAAATATCTGTCACCGTTTGCAAGTTATTGAATTTTAAAATCAGTCAGTCCTTTTTGGGACACCCGGTATATTATATACGTCATACATTTATCAAGAATCGTCTGCGGGTGAACTGGAATCAGTCGGCGTTAATAAAGACTAGGTGACTTCGCCCGCTAGTGGGCCCCTCCTTTAATCGGGGCCCCTAAGTTATACGTAATCTTGTAATATGAAATCACGAACAGGTTACCCGCTATATACGACACCGTATAGCAGGCGTGGTGTGCACGCATTACAAAATCTTGTAAAAAAATATAATCTCGAAACGAACGAACCTCAGACCAGATCTCTTGGGGGAGGGGGTCAAAGTGAGCGGAGGTACACAGTAGCTGCATAATATGAATAAGTCGTCACAGCTTTTTAGGCCTTTCGAACCATATGTCACATGAGTGGTCTGGATCTGAATTTATAAAATTGCCCTTCCCGTGGGGGCAAAGAGGGGGGAGGGGTGCGGGAGGTGGATAACACGAGTAAGTGGTCATAGGCCTTTCCAACAATATGTCACATGAGGGGTCTCGGCTAAATTTAGAAAAGTGTCCCCCGTGGGGGAAAAGTGGGGGTAGGTCACCAGAAATCCAGAACATCAATAAGTAGTCACAGACCTTTCCAACAATATCTCACATGTGGGGTCTTGGCTAAATTTGAAAAAGTGTCTTCCGGGGGGCAAAGTGGGGGGACGGACACCGGAGGAGCATAACATCAATAAGTAGTCACAGACCTTTCCAACGATATTTCACATGATGGGTCTCTGCTAAATTTGAAAAAAGTGTCCCCGGGGGTGCAAAGTGGGGCGGGGGGGGCTGTCACCGGAGGAGCATAACACCAATAAGTAGTCACATACCTTTCCAACGATATCCTACATGAGGGGTCTTGGCTAAATTTGAAAAAGTGTCCCCCCGGGGGCAAAGTGGGGGGGGGAGGATTGTCACCGGAGATGCATAACATCAATAAGTAGTCACAGACCTTTCCAACAATATCTCACATGAGAAGTCTTGGCTAAATTTTGAAAAGTGCCCCCCGGGGGGGGGGCAAGTGGGGGGGGGGACGAACACCGTAGGTGTATAACATAACATCAATAAGTAATTACAGACCTTTCCAAAGATATCTCACATGAGGGGTCTTGGCTAAATTTGAAAAAGTGTCCTTCGGGGGGGGGCAAAGTGGGGAGGGCTGTCACCGGAGGTGCACAACATCAATAAGTAGTCACAGACCTTTCCAACGATATCTCACATGATGGGTCTTCGCTAAATTTTTTGAAAAGTGCCCCCCGGGGGGGAAAGTGGTTGGGATGGACACCATAGGTGCATAATATCAATGAGTAGTGACAGACCTTTCCAACGATATCTCACATGACGTGTCTTTGCTAAATTTGGAAAAATGTCGCCCGGGGGCGGGGGAAATGGGGGGGGGACTCTCACCGGAGGTGCATAACATCAATAAGTTGTCACTGACCTTTCCAATGATATCTCACATGAGGGGCCTTGGCTATATTTGGAAAAGTGTCCCCCGGGGGGCAAAGTGGGGGGACGGCCGCCCGAAGTGCATAACATCAATAAGTAGTCACAAACCTTTACAACGATATGTCACATGAGGGGTCTTGGCTAAATTTAGAAAAGTGTCCTGAAATTTCATATATTATAAATAATATTTATCGGAGGGCTCCATAAAAAAATCCGATCTAAAATGATAAAAACGGAAAAAACTACCCCCCCCCCCCGCAGTGGGAGCCAAATTGGGGAGGGGAGGAAGAAAGTCTCATAATATGAAAGAGTCATTCGAGAGCTTTCCGATAACATATCACATTACCGGTCCAAAAAAAGTTTGAAAATTGTCCCCCCCCCCCTTGAGCCCACTCTTTCGCCCCGGAATTTACGCAACCCCCACTTTAAAATTTTTATGTTCAATAAATAATATTTACCGGAAGACATCTAAAATGATATTTAAATTTATTATAGAAATCGGCTACGGTTTTAAAAATTTGTTCGCCCCCTCCCCACCCCCTGAATTTCACCTTCGGGGGAAGAAAGGTTCATAATATGAAAGGGTTGTCGAAGGGCTTTTCGATAATATGTCACAGGAAGAGTTCGGTAATTTTTTTTAAATTGCGCCCCGCCCACTCTCACGTCCTCGGAATTCACCCGACCCACATTCCTCTTTGAAATCTTTATATTTAATAAATAATATTTATCAGAGGGCTCCGGGTATGTGACAGCTTGGTAGGGCTAAAATAAGAAAAACATTGAAAATTAAAGCTTCATTTCACAGATCATTGTCATGCTTATTTCTCTGTCCAGCTCACCCCTCGATATCTCATCTCGGCTCTTCTTGGCCGGGCGTGAAATGACAATCATCGAGAGTAACATTTCGAGGAAGGACGAAAACTGACTTCTCATTCTCGACAATGTCATATGAAATGTTGAACAGAGACCGAGAGCGAGAAACGAGAATGGCAATGGGAAGCGATGAGTTACAATTGGTGAGATATCTCGAAGCAAGCGAGAGGTTTGCCCTCGAGAGAGTTCTCTCCTCTCGGTAAACGAGGAGGGAGTTTGCAGCAGCAGAAAATATATCTCGAAGTCCGAGAGATAGGGCGAGAGAAAGGAAGCTTTCAGAAGAGTCAAACTTACCGCGCTTCTGGTGTAAGTCATGATTTCCCAAAGGAGTACATGTTCTTTTCCATTCGTTTTTGTTATTAACTGATATTGGTTAGGGGGCATAGTGGTTTAAGTTATCAGTTCGGGTTTCAGTTGTTGATATAGAAGAATTCTAGTGAATTTGGCGGCGCCAGTTTGTCTTTGATTTTCAATGTTTCTCTTATTTTAGCCCTCCTAAGCTGTCCCATATCTCTTAATATTAGAATGCTATTGTTAAAACAAAACTGCACTGCAATTATGTGTTTTCAAGATTTTAAGTGTCGCCTCAGGAAAGAGGATTTTTCAAAATTATTTTACCATGTAACATATTAAAATAAGGGTAATCTCATAACCTTTCTAAATCTACCTTCCTTTTGTCAATCCACCGTTAATTTTAGACCCCTGGGCTTAAAATGCTCTAAAGGAATATACTTAGCAGCGGTTTTTTTCGTACTGTGGTACGGTATCTTGCACTCATGGGAAAATTATAAGGACTAACATCAAATTGTGTCTAAAATCGAATAAAAAATATGGACATATGTTTCTTAATTTTAACTCCCTTCTTCGCCTCAAGAGGGCGCTTTAAAGTTTTGTTTCTTCAAACCTTTAGTATTCTGTTTGTCCAAAAATTATAAAATTCAGAAAATAAAGTCTTTTCACTCTCCACTATCTTCTCATATCAATTTTATTTTTACTACCACCAGGGGACGCCGCCCAGTGAAACATTTTACTTTTAGCCTCAGACTATTGGTATTTTTCATCTGTTTTTCATAATGTTTTGTCTCAATGTTTTTCTTCATTGTAGATACTATTCTCCAAGTTCTTGACCCATTCTGACTACTTGGGCACTCATTCTGGACCAGCTGTGGCCCATCGGGCCCCTCTTCATTTGTCTGGCTCTAATCACACGCTTCACTTGTTCTTTTACCATTTTTCTTTTCTTCAATTTTTTTCTTATTATATGGTTTAGTTTTTTTTATCATTCTCAACTTCCCCTAGTCCTCTCTTACATGAAGTTAACTTTCATCCTTGGTCTGCCCTGTCAATTTGGGGCCTAATGCCCCCTTTTTTTTTTGGGGGGGGGGCATTTCTTCTACCTTTTCCAGACCCATCATCTAATACCACGTTGGTAAGGCTTGGAAAATTAAAATTATCCAAAATATCAAAAATGAAGTCCATTGATGTTTTATTTTAGTTATAGAATTCCCTATTAGCGGATATATTTGTTTGTTTACTTTTCTATTTTTCGATAACACTCCTTTGTTTTCGATAAACGGAGAAATTCAACAGCATTAGACACACTTTAGACATTTAGGGAACTTTCACTTGTATCAAACCTTCTGCCTTTATCGAAAAGAAGAAAATGCTAATCGATTCTAGCTAATGCGCCTAAAATAAAAAATGAGCTAGTAAATGTGTTACAAACTAGCTACTTTGGATTTTGATACAGACTTGAAGAGTCATGTTGGAATCCCTAGGCATTGGAAAACAATTTCTGTGTTAGACAGGTTCTCTCTTAGCAGTTATATTTGTCTGGTTGCCCTTATGTTTCTCGATAAACGGAGAAATTCCACAGCATTATACACACTTTAGACATTTAGGGAACTTTAACTTATATCAAACATTCTGCCTTTATCGAAAAGAAGAAAATGCTAATCGATTCTAGCTAATGCACCTAAAATAAAAAATGAGCTAGTAAATGTGTCAGAAACTAGCTACTTTGGATTTCGATACAGACTTGAAGAATCATGTTGGAATAGCTAGGCACTGGAAAACAATTTCCGTGTTAGGCAGGTTCCCTCTCAGTAGTTATATATGTCTGGTTATCCTTACGTTTTTCGATAAAGCTGTCTTGTTTTCGATAAACGGAGAAATTCCACAGCATTTGATACACTTTAGACATTTAGGGAACTTTAATTTGTATCAAACCTTCTGCCTTTATCGAAAAGAAGAAAATGCTAACCGATTCTAGCTAATGCGTCTAAAATAAAAAATGAGTTTTTAAATGTGTCATAAAGTAGCTATTTTAAATTTCGATACAGATTTAAAGAGTCATGTTGGAATCGCTAGGTACTGGAAAACAGTTTCCGTGTTAGGCAGGTTCCCTCTTGGCAGGTATCTTTATCTTACTATCCTTACGTTTTTCGAAAGAAACTTTTGTTTTCGATCAATGGAGAAATTCTACAGTATTTGACATTTAGGGGAACTTTAAACTGTATCAAACTTTTTGGAGTTATCTACACAGTAGAAAGGTTATTTGATTCATCAAATGCGCCATAGTTACGCGATTTGGACATTGCCGTTTCATAAAGAAGAAAGGGGAATTTATTCCAATGCAAAGAAAATCATTTTAAAATACTGAAATTCAAGTGAGATATCTTTATAAATTTCTTCCATAAGATTAGCATTGGCGAGCAGGTCTTTTCAATTGACTGAAGTAACCCCTTAAGCCTAAATCAGGAGAAAATAATTACGATAGCAGAATTATCGAGCAAACCCTATCACTACTATGAAAATTTCGGCCAAAATAATAGCCAAGTTTTCCAACAATTGTTTTTAGCTCTCTCGTTATAATCGATTGTAAAACATCTCGATTGTAGATTCTAGGAATTAATCGATAGCTGTATCGATTGTGATTTTTTACGATGACGATTTTTCTCGATTGTCGAATTTTTAAGAATCGCCCATCACTAATTGACAGTCATTGAATTTTTTTCTTTTTAAAGCCCTTTTTTCAAACCAATACCAGAAAAAAGGAGAACTCTGAGTCATCTCAAGCTGCAAGAGCCACCACTCCACGTGACCAACGCGCATATAGAAACTCTCGTCCGCCTATATTATTTTAAAAAGGAAAAAGTAAAATAAAATATCTGAAGATTCAGATTGTGGCTTCAGGGGACCGGAAAAGCCCTATTTGCGCCATCTTAAATTCACCAACTTTATGTAAATTTTTCTTAGAAAAGGCGAAAGATAGAGGTCTAGATTTTTTAGAGTAGTTAAAATAACATTATTTACGTATTTTAACAGACCACTTTCTCTCTACGTGATACTCAAAATTAATTATTATTTATTGAAAGTCATTATTAAATTACCATTTTTGGTAAGATTTCACTGCCTAAAATAAATAATTCTCAACAAATCATTAAATCCATGTGTTAAAGTATACAATATATCATTATATAATATACAATATATCATTATATATGTTTAATAGATATTGGAAAAAAGAACACAAACATGAATAATCCAAGCTTTCAGAAAAAGTCAGTTAAAGATTTAAATGGCCCTTAAGCTGTGAAGTACTCTTAGAAAGAAAGATTAATTTCAACACTTATTTTTTTTATATATGAACATGTGTGACACATCGTTGGAAAGATAAATGTTTAAAGTATTTAAAGATATAAAAAAGTAAAAATCGATTTTTTATTTCAATTTTGCTTTCTCGGTTCCCTTAAATGTCAAGATTTTTTCTTTGTTGTTGTTGGCCCTGTACATTAATTTGGCGCATCAGACTTCGAAGTAAAGTACTAATTTCACCAACAAAAACTAAATCAAGATTAGATATATACCCTGTTTAACAATTTTATCTGGCCGCTTTTGCCGAGTCTTTAATTTCATTTTTCTGTAATAGCTGGTTTTATCAGATTCAAGTTAATACGATTTAATTTTTCTTCAATTCCTGTTTTTGTTGAATTTAATTTTACTTTAGCTCTTGGTCCTATAAAAAACTTTTCAGTATAAAACTTGTAGATAATATTAAGAATATTCATAAAAAATTTAATCGGCTTTGATATCTTGTGAACTGACAAAGTCATGAATTTGTTTCTTCTGTAACCGACCCCAATTTTTTGTTTTTAAGTTTTTTTGCGGTAAGAGTTGGTCTTATCAAAAACTTGTCAATATAAAAGTTGTAGATAGTATTAAAGATATTTATAATAAGTTTAACTGAATTTCATATCTTGAGAATTGAATAAGTTATGAAATGTTATATCCCTAAAACCCAATTTTTTACACCCTTGAGACTATTTTTCTATTTTATCAAAAGTCTGTGACGTATGATAATTAAGACGTTACGTTGTTTTTTTTTTTCGGTTTTTTCAAACCCACGCCCTATTTCCACCGCCTTGGTCCGATTTTATCCATTATCCCGGGAGGACTCGCGCCGGGCCTGATAGACCCAGAGTGCATATGGTTTTTACAATTGTCACTACACTTTTTAAAAAGTAATATTCAACTTATTTTGTCGCAGAATTTTCAACAATTGTCTCCGACTGAATAAGCTGACGATTATTATTTGTATTTATTGGTGACAAAGTACAAACTGTTCATACCCTGGGTATGCGCGGGTTAATGAACTTCGCCAAGATTTTCTGTCCATATTTTGTTTTTGTATAGATTGTAATGTAACATAATTTATTTAATTGTCCCTCTAAACAAACTGAAATTTCTACACACTTCATTTTCAATAACGAATATATCATGGTAAACTTATTGGTATATTCGTTAATTTGTTATATGTTATTGTTGTATGTTATTATTATTATTGTTACTATACTTAATTATAATTAGTTTCAAATTATTTTAAAGTTTGTTATTATACTTAATTGTTATATATTTATATTGTATATGTATTATACTTAATTGTTATATATTTAGTTAAATAAGTTTTAAGTTATTTTTAAGTTTGTTATTATACTTAATTGTTATATGTTATTGAGAGCAATAACATATAACAATTGCGTGAAAATCCGAGAATATTTATGGGAGACAGAGCGTGGATCGACGGACAGGCGGACAGACAAACCATGGCTGACGTTTCGAAACAATCTGATTTTTGTCTTGCGACTGCACGCTTATTTATTAACCGATTTGGAAGTGGCTAATCATGTGTATAGAATATACGAAGGTCTCTTCTGAGTTCGTTAGCCAGCTTCATACGAAAGCTTGATTCATAATAGCGGCAATTAAAAAAAATTTTAAAATTTAAAAATAAGTACATAAAAATTAGAACATGAAAAGAGGTTTTTTTTTAAGTATTTGGCACTAACAGAAGGATTTCAGACCATTTTTTATCTACTTTATTTTAAGGGGACCGGAAAAGCCTTATCTCCGCCATGTTAAATTCACCAACTTTATGTACCTTTTTCTCAAAAATGGTGAAAGATAGAGATTTAGATTTTTTTAGAGTAGTTAGAATAACATACTTTACGTATTTTAATAGGTCATTTTCTTTCAAAGTGAAGCTGAAAATTAATTATTAATTATTTTTTGAAGGTCATTTATAACTAGCATTTCTGTCAAGATTTCACTGCCTAAAATGAATAATTCTAAACAAATCATTAAATCCCTGTGTTAAGCTGGACATTAAGCTGAGAAGTACTCTTAAAAAGAATGAATAATTCCAACACTTCTTTTTTTTATACATAAACATGTGTGACACATCGTTGGAAAGATAAGAGTTTAAACTATTAATGATATAAAAAAAATCGATTTTTTCCTCCTAATTTCGTTACCTGGTCCCCTTAAAATCTCTTAATGTCCGTATCTTAAACTATATATGTTCTTATTTTAAACTTCAACAACATATATAAATTTTATGGCGATCTCGGTGTATTTCTTGAGAATTAAAGCACGGGCAGACATACAATGACAGACAGACAAACCGAATTTATAAACATTTTTGAAGTATTTTGGAAAGTGTAAAAGAGGAAACAATTTATGAGAATGTATTTGCAAAGAGATAAACGTATTTGAAAGATACATTAATAATCCTAATAAAACAAAATAACAAAACCTTTTAAATTATGAAATAGTAATTTTTCTTTTACAGCAAACACTTTTATCTGATAAGGAGCTTAGGGGCTTTTTCTTTTGTTTTGTTTTTCAAAGACTTTTAGAAGCGCATTCATTATTAGTCTAATAAATTATTATTAATGAAGTACTTTGTATTCCACAATACATTTCAAAAGCAGTATTTTCCGAGGAAAAAGTGATTTTGAAATAAGTAAGATTTATTATTTCTAAGGGAATACAGTCGTGATATATATTTTAATGAATCAGTTTTGAAGAAATACCTATAAAAAAGGTTTAAATTATTTTTATGCAAAAAAGAACATTTTAATTCTCCACAACATTGTTGAAAAGTGTTTAAAAATTCGGTTTGTCTGACTGTCCGTTCTTAAACTCACGTAACTATCCTAGGAGAGACATTGAATTGATATAGCTATAAAGGTTTACTATGGCATGTTTGGTATTTAAAAATAAAATTTACAGAATTTATATTTCATTTACAGAGGCACTCAAAAAAAAAAAAAAATTCACCTTACGTCCTATGGGCAGAAATGGTTTGCAGGGAATTTTGATTATTTTACTCTTCTTCAAACATATCAAAATTGGTATGAATATTTGACGTATACTTCAAGAAGCTTACCATAGAATATTGTGTTCGTCATATTCATGGTTCATTCATAGGGACATACAAAATAGACGGTTACAATACAGTCTTTTAACAGTAATTGTTAGACATGAGTGTTTAGTTGTGATACCCTTTATAAAACTATTTTTTTTTCCTTTGACATGGTATGTATACATTCTATAGCTCATACACAACGACTTACGAATGTTCTCAAGATCTGAAGATAACCACCTACGAATGTAATTCCATTTAGTCTGTCCTTAGTAGTTTAATGGGTGTTTTTGTATGAAATTACTTTTACCTTAATATGTGGCGTTTAAAGAAATCTGTAGAAAATAAACAAGGCAGTACAAACGAATTCTAGTACGTTTCTGTCTATTGGTAGAAATTCTTAAGAGAAATTTATAACAGTTTTATGCGTTTTCTTGGTAAGCAAAATTTTAGCATACCATTTAGAATACAGTGAAACCTCCGAATAAGGGATACCTCAATTTAAGGCACAAAAGTTGCAGTCCGAGTCCCTTGGTATAGGACATTTAATATATTTACCTTTGAATAAGGGGTACGTGAAAAGGTTTCTTTTTCCATACCCCCGTTTTCCGGTTGTACACAGTCTTCGGTGTTTTTCTGCCGAGCGTATCCATCTTTCCTTTCCCTATTTCTGCCGCGCCCAGGACAGAAATTGCGCGAGACAACTCTAAGAAGAATACTCATCTCCGATCGTTTTGTCTTTTAAAGCTGCTATCAGATTCACCAACTTTTCGAGCAACCAACTTTTCAGCCGATTTTAACCCCAACTTTTTCCAGTTGAAAGGCAGAAAAAGGTTACACTTGTCGTTGCTAAAGCTTGAGGAAAACAGTACTACTGGTACCAGCCGTCAATATTTATCGCCTTTTCGTATCAATCGCTTATCCCTGATTCGCTGAAATGTTGAAAGGTGGGAGGAAAAGTTGCGGTTAGGACAGACATTTTTGAGATGCGGATAAAAAGTTGGGGATATTGCTGTTTGCTATCACACTGGGTGTCGAGACAATATTTCGCGAAAAGTTGGAGGAAATCAAGAGTTGGCTCAAAAATTGCTCGAAAAGTTGGTGAATCTGATAGCAGCTTAACGGATCCAGTTTTGGCGAATGTTTTGCGCCCGTCGTCGTTTATGCTGGAGAATTGCGAAGAGTTCGGGGGGAACAGTTTTTCTGGGGAGTGACGTTAGCAAACATTGCTACGCGTCGAAGAGTAGTACCAAGTTGTTCATAGTGAAGTTATGAAAAAAAAAGAGGAAAAAGTCATCCTTGAAGGTAAAACTGAACTAATGAGAATGCAAAATCTGAAAATATAAAGTTTCGTAAAACTGAAGTGTCTGAAATTGATTCAATCTGTTTCTATTGGTTCTGGTTTATAAGGGTCAAAATTATCCCTTTTAGTGGCGTCATAGACCAAGCAAAAGCTAAAGAAATTAGACTTCTCTTTCGGGTCGAATTTATCAAAAAAATATATTACATGAAAGTAGTGGTCATACTAATTTGGAAAAGCGAAATGTTGATGAATCTGTAATGAGCACCTGTTTTCTTTTTGTGGACAAATCTAAGTTAGATCATATAAGAAAGTGTACGGAAACTGAAGACAGGCGAGTTCTGTAAGTTAGTAGCTGGACTTTGTCCTGCGATGAAATATGCGCTTATTTCGCAATATTATACGCTCGTGAAGTAAGCGGTTCAAAAATATTGAATTACAAACCCTATTGGCTGACTCAAGGGACTTGGATTATTATAAGGTAACAATGACAAGCAGATTTTGAGAAATATATCGATTTTTGAGATTTGACATAAAATCAACTCAATCAATAAGCGACTTGAAGTAAATAAATTCGCTATGATTTCGGATGAGATAGTTTTATAGAAAATTTTATTCGTAGCTACAAAATTGGATAAAATATAAATTCACAAACAATTATTTCCCAGTTCACACCATACCCATTTACCCAATATATATTATCTAAACCACATAAAAATGGGTAGGAATATAAGATTGCTTTTTATTTAGAAACAAAATACGCTTTAAATACATTTTCTTATTTAGGGAAAACGTGTATCTCGACCTGACGGAAAACGATTAGCGGAATTCGTAGTTCTAAAACTGATCGAACCATATATAAATAAATGTCATAACGCAACAGTTCATAATTAGTTTATTTTATTGAAACTGGCAAAAGAACTGATAAAATGTAAAACAAATCTAGTAGGAATTGTAAATTGAGCTCGAAGGGAAATTACATAGTCCCTGATAAATAAAAAAGACAGTTTTATTCTACGAATATATATAAACAGGAAGGTACCGGCACCACACTATCTTGCAAAATATAAGACACTTCATGCCATAGATTTTATCCATTCTATTGCATTGTATTATAATTTGTTACAGAAATATGTTGTATTGAATATACATTTTAATAAATTTCATGAATAGATAGTTTTTACATTATGGTGTAGAAACATTTTTTAATGAAAAATACTTTTTTTTTCATCTGGGATTGAAAAATAGCAGACCAATAATCAGTCATAAGAAAATATATAATTGCAAACTTTGCTTATTCCTGTTTTTTAATATGAACAGAATTTTTTCTGCCAGGATAACTCTCCGAATAAAGAAACAGAGAACATTTCTTAACGAATTTATCGCTTCTGCTAATGAAATTACCTTGGAAAAATACTGAAAAATCAATAAACGTTTTATAGTTATCTCGAAGGTGTTTACTTAGATATTTCTCTATGTACCGATTTTATATAGAAAGTGATATTATATTAAAGCTAGGTAACTAAAAATTATTCTAATTTGATAGTTAGATTTTAAATATGAAATATTAAGTATGAATGAAATTGTTTAATTATTTTATTTTTATTTTATTTTATTTTTTTTTAATTTTACAATACAAAATTTAAAGGGATTTTGTTGAGCTGCTAATTAATAAAAAATAGTGAAATGGTTTTCAACGTCCATTGTAGCATCTGTTTCCATATGTGAACAAATAGAAGTTAGAAACGGTAAAAAAGACAAATCAGTATTATACAACACAATATATTTAATATTTTATAACAAAAAAAGTTGCATATAACCGGAAATAAAGATAGAAAATTTTTATAACGCACTTTTAGTTTTAAGGGGGTCCGGGACACAAAAATCTTAAAATTTTCAAAAAAAAAAATATTGGATTAAAATATTCTCTGTCGTTTCCGGCTTAAAATGACGTTTAAATCATGTTTCTATCTTAATTAGGACAGGGAATATTAATTTTTTCGTTTTGGTTTGTTTTCAAAATCTACCTTTCAAGCTATGGTTGTCAAAGAAACGAGTTCTTGGGAAATTGCGTTTTTCTTCGTGATGGGTTTTTTCACCATTTCTCATTTTTAAGTTGTTATAAGCCTAGAACCGTTAAAGATAAATGTTTGAAACTTGGAACATATATTTTTCAATTGCTTTACTTTAACTTTGAGCCAGCAAATTTGAAAAAAAAAAATATTTACTTTTGAAAATATGATTTTTTTAAAAAAAGTTACATCAATTTTTATTAAGTTTTTACCTTAAATATTTTTTAATTAATATTTTTTAAATGCTGGCTCTAAATTAATATATATATATTTCTGTTTATTTAAATGAAAAAAAAATATATTCTACAAATAATATTTCGAGTTATAACGATTTAAAGTTATACCCCTTTTTTCATAAATTTTAAATTAAATTTTTTTTTAAAAAGCTATGAGAAGTTTTATCATTTGATTTTGTTTACAAATGATATGGTGAACCATCACAAAAAAATTCAAAATTTTAACTCAATGAATAATTTTTTTTGAAAATGCGTCCCGGACCCCCTTAAAAGGAATAAAAATATTTCTAAAAAATCACTTCCTTCCTAAGGTAAAATAAAAAGAGAGAGTGAGAGGGAAAGGTTGAGATGGCGACTTATCATAAGGAATGGCACTGCAAACTTCCGGTACTTCATAAATAATGAGTTCTTTCCTGTTGTAAATTCTAACCAAATAGATAGATAAAAATACTTTTTTGGTGCTCCACAAAATGAAATATTTATAGAAAAGAAATATACTGCAATTTTACTAGATTCTGTAAAATTTAATTTATTTTATTAGAGATAATATGTTTTGTATATGAATTTAAATTTTAATTACAATGAAAATATGCTTATTCTTTAAGAAATACTGCGAATGCAATTTAAAACGAAAATATTATTATTTGTTAGATAAAAATGAAATAAAAATACCCTAAAATATGTGAGAAAGAGGAGAAAAATCCAAAAAAATTCTATCATTTACTTTGGCAAAATAAAAGAAGACAAAAGGATAGAAGTTAATTATTTACTAATAGAGGAAGCGGAGAATTTGAGATAGATAAATTTGAAAAGGAAAGAACTTCAAAGATTTACATTTTCAAAAATGCTCTAAATGGTCCCAAAGCTCTCTAAATAGTTCCAATATTATCTGAATATTTACAAATTTCTCTAAATGTTTCAAAATGCTCTAAATAGTTCCGAATTTTCTAAATGTTCGCCAGTTTCTCTAAATATTTAAATTTTTCTAAATATTTACAAGTTTCTCAAAGTTTTTTTTTCAAATATGCTCTAAATAGTTGAAAATATCCTGAAATATTTAGAAATTTCTCTAAATATTTACAAGTTTTTGGAAAAATTTATGAAAATCGTTAAATGTTTCAAAATACTCTAAAAAGTGTTCTAAACATTTTAAAAAATTCTCCAAATATTTACAAATTTCTCCAAATATTTACAAATTTCTTTAAATATTTACAACTTTGTGTATGTTTTTGGCTATGGCCAGCAGGTCAACCTTAAATTTGGAAATATATTGACGGAAGGGGTCACTGTAATAGCAATTTTGCTTAGTTTTCTCGAGTTTTCGTGGTTTCATTCCGCATCGGCGGATCGTGTATGCGACGGGAACTTCGCATCCTCCAAATCCGGCTATTCGTAAACAGCTGATGCAGAACAGAATAACGAAAACTATTCATTTTATAAATGTCATGATCGAGATTAAGTCGTTTTTACTCCAAATAATTGGCTGAAATAGAAATAAAAAATCAAAATCAAAATTGGACTAATAATATTGAAGTATTAACATTTGTAAATGCTTTCTGAAATATTAAGATGTGAAAATAGGATTAGCACGTCCGAATAGCTATAAAATATAAAGAAAAGCACTGAGGATACGATGATATTATCGCATTCTGTAAAAATCGAAATCGAAAAAAATCGAAAATGTAAAAATCGTTTTTTTTTTTTTTTTTTCATGTATGACAGTCCTAATTCCCTGCTATGTAGAACCACTTTAAATAATGAAGAAGAAAAGTAAAGCAAAACCGACGATCTTTTTGCTACGCTAAAATCAACTAGTTGAAATCAAAAGTATAGATATAGTTTTTTACAGCATGTTCGAAGACCGTAGATACGTCACCTACAACAATTTTTTAAAAGATTGGATGCGTAAAAAAAAAAAAAAAAAAAAAGAAAGAAGGAGAAATCTGAGAATTTTCATATGAAAAAAGCTAAACGCTTCGGCGAGTCTTTGATCGACTTTGGTTCATATTTTCACTACTAAAGACGGATTTTTTTTTTTTTTATTTATTTAAAAAGTATTAAAGAGAGCCTGGATACTGATAAATTTGTAATGAATTAAAAATTCTGAGAGTTCGAGCTAGAAAACTATTTTATTTCATTGATTTATTGATTTATTTTTTTTAGTATGAAACTATCCTATGTGAAAAAAAGAACAAAATGTGTTTTTAGAAGCACTTTTACAACTAAATATCTACATTTTTACGCAAATTTTGATACATAAAACAATAAAAAATAGGTTTAAAGTCATAAAATCTGAAAAAAAAGGTTTATTTGAATTTATTACAGCGGGTCCTGAATACGCCGGGTGGAGTAGCTAGTATTTACAACGGAAATCAGCCAAATAATTTAAAATATTGTCCAATATTCCTATATGTAAAATAATGCACGCTTCCACAAAATTTTAAATTGGAAAAATGAATTTTATTATTATTTTTTTTTTTGTAGTATGTTAAATGCGTTATAAAACACGGCATAATGAATGAACGTTGAACAAAGTGCGAAAGAAAAATGTCTGAAGTTACTTTCAGATTGTAGAGCTTAATTGAAAGACTGTGCTTTATTAAAAATTTCATAAACTTTTATTTATCTTTCACGGAAATAATTTTCATAGAAAAATTGCTTTTCTTAATACAGAAAAATTGCAACACTTAATGAGTTTTCACTAGTAACTGCAGCGCAACCCCAGATATGAAAGTTTGTTTTTTCCTGTTTTTGATAAACGCTAAACTGCCTAATAGAAAACGGGAAAAGAAAAAATAACAAAATATTTTTAGTTATTTGTCATATTTGAAATTGAAAAAAAAAAAAAAAAAACAATCTGTAAAATAAAATAACTTTGTAATTTTTTTAATGCAGACATCGTACATTCTCTGCTTTAACAAGTTCTTAGTTTTAATAGAAAGTATAAATAAAAGAATCGCATATTTTCTTACTTGATATTTATAAAGTATTTAAAATAATTTGAAATAACAAAGTTAATAATATTAATAATGTTTTAACAAAAAGTTTGTTATTTTTCAAGATACTTAAATAATATATTTATAAATATATTTTTCAGTGAATTGCTTGCACAAACACTTTCTTAATTAGTTGCAATTTTATAAAGTTTCGCATTTAGCGTAACCAAATTAAAACGTAATATGTGACATAATAGAACTGAATATGAAACAAAAAATACAATAAAATAATTTAGTAAAATTTAAAATCTCAACGCATTTTGGAAATTTAATCTCCTTACTTCATCCTTATTTTTCTTCATGCAGGCAAAGTTTCGAAAATATTTTAAGCGGAGTCATCAGTTTTAAACCTTTAAAAAAATCGATTTATTGCTTTTCATATTTTTTAAAGATTTGCCATTTCTAAATCGAACGAAACCAAAAATTTGATAATAATCAAATTAGATGTAGGTCAAATTTAATTTTAGAAACAGAAAAAAATATTTTTTAAAGATTCATACTTTTTAAGTCGAACAAAACAAACCACATGAAAATAATCAAATTAGATGCATATCAAATTTGAGTTGGTAAGCAGAAGAAAATATTTTGTAAACAGAATACTTAGGAAAATTAATCGGATAATTCAAATATAAATTGATAAATAAATCTTGAAAATTGAAATTTTAGCATTGTATGGAAGGATGCAATAAATTTAAATGCATTTATATTACAAAAGAAGTAAAGAAAATTTTTAAACTCAAATTTAAGTACAATATTTTTTATCTGTTAACTGGAAATTTCTTTTCCTTTTATGTATTGAACGATGAATTCATGAAAATTTTACCTTCTAAAGCATTTTTTGTGTTCTTGTGAATTGTTTAAACTACATTAGAAGATTTACATAAACATTCAATAAATTTTAGAAGTATTTTCGAAGGATTGAAAGATTTAGAACCCCACTAAAAATAATCTTAAGATTATCTGAAGAAATATCCACTTTCTGCAGAAATTCTACAGAAAACTGAAGAAATTTTGAAGATTGAGCTTACCTTAAAAATATCCAGAGAATTTCTTAAGATATTCTTTAAAATATCTGCAGAATGGGCCAATTACCTACAGATTTTCTACAGATTTTTGGGCCAATTACCTACAGATTTTCTACAGATTTTTTTTAGTGGGGAAGGATTAATTAAATTTGAATTTATACGGATTTTGAGCAATATTTATAAACCCACTCAAATCTTTTATTTTAAATATTTTTCTTAGTATTTTTTAGAATTAGGAAATGTACAAATGTAATGATTTACAATAGAGATACAGAAATATTTCCGAATTGAAAAATCCCCACCCCCACCCCCAACGCCAGAAAGCTGAAAAGATGCAAAGACAAAAAAAAAAACAAAAAAAAAAACATCCTTTTTAAAATACTTTTGTTTCATGTAACCAATAATCGTTCCGGAATAAGATAAAGTAATGCATCTATAACTCATTCTAAACTGTATTACAACAAATTGATGTGTTAAATGAATTTTATAACAAGTTATTTTAATGGTACTTATAAGTACCGTCAGTAGATACAGGGTTAAAACACAGATATCCACACATGTAGTGAACCTCGTGTTTTTCGAAAAAGAAAAATGTCTTATACTATTTTTTCATAGAAGAGTTGGATTAGGGTTATTTTCAGAGCATGTACATTTGACATTTTTTATATTCTTCTATAGTTACACACTGCAAAATGTTTTATTTGGTTTTCAGTAACATCTTGTATTGCAATATTTTACGTATTTTCCACTGAAATTTCTACCGTTTTTACCTCGTTTCATTGATAAAGCGCTTTTTTAATCAGCAGTTTAAAATTCACAATTATTTTTACTGGAGTTATAACTGGGTGGTATGTGTGGGTATAATTGTAATAAAAAGTGTTTTCGAAGATACAATGCTTGGTTATAATTTAGTAATGGCCTCTATTAACGCGGTTATATTTGTAATTGCTTTATATTTATATTTTAATAATAAAATGAATGTAGTTGCTTGGGAATACATCCGTAATGTTTGAGATGCGTAATTGTTGAATCTTTTATCAATTTTGAACTATTATGAATCTTTAAATAAGCTGTTTTTCGAATTAAATACAATGTTATTTTGACTCTTTGCAATAAAAGTTTGCGTAACAACGATTCTTTTTAACAATTTGGAAAAAATGGTTATTGTTCTCTGTCAGGGTAGGAACTCAAAAGCATATCTGAAGGTTTTTATTGGTTTAATCCGCATTTTATTAGTGTTCTGATTGATCTATACAGTAATCTGTATTTCCTTTTACTTTCAACAACGATGGATACCTTCTGTTACCACTATGACAAAAAAGTAATAAAAACTACAAAAAAATTAATAACTCATAAACAAATTGAGATACAGCTTTCAAACAAATTGCATTTAACAGTACATTTTTTTCTCTATCCGACGGTGTAAAAAGTAATATTGTCGAATGTTTAGAAGTTTAAGAATGAAATTTCATTTAAAATGTGTCATCAGATTTCTTGGAAATCTGACGATGGAAAAGCCTTTTCCCGAACAGCCAATTAAATGCTTGGATAATACGTACGATTCGCAGGCTATTTTTGTCGCTTGCAATTTTTACGTGCAATAACACTATTAATTTTTAATTCATGGCGTACGTAATGTATGATCAACTCCGTGCGATTTTTTATGTCTTAAATTTTAGTCTTCGAAAAAATCATTTTCCAAATGGTCGTCGTTTGTAATTTGTTAAATTGTTTTTTGTTGTTGTTGTTGTTGTTGTTAATTTAAGGTTAAGGCTTTCTTTTGATATAGGGCTTTTTTGAACATTTTGAATTTCATGCATCAGCATATTTCCTAATTAAGTCTTATTTTCGTGGAAGTTCTATGAGGCAAAATGTGCGGGGTTTTTTTTTGTTTCGCATTTCTCGCATCACTCAAGTGTCGATTTTTGCTCTAAATTTGTTTTTGTGATATTCCTGCAATATTTGTTTACTAGTTGAATGTAACTCTATTGTGAAATTTTAAATATATTTTTTTCTCGAAACAAAGTTTATCAACATAGGCGACATATTTTCTCGTGAACTATTGGGCCGATTTCCTTAATTTTCAGGAATGGTTGGTAAGTGTTTTTGTCTGCAGCTGCCACTAAAAAATATAATTTTCATTAATTAGTTAGTTTAATAGGATCACAAAAGGTGAAAAAAAATTGTCGAAATAGAGAATTTCTAGATCAAAACTCCAACATTTAAAAAAAAAATCAGCTTTTTAAAATAAAGGTTGGTATGAGCTCCGCAGAATTGAATGCTCTTTCATAGTTAGTCAAATCAGTTCATTTGAGATGCTTGTGACTATATCGCCCGATTGTAAGTCAAGGCGTGCAGGTAATTCAGTCGCAAAGGTATGCCATTCACACTTTTACACGCAAAAATTTAAATGTACAAGTATCTCAATACGTGGGTGGTTCAATAAGTATTGTCCCTAATGTATATAAAATATTTGTACTGCGATGGTTGATGTGGAATATCGAAGCCTAATCACTTAAATGTCTACATGCTCAATTTCAGAACCGTAGCCGCTATATTAATATAGTTTTGGAAGGAGGAGTGATGCATATCTGAATCACTTTTTATTTAACTCTTAGCAACCCCTATATTTATATAGAAATATTACTTCAGTAAAAATTACTAAAATATGCTACTAAATAAAGTTAAAAATCTATCATAAAATTTCTGGTGTCTAATGTTTAATGTAAAAATAAAAAACACAATTTTAAAAGAATAATTCATGCATTTAAGGGTTAAGTTTACAAAATTAAAATTATTTAAAATAAGGTATTTAAATTCATACTTAAATCAAAATATTTAGTAATTTGCAATATTTTAGTTTTTAATTGTATTGCATATGTGCGACATAAGAAAAGATTGACGTATTGTACGAAAAATGTATCTCTGAATTTTTCATTATTTTTCCTGTGCTATAAAACTTTCTGAGAATAATATATATTTTTTACCCGACTGAAAAGAAGGGTTATGTTTTTCACGCGTAATATGTGTAAGTGGATTTCTTTATACCCGTGAAACATCCGAACGGCTGGATGGATTTTAAAGAATGAGGTCTCTATCAATTCGTCTTTACGGCCCGATAGTTATAGGCTAGGTTTTGTATTTATAAATTCAAAATGGCGGCCGTAAAAAACATAATTGGCGGTAGAGACGAAAAAATATTTACACACCCTATTGAGTGGCATATCATTGGATAGGTCTTTCAAAATGAAGACGATGTTTCATTGACTATTTTACAGTCAGAAGCTCCGTTAAAATATTATACAACCTGGAAGTTGTGTAGGTAGGATCTCTAATTTTACTGAAACTCTAACCATCATAGACATCTATAGACCTCATCAAAACAGTGTTTATAGAGAGGAACTAACAATTAAACACAACTTAAAAGTCATCAATACAAGTAAATAAAAAAAATAGGTAAGTAATATAAACAAGTAATCTAAAAATAATTTTTTAAACAATTTCTACTTAGGTCAATAAGAGAATTTTTTTTCTTCCATTCTTCTTACCTCTTGAGTGGTGCTTAAAATGCCTTGATCAAGAAGAGGACTCTCTCTGTCTTAAAATACCTTGATCAAGAAGAGGGCACACTCGATTATTGAAAATTAATTAATTTAATTTAATTAATGAATTAATATTTGAAAAAACTGGTTTAGTATCAAGTGTCATCCACTACAAGTTTAAAAAAAATTATTTGAGCTTGATTTGATGAATAATAAGTATTTTATTAACGATTGAAAATTTTAACAAGATATATATAGCGAGAGTGTGAGCTAATAGTAGGAATTGGAAAAATAGTTTCACATTGATGAGAAATAATTAATTAGTTCGCTTTTTACGCAGTCGGGTTTTTTGATTTTTTAAATTTTTAAATTTAATTGTTTTTATTTAAGAACCAAAATAAAAAAAATCATGCATTTAAGAGTTAAACTATACTTTTTTTACTTACACATTCTTGTTTTCAATAATCATTTCTTATTTTATCACATAATAACTCGACGTGTCTAGCCCATTTATGCCTAGCGTGCAATTTCGGGACGTTTCGAATTTTAATGTATTTTTTAAATTTTCTTCTTCTTTACAACATGAAAATTGCATGATGTAATTGTCTATAAATGTCTTTATCTATTACCCAGAGATGACCGCACAAGATTGATATTTATTTGCTTAAATGGAGGCCTTTTTTCAGTGTTTATAGTTTTTCCATTTTTCAAGATAGCGAAATGTAAAAAGTAAGTTTATTTGTATTTTTTACATCCGGGATCCAAAGTCATAATCTTAGCATGTAGACTTCTTTGAAATACGTATTTTATTAAATTGCGAAATGATATGTTCAAGCCTATTTTCTGTGCATGTTGGTAGCGTATAAATTATGGGGCGCTAAGCGCAAATGAATACATATTTATATTATCCAGTTAAGGGCAGTTATTGATGTAAAGTCCTTTTCAAGATGATTTTGAAATAAATTCTCTTTTAGCCTCAAAAACGGTTATTCTTAATTTATTATTCATAATACTTATAATGCTATTAGTCTCTTTAAAGAAATAGATATACATTTTTAATAGTTCAAAAAATATTAATTATAGTATATTATATACAATTTAAAAGCTTAATTGGTATAAATTTAGGCAAAACATATAATTTTGCATTTTTCCACATATGAGTATTCCCATATTTAGTACATTTACATTTTATCAAATAAATACAGAAATATTTTGAGCAATTTTTTTTTAGTATTTTTCCAGTTCATTTTGCAACATTGTAAGAATCGAATAGATGTTAATCTAAATCATATTAGAAACAGAAGACATCTGTAACACATTTGAAGAGGTAAACAATTCTCATCTGTATAAATACCTCAGAAAAAGGGATTCAAAAGCTTTTCAGAGTTAATTTTATCTATGCTAAAAAATAATCATATTTGGCTTGCTGTATGTGCGTATGTTGGGATCACTTGAGAAATGTAACACACGCATGGTCTTAAAATTTGGATGAGGATAGGCTAAAGCTGGTCTGGATGAACCTGAGGCTGAAAATTTTCAATTGTTAATGATTATCCGGGATAGAAATTAAAAATCACAGTGTGCGTTGCAAAAAGCATCGCGTTTCCTGTTCGGAAATGTAACGATTGCGTTACAAATAACGCGAAGAGGAGAACATACGATGGCTCTTTTTTTCACCTCTCAAAGCCCGCATCAGCCTAACTATTAAAAATTCGGAAAAAACTAGAAACACGAAACCACATCTACGTACTTTAAGCTTTCTAACGTCGTAATAAGTTAAAAAAAATACTTTCAAACAAATTAATTCGGAAACTTCGGGTTTTTTACCCGATTTTTGAAGTAGGCATCGCGTTTAATAATAGAAATACGGAAAAATGTAAATTAACTTCTTAACCAGTATGTTTTTCCTTATAAAACGACATCTGATCTTAGTATTAACCTGTCTATAAAAAAATGTTTTCAGAGCAATTTTTCTGGGATTCGCTTTTTTTTTTTTTTTTCGCAATGATTAAAATCTACATGAACGCTTCTGATCTAAATGCGGAAAAGCAAAAATACTAGAGAAAACAATTTTGACTTCTTATAAAAAATTCTGTTTATTTATATATATGCTTTTCTTTTGAATTTATGTCGAATTTTAACAAATTACATTTTTCTTATGTTCACCAAAAAGCTTTGTGTTTGGGCTATTTTTTGTATAGAACTGTTTAAACGTTTCCTAAAAATTACTAAAACTTCATAATTTTTTCAAGATACAAGCTGCTTAGTAAAAAGTGCTTCTTTATTAGTTATTAAAAGTTTCCTCACCTATTAGATGTTGACACAGATAATTAATGCAGTATATTCAAAATGTTCTTTCGATAAAACAAACTTTGTTAAGGAATACTATTCAACAATTAAATAATTGTTGAAAGTGTATTTATCGAAAAATGTGCTCCTTTAAACTAAAAAGGATTCATTAATAAAAAAAAAAAAAAAAAAAAAAAAAAAAAAAAACTATGCATATTAATGTATACTCTTTAGTGTATAAAATTAAGCTGCGTGAGGAATTTTCGTTTCAAGGAAATATTTATACCCAAAGCTTTCTAATTTATTCATTATTCGAATAGTCTTAATTATAGTTCTGAACTGAAAGCGTGTGCATGAATTAATGATATAAGAAAAGAAAAGGGTAGTACAAACGTTTATTTTCACAATACAAAAAAAAAAAAAAAAAAAAAAAAAAAAAAAAAAAAAAAAAAAAAGTCTAAAAATCTTTTGATTGAATGTGGAGCTAAATTTTTAATATGACATGCTTTTAAATATCTAATGCTGACACTGGAATTGGTATTATTCATTTTTAAAGCTAAAAGACAGTAAAACACAGAAAAGTAGGAAATCTCAAAGTTCTACCTTGTATCAAAATGGGTAGCAGTAGCATTTATCTTTTCCTACTAGCCGGTCATATTGAGGGGGAATTAAGGACAATATTTTTATCGCATCCGTATTTACTGGTGTATATTTACATGCACTCAACTGAGGAATTTCCGTTTGTTCCCGCCGATCGCTCTTTCTCAAATAATCACTGCACACAACTCTCAATAAAATAAAACTAGCGGACTGTATTACTAATTAAATTTTTAATTCACAAACAATAAATTGATCGAGAGCCGATATTTACACTACTCCTCTGATCGGCGTCTCGAACCCAACTCACAAGTTTCAAAACAAACCACATAGATGGCGCTTCTAGCGGCAACATACCGCCGGGCCTTGAATGTTTCAAACATTCAATACTATAAATATGACATCAATTTAAATTACAATCTCAATAATACAATTTTTTTTCAACATATACACTAAATGAAATGTTAAATTTACAAATATAAACACAAAAATATAATAATACACTACACTACAAAAATTTTGCTTAATTAAATAAAATGTATGAATTCAAGTATTTAATGTGGTTTCATTCACATGAGGCAAAACAACAATTTTTGTTAGTGGCCTTTTATATGTGCCATTCTTATCCTTTAATGTTACAACTCTAATTATACCATCTTGGCCTGGATGGATTTTAACAATTCTTGCCAAATGCCATTTTAAAGGGCTATAATTATCAGAATTTTTTATTAAAACTAAATCTCCCTCTTTTATCTCTACTCTTCCTTTATGCCATTTGGGCCTATTTAAGAGCTTATTTAGATAGTCTGATGACCATTTTTTCCAAAGATGTTGTGTCAATTTTTGAACTAATTGCCACCTGCTCAACCTATTCATAGGGATTTCAGTATAATTCGGTTCAGGTAAGGCCATTAAAGATGAGCCAATAAGAAAATGAGCAGGTGTCAAGGCTTCAACATCATTTGGATCATTTGAAAGAGGGCAGAGGGGACGAGAATTAAGAACAGCTTCGATTTGAATAATGAGAGTCAAGAGTTCCTCATAACTTAAAATAGTTTTACCTACAACACGCTTTAAATGATATTTAAGTGATTTAACACTTGCCTCCCATAAACCTCCAAAGTGAGGGGTTGAAGGGGGATTAAAATGCCACTTGATTCCTTCATTAGCTAAATAATTTTGAATTTCCTCCTCACTTTTATCCTTAAATAAAGATATGAGAATTGCTCTTAATTCTTTATTGGCACCAACAAAATTTCGACCATTATCACTAAAGATATCAGAAGGTTTGCCTCGCCTCGCAATAAAGCGTTTAAGTGCTGCTAAAAACGCTGCACTTGTTAAATCACTGACAATTTCAAAGTGCAAGGCCTTTGTAGTAAAACATACAAATATACAAATAACAACCTTTTTTACCTGTTTACTCCTACCTGTGGAATTTTTTACCTGAAAAGGACCGCAGTAGTCTAATCCAGTGCGCGTAAATACTCTGGATACCGTTACTCTTGTTGCTGGCAAATCAGCCATCTGTTGCTGCGAAATTTTAGAATTAATTTTCTTACAAATAATACAATTAAAAATAATTTTTCCAACTACATTTCTGCCAGCTAAAATCCAAAATTTAGTTCTTATAAGAGACATTGTGGCTTCTGAACCTGCATGAAAATATAAAACATGAAAATAATTAATAACACAAAATGTAAAATTATGTTTTGCAGGGATAATCATAGGATATTTTTGGTGATCGGATAAGTTACTGTTTTTCAGTCTACCACCAACACGAATGCAGCCATCACTGTCTAAAAATGGACACAAGTTTATCAGTTTGCTATTGTTAGGGATGGCAGTACCCCTTTCTAAACACTGGATTTCTTTCACGAATGAAGTCCTTTGAATGTTCTTTACAATGCACAATAAGGACTGAGAGAGTTCACTGCTAGATAAAGTTCCAGCTGTAGGATATAAAGGGTTTCTACAGTTATATATGAATCGTTTACACCATGCTACTACTCTTTGTAGTTTGATGAACGAAGAACAGTTATTAATTATGTCTAAAGGTTCAAGAGTGTTAACTAAGGCACATACTTGAGTCACTGATGGTGATTTCAATTCACGCAAAAACAGCTCATTGGTTTCAGCAGGATTGCTATCGGGACACTCGACCACCTCAGGCTGTTGTAGGAATGCTGGACCGAACCACCACAGTTCACACTGTTGAATCTTGATGGGATCTATACCTCTAGAAATAAGGTCAGCAGGATTTTGCTTAGAAGGTACGTAATGCCACTGTTCAACCGAAGTTAAACTTTGTATAATTGATATCCTGTTTGCTACGAATGTCTTAAGATCATTGGATTCTTTTTTCAACCATGCAAGTACAATGGTGCTGTCTGTCCAAAAATAAGTTTTAGAAACTTCTAGTTTTAAGGCACTTAACACCTTCTTCATTAACTTACATAGCAGGACTGCAGCAGAAAGTTCAAGACGCCGAATAGTGACATGCTTTAGAGGAGCTACTCTGTACTTACTAGTGAGTAGCTTAACAGCAGAATCGCCACAAAAATTAGTAGATTTCACGTAAATGACCGCTCCATAAGCAATCTCAGATGCATCAGAAAATCCATGTAGTTCTACACAAATAGACTGATCAATAAGAATACATCTAGGGATACTGATCAGATTTACACATTTTAAGGACGTAAGAAATTCATTCCACTCCTTATTTTCTTTCACTGGGAGATAATCACACCAATCTATTTTCAGCAACCATAATTTTTGCAGAAACACCTTGGCCCTTGTAATTATTGGACCTATCAAACCCAAAGGGTCAAATATTCTAACAATTTGTGATAAGACTGATCGTTTAGTATATAATTCACTTTGTCGATAATTAAGTTAAACCCAAAACAATCCGGTTGAGGCTTCCACAATATTCCCAAAGTTTTTGTCTCGTTAGAAAAAGAATATTCAGATTCTGAAGTGTTACATAAAAGAGCAAAATTATTTACTGCCCATTTATGGAGATCCATGCCTCCTCTATTTAACAAAGATATCAGTTGTTGCTGAATCTCCTTCGCTGTGCCTAAATCATCTGCTCCTGTTAGGATGTCATCCATGTACACATCCTGCAACAACACATTCGCAGCTAAAGGAAATTCATTTCCTTCGTCTCTGGATAATTGCATTAAGGTTCTTGTAGCTAAAAAAGGGGCACTAGTTGTGCCATAAGAAACAGTACATAACCTGTACACTTTTACTGGCTCATTCACCTCAGGTTTAAATACTATTCGTAATAAATCACGTTGACTCGGATGTATTAATATCATACGATACATTTTTTTTATATCAGCTACAAAAACAAACTGATGCTTTCGAAATCGCAACATTATAGAAAATAACTCATCCTGGATTGTTCCTCCGTTAAACTGCAAACTGTTTAATGATTTCCCCGTAGAAGTTAAGGAACTGGCATTATACACGACTCGTAATGGTGTACTACTTGATTCTGTACGGAATACGCAATGATGTGGAATATAATAAGTGACTTCTGGCTCTTCAGATTCTATCACTTCTTCCATGTGACCCATACTTAGATATTCTTCCATAAATGCTTTATAAAGATCATTAACTTTAGGTTCTCTAACTAAGCGCTTCCATAATGAATTTAAAATATTCATTGCCTTTTGTTTTGATTCGCCAAGACAAGATGGATCTTCATTTAGCGGCATTTTCACCATATATTGTCCATTTTCAGTTCTAGAATAATTTTTCCGAAAATGTTCTTCACAAATTTCTGCTTCCTTAGTTTTAGAAATCTCAGACTCTCTCTCTATGTTTTCTATTTCCCAAAACTCTCTAACTATTTTTTCTAATTCCAAATTATCTGTAATTAACCCACAATGTATACTACTTTCACCCTTAGCCGGAAGGCTTCCACTGACAATATACCCGAATACACTGTTTTGTAACACAATTTTAGTATTTAATGTTTGCGGATAAATTTGACCTGGTCTTAAAAATTCATAGAAATTTTCTGCACCTAAAAGCAAATCAATCGGACCTGGTACATTAAATTTTTCATCGGCTAATTTGATGTTAATTAATAATGGGATAGAAGTCTCAAGCGGCCTAGACGGCGTAAATTTTGTAATTTTCGGAACGACTAAAAAGTCTAATTTTAAATGAAAATCCTTATCTCTATTTGAAACAGTTGTGTTAACCCTAGATCTAACATTCAACGATAAATTATTTATGCCTGAAATAGAAATGTTAGTCTTTTCTCTTTTCAAATTAAGTTTATCTACTAACCTTTTACTCATAAAGTTAGAGTTTGCTCCAACGTCTAATAGACCTCGTACCTCATGAAAATTACCTAATTCATCTTTTATTAAACAAACAAATGTGCTAAGTAACACAGCTTTTAAATCATTAGCCAAATTACATGTCGTTGAAAATAAATTGTTTTGAGTATTAGCTGGGAAAGGCTGAAATACTGGAGCCGAAACATCCAAATTAGATTTATTACCTCCTTTGTTTATATGACTCATTTCCTGTGAAATTACCTCTTGGTTTCCAACTTTATTTACTTTTTGTTCCCGAGGAAAATGCAAAGTTACATTGTGCCTTTTCCGACAAATAATACACGAGAATTTAGATTTACAATCGACTACTTTATGATTCATAAGACAGTTAAAACAAAGATTTTTTGCCTTTACCAGCTCAACTCTATCACTCACTGACATATTTTTATAAACAGGACATTTATGCAAAGGATGATTTTCATTACATGACAATATACATTTAGAATTTTTTACATCAGTTAGAAAAACTTTAGAAACTGGCCTGGAATAATTATTTTTATTATTCGACCTAGAATTATCAACCACAGGTTTTCCCTTTGATGTATAATATAAATCTATCTCCCTAGATAACTCAATTGGGTGAAACCAAGAATGTCCTTGTCTAACATTTATAAAACAAGTTACATCCTTATCAAGCGTCTGACAAATTTTATCAGAAATCACTAACTTTTTTAAAGTTTCAAAATCGGTCACATTTCTCAATTTTAAATAATAATCCCAACTCGTTGTTAATCGGGATGCAAATTGTACATACGTTTCATTGGGTTGACGTTGTGCTTTTCTAAAATGTTCTAAACAAGTTTGGGGGGTTGGCTCAAATTCTCTAAGTACTATAGCTTTCACCTTTGAATAATCTTCTAATTCCCCATCCTTAATGTACGTAATAACATTTGTTGCCCTTTCCCCTAACAGATTTAGAAGAATTTCCGATTTATACTTTTCTGGGACATTTTTTGAAATGAAGGCCCTTTCTAAAGACGAGAAAAAATACCCCCAACCTTCCGGTCTAGACGGTATTTTGATTGTAAGCGTTTTTATGCTTTTAATGAGAGAGTCTAAAGATTCTATGCTTTCTACCTTCTCGAAATCATTTAATTTTTCATTTTTGGTTTCTGCACGGGCCTTCGCCAACTCAAGCTCTAATTTTGTACGTTCAATTTTTAATTTTTCAAGTTCTAATACCTTCGCTTCCTCATTTTTTCTCTCCTCTATAATATTATTGGCCATTTCTTCGACCAATTTAGAATCTGCTTTATATTTATCACTTTCCTTTATTAAATTCATTAAATCATAATTAGTTAATTTTGTGTCAGAAATATCAATCCCTAATTCAAAAGCTACCGTTTGGTAATCTTCTTTTTTCGCGCTTTTGAACATTTTAATAAATATAGTTCACAATAAATAAATAAATAAATCTCACATACCTCCAAAAATAAAGATGAATTACTTTTACCAAACTGCTGAGTTACGGCAGAAAAAATATTTCGTTTCTTTTATTTATTTCATTTGTCTTCTCATAATCAGCATTTCGAAATAACTTTGTTATTCTCTGCTTTAAATGATCGCTTACGATTGCGCAACTCTGCACTGAAAGAACATTATTATTTTTGTTCTTGAATCAAAACAACTGCTTGATATAAACTCCTCGTAATAAAGTATATTTTTAACACCACACTATTAAAGAATATATTATAATAACGTATTAAAATGCACAAATTCTCATAAAAGGAAAACACTTAATTCGTTACGGTACACTTATCTCGTTGACTCTAAAATCGAAACACTTTAAATACGTAATTAAATGCTTGTTCTTTTCTCCGGTGAGGGGGACCAAAAAAAGGTGTTCCCGCCAATAACTCAATCACAAATAATCACTGCACACAACTCTCAATAAAATAAAACTAGCGGACTGTATTACTAATTAAATTTTTAATTCACAAACAATAAATTGATCGAGAGCCGATATTTACACTACTCCTCTGATCGGCGTCTCGAACCCAACTCACAAGTTTCAAAACAAACCACATAGATGGCGCTTCTAGCGGCAACACCGTTTAAATCAAATGTTTGTACCTAAGGCTTTCCAATTTATTCATTATTCGAATAGTCTTAATTATAATTCTGAATTGAAAGCGTGTGCATGAATTAATGATATAAGAAAATACAAGGGTAGTACAAACGTCTATATTTATGATAAAAAAAAAATGAGGCTAAAATTCTTTGGTTTGAATGTTGAGCTAAATTTTGAATTAGAGATGTTTTTAAATATCTAATATTGATGCTGATATTGAAATTGGTATTAAACATTTTTAAAGATGAAAGACAAAAGAATGAATTCTCAAGGTTCTCTATTGTGTCAGAATGGATAGCAGTAGCACTTATCTTTTCCGACTAACAGGTCATAGTGAAGGGAAATTAAGGACAATATTTTTATCGATTCTGTATTTACTGGTGCATATTTACATGCACTCAACTGAGGAATTTCCGTTTGAATGAAATATTTACACCTAAGGTTTTCTAATTTATTCTTTATACGTATATTCTTAATTATAGTTCTGAATTAAAAGCGTGTGCATGAATTAATGATATAAGAATTCTTTTGATTGAATGTTGAGCTAAATTTTGAATTAGAGATGTTTTAAAATATCTAATACTGGTGCTGATATTGAAATTGGTATTAAACAATTGTAAAGATAACAGATAGAAATATGAAATATTTTGATATATGAAATATTATAAATTTGATATATGAAATATTTTGATATATGAAATATTTTGATGTATGAAATATTTTTATATATGAAATATTAACAAATATGAAATATTTGACATATGAAATACTAACAAATATGTTTCTAAATATCTAATATTGATACTGATATTGAAATCGGTATTAAACATTTGTAAAGATGAAAACAAAAGAAAGAATTCTCAAAGTTCTACATTGTGTCAAAATTGATAGCAGTAGCATTTATCTTTTCCGAGTAGCCGGCCACAGTGAATGGAAATTAAGGACAATATTTTTATCGCTTCTGTATTTACTGGTGCATGTTTACAAGCACTCAACTGATAAATTTCTGTTTGAATGAAATATTTATGCCCAAGGTTTTCTAATTTATTCATTATACGTATATTCTTAATTACAGTTCTGAATTGAAAGCGTGTGCATGAATTAATGATATAAGAAAATACAAGTGTAGTACAAACGTCTAATTTTACGATTAAAAAAATGAGGCTAAAATTATTCTGATTGAATGTCGAGCTAAATTTTGAATATATAATGTTTTTAAATATATAATACTGATGCTGATATTTAAAATGTTATTAAACATTTCTAAAAATAAATTAGAAAAGAAGGAATTATAAAAGTTCTACATTGAGACAAAATGGATAGCAGTAGCATTTGTCTTTTCCGAATAGCCGACCATGGTGAAGGGAAATGAAAGGCAATTTTTTAGCACTTCTATCTTTATTGGTGCATATTACATACACTCTACTGTCTACATGGCTGAACCATTTTTGAAAAAAAATGAGGTACAGTAAACTCCCTCAAATCCGCTTGGTTTACATTTTTTAAAGAGTAATTTGAATGTAATACACGAATTATAATGAATGCTTAGAATATAATAAAATATTAAAATAATTAAGTAAAGTAATAAACTAAAATGATAAAAAGTAAGATAATTTTTTAAATGATTAAATTATTAAATTAAAGGTCAAGTAAGTAAGTAATAATGTATAATTAAATATGCATAATAAAGATGAAATACATTTTTCCCGAATTAGTCAAAGGATATCAAACATACATAAAAATCATAAAGTAAGGAAGTTTTATTTCAGGTTTATCTAGTCTTAATAACAAAAAAAAGCTTAATATACATAAATATATTTGGTAAATTGATTGTGATTACCAGTGATATAAAGAATATCTTGCTTTTTTCACAAATAAATTTTTACTTCCTTCATGAAAAACCACTAGTTCAGTCATATCGAAAATTATATTTTACAATACATACAGAATGATATAAAACTAAAATATTCTGTAATTTTGCCCCTACATTTGAACTGTAAATTTTTTTGTTTACATCTGTGATGATGTGCGGTTTTTATGCGTTTGCGGATTTGAGGGTGTCTATTGTATTTTTTAAATTAAATTATCTCATATATTTCAAAGTCCATGCAAAATGCGTTTTAATTACAACTAGTATGTAACCATTGCCAAAATGACGGAATGTTGATTTGCATTGTCACAAAACTTCATACAAACAAACAGCATAAAGATTTTAATTATTGAAGGTTTGTATTGGAAAAAAAGTGTATTTTACGAATAACAACAGATTTCTGCAAATGCAAATGATGAGGATATTTTTATACTCATTATTCAATTTTTGAAACAGTTAAACGGTCAATAAATGATCCGATTCTAGCTTTTAGAATTAAGAAGTGAAAAATCAATGAAAATTACGTCATATTCACACAATCATACAAATATTTCTCCTTAGTTTTATTAATGTAAAAAATACATTTCAAACTAAGCATAACACGAAACTTTTTAAACAGACTTTATATACGTAGTTTTATGCTTAATCACAGAATATTCAAATAAAAGTATGTTTTCTATTTAATTGTAATGAGAAAAAATAATGAAGGCTTAATATATAAACCCAATAGACAATATTCTCGAGATGTCACAATAAAGATAAATTTTTATTCACTTATATATATAAAGTACGCTTGGATAAATGTTTTTACCGAAAATAACTTGCAAATGTAAAAAAAAAAAAAAAAAAAAAAAAAAAACATTCAAAAAGCCACGTGTCTGAATATGTTTCATCTTTTCTCTTTTATCTGAATTAAATGAAAGTAATCCGATTGCCACCCTTTTGAAAAAAAAATGCATTAAAAAAATTTAATGTAAATTTAAAAAGAAAAATGTGATTTTTTTTTCTCAAATTGTAAGTTCGGGCATATCTACAAATGAACAGCTTTAATAAAAAAAAAAAAATGAAATAAAAGAGTGAAATCGGTTCAGTAGAAAGCTTAGGTCAGACGACTAAAAAAACAACGTTGCGATTTACATGTATAGATTATTTAAGCACATTTAACAGGTCGAGATTAGAAAACAAGAAAGAAAAATCATGCGTCAAGCTTAGACAATGAATTATTTTCGAACACATTCATAATAGTGGAATAAAAATTCACATTTTAATGATGTGAAAGATTATTTCAAATTAAACAATCTGGGAAGGCGCATAAACCATTCGCAAAACCAATTTTAGAAATTAAAACCAACAGTCGAAAAATTATCAGAATTGTTTTGTAGAATTACCAGAATTCTACTGTATATGATCTACAGTTTTGTATAAATACTACATTGTGTGCTTAAATTTAGTTCAGTTAGTCATAGTTAAAAATTCACCTTTAGCAATTTTATTCAATAAGTTGAAACGTATTCGAATTCTTTTGTACGGTCCTATATATGACATGTAGAATTTATATAAAGCGACTAATATTCAATTATTTAGTTAAATTTAAAAACGTAGTTACAGCAGTCATTGCAGAAAGACAGTATTGTAATAGAATTTTTATTTGCATGTCTTTGTAAATGCACTGTAAAAAAAATTATCTGATGTTACTCCATAAATTTGGTGGCAGGATTGCTGCCTCTATTTTATTGCGTTGTTTAAACGATAAAACTGGTGTTACGTTACCCAAATACGTAATATTACATCAGTTATATCAGTTAAAATTATGCGCAAAATTATGTGTAATTTAAACGATAAAACTGGTGTTAAGTTACATAAATGTGTAATATTACACCAGTTATATTAGTTAAAAACACGCCATTATGTAAGTGAAATTACTCCATAAAATAGGAGGCACCATGTTGCCAACAATTTTATGGAGTGATGTTGCATATATATATATATATATAATAAATTTGAAATCACAAATATATGAAGAAATTGATAAAGTTCTATAGATGATTTAGAAATGAACATATGAAACCAGTATGTAAAATAAGAAACTATGAATGACTCACAGAATCATCAGAGGAGCTTGTGAGTTCATTCATAGAAGATGCATTATTTCATCCAATTTTGTCGGCATTAAGCCTAAAATGACAAAATTTAGCTCCTTATAACGCAAACATTGCAGAAAATAGATAATAAAAAGCTAAGAGATCCAAAGAAAGATACACCTTTAACAGGATATTAAAAATTATTAGAGCACAATACCTGAATGACATACTAAGAGTCAAAACTACTGCATATCAGCATGGAAAACAAAGTTAAGACTATTTTAACATGTGATCTACAGATGAGCATCTGAGTGAAACCCATAACTGTGCTGCCATCTGGTGTGAGAAAGGAAAAATGTAAATTGGAACTGGATTAATAACAATAATGTTTAGAGTTGCCATCTTAAGCCCCCCAAAAAATAAAAAATAAAATGAATGAAAATGATTGAAGAAATCAAAAAAAGACTTAGATTAACTTTTCGTTAAACTAGAATGAAAAAATAGGAATAAACTTAAGTATTGAGTGAATACAAAATAAAAAAAAGAAAAGGAATAAATTAATACAAATAAATAAAGAAAGAAAGAAATAAAGAATTATATAAAAATAAATAAAAGGGCAATTGATTAAATTAACGTTTTAAAGACAAAAAATTGCAATATAAAAAAATGAGAATATAAATAACATTTAAATAGATGAGGAATATTTGAGATAGTAAAATTTAGCCTTGCATTATGTAAATAAATGTGAAAATTTAAAAAGCAATGAGGAATATTGAAATAGTAAAATATATCCTTAAATGATGATGCAATATGTGAAAATTTATTATGTTAAATGCATGATACCCCATATATATTTTTACTTTCTTCTATCTTCAATAGAAGAAAGTATTGTAATCGAAATTTTTTTCGACTTCCGGTTTTCGACGGATTTGCATGTTTAAGGGGTCAGAGATTCCAAAAAACATGTTTATAGAAAATGTCTGTCTGTCTGTGTGTCCGTCTGTCCGTCCGTCCGTCTGTCCGTCTGTCTGTCGCCATTGTACCATCAAAAAGTGTATGAAGTTATGTATAGAATTAAACCAAAATTTTATTATAAGTTTTTGGCTATAGCAAGCAGGTCCTCCCTGAATTTGGAAAAAATTCGCCGGTAGGGGGCGCTGTAAATGCGTTTTTTGTGCGATTTTGAATATTGTACCATCGAAAAGTGTATGAAGTTATGCATAGAATTGAACCAAATTTTTATTTTAAGTTTTTGGCTATGGCAAGCAGGTCCTCCCTGAATTTGGAAAAAATTCGCCGGTAGGGGGCGCTGTAATAGTGATTTTTGTGCGATTTTGAATATTGTACCGTCCAAAAGTGTATGAAGTTATGCATAGAATTAAACCAAATTTTTATTTTAAGTTTTTGGCTATGCCAATCAGGTCCTCCCTAAATTTAGAAAAAATTCGCCGGTAGTGGGCGCTGTAATAGCGATTTGTGTGCGATTTTGAATATTCTTCCGTCCAAAAGTGTATGAAGTTATGCATAGAATTAAACCAAATTTTTATTTTAAGTTTTTGGATATGGCAAGCAGGTCCTCCATGAATTTGCAAAAAATTCGCCGTTAGGGGCGCTGTAATAGCGATTTTTGTGCGATTTTGAATATTGCACCATCGAAAAGTGTATGAAGTTATGCATAGAATTGAACAACAACAAAAAAAAAATAAGTTCTTGGCTATAGCAAGGAGGTCCTCCCTTAATTTGTAAAAAAATCGCTCGTAGAGGGCGCTGTAATAGCGATTTTTGTACAATTTTTGTGCCATTTTGAATATTGTACCGCCGAAAAGTGTATGAAGTTATGCATAGAATTGAACCAAATTTTATGTGTTTATTTTTGGTCATGTCACGAAGGTCCTCCCTGAATTTGGAAAAATTCTGCCGGAAGGGGGCACTATAATTGCGATGTTTGTACCATTTTCATTATTGTACCATCGAAAAGTGTATGAAGTTATCCATATAATTGAACCAAATTTTTTGTGCATGTTTCTGGCTATGGCAAACAAGTCCTCCCTGAACTTGAAAAAATTCCGAAAGAAGGGGGCGTTATAATTCCGATCTCTGTGCCATTTTCATTATTGTACCATCGAACAGCGTATAAAATTATGCATACAATTGAACCAAAATATTTGTGCTTGTTTTTGGCTTTGGCCAACAGGTTCTCCTTGAATTTGGAAATATTGCGCGGTAAAGGGGCTCCATGATAGCGATTTTTGTATACTTTTCTTGATTTTTCGTAGTTCTATTGTGCATCGGCGGCTCATGCAGCGGCGGGAACTCACTTCCTGCTATGCCGGCTATTCGCAAACAGCTGATAACGACAGAATAAGGAAAAATTAATAATTTTAACAAATATCATGATATAGATTAACTCGTTTTTAGTCCGTTTAATTGACTTGAGCAGAAATTTAAGATGAAAATCAAAGTTAGTATAGTATTGAATTAATAATATTGAAGTGTTAACATGTGTAACTAGGTTTTGAAATATTAAGATGTATAAGATAGAAGAAAGTTTTGGGTTTGGCACATCCAACTAGTTTAATTATATGCCCATACAATATATAAGCATATATACGTACACTTATACACGCTCACACACATAAAAACATATAAGGTTTAAAACTCATATATATATATATATATTACAGTTTGAGCAATAAATGTTATAAACTTCATATTTTACTGTTAGTGTATTATGTTTTACTTAAGGTGCATATATATATGCATGTTAATTTAAATTTTTCAATGTTTGAAATAGTGAACCATACTGAATACATACTACAAACGATTTTTCCTCATTGTCTATAATGTAACAAAATTATTTTGAGTGACCCTTTAAACAAACCGTACACGCTAGACACTTCATTTTTAATAACGAACTTGACATGGAAAAATTTCAATAGCACGATTTGCAATTTGATTATAATTACACGAGTTAGAGCACGAGAAGCAGACAGACGGTCAGATGACCAAACAAATCGTTTTTTAGAAACTTTTTAACTATAGATTTTAACATTTAAAAATGTGTTTGCATTCTTAAAACGTATTTTCTTCTAGTCCTTCATAAACACACGCATTTTCATAAATACAAATGAATTCAGCACAATCGATGTGACTTGAATTTTCTGACTTATTTCTTTATAGATTTCCGTACTTAAAAACTGAAAAGGGAACCATTAAAATCACGCCTGCGTCTGTTTATCACAGCCATTTTATTCTTAAACTATTTAACGTGGAAAGTTTAAATTGGCTGAAGTAATAAAAGCTATTGCCCCACATAATTATGTATTATTAAGCAGTGACAAATATATTAAAGGAAAATGTAGAGGGGGTAATTAAGTTACTTAAAAAATAAAAAATTCTTTGTGTACTGCGTGAAAGCTTTCGTAAAGCCTAATGACGAAGGAGCTTTCGTACAGGTGGTTCATTTCGATGAGATTCCATACATAACAGGAGGCTGCAAATGAACTGTTAATTATTTTAAGAAAAGGCCAGGAAACTTGAATTAAGAGGAATCCAAAGTAGAAATTATCTGAATATCTTTATTGTTCACCGGGAACGTTTCAAACACAAGCGAGTAGACGGCAAGCGCCGGTTGGCAAAAACATTACATTTTTTTATGTTCACAGCACGAGCGTCAAGAAGGAAGAGATACAATTACATTTTCTCGAAATGCTCGAGTGTTGGCAAGAGTACATACGCAATTTCGCCAAATACATATGCTATATGGCGATATTAAAGAGAGGAAGACATGCGGTCAAAGCACGATAATTGAAATTGAATGGTGGATGTAAAAGAGTAATAAGAAATATTTAACGTCAACTAATGGCGTAGGAATTATAGCTCATAAACCTTGAAAGACATTCTATAGGGGTTGCCAAAGGTCTCATGGGACTGAAACGCCAGCAAGAGAACGTTAATAAAATAAAACAAATTAAAGACAGGGTTCCAATAAATGAAATGATTAATAGATTGCATCTGTTCTAACAGCCATGAAATGTGGAAGTAATGTACGTCTGACTAATTTCTGCATATCATCAAAAGTAAGGCAGAAAGATGTAAATTAGAATGCAGTTGCTAGCCGGGAAAAGGATATTATTTCTTTTCTTTTAAATGCAGTGCGCTGCGGTAAAAATATTAAATACAGAAAAATGATTGCTTAATTTATGAAAGGAAAAGAGCGCTAGAAAATGAATTGAATCCATATGCAGACAAATAATTAAATTTAAGAATTTAAAAAGGCATAATTTTAAAGGGGGGGAAAGAGAAACTATTAATATTAATATGTGAAGGTAGACGCCTTGACAAAGCGAAACTAGAAAAATACATTTCTTTTAATTTTAGGTATTATATTTTCAGCGATACCGTGAAAAATGTAATGTAAAAATCGGTTACCTCTCCTCTATTTCCGAATCTACAGAAACTAAAATTATAAAAAAATTACATGTAGTAGAGGTTAATTTAAACCTTGCAGAAAAATTATAGCGATTACCGTAGGTCACAAAGTTTTGAGAAAAGCGTACTTTTTTCGTTACACACAAATTTCGATTTGTGGCAGTTCAGCAAAGGAGCTGAGGTGCGCTGGAGGTACAGTCGTGGACAAAAAAAAAATAAACACCCCCTACTAACTCCTAAATAAATTATCGTAGAAGAAAGAGACTGCTACCGAACGATTGAAAATAAAGTCTACTTTTAAATGATGCATATAAAATTCGCTTAGGGGGCCATATTATTAAAACAAACCATAACTTTGTTTTTTTTCAATAGCAGTACACAATTCGGACAGCATAAATGAACTCTACACCATTAAATTAGTCTAAAATCAAATTTTTATGCAATTCGTACCATAAGTTTCCGAGAAATTAATTATTTTAAAACGAGCGTATTTTAAGGGCTGTATCCAAATGGAAGTTTCGTACTCGATTGTTAACCGAGAGAGCCCCCTTCTTGATCAAGGCAACTTAAACACCACTCAAGCAGTCAATGAAGCCTGCTAGATTACACGTCAGGAGAAGCAATGTCAAAATATCTAGTCACTTCTATCACAGATGGCCCTTTAAAAGTTCCTTTTTCCGTTTTTTAAGCATAATTTGAAAACTACTTAGAAGAAAAATGTGAAATTTTGGTTTAAAATAAAGTAGGACTTAATAAAACTAAATCCATCAAAAAACTGTAAGTTGCAATTCATAATTTTTTCGAATATTAATTTCATAATTCATGATTCATATCATAAAATTATAAAAATTGCAAATTTAACGTATATCTGTTTGAATATATTAGTATTATTGCTACACAATAAATTAGCACATTAAAAGCATATTTTCAGGAGATGTAAATAAAAATATGAAAATGTAATTTAACATTAGAAGCACTCAATTTTGAATGTTTATAATTCAAAATCTTATCATTCAAAGGACTTGAATTTTGGTGCCTAGGGATAGTTTTAACCAAAGATTTGAAGTATCTTGTTAAAATTGGGTATTCCCATTGAAAAAACTAAATTTTTAATTCGTTCTAATATGTAGATGTTTCCCTAAGCAAATTTTATATACATCATTTAAAAGTAGATTTTATTTCCAATCGTTCGGTACCAGTAACTTTCGTCTACGATAATTTGTTGAGGAGTTAGCAGGGGGTGTTTACTTTTCTTTTCCCACGTCTGTACCTATCGTCGCAGAAGTATAAAGGGGTTGTTGACAAAGAATTTCGAAAGAATTTGTCGATAATTACCCGAGATATTAACCTTTAAACACACGGAAGGTTTGGACATACATAAAGACACGTGCGTCGTACTCGATCCCAGGTAAAAAAATCAGCAAGAAACCTTAAAAAAAAACTTCAGGGAAACTGAAGGTATTTGGAACTAAAATTACCTCCAGCTTACCTTTAGGTAAAAAACATGTATTTTCCCTTAACCTTCTTGGTTCCAAATACCTGCTGTTTTCCTTTAGGTAAAAAACCTGTTATTTCCCTTCACCGATTTTGGCAGAAATATCTGCAGTTTTCCTTTAGGTATAAAACCTGTATCTTCTCTTTGCATTATATCATTGCACCTGCATATAGACAGCCTTCTATGCAAATTCGCATCAGATCAATACATAATAATGATTACATATCCAGTTCGACAATGATTTGATACATATTATGCATAAAATAAACTTCAAATACTCAAATGAAATTAAAAATTTGTGAAGTTGGTTGATTTAACATTAGCTTTTGGGGGTATCATGTCATGGCTTTGTATAGGCTCGTTTCTGGAAATCAACTATGCTTATAATAAATTGCATGAACAGTGTTGGCAAAATTTAGAAAAGTGCCCCCCCCGTGCGGCAAAGTGGGGGAAGGGGCATTGAAGGTGCATAACATGAATAAGTGGTCACATGCCTTTTGAAAGATATGTCACATGAGGGGTGTCAGTAAAATTTAGAAAAGTGTCCCCCCCCGGGGGGGGGGGAAAGCACCGGAGGTGCGTAACATGAATAAGTGGTCACAGGACTTTCGAACGATATGTCACATGAGGGGTGTCAGCAAAATTTAGAAAAGTGCCCCCCGGGGGGGGGGGCAAAGTGGGGGGCAGGGGCATTAGAGGTGCATAACATGAATAAGTGGTCAAAGGCCTTTTGAACGATATGTCACATCAGGGATGTTAACAAAATTTAGAAAAATGCCCCCCCGGGGGGCAAAGTGCGGGGTAGGAGCATTACAGGTGCATAACATGAATAAGGGGTCACAGACCTTTTGAACGATATGTCACATGAGGGGTGTCGGCAAAATTTAGAAAAATGCCCCGAGGGGGGGGGCAAAGTGGGGGAGGGGCATTAGAGGTGCATAACATGAATAAGTGGTCACAGGCCTTTCCAACAATATGTGACATGAGGGGTGTCAGCAAAATTTAGAAAAGTGCCCCCCAGGGGGGGGGGCAAAGTGCGTGTAGGGTCATTAGAGGTGCATAACATGAATAAGTGGTCATAGGCCTTTTGAACGATATGTCACGTCAGGGATGTCAGCAAAATTTAGAAAAGTGCCCCCCCCCAGTGGGGCAAAGTGGGGGGGAGGGGCATAACATGAATAAGTGGTCACAGACCTTTTGAACGATATGTCACATGAGAGGTGCCAGCAAAATTTAGAAAAGTGCCCCCCGGGGGGCAAAGTGGGGGGAGGGGCATTAGAGATGCATAGCATGAATAAGTGGTCACAGACCTTTCCAACGATATGTCACATAAGGGGTGTCAGCAAAATTTAGAAAAGTGCTCCCCCCGTGGGGCAAAGTGGGGGGGGAGTACATTAGAGGTGCATAACATGAATACGTGGTCACAGGCCTTTTGAACGATATGTCACATGAGGGATGTCAGCAAAATTTAGAAAAGCGCCCCCCCCCCCGGGGGGGCAAAGTGGGGGGGTGACATTAGAGGTGCATAACAGGAATAAGTGGTCACAGGCCTTTTGAACAATATGTCACATGAGGGGTGTCAGCAAAATTTAGAAAAGTGCCCCCCCAGGGGGAGCAAAGTGGGGGCAGGGACATCGGATGTGTATAACTATGAATAAGTATCCACAGGCTGTTCCGACAATATGTCACATGAGGGGTTACAGCAAAATTTAGAAAACCGCCCCCTCAGGGGGAGCAAAGTAGGCGGAGGGGCATCAGATGCGCATAGCATGAATAAGAGGTCACACGTCTTTCGAACAGTATGTTATATGACAGGTGTTAGAAAAGTGCCCCTCTTTGGGACTAGTATTGTGCCCCCCCCCCCTTTGAAATTTTTATATATTACAAATAATATTTATCGGAAGGCTCTGTAAAAAAATTCAATCTAAAATGATGAAAATACTGCAATAAAAAAAAAATCTGAAAAGTAAGACATAATAAAATTCCCCAAAGCAGAATATGATTATAAATGCGCCATACATTGACTTCACAGCAGAACATTTCAAATTTTCATTTTCAAGAAAATCCACCATTCAATTGTAGGAAAAATCGCGAAATTTGTCACTCAATGGCAAGAAAAAAAAAAAATCGGCAAACTCTTTAATCGTTCATTTAAAAAGATTGCGAAAATCATCAATCAGTCGCAATAAAACTTGTGCAATTCGTCAGTCATGGAGAACAATTCATGAAATTCTTTAGCTTGCTGTGGAAAAACATACAAAATTCGACGAACAGTTGCGAGAAAAAAATCCATGATTTTCGCCAATCGGTTGCAGGTAAAAAAACGCAAAATTTGTCGGTGCACCTCTAGAAGAAACAGCGAAAAAAAACCCCACAATCTTCTCTAATCGTTCGCAAGAAAAAGCCTCAAAATTTGCCTATGTTACAAGGAAAAATTCGTGAAAATTGCAAATCGGTTGCGGTTAAAAAAAATCGTGAAGATTGTCAGAAGAATCTGCGAAATTCGTAGATCAGTAGCGGAAAAAAACTCACGACTTTCTAAAATCTGTGTCAAGACTTGCTTACTGGTTCAAGAGAAATATCGCAAAATTTTAAAATCGGTCACGGGGAAAAAAAAAAGCGAAATTCGTCGGTGGATTATCGAAAAAAATAGAATTTGTCAATCAGTCGTGAAAAAAAAAAAAAAAAAACAAAACATGAAGATTTGGCCAATCAGTCGCAGAAAAGCGACAAAGTTCACCAGTCGACCGTGAGAAAATAATCACGATATTCACCGATCTGTCGCAGTAGAATGCGAAATTCGTCGATCGGTTGCAGAAAAAAAAGGGTTTTTTACCAAACGTTTACACGAAAAAGAGAAAAAATTTGCCAATCAGTAAAAAGAAAATATAATGAAATTCGCTTATCAGTCGCATGTAAAAAAAACTCTGAAGTTGTCAGAAAATTCACGAAATTCTTCGATCAGTCGTGGAAAAAACCAACGATTGTTTCCAATCTGTCGCAAGAAAAAATTGGAACATTTGCCAATCAGTCTTCGGTAAAAAAGCATGAAATTCATGGATCAGTCGTGTGAAAAAAAAACTACGATTTTCTCCAAAAGGTCAATGAAAAATATCACAAAATTCATCCACCAGTCGTGGTTAAAAAATGCGAAATTCGTCAATGAATTGGGGAAAATATATCAAAATTCTTCACCCAATCGCAGGAGAAAAATTGTGAAATTCAACGATTTGGTCAGAGAAAAAAGGCCAAATTCGCCAGTTGACAGAGGGAAAAATCTGAAATAATTCGAAAATCATCAATCGATTGTTGGAAAAAAACCCCACTAAATTATCATTCGATTAGGAGGGAGGGGGGGGGGGAACTCACAAAATTCACCAATAATTTCATTCGTGTGAGTATGTCAGGGTTTTATGAAATGTCTTTTGCATTTCTATAAAAGATGCAATTGCACTTCTTCATATATAAAGAAAATTTTCCTGTGACTTTTTTTTTTTTTTTTTTTTAACTTCACACAGAACATTTGATTAGCTGAAGTACATTGCAGAACATTGCAAAGTATTCAGCTTTGGAAATGAAATTCTTTGATCAGCCGCAGAGAAAATCTGTGAAATTCATTCAGCGACCATATGAAAAAAAAATTCAACTGTTTATAGGAAAAAATGAAGTTTGTTGATTAGCTGGGAAGAAAATCGGCAAAATTCATAAACCGGATATGTGAAAAAAATCACACGAGTTTTGCCAATCAGCCGCAAGGAAAAATGCAATATACGCCAATCGGTATGGTTTAGATGTATTATAATCCCGCATTTGCCATTTTTGATTTTTTTCTTGGATGAAAACTCCTTTTTCGCCAAGTAGTAAATGTCGCCAATGGTTAAATATTGTTGATAGATTAATATAACATTGAAAAAACTGGAATATAATAATTATTATTAATTATTAACTATTAATTAAAAAAATTTTTAATTCACACCAAGAAAAAAATCCAAGGTGGCGGATGTGGGATTATAAAACATTTGTTCTGAAATAAAATATCACAAAATTTATCAGTTGGTTGCGGGGAAAAAATTGCAAAAATTCTCATTCAGTCACCTGAAAAAAAAACTGAGAAATTCAACCGTCGATTAATGGGGGTAAAAAAATCTAGAAACCCTTCAGTCGATTGCTTTAAAATATTGTGAAATTCGTCAATTGGTCACAGGAAAACAACATGAAATTCAGCACGCAATCATGAGAAACAGTTGTGAAATTTTACCGTTGGCTGCAGATAAAAATGTGAAATTTGTCAATCAGTTACAGGAGAAAAACATAATTCGTCAGTCAACAGGGAGGAAAATCAAGAAATTTCATCAGTTGCAGGAAAATATCACAAAATTAAAAAGGTCAAAATAAAAAAGGACTAAATGCAAAATATTTTCAGTGAACAAGGTTCTTGAGTGTTTTTTTTTAAGTGTCCAGCTGGCAGTAATTTTTTTCTAGAGTCCACACTGTTGAAGGCATTTTTAATATAATTATAGAATAAAATGAAATAAGTGATTACTACTCTATTGTTATTCATACTGCTTAATATGTTTCTGAATAATTAATTTGTCAAGACAGTGTTATTGTGAATTTGTATTTTTTTTTTATTATTATTTACATTTGCTTGTGGATATTTCTTTTAAAGGTGATTTCAATATAAAAAAGAATGCAGGTGTGCATTTTTATTATCTTCCTCTTAAATAGGAAAAAAAAAAGAAAGAAAGAAATCTTGTTTTTCACCCTTTTATGATATGAATCCATATTTATTAGCATTGTCTAAGCCGCTTTAGCAGGGCGCAGCGCCGGCAGCCCTTTTTCTTTTTTGTGCATGGCAAAGCCCCATTAAACCCTTCTGCTCTTTTTAACACTTCCTATGCTCCCTGTGGCAATTCAACTGATCGCGGGAAAATATCACAAATTCTAGAGACTCTAAACAAACCAGTTCAAAATATTTTTGTGAATAATGTACAAGTGTGCCCTTTTTTAGAATGGTGTTTCCTTTTTGAAAAATTCCCCGCCCGGCAGTCCTTTTTTCTAGAGTCAACACTGCATGTGTAATGTAATATTAATGTTAAAAAAAGGAAGGAGGCACATAATAAAAATGCATACATGCATACTTTTTACACGATTAAATCAAGTTGACAAAAAGATCTAAAAAACACCAACTGACCAGTAGTAGAATTGACATAAAAAAGCCACTGGTCCCAAGGAACAGTAACCATGAGAATTTATTTGTCCGCAGTCATCATCACCGGTCTGCTACATAAAATTCTATTTCATCCCTTTAATCCTTTGAGTGACAATTAATTACTTCATCTAAGATTTAATCGAATTTTCTTTGTTTTTTTAAATAAAATAAAGTTATGCGATATGTGCTTAGTTGCAGTTTTTGCAGGGAGAAGAAAGTTTACGTTTACCTGTCAGATAGGGGGGAGGGGGGGGGAGTTACTGGTACTGCAGATTATAAAATTTTTCAAATTAGTGGTTCAATTGAATTTCTGGTGGTACAGAACAGTCCCAGCGAACCCCCAAGGAAATCGAAAGCTGAACTGACAATGAATAATATGACTTTTTAAATATTTACTACTCAAAAACATATTAAGCAATATGAACTGAACAAGCACAGAATGAAATCAGTTATTTCTTTTAAGCCTGTAAATGATAAAAGTAACAATGCAAAAAAGAGAAAATTACACAAATAAAATTTACATACACAATAAAACATGCGAATCTGCTCAAAACATAGAAGATTCTCACCCATTACAGAACAGTCCTTTTTAATAATTGTTTTGTACACACAGGAGGTAAACACAGGGGTCGATTCAGGCAAAATTTGAGGGTTTTTTTAGGGCCCTTTCACAAAAGTCTATTTAATAAAATAGGCCCCATCACAAAAATAAATATTATAAAATGAGCCCCTTCACAAAAATAAATTTAATAAAATGGGCCCCTTCACAAAAATAAATTTAATAAAATGGGCCGCTTCACAAAAATAAATTTAATAAAATGGGCCCATTCACAAAATTCCTTTTAATAAAATAGGCCCACTTCATAACATTCTTTTGCATAAAAACTATTTTAAATATGTAATTAGTAAATAAAACCAGGTCATGCGAAACAAAAACTTTAACTGAAATTTAAAGAAGTTTTTGTTAATAAATTCTTGATCCGAATTTGAGTAACTGGATTTTAACTATAGTTACAAAATATTACTTCCCACAAAAATAACTTTTAATTTTCACAAAATGGAACCCAAGAATAAAAACTTGCATCGACCCCTGTTTGTTAAAGGCCCCAAGAATCTATATATATAATTTTTAATGATGTTACGCACTGTAGAACAATATTATTGCTCTAAATTTGTCTTTAAATGTTTTTTCGTGAAAAAATTACTTTATTTAAAATAATTATACACATGTAAAGAATTTTAAAATTATTTTTCCCATATTTCAAATTCTGTATTATAAATTATTCTACAATATATAATTTTTTTTAATTAATTTTTATGAGTCGAATATTGCAGCTAGAGACATTAAACCCCACTAAATGATTTGCCAGAGATATTACACCTCCACTGAGTATTAATCAAGCATCTATGTTCCTAAAAAGATTATAGCTGCCTGATTTTTAAAGAAACCAAATTACTTACTCATAAAATGATATTCCAATACAGTGATCTGCTTAGAAAGAACTTAGGTCCTTTAAAGGACCCTTCACAAACTTTTTCCCCTCAAAACAAGGGCCCTTGACAAAACGTTTCCACCTCCAAACTGAGCTTTTTGCAAGTTTAATTATCAAGAAGTAATTTAATCCTTCTATCACTTTTATGCATAATGGAAATATATGCATATATCTCCTTAAAAGTATAAACAAGAAACTGAACATAACGATTCTTTGAAATTCTTTAAATTATGACTAGATTTTTCACAAAAATAAAAAGATCAAAAAATAAAATAGTTCTCTCTAGGATGTATTTGAAAAGTGAAGTGTCACGCCGTTTTTAAAACGGAGAGATTTTTATCGCTAATATTTTAAAAAATAGTAAAAATTCATCTTTAGTCATACACGAAGATTTCGTGTAAAACATTATCCCCATACCACAGTATTTCTATACGTGGCGATCTGGTTTACCGAATGTTCAGCATGAATGGCTGAATACAAAGTGCCAATATCAAGCTAAAATATTAAAAATAAGTATAATACAAGGCTCACTTATACCCCTCTTACGGCTATATATATATCCATTTAAAAATTAATTAAAATGTGACTAATATACAGATAAAAAGAGCCCTGCAAAAAGGAAAAATAGAATAGCAAAACGACAGCGTAACGACTACTCCCGCATTTTTTCCGAGTGGCGGAAAAGTAAACATGCTTTCTGTGTGTTGAGTTGATAACTTCCTTCTCATTCTCCCATGACATGGAGTCAGAAATACATCTACATGAGGGCTGCTGTTACGCGAGGGCCCGGGTTCGAGTCCCTGGGTAAGACATGGATGTAATTGTGTATGTACCATTGTAGTTTTATAATATATATAATGGAAAATAAAAATTGTTGTGACTTGTTGTTGTTACTATGTATAATAAGGATCATTCGAGGCGACAGCCATTGTAGCTATAGGCCCCAAAGCATTCTCCACCTCGGATGTCAAATGACAGCTACATGATCAAAAATCAAATGTTGCAACGAAAACTTTGTTTTTGAAGAAGTAACTTTTATAAAAACTGGAATTCACGCCTGATAGAGGATAAGGGCAAATTATGCATGTAATAACCCCACCTATATTTTTCAGCTTTAAGGGGACAAGGGACCTTAAAATCCTTAAAAATAATTTTTTTTATTTTTTGTAAATTTCACCTAAATATTATTCAAGGGTACATTATATGCATTATGGCATGTATTTAGCACAAAAAAAAAAAAATTAAAAAAAAATTATTTTTGAGAAAAAATGGAATTTTACTTAGAAATCTTCGAAATGCCCCCTGCGTTCTCCATATCAATGAAAATCACCAATATTTTTTATAAAAGTTTGTTTTATATATATAAATAAAATAGAGCATCGAATTTTAAATATTTGAATTTAAAGGCAAAAAAAAAAAAAAAAAATTTTGAAATTTTTTCGAAAAAATTTCAAAAATTTTCAATTTTTCATTTTCTTTTAACTTTAAAATTCAAATATATAAAACTTGATGCTCTATATTATTTATACATATAAAACAGACTTTTATAAAAAATATTGGGGATTTTCATTCATATGGGATGCGCAGGGGGAATTTCGAAGATTTCTAAGACGACGCGTAAAATTCCATTTTTTTCTCAAAAATAAATTTTTTTTTTATTTTTTTTTTTACTAAATGCATGCCATAATGAATATAATGTACCCCTGAATAATATTTTAGATAAAATTTACAAAAAATTTAAAAAAATGAAAATTTTTGAAATTTTTTCGAAAAAATTTCAAAATTTTTAATTTTTTTTTTTTTTTTACCTTTAAATTCAAATATATAAAATTCGATGCTCTATTTTATTTATATATATAAATCAAACTTTTATAAAAAATATTGGGGATTTTCATTGATATGGGACGCGCAGGGGGCATTTCGAAGATTTCCAAGACAATGCGTAAAATTCCATTTTTTTCTCAAAAATAAAATTCTTTTTACATTTTTTTTGTGATAAATGCATGCCATAATGCATATAATGTACCTTTAAATAATATTTAGGATGAAATTTACAAAAAATAAAGAAAAAATTGAAAAACTTTGAAATTTTGAAATTTTTTCGAAAAAATTTCAAAATTTTTCAATTTTTTTTTTTTTTTTTACCTTTAAATTGAAATATATAAAATTCGATGCTCTATTTTGTTTATATATATAAACCAAACTTTTATAAAAAGTATTGGGGATTTTCATTGATATGGAAGACGCAGGGGGCTTTTCGAAGATTTCTAAGACGACGCGTAAAATTCCATTTTTTTCTCAAAAATAAATTTTTTTTTTAAATTTTTTTGTGATAAATGCATGGCATAATGCATATAATGTACCTTTGAATAATATTTAAGGTAAAATTTACAAAAAATAAAAAAAATTATTTTAAGCTCCCTTGTCCCCTTAATCGTGGACGCTACCAAAATGAGGAAAGGGGGGGGGAGGGACCCTGCCCCTCCCTAGATTTTAAAATTTAAGTAACTAGATATTTCTTTTTGTTATGTTTTCAAAAACAATATAACATGTATTATTTTCGAGTAACTAAATTAAAAGAGCCTCTTTTCTTTAATGTTAGTATGTGCAAAATTCTTAGTTCCTCTTTTTTTAAAGAGGTGCTGTTTGTGTTGTTTTATGATGGCCAATTGTCTACACTTAGGATATTGGGCCGAAGGGGGGGGGTGCCTGGGGTCTTTCAAAGGGAAGCTAATCCGTATTTAAGCAAAAAAATCCAAGGTTCGAAGAAAACCACGAAAAAACTCTGAACGACTAGGCCGACGAGCGCGATTGGGTTCGAACCCAGCATCTCCCGTCTACCAGCTTTGAGAGCAGAACCTCTCGGCCACTGGTGGAGTGGTTTTGAAGAGGAACTAAGAATTTTGAGCTAGGACGACAGGAGTGGCATGGTGGAAGAGGGGGGGGGGGGGGGCGGAGTGCATTGTATCCCTTCCTGCATTTTGAAATTTAATTAACTAATTTTTTTTTTTTTTTTTTTTTTTTTTTTGTCAGATTTAGAAGAGCACAGTAAAATATATTCTTTTCGAAAAACTTAAAATGGAAAACTAAATAAGACATTTTTAGAAAAGGGAGAAGGGAAATTGAGGGCCCTCGTTAGATTTTGAAATTTAACTAAAATATTTTTTGTGCGTGTTTGAATACGATTTTAAATATTAATGAAAGGGACTTTGAAATAATTTGGAGATTTTTTTTTTTTAGTGTGCAATTTTTGTACGTGTTAGACTTCGAAGGGTTATTTTTACTGGTGGTAATTTAAGAGAAATTTATGACAAATTTTAGGATAAAAAGGGGACTTTGAAATACTTTCGTGATTATTTTTTTTCGTTTTAGGGGGAATATTTTGAGATTGAAATTTTTGAGCTTGTTAGAGTTGGAGGTGACATTGTTACTGGTTATAATATTAGAAAAAATTGTGACAAATTTAAGGTCAAAAAGGGCTTCGAAAAAATTTCGTGATTTGTTTTTCTTTTTAGGGGGAATTTTCGGGGATTGAAATTTTTGAGCGTGTTAGAGGTGAAATTGTTGGTCGTAATAACTTCATAAATGGGGTAATTAAAAATTTTAACTAGTAGACTCTTCAAAATAATTTCGAGATTTTTCTTTCTTTTTGTAGGGAATTAAAAAATAGTATTTTAAATGGTAATTAAAAATCTCAACGAGGGGACTTTAAGATAATTTTCAGATTTTTATTTCTAGAATGGGATTTTTATATCGCTATTTAAAATGATAATTTTAAATATTAATTAAAAATTTTAACGAGGGGGCGGAGTTAAGAATTTTTGACTGAACCGGTGGAAGACGTTAGATTTCCGGGAATTATCTAATATATTAATTTCGAAATAAATTTAAAATATTAATGAGGAAATGCGGGCATATCAAAATCTTAGATACCATAATGTGCAATAATAAAACCTTTAAGTAAAACTTTCATGTTACCTGGTAAAGAAACAATTTTCATTTTCCTTCAACATACCTTATGTGATATCACGAAAATCTCCTAAGTCATTGAAGGTAATTTGGAGATGATAACTTACAGAAATAAACCTGTATGAAATCTTTTAAATAGAGGTATACTTCTCTTAAGATAACCTTTAGTTTTCATTTGCCTTAAAGATACCCGTTGAAACCTTCAAAATAGCAGCAAAATCTCAAAATTTTTAAAGGTTTTTCTCTGATTTTTTTACCTGGGATGCGCCATCGGCTTTTAAAACGTGGAAAACAACATTTAATGATGTATTTGTGTAATGCAAAATAATTAATATATTTATTGTACGGCACGCACCGTGCGCGAGTATTGCTCACATTTGACTGATTATTTATTTTTTTAATATAACAGCAGCATCTGAGATTTAAAAATCCCTGCCGGCTCGGTCTATAGGCGCAGGTAGGTTTCCAAGTTAAGTACTAATTTCACCAACAATATTAAATCAAGACCAGAGATAAATCCTGTTTAACAATTATATTTGACCGCTTTTTACGAGTTTGTAATTTCATTTTTCTGTAAGAGTTGGTTTTATCAGAATATGATAATACGGTATTTTTATCTTCATCTCCCATTTTTTTACTTTCTTCTATCTTCAATAGAAGAAAGTATTGTAATCAAAATTTTTTTCGACTACCGGTTTTCGACGGATTTATACGTTTTAGGGGTCAGAGATCCCCAAAAACATGTTTATAGAAAATGTCTGTCTGTCCGTGTGTCCGTCTGTCCGTCTGTCTGTCGCCATTGTACCATCAAAAAGTGTATGAAGTTATGCATAGAATTGAACCAAATCTTTATTTTAAGTTTTTGGATATGCCAAGTAGGCCCTCTCTGAATTTGGAAAGAATCGCCGCTAGGGGGCGCTGTAACAGCGATTTTTGTGCGATTTTGAAAATTGCAACATCGAAAAGTGTATGAAGTTTTGCATAGAATTGAATCAAATTTTTATTTTAAGTTCTTGGCTATAGCAAGCAGGTCCTTCCTTAATTTGGAAAACATTCGCCGGTAGGGGGCGCTGTAATAGCGATGCTTGTCCCATTTTCATTATTGTACAATCGAAAAGTGTATAAAATTATGCATATAATTGAACCAGATTTTTTGTGCGTGTTTTTGGCTTTGGCCAACAGGTCCTCTTGAATTTGGAAATATTGCGCGGTAAAGGGGCTCTGTGATAGCGATTTTTGTATACTTTTCTTGATTTTTCGTAGTTCTATTGTCCATCGGCAGCTCGTGCAAAGGTGGATCTCGCTTCCTGCTAAGCCGGCTATTCGCAAACATCTGATAACAACAGAATAAGGAAAAACTATTAATTTTAAAAAATATCATGATATAGATAAACTCGTTTTTAGTTCGTTTAATTGACTGAAGCAGAAATTTAAGATGAAAATCAAAGTTTGTATAGTATTAAGCTAATGATATTGAAGTATTACCATGTGTAACTAGTTTTTGAAATATTAAGATGTATAAGATAGAAGAAAGTTTTGGATTGGCACATCCAACTAGTTTAAATTTGTTTTTGCTTTAAGATTTGGTCTTATTAAACTTTTTAATATAAAAGTTGTAGATAATATTAAGTCAATTTAAAATAAATTTAAGCGATCTATTGATATCTTGTGAATTAACGAAGCTATGCACTTTTTTCATCTTCAACCACCTCTTTTTTCCGTTTTTTTTTTTTTTTTTTTTTTTCGGTAACAGTTGGTTCTATCAAAAACTTTTCAGAATAGAAGTTGTAGATAGTATTAAGAAGGTTTATAATAAATTTCTGTGGATTTGATATCTTGAGAATTGACCCAATTATGATTTTTTTCCTCCCTAAAACAATATTTTCCGACGCTTGAGCCCCTTTTTAATGTTAAAAAAAAGCTCCCATACATAACTTTTTGGCCTTTTTTCCTAGAACTAATAATAACTTTAAACTGATATGATATGTATTATAACTAAGAAGTTATGTTTTTTTTTTCGTTTTTGACAATGCCTCTTCTTATTTCCGACCCCTTGTTCTAAATTTGCCCATTAGCTAACTTGACCGAGAGTTTCTGCCCTTAATTTTACGTATCAGTTTGGAAGAGATTTGTGCAAAATTATGGAACTTATCGTGTCCATAATAAAGTTATATATATATATATATATATATATATATATATATACTAGCAGGCTACACCCGCTTCGCTGGTCCATTTTCCAATTGAACCTTGATAAAACAAAATGATGAATTCGACCTTATATTTTAAATTAATATGGACCTTCACCTGGAAAGTCTTTCTGCATTTGCTTAATACAATGCGAACGCCATATAGCTATTATGTTGTCTTATGGATTAGGCAAATTTCGGGATATTCAGAATAAACTCTTTTATAGTAGATTAATAAAGTAGGGATTGGGAGGGAAGTATGACCGTTATGATCATCAGAAATTAAAATGTTCTCTAGTCACCACACTACTAAAATGAGAGATAATTACAATGATTGCAGAGAGTGACTACTGATAATTAATCATATTCGGATTATTCACTATCGTCTGTTAGTTCTTGAACTCCCGTCTCCTCAGTTTGGTGCTATATGTGGTTCTGGTAGCTTAAATACAATCTCTCTTACGTTACATTATATTTCGTAATATACGTCTTCTTCTGGTATGTCTACTGCAGTTTTCTATTTTCGGATCACAGCAGAGTAAATACAGCCAAAGAACGTAATAAATTATTTGCACACAGTGTTTAACTTTCATGATTAAAATAAATGTGAATCATATAAAAATGGCTTTTTAAAACTCAAGTGTTTGAATAAAATTAAAATAATGTCATTTTCACTGTCATTTCTTTTTTAATACCAGTTGCAATCATGCAGCTGTTAACCTGGAAAAAACCTCGAAAACAGATTGTAATAGAAAAATGAACCTCTTTTATTTCATCCAATCAAAATCTTCCCAATCTTCCGTAATCGGGTACACAGCTAAGTTTGACGTCAAACATTGGAAGTGTTTCCAAATATATGGTTATAGTTGTACCAGAGTTACATATAAAAAAAAGGTAATTATGCGCCAAACAACATTCCATTAAATAAAGTGAATTTGCTGTTGACTGAATTATAGATCTTTCACCAAAAATACTCTTTTAGAATGATAAATAAAGTCAGTTATATGAAACTTAATAACCAAGTACGTAATAATATACGTAATAATCTTTTTGATGCACCAAAGATTTTTTTTTTCATTTCTCTAATTAGCATAATTCACAGAAGAATAAATAGGCTTTCTATTTTCAATATTACATTATTCTTGAGTCTTTTGCCTAAATAAACCTAAAATCGTTAATTTTCATAAAGTTTAGTAGCTACGGCTATGAGTCATAAGAAATTGCTTTATAATTATCCAATTTTATATGAATTCCAGGTACTTTTTTTCTTATCTAGGCTAAAATTATAAATCAACAAATATTATATATAAAACATGGAAACATTTAAAATGCTTCATTTAAAACACATTACTACATAGGTGTGATAAAAAATATACAAATGTTTTCTAAAATTAAAAACACTAGATGTTAAAATGATAAAAAGCTACTCCGAGCGCTTTCGGCTAACCTTAAGCCTTTGTCAAGGAGAAGAGAATTGACTGATAAAAACACTCCACGCTCGATGTTCACTGCTACAGATTGACCGGAAACTCACTTCAGGAAGCCCGCAGGTGGTCGTATCCATTAAAATGAAGGAGGGGGAAGGTAGAGAAAGCTCAATCCTCCGAGAGACCGAACTCTCCAGTAATATTAAGTAAATTAAACCAGATACGCGGAATTTGGTATGATAATACGTCATTACAACAATTTTCTGCTTGCGTTAAAATTTTCAAAGACTCTAAAATAGCACAACTATTAAAATCAGAAGCCTGGATAATGACTTTTGCTCTATTGAAAAGGATGTCAATATCTTTAGTTTGAAACAGCCTTGAGAGGGCGGTAGCCGGTTTATTTTTATTATTAATATCCTGCATATGTTCTTTAACTCTTGTTTGGAATTTTCTTGTGGTCATACCAATGTAATTGAATATTTTATTTGTTTCTTTACTTCTGTATGGGATGATATAAACTCCTGACTTATTTTCCATACTAATAGGATCAACTCTTTTTTGTACAAGATTAATTAATTTGGTGCTATCTCTAGCTATTAACGTGATACTATATTTCCTTAGGATGTATTTTAATTTTTCATATAAACGAGGAATGTAATCAACTGCTATAAATTTAACTTCATTTTTACTAATACACTCCATTTTAGCTGGTTCTGCGTGCTTAAACTTATAAATTAATTTATCAATAAACTTAGTGGAAAAACCATTACTATTAGCAATTGACTTAATTTTATCCAGTTCTTCTTGCAGGTGAGTATCAGAGCAAACTTGAAATGCACGTCTAATATAAAATCGGTAAGCTGAAGCTTTATAATGAAATGGAGAGTGGCTATTATAAGGAATTGTATTGTTTGAACGACAAGGTTTTCTGTAAACTGTCCTATCAATGCAATGAGTTAGTTCATTCCTAGTGAGGGAAACATCCAAAAACGGTAACGTTCTATTGGAAATAGAAATTTGGAATTAGAAATAATGAAATATGAAGTAATGGAAATATGAAGTAACAACGTCCAAAATAATAGAATTTTCCGTAATAATTCTATAACTAATCTAGGTAGAATGATGTGTTATAGCTTAAAACCTTCCCTGAAACGATACCTATCTAACGGCATAAGTTCCGTAAAAATCCATGCGGTAGAACTCGAAATCTCGGCGTTCGGAACGAAATTTCCGTTTGGATTATATATATATAATAGCCTAGCAGGCTATGCCCGCTACGCTGGTCTGTTTATCCAAACGAATCTTGAATCAAACTAAATGTATCAGTGAGTTTGACATTGTGATTTAAAGCAATCTGGAACCTTATTGAAATGTCCTTTTGTACTGCAGAAAACGACATGAACGCCATTGTGTATTATATTTTCTAATGTGCAGACAAATTTTCCGCTATTAAGATCTCAACCCTTTTAATTGATCAATCACAGTAGGATTTGTTAAAGAATGATATTACAATATGCAATGTAATAAAACAAAACCTGAAAAATTATTTAACTAATAAAGTAAACAAACAAACTGACAAAATCTATCCAGTAAAACTTTTTTTAAAGGCCCATCTTTCATATTGGGGTCCATCTGTTTATAGAACTTTCTCCCCATAATTCTATAACTAAGGAAAGTAGAATGATACGCAATAAACTAAAACCTCCCAAACATTGTCTAATCAACAAAGCAAGTATTATCAATATCCGCCATTTAGAACTTTTTAAAAAGTCTAATCTTTCATAATCGGTTTCACATGATTATGGAACTTTCCGCCTTTATTTTATGACTAAGCAACGTAGCACAATATGCAAAATACTAAAACCATATCTGAATAGGTATGGAACTAACAATGGAATTCCTATCAAAATCCGTTCTGTAGAACTTTTTAAAAATGCTAAACTTTCATAATCTGGTTCAACTGATTATAGGACTTTCCAAGACATCTCTATTGTTAAGAAATGCAGAAGGTTATAATATATACTAAAACCCTTCCTGAAACATTATCTAACTAACAGTGCAAATTCAATCGAAATCCATTCTCCTGAATCTTTTAAAAAGACTAATCTTTCATAATCGGGTTCGTATGATTATCTAACTTTTAAACATAATTATATGTATAAGCAACATACAAGGATATGTTATATGCCAAAATCTTCCCTGAAAAAGTATATAACTATCATTTCGATTCTCATCAAAATCAAGTCAGGTGAGCCCAAGTTATATGCAGTCGGGACGAATTTCCCATTTGCATTTTACTTTCGTATATATAGTAAAAGCAGAAGTAAATAGATCGATAAGAATATTGAATCTTAAAATTTATGAAACTAAGTTATTCCTCGTTGTCTCTGCTGAATAATTTTAAAGACTTTTCAGTCGTCGAGTATTGAGATTTACAATTATGTCTGCAACAATTGTATTTCATTTTGAGCCAAAACATTCTCGGTAAAATGAGCCTATTTGGTGTGGGTTCCGATATTATAAAATATTTTTTTTCAAAATCGCCATTTAAACTACGCACATAAAATTCTAAGTGTCTCTTAGCACTGCAGTAAACGTTTCGCTTTTTAATCAGTGAAAAATGAAGTTATAACTTAATTTTATTTAATAATAAAAACTACTTTTAATTTAAAAAACAGTTAATTAAATTTTTTTGCAGTGTTACGATTGAATAATGATTAAAGCCAAAAGAAATTCGCATTCAATAAATAGCAAGTCACAATGTTTGGCACAGTTTGCAATTAAATTTGGTACTTTTCCACTATAGGCGCCTTGGCGTTTTTTTAAATAGCTTGGCGCAATTCGGACATCAGAAAGAGAAATTTATTGCTAATTGATGTAAACAGTTAAGAAAACCAACTTGATGAAATTTTTGTTTGTTTATATGTGTATATTATTAATGTTTTTTACATACAAATTACGGTACTACTACTTAGTTACCCCGTCGATCAAAAATCTATCGCCAAACTATAAGATTAAATGCCAATAATGGTTTATCATAAATGTCACATACACTTGACTTTAAGCAAGTTACACGTATTTACGACATCAAGTGATTTTTATTTCGACGTTATAGTTGTATTTTTATTAATTTTATACTAATTTATTTGTTCTTTCGTTATTTAAAATAAAAATTATGTCAATTTGTATAATTTGGCGATTTATATAATTTAGCGAAATTGTTCAACAGGATAACTAAGTAGTACCCAAATTACTGCTGTTTCTATATAAAATTAGATAAATAGCATCTTTATGTTAAATAAATTATATAAACATAGAAAAAAATGCTTGTGTATATGAAATGAAACAGCGAATTGTTGACAGAAAATATGTTGCCAAATTTCCTTCCCCGCCAATGGTATTTTCTCTATTTCGCCAAGATCCCTATACTGGAAAAGTACCAAAATATGTTTGCACGTTTAGGATTGAAATAAATGGCGCAATAGCGTACATTTTGGTATGATGTTGGTATATCGTAAATGTAGCAAAATGTCCCCAAAAAACTATTTCACAAATTTCGCCAATTCTCTGTAAATTCGGTTACAGAATTGGTTCGCTTTAAAAACACAGAATCAATTTTAACCTTTTCCTAAGTTAATTGTGCGTCGAACCACGCCCGGTAACATACGCCATTTGTCTGTAGGCTCAATTATGTAACTTATCTGTACCTAATATGCCAATTGTCTCTGGACTCGATTACGTAATTTATCTCCTTAATTAAGGCATACTTTAAAAACTACATCTACTTTCCAATTTTCCCGATTTTAGATCAATGGGTATTGTTAGATGTTATAAAGCTTGGGGCAATTCGGGCTTCAGAAAGTGAGATTTGTGACCAAATGATATGAACAGCTGTGAAAACAAATAAAATGAACTTTTATGCATTTTAAAATATGTATTCCTATATATAAACCTTTTACTTATGAATATTAATATTTTTGTTATTTATATACAATTTACTTCTGTTTTTATATAAAAAGAGATAAGTGTCTTCTTTATAGTAAATAAATTCTATAATTATTGAACAGAAAATATGCATTAAAACTTTCCTTTTCTCTCCAAATCCATTTCTTCCACTTCGCAAAGGAAAAATTTGAAAATTACAGAATTTACCCCCTTGCACTATGACTAAACAGTGTCGAACAATACATTATATACTAAAACTATCTCTGAAAAATTGCCAAACTAACAATGCAAATTCTATCAAAAACCGTTTATTATAACTTTTTTTAAAGGCTAAATTGTGATAATTGAGTTCACCAGATTACAGAATTTTCCCCAAAACTGTATGGCTAAGCAACGTAAAAGGACAAGGTTTATACTGAAATCTTTCCTTGAAAATTATCTAATTACAGTCCAAGTTCCATCGAAACACATTCGGCAGAATCTTTTATAAAGGCTAATTTTTCATTATCAGGTTCAACTCATAAAAGAACTTTAAACCATAATGCGATTCCAAGCAACGTAGAACGACGTGTTACGTACTAAAACCTTCCCCGAAAAATTACCTATCTAACAGTGTAAGTTCAGCAAAACCCAAGTTCTAAGCAGCCGGAATGAAATTTCCATTTGAATTACACACACACACACACACACACACACACACACATATATCAGTGGCGTGGCGTCCGGTCATCGCTGGATGCGGCGATGACCAAGCAATATTTTAAAACTCTTAATAAGCTTTTAAAACTCTACGATCCAGTTTTAGCAGAACATTCGAAGTTCATGTATAAGTGAATGTAAGATTTAAAGTTTCTTTTTTGAACATTCAACCATTGAATTTTAGAGTTAATAATTTTTCACCACAAACTTAAATAATTGCGATGACCACCGAAAATTTTCACGCCACGCCACTGACATATATATATATATATATATATACATATGTAGAATTAGATTTTTCAAAAAATGCAGTCGTCTACTTGAAAAATAACCAATATTGAAAATGTCGCTCAAACCGAAGCCACGCTTGTGCATTTTTGGCTTGAAATTAAATTGTTTGGCGATAAAATGAAATCGTAAATAAACAGACAATATGAAACTCACAAGTACCGCCATTTTTATAATTACATCTGCTAGTTTCTTCTGAAAGTCACATGATGGATAAGTTAAATAAAATAAAAAGTGAATTATAAAAAAAATATATAAAACAAAAACAAAATTGTCACTCAGATATTATCTTATCCGATTTGCTGATGCATTTTTTTTTAACCTGACGCAAGCGATAAATTGCCAGATATAGTTTAAAACTGCAATCTTTCATATTGAATAAATTTTTAAGCATTAAAACATTACCTTTCATTTTTAAATTCGATATTGTCGTTTTATAATATTGCCACTCGTCAAAACTATTTTTCTTTTCTCTTTTTTTTTCTTTTAAACAAAATTAATAAAAGTTTTCTTCCGATATGTACAGCCATTTCAATACGAATACCATATCAACGAAATTTATCGCCAATAAAATAACAGTAACCCTTTCGCCCAAAATAACACAACTTTCCGTCATAATTCTATAACTATTCTAGGTAGAATGATGTGTTATAACTTAACACCTTCCCTGAAACAATACCTATCTAACGGTATAAGTTCCGTCAAAATCCATGCAGTAGAACTCGAAATCTCGGCGTTCGGAACGAAATTTCCGTTTGGATTTTATATATATAATAGATAATAGAATAGACAATAGATTTTATATATATAATAGAATAGATAATAGATTATGCGTTATGAACTATCTCAAAGTTTAAAACAGATTGCATTGTTAGATTTCCTAATTTTAACAATATCGCGTTATGTTAGTTCCACATTCCACCACCAGGGAGCGCACTCTATTCTTAACGAAAGCGTATCTGAACAAAACTCCTTCATGCAACCTTTCCGTAGATATATGAATCGGGAGGGTGGCGGTCTTAACCAATAATTTAAGATAATTGCTGAAATTACTACGAAAAATATTTTAATGGGGCCCTACGCGGGCACCTAATAGAGTTAGAAGAAATCAGAAGACGGCAAAATAATCGCGGGGAAAAGTTTGCTTGGGTGCTTCGGAGCTACTTTTGGCGCGAGATCTAAGCTCTACGACCAATAGGAGACCAGATATTTAAGGAAATATGAAGTAACGAAGTCCAAAATAACAGAATTTTCCGTAATAATTCTGTAACTAATCTAGGTAGAATGATGTGTTATAGCTTAAAACCTTCCCTGAAACGATACCTATCTAACGCTATAAGTTCCGTCAAAATCCATGCGGTAAAACTCGAAATCTCGGCGTTCGGAACGAAATTTCCGTTTGGATTTTATATATATAACTAGCAGGCTATGCCGGCTGCGCTGGTCTGTTTAGTTTATCCAAACGAACCTTGAATAAATCAAAATGTATCATTGAATTTGATATTGTGATTTAAAGCATTTTGGAACCTTTCCTGGAATGTCCTTTCGCACTGCTGGAAACGTTATGAACGCCATTGTGCTATTATATTTTCTAATCTGCAGACAAATTTTCAGCTATTAAGGTCTTAACCCTTTTAGCTGATGAATCACAGTAGGATTTGGTAAAGAATGACAATGCAATATGAAATATAATAAAACAAACCCTGGAAAATTTTTAAACTAATAATGCAAACATTCAAACTGACAAAATCCATCCAGGAACACTTTTTTAAAGGCCGATCTTTCATATTGGGGTCCATCTGATTATAGAACTTTCCCTTATAATTCTATAACAAAGCAACGTAGAATGATACGGAATAAACTAAAACCTCCCCAAACATTGTCTAATCAACAAAGCAAGTATTATCAATATCCGCCATCTAGAACTTTTTGTAAAGTATAATCTTTCATAATCGGTTTCACATGATTATGGAACTTTCCGTCATTACTTTATGACTAAGCAACATAGAACAATATGCAAAATACTAAAACCATATCTGAATAGGTATGTAACTAACAATGGAATTCCTATCAAAATACTTTCTGTAAAAGTTTTTAAAAATGCTAAACTTTCATAATCGGGTTCAACTGATTATATAACTTCCCACCACATCTCTAATATTAAGTAATGGAAAAGGGTGTAGTATATACTAAAACCCTGCCTGAAAAATTATCCAACTAATTGTGCAAATTCAATAGAAATCCACTCGGCTGAATCTTTTAAAAAGGTTAATCTTTCATAATCGAGTTCGTCTGATTATATAACTTTTAAAACATAATTCTATGTATAAGCAACGTAGAACGATATGTTATATGCTAAAATCTTCCCTGAAAAATTATCTAACTATCATTTCAATTCTCATCAAAATCCATTCAGGTGAGATCAAATTATATGCAGCCGGGACAAATTTTCCATGTGCATTTTACTCTCGTATACATAGTAAAAGCAGAAGTAGATAGATAGATAAGAATATTGATTTTTAAAATTTATAAAACTGCAAGTTATTTCTCGTTGTCTCTGCTGAATAATTTTAAACTCTTTTCAATCGGCGAGTATTGAGATTTACGATCATGTCTATAACAAATGTATTTCATTTTGTACCAAAACATTCTTGGTAAAATGAGCCACTTTCGTGTGGTTTCCGACATTATAAAGTAAAATATTTTTTAAAAAATCGCCATTTAAACTACGCACATGACATTCTAAGTGTCTCTTAGCACTGCAGTAAACATTTCCATTTTTTAATCAGCTAGAAATGAAGTTATAACTTAATTTTACTTAATAATAAAAAAATACTTTCAATTTTCCAAAATAGTAAATTAAAATGTGTTGCATGGTTATGATTAAATAATAATTAAAGTCAAAAGAAATTCATGTTCAATAAATAGCAAGCCACAATGTTTTGCACGGTTTGCAATAAAAAGTTGGTAATTTTACACTATAGGCGACTTGGCGGTTTTTTAAACAGCTTGGCAAAATTCGGGCATCAGAAAGTGAGATTTGTTGCCAATTGATATAAACAGTTAAGAAAACAAACTTGATGAATTTTTTTGTTTGTTTATATATGTATATTATTAATGTTTTTCATATACAAATTACTCCTGTTTCTATATAAAAATAGATAAATAGCATCTTTATGGCAAATAAATTGCATAAACATTGAAAAAAAAAAATGCTTGTGCATATGAAATTAAACCGTGAATAGGTTGACAGAAAATACTTTGCGAAATTCCCTTCTCCGCCAAGGCTATTTTCGCTATTTCACCAAAATCTCTATACTGGAAAAATACCAAAAAATCTTTACACGTTTAGGATTGAAATAAATGGCGCAATAGCATACATTTTGGTATGGTGTTGGTGCAACGTAAAAGTAGCAAAAGGTCTCCAAAAAACTTTCTCTCAAATTCCACCAATTCTGTGTAAATTCCGTTATAGAATATTTCCGCTTTAAAAACACAGAATCAATTTAAACCTTTCCCCAAGTTAATTATGCGCCAAACTCCCAGTAACATACGCCAATTGCTGTAAACTCAGTTATGTAACTTATCGGTACCAAATATGCCAATTGTCTGTGGACTCGATTACGTAATTTATCTCCTTAATTAATGCTTACTTTACAAACTACATCTACTTTCAAATTTTCCTGATTTTAAGACCAATGGGTACTGTTAGATGTTAAAAAGCTTGGCGCAATTGGAGCTTCAGAAAGTGAGATTTGTGGCCAAATGATATGAACAGCTATGAAAACAAATAAAATGAACTTTTATGCTTTTTAAAATATGTATTTCTATATATAAACCTTTTATTTATGAATATTAATATTTTTGTTATTTATATACAATTTACTTCTCTTTTTATATAAAAAGAGATAAATGTCTAGTTTATAGTAAACAAATTATATAATTACTGAACAGAAAATATGCATGAATACCTCCCTTCTCTCGCCAAGCCGATTTCTTCCACCTCGCAAAGGACCCTATATAGGAAAATTACAGAATTTATCTTATTGCTCTATGACTAAACAGTGTCGAACAATATATTGCATATACTAAAACTATCTCTGAAAAATTGCCAAACTAAAAATGCAAATTCTATCAAAAAACGTTTATTATAACTTTTTAAAAAGGGCTAAATTGTGATAAATGGGCTCACCAGATTACAGATTTTTCCCCAAAACTGTTATGGCTGAGCAACGTGGAAGGATATGTTGTATACTGAAAGCTTCCCTGGAAATTTATCTTATTAACAGTCCAAGTTCCATCAAAATACATTCGGCAGAATCTTTTAAAAAGCCTAATTTTTCATTTAGAATTAGATTTTTCCAAAAATGCAATCGTCTACTTGAAAAATAACCAATATCGTGAACGCCGCTCCAACCGATGCCACGCTTATGCATTTTTGGCTTAAAATTAGCCTGTTTGGCGATAAAATGAAATCATAATCAATATGTAACTCACAAGTACCGTCATTTTTATAATTACGTCTGTTAGTTTCTTCTAAAGTCACATGATGGATGAGTTAAATAAATATGAAAGGTAAATTTAAAAAAAAAAAATGTCACTCATATATTATCTTATCAAATTTCCTGATGCATTTTTCTTAACCTGACGCAAGAGATAAATTGCCAAATATAGTTTAAAACTTCAATCTTTCATATTGAATAAATTTTTAAGCATTACGAACATTCCAATTCATGTTTAAATTCGATATTTTCGTTTTATACTATTACCACTCGAAAAAACTTTGTTTCATTTTCTCTTTTTTTTTCTTTTAAATAAAATTAGTAACAACTATTTTTCAGAGATGTACAGCCATTTCAATTCATTTATCAACGAAATTAATCGCCAATTAAAAAATAGTAATCCTTTTGCTCAAAATAACGTAATTTTCCGTCATAATTCTTTAACTAATATAGGTAGAATGATGTGTTATAGCTTAAAACCTTTCCTGAAACGATACCTATCTAACGGTATACGTTTCGTAAAAATCCATGCGGTAGAACTCGAAATCTAGGCGTTCGGAACAAAAATTTCCGTTTGTATTTTATATAAATAATAGATAGAATAGATAATATATTATGTGTTATGAACTATCTCAAAGTTTAAAACAGATCGCATTGTTAGATTTTCTAATTTTAACAATATCGCGTTATGTTAGTTCCACATTCCACAACCAGGGAGCGCACTCTATTCTTAACGAAAGCGTATCTCAACGAAACTCCTTCATGCAACCTTTCCGTAGATACATGAATCGGGAGGGTGGCGGTCTTAACCAATAATTTAAGATAATTGCTGAAATTACTACGAAAAATATTTTAAAGGGGCTCTACGCGGGCCCCTAATAGAGTTAAAGGAAATCGAAAGACGGCAAAATAATCGCGGGGAAAAGTTTGCTTGTTTGCTTCGGAGCTACTTTTGGCGCGAGATCTAAGCTCTACGACCAATAGGAGCCCAGATATTTAAGGAAATATGAAGTAACAAAGTCCAAAATAATAGAATTTTCCGTAATAATTCTATAACTAATCTAGGTAGAATGATGTGTTATAGCTTAAAACCTTCCCTGGAACGATACCTATCTAACGGTATAAGTTCCGTAAAAATCCATGCGGTAGAACTCGAAATCTCGGCGTTCGGAACGAAATTTCCGTTTAGATTTTATATATATAATAGAATATATATATATATATATATACAGAGAGAGAGAGAGATAAAGTTTTGAACTAAGGATGGTTTTGGGTTCTATGGGACATGATCGGCGTAGATCTGCAAAAAAATTTCAGAAATTCCAACATGGGGTAGAATGTAATAGGTAGTATTTCTTAAGAAATCTACCTAATGCTTAAAAATGAATACCTACGGCTTCCATAGAAAATTCTCAATTCTTTTTAAAGTAATCTGTGTGTTTTATGAAAGGAATTATACGTACATGAATATATAGTTATATTATGCATATTTTATAAGAAATACACATCGCGGTTACCGTTTCTCTTTTAGATAGATTTTGTACAAAATACTACCTGTTACATTCTTCCCTATGTTGGAATTTCTGAACAATATTTGCATATCTACTCCGAACATGACCCCTAGAACCCCAAACCACCCCGGTTTAAAACTTTATCTATATATGTATCTATAATATCTACCTATACACATCGTAAACTTCCAATTACAAACGACTATCTTTATATTCTGTTCGCTACACTATTTAAAAAAAATGCATTTCGTAGTATATTTCTCTTGAAAAGGTTCTCTAAGCGTTGAAAAAATGGTGCCAGATAGCACTAAAAAACATTCGCCTGTAATTGAAAGCTCACGAATCCCTTCGTTTTATGGACAGGATAACTCTGCACAACTTTGTTCTACTTTTTTACTTGTAAAGAAAGCTACCTAATTGTCAAAATGCGTTTATCTCTAAACTTGATTTAGCTTTTTTTTGTGAAATTAGTACTTAAATTTAAAATTTACCTCCGCGTGTACCGGCTTTTCTAATAATTGCTTTTGCTGTTTTTTTTTTTTTTTTTTTTTTTTTTTTTTTTTTTTTTTTTTTTTTTTTACCGATATACTTAAGTTCATTACAAATTTTTGTGTAGATATAAATGTGTTAAATGTTGTTTTTAAAAAAAGAAATATATATATACAGTAGGACTATTTAAACTTTATTGAAGAAACATTCTATTTGTTTTAGTTTTAAAATAATTATTTTTCTCTTATATCATATTACACTAAATTTATATAAAACTTTCTACTGTTTCAATAGATATATTTTCGCAAATAAGAAATTTCCTTCAAAGAATATTTTTCAAGAGAAATTGCAGTTTCTAAAGATATCCAAATTGAAAAATGTTTTTTAACAAAAAGTTTCAAGACGTATTCCGCATATAATATATCTCGAAGCAAACAGATAATATATTTTTAAGGATTTTTTTTTTCAAAAAAAGAAAAAATATTTTCTGAAAAATATTTTATAACCTATTCAACATATAGTATTTCCCTGCGTAGATAAATAATAATAAATTTTTAGGCGTCGTTTCATATAGTTTTGTTTCAGGAGATGTATTTCTGTAAAAATGAAAGGCTTCTTTTGAGAATAAAGTACGAAATTTAACATCTCCAAACAAATATAAAAGTATTTATTATTTTCAAATTTCTATTTTGAAATTAGTATAAGTTACAACTTTGTTTTCTGGTAAATTGTTTTCCTTTGATAAATAAAAATATCCAAAATTTGCATAAATAATACTTGAATAATGTCTAACTGTACCTGTAGTATTATTTTAATTTTTCTGTGGTGTTTTTAATATGTTAATTATTTCTTTAAAAAATAGCTTAGATTTTTTTTTAATGTTTCCAAATAAAATGAAATCAGATTAAAGGTTTGTAACACCATTTAAAAATTCCCTCAATAATATCCGAAATTTGCATCAATAATACTTGAATAATGTTTAACTGTACCTGATACATTAATTTATTTTTTCTGAGAGGTTTTTAAGTGTTAATTATTTCTTAAAAAAACGGTCAAGTGCGAGTATTACTCGCGCCTAGATGGTTCCATACAATAAATACACCAATTATTAACTGTATTATTAAAAAAATATATTGCTGTTGAATAGCAAGACTTTGTAAAACGTACGTACAACGTTATAAACCGTAGTGTAGTGTTGGTCATAGCTGTATATACTAGAAAAGTATCATTGTGTGTAACATAAAAGTTCAAAAAGATATGAATCCTAAATAATACCAAATATTGTTATTCTGTATAACTCTTTTTTTAATGTTATCCTAATCTGTTTATGATGAACTTAATTCGGTACTGACAATAAAAGTAGTGCATATTTAAACTTCAGTTGTCATTTCATGAAACTTAATTCAGCGTTGTAATAATCTTTTTTTTTTTTTTTTTTTTTTTTTTTTTTTTTTTTTTTTTTTTTTTTTTTTTTTTTTTAACAGTGTAGGTAAAACAAAAGCCTTGTTAAAAGTTTAAACTTGTCATTGTGCTAAGCGCGCTTCGAAAGAAGGTCGCAATGATGCAACGCCGCCTTCGTCCATGCCGCGTTTCAACAGATAGGATTTTAATTGACTTTTAAAGACACAGGAGGCGTATTGAGAGATCCACTCAATGAAAACTTCTCGCGAATCCCATAGAAATTATGTGAATATTTCTAATAAAAATTGTCTGATCTTGACAATTTGACGTTTATTTCTTTTATACTGCTGCTGTGCATTACATTACACAAATATATCATTAAATTTGTTACACAGGCTTTAAAAGAGAATTGTACATAGAGTACGCAGTTCTTGTCATTATATATGTCCAAACCGTTTGTGTTATTAGATGTTAATATCTCGGCTAATTACCGACGATTTTTTTTCGAAAATCATTATCAACAATTCTTTTGTGCTTCTGCTGCGATAAGTAACTCCAGCGCTCCTCAGCATTTTTGCTGAATGCCCGAAAATCGAAATTTGTGTGTAACATATAAATGCGAATTTTTCAAAAACTACGTGACATTAGGTAATCGCCATAGTTTTCCTGCAAGGAAATTAATGTCTTTAAATCAATGTCTACTAATGTCTATTTTTTCATAATTTTAGTTTCAGTAGATTCGGAGATAGACGGGGGGTGGGTGAGGGAGACGTGTTTTTGGATTACATTTTCAACGATATCTCTGAAATTCTAATACGTAAAATTAAAAGAAATGTATTTCTGATTTCAGCGTTACAAACGCATTCACACAATAGGTACCCCCACACAATATACAAAGATATGATTTGGTTTTACACATTAACTTAATTAGCCCGTCTAATTTTTTCCTAACTACATTTGTGAATGTTTAATAATCTGTAAATATGTGGGTGAATAGTATTCTGTACTTCCCCCAATTTGAACTTTCCATATTCCATAGTTTACGAGTAAAACGGCTGTGGCAGACAGACAAACACAGGAGTGATCTTGAAATGGTTCCGTTTTTACTTTTTTAATACAGAATCCTAAAAATAGCTTATATTTATTTTAATCTTTCCAAATAAAATCAGTTTAAATTTTTTTAATATTATTTAATAATTCGCCCAAAAATATCCAAAGTTTGCATGCAATAATACTTAAACTCTGTTTAATTGTACCTGTAATATTATTTAAAGTTTTCTGTGATGTTTTTAATGTGTTAATTGTTTCTTTAAAAGTTAGCTTATATTTTGTTCAATCTTTCCTTAAAAAAAAAAAAAATCCAATCAGTTTAATGGTATTTAACAGCATTTAAGAATTCCCCCTTTATTTAACATTTACAGTTCATTCTAAATTTAAGGGGAATTTAAATATACATACGTTTTGTCAATTTTTACTTGGAGTTTCAGTTTTGTGCGTTTTTCACATATTTGGCGATATTGCAAATGATGGACTTTACAAATGAGTTCTATACATTTTCGGGCGTCGACAGTTCTGAATGTTTTATATTGACAACTGGTTTCAATAGTTTCAAAGAGGTTACACATTTGTCAATAATATTCAGTTTATATCGCTTTGAGTTTCATGCAAAGTTTTTTACTGTGTTTAAATTTGTCAAATTAACTATGTCAAATTTTGTGTTAACTAAGTATCATTTACGGGGTTTTTTGTTTTCTACTTAAGTTGTCTCAGGACTCTTTAACTTTAAAGGTTTCGAAATTTAAATTTCTTTAGATGTTAAACCCCTACATTTTCTCAACATTTTGATATAATTGTTTCTTTGAAATTCTTATCAGAACAGAATTTATGGCTTTTAGAATTATACGGGCCCAATAGCTGAAACTGAGCTTCCGAAACTTTGATGTAATTTTTCTCCGAATGACGTTTTTGGACATAACGCTCATGTTATCTCAAAAACTCTTGAATATTTTTACATGAAATTTTCATAACGTACGTTCCATGTTAATCTGTATGAGCAGAACCTAAAATTTCCTTTTTATTGTTAAAGAAAAATATTATTATTATTATTATTATTATTATTGTGATTATACTGTTGAAATTTTCTAAATTTTGAATTAGCTAAATGCAACTTTGTATAAAAATTTAAAATGCTTTAAATACAATTTTTTTTAGGTTCAGGGTAATTATTACAATCTGGAATATGAGTAGGCGCGAAAATTTTCACCCTAGTTGCAAAATTTATTTTGTTATCCAGCGCGTACTCTGTTATACCGATTTTCTGCTTGTCAAACGTCTAACAGTTTGGAAAGCCTGTAAATTGGTAATTCTGCATCTTGCAATTTTTTAAATACATGAAATGAAATAACATACCTATATCTTTCATCCCAATTAAAATTGTGCCTGAAAATCTAATACATTTTAAGAAATTAACTGTTGAAAATGGGCCTTTTTTTCATTTTTTTTTTCATTTTTAAGAGACCTAAGACCCCTTAATTAGAAGAAAAGCGCAGCTGAAGCCCATCGATTGCTAATGGAAGTTTGTGGTTATGCTCTACATCTGATAAACTGTAGGTACCTTTCACGAATGATGATTTCCTCCTTGAAAACTAGCCCCGCGCTGGACAGTGTCAAAAAAATTTGCAGACACATATTTGGAGACATTACTGGATAAAGATCCCAGTTAAACGCAAGTGGATCGTACACAGTCTTTGGGAGTGAGTCAACAAACAGGTTTCTGTGAGAGTGTAATCCATGGGACTGATTCAAAAGGATGGAAATTGTGAAGTTTCCAAGCCTTGTGAAGTAAAATCAGAGAGACGGCTAAAGGAACTTTTTTCGCAAAAGTTGTAAAAAGGATATTTGGAAGTGGGAAGTTTTACCGCTCAAGTACATGGGAAAATGGGAAGTTTTACCGCTTCCACTGTATTCTTCGAATATTGCTCCTTTTGATTAGTGATTATTCCAACGGATTGAGCATGATTTAGCCGGTCACTGGTTCACTTCTTTCCCAAAAATCGAAGATCGTCCCAAACTTGGATAGCCTTAAAAGACGAGGTATTTTTTTCAAGATGGAAATCGAAAATTGCCTAGAAGATGACAAAAAGTAGTAGTCGCTGATGGACAATAGTTTGATTAATCTGTTCATTCACTTTGTTTTAAAATAAATGCATAGTTGAGCACAGAAAAAACGGACTCAACTAATTTGTACTCTCAATATAAAAATGAATTGACAAATATTGGTTTTAAAAATATTTAGAAATTTTAAAGGCAAGTATTTAATGTTTAAAATTTAAATAACAATAATAACATTTAATTGATGCATTAACGTCACAAACTAAATTTTTTTCCGTACTTTACATTCTTTTCTATGCAAAGCAAAGCTTGTTGCCTTGGCAAAAGCCACCTTCTGACCGATATTGATTCTAGTCAAAGCATTAAAAATTCGTCAATTTGCATATACTTTTATTTACTTATTTTTTCCTTTTAATTTAAACATATATGTATACAGTTTTCTTATTTTTCGATTTAAAACGCATTATGAGGTTTTTATATAAAACACTTTTCTATTTTTTCATTTGTTTACTATCACCTATAAAATATTTCATTCTTTGATTAATTGTACTATGAAATTTAAATTTTAAAAGGTAATCGAATTTTAAAATAAGAAAAATATTTTAGAACGTTTATGTTTCAGTGCATAGATTGAAGGGTTGATTTTTAAGTTTAATTTTCTTTGGATCAATATTTCCAAACTTATTCAGCATATTGTATTTCCATCCAAAAAATATAAATCTTTCTTTTAAGGACTTTAAAAAAAATTCTGAATAATACATATTTCTGTAAAAATACAAAGCTCTTTCGTGAAAGAGGATTGCATATAACATCTTCGGATCAAATATAAAAGCATTTATCATTTCCATTTTTAGCCGTTGAAGAAAATATAGGATTTACAGTATTGATTTATTGAACATCTTTCTTTTTCAAAAGAAAAATATTCAAAGTATATGTACAATTGATTATTTTTATAATTCAAAATATAAAACTTTACATTAGAAAATTTTTTAATCTTCAATAGATTTCTATGTCTATGGTATGTGTCAGTGTACATTTTTTTAGAATTTAAATTACTTGTCTGCCTGTTTATCTATTTAGAAAATAACTTCAAGTGAGTTTAACGTAAAAAAATAATTGTTTAATTGTCCTATGATTATTGTCGGAGCACATTTCTGGTTCAGATGAAAAATTAAATTCCGTGAAAAAAAAATGATATGTATATTAGGGTCTCTGTCCCCTGCCAGCTACGCTGGCCAACCATATTCAGGCACCGCAGAATCTAAAACCACATTAATTTGATCGGTTTTAATAAGATTAGAGAAGATTTAATTATAATGAAAAAACCTATAGCAATCTCCCTGTAAATGGGTTTCCATTCAATTCCCTTTGGTTGCGAAAATTTAAGGCCGAATCAGTTGCTGTTAAGACATCCAATGGTTGTTTTCGCCTGTGATTAAAGGTCAGTTAAACATTTGAAAAGAAGCTAAAATAAAATGAATTAAGTAAACAAAGTCTTCCTGGTATTTTTAACAGCGTAATAGAACGATTGACATAATACAATTTACTAAATTACTACAGTACTTTAGTAAATAGCTTTAAACCCTTCAAGGGCGGTGGCTCATTTTTGGACCACTTAATTTTAATTCTTAAATGCCAGATTGGCACCAAAATATTGGAATGAAAATTTCCCTTTTATCAAGTAAAAGAACAAAGAAAGGTCCACCATTGTTGTCGTGTGCATTTTTTTAAAGCTCCTGATTTAAAGTTCTTTTTATCGGTAAATATCTGATCCGGTTCTGATTTTGTGGCATATTTCTTTTATATATGTTAATGTACTTATCTGATAAAATTTATGTTTAATTTTATAAACTATTTCTTTACTTAATTTAACTTTGATATTTTTCGTTTCTATCCGGCTCGCCGGTAGACACGCCATGTTTAAGTGACTTTTTGTTTTGCTATTTTCTTATATTAATTATTCATTTAACTGTTTAAACCCCTTCTGTAAAGAAGTATACTTACATTCTCTTTCTTATCGCTGGATTAGTTTTCTATGTACTGTATTTATTTAGCAATTATCTATTTTTCAAGTTTTTGCTTATGGGCGGGTCACATTTCGTCTACATTTGTTATGGTGGCCATTTTGTAGCTGTGTTATGTTGAGTAGTTTGTGTGCTGTCTTTCAGTATTTATTTTTATCTGGTTACTTGTGTTTTGCTCGTTGTCTAGTTCTGTTACTGGTTTAGTTGTAGCTCTCGCATCTTTGGAGTACCGTTTATAATTGTGGTTCTTTTTGGTTTATTTGCGATCACGTGTCAGGGTTGGAGCCTTTTAAATTTTTCATGGGCAATCTTGCTTTTGGTCTTATTGAGTATATAGTGTTTATGTTACTAATGGAGTTGTCATAGTTACGGTTGAATCGGTTGCAGTATTATTAGTTTAGTTGTTAAATTATTTTTGTATATATTGGTTACCTCGGTGATTTTGATTATTAGTAGTAATATTATTGGTCTAACTGTGCTGGTTTGTCTAACTGTGGCGTCCTTTGTTGGTAGGCCGGTTACTGAGCTGTGTCATTATCAGTTTGTGTCACATGAGTAGGGACTTTTTTGTATCTGTAGTATTGTGTGATTAATTGGCTGATTTCTAGTGGATATTCATTGGTGATTGGATTAGGCTGTCTACTTTGTCATTCGGTTGGATCAATAGGTTTGTTTCAGACCATTGGTCCGTACTACATAAGGTGAAAGTTTATTCTGACTGTTACCGGCCCTTGGTGTATCGTCGGTAGTTTGGTTTTCATAGGGTAGAGGGTCATTTGGTGTGTTTTGTCTTGGTTTTTCTTGTGTTTTAGAGTACTTTTGATGCCTTTCGGAGTAATTATGGCTAATGATGATGTAGATAAATGGATCAAAGAGGTTGAGGGAAAGAAATTTATAACACTGGTAATAGATATGCATGCTAAGATTATGGATCTATTGGAATATAAAGATCAAAGGATCACAAAATTACGATGCCTTTAGTGGCAAATATAAAGAAGACCATGGATTTTCTACTTAAACAATGTACCGAAATTAGTGAGGAGAGTAAAGTGATGAAAACAAGATTGAAGGACAGAGATGAATATACAAAGATGTTTAGTGACCTGGCGCAGAAAATCACAAGACCATCTATTGACTCGGTTGATGAGATGCCGGTCAAGGAAAAGGAGACACAGCAGAAGAGAAGGGAGGAATTCTCTGTAATAATAACACCTAATACTGAGAATCAGGATATGGATATGGTTAAGGATAAAGTTAAGGAAATTTGTAAAGGCAGAAGTGATCTCCCGACCCCTAATGACGTAATTGTTACAAAATCTAATCAAGTTATTCTGAAATATCGTAATAAAAAGAAGTTGAGATAATGAAAGATTCGCTAACGGAGGCACAAGAAATCAAGAATATGGCAAAGGTAAATGTACCGGTTAGGCGAAGGGACAGAGTATTGATCCTAAGTGTGGACCCAAAATTAGATGAGGAGGAGGTTGGGAGAGAGGTTGAGAGGCTTTTGCGGGGAATGGATGCAGATATATCTAGTGGCAGTTTTAAAGAAAGACTGTTGACTGCTCATCTTGAGGGTACTAAACGTTCTCTTATTGAAGGATTTTTATATAAGTCGGATGCTGAAGTAAGAATAATAAGAAAAATACAAACGAAACAAGGAAAGAATAACTGGTTGTTAGATGTGGATGCCGACAGCAAACAAGCCCTCCTTGGACTCCGCCGCATCTGCATTGATTTTGAAAGATACCGCGTGGTTGAGTTTATCTCAATCACGCGTTGTTTCAAGTGTCAAAAATTTGGGCATATGGTAAATAAATGTAGTGAAGCAACCCATTGTGTAAAATGTGCCGGAGACCATGTGTTGAAAGACTGTAAATCGGAAACCTTATGTTGCGCCAATTGCTATTTCAACGATGCTGGTGGAGAATGTAGTCACAGGGCAGATAGTAGTGGTTGTCCAGTCTTCCTGAGTTATAGGGATGGACTATTGCCGAACCGTAGTTAAGGGCACGCTTGGTGGCCCCTCTGTTGGTAATTTGAATGTGTTTCAAATTAATCTTCACCACTGTAATGATGCAAATGAAGCTTTATTTAACTATGCTATTAATAATAACATTGATATAATATTATGCCAGGATCCTTACATTCTTGATGGTACTGCCCCTGGTATTCCACCAGAATGGATTATCTTTTATTCTAACTCATTTAATGCTACTGTCATTTTTACTAATAGGGAATATGCCACGATCAGTAATTTGGTATTATATAATGCTGTGTTTGTATCTTTAAATGTAAATAATGATAAAATTTTCATTGGTTCGCAATATTCTCCCCCAAGCGGAAATATAGATAAAGACTTTGAAGATATTGGCGAACATTTCCAGAATTTTGACAAAGTACTATTAGCAGGGGACTTTAATGTTCCATTACTGGACTTGGGATATACTTATCAATCCGTGAGAACTGATGTGTTCCTGGAACATCTCTTGGAAAAAGATCTGCGGATTATAAATGATACTGATGCCGCTCATACATTTGTTCAAGGTTCGCTGAAGGGTAGACCCGATTTAACATTGGGACGTCTCGAGATCTGTGGAAAGATTGAAAATTGGTATGTCGACGAAAAGAATTACTCATTCAGTGACCATAGATATATAAGATATTCTCTGGGTTACGTTGCCTCTAACAAGACGAATCAACCATACAAGACCAAAAATAAGAGTTTCAGAAAATTCAATGATAATATTAAGAAAAAGGAAGATTACTGGTTGAACGAACTCCTGAAAATTAAGAATACAGAAGACTTGGAAAAACATGTGAATCAATTCGTGGAAGAGGTGTCCGATATCATAAGGGGATGCTTTAGGAAAGGAAGTCTATCACATAAACCAACGTTGAAATGGTATTCAGAAGAGTTAAGGATCGAAAGAAACAGAGTTGCTGCCATGTATAGAAGGTGTGTTAAAAATCCGGAAGATATAGATATGAGAGAAACCTATAAGATATATAAAAGGGAATACAATAGAAATGTGAAGAACGCTAAAAGAGAATCGTGGAAAAATTTTTGTCAGAAGACAAATCAATCGTTTGGAAATTTATACAAGTATATTTCTGGTAAGACGAAGAAATGTACAGACTTCATATTTACCAGATTAGAAGAATCACAACCCTTTGATACATATGATAATGTGGCAAGGACATTGATGGCAGAACACTTTGGTATTGACGAAGTTCCGGGGAATATTTATGAGTTTATATCGGATAAGATCGAAGAAGATGGATTTATGGAGGTAACAACGAGAGAATTGAAATACGTAATGAGCAAACAAGAAAATAATAAGGCACCAGGCTGTGACGACTTAGATGCTTTGATAGTCAAAAATATTTGTAGAACCAATATGAATTATGTCAAGAAACTATTTGGAAAATGTCTGAAACATGGTCACTTCCCAGAGGCATGGAAATCTGGTAAGGTGATTTTCTTCCGTAAAAGGAACAAAGATGGTAGGTCTGCCAGGTCATACCGACCTATAACTTTGTTATGTATTTTTGGTAAGCTCCTTGAACGGTTAATTAAAATTAGGATTATGCCGAAGCTGGAAAAAGAAGAATTTTGGTATAATGGTCAACATGGATTCAGAGAAAGAAGGAGCACTATCACAGCTTTGGAAGATCTAAGAGAAAGAATTCGCATAAATCTGTATAATTATAATTATTTTGCAATGACGTCGGTTGATATGCAGGCAGCATTTGATGCGGTGGATTGGCAGATATTGGCTATGTTGATAGATAGGTTACCAATAGCTCAATACTTAAAGAATATTCTGAAAAATTATATATCACGTAGAAGAATAGGATTTAGTTTCACGTATGGAATTATCTGGTATATATTATTTAAAGGCTGTCCCCAGGGAACTAGCCTTGGTCCACTTCTATGGTTGATCGTTGCAGACTACCTATTGAAGAGATATAGATTAAGACATGGCGATATATTATCCTACGCTGACGATTTCGTAGTTTTTGCAGGTGCAGACACAAGAAAAGAATTAGAAGAAGAAATGAACAAACGCATAGCATGGTTTGCAGAGATCTGCGAGAATTTACATTTAACAATAAGCAAGGAAAAATGCGAAAGTATTTTATTTGGCAGGTATTTGTTAGAAAACAGGCATCCTGTTTTCAAGATTGGAACATCATCGATATCCGTAAAAGACTCAGTTGTATACCTCGGTGTAACTATTGACAGTAAATTAAATTGGATTAGACACCTTGAGAAAGTAAGAGAGGGGGTGAGAAATTTTACTTCAAACATAAAGAAAACAGTGCAGAGAGATAGGGGATTACAAGCATCATATAGAAAGATTTGGTATAATTCTGTGATAGAAAAACAGATAACATATGGTGCGGAAATTTGGTTTCCAGATTTGAAAGTGGATGCACTTAATAAATTAAGTTCATGCCAGAGGCTTGGATTATTATCAATTATCACATCATATAAAACTGTATCTACGGACGCTTTGTGTGTATTGGCTGGTGTTGCTCCATTACACATTTCACTCAAACATTCTGTGGTGAAATATAGAACTATTCATGGGAATGCCAGTATCATAGAGAATGGAACAGAGATCAAGAAAGATAATATTATGATCAACTTGGTGACAATGGATTACCCAGATTATGGAGCTCTCAGTAACATTTATATCACAGATAAGGATAGTCGTGAATATCAGGGAATTAACATGCCATTAATATATACAGATGGGTCAAAAATGGCCAGTGGAGTAGGCGCCGCATACACAATTTTTGTAAATGGTGAATGTATCTTGGATTATAAGATCTCTTTAAATATTTTAAATAGCATATATCAAGCTGAACTGACTGCGATAAAGTATGCAGTAGATTGGGTAATAAACTCGAATTATAACAGTGCTGTCATTTTTACTGACAATAGAGCATCAACTTTTTTTATACAGAGAAACTTTCCTGCAAACGCCATTGTTAAAGAAATCTATGATAATATGAAAAGTCATCCGGAAAAAATGGTCACTATTGGATGGACCAGAGCACACGTTGGAAACGTGGGGAATGAAAGAGCAGATCGTTTGGCGAAAGAGGCAACAGATTCATCAATGGCTGACATAACTGCTGATGTATTACTTCCAATTTCTTTAGTTAAGAGAATATGTAGTGAGAATACCATTAGATAATGGCAGGCAGAATGGACATCAACTACCAAGGGTAGAGACACCTATAAGGTTATCAGGAAAGTAAATACCGATTATGTGTGTACGAGTCAAGTTATGCAGTATTTTATAACAGCACATGGTAGTTTCCCAGAGTTCCTTTTTAGGATTGGAAAGAGGAGAAATGCACTTTGTGACTGTGGCACAGTGGGTAATGTACTGCATTATTTGTATGGACGCTGTCCTTTTGTCCCACATTTCTTCAACTTTGACAACTCGTTAAGCATCAGGCAAAATCTCAGGAGAGTAATCTTTGACAAAGACAATTATAAGAAACTTTGCAATACATACAATTCTTTAAACGAATTATATTCGTTTATTAGGTATAAATTCTGAGGCTGTAATTAGCTAGAATTGCGTTAGAAATTGAGAACATTGTCTTTTGATTCAATGTAGCATGTGCAATTGAACACTGAGCAATTCAATTGAACACTGGGCTTGATTTTCAATAACTTTGATACAAATATATATCTTGTTGAGGAACATTTTGGATAAGTCAACATATTTAATGTCTGAGAAGTACCAGCATTTCAAGTGACTTTAATTTACAATGTGTCTCTCTCTCTCTGTTCTGTGGTGCTTTGGGCATTTCATATACTTAATCCCATTGTGATATGGACCTTGAGCATTGATGCTTGCCTTACAGTATGTTGTCATTTCAGTGTACTTCAGTGTTCTTTTTATGAAGTTCTTCATAAGTTGTAGGTAACATTTCAGGCCGTGTTCGCAATCCTGTTTTAATGTTATTTGGTCTATATTTTAGTTGATGATCGTAACCTGTAAACCATCTGTAACCATTCCTGTAAACCATCATTTTCGTTATTTTGTTGCATGGCTACCTTAAACATGCGTATTTTGTATTTTGTATTTTGTATTTTTTTTTTGTAACATAGCGAGTTTTTATTTATTAGCATATTTGAATATGCCATTGCTTCACTTTAGTAAGTTCTATTGTTGCCGTTGTTCGGGTCCGTTCGGGCTGTGGTAGAGCTGAATAGTGGTGCGTTCTTTTTTCCCGCCAGGACATTAATTCCATTAACCTCGCGGTTGGCGTCCTGGTTGGGTGTCCCAAGTAAAAGAACAAAAACATTTTCTTATTTCGAAATTTGTTTGTAAATTCTGGTACCATTAACTGATTTCAACATTTTACGAATAGAAGTACATTGCTCCTGAAAGGGTTGAACACATACTAATGTATTTATTATTTTAAAATTTCCTTTCTCTTTTAATATTCACCTGTAAATACAATTTTCAAGACATAATTTTCAATATTTTCTAGCTTTTAACACGTACTCACTTAATAGTAATTTTAAAGTTTATTTTTTATTTTTTATTTTTTCTGTTTTTAATAGTCACGTGTAAATAAATTTTTAATCGTTAGGAAATATTATTCTTTGCACTGTTTTTAGAATTGAAAACAATCTCTATAATAATAGCCTGTATCATGTGACTATTATCAACAGTTCCGGGTGGATCCCTTCGCTTTTTATATTCCGGGTGGCCATTTTGGCACTTTAATGTTAGAAGCCACAGGTGGTAAGTGGCCACTATCGCCATCCTTTCACCTATATTATAACAGTCCCAATCATGTAACTGCCATAAACAATTACGGGCTGACCCCTTCGCTTTTTATATTCCAGGCAGCCATTTTGGTACTTAATGTTAGGCGATAAGTTGGGCTGATACCTTCACTTTTCATAAGAATGTTTTCCATTTTGATTAAAGAATCAAAGTTATTTTTTCGAATAAAACAACATAAAAGTTGCCATAATCACAAAGAATTCTTCGTACTTTTATGTTAGCCGGTGCAAATCTCGCCAATAGTTTTTTTTTTTTTTTTTTAACTCGTCAGTTAGCATTTTTTTTTATTTTTCGAGTGGTAAATTAAAACGGTACTACTTGGTTATCCCATCGCCATACTATAAGATTAAATGACAATAATGGTTGATCGTAAATGTCACATTTACTTGACTGTAAGAAAGTTACCATGTGTTTACTCCATGAAGTGATTCTTATTTCGACGTTTTACTTCTATTTTTATTAATTTTATACTAATTTATTTCTTCTTTCGTTATTTAAAAATAAAAATTACGTCAATTTGTATAATTTGGTGAGTGGTTTGGCGATTTATATAATTTGGCGAAATTGGTCGAAGGGATAACGACGGGAAGTAGTACCATTAAAACATTACTTTGAATTTGAAATTAAATGTCATGATTTGTTGCATTATTTAATCGGGTTTGGAGTGTTTTTTTTTTTGTTTTTTTTTTACGACAATTTGGCGAAAATCTTGTTTTCGAATACCAGTTACGTATGTATTTTTAAATTATTTTCTACTATTTTTAAAATGAAATAACAATAAATAAATAAATAATAACTATAAAACAAAACAATTTATAACATTTTTTTTAATAAAAAGAAAATAAATGTAAATAAACATTTATTAATAAATAAGCAACAATAGTCGGGTTACCCTGTCAGGCAGAATAACGCCATTTTGGCACCAATTAGGTACCCCAGTGCGCATATGACATCTGCGCCTAATATTTTTTTTTCGTTTCGTTAAAAAAAAGAGAGAGAAATGAAAGCCACTAATTTTAAATGTTTCAGTTTTAAATGAAAAATTTGTATTAAATAAAATGATAACGAAATACATTAAAAAAAAAAAAAAAAAAAAAAAAAAAAAAAAAAGCATTGTTCTTAACATTGATTTAAGAGAGTCCAAACTGGCCACCAAATTATTTTAAAACAATAACCTTTTCTGAAATATGAAAAAAAAATCTATTATGATTAAAATTTGAGTTGTCATCATTAGAAAAATGTATTTAAAATTAGAAAAATATTAACATTTCGAAAACTAATTCGAATTTAACCTCTTCAGTCCCGAGAAAAATCTTCTGCATAGAAAAATTATTTTATCAGCAATTTATGACACTTTTAGCTTCAGAAAAGAGAAAGCAAAATTAGTTTTCTCTTTTTTAAATTTTCAAATAGTAAAAATTTATGTCTCCATTTGGGTACATCGGGTCACCATTGGATAAATAAACGCCAAACTTTAAATAAAAAATACCTCTTTTGCTTTACTTTAAATTGACCTATTTATTGTTTATTAATTATATTTTTATAATATAACGGTATTTTTTCCTGTGTACAAGAGAAAATTCAAACTACACATCATTTGAGGAGAGAACAAAATTGTTTATACCCCAGGGGTTGATCTTCGAAGGAAAATATTAACGGAAGACACATCTCCCAAAAAATGGGATCATTTGCTCATCAATTGAGCAAACTTTTTGGCCTGGGATTTTTAAAACAGTCATTTCTGACCACATTTAGTAAAGGACGTACTCTCCACAGGCGATCTTCGGTATCAGAAGAATGCATTATAGAATCAGCAAAGTGTAATTTTGATAGCAAAAGGAAGAATCTGTCTCTTTGCTCTACATTTGCCACTAATGGTATGAGCGACTGTTCATTTGGTTGTTGTGAAGATGGATTTTCTCCATTGTATATACCTTAAATACTTATTTATATTTTTAAGCAGATGCTATTATCATATTTTATGTACGTATTTGAAAACGTATATTTTTAGTTCAAAATGTTAAATATTTTTAATGTTACTAGAAAGTGTGACATCTTTTAGCAGTAAATTCTGTATATTATTTTATATTATTTAAAAAAATCAAAAAACTCTTTCAAATTGTTTTGTAAATCTAAAAGAAATAAATTATTCTTTCCTAAAAAATTTTGGTGTTAACCGAGTGTATAAAATAGTTACACAGATTTTATTTTCTTTAGCTGGAAACGTATAGTAATGACCCATTGTACCCAAATGGGTACAACATATTTACAGATGTTTTCAACATCCATGCACATATGAACAACATTTATAAACAATTCCAAATCATTCTTGAAACAGCTTAACTTATAAAAAATGCAATAATTTGTTTTAAATTCACTCACAAATTTGTTTTATTCACTTACTTTGACGTAAAGTCGTTGGTAAATTGCTTCTGTCATCCATCTTGGACATGTCTTCTTTTCAAAGTCATATGGTTCTTCCGTCTTTAAACTTGTAGCGGCATGTATTGGTGATATAGGACACTTTGATGTATCCGAAGAGAGATAAAAGGAATTTATGCATTTGGTTCAATTTTTGGGGGTAATTTTGCCTTTTTATTTAGTGTACCCAAATGGGTACCCCTGGAATGAAGAGGTTAAAAATTCTAATACCAGTTTTGAGATCTGAGGATCAATGCGGATATTTGTTGTTAATTTCATCGCAAATTATTCCATATTTTAGGAGAAATTGCTGTGAAACATAATCAGTCGTTTCAAAGAATCGTTTCACAAATTTGTTTCATTTCAGTCGTTTCATATATCCGTTTCATAAATTCGTTTCATTAGAATTCTATATGTATAGCGTAGATTAATTTCATTGACACCAAAATTGGGACTGGAATTAGTTAGTCTCAAAATCACGCAGGAGGTTAAAAATTAAAAAAATTCATTAACCCTAATGACCCAAAAGGTATGCCCACGTATTTTCGATTAATAATTAAAAAAATCGCAATTTTACCTATATGAGAATATTGAAAAATTTTGGGCTGACGTTTTGGGGCGTTATAGTCGACGATTATTTTTAAGTTTCAATTCCCGTCGAAATTATAGCACTACCGACTCTCTGTCCAATTTTGGTGTCGAGTCAACTATTATTTGAGGCGCTATCATGTTCAGAAATGTTTAAATTTATTTTGGGGATATAGGATCACAGCTGAGAAATTTAATTGAATGGAAAACTATCTTCATCGATGCAACATATGAATCATGACCTCATTGTTGTCCACATCGTTATAACATGAGCGTTACTGACGCACACGTTTGTAATTTATAATATAGAATGATTTTTGATGTTTTACCTCTTGCATCCACTTGTCGACCACGTGTTTTTTTTTTTTTTTTTTTTTTTTTTTTTTTTTTTTTTTTTTTTATTGTCTCGAAAGTACGAACAGATAGGTAGACGATAATTAGACATTACGATCTTTAAAACTTCAAAATCGATATTATTTGGTTCAAATTTATAATCTAAAAAAAGAAATGAGGTCGAATACCAATGCGGAGAATAGGAATTTTGTTGCTTCCGTATTAGAAGAATGTCAAAGGACAGAAATCGAGAAAAATATATTGTCATGAATGCATTCTTTTTATGTATGTATATATATAGTAATATGTATGAAAGTATATATTTATATATATCTGTGTTTATATTCACATATATGCATGATTGTATAGGTAAAGTTCATTATCTCCATCTTTATATAAATCGCAACCAACAAAACAGACAGCCAATTGTACAGTCGTGGAAAAAAAAAAAAAAGACACCCTAACTTTACTAACTCTGCAAAAAACTATTGTAGAAGAAAGCTACTGGTACCACACGATTGATAATAAAGTCAACTTTTAAATGATGTATATAAAAGTTGCCTAAGGGGTCATATACATATTAAAACGAGCCATTACTTTGTTTGTTTTTTTCAATAGCAGTACACAATTCTGACAGCATAAATGAACTCTACATCCTTCAATTAGCCTAAAAACAGATTTTTATGAAATTCGTACGATAAGTTTCCGAGAAATTAATTATTTTAAAACGAGCGTATTTACGGGCTCTATCCAAATTGAAATTCAGTACTGGATTGTTGACCCAGAGAGCTTTTTGATCAAGGCACCTTAAGCGACACGCAAGCAGTCATTGAAGCATGCTAGGTTACAGGATAGCATAAGAAATTTCAAAATATCTAGTCACATCTATCATAGACGGCCCCTTAAACCATCATTTTGCCGTTTTTTAAGCATAGTTTGAAAACTATTTGGAAGAAAAATGTGAAATTTTGGATTTCCATAAAGCAGGACTCAATAAATTTAAATCCATTAAAAAAATTGTAGATTACAATTCATATTTTATTTCTAATATTAATTTCATAATTCATAACTTATATCATAAAATTATAAAAATTTTAAATTACCGTATTTATTTTTGGGTATTTTAGTATTATTGTTACACAAAAAATTAGCACATTAGGAGTATAATTTCAGGAGATATTAATAAAAATGTGAAAATGTAATTTAACATTAGAAACACTAAATTTTGAATGTTTATAATTCAAAAACCTTATCATTTAAATAACTTGAAATTCGGTGGCTAGGCATAGTTTGAACGGAAGGTTTGAAATATCTTGTTAAAATTGGATATTGTCATTGAAAAATGAAGTTTGGATTCATTTTAATATGTAGATGTTCCCCTAAGCAAATTTTATATGCAGCATTTAAAGTAGACTTTATTTCCAATCGTTCAGTATCATTACTTTATTCTACAATAATTTTGTTGAGGAATTAGTAGGGGTGTTTACTTTTATTTCCACGATCAATTTATGAGTTTGTCTACTTTCTTGATCACAGCCTAGAAATATATGTGTAAATTAGTCACTTTTACATAGGTATATTGGTAAATTTCTAAAATTAAACTTTTGTCATACAATTTACACACTTATCGTAAAACTTAGACTGTATTAATATGTTTTATCGTCTTAATGAAAGTGTGTAATTTGTTATCCCTACAAAAACTCAAACAAGTGTATAAATGTAAAATTTTACGGATTAACCCGAATTTTCGCGTTATTGTATATTTACACATTTTGCATATTGCACAAATATCAGTGTATTTTGCATATTACGCAGAAATATGTGTAATCATTTTACACAGCTATATGTATAAGAACAGAATATTACACATGATTAAGGGTAAGAATTTTACATAGAAATATATCTACTCATCTGCACTCAACAAATGTCGATATTCGAAAACTTTTCTTGTGTAGTCGTAGCTGAATTGTTAAGATGGCTCTTTGGAAAGTTACTGTTCCTTGGTTTGTATCCCGTTCCCGTAAGTATTGCTTGTTTATTCTAAATTGAATTAAATTGAGAATATCTCCCCTTGATGTAACTATATCTTTGAAAAGTGATTTCTAAAACTGATGAAGAAAAAATCCAACAAAACACGGAAATATTAATAGAGTCACGATTTCCGTATTGTACAAAATTTTTCTTTTTAATATATTTATTCAGATTAAGACCAATGTTATGACCTAATACAATGCTATAGCATTGTGAATGGATAATACTTAAGCAAAAAAGCAGCAAAAAAGACGCCCGTCTGACATTGGTCTAAACAGGTTGTTTCATAAATTGTGACTATACGATTTTAGTGATTTAAAACTACTCTAACAGTGTGATGGCGTGCAGTAAATATAATTTCAGACGATCCTGTTTCTTTCGAATTAAATGTACACTATTTTATGATCTTAAACATATCTTCTAGAAGGAGAACAAGCACATCGAGCTCATGAGGTTGTTGTCCAAGCAGTTTTGCATTGTAACCTATTATAAACATTTAGTTCACAATTTACATCAAAGTATAAGGTTAAGCTGAGTATACAAATATATGTCGTTTTTATAAATTATAGATAGTTATACATAGTTATACATAGTTATAAATTATACATGTGAACGCATGCAAAATCTACACATTAAACTTTGTAATTTAGAGTTATCTGATAACAGTTTTACATAGTTAAGTAGCTTAATGTGTTATCATAAAATAAAATTTACACACAAGGTGTTTATTTGGCAATTCTCTGGTACTTTACAGATGAATAGTTTTTGTGTCATCACTATACCTGTTTTATTGTGTAAATTTACGAATTTATCTTTTAGAGAGCACGTGGTATTTTAAACAAACAACAACAACAAAAAAAATCAGCCTATCCTAATCATGTAACAACCAGGAGAGATGGATGTATCACAGTTTGTGTCTTTCATGAATGTGATATAATTCCTCTCATACACTTTAAGGGGGTAGGATTCCCTTAAACCTTCAAAAATTTCGAAATTTTTTAATACATGTTTTGATTCCATAATCATTTCTGAACAATATGCAATAACACGCATTAAAAAATTCCCATTAGTTTACTAATTAAGGCCGTTTTCTTTTAAGACTACTTATTAAGACTACATAGGATAATTAATCTTTGTGCTGCGTTTGTTCAAAACGATGAATTTTGATATTGCGCGCAGTGTTACTAAAAAACTATGCATAGCAATCAAAAGAAATTTTTACCACATTTTCATTTCTGTATCATATACAACTTAAAACCAGAAAAAAAGGTAAGATTTTACTTTTTTTCTGTTTTTGTACTTTGAAAATATTTTTTTAAGTGATTATATATATATATATATATATATATAGTATGCCATTTTTATAGTGATTAATATACATATAAGTATGTTTAATATAAATATAGTTATACTGTATGTATTAAAATTGGGTAATTATTTTTATTATTATTCCTCTATTCTTTTTAATATTTGTCTATTTTCAATTTATTATCGGTTTAATGTTTTTGAATGTCCCACATTCATACTTTTTGGATTTTTATGGATGTATGAAAATAATCCACACTCTATATTTGTGCTTTTTAAGTAATAGGAATTTAAGTATCATTTAACCTTCTATATACTTCCATATGTTTTTTATTTCCTGTTCATTTTATAATTATCTTATATATAATTGATTTAAAAAATAATTTTTATATTATTTTTAATAATTATTTATATTAATTATTACTGAATTTATTTTGTTTTATAGCATATAGCTATATGCTATATATTATCAATGTTCTAGAATTATTTAAATTCTTAGTTTAGTTTAAATAAGTTAGCTAATAGAATATTTTGTATGCTTTTAAATTTTATTAACAATAGTTTTTTTAATACATTGTGTGGTTTATATATTATGTTTATAATTATCTATATATAAGGATATGATTGGTTTTGCTGTTAAAAAATTATTTACATTCAAATACTTACAAATATTTATCTTGTGACAGTTGAATAATAAAAGTAATACTAGATGGCAGCACCAAAATTTGTCTTTTGAAGATAGCTCTAAATTTTAATTTTTCTAGCTCCATTTCAGTTATAATTTACTACACCAGGGGGTATTTTTAGCTAAATTTTGACGATATTGTTAAACAGTTTTTACTTAATTTAATAGTGCATTTTAAATAATGTAATTACTATCTATTTATTTTATATTATATTAAATGTATTTAACAAGGTATTTCAAAATTTATTTCAAAATGTATTAACTGCATCCTTTGGTATCAATTACTGTGATTTCTTAACTGTTTTATTCACCTTAATCTTTATGATATTCTGGTAGACATGTGCTCGTGGATATTTGTAAAATACTGAAATATTAATCGGTATGGCGTTTATTATTTATATTTTATATCCTATAAATATTTAAATAGGTTTTATTGATTCTTCCATTTCATATTATTTGTTTCTATTCTGTTTTCATTTTTAATCAATTCACTTAATTTTAATGGTTGTTTGGGCACAGGGGAAAATAATTTTTAGCTTTAGCTTATTTTTCTCACAGAAAACACCATTTTGCTTATATCATTGAATTCTGTGCCCTTGACAACGTAATTCAATATATAAGCTTTTCCATTTTTTGTCGATGTCCACTTTTTTCTTTTTCTTCCATAATGATTCTTATATATATATATATATTTAATACTTACAGCTTTAATTCATAATATTTGATGGTGGTAGTTTATGTTTAATTAATGGTTATATATATATATATATATATATATATTACAAATATTCTGTTTTATTTTTATATAAAGGTTGCATATTATGTATTTATTTTCACATAAATTTCCTCTTTATATGCATATTTTCAGATTTTATCATGCGTGCAAGGCTTTTATCTCTTATTATCACATATATTAAAACTTATCATTTCAATGTTTATTTATGAATTTACAAGTATATATATATTTTTTAAATATAAATTTAAATATGATCTTTATATTTAAATGAAGTTTGATATTTATTTTTGACTTATTAGAGAAGTTTTGAAGCTTGGAAAAAAGTGATATTTTTTTTACTTTTTCGACGTGTTCAATGGTATCCTGCCCCCTTAAACAATATCGTTGCCAACACTACTAGAGTTTAATATCATGCAATATTTCTTTTACTTTCTTGAATTGTAACCACAGTTATTTTTTGCGGAGTATTTTTTTTTTTTTTTTGAAAATTATATAGTTAAATAGACTGTAACATTATATCACTAAGAAAGAAGACGATACATGACTTCTGAGTTTGAAAAAGGACATTAAATGCATAGTGTTTGAGGCCATGCTTGATTTTCACTCCTATGAATTAGGTTTTATACGATTTTTAATAGAAAATTACAAAATTTCTTCATATAAAAAATAGTATGAATAAGTATATTAGTAATTGTACAACATAAAATAATAAATTGAAATTACAGGGAAATGGAAATTTATGGAATTTTAAAATTTATCGAAATTTTAAAATGTGGTTTGTTAGTATATTGAAAAAGGATTGAATTTCTTCAATTTCGTTCATCGGTGTATCCCGTTTTCGGCAATCGGAAATTATAAAAGAAAAGAAAAAACACCCTAAGGTCTGTATAATATAAATGGATGCACAAAAATATTTTTTTTCTTTTTGGAAGAGTTCAAATCATATTCATCATCATGCATAAAAAAAAACGTATATTTGTGTCACAATAGTTTGCTAAATATTTTTTTCTCAGATAGAGTCACATGGAGTAACTAAGAACAATTGCTATTTTCAAATACTAATAACTTGCATAAAAGCACATGATCCATATGAGTGAATTGTCATTTCTTACATTTAAATGTATTACATGTTTAATTCTAAACAAATGTTCTTGGAAAGTCTTATATAAATATTTTAATAGCAGTGTAATTTTTTTTGTTCCATATTAGTTCTTTTTAAGTGTCATAGGAAGTCATACCTGCTTGTAAAGTTGACACGCGCATAATAAAAAAAATAACTTAATTTCAACTTGTTTTTCAGGTTTTATGAGAAAATGGCAGCAAAAAAAAAAATACTGTATCTCCAATTTTTGACTATTTTCCGTTTACTTTCAATGACTTTCATTAGAAATGAGGTACTTTTTTTGGCACGCTAAGAAAAATGATATTAAAAACTACAAAAAAATTAAGATCTCAAAAATAAATTGAGATACAGGTTTCAAACAAATTGCATTTAAAAGAGCATTTTTTTCCTTATACGACGATGTAAAAATTTAAAGTGTGCGATGTTTAGAAGTTTAAAAAATTGCAGTAGAGAAAATTGCAAAACGAAAATTTTATTTCAAATTTCAACTTGTTGCCATTCACAAAATGACATATGCGTTACGCACAGATATGTTTGTCCTTTATAATATAGAAGGTGAAACCTTTAGTAATTTATTCCCGAGATACTCAGTCAGCAGTGATTTTGTTTCCGTATGTGAACGAAACATCTTTAATGAAACCAACGTTATATTGGTACTATTTGTAACCGTAAATCTAATAGGTTCTGTCGCCCCCAATCTTTTCTTACGAGTTTGCCCCTTCAATGAATGTTCAAGGTATTGGTCAAATATTATTCTCCCTTCAGTGTATCCACTTGTCATTTTCATTATGATCTCAGTAAAAGCATTTGCGGAGTCTTCACAAGTTTTCATGGCAGGTGTCTTTTTTACTGATTGTACATTAGGGTGGTCACAAGAAATCAATTTTCGAATTTTTTCAGGGGAACCCCCCAAAAAGTTGCCAATTGACTAGAAAATGAGATTGGCTAAGTTTAAGCTCATTTGGATAATATTAACTCGTGCCTCATTGAGGTTTAAGTTTGAAAAAAACGTGATTTTTCGCAAAAAATGCTGTTTTTCCTTCATGAAATGAATACAATTAAACCTAGGAACGTAATGCAGGTCTCATTTTATATATAAAAAAAAAAAAGTTTTGCTCTGAAGAACCACACACCATTTTTCTCTAAAAATGTATAGATTTAAAAATATGCGCATTTTTCAGGACCAGACTTCACCTGAATCCTAAAAATTGACTTTTTATGAAAACGCGAAAAAAAAAAATTTGTAACAATGCATTTCATCTGCTTTCCACCTTTTTTTTTCTTTTTTTTTTTGTTTTGTGAAGTCCAATAAAGGGTTTGATTAAAAAAAATTCCAAAGAAAAGGAAAAAAATCGAATTTTAAACTGAAAGATTTTTTTTTAAAAAAGGGAGGGCAAAGGAAGTATAGAAATGAGATCAAATAATACTCAATTGCATTTTATTAATAAAGTTGTGTTACAAGAAAGGAGGCATAATAAAGAAAATAAATTATTTTCCCTTACAACTGTCACGTTAACCCTTTCCGGCACAGAAAAATTCTGTTCGTAAAAGGATGAAATGATGGTCTACCCGAATTTTTCAAACGACATTTTTAGAAATTAAAATCACATTATTTTAACCCTTCATTGTAAAAGCAAAATTTTATTAAAATATTCTTCGTGCCGTTTGTAAGTTTGGAATTAATATTAGGTGGTTCCGGCGTGGGACACTGCGCCGGAAAGGATTGAAGTGGTAATGGTTTAGATAAGGTGGCTTATGTTGACTTTTTTTACCAAAGTATTATCTAAAAATGAAAATGCAACTTGATCCAAGTTAAGATACAAAAGGCGGTTTGTCATTTTAGCAAGTGCTTTGTCTGTAACCTATTTATCAAGTTTTCTGTACTTAACAAGTGATTTTAATATTTGCAGGTCTTGAATTGGGGGCTAAAGTGGCAGTGGAAGTATTGAAGCACGCTTCTGCATAAATATTGATTAAAAATAAGAAAAGATCCCTGATACCTTCTTTATCTAAATTTGTTATTGAAAGATGATCCCTGAAACAATATATTTTAAGAGAATGAATGGCCTGTGCCTCCATCCATCTGACATGATTAAAAGTACCAGGTGCTTTGAAAAAAAGTCTTTTGCAGGAAGGAGTTCTATAAAAATTAAACAAAGTTGGATAAACTCTTTATAATCATCCCTGAGCTGTTAATTTTTAAGAGTTCCTGTAAGAAAATTTGAAATTTCTTCTGAATTAACTATTTATACCTAGTATTTCATCTTCAGTAACATTTGTATACTTACTCTGGTTTAATTTAGACCACCCAATCAGAATTGTTTTTTTTTTTTTAAATCTGGCTGAGGGGCAGTGATTATGCCCATTTTACAATCAAGAACAGCTTTCTAAATTATGCTGGCGGCATGGTAAATACAGAAGACTTTTCCTTTAACAATTGCTATAGAAAAATGCAGGTTAACTCTGAGGCGACCTGTGTTTACTGCAGTTGTATCAAAAATATTGCCTGGATTTTACCAACTTCCTCCCACTCTTCAACTGCTGAAAATACAGCTTTCGCCTGAATTGTTCCGATACTATTTTCAAGTTGAGGAACTCGTAGTAACTGTTCTTCATCCCCACAACTAATTAAAACTTTTATCCACTCTACATTTTCTTTATTCAAAAAAATGGTGAAGCAGTTTTCTACCCCAGTGAACAACAGTTCTCTCTAAATGGGAATTTTAAAATCTGTTTTTGATAAGCTCAGTTTTTTGTTTACGAAACAGTTATTTGCAGAGTCGATGTCTGTGGTTAGCTAGTTGATGTATTCTAAGTCTAGCAGCTTCTCTGGCGTTCAGTTCATTTTGCGAATATTATAAAATAAAATACATAAAACTTGACAATTACTTAGCTGCTTACTGTCGATGATTTGATAAGACAGTTGGTCAATTTTAAAAATCTTACATTTCTGCCATCATATAAAGAGGGGGAAGGGGTTTTACGGAATGTTTCGTCAATTCTAAAAATAGATAACCATAACAGATAACAAAACAGCCTTGTAATAAAAAGAGAAATTCAGAGGTTCAACTGCAACACAAATCGAGAAGCTCTTTCTTACTAGACACAGAACTAATAATCAATTATAATTCGTGAAATAATTTTAAAGTTACAAAAATTGTTCACTTATTTTTGCCTATTTATAAAAATGGTACAAAAAAAAATTATCAAAAGTAATAAAATTTTTAATTTGCCATTTTTTACCTATGTTTCAAAAATGCAGAGTTTGAGGGTATGGTTCACTAGATGTCCTGAAAAATACTAAATGTTCATTAAATATAAGTTTTCATGAGAGTAAAAGTTCAAGGCAACAACAGTTTCTATGAAATAAAGCAAGAAACATGTTTCTAAGACAAATATTTTTCACGTAAGGAAAGAAAAACGACAATTTTTTTGCCAAAAATTACAAATTTTCAAGAATTTAACCTCGATGAGGCACGGGTTAATATTATTTATTTGAGCTGAAACTTTGCCAATCTCATTTTCTAACTAATTGGCAACTTTTAGGAGGGTCCCCCCGAAGAAAACGTTAAAAAATTTTTCCCCATGTTGCTTGTGACCACCCTATTGTACATACTGGAAGGAGTCTGGCATAATGAAATAAGTCATGAGCAAAATAATACTTGATTTGTTCCTCTAATGACGCGAGATGCAATGCCCAATCTCCTTGACGAGTGGTACAGATGAAACGTAGCAAAATTCCAAATTGGTTCATATACTGTAGTAAGAACTTTGCCACATCACCACTCCATTGTGTAACATGTGGAAGACAATTTTTTTCAACTACTACTTTGATCTCTTCAAACAAAGTTGTAGCTTCAACTTCACAATTGTGCACTTTCTCACGTAGTGAGTTGCATTTTTCTTGCAGGGAAATAATCTCTGTAGAATGTGGCAGTGTTTCAAAGAGAAGGTCGTAGCATGCCAAAACGATAGTCATGTGAAACTCTATGCCTCTAATATATTAGTAATATTGCAGTAAATTTATAAATAAATAATAAATAACACAATTTATGCCTATTTTGATTGTAGATTTGCATTTTTTGACACCAAAAACATATAATTTGATATACTGGTCAATAATATCCCACAAATACTAAAAAAGTCAGTAAATGGCAGCCATTTCGGACGCCATCTTGAAAATCACCTCAAAAATGCGTAAGAAAAAAATGGCACCTAAGATATTTGGAATCTACATGTCAAAAGCTACAATATATATATCAAACTTGGCACAAAAATCGAGCTGGAAAACATTTCAGACCCTACTATAATGCAATTCATATGAATTACATTTTTTTTACAGTTCAAAGTATAATTTTGTTACGTCAGCATATATCATACGTATTTGTTGGCAAACAATAAATCAAAGGAAATATTTTAGAAAACTATTTATTTGAAATAAACTATTGCAGAACATGTTTTTGCACTTTATCTCCCACGTAGTTTTCTTAATGCGAAAAACAGGTTATGGACATTTAACGACTTGTTGTAAAAAAGAAAAACATGTTAAAGTAGTGTTAATTACACTAATAAATAAAGAATGTTTTTGAAAAACTGTTACTGATTTTTAGAGTGTTCTAGAACAAGAAACAAAGTATCCACAACTATTTATTATTGTGATAGTGAAGTCCTTCTTTTTGTAAATATATTAAAAATCGAAGATTTTTTTTTTTTTTTTTTTTTTTTTTTTTTTTTTTTTTTTTTTTTTTTTTTTTTGTAAACGTATGTAAAAGGATAATCCATAGTTGCAACATGTATTATCCTTACGTATGGCAAATATTTTGTTCACATTCTTTCATTACAATAATTCAAATTATAAAACTGAATATTTTGACGAAATTTCAGATATTGTGTAAATATCCTAAAATATTCAATATAATAAAATTTCAGTCTATAAACATGTTCTGTAAGATTTACGTTCTATTCTATATTTAAATAAATTTAAGCATATAATGAATATTCCACTATTGATTTAATTTCTATAGGTATAAGATTGACTGAACATATTATTAATGTTGCAATGATTTAATTCATATTAATTGTACGCAGAACATAGCACGAATTCTGAATAAATATCATAACGTATTGTTGGATTTATACTATGAGAATCGCAGATATTTGTGTTTAGTCCAGCCTCGCAGATTTTTTTTCCAAATAAATATTTAATTTATAATTTACGTCATTATTATTTGCAGTTAATAGCTTTAAATGATGCAATGTACCTGGAAAACAAGTTTTTGTCAGATTTATATTTATTATTCAAAATTACACATACTTTAACGCGTTTATATCATTATGTATTTGAATTTAATTGTTTTTGAGATTATATAAAAAAGAGCGCAGAGATAAATCCAAATTTATAGTATGAAGTTACGTTTCACTTTAACCCACAAAGCTTTATGCATAATAACACCAGTCAATTACTAGTTAATATTCTAAATTTTAACACTTCTGGAAAGAAATTATTCACGCATTAATTGTGATTACTACTTTCGATTTATTAGCACCCAGTATGTTATTTCTTTCTCCCAGCAAATAAGTGTTGTTTCCAAAAAATAACATTACGTTGTATAAGCCAGCCGTAAAACAAAAAATATGTATCATTGTACGGTTAAATACACTGTTAAAAATTTGCAGCATTCTGGCAGGTCATTTGACCGTTTTTTTTCCGAAAACGGTTACATAACCGTAATTTTAACACTATTCTGACCATATTATTGGCCATTTTATGGTTAGAATGTAGTTAAATTATGGTTATGAAACCGTTTTTTCAAAAAACGGTCGAATGACCTGCCAGAATGCTGCAAAATTTTTAACAGTGTACCCTACAGTGTTAAAAATTTGCAGCATTCTGGCAGGTCATTTGACCGTTTTTTCCGAAAACGGCTACACAAACGTAATTTTAACACTATTCTGACCATATTATTGGCCATTTTATTGTCAGAATATAGTTAAATTATGGTTATGAAACCGTTTTTTCTTTTTCAAAAAACGGTCGAATGACCTGCCAGAATGCTGCAAAATTTTTAACAGGGTACTGTATTTTTTCTACTTTTAAGTATCGCACATTTTCAAATTTTATACCGTCGTATTAAAAAAAAAAATACTTTTAAATGCAATTTGTTTCAAAACTGCATCCATCTCCCTTTCCTTTTTTTTTTTTTTTTTTTTTAATTTTCAGCGTCATTTGTTCAATTTTGGCAACTCAAGTATTCCATTTCTGTAGAAAATAAAGGAAAAAATAGTTAAAAAATAGAAAATATCTGTTTGATATCTTTTTGATAATTCAATATCTGTGGAATAGTTTCGTTTAACACTTTATGTACTGAATTATGAATTCATTAAAATGTTATCCTCTAAAGCATTTTTCGTGAATTTTTGAAACTACATTGGATGATTTACATAATCATTTAATAAATTTTAGAAGGATTGAATGATTTAAAAGAATTTAATAAATTTTAGAAGCATTGAATGATTTAGAAGAATTTAATAAGTTTTAGAACGACTGAATGTTTTAGAAGAATTTAATAAATTTTAGAAGTGTTGAATTTTTGAAGGATTAAATTTGAATTTATTGGGATTTTGTGCAATATTCATAACCCCACAGAAATCTTTTATTTTAAATATCTTTCTTGGTGTGTTGTTGAATATGTACAAATATAATGTTCTTACAATAGAAATATAGGAATATTTCTGAAATGAAAATCCTCGCCCCCCCCCCTCCCCTTAACAGAGGAAAAGTTGAAAGCTGCAAAGGCAAAAGAAATCGTCCTTTTAAAAATATTTTTGTTTTGTGTAACACATAATGCTTTTGGAACACGATAAAGTAATGCATTTATAACTCATTTTAAACTGTATTACTACTAATCGATGTATTAAATGAATTCGATAACAAGTTATTTTATTGGTCAGTACATAAAGGGTTTAGCTATGTGATGTGTAATTTAAAAAAAATGTATATTTTTCATTAATTTTTGAATCAATTTTCAGCAGTGAAACTACACCCGAAATTGATGAATATTAAATACATGATTGATTTATTCTCATTGCTAAATAAGCGTAAAGCCAAAAGAGTTTAAAAGTAAAACCAACACCGTTAGTTTTTAACAATTAGTCTTCCTGCATGGACATTTTTCACTCTGTTAGGCTTAGTTAGTAATGTGAAAAATGCACGTGTTTAATATTTAAAAAATAATAATAATAACTGTTTTGAGTATATTTTGCTTACAACACATTTAGAAACACTCTTCATTTTAAGACAAACAAATTTTATTTATCTATTTTTTATAAAATGTTATATCAGTAATCTTATTCTTAGTTAGCTTAGTTAGCAATGTGAAAAATACTCGTTATATAATATATATATTTTTTAATTGACTGTTTTGAGAATATGTTGTTTACAACACTTTTAGAAACACTTTTCATTTTAAGAAAAACAAATTTTATTTATCTACTTTTTATAAAATGTTATGTCAGTAACATTATTCATAGTTAGCTTACTTAACAATGTGAAAAATACACGTGTTTAATATTTAAAAAAATATTAACTGTTTTGATAATATGTTGTTTACAACACATTTAGAAACACTTTTCATTTTAAGAACAACATTTTAGTTATCTACTTTTTATAAAGTGTTATGTCGGTAACCTTATTCTTAGTTAGCTTAGTTAGCAATGTGAAAAATACACGTGCTTAATATTTAAAAAAAAAATAAATGTTTTGAGAATATGTTGTTTACAACACATTTAGAAACACTCTTCATATTAAGAAAAACAAATTTTATTTATCTACTTTTTATAAATTGTTATATCAGTAACATTATTCTTAATTAGCTTTGTTAGCAATGTAAAAAATACACGTGTTTAATATTTTAAAAAATAATAACTGTTTTGAGAATATGTTGTTTACAACACATTTAGAAGCACTCTTCATTTTAAGAAAAACAAATTTTATTTATCTACTTTTTACAAAATGTTATGTCAGCAACATCATTCTTAGTTAGCTTTGTTAGCAATGTGAAAAATACACGTGTTTAATATTTTTTTTTAATTAACTGTTTTGAGAATACGTTTTTTACAACACATTTAGAAACACTGTTCATTTAAATAAAAACAAATTTTATTTATCTACTTTTTATAAAATGTTATATCAGTAACATTATTCTTAATCAGCTTAGTTAGCAATGTAAAAAATACACGTGTTTAATATTTAAAAAAAAAAATAACTGTTTTGAGAATATGTTGTTTACAACACATTTAGAAGCACTCTTCATTTTAAATAAAACAAATTTTATTTATCTACTTTTTACAAAATGTTATGTCAGCAACATCATTCTTAGTTAGCTTTGTTAGCAATGTGAAAAATACACGTGTTTAATATTTTTTTTTTAATTAACTGTTTTGAGAATACGTTTTTTACAACACATTTAGAAACACCCTTCATTTTCAGAAATTTTTTTTATTAATCTACTTTTTATAAAATGTTATGTCCGTAACTTTATTCTTAGTTAGCAATGTGAAAAATACACGTGTTTAATATTTTAAAAAATAATAACTGTTTTGAGAATATGTTGTTTACAACACATTTAGAAGCACTCTTCATTTTAAGAAAAACAAATTTTATTTATCTACTTTTTACAAAATGTTATGTCAGCAACATCATTCTTAGTTAGCTTTGTTAGCAATGTGAAAAATACACGTGTTTAATATTTTTTTTTAATTAACTGTTTTGAGAATACGTTTTTTACAACACATTTAGAAACACTGTTCATTTAAATAAAAACAAATTTTATTTATCTACTTTTTATAAAATGTTATATCAGTAACATTATTCTTAATCAGCTTAGTTAGCAATGTAAAAAATACACGTGTTTAATATTTAAAAAAAAAATAACTGTTTTGAGAATATGTTGTTTACAACACATTTAGAAGCACTCTTCATTTTAAATAAAACAAATTTTATTTATCTACTTTTTACAAAATGTTATGTCAGCAACATCATTCTTAGTTAGCTTTGTTAGCAATGTGAAAAATACACGTGTTTAATATTTTTTTTTTAATTAACTGTTTTGAGAATACGTTTTTTACAACACATTTAGAAACACCCTTCATTTTCAGAAATTTTTTTTATTAATCTACTTTTTATAAAATGTTATGTCCGTAACTTTATTCTTAGTTAGCAATGTGAAAAATACACGTGTTTAATATTTAAATTAAATTTTTAACTGTTTTGTGTTTATGTTGTTTACAACACATTTAGAAACACGCTATTTTTTAAGAAAAACAAATTTTATTTATCTACTTTTTATAAAATGTTATATCAGTAACATTATTTCATTATTTCTACACAAACGATTTTGTGTTTTTTAAATATTTCAAATTATTTATATGAAATTAAGATCTGAGTGGATGAACATGTTATGCTACATTTTCTAAATTTTTTGGATGAAAGCGTTATGAGGTATCCTATCACATGTTGAAGCTAAAATACTAAGATTCTATTTAGTCTTGAAGATTTAAGGCATTATTCATTAATATTTAATATTTTAATATTTAATAATGTCAATAATATTAACAATTTTTAATATTTGAAAATTAAATATGAATAAGTTTTTCTGAGAGAGTTTAGTACTATACCTGTTAATATTTTAAACACATGGTATCAAACAAAAAATAAATCATTAAAATTTACAGCAAAAACTTTCATCTCAAACTTCTTGAAATGTAATTTTTGTTACTTAACATTTTCTCCAACTTAGCTCTTCAATTATGTGAAACATTTACATACAAGAACTATAGAAATATGTCTTTTTGACATCTGAATTAAAACATTTAAAAAATTGGAATTATATGAATATTTCATTGTAAGATTTTTCTATATATATTTAAAATAAATAAAAAATCACATAAAACATCTCAAAATGTTTGATCATTTTGAAGGAAATAATTGAATGTTATAATTTATAACTATTGTGTGATGCAATGTCATGTGATGTTAAAAGTAACATTATCCCTATATTTTCTACTTTATTAAACTTCTATTAGAAAATGAGGTAAAACAGCTAATATATAAAACAATAAAGTTACATAAAATCATCAAATATTACTTAATTTGAAAGTAAAATTCTCTTAAACATAAAAAAATTAGTGGTTCTTTACGTAGAAAAAGAAACAGAATAATAAAAAATAAAATAGAATGCTAGAAGTATTTCTATCGTTACCTGACAATATCAAACATACTATCAAATACTGTAACACAATAATTACCCCCAAACTATGTTTACTACATTTTATAGTTATAGTATTGTAGTTAAATTGACCACATACTGCACTAGCAAAAATTAGCTCTAATTCAACCTATAACAACAGATATCAATAAATCCAAAACTATCTTTCGTACAAGTAAATACCAGGAAGCAATTATACGAGAATTCATTAAAATAATTTTCAATAAAGGTATAGTATATATCGATGCGTTGTCATATGCATCCATGGAGTCTAAAAAGAATTGCTACGTAGTAGATGAAAGTTTGTTTTGTAAGAAAATTTAATACATTTTCCTCTCAACTTATCTTCTTATACCACCCTTAAATTAAAATGGTCTCTCCTTGACGAAAAAGCACAAAGAGAAATAACAACGTTTAAATAATCACTGACGATGGCCGTGTGAATTTGGCCGAAAATATTTTGGGATTCTAATTTAATTTTTAATATATTTTAATGTATTTTAAATAATTATATATATATATACATCCAAAAACAAATTTAGTACATTTTATTTTTGCTTTACACGAATTTTAATTATGTTTACTGCATTAGAAATTTTTAAAGTACAACAATTGTATATTAAACTTCATTTGTTTGAAAAATTCTAAATAAATTTTATAGAAGGTTAGGTGATCATTGTGTTTCTTTGGGAAATTGTAGATCAAAAGTTATTTTCGGCATTTGCATATTCTCTTGCGGTATATGTTTACAACATGGTCTGTTGCACTACTTCGTAAATAATTTACTAAAGTATTGTGTCTGAGTTATGATCTCTATATATTTATTTTCGTAAAAAGTACGTGATCTGTGATAAGAGCATTCGCTAGATTTAGATTTGAAAACATGTTGTTTACTACATATTTGGATAATTTTGTTTTTCTATCTCTTGTAAAAGAACATGTTTACAAAAATTAGTTTCTTTTATTTTCACAACTGTTTATTTTTTTTATAAATATTTTTTATTATTTTTAAAATTATAGTTTTTTGCATTCGACAATGATAACAATGAATAAAATAAAATTTTCTAGAAACATCGACGGTATGCTAAAATCAATATGTAATTGCTTAAACCGTGTATTTTTTAAACCATAGATAAGTAAAGTTATATTTATTTGTAATCAAGGAAATAATTAAACAAGTTGGAAATTGCCCGTCAAACGTGCAAATGAGGTGCGTTCGTACTATAACTAGTTTTATAATTATTTTTTGCACCCTATATTGTACTGAAAGTATACTTTTTTGCACTTCATAAAGCGCATAGTCTGATACATCATTAAAATGCACTTCCAATAATTTTTTCCCATTCCCCGTAATGTAACGGAACACTTTTGACTGTCCCTGTAATTAAACTATACATCCGATTTTCCTAAAATTTGAAATAGCTCAACAAAACTTTGCAACAATTATATCTTTCAAATTTCAGACCATTCGGAAGGCTGTAATATCATTAAAATGCACTTGCAATAATTTTTCCCATTCCCCGTAATGTAACGGAACACTTTCGACAGTCCCTGTAATTAAACTATACATCCGATTTTCCTAAAATTTGAAATAGCTCAACAAAACTTTGCAACAATTATATCTTTAAAATTTCAGACCATTCGGAAGGCTGTAATATCATTAAAATGCAATTGCAATAATTTTCCCCATTGGCCGTAATGTAAAGAAAAACTTTTGACTGTCCCTGTAATTAAACTATGCATCCGATTTTCCTAAAATTTGAAATGGCTCGACAAAATTTTGCAACAGTTATATCTTTAAAATTTCAGATCATTCGGAAGGCTCATATCATTAAAATGCACTTGCAATAATTTTTCCCATTGGCCGTAATGTAAAGTAAAACTTTTGACTGTCCCTGTAATTAAACTATACATCCGATTTTCCTAAAATTTGAAATAGCTCAACAAAACTTTGCAACAATTATATCTTTAAAATTTCAGACCATTCGGAAGGCTGTAATATCATTAAAACGCACTTGCAATAATTTTTCCCATTCCCCGTAATGTAACGGAACACTTTCGACAGTCCCTGTAATTAAACTATACATCCGATTTTCCTAAAATTTGAAATAGCTCAACAAAACTTTGCAACAATTATATCTTTAAAATTTCAGACCATTCGGAAGGCTGTAATATCATTAAAATGCACTTGCAATAATTTTTCCCATTGGCCGTAATGTAAAGAAAAACTTTTGACTGTCCCTGTAATTAAACTATGCATCCGATTTTCCTAAAATTTGAAATGGCTCGACAAAATTTTGCAACAGTTATATCTTTAAAATTTCAGATCATTCGGAAGGCTGTAATATCATTAAAATGCACTTGCAATAATTTTTCCCATTGGCCGTAATGTAAAGAAAAACTTTTGACTGTCCCTGTAATTAAACTATACATCCGATTTTCCTAAAATTTGAAATGGCTCGACAAAATTTTGCAACAGTTATATCTTTAAAATTTCAGATCATTCGGAAGGCTCTAATATCATTAAACTGCACTTGCAATAATTTTTCCCATTGGCCGTAATGTAAAGAAAAACTTTTGACTGTCCCTGTAATTAAACTATACATCCGATTTTCATAAAATTTGAAATGGCTCGACAAAATTTTGCAACAATCATATATTTGAAATTTCAGACCATTCGGTTGGGTAGTTTTTGCTCTGTTACATGCGGACAGACGGACGGACAGACGGACGGACAGACGGACGGACAGACGGACGGACGGACTGAACGACGACTATAGGTGCTACGTATTTATATAATTACGAACGCACCTAAAAACATAAAAATGTCATTTGGTGCAAGATTCATTCGAGTTAAAACCATTTTTCTTTTAAATAAATTTCTTTATTTATGAAATGCAAAATAAATAGTCTGTAAGAAAATAAACTTCCATAAAATCGCAAATTGTTATAATTATTAAATGAAAAATTAAGAAATTATAAGTTTTTTAAGGTTCTTATAAAATAATGAAGAAACCTAACTGATTTCTAAAATAAAAATACATTTCGTTTATAAGAACTTATTTTCTAAATATGCGATTAATTCATTTTTATACGGCAAAGTTCAATAATTAGTTATTAAATTCTAGTTGTTGAAATAATTCTAATGCATTTATACAAGATAAATGTCATTAAATTGAGAAGCAACTTTCATAATTTATACCGTCTCTTGTATATGTTGCATGATTACATAATCTACATCGAAAGAAATTTAAACTACAGTTGAGATCTAAAGAATTGTAGAGTATAATGCAGAATCAATCTTGGCAATTATAAAGTTTTCATAGTCCTTTTCGATCTGTTTACTTTAGTTCCAAATAAAAATATCGTTTTTTTATTTATTTATTTATATGCTTATAAATAACAATGCTTTCCATGTAGTAAAACCATATTGTAAGAGTAAACAAATAGTAAAACCTTGTGTCATATGAGGCCCACAGATCGAGGATAATATAATGCGGCTATGGGACTTATGAGAGTGGTTGTAAGAAATATTAGAATTAGAGACCTGCAGCACAGTTACCTGAATCTGATATTTTAGCAGTATTATTAAAATATTTAACTTTATTTTTTCTAAAGAAGAAAGTACTCTAATTAAATTTTTTTTTCGACTTGTGGTTCCCTTCGGATTTACCGTTTTAAGAATCAGAGATCTCATAAAAACACGTTCATACATGCAAATACAGTAGTAGGTGCAATATTGTGTATTCTATATTGGCACTAATCAATGGATATATTGATACAACTCCTCATATTTTTGCTTCCTTTTGGGAACAACGGATTTTGAGCTTATTCTATCAATGATAATTTTCAGAATTTTCAAGCTATGTTTTTGAGACTTTTACAAAAGTTGCTCTATACACTTAGCTAACACATTATGTACATCATATTTTGATTGCATTCGGGTAAAGGAACCTTGCTAACTTGTTGACTAACTAAACCTTGAAACGTTACTTGGTGAACCTGCTCATTTTTCATACAATTTTTATTATATTTTAATTCCGATTCCAGGGTATTGTGTACAATGTTGTTTGTCATATTTTCTGAATAGAACTTTTTTTATATTAAGAACTCTGGAAATTAGAAGCAAAACACCTGGCAAAATTTGAGACTGTTTTTATGAAAACCTGAATTTCTCTTCGAGTTACATGCTACTTTCATAAAAATGAACACAAATTATTACAATAAGCCACTTAATCATAATTTATAGTTTGAACGCGTTTGCCACATTAGTTTTGACAGGATTATCCAAAAGATATTCGTTCTTTTTCAATTTGTTGGTACACCCCTATGGTGTTTCGGGAAAAAATCTTCACGGAAATATATGACCTATACTGTGTACACACCTGGAGTTCCAGGTTAATTCCTCATGCAGTTTTCTAGATATTTAACAAAACGTCTAAAATCGCAAGTGGCCGGTCACCTTTGGCCATATAGTGTACATGTGTGTTTTAGCTATGCCCAAAAGTCCAACGTGAGGTTGGGAGCCTTCCGGTAGAAAGGGGTGCTGTATATGATTTTTATGTCATTCTCCTTGTTGTATCATCGGAAAGTTTACGAAGTTATGCATAGAATTGAAAGAAACTTCATATATATGTTTTTGACTATGGATATCAAACCCGAGCTTAAAGTGGGGATTTTTCCCAGGAAAAAGGTACTGCGATTACGATTTTTTTTTACAAAAATTGTAGTTCTGTTGTACAGTTGTGGGGAAAAAAACTAAACACCCCCTAATAACTCTGCAACACATTATTGTAGAACATAGTTACTTATTGCAAACGATTGGAAATACATCCTAATTTTACATGATGTATATAAAATTAAGGATGCATATAAAATAAGGAGACCATCTACATATTAAAATGAACCAAAAATGGGTTTATTTTCAATAGCAGTACCCAATTATGACACCATAAATAAATTCTATGTCCTTTAATTAGCATAAAAACAAATTTTTATGAAATTCCTACAATTACTTTCAGAGAAATTACTGAGAGACTACTGAAATGCTCAAACAACTGTTATAGTTTCATTAAGATAATTGAAACAGGTGTGGAAAAATCAATTGCGGAAAGTTAACTAAGAAAAGTGTATTTTGTCGAAAGATTTTGTAAGATTTTCTCAGATAAAAGATAACACAGAAATTTAAGTAAGTAAGTTTTAAGTAATGTTGAAATATTGGTCCATTTCAGGCATAATTATTGTACAGTAAATTAGGCTAAACATAACAATGTGCTATACTTTAAAAAGTGGCTATGTATGAATGGTTGACCCAGTCAAGTGGAAGGGTGGACCAGATGGTCAAGGCTCTTTAATTGTTTTGGAAATCTTTTTATTATACACTGTACATAATGAAGGATTAATGGTTATATTTCTGAAATAAAATTAATGTACTGTGTAAAGCGACAGTAAGATGAGGTAGGGATATATTTAAAACTGATTGAATGAAGACGAGGAAAATTGCTGTATAAGATAGAAGAAAATTAATGAAGTATAAAATGGAATGTTGGTAGGAAATTTTATTTAATTTCAATAGTACCCATAGAATGTAAATAGAAATAATGGAAAAGACTAGAAAGAATGAAAGCAGCAGCCTTAAGAAATGTTAAGTGTTCATACCTCTGCATAAAAAAAAAAAAAAAAAAAAAAAAAAAAAAAAAAAAAAAAAAAACGTCAATCAAAACACTTTAGGAAGGTATGTAGATAAATTTCATCAAGATAAACACAATGCGATTAAGCTAAAATATGTGGCAACTAGTGCTGGCAGGTCGAGTGTCACAAAAAGTCGGTGCTTAAGACGCAAGTTGTAATGTAGATTGTAAATAGATTTTATTTATTTTAATTAAATCTTACTTTTAAATTACGTTTTTTTCCTGTTTTGAATTCCGTCTAAGCTGGTTTGTTTGCGCATCGCATTTTCCCAAATATTTTTAAATAATAATTAAACCATGCAGCATAAAGTTATTCTGCCTTTTTAAAAGCTACTTTAATTTCCCTTAACAAATATTTCAATATAAAAGGAAGTTTATCTCGCCTCCCATAGGTCGGGAGTCTTGACACATTATTTTCTCATGTTTAAAATCAAGAATTTTTTAAGTATCTTACATAGTACACTTATGTCGCAATTTTATTTTGATAACTGATTCTACAACGAATAAAATGATATATGAAACTTTATTCTAAGTTTAATATTTAAAAAATAAAAATATCATTTTGTAAAAACTGGGTTACCCTATACTGGCTCCCCTATAAGTAAAATAATATGATCTCATTTTCAAACGCTAACAACGTTTAAATATTAAAGTTTTTATGTGCGTATTTGTAAGTTTTTACGGATGAGAATTATTTATGTAACTGAACTAATAGAAGAATATATTTTTGTGAATAAAGAATGAAAATTATAAAAAATCTCTCAAAGTAGTAAATGACCCTTATGTAGTTTTTTTTAATCATTATTCGATTAACAGAACCATTTCTTGATACATTTTTGAAAAATGTATTAATATGATCTTATTATAAGAAATTTTTATGATTTTTTTATGCGTGCACACATACGTTTAAACAATAAATTTATCTGTTATAACCCTTTGTCGCTTAAAAACTACGATTTGAAAAATCTTTAATCAGTTGTTAAAGCACATTATTTTTAATCATATAAAAATAATTTTAAAAATTTAGAACGTAAAACAAAATCACTGAAAGGTACTTTTTTCACATCTGCAATAAGCAGAAAATTATATCTTTCTCAAAAATGTTATCAATTTTCTGCCACAAAATTGTAAATTATACGAAATAGTCTTTTTGAAAAAATTTTTTATTGGGCATCTACAATAGTTTTAGGTTCTTTCGTAATTGTATAAATACGGAGCACCTATATTCGTCGTTCGGTCCGTCTGTCTGTGTATCCGTCCTTCCACCCGCATATAACAGAGCAAAAACTATCCAACCGAATGGTCTGCAAATTTAAATATATAACTTTTGTAAAATTTTGTCGAGTCATTTCAAATTTTATGAAAATCGGATGTATAGCTTAATTACAGGGACAGTCAAAATTTTTCCTTTACATTACGGCCAAAGGGAAAAAAAATATTTCAAGTGCATTTTAATTATGTTACAGCCTTTCGATCAGAATGAAATTAATATGTACTTATGAAGTGCACTGAAATATGCATTCAGTACAATATGCGGTGCAAAAGATATTTATAAATCTAGTTATAGTACGAACGCATCAGATTTGAAACGTTTGATGTGCGATTTCCAACTTGATTATTTAACAAAGTTTACGAAGATCTTTTTCGCAATAACGACGTGAAACTTCTGAAATGATAAACAAAAAATTTTGTCATAAAAATGTAACCTAATATCGCTGCCTGAGTAATTTATATGAACAATTTATTACTCCCCGGTACGGTATGCTATTTCTTACTTCTAGCTTATTTTGTGTCGTATGAAAAAAAATAACGTTACCTTACAGAAACTAGCAGTAAACAAAGCAGACGTATCATTTTACGATAAAATGCTCTATAGCAATTTTTTTAATTACTAAGCATCGCACATTTTCAATGTTTATACCGTCGTATTGGGAAAAAAGCGTAATTTTAAATGCAATTTGTTTGAAAACTGTATCTCCATTTATTTTTGAAATATTAATTTTTTTGTAGTACCATTTGCTTAAATTTGGGAACCTAAATACTCCATTTATGTAGAAAGTATAGGGAAAATAGATAAAAAATAGCAATTATATCTTTTTATTGCCATTTTTTTATAACAACCGAAAGAAAATGTAATTAAAATACGTGCTATTTAGAAAAAATATAAACGAATAATTTCTATCAAAACATGGAGCTATTATAAACTATATTTAATTTTAAGTTCTATAGACGCTTACAGTGTGACGTCAGTCATGACGTTTTGGTTGGAAACTGACTCCAAGCAAACGGTTGCTATGCATCATTTCTTTTTAAATATAAATCTTGGAAAGTGTTACCAGTACATATCAAGAATTAAAACATTTAGACGCGAGATATAAATTTAAGATATAGCTGCAACACAAAATTGAAAATACAACAAAATTGAACAAAATTGAAAATACAACATAGCAACCGTTTGTTTGGAGTCAGTTTCCAACCAAAACGTCATGATTGACGTCACGACTGAACTCGTCTACATTAATGTTACAAATAAATGAAGGCCTATGAATCATTAGATAGCCGTTTTTTTGTAGAGTTTATTGAATGACGGCATCTTTTTGCTGCGTTTGTGTATTATTTTGCGATTGTGACATCTTATGCATGATTTACTGTAGATGTTTAAGAGAGGATCGTAAATGTGGAATTCTTAAGTGAATGCGAATGACGTCATTTTACATAAAATAAAAGTGTGTGCTTTAAGTATTAAAATTGAAATTTGTTTTGTACTATTTTTTTACATCGGGGGCAACACTAAATTCTGAAAAAGCAGATTTCCTGTTTTCTAGTTTTAATTGCTGTGTTGTGAGATAGCAGCAATAATCTTTTGAAGCCCACTGTATAAGTAACATTGACTTTTGGGATGCGGATATGCAACGCCCTTATACAAACATTAAAATAGTTTATTTGAAAATTTTTCTCCGCCACATCTAAAAGATTTGACGTATAGCGAACAATGAATAAGCTCGATTTCATCGGATTAGTCCAATATATTAAGCGCCTCTACTATCCCGTACCAGCACGTCTTAAAGTTACCGATTTTCTTTTATTAAATTTTTACTGTAACATCTTCCGTAATTTTGTCTGCAAAGGTTCAGGACATCGTAGAAGTATCTGTGTTTCGGCCAGTAGCAGCGACACGTATTTGTTTGTTGTCTGGCTATGTGAATATATATTTCTTATGCACTGTAAAATATTTGTAGCAAACTGTCAAGACATTGACCGGTTTTATAAAAAACGGTTACATAACCGTAATTTAAATTTATTATGATTATAATGTTGTCTATAATATGGTCAGATACGCTTAATAATATGGTCAATCAACTGTTAACTTCAGAAACGGTTGAAAGACTGGAAAGTTTGTGAAGATTTTTAACAGTGTGTGAATATGGTTCATATCAGTATTATCTACCGAAGGTCAATATTAGGGTTTGTAATTTTGTGGCATACTTCTTGACACTGATATGGATACCTAGACCGCACCAGTTTCATGGAACAATAGGAAAATCTCTGGAAATATACGAAACCCTTGCTGTGACAAGTTTTGTTTCTATTCCAGTTGCTCTGCCTGAAATTGATAAGAAAGACATCAGTGCAGACAAAAAATATCTCTTCGATAATTCTAGGGCAGTCTTGTCGTGGGTGGGGGTGCCTTCCAGATTTAGAAAACAGAAGACCCGGAACGATGTCTTATTCAAGATGCCTCACTACAGCCAACAGAATTCTGACCCAGTATTCGTTGACTGCCGAATCAACAGAACACTTTAAGTTCCTTGTAGAATATGTCATGAAAGTGTACGTGCTAACCTGGTTTCAAATAAAGAAAATTACATGAAGTACTCATGTAGAAAGCCACCTGCAGATAATGATAAAAAAATGTTCATTATTGCCAGAAGATTTTAAGTCAATCTTCACGAAGTTATTCAGAGGAACTCTTATTTTGCTCATCCTGATAACATTATGATGACAATGCTGTTAGATGAACGATCACATATTCGTGAACTAGGCATCAGAAGAATACTGAAAGCAAGAAAAACTGACTGAGAGAGGGATAATACGCCAATTTCATCTTCCAAATTTAAATTTCGATGCAGAGGGATATTTTGTGATGATTCACTGGGACAATCCCTTGGATCAACCAGCTACAATGAGCCTCATTGCCGAAGATATAGAATGTACGATTAGAAACGGTTCACAATTTAAAACAGAGAAGCTTCCTTGCCGTTCTAAAACAGTAAAAGGCATGTGTGACTGATAACACAAGCATAATTGGTAACATGAGATGCAGAAGACACGGATGGATACATTCGCAGTGGAATCAAGTCGACAAAGAGTCTTCTAAAGTTTGGCACCAAAATTGAATTTTTTGGCCCTCCTGAGGAATCCAAAATTTTACAATGATTAAAGTAAAATATTTTCCTATTTCTTTGTGATAATTAGAAATGTTTTTAAGTCAGAAAATAAAGCTATTGTAAACTTTAAAATTAAATATTTTTTTAAGTTAATATTTCTCTCTTTGACAACCTGTGTTGAACCTGAAGACGATGATTGATTGCGCTGAGATTTCTATGCACCGTCTTTTTTGCAGCACCATTTAGTGAGTCAGAAATTAAAAAAAAAAAAATTACCGTTTTCACTCCAACTTATTCTATAGGCAATATGCTATATCATACTCTAAGGTATTATATCGATATAATTTGAAACTCGCCCGCAAAAAAGTGGCACAAGTCACAAAAATTTTTTTGTGCGTTTCGTTCCACTAATAAGTCTACCATAGGTGCGTCTCGCTACAGGGAAATTTTCATAAGTGTCGTTATGCGGAAAAGCGTTTTATTACGCTGTATGTCATTTCGTGACCAAAGAGCTGTCTGGGGAGGTAAAATGACTCAACCCTCCAAGTCTTATCAACGTCTTCATTCTTGAGGATTTTACACTTTTATGCACGTTTTTACGTCTGAATTAAGAGCCAAGTGCTATAATTCCATGTTACAGTAAAAACACGCGAAACATCTGTTACGTCTCCTGTGAAATTAACTTTTGTCGAGTTGTTGCACTTTTGGTATGTGAGAGCGATGTTATTCTCAAAGTTTACCTCATTTCCTCGTTTAGCGCCATTTGCGCATGCTTAAGATATAAGTTTTTTGTAAACAAGTAATTTCTAATTTTGTTTCCATATTTTTTTTAAGCGTGTATTCCAATCCAAACTGCTTATTTTCTGATTTATTTTTAAATTCGTTTTTGCTCTCAAACTCATCAAGCGGCTAATTCTCTTATTTTGAAACTACCTATTGTGCCGTACATATAGATTTATTGATAAATGCAGAAAATATTGCAAAAAATGCTGTCAAAATTGCCGATTTGAACTGAGTTTTCCGAAGCGGGAGATCTGGGAGTGAAAAAAATGGTCACACTGAGAAAACAATTGTTTAAAAATCAAATTCTAATGAATTGAGCGAAAAATGAAATCACACGGCCTCTTATACAACAATTCAAAAATCACCTGAGTAAGTTTCATGTTTTTACATTTAAAAATGAGTCTGAAAATGTCTCAGAAAATTTTAGCCGTTAACGGTGAAAATATATTTTTTTTCGAATTCACCCTTAAATGAAGATAAAGTAATTCACTAGGTCATATCTATTGCGATGGTAAATTTCCTGAATATGTTTTGATTAGTATATTCCAAATGTAAATAAGTGTGATTAATAAGTCAAAATTACGTCCACTACTAACCATATCACAATATTAAAATATTTATTTGCTTAAAAGACACATTAAAAGTAAATTAAAAATCTATATTTACATGTTTCACCTCTTTTACTGAATCGTCATCAGAATGTATAACAGAAAATTACAAATGCATATGAAAAATGGAAAAAATCATCGAATATAAACAAGTAAACATGTAACGCGCCTTACATTTTCGCGATTGTGTGGGTTCCCTCTATGTCGCGACGCCGTAATTTGTCCAGCCATTCATCCCATGAATTCGGCATACGAAAAGATAATGTACCGTTACAAACTCCTGCATCTCTTAAATAAATTTCAATGGACTATCTTATAAATAATTGTAAATAAAAATTACAATTGTAAATAATTATAATAAATAATAAATTCGGCATACGAAAAGATAATGTACCGTTTCAAACTCCTGAACCTCATAAATAAATTTCAATGGACTCTTTTATAAATAATTGTAAATAAAATACAGGTCTAATTTTTATTTACAATTATTTATAAGAGAGTCCATTGAAATTTATTTAACAGGTTCAGGAGTTTGTAACGATATATTAACCTTTCGTATCCCGAATTTATGGGTTAAATGGTTGGACAACTTACGGCATCGCGACATCGCGGGAAAACGCACAATCGCGAAAATGTAAGGCGCGTTATATTTGTTTATATTCGATGTTTTTTTCCATTTTTTATATGCATTTGTAATTTTCTGTTATACATTCTGATGACGACTCAGTAAAAGAGTTGAAACATGTAAATATAACTTTTTAATTTTCTTTTAATGTGTTTTTATAACGTCTTTTAAGCAAATAAATATTTTAATATTGTGATATAATATATTCCTCCTGAGAGATGAATACCTTTTTCTATACATTCATAAAATTTTAATATTATTTGTAGTATGGTGCTTTGATGCGACCCAAAGATATTTTCGCTGAAAACAAACTGTTAGTACATAAATATAAAGCGACATTAAAAGAATAAATTTTATCTTATAAAGCGAATTTGGATATGAGAAAATGTCTAAGTATGTCATTAACTTGTTTTGAACGTTAATGCGGAAAAGAAAATTTCATATGCAAATAGATTTTCAATGCAAATGTGTTTTTATAAAAGTTATGACGGTACTCTAACTGTTATATATTTTAGTGCTGAAGCATTCGATCTTAAATATTTTAAGTAGACAAAATTGTAAGAAACATAAAGCAAATGTGTTTATGTTCTGACACATTTTTTGTATTACATTTTAAATTCTAAAAAACGACATTATGAAGAACAATTGCAAATGATAAAGAAAATGTTATTTACGTAGTTCGGAATTTATATATATAAAATATTTGTTTATTATTGCAAATTAAGCTAGTTTTTAAAATTTAAAATTTAATTTAAAAAACTCTTTGTACAATTTACTAATCTTACAGACATTTATTCACTTAATATGTAAAATACTCTATTACTTACAAGGTAAATTTCCGAGAAAAAAAATAAACAGTGCTATGGTCTAAAGTTAAATAAAAGGGACTGTCAAGAATATTGTAATTTAGGCCGTGGCAGATCGTAAAGAAATAATAGGTGCAATAACCAGACAGGTGCGAATAGTATACAAAAAAACTCCAATATAATGTACGAAGATTTGTTTTATTTAGTCATGTTAAAACATCGGGGAGAGGTACAAGCAGGGAACATAAACGGACGCCGCTTTTTTAGAGCAACATTCCGAGAGCAGCATCAAAGAAGGAAGTCTCCTGACTACGCAGCAAGAATTCACGTGCTTGGCGTGATACAATATCGCCAGTATACAAGTATTTTGCGCCATGCACAAGGGAAACAGAACCATTGTCTAGTAAAGGGCTAGCCAAATACAAGCGGTGAACATATTACATATTTGAATTGCGTAGGGTACTATATTTTGACGTTACCAGATTCTTGTGGTATGGGAAATGAAGAGAAACTGTGTAGTTTGACACAAATGCGGTTAAGTAAAAACGGAAAATGTTTCTGAATATAGACAAAGGGAGAAGAAAAATCACAGAATCGTTAGGCGAAAGGGCATGTGAAATTGCAGTTTCTGAGGCAGATGTGAGAGCAAAGCTCAGTTTGAATGCCGACTGCAGATGTTACAAAAATATGCCGCATTATAATACATATGAATGTAACGGTCCGGACTTTAAAGTGCAATGCGAAAATAAGTCTAATGAATAGACTACATGTTAAGTGATTTTTAATGATGTGCTAGAAGCATGACCAAATAACCATAGGAGAGAAGTTAAAATGTTTTTGTATGAACTGATATCAGTAACGTTTTTCTACAAGGTTAAAAATCTTATGTGAGAAAGTATCTCAAAGTAGAAATGGAAGAATGAATCACTGGTTTTATTGTATTAAAGGAAATGTGTAACTAACTTAGTTTAATTTAAATTTGAGGGGCTATAAAACAAGCGATATAGTTTTTAAATCTTAGGTTTAACTTAGGAACTGCACTTGGTGAAAATAGTACACAAAAATAAAGTATTAAACTGAATTTTAAATGAAACTGCTAGGAGGGGGCGACGTAGATGACACATAGCAGACACACTGGTTTCTATTTCAGCCCCATACACAAACCCGCAGCAATATTTCACAAAGTAAGAAGCGATGTTGGGTGACAATACCAGGGGCATTGGCTGTAGTTAGATGTAGATACCTGCACAGGGTAGATGATTTTTAGACACATATGCAAGAAAACAAAATAGTCGAAGAGTTACTTTTGTATGTCACAGTCTTGAAAGCGCCGTCTCATTAGCAGGCAGGAGGTATCAGCAGCGTGATGCACTATCCGACGGGACAGCGAACAGAAGGGTCGGGGTGATGCTCCAGGAAAAAAAAAAGAGGCACGCTTGTTGATTCCAAGATACCAGGGGTTAGCAAGGGGGAAGGCAGATGACACTCTCTCATTCCCGGATGGCGCTCGACGCAGATTCTTCGGATTAGGGCAACTGCCATGAAAAATTCGCCGGACATCAACAGAAAGGGGCTAGAAGGTGACGGCAAGCATCCGACGATTGAAAAAGTGCAAGCAGATGGGGATGCTTGACATGAAACTCGTACCTCTCCCTTACATCTTTTTTTAATATTTTAATTGGAGAAAAAACTGAATATGGCACCAATAATTTGTGAAGAACATTGTCCTTTAGGCCGTGGCGGATCGTAAAGAAATAATAGGTGCAATAACCAGGCAGGTACGAATTGTATACAAAAAAATTCCAATATGATATACGGAGATTTGATTTATTTATACATAATAAAACATCGTGGAAAGGTACAATAAGGGGGCATAAATGGACGTCGCTTTTTTAGAGCAACATTCCGAGAGCAGCGTCAGAGAGAAAGTCTCCTGAATACGCAGCAAGAATTCACGTGCTTGGCGTGATACAATAACGCCAATATAGGGGTATTTTGCGCCATGCACAAGGGAAACAAAAGCATTGGCTGGTAAAGGGCTAGCCAAATACAAGCGGTGAACGTATTACATATTTGAATTGCGTAGGGTACTATATTTTGACGTTACCAGATTCTTGTGGTATGGGAAATGAAGAGAAACTGTGTACTTTGAGAGAAATGCGGTTAAGTAAAAATGGACAATGTTTCTGAATATAGACAAAGGGGGAAGAAAAATCACAAAATCGTTAGGTGAAAGGGCATGTGAAATTGCAGTTTCTGAGGCTGATGTGAGAGCAAAGCTCAATTTGCATGCCGACTGCAGCTGTTACAAAAATATGGTGCATTATAATACATATGAATTTAACGGTCCGTATTTTAAAGTGCAGTGTGAAAATAAGTCTAATGAATAGACTACATGTTAAGTGATTTTTAATGATGTGATAGAAGCTTGACCAAATAAGGATAGGAGAGAAATTAAAATGTTTTTGTATGAAATGATAGCAGTAACGTTTTTCTACAAGGTTAAAAATCTTATGTCAGAAAGTATCTCAAAGTAGAAATGGAAGAATGAATCACTGGTTTTATTGTATTAAAGGAAATGAGTAACTAACTTAGTTTAATTTAAATTTGAGGTTGCTATAAAACAAGCGATATAGTTTTTAAATCTTAGGTTTAATTTTGGAACTACACTTGCTGAAAATAGTACACAAAAATAAATAAAGTATTAAACTGAATTTTAAGTGAAATTGTGGTGGTGGTGGGGGGGGGGGATAGAATGAAAACATATATAACAGGATTGTCGTTATAGGGACAGAAGAAAAGAAAATTATTAAAAAATATGTTCTTAAATTCAAGTAGCTTGTCTTTCCCGAAATATGTGTGTACATGTATGTTTCACTTACTTGTATGTAACTGTTATACAAATCACTTGAAAACGGTTGTTCAATGCGTTAAATGACTACTTGAACGGAGACTAATGCGATATAAAAATAATCACACTTAAATCATATAATAAAGATAAGGAAAATCTGTTTACCTTCTTCTTCAGGATCATCCACGGTAATTTTCTGCTTATCAGATAAACTTAGATTAATACATATCCATTAATTATCTGTATTATCCATACTGGTTTCACCTGTAAAGAGCTTGTAAATTTGTTTAATATAAAATGTGTATTTTCTTATTATTTGTATTCCAGAAAGTTTGCAGCACTTTTGGTTTTATACTAATATTTTTATATATCTAAAGATACTTACTGGAGCATTTATTTTTTGCTTCCGTCTTTGTTAAAACATTTACAGATACTGATAGATAAATGATAATAATACAAAACCTTATTTAGACTTGATTAATTAAGTAAATTCAAAGTTATATTCATTAACAAAACACTTATTTTCATTTAATGTCAATAAATTGTTGATATAGTTTTTATAATGTCAATACTGCTATTGCATATGCTACTATTATGCAAGTGTTTATAAAATTTTGATTGACAATTCAAAAGATGAAACAGGAAGTAATGTTATAATTTCGCAACATGATGGGAGGATGAAGTAAACAGTTTCACTTAATGCAGACATTAAGTGTTTTTGAAAAGCACTTAACTTGATATATGATAAGTTTTACCTATTTCTGAAGAGATTAGTATTTCTAACACAATGTTTCATTTATCACTTCCTGAGTGCTCCTAAATCCCACCTATTGCACCGTAATGAAAAACGTAGCTATTATGCAATATGTAATTGTTTTCAATTCGTAAGTAAAACCGTGCTATATTGTAAAGAAGTATTTATACAAAATAACCCAAAAAGATTGAAATGTTCTTTATTTTTTCATTTTTGAAGAAACGCATGCAATACAACTTGCAAAAGTGTTAAAAAATAGTTAAGATGAAATACGAGGTTACATTAATACGTTTTTGACCTCACATAGAAATAATTGAGTGAAATTTATGAAGTTGCTACATTGTATTAGTCCTTTTCTTCATAGTCACCGTGCAAAATAGCACAATTCTGCTAACTGTATTTCAAGGATAGGGGGAGGATATGCTCCAGGAGGCACGATAGTTGATTCAAGAGGGTACATTTTTCTTTTGCCGACACCCCACATGTGATGTATTGTTGGAAAGACCTGTGACCACTTATTTTATAAATCTTAAAAATTTAGAGCTTCTAACATTAAATAACATTTCCATATTTTTATTAATATCTCCTAAAACTATAATCCTAATACAATATTTGTTTGTGTTGACTACAATACTAAAAAACCCAAACATATATACATTGAATTAGTATTTTTAAAAATTTTATAATGTAAATTATTAAATTAATTTCAAAAATCACAGGAACTGCAAAATATAATTTTTGATAGATCCTGCTTCATGCGATTTCTCAGTTTTAAATTTTTCTGCCAAGTAGTTTTCTAATTCTTTTTAAAAATCGTCAAAATGTTGGTTTAATGGACCGTCAATGATGTGCAGAGAACCATAATTCGAAAAACAAATTACTCCTTTTCTTGAAATATTTGAGCTGGCAATAGTCGAATGATATTAAGCGAGTGAAATGGTCATATTGGCAAGACATAATACATTAATAGAAGTGGCATAACTATTATTTTAACACAATCAAACTGTTTGGCAAAGTTATTATACAAATTGAATATTTCCAACTGAGCGGAAAAATGGCCAGGCTGGGTATAAAACCCAGATCCGTGGCATACAAGGGCAACGCTTTACCTTTTAAGCTAACTGGGCGGACAACCATCCAGCATATTTCACTCAGATAACCTTATTGGTGATAACATCTGGTCTGTCATGCAGACAGCTCAACAGAATAAACCGCAGGTAAAAGAACTCCATAGAAACGATGGATACGTAGATGAACTATTATTTTAGCACAATAAAACTGATTGGTAAAGTTATCATATGAATTCAGTATTTCCAACTGAGCTAAAAAATGCCCAGGCTGATAATCGAATCCAGATATTTGGCTTACAAGACCGACGGATTCAAGGCTTACAAGGCTTACCTTGTAAGCCGTGTTTACTTTGGCTTACAAGGTGGTAACATCTGGTCTTATCGTCGTTTGTATGGAATTCCTTTACCTGCGGTTTATTCTGTTGAGCTGTCTACATGACAGAACAGATGTTACCACCAATAAGGTTATATGAGCGAAATATGCTGGCTGGTATTCGGCCCAGTTAGCTTAAACATAAAACATTGGCTTTCTAAGCCAAGGATCTGTGTTCAATTCTCAGCCTGAACATTTTATCGCTCAGTTGGAAATATTCAGTTCGTAGAACTGACATACCGTATATACTCGCGTATAAGACGAGAAATTTCTGACAATTTTTGGCAAGCAAATTTGGGGGGTCGACTTATACGCGAGTTAATTAAAAAATAAAAAATAAATCTTCGAATTCTGCAAAATTGACCACGCGCACTGGGCGGAGCTTGCAATGTTTCCCACAAGCACTGGGGTATTTGATTGGCTTTTGATGAGCGCTTGTGGGAAAAATCAAGAAGCTGATTAGCTATAATCCATCGTGATATTGTATGACGTCAGTAATGCTTGTGGTCCATTATGACTTTTTATGTGTATGAATAATAAAATATTACAGAAAATATACAAATAATAATAATTTATCATTAAAAAATTTTTCAATGATTTATTTTTATTTACTTACTACTTTTTCTCTTAGGCAAGTGAAATATTTGGTTTGATTTTGCACAAAATTGAAGTAAAAAGTTAGGGGGTCGACCTATACGCGAGTTTTTGATTTTATGCAGAATTTGCATTCGAATGTTAGGGGGTCGACTTATACGCGAGTCGACCTATACGCGAGTATATACGGTAATCATTCTGTAGCATTTCAAAACTCGAGTACCGAGCTTTAATTTGGATACAGCCCCTAAAGTATGCTAGTTTTAAAATGATTAATTTCTCTTAAACTAAACGTGCGAATTTCACGAAAATTTGTTTTTAGTCTAATTGAAGGGTTTAAAATTTATTTATGGTGTCAAACAGGGGCATTGCAATTGAAAAAGTCAAAGTTTGGGTTCATTTTATTATGCACATAAACCCCTAAGCACATTTTATGTACATCATTTAAAAGTACACTTTATTTCCAATTGTTTAGTATCTGTAGTTTTCTTCTACAATAATTTTTTGCAGAGTTAGTAGCGGGTATTTACATTTTTTTTTTCCACGACTGTAGAATATTTCCTCTAAAGGATATTCGAAAAATTGAACATTCTGCAGTCAAATTACTATTATACGCAAAAGGATAAACGAAATGATATGCTTATAATATATTTTCATAAATTTTATATCTTTTGAATTCAAAATATAACTGGTATTTCAGCATAAATTATTAAAGCCAAGAAAATGATACAAGTCAACTTAACTTTTACAAAGCCTTTTTTATTTTCAAAGAAATATCTAAAAGATCTTGCAGGTAGCAATGATTTTACTACTTCTGACGTGAACTATGTCAAGAACAAGAAGAAGTAATCTGTAGCGTTATCTTTATACCTCATAAAGAACTAAAATGAACAGGCCAGGAAAATGACATTCATTTTCAGTGACAATCATATTTTAATTATGGAAATTTATTTGTAAAATACAGAACTTGTTGCCTGTCTCATATATGTGTTATATAAGGTATAATTAATAATTAGAAATTAAAAGAAAACTAGAAACATATATTTATGCACCCCCCCCCCCAAAAAAAAAAGCCTTTTACTCTGCACACATAACAGTGTGACATGCCAGGAAAATGACAACCTGAAATTTTTAGTTTTTTAATTGCTTTTTTATTGTATTATTATGAATAAAATATCTCTTGAAAATACTTCAAAGAATATTTTTTATTAGACTGTAAAAAAGAAAATTCCTTTATTTAATATTTAATAGACATTTTATTGTGCGGACTGCAATTTCGTATTTTGTGATATTGTCCCTTGTACATTTGGATTATCTCTAATACGGATTTTTATACATCAAAACGCAAATCAACTTCCAACATTTTAATAACTAAAGAAATTGAATAGCGTAAATTATGAGATATTTGAGGTACTTTAAGCTACCATTTTAAGGAATCGATAATATCCTGTTATAAATATCTTGGTGCATTTTCAAAAGATTGAAGCAATTATATTGTTAAAAAGTGGGATTACTTGCCAAATGATAAAAACAGCTTTGAACACAAAACTCATGAATTAATATGTTTGGTTATGTACATATTTACCCACAGTCACCTTACTGGTGGTTTACATCCAGGTGAAATTTATATGATTGTTTTCAAACTTCATAAAAAAAATTTTTATACCTTCATAAACCTTCATTCATTCCCTACAGACTTTGTATCTTTGTCTGAGTAGTCCTCCTTAGACTGTGAATACATATGGATTAAAAGTTGATTTTGAAAACATGTAATAAAATATTACTTCTATTTCTATATAATAACAGATAATTGACTTCTGTATAATAATTAAACTGTATAAATATTTAAGATATTGTTAAAAAAAAAAAAAAAAAAAAAAAAAAAAAAAAAAAAAAAAAAAAAGTGGATATGTTCCCAGAAAATACGTTGAATTTTTGTTTCTCTTCCCAAAGCTTCTATAACCAAGCAATATTACAATCTATTGTCACTTATTATTACTTACAATTTCGTCACTTATCTTATATTTAACCGATTTTAAAATTATTATGTACAAAATTCACGAGTTACTATTTAATTAATTTATATGTATTTTACATAAACAAGTTATCCAATGTTCTTTCCTAATTCATTTTTGGGATCTTTAAAGATAGTATAGAATGTTAACAAAAGATGAATCATAAACTCAATATTCTACATTCCAATTCAGTCAATTATGTCTTTATTATGATTTATTATAATGATATCGCAACTTAATTAAATTTGATCCATTCATTGGAAATGTATTTTTAAAACCTAAAAAAACGTAGTTAACAATAGATATGAAAATAAATAGTCCTGACATATTTATCATACTACAAATACTGAATAGTATTCATTTTGACATAAATATATTTTATCATAAAACGTTATCCTGTTATCCCTGTTATCCATTGTTACGAATATCGAATTAGACAAAGCTTTGTTTCTTAAGTTTGAAAAGAATGATTCTATTGTTTTAATTTCATTTTCCACAGTCACATTGTATTTGTCAAGATAGATTCCATTGAAAGAAAGAATAAATCTCTTTTTCCAAAAACTTTATCTCGATCCTCTCTTTACAATAATAGTTAAAAATTTCCGGCCTATCTTTATTTTATGATTTCATTATTTATGTTGTATTATATTTCATGATATTAATTTTATATTCGTATGTAAATTGTATTCCGAATATAATTTACGAAACTCTTTTTGTGATACTTATTAAAATTACCCAGCTGAAAATAGTTATTTAGTGAAAATATGCATACAAATATTTATGAACTGTTGAAAATATTTATAAACCATGCAAAATAATAAACTTAGGATATGAAAAAAAGTAATTATATTTACATCGTTGAAAAGGTTTATTAAACATTGAGATGTCTAACAATGTTACTTTCTTATAACAAGTATATTATAAACGAATGCATGGTATCTAAAAATATAAGTAAGTATACAAACTTGAAAACCAAAGATAATGTCTGAATATAATCTCATGTTACTTCCTTTCACATATAATAGATTTTAACAAAGAAAATTTTAATACATGTGTACATGTACAGTCCAGAGAAAACAAAAATACAATCCGAAGGAAAAAGTGTATTTTTTTAATTAAGTTTCGAAGAAAATTTTAATTGCAACCTATGAATTTTAAATGAATCGATTCATGAACTCGATGAATAGATTCCTTGAATTTTCAAATACGCAAATCTAAAATTTCACGTTATTACTTCATGACCTTTTGAGTTATGCTTAATAAAAAATATTGCATTGCAATCTATTTTGGAACGGTTAAAAAAGAATTTAACAATAAGCGTTTCAAACTTTAACCCTTTATCTACTGACGTTACCTATAAGTACCATTAAAATAACTTGTTATAAAATTCATTTAATACATAGATTAGTTGTAATACAATCCAGAATAAGTTATAGATACATTACTTTATGTTGTTCCAAAAGCATTATGGGTTACACCAAACAAAAATATTTTTAAATGGATGATTTCTTTTGCCTTTGCATCTTTTCAGCTTTCTGGGTGTTCAGGGGGTTGGGAGAATTTTTTCAATTCGGAAATATTTCTATATTTCTAGTATAAGAACATTATATTTGCGCATTTTCTAATTCTACATAATACTAGGGAAAATATTTAAAATAAAAGATTTGAGTGGGGTTATAAATATTGCACGAAGTCCCTATACAATGAAAGAGAATCTCCTAAATTTTTCAACTCTTCTAAACTCTATCTAAAATTTACTAAAATATTATGTAAATCTTCTAATGTAGTTTAACCAATTCATGAAAACTGCTTTAGAAGATCAAATTTTCATGAATTCACAATTCAGTACATAAAGGGTCAAATCTCCACAATTCCTAAACTACATAATCGAATGACTTCCCGTTTGTTACTTAAATGTATGATTTACCGAATAATCCAAATGTATGAGGACCGTAAGTTGTTAGCATTGAAAATTTTAAAGTTTGTTGCAATTTATATTTGTTGAGGTTTCCCCAAGAGAAATTTAAATATAACAATATATTGTAGACGTCGTTAGCAGTGGATTGTTAGTCAGTTTTTATATGATAATTAATAGCAAGGTGTGAGTTGATAACTTCTTTTAGGGTACTGTACAATTCGAAAATATTTTTTCCGAAAGGATTGGAAAAAAGAAAGAAAATTAATGCGCATTTCAAATTAAATGAAATATATCTTATGGGAATTTATGAAGTGAGTATGAGAATGTACGAATCTTAATTTATTTGCACTTTTTGCGTTTTAAATATTTATTACTCATACATTTTAAAAGTGAAGATACGTGAAAAAGATTTTATACTATTACGAAATCTCCAAAATAAAATTTACTGAAAATATTTGTAACATACAGACAGTTTCTTAGACGATGAATGCTATTAGTTTCACAAATATTACACAATGAGGTCATATATACATTTAACAAAATAAATAATACAAAACAGCAAAGCAAAAATACTGCAAGTCACATTTTGCTTTTAAACTAGAATTGCTTGATTCTATACAGTCATATGGATACGCATGCCTTAACCCTTTCGGCCCTGTCGGTCAGAAATGTGTTCCTTACTTTTAAAAGGCTTTAAACTATAAAGAACGCTTTGGAGATACGTAAAAAACCTCATAACCAGATATGAGCATTCCATATCATGGCTTTTTAGTGGACAAGTATATCCAGCATTGAAATAGTAAAAAAACAAAAAAAGTTGGCAAAAGTTTTTCTTCGACTTTAAGAAAAAATTCAGGGCCGAAAACGTTTAAACTTAAATTAGGGGCTACTTTTCCGAATACATAATTTGTGATAAACCATAAAAAATACTAGTATGTTTTAATGTGTGTTAAATCTTGTAATAATACGACATTTTCCAAACGTCTTCAAAATTTCTTACTCATTCTCATATGCAAAGAACACGAAATAACTACATTCATTAGCTTTCAGAAACTAACATATACGTTAAATTTCAGTAAAACGTAACTTCTGGGATTTTGTTAGTTACATTTAATTTTATTCGGGAAATGGGATTTTTAACCCAAACAAAAATAATGAGGTCCGAAAGGGTTAAGTTTGCCAACTGGCTTTCACATACTGTACTTCACTCCGAGGCATATCTGCAGCAACTATGACTAGTAATACATTTTCACACGTCACTCACATGAGATATCACTTCTTTTTATGGCTGATATTGTAAGTTTATGGCTGGATAGGAACATTAAAAAGTTTTTTTTTGTTTTTTTCTTTTAATGAAATATAAGTTTTTGACAAAATGCAATTGTGGTATATTAATGTTTTTTATATACAGGCGTGAGAATTTTTTCTGAAACATTGCTGTTTTCGATATGAATTATTTCCAATCTCAAGTAATAAATACGGGATTTTATAGTAATTGAAAAATTTATTTCGGCTCATAATTTATTTGTTTCTTTAAAGCGCTTTTATTTTCATTTTGTAATCTTTTTTAGGGTTCCGCACTTAAAAAGTAAAAACGGAACCATTATAAGATCACTCCTGTGTCTGTCCGTCTTGTCTGTCTGTCACAGCCATTTTACTCGTAAACTATGGAACGTGGAAAGTTCAAATTCGGGGAAGTAATAAAGACCATTGACCCACATATTTTCAGATTAATAAACATTCATAAACATATTTAGTAAAAAAGTAGAGCGGCTAATTATGCTACTGGAAAAACAAAATCTTTTCTTTGGATATCATGTGGGGTATCCTGTGAAAGCTTTTGTAACGCTGTACTCAAAAATACATCCCTTTTAATTTTAGGTAATATATTTTCAAAGATATTGTTGAAAATGTAGCGCAAAAATATGTCCCCCCCCCATCTATTTCCGAATCTACTGAAACTAAAATTATGAAAACATTAGAGGTAGTAGACGTTAATACAAACCTTGCCGGAAAACTATAGCGGTTACCCTAGGTCACATAGTTTTTGAGTAATTAGCATTTTTCTGTTATACACAAATTTCGATTTACGAGTATTCAGAAAAATTGTTGAGCACCGCTGAATATACCGTTGCAGAAGAATAAAAGCATTGTTGATAATGATTTTCGAAAAAAATCATCGGTAATTAGCCGAGATATTAACCCTTAAAGGTACGGTGAGTTTGGATATACACAAGGCCAAGGGCGGCATACTCTATGCCTAGCTCACAACTTTTAATGATATATATGTGTAATGTAATGTCCAGTAACAGTATAAAAGCAATAAACGTCAAATTGTTAAAAACATCCTGATTTAAGGGGTCTCTGGACTCTAAAAAGTGGAAAAAATGAAAAAAAGACCATTTTCAACATTTAATGTCTTAAAATGTATATGATTTTAAAACACAATTTTAATTGGGATGAAAGATATGAGTATGTTCTTTCATTTCAAGTATTTAAAAAATTGCAAGATACAGAATTAGTATTTATAGAGGGCTCGAAACTGTTAGACATTTGTCGAACAAAAAATTGGCATAACAGTTTACGCGCAGGATTATAAAATCAATATTGCAACTAGAATGAAAATTTTGGTGCTTACTTATACGTCAGATTGTAATAATTTCCCTGAACTTAAATTTGTATTTAAAGCATTTTTATATTTTTAATGCAGTGTTGCATTTAGCTAATACAAAATTTTGAAAATTTCAACAGTAAAATCACCTAAAAGAATATTTTTCTGAACAATAAAAAGGAAATTTTAGATTCAGTTTATACAGACTAACATGAAATATATGTTTTGAAAATTTCAAGAAAAAATATTCAGAAATTTTTGAGGCATTCTGCGCGTTATGCCCAAAAAACGTCATTTGGAAAATACTGACTTTAAAGTTATGGAAACGCCGCTTCAGCTATTGAGCGGGCATAATTCTAAAAGCCAAAACTTCTGTTCTAATGGGAATTTCAAGGAAACAATTATATCAAAATATTCAGAAAAAATAGGATTTTAGCATCTAAAAAAATATTAAAATTTCTTAAATTTTGAAGCTTTAACCCCTTAATTATCGCTCACGTCATATTCACGGGCTGTGTCTTTTACTCAAATTGTTTGATTCCCACCAATTTTATAAAATAGTGAAATTGCATATATTTTAGTATCGTTTTTTCCTGTCATTAAATAAGATGAAATTTTTTTTTCATAAAACTGGTGCCAATAAGCAATTTGAATTTTTAAACCGTAATTTAATTCGAGCGTTAAGGGGTTAAGAATCCTGCGTCCATTTAATCATTTCCGGCACGGAGTAATTTTATTTATAAACTTATGAAATAACGAACTGACACCAGAATTTATAAACGAATTTATTAGAAAATGCGAACTTGCTTATTTTCACGTACATGATAAAAGGAAAATTTTAATTAAATATTCTTGATGCCGTTTGCCTGTTTTTGAATTAAAATTAGGTTTCCGTTTTTTAAGGGCATCGCCCTCGAAAGATTTAATTAGAAGGAATAGCATAAATACTGTGAGATTCGCGATAGTTTGCATTGATTGTATCCCTCAATAAGCCTCGAGTGGCTTTAAAAGTTAATTAAACACCTATCTGGAAAAACGCGGCACGGGCCCAGGCGGCGTTGCAACTTTGCGATCACAATTCGAAGCGCGCTTAGCACAATGCCAAATTTAAATTTTGAACAAAGGTTTTGTTTTAGCTACACTGTAGAAATAAAGGTTATTACTACGCTGAATTTAGTTTTACGAAATGCCAAATGAAGTTTAACTATGCACTGCTTTTACTGTCAGTACCGAATTAAGTTCATCATAAACAGATTAGGATAATATTAGAAAAAGAACTATGTGAATAGCTATATTTGATATTATTTAGGTTCCACATATCTTTGAACTTTCATGGTATACCCATTTACAATTTTCTAATATGTACAGTTATACCCAACCCTACGTTCTATAATTTTTTACAAAGTCTTAGTATTCTTTTAGCAACGTTTTTTTTTTTTTTTTTTTTTTTTTTTTTTTTTTTTTTTTAATACAATTACAAATTCATATATTTATTCTGCGGAACCCTGTGTGCGCGACTAATGCTCGCACTTGACCGTTTATTTACTTTCTTCTGTCTTGTAAGAAGTATTGAATTCATGAAACTTTTCGAATTCCGGTTTTCGACGGATTTGCATGTTTCAAAGAACCCCAAAAAAATGTTTTTACAAAATGTCTGTCTGTCAGTCTGTGTTATAATTAGATCAGAGTTATAAATACACTGGTTTTAAGGTCATTTGGTGTGGCGTTATGTATAAATCACATCGATGAAACAGTTCATTTGAAAATAACAGTTCATTTATTATATTCAGCTTGAATTTTAATATATACATGTACCTCCAGCTCTTTCTGGAAACTTGGTTATATTGACATATTATAACTGTAGCAAGGAGTAAGTTTAAACTCCAGCTCCATCGTCCGTCCATTACATCACCTCACACCACTATACACTCCATGGAGTTGTTTCACACAAGATATACTTCCTCAGTGCATCAAACTGGAATAAAAATATGCATACAGCTGCACTTAAAAGAGAGTGCCTTTACGACCGAAATGGGAAAACAAAAACCAGTTCGGAACGATATAACTTCCGTACAAACCACACGACAAATTTTGGGAAACAAACTTTGTTCAGATTTCCAACAGTCTGTCTGAGAGTCTGTCTCTCTGTCTGTGTGTGACACAAATTTTGTGGGCGCTCTATCTCAAGAACAAATGAACTGAATTTAATAAAAAATTATATTCAGTTAGTCACTGATATTAATTGGTGCTGATTAGTTTTGGGTGTAAATCGCTTAACAGGTGGCGCTGCTATGCAGCATTTTTCACGATTTCCACAAGCGCTCAATCTCCAGAAATAATGCATGGATTTTCATCAAACTTCCGATTCAGTTAGTCCTTGACAAGAATTGACGTTTTATGCATATTGGTGTAAATCGCTGGACAGGTGGCGCTTCTATGAGCCTTTTCCGGGATTTCCACAGTAGCTCAATTTCCAGAACTAATGTACATATTTTCATCAAACATCAGATTCAGGTATACCTTGATATTAATTAGTGCTGCTTATGTTTTGGTGCAAATTGCTCAACAGATGGCGCTGCTATATTGCATTTTTCAGAATTTTCACTATCGCTCTACTTGAAGAACTAATAAACGAATTTTCATCAAACTTCAGATTCATGTATACCTTGATATGAATTACTGCTGTTTATGTTTTGTTGCAAATCTCGCAAAATGTGGTGCTGCTGTGCTGGATTTTTCAGAAAATCCACTATAGCTCTATCTCAATAACTAATGCGCAAATTTTCATCAAACTTCAGATTCTGGTATAACTTGATATCAATTAGTTCTCTTTATGTTAGTCGCGCAGTAGATGGCGCTGCTATGCTACATTTTTTCAGAATTTCCATGATAGCTCTATCTCAATAACTAGTGCACGAATTTTCATCAAACTTCAAATTCAGTTTTACTCTGATATGAATTGGTGCTAAATTGATGTAATTTCATGTATTATTTAAATTATTTATTTGACGTGATTTATATAAAAGAAAGTTTTGTGTTGGCCACAACATACTAGTTTCATTCTGATAGTTCAGTTTTCATTAAACAAAATGAAACAAAATGAATTTAAATCCTTTCCTTTTATAATAATTATTTAGAAGTCTATGTTTAAAAATAATACAGAAAAGAACATGCACAAGACATATTGTTATACTACATTAATTTTAAGTCAATTATTCAAATTGGTAATAAATCATATATGATGTAATAAAAAGCTGAAATCTTAAACAACGATTTTTACGCACAAATAACATACAGAACGATAAAAAATACCCATACGATCGTTTCGAGGATTTCTCAATCCCCATGGTTATTAATTGATTAATTGTGTCCGTTTATGTGCTTTACCTAAGGTTCATAAACCTGATATTCCGTTTCGCCCCATTGTTTCCAATATTGGTACTGCCTCCTATAAGCTTGCAAAACATTTAGTTTCCAAGCTGTCCCCCAGTGGAGTTCTTCGAACCCATTTTAATTCTTTATTTTTCCTCTCTGAGGAAGGGGATCGAGGAATCCTCGAAACGATCGTATGGGTATTTTTTATCGTTCTGTACGTTATTTGTGCGTAAAAATCGTTGTTTTAAATTATAGCTTTTTATTACAATTCGCACAAAGTTTAATCTATGCTTACATATATGATGTAAATTTGCAAATGTGCAAAAAATTACTAGTCCAGTATTCCAATCAGGAATTTCTTGGCTGAAGCCGCATAAGCTCTACCTACTGAGTCATACCTGACGAATCTGGAGGACCTAATTCACCCAGCTAACTTTATTGATAATGGCGTCTGGACTGATATATGAATCAGCTCAGCAGAATAAATCGCAGGTGTTGGAACTCCAGAAACGCTAGATAAGTAATAACACTACATTATTTTAACACAAGTATGATAATTACACAATTATTATGTTTTGATACTTTTGATACTGTAATTTGGAAATAACAATTTTTGATAATACTTTGATATTTAACATTTAAAACTCTCTAGAAGCTTCTAAACTTTTGATTAGAAAATTCGTCCTAAAATTGGCAGTAATTACGTTCTGGTAAGTAAATATGTTTAAGAAATAAATTTTACCAGCAAGCAAATAAAAGTAAACATAATTAACATCCTTAAAAAAAAGCCTAATTATTATGAAAATGCAAAAGATATTAACGTTTTACCATTCCATGACAATGTATATACAATAATTACAGACGTTTGCTTTTCTCATGGTTTTAACATTGGCTACAAATGAAGTTAACTAAGACTCAAAGCGTGGTTCAGAGATGGTTAAAGGTTGCAAATTAGAATCTATTTTAAAAAGAGACCCGAATAGATTAGAACTTTTTTGCACTGTCGCCTCTTAATGGTTCAATATTTTAGTAATGGCCCGATTTTTGACAGGTTCGTCCTACAACCTACAGTTCGTCCTTCAACCTATTTAATGTTTTAACAAGAGCATCAAATCATGGATTAATCATTCATCATTATACGGTAGAAACTTTTTGGCACAATATTTTGGTAAAATATTGAACAGAATTTTTATTATTTTAGTTTTGTTCTGCGAATGATTTTTTAAATAAGTAAAACTATTTACCTGGTAACATTCCGTTTAATTCCAAATTTCTTATGCCGAAACTTTTTGACATTTTTATGTAAGATAAAAATAAGTTAATATAATTCAAGCGCAAAATACTCTCTTCAGCTCCCTTTCTCCCCAGAAAACTGCATTTTAAACATGAAAAATGAAAGTTATTTAGTGCTAGTTAAAATTTTATAATGGAAAAAGAGGACATAAAAAAAAAGACATCTGATAAAGAATTTAAGCAGATATGTATAGCACATATACATATAGTGCGGTATCATAGTACATATTAACAGTGCTCTAATGATATTGATTACATGTGATTTTTTTTTGAGAAACTTTTATTGAATAATTAATTCGGATAATAATGTGCATTCTTTTATTTTATGGACTTTGTGAAAAGACTAAGTGTTTGCAATTAAGATGCGATTTAAGACGATACATTGTTATCGGACATCTGTTTTGTAGTAGCTTGCTCGGGGATATCAATTTAAAAGCAATAAATTGCATTTTTCTATGCTATGAGCTTTGTAAAAACAATTACAACCCAAATATCATCCACGATTATAAAAAATTGTAATCCTTTTGTGATGTAAAAGTTGTGACGGTATACTACTCTATGTTTGTAGCTCATTTGATGTGGAAAATGCCAGTAAAAAACTGCATTTTGTTCTTTGGCGGGGGGTGTAGGGGCTATGAAATTAGTCAATGTAATGACAATTAAGATATCATTCAGAACGATAAATTTTTGTCTGAAATGTTTGATGTAATAGCATTGAGATAAAGTAAACATAGTATAGCTTTGATGATGTAGTAATATTGCAGTTAAAAACTGTTTTTCTTTACTGAGTAAAAATTTAATTATAACTTAAATAATTACAGTTCAGATATCATCCAAGCCGATAAATTGACGTCATCTATGTTTAATGTAATAGCTGTGATAATGTAGTAATCTCTGTATTTATTTCTGATGATTTAGTAATATCACAGTAAAAATCAGCCTTATTTTTTTTATAGTAATTAGGTTTTTAACACGTTGAATGCCACACGATGACTGACACTTATAGATTCTGTAACGGGAGTCTTATTTCGTGGCCTAAGCGGAAAGACAAATAAAATAGACTTGGCATTCAACGTGTTAAAATTTATAAATCATTGAAGCCGATAAATTATTGCCAGCCATCCCTGACGTAATAGCTCGCGCAGCGAAACTAATTCGACGTAATGAATTTTTGGATAAATTCTTTATTTTCTAATTATTTTTCATTTATTCCGCATATAAACATAACATATAAAAAGATTCAGTTAAACTACTTTCACTTTTTTTCAAACACTTGCATTTTGGACGATAGCTGTTTTTGGAATTGGGTAATAATATTTAGAAAACATAACCTTCAGTTGAGTAATTACAAGCAAAAAAAATTATTTTATTTCTAATAATACAGAGAGTCCAACTCGGGTTTCAACGGGTTACAGATTATAATAAAATAAAGCTATTGAGTTCAGCAATGCATAAAACAACAAAATATATACATTTAAACATAACTATACATAATAAACAAAGTTGAAAGTGATATTAAAGCATTTCTTCTCGCAAAGAAACATCCTCTTCAACTTAATCCAGGAGTCGCCTGATAGGACTCAAAATAGGCATAAATAGGCTCCCAAAATAGGAATATAACGATGCACCAGTTAGTCAGCTATTATAAAATATGTGTTTTACAGTTTTGGGGCAAATTTAAATGTTTGCTATTTTGGCCAGATTCTTGATTCAAAAACTCCACTGTGCGAAGTCTGCAATATGTAACGTTTAACGTTTTGAAATGGAAGCCACCTAATAAATGAATATTAATTTATTAAATGAAAAGCTGAATAAACAATGTGAAATGTATTTAAGAAATATATGATATATTTTTAATTTGGTTGCAAGGTACAGATGTCATATTCGCCCCATATTGGCACGATTTTTTTCTGTCGCCAATATCATATAGGCAACAGGTACTTAACTTGCGCCAAAGTGTCGTTATTTTGCTTGATGTGGTAACCCGGATTATGTTGTTTATGCTGTTCATGTTTTCGCCAAATTGGCAACCGAAAAAAATCGCGCCAATATGGGGTGAATATAACATCTGTACCGGTTGCAAATTTGTTTTTTAGAATTTCTCAATTTCTAACACTTCCAACAAAGTTGAAAAGTGTTTATGCATTCGGTTTATCTGGCCGTCTGTCCACCCTCTCACTTCCGTAAATATACTCGGATTTTCTTGAAATTGATAAAAGTAATTTATAGTCACCAAAGCATGTTTGGTATTGTATATGAAGTATGTAGGATTAATAGTTCATTTACAGAGGCACTCAAAAATATTCCATTACATTGTGGTATCTGGGGGGAAATCGTTTGCAGAGTATTTTAATGACATTATGCTACTTTAAATGTATGAAACTGATATAAATCACTGAATTTCACTACGATTAAGCTGGAACAGGACATTCATAGCATTTTTTATTCATTTACAGGGACACACAAAAGAAATCGTTTACAGAACAGTACTTTCTTGAGTAATAATTGTTGGAGTGTACGGTTTAAAATTCGGTATGCGCTTTTAAATTTAATTAATTTTTTGAATCTTACTCGTTATATATAAATACCTATACCCCAAATACAGGGCTGCACAAAAGTATTCACGTACTATTCTCCTTATTAGAGGAAATTGCTGAAGGTAAATTTTCAACTGAAATATATGTATCTCTTAAGTGAACTAAATTTTGGCTTACATGAAGTTAATAGATTTAAATGTATAAATCATATACAGGGCTGCTGAAAAAATTCGCATAATTTTCCGATTGTGGATGGGAGCTGCTGAAATTCGGTTTGGAAATGCATTATGCGTGCCCATAGGGTTGAATTAGACGTAATATTTTAATTTTTTAACCGGTCCAGTTTTGTTACCTTATTTTGAATGAGTTGGAAAGTGTTTAATAATATATGCCTAACGCATGATTTTTACTTACTTGTTTTTTCATTATATCAGGTATTTTACCTTTTAAATGAAATCTATTTAAATTATTCTATTAATCATTCTATTAATAATCTATTTAATCTATTTAAATTAAAAAATATGGATATAATGTGTTGAAAAACATTATAATGTTGTAAGAAAAATTTAGAAATTCATTCCATAATTTAATAATTTAATAAAGATGCAATATTTTACTGAAAATAAAAGACCGAATTGAAATATATATATAAATTTTAACTAATAATTAAGTTTTAATAATTAAAATAGAAAATTATATTTTTCTGTTTGTCAGAAATGATATATCTCTTGAGTTCAATTAAAATTCAGTATTATGTGTAAAAAATGTTATGCCATTTGTCTTTTAAAATACAAAATAGAAGAATATTACTGAAATCCCATGGGATTACAAATATTATTAAACAGTAATGAAATAAATGTTTCATTACTTGTTATGAACTGAAATTTTAATTACGACTGGTAAAAGTTGATGCTTCATTAATTTTTAATATACTTCCTATTTTCTGCTAAAATTTGATTTTATTGCTCTGAGGATTTATAACAAATTAAATAAATTTAATTATATAAACACAAAATCAATCTATTATTATTATTATAATAAATTAATGAATATTTATGAAAAAAGAATGATTTAAAAAGTAAAATATAATTTAAAAAGTTATTTATTTAATTTCTCTGTTTAACATTTTTTTTATTCTTGCGAATCGAACATATTCGCTACAATGGTTATAGAAATTAGTTATGCTTTACTTAATATTTTGTAATTTAATTTATTTTATATTTTACTTTATTATTTTTAAAAAATAATATAAATGAGAAATAGTTATTTTTGCAATAGTTCTGTGTAAGATTGTTTTGTACAAATGATTTAAAAAATTAACTGCATAAATTAGTTGGTCTTGAATAATTAAAATTTTACTTAATATTTCAAAATTTCAAGTTTTTAATATTTTACCTTATGTATTTTTTAAAAGCTATTAATTAATAACGATGTTTTGATGGGATACTGAAAAAAATTGAGATTACTTTTATGTATTATGAAATATTTCAATAGAAATATATGATTCATTGAAAAAAAAAAAAAAAAAAAAAAAAAAAAAAATACTATATTGAAAATACATGTTTTAAAATCTAATTCTTTATATGTATACCAATAAAACGAATTGTTTAATGTCGTTACATAGAAACCATTGCACGGAAAAAAAATTAAAATTCGCGCAAGGTTCTTCAAATCATACAGGCCAAAATTTAATATTGTAATTGATTATATATGCAATTTTAAAATATATTTCAGACTAAAGTATCACGAGATATTCGATAAAGTATAATTACAGAAATTATATTTCGATAATATTTTTCCAACAATACACACGTAATAATTCATAAATGAATTTCAAAAAGCCGCCTCATATTATCCAGGTGTTCCCATTGTCTTGTATACCTGGATATACAACATTCCAGGTAAATTTCACCAAAATTAAGGCCTAGTCGCACATGTATCTGCGTGTGTAAAAGTACGTATATTTCAACAAACATGCAAACTTAAGAATACGCTACAATACTGCATTTCTCCGATTTAGTATAATGACGTCACATTAAAGATGTAACATGATGACATTATTAAGGACAGACGCGTTTCCTCATTATACAGTAAAAAACATACAAACATTTGACACATAAATAATGTGATGCAAATAAAATACCACAACTTTTAATTGGAGGAAAACAACTCGTTGTATTCCCCATTTGAAAGTGATGAAAATTCTGAAGAAGAAGCAACCAGGATCATTCGAAATGGCTTCCCCCCGCCCCGATGCAGATGGTCTAGGTGCTTCTGAAAATTCTTCAAGATTTCCGCGGGAGACTATTTCCTGTGTGATTTCGGCCTAGGCTTTTTCCAGGGCGCGTTTCAGAGAATACAGGGACTTGTGCTTGACTGCACAGGCTTTTTTCTCAAGGATCCCGAAACAGAGAAGTTTGTTTGAGGGGGAGGGGTTGTTGAAGAAAAGCAGCATTAGCTTTGCACACCATGATTTCCTGCAAAACAGTGAAATAGTGTCATCTAAAAAGCAATTTTACATAAATAAAGCACGAGAAAGATGAATGAAACAATAGTATAGCTCAAAAACGTGAAAAAACGTTAAACTAAATTACATTTTCATCACGTCACACTATTTATGTGCCACCCTTTGATATTGATAAAGTCCTACGAAATAATATTTTTTTACTGATTTTATTTACAGAAAAGTGATTTAAAAAAATAAGCAAAGTTTAAACATTTAAAATGTATCTGTCCACCCATTAGAAGCAAATTTCAGATTTTATTAATTCTCAACTTAACTGTCATACGAGGATGGTTTAATAATTATTGTCCCGAGTGTGTATAAAACATTTGTACTGAGATGGATTGATGTGCAATATTAAAACCTAATGTTTTTGATGCATATATGCTCAATTTCAGAACCGTAGCTGCTATATTACCATATTTATTTTGGTTTTATGTGTGATTGTGACACCTAGCTTGAAAGGGGAGGGGGTGTGAAAGGCTGGTTTGCAGCTTATGGAGCCAGACCTGAAGCAGTTCTGTGATAGATTTGTGACAACGTCTCATCCACTGTGACAAATATATCACAGGATTGCTTTAGTTCTTGCTCCATAAGCTCCAAACCAGCCTTTCACCCTCACCCCCCCCCCTTTTTTAAAGCTAGGTTCACCTCTCGCAACTTAAACAAAACAAAACAAAAAAATATGGTGATATAGCAGCTACGGTTCTGAAACTGAGCATATAGGCATCTAAGACATTAAGTTTCAATATCCCACATCAACCATCGCAGTACAAATATTTTATACACACTAGGGACAATAATTATTGAACCACCCTTGTATTACCTGTGATTTTTCTTGCATAAAAGAAAAATAGCAAAATTTTTGAAAGTTTACAATCGCTATCTCAAATTAAAGAAATGTTTTATATAGATATAAAAAAATATATATTTCACAACACACTGCTGAATTCTATTTTATTCTTTTACTTGAAATGATAATTAATTTCTTAAATAAATAAAAAGCTAATTTTGAAATTTAATTATAAATATAAAATATTAAAAATCATTTTAAATGCAATTAAGTGAATTTTTAATGTAACTACAAATTGGAATGAACAAAGGAAAAAATAATTTTAAATTAATCATGCTAAAGATATGTTTGCTTAAAAATATATATTTTTTCTTTATATTGATGCAAGTAGGCATAAATTCCTTTTTTAATTTTTTGTCAGAGGAAAATTTTTAATTTTAAGGAATATTATTCCAGTGATTTTTTTTAAGCATAATATTTAAGTTGGTTGAAAGGTAATCGGTTTTATTTTCAGTGATGAAATGCTTGATTTAAGATTATGCTGTATAAAAAGTTTTATATTTTAGAAAGTAGTTCTGGTATTTTACTTTAAGTTATCATATATTAAAATCCAATGTAGTAATGCGGTTAAATATATATATAAATTTAAATTAATGTGATATTAAAAGTTGTTCTTGTCATGAAATTTAAAATTACATTATGTGAAATTGAAGTTCTGTGTGCGTTAGGATACATATATTTATTTCCATAATGTAATGCCGCCTATTTATTTCACGTTAGGATAAAAAAAAAGTATAAAGCAAAACTTTCTAATTCAAAAGTGTCTTAATCCATTTTCATTTTCATATCATTTAGTCATATTTTTTGCTTAAAGAACACATACAATATAAAGTAATAAGAATTTGGCGAAAATACTTACATTAACATTTCTGATAGAATAAAGGAATAACAGTTTTCAGCGCACTATAAATGCCATTAACCAATTTACTGACTTCAAGTGTAAAAATTTTTATTATCTGAAAAACAAACACACACACAGAGAAAAAATCATTAGGGAATGATACTATATTTTACATTTACAGTTTTCAAGAATGGGAAGCCCATTTCCGCGTAAATTATAGTACCAGAAATAAAGTACTGAAAATTTTCTGTACTTTGGTGCAGTAAAAATAGAAGAATACTGAGAAAAATTCGTTAGTCATCGAAAGGATTTATTGTCTGAATTTTCACAAAGTAATTTTCAAGGAAAATTAGTGTCTCTTCGACAACATAAGCAGAAAGACAAATTACCTAGATTTAAAGCACTTATTTGACATTTGTTTTAATTTAACCCGACATTGCCTAAATTTTCCATACCGAAAATTTTTCTACATTTTGATACTATTTTTTCGAAGGATTCATCTCTGCATTTCTTTAAAATTCAATTGTCTAAATTGATCTAAATTCATACTTTAGATTTAGCATCAGGTCCTGCCGAACGTAGAAAGTTATTTTATGGATATTTTGTGTTAAATTAGCGTCAGAAAAACTATGTAGTAAACGGAACTCATTCTTACGTGAATATCTTCGATGAAAGGGTTTAAGATTCAAGCAGCAAGAATTTCTGGCCAGCATGTTAACACCAGCCTGATCAGTATCAGTGGTGTAGTCGTAAAAAAAGCAGAGGATATACGCTCTAAGCAGAGGGTATACGCTCAAGGCAGAGCGTATACCCTAGAGTGTACATACTATAGCTTTCTTGAGAAACAGAGGGTATACGGTGTTCCTTAAAAAAATCCAGAGGGTATACGGCGTATACCCCCGTAGCCCCTCCACGACATCCCTGATCAGTATGTGTTTGAGACAGATATCGAAGACCAGATTCCGGACAAATCAATATCCCAGAGATTTTATTTGAACATGCCAGAGCTGACAAGTCTCTGGATTTTTGTGTATGTATATACTTTAGTTAGAAGAATTCTTCAGTTTAACCCTTTACTGTACCATTTTTCTATTTTTATGAAATTTTTTTTTTAACTCTATATATCGATCTAATAATGGGAAAAATAGTAAATAAAATTAAATTTCAAATTTTCAGCTAAAATTTGATATTTTATGGCGTGCACCCTATGTACACGATTAGGGTTTTAAAATATTGTATTGCTATATTTTACGACTAAATAAGCTTAAATTAATTAATTTTATCGGATTGCAACTTTTTTATATTAATATTTTTAAGTATTTACTAAAATTAATGAAAGTAAATTTTACCTTAATAGCTTGATCGAAATTTATTTTGCTTCCGAAGGACAAATTCTATTTTTTTGTCAAATGCAGCTATCTGAAATGGACAAAATAAGTGTTATTCCATTTTTGGATTGTTCTTGATTAGATATAAATATCATATTTCCCTTTTTCATGGCACATAGTAAGAAATACAGTGTTTTTAGGTATGTGCCAGATGTGGCACGTTGTGCAGTGAAAGGTTAATAGAACAACATTTTCTATACAAAAGAACTGGTATACAAAAGTCTGAGACTTGGCACTTCTGATCATTTTCTGTACGTCACGACATATTAGCGCAACGCTTTTTTTTTTTCACTTGGCAGTCACCTCATATTAACCCGTTACTGGAGACGGGTTACAAAATGAATCCGTGACTCCGTGTTATTCTTTGGCTCTGATTATGACGTGGTTTTTCTCCTTGAATAAAATCATCTCCTCAGTACCGTCAATTAGTTCTTTTATCATTGTACGATTTTCAGGGTATATTGCGTTTCCAATGTAAATCCCAATGCTGTTTACAAAAGACAAACAAGAAAAATAACATTGGAGTCTTTTTGACTCTATGTCTCTGATCGCATCAGGAAATTCATGCCTCCAGTTACGGGTTAAACATACCAAACTACGTTGTTAATGTATCATTTATTTAAATTCTTCTCTGATAGTTATGTTTCTTTAAGCTACTCAGTCAACTGTTTTATCTATAAAAGATAAGACACCGTTACGACTGAATACAATATTAAAAGATAACAACTTTTAAATTAGAGACATTTAAAATTAAAATTGCACATAATATATATTAAAAATATAAAGTAGATGTTTCGGATGAAAATTCTTCCCTCATCAGTACCACACTACGTCAAATCTTGAGTCATTGTATAGGAATTTAGCCACTAATCCTAATAATAAAGCAGGCTAAATCATAACTGAATATTCTGTTGTATTGTAACTTTAACTTTAGAATTAACTGTTCTGATGCATGTTTCCAGTTCGTGAGTTGTTTATGTCCTATTTCGTGATTTAACGATGTATGGTACTGATGAGGGATGAATTTTCGTTCGAAACGCCTACATTATGGTTTTTAACCCGTTAATAGTCGCGCGTTGGTCTTTTCCCCGCCCGAAATTCGTTATCTTCCTGTAACTCATTTCCCGTTAAAGTTACGATAGCCAAATTCCGTGTAGCTGACCTTGAGTGTTCACACTCTTGTGTAGTAAACTTGCAAGTCATTCCTGCTATTTGTTAACATTTTATCGCATTCTTAAGTTTCAATCGGTCTAAATGACCGCGTTGCGACCACTTACGTTAGTTGAATTTTCCCCCCTCGTTTTCATCCTTTCCAATTTCCGCGAAATCTGTGGGGAAGGTTTCTTCGAAGTACGCACTCTCTGTCTGTTGTTATTTCGTCTTTCTTTCCTTTCTGCTATTTTATTCGTTCAAAGAGTACTTTTTTTACTTTTAGAATGTGACTTAAAATTGTTTTATTATATTAGTTGTGTAGTCAGTTCGCACAAAAAAATGATGGATGGTCAACATTTTTTTCATTGTCAAATATTGTGGGAATAAATTCTCAAATCGATAATTATTTAAATATGGAAAAAAAGGGAAATTCATCATCATTATTTGAAAGAATTTGCTTTCCACTTATTACCCGAACATATAAATGAAAGAAAACAGACAATAACACTGCAAAACCATTAAAAAAAAAAGATAAGAGAATTTTGTGGGAATCAGTAAAAAAAATTGCCGTATATCCAAAATCTGAAAAGTATCGTTTTTGTACAATAAAACAAATTCGAAAGATAAAACAATCTTCTCAGAAATGTAGTGTGTATATTTGCGAAGAACATACCTATAATTTATTTGTACAATAAGAAAAATAATGAGAATTTTATAATGTAGGTTAGAAATTACGCAAATAAAAAACTCTTTTGGATAATTCAGTGAATGTTTATACTATGATTAAAAAAAAATATTTTAAGTATTTTCATAAAATTTATCTATTTTTAAATTTTCATACTGTAAGTAAAAACACATTTTTTTTTTTTTAACAATGCCACAGAAATTATTATTGAAATCCAATAGAGGCTTGGAAACAGTATCTAACAAATTTAAATTTGTTGTCCTTCATCAATTGTTCAAACTATTTTTCAGAATAATTTTTTCCAGAATATGAGAGAAAATTCATTTAAATTAAATTATTTCTGCATATTTATAATTTCGGAGAAAATTTTCTTATTCATTTCTTGTTCATTAATTTAATGAACGTTATTATAAAACAATAAATTATAACATTAATACCTTATTATGAAATGTACAATTGAATATTCATTTTAATTAAATAGTTTCTGTAAAATACATCCCTATTAAGATGAACCTTTCAGTGATTCTATTAATTAAAATAATTTATCCATCTTAGGATTTAAATTTACAATTGCAAATGTATTTAAATTAAATATATAATTTCAATAACTTATTTATTATTTACTTTATATGAGCGAAATTCGTATCCAGAGTTTTTATTCAAGGGCGCTGCTCCCACCCTGAAATAAATAGAAAAACTACAAATCGTGCATTTTCATTTGAAAAATGGATTTAATCACAAAATCTCGAGAGCCCCCCCCCCCCCCTCATACACACACAGACACCCCACAAAATAAATAAATAAATAAAACGTAGTTACAACATTTACATTTATAATTTCGAAGTTAAGTATTTTTTACCTTTTTCTTTATTATATATATATATATATATGTATATATATAATTATACATTTTTAATAATATTTGGTTTATGTGGTATTTCTGATTTCATAATTATTGGTCATTTTCCTTATTTTTCAATGGTATTATTGTACAGAAAGTTTATATATATATATATATATATATATATATATATATATTGTCTTTAATTGTTTATGGCATCAAATTTGATGGTTTTTCATATGTTTTAAATGAATTAATCGTCCGCAATATGCTGGTGAATTAGTGGTATTGTATTTGATTTTCTGTTGCATGTCATAGGTTCCATTTTTATTTTCAGTTTAATTGTTCAATTTAATGTCAGTGTAATATATTGATGCTAAATTTGTTAATTTTATTTTATTAAATGGATATAGAGTGCCGGAGTATCAAAAAATCTACCTGACTCTGATTCTGTCCTTCCAAAAAAAAAAATAAATAAATAAATAAATAAAAATAAAAATACCCCTATCATGAATTTAGATTCATATTAGTAAATGTTTTCCTACTAATTATTGATTCATAGTAACATCAGAAATTCAATCAAATCATTTACTATTTACTTTTAAATATTTATGCAAAACGAAGAAAGAGTTATTAAAAACATTTATCTAGATGCCAACTGAATATATACTTAAGCGAAATAAATAATTGCTGTAAAAGGTTGTAAAATGAATAATTGCTGTAATCTTTTAAAGTTCAGTCACTATTTTCACCCAACGTTATCCGTTTTCGATCATCTGATAACACCGGCAAGTTTCCCCTTCGTTTTCGGCCTGCTGGTAACGGCGGCAAATGGACCGAACGCGACTACTAACGTTCTAAAAAATGTCGCGACTACTCCCGGGTTAAAAAATATTATGTGTATTTTTTTTTCAACATTATAGTTTCGTCATTTGTTTAATCGCCTGATCTTCTGGAAATGAAAATAGTTTTATTGGGAAAATGTGTTAATATTACCTTATTTAATATGCTTATGACAACTTCATGCTTTATATGAAACTTTAAAAGGATATTATAAAGCAAGTACATAACATGCTTTTTCCAAAATGCTCAAAAAAAGTTTTTCCTAGGGTTACACTTACTGAAAGCCGACACGAACCCCATATTTGTACTATCACCCTAACCAGACCTGAATTTGACAAATTTAAACTCAAGAGTTACGAGCTGAAAAAAGGTAATATTAAAGTAAAACTTCCTTTAAATATCACAAGTTGTTAGAGAACATTTTCAAGAAATTGTTTGACTAATACATTGTGAAATATTTCAATTTTAACGCAATTCCGAAATGAAAATGAAAGAAAATTAATCGATACTTTATACCATACCATAGATGAAAAATAGTGTATAATTATATGTCTAATTTCAATTGTATTTTTATGTAGAAAAATGAACATATACAGGGTATTTCACTACCAGACCGACAAATTTCCAGGAGGGGTAGGGGCTTCGGACGGTAGACGATTCGGAATCACATAGCAATGCAGCTGGGTCGGAAATGCAAACCTAACGAGATAGGAGATTGTTAGGGGCTGAATCATTATAATCTAAAAGTGACATTTAAAGACCAAAAGCTTAAAATAAGCCATAACTATCTTGACAATAAGTTGTCCAGTATTTCGTAATGCGTGAATGAAATATTCGTAACTTGGAATTTCGAATGTTTTGAAATACGCCGGGCGTGTTTCGGACGTTTGCGGTAGCAACGAAGATGCACCATTTCGAAACGTCTGTACTACCACAAACGTGCAAAACTGTAGATCTGAAGAACGAGGCACATAGGCGCAAATCTTCGGGAAACTTAATTATCCGGAAAGACATGACTTATTTTAAGCTTATGGCCTTTAATTGTCAATTTGCTATCACTATGATTCAAACCCTAACAACCTTTCTATCTCGTTAAGATTGCATTTACGACCCTGCACTGCTATGTGATTCCGAGTCGCCTCTGTGCCTCCAATACCTTCTGCATCTTTGTCAGCCTGTTTGTAAAACACACTGTAGATAATCATTGAAGTTGAAATATAGTTTTCTTTATCAGAAAAATGTTCAGAATCTTCTCTACAAAATCCGGTTAATCCTAACCGGAACAAAAAACCAACACGTTTTTTATACTCAATGAATTAAAGAGTTTTTAAATGAAGTACACAAAATTACGTAAAAGTAATTGAGACTATATGCAGGGTGTCACCCGAACTCATGGATATATATATATATATATATAATGATCACTTATAAACAGATTAAGTAAAATAATGCTATAAAAAGTGATAAAATATCTTAATTAAGATTGACGATCGTTTCGTGGCAGCAACGGCGACATTTTCAAAATCATTCACGATAGAAAATATTTTTACATAATTTAAAAACAATAAACATAGCAAATAATGTCACGAGACATGATGCATAATGAAAAACATTGAAAACATATAATTAAATTAAAATTAAATTAGTTATTTGTGAGCGTGTATTAATTTTCATATAATTTAACAAAACAATAATATGGTAAATAATGTCACGAGACAACATGCATAATGAAAAAATTGCAAAACATAAAACAAAAATAAAATTATCGTGGCTATTTGCAAGCTTGGATTAATTTTTACTATTGTTACTAAAATTACATAGCATCTCTTTCCGAAATTTAGGTAAATCTTGGGACACTGAATCATTGCAAATATTCTTGTTGCGTAAAAATATCTCTATGGATTCTCAGATTATGGATGGTAAATAAAATCTTGATGTTTAAATTAACTTGCTATTTTTAAATTCGATCCATAAAGGTTTTTCGCTGCATAATCTGGACAAAGCTGTGGTTCTTCTGTTGTATTTGATGTCTGCTATATGTTCTTTGATTCTGGTTTTAAGTTTTCTACTTGTCATACCTATATAAAACTGCTTTGTTCCATCTTCTTTGGTGAAAGGTATTTTGTTTACTCCTGATAACTGGTCTGATTCTATTGGATCTATTTTCTTGCATACTATATTTCTTAATGTCATAGAAGGTTTTGAGACTAGGGAGGTATTGAATTTATTGAGTTTATATTTCAAACGTTCGAAGAAACCAGGAAAATATTGTAAAGTGGATAACATGGAATTTTGTGGATTGAATTTTTTTTTCTTTTTAGTCTTCAAGCTTTTAATTAATTTTTCTATGGTGCTTTCTTTGTATCCATTGTTTCTTGCAATATCATATATTTTATTTATTTCATTATTTAACTGCTCGGGGGTACAAACTGTGAAAGCTCTATGAATAGAATGTCTAAATGCAGAAACTTTGTATGAAAAAGGTGCTTGAGCATTATGAGGGATAATGGATTGAATGGCTATGGGTTTTCTGTAAACACTGCGTTCTATTCCTTGGTGCGTCTTGATTAGTAATACATCTAAATAAGGTAGCATACCATTTTGTTCTATTTCCAATGTAAATTTAATTTTAGGATCAAGGCTATTAATCTGGTTTAAAAAATTATTGAGCAAGGTATCTGCATGTTGCCATATGATGAAAATATCGTCTGCGTATCTGATCCATGCATGGAGAGTCTAATCCAATTTGTATACATCTATTTCAAGTGGTCGTAATATGAATTTAGCTAATAATCCTGATATAGGAGAACACATTGGAGCTCCGTTATTTTGTTTGTATATTTTGTCGTCGAAAGTGAAGTAATTATCATTAACTATAAGATCAAGAGCACTATTTAGTGTAGTTTTCATATCATCATTAATATTCTCCATGCGGTAAATGCAATTATTTATATTTGTAACAGCTTTTTGGGTATCAATAGATGGGTATAAAGAAACTACATCTAGACTGGCTATTCAATAATTCTGAGGTAAATTAATGTGATTCAAATATTGAATCGAATTAATTACATGATCAGAGCTGGGCAAAATATTTTTCAATAAAACTTCGAAAGATTTTTCCATAAAATATATGGGACTTAACCATTTAATTACAATTGGCCTTATTGGCATATTTATTTTGTGGTCTTTGAGTCTGCCGACAATTGCTAGGATTACTGCTAACTTATTAATTATCATTAGAACTTTCATATTATTAGTTAAAAAACTATTATTAAACTATTATTAAAACCTTCATATAATTTAATTTTAATTATATGTTTGCAATGTTTTTCATTATGCATCATGTCTCGTGACATTGTTTTCTATGCTTATTGTTTTTAAATTATATGAAAATATTTTCTATCGTGAATGATTTTGAAAATGTCGCCATTGGTGCGACGAAACGATTGTCAATCTTAATAAAGATATTTTATCACTTTTTATAGTATTATTTTACGTAAGCGTTTTATTGACATAATAATTACAGTAAGTGCTCAAATGCGCCACTGGCAACGTTTAGCAAGTGACTAGGATGCCTCTTCCCAAATTCCAAGTGTTTCGCGAACATTTGCAGTAAAGACTGAAAGGTCTTGCAATGAGGTCCTCATCAGAGTCAACTGATGTGTCATTGATAAGACATCTGAAATCTTCCGCCAATTATTTGCTAGACGCATCCAGGTATGTAAATATGTTGTTGGTGGAGCATTTGAGCATTTACCGTAATTCTTATTTCAATAAAACGCTTGTTTTCATTTCTTCCGTATTTTTGTTTTTTGCCAAAACTTTTCATTTCCAACACCACATTGGTATACCAAATTTTTTTCTTAATGTGTACTTTACCTGGCCCATGAATTCGGGAACCCTGTATTAAAACAGTCATTAAACACTAGTTAAAGGATAATAAAACCTTTTTTTTTTAGATGTGCTAAATTTACAAATGTAATATTTTATTCTGTTTCCAATCTATTTTTCTATATTATTTTTCTCTGAATTACAATTTTATTTTCAATAGATGAGTTTGGGTTTTAAAAAAAGATCATAATAATTTCCTTATTTTAATCCTTTAATTGAATTCATTTTTTCATTTTTGTAAAAAAAAAAAAAATGAAATAAACTAATTAAAACTATATTTTGTTAAATGATTTTTTTATTGAATTAATGGATTTTGACTTTTATTTTTTTATTATTATTTTACTAATTAAAACTATCTCTTGTTAAATGTTTTTTTTTTATTGAATTAATGGATTTTCACTTTTGTTTTTTGTATTTTTTCTCTTATTTAGTAACATCAATGCTTTATTATTTACATAGAAATAAAATAATGTATTCTCTATTTAAAAGCCATTTGTATTCACAAATAAGCCCTTATGCTATTCTTTGTAGGGGTTTATAAGAGCGCTTATGGTGGTCATACAAGGTGGGCATAATGTATCTACTAAAAAACAACTTTTCAAAAGTAAAAAAAAAGCCAAGCAGAAAAAAGAAAAAAAAAGAAATGAAAAAAAGGTGAAAGTTGTGGCTAAAAAATAGTGTAATATCAAATTTCCAAGCTTATATTATGGTACTTATTTAACATTTTCCATTAAAAATTTACCATATGTAAGTCGAGTACCTAAGTATGCGTTGATAGAAAGCCTTTTCTCCTTTACTATATACATCATAACGTGTTTCTGAAAATTAATTTTTTTTTAATTATGCATGATGGTCTTGGCGGCCATCTTTCCATATTTTACATAAATTTCTAAGCACGCAAGTTCATTGTTAAGATTGGAAGTTCGAAATTGTTACTAAAGCAAACATTTTATTCTTTTAATTTATGGAAATGAGCGCCTAAAAATTTGTGTCTTAAAATAAAGCTGAAGTAACTTCAGGTTTCATCTTATGATTCTCTTTTTTCAGAGGGGGGTTAATTCATTAGTTAAAGCAGTAAAAATCAATTTGTTTTTTCAAAATAAAAAACTTTCCTAATTTATCTGTCTGCAGCTAAAACTAGAAGTTCGAAATTCTTAATAATGCAAATATGTTACGAGCTTGAGTGCTTAAAATTTGTGTAAAATATGGAAAGATGGCCGCCAAGCCCATCATGCATAATTAAAAAAAAAATTAATTTTTAGAAACACGTTATGATGTATTTAGTAAAGGAGAAAAGGCTTTCTATCAACGCATACTTAGGTACTCGACTTACATATGGTAAATTTTTAATGGAAAATGTTAAATAAGTACCATAATATAAGCTTCGAAATTTGATATCACACCATTTTTTAGCCACAACTTTCACATTTTTTTTTCTTTTTTTTTTCTTTTTTTTTTATTTATTTATTTTATTTTTTTTTTTTTTTTTTTTTTGCTTGGCTTTTTTTTTTACTTTTGAAAAGTTGTTTTTTAGTAGATATCAGTTCTTTTTTTAAAAACAAATTATATATAATTGAAATAATTCTACTAGCTCAAATTAAAATTAGTCCTTGTATAGCCTTTATAAGCAGGGAGCAAACACAATAGTATACATTTTGTTTACCTATCATTCATTTTTTAGAGTGATTAATAATTTAAAAGTAAGGAAAGTCAATTTCTTCTTTCAAAGTATCAGTCTTTCCCAATTTATATCTCCTTAAAATTTTCTACGAAAGAAGAAAATTCAGTGAAAAACACAGTCGAAATAAAATATATATTTACAGTTAGTCTGTCAGTTAATTGTTTTTTTTTCTAACTTATTTTTGCTGTTTTGCAAAATAAATTTACCTTTACAAATACTTACGGTTAATCCGAGAAAGAAACCCCGCAGGCATCTAAAGAATCTAAGATCTGTAAATCTAGCAATTCTAGACATAATAAAGGAACATTTAAAAAAAAAATCTAAAAGTTTAAATATATAAACTGTACATATAACTTCATCTTCATTCACATCGTGTTATAGAGAAGAGAGAATAAATATGTAATTTTACTCAAGTCTGTTTATCCACACCTATTTGCATAAATGTGAGGATATTAATTTACTATAAAATTTCCCCTAAATTGATTATCTTTAATAGTATATTATTAAAGCCGCATATACATTAGAATTAAATATTTTTCGGTTAAAAATTGCCAGAAATCTATAGTCTTATCGTTCGTCAAATTTGTTTTATGATTTTTTTAATACCCAGACTCTTTTTCTGAACTCTGACAAAAAATCACAGACATATTGAAGTTATCTAAATTCTTATATCTTTCTATCGTATTTCCTTTTTTGATGGGAAGGGGTGAGGAAGAGCCCTTAAGAACTTCGTTTTGTTCTCAGAATTCTGAATTATTCATTCAAAAGATCTACCTACATAAGTCTTGCTACAGAATTTTCATTAGCTAAGAGTTGCATCAAGTTATACATCATATGAATCTATTAAATTACTTTTTTGAAATACTAGATGGGAGCCATTGATATTTCCAGACCATTTGCCTACATTTTAAACTTGAGTCATTTACTACTATTCATTAATTTTCTATACGAATTAAAGAAGTCGTTTTTTCCATGCCAACTGTACCTTTCACGATTGCTTGCTTGTTTGTTTGTTTTATTGAACACGTACATCATGTCACATGCGGATGACGGCGGGAATCGAATCTGCTTCCACCTACGCTCTCAAGCGATTATCGGCATGGTGTCTTATCCACTCAACCACGGTAGGCCACTATTGCTATCTCTAATACCCAAATATTCAAATTTAACCAACTGCACTTAGAATCATGGTCATAACGGAGAACATTTATATGTTAGAGCAGTGTTGCCAGTGGGCTACTTTTTTTAAATTCAGATTTCTTGATCGCCACCACTTATTAAAAACGGTAAAATTCCTTTTGTTTTCGCCTTAATTAATATGTTATTAAATAAGGCACATTTTACAATTTCAAAAAAGTGGTGCCAATCAAGTATCTGAATTAAAAAATGTAGCCCATCTGGCAACACTGTGTTAGAGTGGTGACATATGCACAAATCGTGTACTCATATTCAATTTTTTGTCCAAAGTACGGTAACTCAATTTTCAGCAATAGACGTGGAAGATTTCAATTAAACTAACCAGAAAAGTTAACAAACGTTGACTTCCTGGTTTGATTTTATTCAAAATTGTTTTAACCAACCAAAGTTAATGTCCGAGATCCAGATACATTTTTCTCTGTTAGTAAAATTAGATTGACCAATCAGTAGTCTCCATCCTTGCAGGCTTTTCGGTGTTTACTGCAAACATCAAAAAGTTCGGAAAAATGCAGACGTCTGATTGATCAATCTCATCCCGCTAATAGGGAAAATTCTATCTTTATCTCGGCCTATTCAACGCCCTTTAAATATTGGAGAAAGCCTGGACACGTGTCAGAAAAACGTCACACAAAGCAGGCAAAACAAAGAAGAAAAATCATTCATTGGCTCGGTCATATTCACGAGCCAATGAATGATTTTGTTTCTTTGCTTTGCCTGCTTTGTGTGATGTTTTCGTGACGCGTGTCAAGACTTTCTCAAATATTTAGGGGGCTTTGGCTTATTTCACCACCATGTAGTTATGAAAGGAGCGGAACAGACATGTCAATCTTCCCGTGAGAAAAAGTAGATGAAAAAAAAACGAGTTCTTTCCCTCTCTTCTGCCCTTTTCTCTCTTGATTTTGACCGATAGCAGCCCATTTAGTAGTCTCCAGTACAAGATGCCGCTATATACGGTGGACGCAGGAGGGACGGTGCTAGCACGACCAATGACATAATAGGCCAGTTCATGATGTTTAAAAGTCACCCGGAGTTGGATTGGGGCTAACGAAAAAGACAGGCTACCGCGGTGGGTCCGGTTCTTCTTTTTTTTACAAACCGCTGGTGTCAGGTGATGCTCTTTTCGCGCACCTTCATTGGTGCATTCGAGCATCATGTGACACCAGCGGTCTGTAAAAAAAGAAGAATCGGACCCACCGCGGTAGCCTGTCTTTTTCGTTAGCCTCAGAGTTGGATCATCTTTACACGATGATTAGTACAAAGCTGCGCGCCTATTTTTTTGTGTCCATTGCCGTGTACAGATAATCAACTTCCTGTGACGTTATGAACTGGCCTTATATGTTGTTGGTCACAGTTTAGGAACAGCTTCAAATGACTTCATCTATATCTATTCCGAGGCAAACGAAAAAGACATGCTACCGCGATGCTACAGCGCCTAGAATATATAGTGTGGAAATCGGCTATCCCAGTAATACTTAAAAAAGTGCTAAAATATTGGATCTCTTAAATTTCAAATGATGCTGAAATCCAATGAGTCGATCACAGCGATATCTGCAGGATATTTCCTAAAACTTCATGACCATTTGGTTACAGCGTCTAGAATATCTACACTGTTAAAAATATCGTGAAAAATTACTTCTGTTTTTAAAGGCTATCTATTTTCTGACCAATTAGAACGCTTCATGGGCGTTTTTAGATCGTTCTCATTGATCAGAATATAGATAGCCTTTAAAAACAGAGGTAATTTTTCACGATATTTTAACAGTGTAGTTACAGCGCCTAAAATCCCAAGTGTCGATCGCAGCGAAATCTGCAGGATTTTCGTATTACATTGTATAGACCATAGAGAAGAGATAGGGGTGGAGAGTGCTTCGGTAATCCTAAAGTGGAACCAACATAATAGTCACGTGACTTTTACCGCCAAGGTCTAGCATATGTTTGCGAAAGGAAAATAAACAAATTACCGTATCGTTAAATTAAAGTGAGAATCTTCTTTTACTAATTTAAAACAGAGTTTAAGTTGCTTTGTTTTACTTCATTTATATTTTTGCGCTACTTCACACGCATAATGTGGATTCTGAGTATTTTTACATATTTTTTTTTTTCACGACCGGCATCAATTTTTAAATTGCCGAGCAAGCGATAACGAGCGAAATCTTGAAACCTTTACATCAGTAGGGCCGGTCATGTTGATGCCGCTTTTCAACGGAATTCTCTACGGAAAGCACACTCCACCCCTATATCTTCTCTTATGGTATAGACTAGCAATATCTTGCAGTTATAGAAAATATCCTGCAGATGTCGCTGCGATCTGTATATTTCAGCAGTATCGTTGCACATTTAAGGGATACAATATTTTAGCACTTTTTAAGTATTACAGGGATAGCCAATTTCCACACTATATATTCTAGGCACTATAATTTGGTCTAGACGCTATAGCACTTTTTTTTTTTTTTTTTTTTTTTTTACATTTTATTAGCATACATCTGACTTGTGTGTGCTTGGCGTCAAGCCCGCTGTAATAATACGATGTTTATTTTGAAATGTGAAAGTAGATCACAAATGTCGCTGAGATCAGCTACCTGAATTTCAGCGTCAGTGCACATTTAAGGGATACAACTTTTTAGCGCTGCTTGAATAGCAAATTTCCACATTATGTATTCTAGACGCTATAGCGGTGCATTACACGTGTCTCTTTCTTCTTTAAAAACATCCAGCAGATGTCACTGCAAATGACTGTTTGGAATTCAACATCGTTGTACATTTAAGGGATTCAATATTTCCGCGCTTTTTTAAGTATTGCAGGGATAGTCGATTTCTACAACATATAATCTAGGCCTATAACGAAGTTATAGTGTCTAGAAGATATAGTTTAAAAATCGACTTATTAAAAAGATGCTAAAAAATTGTATTCCATAAATGTTGAACGAGGCTGAACGATGAATGTCGATCACAGCGATATATGGTAATTCCAACGTAACTGTTTCAAAAGACATCAATTGAGAAAACGTTTCGCTCAGAGAAGATCTAGAAAATGTTGCTGCTATCGACATTTGTCATTCAGTATTTTTCAATATTTATGGGATTCAATTTTTAGCAATTTTTAAAGTATTACTGGAATAGCCGGTTTCCACACCATGACCATGATCTAGGTAGATTTTTCTCTGTTATCCCAACGAGATTGACCAATCAGAAGCCAGAATTTTTGCTAACTTTTCACTTTTTGCAAAAATGTACCTGGATCCCGGCCTATATTTCTAGACGCTATAACTGAGCTCAGGAATAGTACAGAAAGCAAACTCTGTATTTTGATACATTAAGGTCGGTATCCAATTAGGAACAAGTGTGTCGCTATAACGAAGTAGTGACATATGGCCAATAAAGGTTTATTGGTAGAAGTGATAAAAATAGATCGTTAAAGGTCTTTGCGAGCGTGTCATTATCGTCAGGCTAATGCATATTGAATTATTTCCCTAGTCTAATAAAGCTTGTCCATGCGCGTGTCGTCTAATGGAGGATATTCCAAATATGGGTTCAAGGCTGAAAAAGTGACGTGGTACCGGCAATTTGCCTAAAGAACTTCTAACTTATGAGAGGGGAAACAGGAAACTACTACTGCTTTCTCCCGTGAATTGTTTCACTGGCTAGCGGGGATTTACATTACGTCAACGGAGCCTTCCCTTCTTTACGTTAGATGTTTTTGCCTTGACCACGTGATCATAACGTAGCTAGAATATCCTCTATTCAAGAAAGTGGATTGCCGTACTATAGCGCCCAGAATATATAGTGTGGAAATTGGCTATCCCTGTAATACTTAAAAAAGTGCTAAAATATTGTATCCCGTAAATGTGCAACGATGCTGCTGAAATATACAGATCACAGCGACATCTGCAGGATATTTTCTCAAACTGCAAGATATTGCTAGTCTATACAATGTAATACTAAATCCCGCAGATGTCGCTGTGATCGAAACTTGGGATTTTAGCAGTATCGTCGCACATTTAAGGGATACAAATTTTTAGCGTTGTTTGGATAGCATATTTCTACACAAGGTATTCTAGACGCTGTAGCCGTTCTTTCGGCAAAAACTTGAAATGAGCATGCCTCCTGTGCATATATCGCCGCTCTTATGTATAAAGGCTCTCTGTTATGGTGTTGATTCTGAGCGCTGTTTGTTAAATTTCTATATTTGTGTTTTAGAGAAAGTAATACAGAAAAGTACTGTTACTATGAAAACAACAACTTCTTTAGTATCGAAATGTATAGCAAAGGAGTTCAGAATCAGTGCCTTAAATAGTTTCGAATATGTATTGTTGTTATGAAAATCAATACCCTTCCTGGATGTGGAAATGCAAAATTGTGTTCAACATAATGGAGGATATTCAATCTACATTTTGATCACGTGATCAAGGTAAAAACTTCTATCGTAAAGAAGGGGAGGCTCCGTAGACGTGTAATATAAATCCCCGCTATCCAATGAAACGGTTCATGAGGCAAAGTAGTAGTATTTTCCCTTCTTATCAGTTAGAAGTTCCTTGGGTAAATTACCGGTATCACGTGACTTTTTCAGCCTCGAACCCATATTTGGAATATCCTCCATTGAGCGCAATCTAGATAGATTTTTGTCTGTTAGAGAAACGAGATTCATCAATCAGAAGCCTGCATTTTTGTGAACTTTTCGCTGTTTGCAGAAATGCAGGCTATTGATTGGTGAATCTCTTTTCGCTAACAGCGAAAAATCTATCTGGATCCTAACCTACATTTCTACAAACATTGCACTTCATCCATGGCACTAAAAAAATGACTCAAAACTTTCATTAAATAGGCCGGGATCCAGAAACAGCAAATATTCTCAAACATGCAGGCTTCTGATTGGTCAAATTCATTTCGCTAACAGCGAAAAATCTATCTGAATCTCAGCCATAGTTTTCTTCGATGAAATCAATGCAAAAGGATAATATAAAATAAAAGTTTAAGATTTCTAAAATGTTTTGGCGGGTTTATCGCTATTTGGCATAATTTGTAAACTTTAGAATTAATAAAAAGTTTTTCACTAATTATGAATAGAAAATTTAGGTTTTTAAAGCTGAATTTTAAAAGCACGTAGATTGAGCAAATATCTGTCCAAAAATTCAATCCTTACTTTTTTCTTTCCATTGTTTAAGTCTCTACCTCGATTGAAACATAAGGTGTGACGAAGAAAAGAAATCTGTCATTTTCAGTATCTCGACGTTATTTTAAAAAATCTATATCTCTGTTTATAATTAATTTTTGAGGATGCATTTGATCTCAAATTGAAGATCTTCTTGATTAGGCCCTTCTGGTTTTGGTTTTATTTTTCTGCGATGATTGGTTCTTTTGATATAGGAAATTTTACGCTGCCATGTTTGGTCGATTTAACATGGAGAAGTTGTCTTCAGTATAATAAGCTGCCACGCTTACAACTGCTTTACAAGAGTAATAGCTCACACTTCTCAGCGAACTTATCGATCGCATAATTGACAGTATCACACATCGCTGTGCGTGCCTGTATGGCTTCTAGGTGTGGTCATATTCCATATTAAAGGTACTTTTCCTATACCAAACTGACACATTCATTTTGTTTATTTTATAATTGTATTAATTTCTGAAACTCCACAATTGTCTGATAATTTCTTTTAATGCTATTTTATGCGTTACTATGTCTTGTACATTGTGTCTCAGTTTTATTAAAATCTACTTGTAACATTTTGAGTAATCGCTAATTTTTGTTGTTTTTCCTTAATTTTTGGATACCAGTGTATATGTATATATATATATATATATATATATATATATGTATATATATATATACAATATTTGAAGGGAGGTTGGTTTCGGCGTCTGGGGGTCATGATCGGTGAAAGTAAACCAACATTTTTCGGAATCGTTTACATTCGAACGGCTGCAATAGGTAGCTTTTTGTAATGAAAGCTACCTAAAACTGAATAAACGAAGAGAAAGGCCTTTAAGATGTATATGAGTATTTCTTTTTAATCGTCTTCAAATTTTTATTTCAGAATCTCCTTTTCATATTACTTTGGGTGTTTTTACCATTAAAGAAAATAAATATGCTAATTATAAATTTGAATTGTAAATGTCGCGGTTTAATGGATATATATAATAACGATGTTTTAAAAATTAATAATTCATTTTGCATTATAATATATAGTTAAAAATGCACATGATTTGGTGAAGAAGAAATGCAGAACTGAAATTTTGGACTGATAATCAGGTTTTAATAATTGAAAAATAAAGTTATTTTTTTCTTGTTTGTTAAAAATAATACATCTCTTGAGTTCTATTAAAACTCATTATTATGACAAGCCTTTGTTTGTCAATATACATAGAAATAGAATGTAATTGAAATATCATGGGATTACAAGTATTATTAATTCGAAATGAAAGGGAATTTTCATTAATTTTCATGCATAGAAATTTAATTAGAATTGTTAAAATTGATGTTTCATTAAAATTTAATATTCTTGATATTTTCAGCTTAAATGCAGTTTTAATACTTAGGAATTTCAAAGCAAAATGAATAAATTTAATTGCACACTTGTACAAAAAAATATATAATATTATTATAATAAAGTAATAAATATTCATGTAATAAAACAACAATGATTAAAAAGGTAAAATAAATAATAAATAATTATTTCTGTAATTACTCGGTTAAAAATTGTTTATAAATAGGGAATAACGATCTCCTCTATCTACGCTACAAAATTTAGTTAAACATAAATAGTATTTTATTTAATAGTGTAAAATTTGAGCTTTTTATTTATTGTATTTGGGTTATCTTGAATTAAAATTTAAATAAATGAGAAGTAATCATTGTTTATGTAATTTTCCAATTTTTTATTTTTTTTGCACAAATGAATAAATTATTTTTACAACATAGCTAACAGTATTTTGTCATGCATAAGAAATAGTTTATTTAATATTTCCAAATTTTAAATACTTAATATATTACATTATATATACTTTTTTAAAGCGTATAGTTAATAGTGATATTTGGTCCAGACTAAAAAAAAAAGTTTTAGATTACTATAGTCTCTTTTACGAAATCTCTCAATAAAAGTATGTCACTGATTTCAAGTTCTTTCAACTACAGGGTGATTCATAATGAATGGGCCAAAAAGAATAGCGCAGTGTGACTGCCGTAATGTATTTATTCAGCCGGAACAGATTTATTTTGCAAATACAATTATACAAGTTTTATTTGGCAACAGGGAAAAATCATCGAATGACGAACTCGTCGCTAGAAGTGCTGTTAAACAAAATGTCATCCATGCAGTAGAAAGCGTACTGCGTTTTCGAATATGCCAAAACCTCCTCGGTAACTGTTGCGCAAAGACATTTTCGCACGAAATTTCGTAAACAACCACCGCATCGGCATAACATAAGCAGGTGGGTGAATCAGTTCCAAGATACCTACTGTATATGTAAGAACGAAAGCCCAGGACGAAAAGAAACAAAACCCGAAGTGGTTGAAAGAATTCGTGAACGTCCTGTGATTTTTTTCTCTGGGGTTTCGTTAAAGACGAGGTGTTTGTGCCTCCACTTCCTCAGGACTTAGAGGAACTGAAAGCAGCGGATAACTGCAGTGTTCAACTCCATCACAGGGGATATTCTATCACGAATGTGGCAGGTGTTTGATTACCATGTAGACATTTGTCGTGTCACCGGAGGGACACATATTGAACACCTGTAGAAACTTGAATAAATGTAGTTTTAAGGTAAATTTGAATTTTCTAAATATATTATCTACAACGTTCACAATCATGTTTTCTTTTTGTCCCATTCGTTATGAATCGCCCTGTATATTGAAGATACAACTTTTAAGATATAAAATATACATATGTACAGTCGTGAAAAAAAAGGAAACACCCCTTACTAACTTTGCAAATAATTATCACAGAAGAAAGTTACTTGTACCACACGATGGGTAATGAAATATACTTTTAAATGATGTATATCTACAAGTCAAATGGGCATCTACAAATCAAACCGAATCATAACATTTTTTTTTCAATAGTAGTACACAATTCTGACAGCATAAATAAGCTCTAGACCCTTCAATTAACATAAAAAAATTAATACAATTCGTACGATAAGTTTCCGAGAAATTAATTATTTTTAAACGAACGTATTTTAGGGGTTGTATCCAAAGTGAAGTTCCGTACTCGATTGTAGAACGAGAGAGTCACCTTCTTGATCAAGGCGCACTCAAGCAATCATTGAAGACTGCTAGATTACAGGATAGCATAAGAAATTTCAAAATATCTAGTCACTCCTATCATAGACGGCCCCTTAAACCATCATTTTGCCGTTTTTAAGCATAATTTGAATACTACTTGGAAGAAAAATGTGTTTTTTTTTATTTTCATAAAGCAGGACTTGAAAAATCTAAATTCACCAAAAAAATAGTAGGTTGCAATTCATAATTCATATCATAAAATTATAAAAATTGCAAATTCAGCGTATTTATGTTTGGGTATTTTAGTATTATTGCTACACAAAAAAATTGGCAAATTCGGAGTATAATTTTAGGACATATTAATAAAAATATGAAAATGTAATTTAACATTAGAAGAACTAAATTTTGAATGTTTATAATTCAAAAACTTATCATTCAAAGGACTTGAAATTTGGTGTCTAGGCATAGTTTGAACCGAGGATGTGAAATGTCTTATTAAAATTGGGTATTGCTATTGAAAAAAATGAAGTTTGGGTTCGTTTTAATATGTAGATGGCCCCCTAAGCAAATTTTATACGCATCATTTAAACATAGACTTTATTTCTAATCGTTCCGTACCGGTAACTTTCTTCTACGGTAATTTTTTGAGCAGTTAGTAGGTGGTATTTACTTTTTTTTCCAAGACTGTACATCGATAAAATACATTGTTTAATGTCGTTGCAGGGAAAATAAATAACATTCGATCAAGGTTCTTGAAACGAGAGGGGTTAACTCTCCTTAAATGACATACTCTAAGGAAAAAGTTCTTTTACTCATGCAAATATTTTCTCAAGACTTTTATTTTTCAGAAAATGACTTTACGAAGTATACAAAATTCAACGGTGCTATTTAAATAGTAAGAAATAAAATCACAACTTCATAATAACGATTTATATAAAATGTTGCACTATGCCATTTTATTACAATGCTGTCCTAAAATGACACACCCATAAATTGCTATTAATTTTACCTGCATACATCACAATTCATTTTTTTTCACACCAAGAAACACAGCAAATTCACTATGTGTCCACCCCGATCACTTAAGAGCCTACAGTAGTCACTCGAAAAGACCCGGATGATAATGTTAATCCGATGGGGAAGTTTTTTTCAAATATCTCGCTTGAAATTTGATATTTTCGAATGATTTTTTTGTATAGGATAGTTGAGGACGATCTATAACCCGGATAGTTTTTACTTTTTTTGATTTTGGTTATAGATATTTATATTAGGATAGTTTCACTTTCAGAACCGGTTCAAACCAGTTCCGAAAGTAAAAGTAATTAAAAAAAATATTAAACCAAAATAAAAAAAAAGTAAGAACTAGCCCGGTTGTAGATCGTCCTCGACTATCCTATGCAAAAAAAAAAAAAAAAAAAAAAAAAAAAAAAACCATACGAAAATATCAAAATTCAATCAAGATATTTGAAAAAACATCCCCATAGGATTAACATTATCATCCGGGTCTTTTTGAGTGACTAGTGTGGCCTCTTAACACATTTCATCCGCTTGTATTGCGGTTTTGAGTGACTGAATAAATCATTATAATAAATACATGCTTTATCATCATCATCAGCGGCTGAAAGATCCATGTCTTTTTCGTCATCATTGGGTGTAACCAAGCGAATTTTCTTCTTAGCCTGTAGAACTGCAAATCTTGACTGTGAATTATGTTTCTCAGCAGCTTTTGCCTTCGCTTCGGCAATATTAGGACTGTCAGTCACAATTTTTTTACCTTGATTCTTATCTTTTTAGAGGATGATCTAACATGTAGTACATAAGGAAGTGGACATGCATCAAGTGGTCTGATAAATGAAGATGATGAACACTTGAAGATGCTGCCTGCTGAAAAGATACACACGTCTTAGGAGTATCGGAAATAGATTTTGTTGGCGCTGGAATTGGAGAAGATGACATTGAAACTCTGAAAATGGATGGATTAGGTTTGGATAGATTGTTATCTGTAGAACATGTGTTGCTGTCGTTGCTTTCCGTATTTTCCAATGGACATTCTGTCACAACTGAAGCATGGAAAACATGACACATGTCTGGGTTCATGGGACAGAGTCCATGTCTCAAAAATCGGCATGTAATTTTACCTACAATCGCCATATTGCATATAAAGAGGCAGAATTGGAGAACACGCGCATTTATAAATTTTTGCATATACAGAAAATAATCTAAAAAAGAAATAAGTACTCATCTTATACTTAATATATATTTAATCACTGAAATGAAACATACATCAATTAATACTAAAAATAGTGCAAAGAAATTTCTGAAGAAGCTGTAAATTGTTTCTCTGTAAGCAATAGAAAATACAAACTTTGAACCTTCGCCTTGTAATGATTATCGTTGCTGATAAATTCCACAACATGGCTGCATATCTTTAAGTGCTGGCCTCTAATGACAATATTAGAAAACATAAGGTATGTCATTTTGGGGCAGTTTCCCCTATAGGCTTGATTTAAATTTGAATTTATTATTTATTAAATTTTAAAATACAAATAAAACTAAGGTATGAACAGAACTTGGATAAAGTACATTATAATAAATTTATTTCTAAAAGACATTATTAACAATTAAAAATCTATAATAGATTTCTAACAATATACATGGAATAATTCATAAATGAATTTTAAAAAGTCTCAGCGAGAAATTCCTTATACATTCTCGTCTGAATTTGCAACACTCTAGGTAACTATCGCTAAATTTGGGGACAATTCGCACACACATGAGTGTGTGTAAAAATCAACATACATGTAAATATTACTAATGTATGCTGCAACGACGTATTGCATTTCTGCGATTTGTGTGTTTAAATGTCATAATGCCGGCGTTTAAAGATGTAACTTGATGCTATTAGTATTATTAGCAGACCCGTTTGTTCATTATAATATTTATAAAGTCTTACTAAATAATACTTTTAATGACTTAATTTTAAAGAGGCATTTAAATAAAGTTATTTTAAATTTTGAAATATATAATTCCACACATTAAAAACAAATTTCGGATTTTAATATTCTCTACTTTGCCATTGTATTACCTAAGATCTTTTGGCATAAAACATAATTAGAACAACAATTTAACAAACACAAATTTTGGAAGTTTGCAGTCCTTGTCTCAATTTAAACGAAGGTTTTACTCGGTTATACAAACAAAATTCGCAACACACTGCGAAATATTCAATTTGCTTCATTTAATTGAACTGGTAATTGATTTCTTACACAAATAAAAAGTTAATTTTGAAATTCAATACTAAATAGAAAATGTAAATTCATTAACATCATTAATTCTATTTATATTAATCGATTTTTTAATATAACTATAAACTCGAATGCGCGAGGGAAAATTTTATTTTCAGTTAATGATGTTAAAGATATATTTGCTCAAAGGAAAATATATTTCTTCTTTATACTCATAGAAGTGTGCATAAATTCAATTTTTATTTGTTTTGCTAAAGGAAAATCTTTAATTTTAAAAACTACTTTTCAGTGATTTTTTTTTAATAAGCTTAAAATTTAATTTGTTAGAAAACTTATCTATTTTGTTTTCATTGATTGATTGCTCGATTTTACATTATTCTGAATAAAAGTTTTTTCTTTGGAAAAGGATTCTTTCATTTTACTTTCAGTTATGATTTATTAAAATACAATATATTTGGAATATTTATTTTTCATTTGAATATTGTGGCTGAAAAATATAAATTTCAGTTCATGTTATATTAAAAGTTCTTCTGTTAATGCTTGTTAAAATTACTTTATGTGAGACTGAAGTTCTGCCTGTATTAGGAAAGCATATATATTTTCATAAAGTTCTTTTAAAAAATCCAACAAGTGTATAAATGGTAGAAAACATTACCGATTTCCCCGAATTGGTGTCAATGCGATTTAGAAATTTTTCATATTTCAAAAATATCTGTGTATTTTGCATATTATATTGAAGTATGCATAAGAATATTACACAGATATACGCGTAATTGCAGAATATTGCACAGATATATGTGTATGAATGTTAAACAGCTATATGTGTAAGCAAAGAATATTTCACAGTATTTGTAACAATATTACGCAGAAATATGTGCAAGAACAAAATATGCAAAATATTACACATAAATATGTGTATTTATGCAAACAAAATAAATAGTGATACTTGAAAACTTGGCTTGTTCAATTGCAACTGAATGGTCAGGCTTAGAAAGTCGCAGATCATGAGTTCAAATCCCAATTCGATAAGAGCTGCTTGTTTACCGTACATTGAATTAAATGAAGAATTTCTCATATTGATGTAGATGTATGTTTCAAAACTTGTGACTGAAATTGATAGGGAAAAAAAATCCGACAAAATACTGAAATATTACTAGTGCCACGATTTCCGTATTTTTCAAAATTTTATTTGACAGTGTGTGATGTCTGGGTGACGTCAGTTGCTCTGAGAGCTGGCGCGCTTTAGGTCATGTGACACGCGTGCGTAGGAGAGAAGGGGAGATATTCTTTTTTGGAGAGTGAAGGTTACAGGTTTTTTTATGCCGTGCGTGTGTGCCGGTAGAAAGAAAATGTATAAAACGAAAGTGTTAGTAGGTACTACGGGCGCCGGGATTATAAGAAATTTAATAGTTAGTGAAGTAAAGATTAGCGTAGGTGAAGTGAAATGTGAATATTGAGTCTGTGGTGTACTCAAACCTGAAATTTATAATTACTTGTAAATAGTTTGTTGTTTGTGTCATCTGTGTGATCATCGTAATGTCTACGTCCTCTTTTGTGCTAATAAACATTTATGTTATAAACAAGGAGTGCTCTTTCTAGAAATGATAGCCTGGATACACAGAAGTCGATAACGCTATTACATAGTATATTTATTCAGGTTATACAGATTCTATTCAGAAATTATGACTATACTATTTTACGTCTTCAAAACAACTTTGACAGAGAATGACATTCAGTAAATATGATTTCATACAATCCTTTTTTTTTTTTTTTTTTTGTAAATTAAAGTTTCACTGTTTTCTGATAGAAAACGAATCTGCTAGAAAGAGAACAAACACGCCAAACACACGTGTTTGTTCTTCATGATTTTTTTTTTTTTTTTTTTTTTTTTTTTGCGACCATAAAAGTATTTGGTTTAAAATTTACATTCCAAGCTACATGATTATGTATCATGTACACAAAATCCATCGTTTTAGTATATTACACAGATAAATGTGTACTCATATGCAATTTACTCGTTAAATTGTGTATTTCTGAGTTATATGATAGCATTTTACATACTTAAGCCGCTTAATGTGTTATTAAAAGACACTGAGAAAAAGCAGATTCCAACTGAAAACAAAAATATTATAATTCACCATTTTCTTCAAGGAAAAATAGAAAACATTGTTGATGAAATTGTGCAAAAACCTAGAACAACTATCCACTATGTAATTTAAAAGTATAAATCAGTGGTTGCTCTAAGTAACTGATGTCTGAGGCTGATTAAAGATGGGTTATGGGTCATTCCACGTAAAATGAGCAAAAATAAAAAAAAAGTCGTGGCCACATACTAACCAATTTTAATAAAATTCGATGCACAGGTTCAATTCATATTCAAAGTAATGCTCTGCAAAATATCTTGACAAAAAATAAATTTTTTTAGCAGTTTTGGACATTTAAAAAACTTGTGATATAGAATGGCGTGTGCGCAATCGTCCAAAGTTGCAAGTTTGAAGTTCTGTATCTTGAAAGCTGTTTAACAGAAAGGAATTTTTTTTGTAATTTTGTAAACTCTGAAAAATTATCTTCTTATTTACTGAGTAATAATAATCTAGTAACACCATGATTATTTATAAATTGGTTGCAAAAATTGAAAATTTGTGAATTTTGAGAAAATTAGAATCGTTATAAAAATCAAAGGAATTAAAAAACCTCTGTGAAATTTATGCCTGATGTAGTATGTCATATGTAGATCGAATTCCCCAAGTTTTAAAGTGGCCATTTATTTCCTTCATCTTCAAAAAAAGTTAGAAATTTAAAAAAAATTACAAAATCATGATTTTTCCTCTTCTGTATAAGTCAAAAATAAAAAAGGGACAGACCCGACAGTAACAATATTGCACAGACATAAAGATTAATAACTCCATAATACGTTAAAAAAATTCAAGATTGCCTTTTGATTCCTAACATAAGAAAAAGGGGTTCAAAATAGTAATGTTTTCTAGATTCCATTCGCTATACCTCTTTGAATTCGCCCGCGTATCTTAAAATATTGCACGATTTCATGGGAAAACATATTTAGTGCTGCCATCTAGTTGTTTTATTTGAATTTAGAATTGATATATAGTTTTTCGTTTAGCTTAGCCAGTTCTTTCTACTCTAATTTACAATTCTCTTGAGGCAAAAATAAACTGAAAGCAAGAATAAAAGTTTCTGTATTTAAAGTATATACATTTATTTGTAATATCAAATATTTTAAAAGTTTAATAAAGCTTTCCTTGATTTAAAAAAAAGTGATTGACATATTGCATTTTACCCTCAACATTTTTTACTATTTATTTTTTTTCTCATTAAGGAATAAAAAAGGCATGAATGAAACTTTCGATATTTCAAATATATACTAATAGCTATAAGGTGTAGCAATTTGCAGCTTGTCAAGGCTGTCCTTCGTGTGTAAAGGATTAATAGAAATATTCCTTTTTTCCCTCAAAAATTTTCAAAAATAATTTTTTTCACGATACGAAATAAAAATACAATTACTAACTTATGCCAGTCTGTTAATTATCATTCACTCCTAATTATAAATAATTTTTAATATATTCTTTCCATTCCTAAGGCTAATAATCGAAATTGAAATTTTAAGCACATAGACAATACCTCGATTTTACATTCACTTTTAATATAAATTTTAATACTTAAATTAACAATCCAGAAATCTATTATTTTACATTTACTCATAAATAGATATGATCTACTTATAGACTGATTTTGATTAAAATCTGTGACATCTGTGCCACAGCTGATTTGCTCATTTTGCATGGAATGACCCTTATGTGAGAAGCTAAAAAATATCCCAGATTCAATGCGCCGAAGTTGGCAATAATTGCTTCAGACTACAGGCACATTAGTGTTACTCCTTAAACAATTCGAAACACTTTGAAAAATTACAATTTTCAATCTGAACAAATTTTGTCGTCCCCAAATTACTCAATGCACAAATGTAAGATCCGTTGGACACTCCAATTATCCAGCACCATGATTGTTTCCTGATCACCAATCGATTCTTTTAATTTATCGAAGTATGCCGCACACTGTTAAAAATTTGCAGCATTCTGGCGGGTCATTTGACCGTTTTTGTTTCGAAAACGGTTACACAACCGTAATTTTAACACTATTCTGACCATATGATTGGTCATTTTATGTTCAAAATATGGTTAAATTATGGTTATGAAACCGTTTTTTTCAAAAAACGGTCGAATGACCTGCCAAAATGCTGCAAAATTTTTAACAGTGCAGGTATACGTTTTGTGATCTTTACTAACTTGGAGCATGTAATGTGCAAATTTGAGTATGACATTCGCTGCATATTTTCCCTAATTTTGGGGCCATATTCCCCCAGACATTCCTGTATTATAAGTAGTAAATGTCCCATAAATTTTCCAGCAGCGTTACTACACATTTTCAGGTTTAGAAATGAGTTGTTTTGTTTTCACTGATTACCGATGCACCCGCGTCTTTATATCCCTTCATATCGAGAGTTGTGGTAGATGTAATCTCGTATCGATGCTATTTTGATTGGTGTTCAGAACGTTGGTCAGTGGACACTTTCGCTGATCAATCGTTTTTTTCCACGTTTTTACGGAATTCGTCGATCACAGGTTGCAAAGACAGTTCTGGAAACAAATATCCTTTTGCTACGATTTGTGTCAGCTTTCGACTTGTTATTTTATGTGCGTGTTTGAAATTCTTGATGAAGTGTGAGCTTGCTTAATCCGGGAATTCGAAGCTATAATGATTTGTCAATGTGCAGCATTTTGAGGTCCCTGTCATGAACGGTGGCTTTTAACTGTCTGCGATGAGCATAAAATTGCGACCACACGAGTTTGCAAATTAATTTAATTTTGCTCTTCATATTCCCACCTGTCCGTACGTATTCTGCCCACTGTTGAATCGTCTTGTGGTCTTTTACCTGCCTATATATACATTGCACAGCTTTTAGTTTGATTTTCTTTGTCTTCTTGTACGTTTTTACTACTTTTGACATTATTTCTACGAATACTCCTTCATTTCCTGTACGCTCTTTTTTTGCAGCTTCTTTTTTTTTTTTTTTTTTTTTTTTTTTTTTTTTTTTTTTGCACGTAGAGTCCGTATTTATTTCCAAATTACTTGACATTTTCGTTGATGATGCTCTCATACAGCATATCGAGCGGCCGGAAAAATTCGTTTTAGATCATCCCCTTCACTGTCTTGAATGGCCGCTGACTATTAGTCTTCTCTTGAGTCGGTGGCTCCTTTTCCTCGGATTCCGCAAAATATTATAGCAGTTGCAAACTAAGGGGTTTTGCAATCTTCACTTTGTCGGCGATAGCATTACAGCCTGAAGACTCGGCGACGACATCTACAGAACTGGGCCCGACTTCGTATGTCACAGGAGTTGCATGCCAACTTCCCTCAACCAACGCATTTGGAAAGCGAGCCACAAATACTGCTAGAATTCTCCATGGTTGAGCGCCTCGCGAACTGCCTCTTTACCCTCTTTCCATCCCGTAGGATTAGGCAAGGAGTTAGTTCCTCATGTTCTTTGAAGCATACTCCAAGTCAGTGCAGACTAATTAGTAATATATGTATGTGAAAATATGGTCACAATCTTCTGTTTCTTAATAGATTGAACATGGAACCTTCACCAACTTCACACTGACAAAAACAGGTTATATAAATCTGTTGTAAGCTGTCTTTTCTACTTCAACTCTTCACCAGTTGCGTTCAGACAGGTAGTTGTATATTAAAAAGCAGAAAAACAACGTTTAAAAATGCACAAATAATACGTAAAAAGTTGCAAACAGCTGTTTCGAATCTACTTGCGAGATTCTTCTTCAGTGCAAGATAGAGGAAAACACAGCGTGCTAGAAAAAGCAAGGCTGGGCAAAACGACAGAGACACTAACTTATACTAACTTCGGCTTACTACATGGCCAAAGGTGACCTATCCCCTGCAATTCTAAACGTTCCGCCAAATATCTACAAAAATACATGAGGAACCAACCAGAAACCGCAGGTATGCAAACAGCACAGCACAGGTCTTATATTTCCGTGAAGATCTCCTCCCCAAATTGCAGGTGGCCGGTTACCTTTGGCCATGTAGTAAGCCGAAGTTAGTATAAGCCGTTTCTGTCGTTTTGCCCAGCCTTGCTTTTTATAGCACGCTGTGCCTTGCTCGATCTTGCACTGAAGAAAAATCTCGCTAGTAGATTCGAAACAGCTGTTTGCAGCTTTCTACGTATTATTTGTGCATTTTTAAACGTTGTTTTTCTGCTTTTTAATATTCTTGCACAAAGGCTTTATTTTTTATTTTTAGGTAGTTGTATACATTTCCTTGATCCCTAATTGTATGAGCTTTCCAACGACAATACTCGACAAAATCCCGATCTGGCAGTTGGAGATCTTCTCTAGTAAGAGAAACAGGATGGTCAGAGTAGAGTTTGATAAAGCGCATGTTACTAAGCCTGCAAATTTCTTGTTGGATGTCATATTTACAGACGAATCGAAGTTCAATATTTTTGCAAGAAATAGCATGGATGGTAAGAAATAAAACAGAATATAAAAAGCATTACTATATTTGAAATGAGAAATAAAATGTACATTGAATAATGTGAGATAGAGACAAAAAAAATAAATTAACAATTTAAAATAAATTGTACATTAACCCTCTCTCTGCGTAATTGTTTTAATAAAATAGCTTCAAAAATTGCGTATTTAACACCTTTGTAACCAGTTTTTCAAAACAAAGATTTTCCTCTAATTTAATCGGAAAAATGCTCCGATTAAATAATGTAAAATTAAAAAATAATAATAACTGGTGGGAATAATCAAGGAAGATTAATTAGACGGAAATAGCGCATCCCAAGAAAATCTCGCGTTGCGCAGTGAGAGGGTTAAAGTTTTTTTATGATGATAAATGGATATTTTAGATAATGGAGTAGCAAAAATGATTTAACATGTTAAATGAGATGCATAATATACAAAAACCCAATTATAACAAGCAATGCAATTACCAGAAAATAATTAAAGTTCTTATTACACTATTTTAGATACGCTAAACTTTTCCGTCTTTTTGTTAAAAAAGATAAATTTAAATTAAATAAATTAAAATATTGCCTTGCCTTAAAACGAGCAAAATGAAATTACTTTAATATAAATGTTCTACTCAAAGTTTAACTGAAAACATGTCATACACTAAACCATTAGAATTTTACTATGTATGAAATAAATTTATTTGGAATGAATATAATAATATGGAGCCTTTAATTAATTTTAAATTTCGATCTTTCATTATAACTACTTTAAAAAACCTATTAATTACCTTAAACATTAATTTTTACTCTTCCTAATTTAATGAAAAATTAGATACATACAAATATTTTTAAAAAACTAGCATTTGTCTAATACTATTAAAACAGAGACAATGAATATTCTTTTTCTTTTATAATCTTACTTAATAAAAAAGTAATTAATATAATGTGTTTTTAGAAGTATTTTAATTTGTTATTAAATTAGAAATTATTTTAATATCTTCAACCTTTGCTTGAAAGTATTAGTTTTAAAAATTCCAAAAAATGAACAATATACTTTATGCCATGTTACATGGAAAAAAAGAAAAAAAAACAATGTAAAAGTTAAAATATTTTAATCAGTCTGTCATATATTGCAGTATCAATAAGTACGCGCAAACTTTATATTTAATGTGTTACAAAGAAATCAAATTTTCTCATGGTACTTTCAATTAAAAAAGCCAATATAAAATGAGCATTTATGCAAATAAACATAAAACAGAAAAGTATGTACCGGATGTCCTAAAAAGGAGTGACTGATTTTAACATTCAATAACTTGCAAACGGTAACAAATATTTAAAAAATTCTTGCAGGAGGGTTATGAGGTCAAAAGTTTTTTTACAGTGATTTTCGATTTTAGTTCGAATAACAAACAATAGATGGCGTTGCTATCAATAGACGCTAAATTCATGCTCAATATTTGGTACTTCGGGAACCACTCAATGCATTTTAACCTCCTTTTTCCGCAATGAAGAAGAGAAAGGCAAAAAAATCGAGCCTGTATTTGGCGCTTATTGATTACAGCTCCATATCAAACTAAAATCAAAAATCACTGTAAAAAAAACTTTTGACCTTATGCATAACGCTCCTGCAAGAATTTTTTAAATACCTGTCACCGTTTGCAAGTTATTGAATTTTATAATCAGTCAGTCTTTTTAGGACACTCGGTACCTGAAGCTGCATAATCTACTTAGACGTTTAAGAAGAGATAATACCACCTTTGTTAAAAATTTCGGCTTTCATCATCCTTTACACCACTTTAGTGTGTAGATTGCTCTCTTAAAACGGTTTCGTAAAATTCCATTTCTTTACAATCTTTTTTGCACATTGAACATAACGCTATTATAAAATTGAAAACTTTTTTTTTTTCTCTCGAAAACCTTTTTATGAAACTGGGCGAATATTTTTGTCGAGAACTATTAACAGATTTTCTTCATTTTATTTACAGAAAAATAATCATTTTTGTCGACGCTTTTAGGAAAGAAAATTTTAACTGTCATTGTTTAATTATTTTATCGAGCGGGAAAAATAATAGCAAGAAAAATGACATTTTTAGGCGCGTTCGTAATTATATAAATACATAGGGCTTATGGTAGTCGTCTGGTCAGTCCGTCCTTCCGCATATAACAACATAAAAGCCACACAACCGAATGGTTTGAAATTTAATATACACTGGTGTGCAAATATTACTGAAGAAACAGATAAATTAATATAAAAGCCGAACAAAGTAACAAAACGGATTGTTTAAATAGTTTGGTCACTTATCCTATATTTTCACACCTTGGGGATCTTATGGTATTTTTTCGGTTGATGTCTAAAACTTGTGCACGACGATACATTTGAAAAAACATCTCGTCCTTAATTTTTGCACACCTGTGTATCATCGTTGCAGAATTTTGTCGCGTCATTTCAAATTTTATGAAAATCGAATAAAAACTTAAAATAATATTAATGAAAGTTTTTTTTTCATTCTATGCTTTCATTTTATGCTTAACAAAAAATATATACATACCATATTTAACAAAAGAAGTAACGTAAGTAGTTTTAAAACATAACGTAAGTTCAACAAAAAAATTCCTCACGCATATAAATGCTAAAAATATAATGCGTAAAATACTCCTTTTTTGATTCGTGAATTCCACTTCTGAAATGTAACAAGAGAAGTAACGTAAGTACTTTTAAAATTGTGAAACGGTGCCACACGTTTAAAAATATATATTTTTTAAATCTTTGTACATAATAATTAAAAAACTCTTTTCGTTTCAGTCTGTTCAGATTTACTTTTAATTTAGTGGAAAATAGAGTAAAGTTTTTCAAATCTATTGCGATTACATATGTTTTAAAAAAGACGCAGATAAAAGAGAATTAATTTCATTTTGTAACATGTGCTAACTGTAAATAATATCATCATTAATCCTTTATATATATATCTACTCTGTTTACATGTAATTTAAAGTTAACGAAAAATAGAATTGGTTTTATCAAACACATTCTGAGTAAATCAGTTTTAAAAACGAAGCGGATAAATAAAGTTTAATGGCATAAACAATATAATATAAAATATAAAATGTGACAGATAATAATAATACAGATTTTAAAGGTTTTAAAACATGCGTACATTTTATTTAAATTTCCCAGTACTTTTGTTGCGCAATACTGTAGCCATCATCAGGAAATATATTCATTAATTATCGTTCCATTCATTCAAATACGTCACTTCGATTGAAACGGGAGAGTCTAAATCTTACCATAGCCGGGAGTAGATGTAGAAGTGCTTCGAATTTAACTTGTGTAAAGGAAAATATTTAACTGTCGTTCCATTCGTTTTGAATACGTCATTTTGTTTATGTACGTCACTTTATTTTAAATGCACATCTGGAAATTAGTAGAAGTAGTAATCCTGCAGGATTAAACATGTGCAATATTTTACTGCTGTTCCAATAATTTAATACATCATTTCGTTAAGGGAATTTTAAAGCAAGTACTGTTTTTAACTATTGTATAAGGTCAACATTAATCATTTACATCAAAATTCGATATGAATATTTTCTTTTTGGTTTTACTTTTGGAAGGATTCGTACGGCTATCAGCAAAGCAATAATTAAATCCACTGTGTGAGTGATCATAATGATATACTTTTTTCCTTTGCTTGTCCTGAATTTAATAATGAGAGATTTTAATAATAATTTAACATTAATTTTTAGATTAAAAAAAATTCTGCGAGACTGAAATATTTAATTTGCAACAGTTATATTTCTGTCAATAGTATTGCTTTATTATAAAATATTAAATTTTCATTGTTCTCGTTCTACATTTTGCAATCTTTCATATGTCTGTGTTTTAGTAAACACAGTACACTTCAGCAGAAAGTGTGCATGAAAATTATAAAGACAGAAATGTCTTTATAGTTTTCTGCACAATAATTTTTTTTTTCTCTCAAACACGTCACAGAATGAGGTTATTATAAATCTATATAATAAAAGTTCAAGTCAAGTGACTGTCATCAACAGTTCCGGGTTGACTGCTTTGCTATGTGTATGCCAGGCGGCCAAAATGGCAATTTAATGTTAGCAGGGAGCAGGTGATAAATCGCCAAATATTGTTCCATCGCCATCATGTCATCAGTATTATAATAGTCCATTTCATGTGACTGTCATAAACAATTTTTCGCGTGGTAAATTAAAACAAAGCTTTGATGTTGAAATTAAATGACAAGGTTTATGTTATTATTTATAGCTTTTCTTTAATATTTTCTTTTCTTTTTTTTAAGGTATAACTGAGAGTCATAAATTTTAAATATTTTAGTTTTAAATTAAAGTTATGCATTTTAAATAAAGTGAGTAAAAGTACTATATTTTAAATGAAATTATTGTAATACGTAAAAATTCGACGGGAACTATGTTTGGCGATTTATCACCTGCGTCCGGCTTACATAAAAATGCGGAGTTCGTGATTTCTGTATCAGAATCTTCGGATTTGGTGAAGGGTTGAACAAGTAAATTAAATTATGTATAAAATAAAGGTCACATAATGCTTAACAAATATTTAAGAGAGACCAAACTGGTCGCCAAGGGCGGTCAGTTATATAATAATGATTTACCTATTTCTCATTTTATATTTTGAAACCTATTATATGTCAATACTCTGGTTGGAACAAAAAGTTATTAGAAAAATTATAAAGACATAGTTATTAGATTATAACAGACATTAATATTAACGTTTACTAGAATTCTAATATTAATGTTTAATAATAATTTTTCGCATATTGTAAAAAAAGACAAATTATTCCTATTCTAAAATTATAACTGCGAAATAAACATTAACTTTTGCCGATTTACTACGATTCCGAAAATCGTGAATTATCTTTAAGATCCTCAGAAATCAATATATTGTCAATATTTAATAAAGAGTTTATAAAATTGTAAAAGCAAAGTTAGTTTAGCTAGTACTGAATTTCGGTAACGTTTATGAGCAGTTTTTATTGTGCATTGGGGGTTTCAGGAATCTTAAAATTGAGAAAAAGAAAAAAAAAGACCACTTTCAGCATTTAATATTTTACAATGTATATGATTCGGATGAAAGATATAACTAAAGTCTTTCATTTCATGTATTTAAAAAACCTCAAGATACAGAATTAGGATTTATAGGGGGTTCCAAACTGTCAGATATTTGCTGAGTAGACAATTGGTATAACAATTTACGCGCAGGATTACAAAATAAACAATGAAACTAGAACGAAAATTTTGGTGCCTACTTATACATTAGATTGTAGTAATTATCCTGAATCTGAATAAATTTTTATTTAAAGCATTTTTATATTTTTAATACAAACTTGTATTTAGGAAATATAATTTTTCTTTTTCAAAAAAAAATATTCTAAAAAAAATTTATTTTTTTAATAAAAAGTAAATTTTATGTTCAGTTTATACAGACTAACAAGAAACATAAGTTTTGAAAATTTTCATGAAAAATATTCAGACGTTTTTGAGATATCCTACGCTTTCTACCCAAAAATGTCATTTGGGGAAAATTACTTCAAGTTTCCGAAACGCAGCTTCAACTATAGAGCGTGTATAATTCTAAAAAGCATAACTTCTGCTCTAATTGAAATTTTCAAGGAAACAATTATATGTAAATGTTCAGAAAAGATAGATGTTTAACATCTAAGAAATATAAAAAATCGAAATTTCTGTAGCTTTAAGAGTCTCGAGTCCCCTTGATCAGTTATCTAAATCTGGAATATCGGTTTAGGATGCTATCAATTCTCTATTAAAACTTTTCAACTGCTTGTCTGAATTCATAAATATACACATAAAGTAACAAATGGAAGAGAAACAAAATCACATTAATTTTAATTTTAAGGTTTCAGCTGTTAATGTTGTCATACTTATCTGTAAAACACGTTTGTTGAACCTGAAAAGGTTTACTTGAGATCGAATAACATCTGCAAATACCTTTTTCTAGGTTAAGAAAATCGATTACTATACCATAATTCTACTGAGAAACGTTTCCGAAAATCAGTGGCAGCAAAAAAATCTTCTTTTTTTATAAATGTTTCTTTAAGGGAAGACAAGACAGAGAGCAATCCTATGGGAAATATGCGAGCTATGCGGCCCGTTTCCCCAGAAATTACCGAACCGATTTTGATGAAAGTTGGAAACCATATTTACTAGATTTTACTCAAGCCTTATAGCAGACAGTTTTTTTTTCTGCTACTAAATCTTTTTTATTTTAGAGCAATGAACAATTTTTCAGAAATTTTCCATTTTTCAGATTTTTTTTTTTTTTCTGAAACTAATTAACTTTTTTTAACTGTCTGTCACTTATGATCTTTTATTTATACTCTATCACCATTTTTTTAATCGTAATAGCTCGAGTACTTTAGGAGTTAATGGGGTTTTTAACTGAAAAGAACAATCTATTGGAGAGCTAAAAAAAAAAGCATAGACACTTTTAACTTGTGTGAAGTTCTTGCACAGTTTTATCAAACACATGAATTTAAGCAGAGATGAGGAAATTTGCAATCTCGATTTTCTGCCGATTAATTACAGGTTAATTGCATGTAATTAATTATAGTTACACACATTCAAACACAAGAATTTTGTCAAATAATGGGATGTGGGCAGTTTCTTTTACAGTGCTGCAAGAATTTTTTACGACCTGTAATTTTAACTATAATTAATTACATACAATTAAACTGCAATTACACTGCAGATAATTCTAATTACAAATATGCCCAGCTCTGAATTAAAGTATATATAAACACAATGATAAAATTTAGTTACATATAATAAATGCGTATAAAATATTACAGTAAAATTAATGTGAGTGGGCGTGGCGTCCCGGTCGTGTCATCCCTTAAATCCCAACAATATACTCGTATTAGTTATCGACCTTTCTCAAGATAAATAATTATTTTCTTAATCGTGGTTAAGTCTTAGGAGGTTATTGTAAATTTTAGTTCGTGGTTATATTATACTTTCTTAATTAATAAATATTTGTCTTCTTTTACAGTGCAGAAGAATTAACGGTTATTTTTGTAGAGGTGTGGTTTTGAAATTAGAAACACCTTTTCCAGTCGCAGTCAATTTGACAGCTGACAGATGATTTGCGATCAGTATCGCTACCATTTCACCATGAATAGACTTATGCAAAAACAACATTTGCAAATTGTACAAAAATCCATCATCTTACTGGTGGAGACATTCTGTGAACATGGAATTTCTCGTAATGCACGTGTGAACTAGCCTCCACGGTCATGTGACTCACACCAATGGATTATTTTTTGTGTGGATATGTAAGGTCGCTGGTCTACGCCGATAAACCACAGACGTTGGAGCCCTTGAAAATCAACATTCACCGCGTTAATGTTCATATACGGCTCCAGCTGCTCAATAAAGTTTTCGAAAATTGGACCTCAGATTTGGCTCCATTCTAGCGAGCCACAACGACCATATGCACGAAATCATTTTTAAACATTAATGGCATAAAATTATTTATTTAATAAAACCAATATCATAGCCATTAACATAATTTCATGTGTTTTATTTCATTTTAGATTTATATACCTCTAAGACGAAACACTCTTAACTTCTCAGAAGTATGTTATTTTAAATAATACTACTTAAGTATTGATTATTTTTCATGTAAATCTACTTGGAAGTGCATATTCAATGACAATTTAATCAATAAAAAAATATTTAAATTTATATTAGCATTGAAATGCATAAACGTTTCAATGTTCTTGTTAGAATGATGTTTCATTTTTTAAATTACAATAATTACCAAGATTTACCGCAAGACAATAAAACTTGTCACTCCATAAAGTGATGTATACACAAAATGTAAAACTCGGCTAATTAAATTTTATGACCGTTATTAACACTTCTCAGAAAAATTACCTATAAGAAACTATTTTAACTCTTGTCCTCACTTAAAGAAACGGTATTTCCCTTTAATGTCAAGTGTTTGACAAATTTTTAAGATGGTTAAAGTGCAAGTTTGTCTTTTAAAATAGGATTTTAAACATTAATGAAAGAATTTTTAATAGTTAATTTAGACGGTTGAAGAACATTTTAAAATGTGATTATATAATAAAAAGAACAGTGCCCAGTTAAACTGATAGCTTTGAGCTCACAGGCTATTCACACTAATTGTATATTATACATTTATTTCAAAGAATAGTGCCCCTCAAAAAATAAATGAATGGGGTTAGCCCCGTATCCCCTCTTTATACTTAACCAATGAACCTCCAAATCTAATCATAGAAGCTCCTTAACATAAAAAGCCGGTATACCAAATTTGAAGCAAATCAGGTATTTCTGCATGAATAAAACCTTATCGCTAAATTAAGGGGGTAAAGCCCCCCTTTCTCCCCTTTATACTTAACTAATGAACCTCCAAATCCAATCAGTAAAGCTTCTTTTCAGATTAAACATAGAAAAAAATAAAAGTAAATGGGATAATTCTGCATGGAATTCCATTTATCTAAATTAAGGGAAGGGGACTTGCCCCCCTCCCCTTACCCATTTTATACTTAATCAACGAACCTACAAATCTAATGAAGGAAGCGCCATATCGGAATAAACCGGTATATCAAATTTTAAGCAAATCAAATAATTCTGCATGATAAAAACAATTTATCAAAATTAAGGGGGATCTAGCCCCCCTTTCCCCCCTTTTATACTTAACTAATGAACCTCCAAATCTAATCAAGTCAGCTCCTTAACATAATTAACCGGTATACCAAATTTGAAGCAAATCGAATAATTCTGCAAGAAAAACCCATTTGCCTAAGTTAAGGGGGGGGGGGACTAGCCCCCATTTCCCCCCCTTTACACTTAAAAATGAACCTCCAAATCAAATCAAGTCAACTTCTTAGCATAATAAACCGGTATATCAAATTTGGATCAAATCGAATAATTCTGCAGGAAAAACCCATTTATCTAAATTAAGCGGGGGGACTAGCCCCCCTTTCCCCTCTTTATATTTAACCAATGGACTCCCACAACTAATCAGGGAAGCGCCTTATCAGAATGAAACTAGAAAAAAAATTAAAGCAAATCGGATGTTTCTATCAAGAGTTATCGCGTTACGTACATACATACATACAGAACCGGCGGGCACAACAGCTCTCAGGCTTTGATAGCCTGTGAGCTAATGAATCTTTTTAAAACTACACTAGGCTTTATGCTCTAAATTGCGTATTTTAGAGATGCGGAATACATACGCAACCCATTATGTAAGCAATTAATTAATTACTATTTTGACAATTCTTTTCCTTTTTAACTCTTCAGGGGTCACAGGACTCTTAAAATTGGGGAAAAAAAAGATCATTTTCAACATTTAATTTCTTAAAATATATATCAGTTTAAAACAAAATTTTAATTGGGATGAAAGATATAAGTATGTTCTTTTATATGATGTATTTAAAGAATTGCAAGATGCAGAATTAGCATTTACAGGAGACTCCAAACTGTGACACACTTGACGGGCAGAAAATGGGCATAACAGCTTACGCGCAGGATTACAAAATAAATTTTGCAACTAGAATGAAAATTCTGGTATCTACACTGTAAAAAAAAAAAAAAAAAAAAAAAAAAAAAAAACACTGTAGATTTGCCAGAACAAACTTGATCACAGTGAATGTGCTGTATCTTTCTTTGGTTTCCTGACTATATTAACATGGAAAATACAGTAGTTGCGTAAAATTAACAACACAATGTGCTGGCAACTTGGACGCATTTCTTTTTGCAGCACAAACTGCTGGCGTCCAAATTGCCAGTACATTGTGCTGTTAATTTTACGCAACTACTGTGTTTTCCATGTTAATATTGTCAGGAAACCAAAGAAAGATACAGCACATTCACTGTGATCGAGTTTGTGCGCGAGATGAACAGCACTTTATACTGTAAAAATGTCGTTTTTTTTTTTTTTTAACAGTGTACTTATACTTCAGCTTATAATATTTATCTTTAATCTAAATTAATTTGTATTTAAACAATTTTTACATTTTTAATACAAAGTCGTATTTAGCTAAAGCAAAATTTTGAAAATGTCAACAGTATAATCACCTAAAAAGCATATTTTTTTTGAACAATAAAATGAAAATTTTAAGTTCGGTTTATACAAACTAACTTGAAACATATAATTTGAAAATTTCATGAAAAGATATTCAGAAGTTTTTGATATATCCTGCACGTTATGCCCAAAAACATCATTTGGAGAAAAATGACTTCAAAGATTTGGAAGCGCCGCTTCAGCTATTGGGCGAGTATAATTCTGAATGGTATATCTTCTGTTCTAATGGGAAGTTCAAAGAAACAAATATAGCAAAATTTTCAGAAAATATAGGGGTTTAACATCTAAAAAAAATAAATTTTCGAAAATTTTGAAGCTTTAAGAGTCTTGAGACCCCATAAAAACTGAGATGATGCTCCAACATGAACCTCTACTGGTAGTTTTATATATTTCAAGAAGAATTTAAAAATACATAAAAACTGCATTAGTTAAAATTTTCAGGAATGTTGTTTGAATTTTATAATTGCTTTGTGTATGCTTTAAAAATCTTAAATGGAAGCCCATCAAAGTATTTCTTATATATGAGGATGTATCTGAAAAATATTACAATGGTAATAGAAAGCTATTTATTGATATAGACAGAAAATACAAAAGAAAATTAAGAGTCATACTAGCCGATCAAATTTCCTTATAATCACGAAATGTATTTAGTATTTGACACACAACAAACTTCTTATACCCGGATTGGTAAAAATCCCGCCTCTGCCCTTGAGCCAGTTCTCTGCATCCGTTTTCACATAATTGCTTAAAAGGGGCGTTGTTTCAGATAAACGTTCCTTCAATTTCGCAAAAGGTAAATATCGCTGGGTGTCAACTTTGGAGACTATCAGAAATGTCTTCGGACATCACATTTGAACTGTTACATGAATGTTTGCGTTTAGCGAGTAGTATGGGGCCTGGCATTTTGGCAGTATGGGGCCTGGCATTGTCACGCAGGAGGATGACACCATCACTCAACGTTCTAGGGGACGTATGTGTCAAATGGCTTCAAGTAACCATCTTAAAGCGGAACAATTGAGAATACTTTACTAATGTCTTACCATTTCTATCATTCTGATGCGTCTGCGAATTTACACTACCTACCTGCATATCCATTGTAAAACAAATAGTAACATCTGTTTCTACTAGGGGAGAAAATATTCTGTCCACAATATTAACTTTTTCAAATGCTACTGCTTGTAACTTTTTTTTTATCCGACTAAGTAAATTTTTAGCAGTACTTATTCAACCACTGTTTAGTTAATAAAACTGCCTTAAATATTTCACATTGCTGAAATGACTCTTAAAATGACCGGTGTTCATTATAATGACATATTTATTTTTAACTCATTCATTATCATGATTTGCCGCAGAGATCTCACTCCATGAAGTATTATATAAACAAAATTTAAAACTCGGCTAATTAGATTTTATGACCCTCATTAACACTTCTCAGAAAAGTAAATTTGAAGAAACTATTATCACTCTTTTCCTGACTGAAAGAAGCTGTGCTTTACATTAATGACAAGTATCTGGCAAACTTTTAGGATGGAGATGTACACATTTCTCTTTTAAAATAAAATTTTGTATTCTAAAGTAAAGAATTTTGAATAGTTAATTTAGACGTTTGAATATGCATTTCAAAATGTGGTTATATACAGAGTACAATAATTAATCTTTTTTATGAATAAGCTTTCTGCTTTGAATTGTATATTTTAGAGATCTTTTGACGATATACTCCATTATATAAGCAACACATACTTAACGTTTTCATAAATCTTTTTCAATTCTTTTTATTTTAACTTTTAGGAAATTCAGTTGAGACTCTGGCATGAATTGCTAGTGGTTGCTTTATATAGTTCAAGAACAAGTTAAAAATAGATAAAAATTTTATTAGCTGAAGAGAATTTTTAAGAATAATCTTTGCACTGTGTACATTTTCTTTGTATCAGTTATATTGGGTGTTTATAATAAAATTTGCAATTTCAAAAGGTTTTAAAAAAAGAACACAGGTCAAAATGACCTGATATTTAACCTGAGTATACGTGAGGAAATGGGAATTCCTTTTTGCGAGAAAAAAATTCAAAAGTTAATCAAAAGATGGCGATATACTCGTTATAACATGCTAATTAAAAAACGTGACATGCTGTTGTGTCACTCTTTTATCTAAACCTATCCACCAAGACAAAGCGTTGCCACAGGATAAAGATGAAAATCGGTTTTTAATTATCCCTAGACCAAAAACTGTAAAAAAAGCAAAAACGAAATTGGTTTTTCATTGTCGCATGGACAAAAACCGTAGAAAAAGCAAAAACGAAATCCGTTTTTATCTGTCCCTAGGTCAAAATCCGTAGAAAAACAAAAACGAAATTTGTTTAAATTGTATCTAGTCCAAAAAACGTAGAAAAGTCAAAAACTGAAGAAACCATCAAGAAAAGGAAATCGGCTACGACTTGCTTGTTCTATATGCTGTTCGCCGTTTTCTCCTACGAGCTGAAAGCGCAAAATCGGAGTATTGCAGGGGTGATATTGTGAATGTGTTGGGCAATGCGTGTTTTCAATTCACCTACATGGCAATTGGACCACCTTACACAACATGTTTTGTATAACCCCACAGCCTGAAATCACAAGGTTCACGTCATTTCCAAAATGCAGATTGAACATTTGCTTAACTAATGTTGCAATGTGTCGAGCAGGGCTATCGTGCATAAAAATCATGACATCCCCACAACCGCTCTATTGTTGTGCTAGAATGAGCTGGTTGCGCAAAAAAGATTCATAACGTGTTGTATTGACAGTATACGTGATATGATCCCGAAAGACGAATCTTCTCGAAAAAGAAAGGGCTAACGATAAATGCTGCCGTAAATCCGCACTACATAGTGAACTTTTCAGAGTGATATGGCAATAGTTGTATTTAGAACGGATTGTCACATGCCCGTATCCTGCAATTTTGAATATTGTCAGAACCTTTGAGTTGAAAACGGGCTTCGCCTGTCCACAAAATGTTCCATGACCATGGATTGTCCAATTCCAAGTAAGCATTGCAAGAAAGCATTACAGAGTGAAAAATTCTCGTTTTCGTAGGTCAGCAAGAAGCAACTTCTTAACATCAGTAATTTTTTGCGGATAGCGTTGCACGATGTTTCGTAAATTTTTACAAACCGTGCTGACAGGCATGTCTAAAATTTGGAAAATTTTCCGTGCACTGCACTTTCCCAAATAACTGCTTTCCTCTTCCTGCTAATCTGTAGCCAGATTTTCCACTGATGTCGGAGCAATTGCTTTCCTCTCTGTCACATTTCACGTCAAATGAACCCATCTCTTCGAAATTATCAATCATCTTCTTCAGTCCGAACTCAGTCATCGGGTCAGACTCGCTTCTTAAAACCTTTAATGTCATGAGAGTAAGATTTAAAAACATATTTAGTATTTTTTATAGCTTTTTTTTCTTTTCCTGCTTAAAATTTATACATATTAACAGGACGAAATAAGTTCAGAGACTCTGCTAATATTACTAACAAGAATAGCAGGTGTGTGATTATACATAATGTGCGTGATTGAACCAGGGACTTCGTGGACTTCAGGAGAGAGATATAGTGTCGAGCAAAATGTCAATGCGTTGTCAATGTGTTGTCTAAGCTCGCTATGTAAACTTTCCTACTTGATAGCATTGCTACACTAACCCAGTGGAGAAAACGTCAAGTTTACATTGAACAAGAGATGTGTACTCTTGATAGATGTTATGAAACTTCGTGCGCATCGTAAAGGGATGCGCGAGTGACAGGCTGTGTCCTGTACTGTTAGCGTGCGTATGTTCAGTGCGGGAGTGACAGGAATTGTCCTGTAGTATTGGCGTACGCATGTTCTGTGCGGGCGTGACAAGCTTTGTCCTGTAGTATTGGCGGCGTACTCATGTGCTGCGCGGGCGTGACAGGTTTATGTGCTATGCGAGTCGTCATATGCTTTGCATTCTGCGGACGATTTGAGTGGTGCTGTCATCCGTGATCTTAACACATCCATGCCGGCGCCGATATTCACGTTTTCCGATTTGAGACGGCACCCGAATTCATGTTTCGCGTTATCTGGAGGCGTGGTTCTTTGCATTTTTTTAAATGTAGAAGCCACTCCCTGAGTCAATGATAATTTTTGAATGAAAAACGACAATTCTCGTTGCCCATAGTGAATGTGTTCAGTTTATAATATTGAATTGTTTTTAATACTGAATTTTCAAATACTCAAGTTTGACCCACCGGTATTGCACGCCGCCTGATGGGACAGTCGAGCTTGACCTACCGGTGATGCACGCCGGCGTGAACGTATTAAGAGAAGATGGTTAGGGTTGCGTGTTCTTTTCGGGTCACCAATGTCACATACTTTGCTTTAGATTACAGGCATATGTCACTTAATATATCTTGGGTACGAAGTACATCCGCAGTGCAGAATTATTCTATTTAATGGTTGTCAGCGAAGTGAAATCATGCGTTTCTAGGAGAATTGACGCTTAGAAAACAACGTGAAAATATCTGATTAAGATAGCGTTCAAGGAAATTGCAAACAGAAATTGTCCAAATGTTCAGCATGCGTACGGTGGGATAGCAATGTGTACTGTAAATGTTTTTCAAGGAATACTATTCAAGAGTGCGTCCAAGGTTGAGGGATCTTTAACAATTGCAATGAAAACCATGTCGTCCAAATGCTTCCAGGAACGATTTTAGCTAATATTGTCGCACTTTCAGAAGGTCATAAGTGCAGAAAGGATAGTCGTGCAAGAAGTCTGGGTTATTAGATGGTTAATACCACTTATTATTATGTATCTATGGATTAACGCATGTTAGTATTATGTAACATTTGTTTCAAAATGAATCCTAGTAGTATGGCTGAAGAAATTTCCCGAATTAACTCCCCCAGGCAATGAGCAATGTTTTTATTCAAGACACAAAATAGGCTGCAGATATAATGAAACAATATACTGATTTTAACTCTCTAAATAATAAGGGGAGCTATTGATTTAACGGTCATACCGCTTACAAAAGTTTAAAAATTGCGTTAAAAAAGCGTTCCCGGCATGGTCTTCTTTTGAGTGTATTCTTCAGTGGAGGAAGGAGATGAAAGCTACTTATGTCCATGCAGGAGTTTTAGATCGATTGGTCAAAGTGCTACTAACCGAGACTATGACACCTGAACCATACTCTTCAAACTAATCTTTTATAAATTTAATCTCCCTTTCTAACCTGGTTGCATTCACACAGTTTTCATATACTAATCATACACGATTAACAAATAAAAATTAAATTTTAAAAATCAAAAAACCCGACTGCATAAAAAGCAAACTAATTAATTATTTCTCACCAATGTGAAACTATTTTTTATATTACTTACCTATTTTTTTATTTACTTGTATTGATGACTTTTAAGTTGTATTTAAATGTTAGTTCCTATCTATAAACACTGTTTTGATGCGACCTATAGATGTATATGAAGGTTAGAGTTGCAGTACGGCTAGAGATCCTACCTACACAACTTCCAGGTTGTATAATATTCAAACGTAGCTCCTGACTGTAAAATAGTCGCTGAAACATCGTCTTCATTTTGAAAGACCTATCCAATGATATGCCACTCAATAGGGTGCGTAACATTTTTGTCGTCTCTACCGCCATTTTGAATTTATAAAAACAAAAACTAGCATATGACCATCCGACGATTAAGACAAATCGATAAAGACTTCATTCATTAAAATCCATAAAACCGTTAGGATGTTTCGCGGTTATAAAAAAAAAACACATACCCAGAACGCAGGAAACACATAACCCTTCTTGGCAGTCGGAAAAAACAGAGGTCTGCTTTTCTCATAACATTGTGCGAGCATTATAAGGTAATATTTTTTAATAAAATTTTGTCAGAATTATTTTCAGATTTTTTTTTTCAAATAGGTATTTAAGTTGATAATACTACTACATATTCATAAATACAAGAAAGTATAAAAATGCCATATACTGCTAAATTCTGCAAGATTTAGAGCTTTAAGAAACTTTTGCAAATATTCGTTTACAAGTTTAATTTCATCTATCATTTAAGATTAACAGGTAATTTAAACATATTTAAGTGTAAAAGAACATACGTAGCAGGAAATGATGGATATATATTATTTTTTTCAATTTTAAATGTTTTACACTATCGAGAATGCAAGATTTAAAACATTCGGAATTTTGGACATCTTTTTTTGTCTAAAAGCTTTGTGATAAAAATTTAATTTTATTTTTTTCAGTATTTCTTTGTATTGTATTTGACATTAAAAAAAATGATTTTTTATAGAATTGTATTTAGTACTATTTTAAAGAAGTCGGAAATTGTACTTCAAGCGTGGAAAATGAGGTATGTTCGTAATATAAATATTTTTATAACTATTCACATAACAGCTATTGGTGTAATAGCTGTTTCACCCTTTTGCAATAATGCATGAATACAAAATTTATTACGATTCCATATATTAAATTCAGTAATACAGAAATAATATTATACCATGTTAAAAAGAACGTAATCACTGTGATAACCTAAAATCATTACCTATCATAGATTACCACTGAATTCATTTCGTTGGATAGGATTTAATAGAATGAAGAAAACTTTTATTAATATCTTTTTAATTTAGATTCTATTTTCAGAAAATTTCAAGTTACTCGACAAAATTCTGCAATGATTCCATATTTTTAATTTCAAACCAGTCGTTTGTGTAGTTTATGCGCTGTTATATGCGAACAGATCGACAGACAGACAGACGGACGGACCAGATGAATACAATAGGCGCTATGTATTATATAATTACAAACGAACCTAAAAAGATTTGTGATTTCCTATCAATTAACTTCTGACGACAATCCTCCATTTTCAATTTAAATACAAACAAAAACATAATGCATTTATATATTATTTTCACGAAATGGGACCCGTCGAACATCGACGAAGGAAAATTTTTTAAAAGGAACTGTTTCATTGATTTATAATAAACCTACAAAATTAGTTACAAGACACTGTAAATTTTTGTAAAACATTGCGCTTTATCAGCTTGTGCTTTTGATTACGTTATTTATAAAAGGAAATTTTTCACCTGTGAAGAATTTGAAAGCAGCTGCGGTGAAATGACGGACTTCTACGAAACCTATTTCAGTTTTAAGAATTAAAAAAACACGCTTTTTTATAAAATGACATCGTTTGCATCCACTAAAGAATTCCACTTTTATCTATACAGTACAGAAGTTCTAGAATTCTTAAATTTTGTAGTCAGTTCTACATATAGAGAATAGAATTCAGATGACGCAATTATTGCAGAATAATACTCAAACAAAACAAAAATCAATATCGTCATTCAAGAAGCTCAGAAAAAAGGAAAAAAAAAACGGTATTTAATGTTATATATGCCTTCACTTGTTTTTGTTTATAATAGCTCCATGTTTTATCAGAAGCCATTATCAGAAATCATTTTTTCAAAATTTGTAAAATAGTATTACACTCGCATAAATAAAATTGCATTATTTCAGGTTTCTGATACTAAATGAGTAATTGTGAAGGAAACAAAAATTATTTAATACACAATTATTTAAAATACGCTTTTCTTAAAGAGAAAGTGTTATATAGTTTGTAAAATATTTTTGTTATAAACTAAGATAAATTTAATTGATGAATAGAAACGACATCAAACCAAACTTCACCGGATTCAGACGGTATTTTTGACATAGCATGTATTTTAATTTCAATTTTTATGAGGAAATGGCAACAAAAAAGTACGGTAATCTACTATTTTCTCTTTACTTTTAATAGAAATGAAGTACTTCTGTTGCCACAATTTCAAAATTGGTACTGAAAACTATAAAATAAATTAATATCTCAAAAATAAATTGAGATACAGCTTTCAAACAAATTGCATTTAAAAATACATTTTTTTCCTTATACGACGGTATAAAAACTAAAAATGTGCGATGTGTAGAAGTTTAAAAATTTTCAGTAGCGAAAATTGTAAAACGAAAAGTCATTTTAAATTTGAAAGTGTTGCCTTTTGCAGAATGACGTATGCATTACGCACAGATGCCATTTATAATATAGATACTCAATACAGTGGGTATACGTCTTTAATAAAGAAAAGAAGAATAAAATAAGATTGAAGAAAACGCATTTCAGTGGAAGTAGTATGTCTTCATCTGGAATAAAATGCGTATGCTACAGATGTGACACGATATAGAAATCCTAATAAGATAATTTCCATGTTTCTTTTTATCTTTCCTATTGCCCTGTATTTAATAAAAAACAGACCAAAAATTAAGTATTTTTAATAATTAACACAATTTGCATAACTACAGACATACACACATTAAAATTTTATAAAAATAATTAAAATATAGTTAAAAAAATATATAAAAGTTTCGGCTATTTTCATTGACCTCATCAGTAAACGAACAGAGTCACAGTAAATGAAAAAAAACAGTTAAAATCACGGTCTAATAGGATAAAATAATCAGCAGGAACTTGGGTTACTTCGTTAATTGGCGATTTAGCTAAACAGTCCTCCAACCCTAAAGGAAGGCACGGCTAAAATATACGAGGCAACTGGCTTCCACAATTCGTGTACTCTCAAAATCGGGGACATGACCGAACTCAAGTGCATGTGCAACCAATCTTAAATTCAGAGTACCTTTATTAAAAGAATTTTTATGCTCCTTGAGTCTAGCATTTAATGAGCGTCCAGTCTCACTAATGTAAATCGCGCTGCAACCTTTACAAGGAATTTCATAAACGACACCATTCAGGTGAAACTTCGAATATTTATGTTTAAAACTACTGAAAAAATTACCAATGCGGGCAAGGGAACATGAGCTGTCCTAACATTAACATCCTTGATTACGACTGAAATTTTCTCCGAAATATTACTGTAATAAGGCAAATATATAGTTCCTATGGGATTGACACGCTGGTAAGGAGTGGGATACTGGTCTGATTTGCTCGTAAGTTCCGAAATAACTCTAAGATACCAACGACGTGGATAGTCGATGAGACGTAAATCATTCATTATCTTACCAATTTTATTATCAAAACTAACTCTGTCACTGCAAAATCTCAAGGCTTGGTTGTTCAAGGATCTGACGACTACGATTTTATGTGAAAGTGGGCTATTGGATTTAAGATTTAAATATTGCCCGGAGGAAGTACTTTTTCTGTAAACAGAAGTTTTCAAAATAGGAATATTATTAACAATTTCTCTCTGGAGCAAAACATCAAGGAAAGGGAGTGACCTGTTATTTTGAAACTTTATAGTGAACTGGATTGAAAAGGAAAAGGAATTCGCTTTGTTTAAAATCTCCACAAGTTTATCTTCTTCAACAATTATAAAAACATCATCTACATACAGCCTCCATAACTTAATCATATTACCCAAACTGAAAATAACATCTTTCTCCAAATACTGCATAACAATCTCTGCTACTCTCACGGACAGGGGGGAGCCCATTGTAGTTCATTTTAACTGTTTATAAAACGTATCTTGAAAAACGAAAAAATTTGATGTCAGACAAAATTCAATGAGTTTAATAGCGACGTCCATATCTAAATTAATAGCATTAGCAAAATTGGGCCACATGCTCTGAACAGCGAGGCAGGCTAGATTTATTGGTATACACATGAACCAAAGATGCCATCCAAAGATCCAAAGATGCCATCACACATTTGTGAGGTATAACGAAACTCTTTAAATCGTCAAGAAATTCAATTGAGGAATTTATACTGTAAGCGGAGGAGACGGTCATGGGTTTGAGAATAACTGATAAAAATCTAGATAATTTATACAATGGGGAGTGGCTGTAATCAATAATAGGTCTAAGAGGAATATTAGGTTTGTGAGTCTTCGGTAACCCATAAAACCTTGGAACGAAACCAGTATAACACTTAAGACTTTTGGCAAGAGTAGGACAAAATCTACCGGACTTCGTTAAATCACTCAGGAGGTAATTCATGTTTCTTTGAATACTTGGAGTTAAATCTTTATTAACAATACTGTAAGTTTGATCGTCGTTCAGTAAATCAAGGGACATATTTATATAGTCAGACCTATACTATTCTGAAAGGCACATAGATCGATGCACAGTTTATTAGCTATTGAAAAATATGCTTTTTTGCGTTTGTTGAGCAAATTTAATTTTTTTCCATTTTTGACCAGGTTTTTTTGGTTTTGTGCGCCGCCTCCATATTAATATGTCGTATTGTCAATATTTCTTAAGACATGTGAATTGCAGTCAATAAACCAGGCGTAATTTTCCATATGAACATTAAATGCTTTTATTAGTGTTTCTTTTTTTAAACTGTATTTACGTTTATACTCAAATTGAATATTGCGAAAATTAGGGTTATTCCATGTTCAAAACGACGCACGGAATACTGATCATTTCTTTCCTTTCCATCCGTATGAACATTTACTTCATTCTTATTAATCGTTTGGAAAAATGGTTATTGTCCTCTGTCAGGGTAGGAAATCAAAAACATATCTGATGCGTTTTATTGGTTGAATCCGAATTTTATTCGTTTTCTGATTGGTTTATACAGTAATCTATATTTTCCCTTTACTTTCAACAGAGATGGATACTTCTGTTACCACTATCACAAAAAAGTAATAAAAAACTACAAAAACAAATTAATAACTCAGAAACAAATTGAGATACAGCTTTCAAAGAAATTGCATTTAAAAGTACATTTTTTTTCTCTATACGACGGTGTAAAAAGTAATATTGTGGTATGTGTAGAAGTTTAAGAATGAAATTTCATTGAAAATGGGTCGTCAGATTTCTACGATGGAAAAGCCTTTTCCTGAACAGACAATGAAATGCTTGGATAATACGTAAGTTTCAGTGGATAATACGTAAGTTTCAGGAAATTTGACGAGTCGCAGGCGATTTTTGTATCTTGCAATTTTTACGTGTAATAACACTATTAATGTTTAATTCATGGCGTACGTAATGTATGATCAACTCCGTGCGATTTTTTATGTCTTAAATTTTAGTCTTTGAAAAAATCCTTTTCCAAATGGTCGTTGTAATTTGTTAAATTGATTTTTTTTTCCGTGTTGTTTTCTTTATTAAAGATGTATACCCACTATATTGAGTATGGCAATAATATATAAATGCATTATTTATTTTGCTTGTATTTAAATAGAAATTGAAGAATTGTCATCAGAATTTAATAGAAAATCACAAACCTTTTATTTTTAAGTAGTATTAAATACTATGCGAATTTTTTTTTCAAATCCTAAAATACAATAGAAAGAAATACTGAAAAAAAAATTCTTCCACAAATACTTTTGGATAAATGAATATTTAAAAAAGACTATTAATATTTTTTTTTTGTTTTGTTTTTTGATAAAATGTGCTTCAATGAAAATTTAATTGTAAGTGTTTATAAATTTTGGAAAAAGTTACCTCAGAGTAAGTGATTATATATTATAACTTTAAGAAAAAAGTTCCATCAATTGGTATAAATACGTAATTTTCAGAGCTTTAAATTCATTTCATAGGTTTTTTTTCCTTTCCTTCTATCCGTATGATCATTTACTTCATTCTTATTCCATCTTGTTTGCCTTATTAAAAACTTATACCCGCTGTACTGAGTATGGAAATTATATATATATGCATTATTTATTTTTCTTGTATTTAAATAGAAATTGGAGAATTGTCATCAGAAGTTAATAGAAAATCACAAATCATATTTAAAAAGTAGTATTAAATAATACGCGGAAAAAAAAATATTTTTTCAAATATTAAAATGCAATACAAAGAAATACTGAAAAAAAAATTTCTTTCACAAGCACTTTTAGATAAATATATATTTTAAAATGTCTGCTGATACTTTTTGGTCTTTTTTGGTGGAATACGCTTCAATGAAGATTTGATCGTACGTATTTATAAATTTTGGAATAAGTCACCACAAAATAAGCTATTTTCTAACTTATCTTTATGAAAAAAGTTTAAATCAATTGATATACAAATGATATTTTGAACGCTTTAAATTCCTTTTCTAAACTTTTTAAAGATAAAATTCAACTTGGTAAAAAATGTTATTAGAAATATTTGTTTTTTCAGCAAAATGTTTTCGAATAACCTCTCACTTTATTATTTATTCAGCACGAATGCACATAAAACATTGGATTTTGCTAAGTAATTTTCAAATAACAAGAAAAATGTTTTTGAAACATATTTTCCTATTTCAATGATACGGCATATATTGTGAAGTAGCGTGTTTACCAAAGTTTAAGAAGATTTTCAGGCAAAACAACTTGAAAATCATTTCAAATAAAAAGACGTGTTTGTTTTTCTTCAAAAGATTAAATTACTTGTATAAATGCGAAACTTAAAAGAAAATGTCAAACATTAAACTGAATATCAACATTGAATTAAAATATGAAATACTGAAATTAAAGTAAAAGGAAAAACTTTCTAATTAAAAATAAAATTGGTATCATCTATCATAATAAAACAAACAATTTGAAAATTGCAAGTCAAACGTGGCAAATGAAGTGCGTTCGCACTATAACTAGTTTTATAAATATTTTTTGCATAGCATATTGTACTGAATGTATATTTTAGTGCACTTCAAAAGTGCATATCAATTTCATTTTGTTCGAATGGCTGTAACATCATTAAAATACACTTGAAATAATTTTTCCCATTCGCCGTAATGTAACGGAAAACTTTTCACTGTCCCTATAATTAAACTATACATCCAATTTTCATAAAATTTGAAATGACTCTGCAAAATTTTGAAAGATTTCTATATTTAAAATTACAGACAGACGGACGGAAAGACGACTATAGGTGCTACGTATTTATACAATTAGTAACGCACCTAAACAACGATACATGCGTGTTTACCCGGGAATCCGTGGTTACAAAATATAAATGAAGCAATTTATTTAAGTATTGCGCGGCAGCGCAGTACTTATTTATTTCCAGTGTCACTTCTCAATGTTAATTTAACATAGAAAAGGCTATGGAGCTCATAACTTTTTCATTTTTTTCTTCCCACCTTTTTGTCCCTGATGCCACTCATTTTTTTTCTTTACTAATTCTAATAATATTATAAATTTAAAGTGGGAAAATGTTTGCCTGACGTGAGGGTCAAAACGGATGATAAAATGCCTTTGCATATGGGTGAATTATAATCCAGAGAGTAACATGTGCTAATTTTTATTTACATTTTTCAATCTTTTTTCTTAATAATTCCAAATTTTGCTTTTTTTTATTAAGAATCAACGGACATTTTTCCAATAAAATTTAACATTATTTTTTGCATTGTTGCCAATAATTCAAAAGCCGTAATAATAATTTGTCTATTTTAGTTGAATGATTTTCACGTGAAAAATTACTAAAATAGTTTTTTTAAGAATTAAAAAGAAGTTGAATATGGCGTCAAGGAAGCAATAAAAATGACAATTTCAATCAGATTTTTTTCGTTCAGATTGGAAGTTTTAGCCCAAAATACAACAACTTGCATTTTGCATTACTGCACTGGTGAAACATTTTGAATTATTCATAGGTAAATTGCATCACAAATTGTGATACGATACCGCATGAATCAAAGCCTGATGATGGTACCCTCCATTAATTTTGAAATGTGTTCGTCTGAATGCAGTAGTTATTAAAAAACTTGGCATATTAAACAAAAACCTAATTTGAAGAACAAATTAAAAAAACAAAACTTATTTCCTACATTGTTTAAGCCCAAGAAGGGACAGATATTAAGATATTTCATTCAATTCGTTCTAGATTTAATGTTAAATTTTTGTAACTAATAAGTCAAACCAATTGAACGTTAAAAAATAAAAATAAAATTCATACAACATGGTACTTTAAACACCCTAAAAATTTAGATTCCGTTCAAATGAAATCGAAATAAATCTTAGACTTTTTTAAAGTTTTGTATTTTGCATGTATCTTATCATTTTATGTACAATCATCATAAAAATAATACAAAAATCTGCAGTACAAATATTTACAACCAAAAAATGGAAAACGTCTAAGGTTTATTTCGATTTCATTTGAACGGAATCTAAATTTTTAGGGTGTTTAAAGTATCATGTTGTATGAATTTTATTTTTATTTTTTAACGTTCAATTGGTTTGACTTATTAGTTACAAAAATTTAACATTAAATCTAGAACGAATTGAATGAAATATCTTAATATCTGTCCCTTCTCGGGCTTAAACAATGTAGGAAATAAATTTTATTTTTTTAATTTGTTCTTCAAATTAGGTTTTTGTTTAATTTAAATAATAACTATGTTAGATTTTTTACTTTTTTTTTTTTTTTTTTTTAGAATACGCACTAACAATAACGAAAATCATATTTATATAAAAAATAGTAATTAGTTTAAATAAAGATTTGATATTTAATAAAAGCGATAGTTTTGTATTGGTCTCGAGCCGGGAGTAAACAGCGGAATAAATCACTAAAGTTCACTTTAATAGCCGAAGATATCACCAAAGATCACTTTTCAAACCAGCCTTTTTAGTTGCGTTTGAAATTGTGAAAATACGTAGCACCTATAGTCGTCATTCGTTCCGTCTGTCTGTCTGTCCGTCTATCAGTCCGTTCGTTCGCTGGTATATACCGTCATATACAGATTGTTATATACAGAGCATGTTATATACAGAGCAATATACAGAGCATGTTATATACAGAGCAAAAACTACCCAACCAAATGGTCTGAAATTTTAAATATATAATTGCTGTAAAATTTTGACTAGTCATTTCAAATTTCATGAAAATCGGATGTATAGCTTAAAAGTTTTCCGTTTCATTACAGCCAATGGAAAATCAAGTGTTTCAAGAAAATTTTAATGATGTTACAGCGTTTCGAACAGAATGAAATTCATATGCACTTATGACGCGCGCTAAGGTATACATTCAGTACAATATGCGGTGTAAAATCATTTATAAAACTAGTTATAGTACGAACGCGCCTCATTTCCCACGTTTGGCGTACATTTTCCAACTTGGTTTTTATTCTGATCATTTTAATGGTCTGAGTCCATAGTTTGCGCACATGTCTTAAATATGTATTTTATTTCTATCTTATTGTTTTATTTATTGATTGATCAATGGTTTAGTTTCGGTATGTCATATAGGCTAGATTAAAATGTTCTGAGCTATTTACACAAATTTAAATACAAACGGATTTATCTTCCCAAATCGTAAACACGCGATAGACGTAGATTTTACAAAAAGTATGCCTGGAATTTATATTAAAGACAATACAAATTTAGTAGACAGCGATACATTTTTTAAACAAATTGCGATACAGTTTTAAAAAAAATCAATTTAAAGTATACATATTTTTTCGCGTCTGCGATACTTAGAAGTTTAAAAAAAAAATTACACTAAAAGTTAAATTTAGTCATGTGGTGTTACCACCGTCAAAAGGATGATACGCACAGACACGTTTGTCCTTTATTATATAGATATTTTAACACTAAAATGCCGCATGCTGCTTTTTGGCAACATACCCAATTTAGGCTTCTAAAATACACATAGAATAATATTGAAGCTATAATGTCTAATGTTGCCAATAAAATACATTCTGAAAATATTATTAAATCGATTTTCAGCATGTAGATGGCAACACTGTGATGTTTAAGAATAAAGATAGATTTATTTTTTTCAATTGTTGCTACTTGTTCTTTTTGTTTTGTTTGGAAGCTTGCGAAATACCCTATTTTGTTCTGCAGTGAGCAAGTAAAATTTATTTCTCATTATGGTTCCTAATATTCTTGTATGTTTAATATTATAGAATGTTATCATGGAAAATTATTTTTTCAATTAAAGACCAGTATTGCCTGTTAGTAACAAACTGTTTTTTAGCCGTAAACCATACTTAAAACTAAATATGATTTTTTTAAGTATTTTTTCCATGATTTATTTAAAACATGAAAGCCGAAAAACATTATTTCAATGATTTTTGAAATATCAGGCATTTAAGGGTTAATATATTAAATAAAATTACGAATATGGTAATCGGAAAGGATTTTTTTTAATTGAAAGAATCTGTCATACTTTTCAGAAATTTTTAATTTTTTTTCCCAGATTCATCCGGTATGGCTCATTTGGTAGAGCACTGGTGACTTCAGCCATGACATTCCTGGTTCGATTCCAAGCCCCAACTTTCTTCACGAACTTTGAAATTTACAACTGCTGTGATTTATTTACTAATTGAATATTTGTATTAAAAATTAATCGAATATAATTACGTATGCAGCGTTTACAGTAGTTCCAAAATTAACCTTCGATTTATTGTGATGAGCTGATTCAGATACAAGACCAGATGCTGTGATTGTTAAAGGTTATTTGGGTGAATAAGACCTCCAGATTAGCCCGAGATGGCACTGTTGCTAGAGTATTGGCGGCTTCAGCTATGAGATTAATTGTCCCAATCCCGAACGCGAGTTTTTCACCCACTTGTAAATTTACAATTGTTATGATTTATTTACCAATTGCATAAAAGTGTTAAAAATTAATCGAATATGCGTTACTTAGATTCACAATGACACGCTTGGTATTGAAAATGAAGTGTGTACCATTCATAGTTCATTGACAGAGGGACTCAAGTGTTAAATGTACTGAACCTAATGAAATTTATATAGATTTTGAAGTGCACTAAAAATGATTACTATAGAATATGTGTAGCAAATACAGTACGTGTAAAGGGAACACAAAAGAATTTGTTATATTATGGTGTATGAAAAAAAAAATCGTTTGCGACTAATTTTAACGAAGCCATTTTGTTACAAACATAATGAAATTGGTATGAATGTCTGAGGGGAAATAATACATGCTTTCTGTAAAATATAAGTTGAAGGCATTTATCATTGATTTGCAAGGTCGTGCAAAAGAGAGGCGAATATATAATAGTCTACGGGGGAAAACTATCCGCAGCGTATTTCAATTATGTTTCAGTATTTAGACCATGATGAAATTGATATAAATCACTGAGGTTTATTACAAGATTCTTGTAGTAGAATATGATGTACGTTCTACAGTCCGTCTCAAAAGTTTAAGCACAACGAAATATTTTAATGAAAATAAAATTGTACAATAGAATGCTTTCAAATATCCGCTGTAGGTGAATACTATGATCATAAATATATATCGCACGTTTCGAAAAAAATCATCGTTATGAAAATCAGAAATGACCAAAAAAATATTTTGTGTGATGTCGCAAAAGTTTATGCACAAATGATATTTTATGCAAATATCTCTTTAAACATGATAGGTAGGAGGGTAGGCGAGATTTTTTTTTCATAGAGCATAAAGTTCAGTTATCGTTGTATGAGTTCTCCAAATGCCGAAAGCTCAGCAGTTCTCGCCTGAAGAGGTTGTAGAAGTTTGGAAGTTGAAAGCTGAAAGTAAATCTGTTTTGCAAGTTTCACTTATTTTAAATCTGTCTAAACACGTTGTTTATAGTGTTTTGCAACATAGAAAACAATCCAAAAATACGTATCGCTCAGGAAGACCGAGAAAAGCGACATTTCGTGAGGATAGAAGAATTAAACGAATGGCTGTAACTGTCAATTTGTCTCATAATGACATAAAAAATCGACTCGTAAAACAAATATCACGTGACATCAAAAGCAGACTAATAACCAAATCTGGATTCATCAGAAACAAAAGTTTGCTCGCAAGTCTTTTCTGAAACAGTGTCACAAACAAGCAAGACTTCAATGGGCAAAACAGCACATGTATTATCGTGACAAATGTGACAAATGGATTAGTGTTATTTATTCTGATGAAAATATATGTCATTTAGAGGGTCTAGATATCTTCTCATTCTATTGACGTGACTTGAGAAAAGATGAGGAGAGCATATTCAGCAAGCAACAACGTGATGGTTCACTCATGGTATCGGACGCTTTGGCTACTATGGACAAACGTATCTTTGCTTTTTAAACGACAGACAGCATTTACAAAAGTATTAGATAACTCTGAGTGAGCATTTGTTACCGTTTGGTAATCTCCTAGGTGGTCCCAGCTGGAACTTTCAGCAAGAGAATGAATGCATCGATACACACTTCCCGTTGCACAAAAGAATGGCTTAGATCTCAGAATATCAGTATAATGAACTGGCCAGAACTCAGCCTACATATCAATCCGATAGAGAACATCTGGGGAATCCTCTCACATGGCGTTTACAAGAATAGGTATTAGCCAGTGAAAGAGCTCAAGTCAGCGATCGTGTAATTCTGGTACAAACTCGCTCCCGAAACCCTCCATACCCCCGTGTTATCAATGGAATATCACTTATTCGATCTTATAAGGTGCAATGCAAACACCATAGACTACTAAAGGATTTTTGTGCTTTGTGAAAAGTACATATTTCTATTTTGTTCATAACCCTTTGAGACATTACAATTTTGATTTTTGTCTGATTTCATATTTTCCTTTCAATGAATTGTTTCCGAATTCGAAAGATGAATTTTTAATCCAAATTGTTTAAGCACAGTAAAAATTTCAAAGTATTTTGGTGTATATTTTTCAATTTGTAAAAACATTTAGCTTGTGCATAAACTTTTCGTCGCACTGTATTACAGGCACATGTAAAAGATTTCGGACACAATACTATATTCGAAGTATTCGTTATTAGAGGTGACTGTTGAAAGTGCATTTCTAGTTATGATATGCGCTTTTAAGTTTAACTAAATTTTTGCGTACTACATGGAATGCATAAATTTTACAGCCCATATACAGGGTTACAACAAAGAATTCATAAGCATTACGGAGAATGATCGTGAAATTCTTATTAATTTTTATTTTCATTTTTTCATTTCTAATCTAAACTATCTTTAGTATACTAAGAAATGTTTATAGGGTAGGGGAGACCAGGGCAAGATGACTGTGTTAACAATTTTTGCTGCTTATTAATTTATTTTTAAGTATAGTAAAATTAATTTCATATGAACTGTTAGAGTATTACTCCGTAGTATTAAATATATTACCATTTAATTTTTCAAATAAAAAAAATGATGGATAATTTTATTTTTTCATAACATTAACAAATCGCCATCTTGCCGCAGTACTGGGGCGAGAGTAAGATGACGATTGGACCTTTGGCCTTGGGCAAGACGACAACACTGAAAAACGTTGAACATATTTTATCTTTTGAATATGTTACATGGTTTAACAAATAATAACTGTGTTTTTACATCTTACGAAGTATCAAACTAAGCATAATGCATTGTAACGTAATGTTCAAGTGCTTAGTTGTGCAGCTAACAATGGTCACAAATAAAAATGCCATTTTCTTAATTGGAACATTCCTCATGCCACCACTCTTGGCATTTACAGCACTGGATCCATTCTTCTGTTTGTGGGTCACAATATTCCTCGTCACAAGCACGACATCTCAAAACACCATGCTTTGAAGTTGATGCAACTGGACTGTTTGGCCTGGATTTAATAGACTTAGGCCTACAGGAACTTAGTTTGAGTTTTTTTTACTCTCTTTTTAGCTTCACGAGCTTCTTTTCTCTGTTTTTTTTAAACGTTCCTGTTCTTCCTTCTGCTTTTCCCTTTGTTCTAACATTTCTTTTATGGGTGTGCTTGTAAGAATGGTTGAGCTCAGTGTTTTGCTTTTGCTTTTTCGCTCACATTGTGTAATGATTTGAAATCAAAAACACTAACAGGCTTCTTTAGTGCATCGGAATCAGCATTTGCCATAAGTTTTGGTTCTTCTGGAGGGTTTATACGTTGGTTTTCAACTACCAGGGTCTGAGGATGACGATCTCGTCATCTTAACCCGGATTGCCTGTTTAAAAATATTCGTTTTCATTCCTATGAAGGAAGGCTATTAATTGACATTTATTATGGTAATATGTAGTATTTAAACTAAGCTACTCATAAATATTAAAGAAATAGATATATATTAATATTTGGAAATTTTTCCAGAGAGAAACATTCGCCTTGAATATAATATTTCAAATGAAAATCAAATTTCAAATTATTTTTGCTTAAAAGGCGCAAAGACCAACTTAGTGAAAAAGATTCCATGCCGGGAATCGAACCCGGGTCATCAGTATAGCGCACTGACGTTCTACCGCTAAACCACATGGAACGATACCCAGCCTGGAACTTCTCACTATTACAAGTTGGCAAGGCTACAAACGCAGCACAAGATGGAATATTTTCCGTGAGCCACCAACATGGGGCAAACACAGACACTTAATTAAATCCAGCATCGATGAATCTATATTAATATTTGGAAATTTTTCCAGAGAGAAACATTCGCCTTGAATACAATATTTCAAATGAAAATCAAATTTCAAATTATTTTTGCTTAAAAGGCGCAAAGACCAACTTAGTGAAAAAGATTCCATGTCGGGAATCGAACCCGGGTCATCAGTATAGCGCACTGACGTTCTACCGCTAAACCACATGGAACGATACCCAGCCTGGAACTTCTCACTATTACAAGTTGGCAAGTGAATAGTGAGAAGTTCGAGGCTGGGTATCGTTCCATGTGGTTTAGCGGTAGAACGTCAGTGCGCTATACTGATGACCCGGGTTCGATTCCCGGCAAGGAATCTTTTTCACTAAGTTGGTCTTTGCGCCTTTTAAGCAAAAATAATTTGAAATTTGATTTTCATTTGAAATATTGTATTCAAGGCGAATGTTTCTCTCTGGAAAAATTTCCAAATATTAATATAGATTCATCGATGCTGGATTTAATTAAGTGTCTGTGTTTGCCCCATGTTGGTCGCTCACGGAAAATATTCCATCTTGTGCTGCGTTTGTAGCCTTGCCAACTTGTAATAGTGAGAAGTTCCAGGCTGGGTATCGTTCCATGTGGTTTAGCGGTAGAACGTCAGTTCGCTATACTGATGACCCGGGTTCGATTCCCGGCATGGAATCTTTATCACTATGTTGGTCTTTGCCCCTTTTAAGCAAAAATAATTTGAAATTTGATTTTCATTTGAAATATTGTATTCAAGGCGAATGTTTCTCTCTGGAAAAATTTCCAAATATTAATATAGATTCATCGATGCTGGATGTTTGCCCCATGTTGGTGGCTCACCGAAAATATTCCATCTTGTGCTGCGTTTGTAGCCTTGCCAACACTGTAATAGTGAGAAGTTCCAGGCTGGGTATCGTTCCATGTGGTTTAGCGGTAGAACGTCAGTGCGCTATACTGATGACCCGGGTTCGATTCCCGGCATGGAATCTTTTTCACTAAGTTGGTCTTTGCGCCTTTTAAGCAAAAATAATTTGAAATTTGATTTTCATTTGAAAAAGATATATGTTACCTGTATCTGTAGCAGAGCGTATTTACACATGCATAAAAGTTATAATCTGGCAGCGGTAAAAAATCAAAACTTCACAACTAAACATAAATGGCGATTTCAGCGTCTCTTTACTATTGTTTAACGAACGGCCGATAGGAGAGCCAGTGGTGTCCGGTTTATGCTGCCACCTAGTGGAAAACGGAAAAAATGAAGACATTCGTCATCCTGCACCGGTCTCCCCTAGTACAAACGGAATCATATACAAGGCTATGCAAAATAACTGATTACATCGCCGTCTATGGATAGAAATATATGGAAGTGTAATTTCAGTAGTTTTAGGCGTGTTTTTACCTGAATTAAATTTCAACATAATATGTGATGCGTATGAAAATTTATATGTAACATACGGAGCTGCACAAAATAATTCAAATGTGTTTCCGTCTATTTGTAGAAATAGCTGAAAGGGAATTTGAAACTATGTTATGGGTCATTCTTCCAGAATTTCAGGACAAATTTTATCATTTTTAGAAACTTATCACTTACTGAAAGTAAAAACCAGCAATGGCCCAGCTACATTGGAATTGCCTCTTTTCAGAAACACAATTTTTTTTTTATTAACATCATTCACGGAGGTTAACTTTATGCTACAGTTATGTTTGTGGAGTGAGACAAAGCGTAATAAATGTACTTATTCTGTTAGATATATAACTAAGAAGCAATTATTCAAAAGAATCCATAAAGAATTTATTTGGACTAAATATAGAAAAAACTAAAAAAAAAAAAAAAAATCATCTCCTATCTGGAGCTTCTTTTCAGCATCTATCTGTTATATGTTATGCAAATCTTTTCTATTAAAATTTTGAAACAATATTTTTTGATTTACAATCATTGTAAATTCTTGTTAAGCCTTTTCACTGAAATATACATTTTCAAAATTAAGATATTCTCGGAGGTGAGGAACATGCTCTATATATTAATCTACATACTTATTTTTATGAGAAATTTATTTATGTTCTTTAAATCAGCATCTGTTGATATAACTACATAAGCAACATATAAGCAAATATCTTAGTATTTATTTAGTCACCTTGAATTAGAGTTCACGGATATGATAATCTCCAATAACCACAGTTGTTTTTTGTAACAAAATCTAATACCTGAGTATAAAAACAAATTTCTGACTTATAATTTAACAACAGCAAACATACGAGCTAACTATAGCATCATAGGAAACAAAATTTGATGATAATTGTGTCATTTTTTAATATGAAAATTCAACTTAATGCTTGGTTTATGGAGGTAAGAATTTACTGTGTGACACTCCTTTCTATACTCAGCAAACAGACAAAAATACAAAGAAAGTAATTAACTATGTTAAGTTACTTTGCTCTTGAGATAGTAGTAGCTAGAAGAATAGTTATTTAACTTTTTTCGATTAAATAAGCAATCAAATATTTTCCTTAGTAACATTCGGTATGTGACATGACATGGAGGTGAGATCTCACATAATGTGTACTAAGAAATAAAAAGTATAAATTAATTATAAAAAACGTATGCGCACAACACTTCAGTTTTCTTTCTCTTTCAATAGGAAACATAAATGAATCCAAAAATGTCCATGTAAAATAGTGAAAAAAGCTTTGTGATTGGAATAGTATGCTTTTTGGAGAATGAACCTTATGCATTTTCTTACTAAACTAAATTTTAGCATACTGTGTAAAATGTGTACAAATATGTAGTCATATACAGAGCTACACAAAAGAATTGGAGTACTTTTACGTCTAAGGACGGCAGTTGTTGAAATATGGTTTGGAAATGTGATATACGGTTTCTAAAATGTTTATATAGGTTTTTTCTTTACTTTATTAAACGGCGAAGTTTTGTTAAAGCATTCATTCAAGCATTCGAAAGTGTTTTATAATATATGATTGACACATTTTTCTTTAATGCTTTGTATGCGGTTGAAGTTAAAATGCAGAAGAAAATCTTTGTCTTACATATACACAGGTTTGAAAAAATTTCGAATTGTTTGATGATTTATGAGTAGTGTCCCCCCTTAAGGATTTTTTAGGAACACTCAAAGAGGTAGTGCATATCATGAATCAATGAGCAACTGAATTCTTGAAGAAGTGTTTCGTGCCTATTTTAATTTTAATGTGTTTCAAGAAAAATGAACGGATTAGTCTACATAGACTGAGTATTGATTTTAAGAAGCATTAAACATAAAAAATTTTATTTAATTTAGAGGACAGTTTGCCTTTTCAATAATTTTGTTTATAAAGTATGGTTCAATTGATGAACTTACTTCATTTAAATGTTCAACTAACAGTGAATTTAAAAAAAAACTATTTTTAACTGGATAATTAATCAAAAGATGAAAAAGTTTTTTAAAAAATTGCATTTTTAAAAATCCCTACTACTTTTAAAGTATTGATATCTTTGACCAATGTTTTTTTAAGATTTTTAAATTAAGGAACACTTAGACTGCATATCATGGATCAATGAGAGCAACTGAATTCATCAGAAAGTGTTTCGTTCATATTTTAATTTTAATGTGTTCGAATAAAAATGAACGTATTAGTCTACATAAATTGAGTTTAGATATTAAGAAGGAATAAAATAAAAGATATTTATTAAATTAAGGGAACAGTTTGCCTATTCAACAATTTTGTTTATTTTTAAAAATATGGTTCGGATGGTGAACTCACTTCATTGCAATATTCAACAAACAGTGAATTAAAAAAAAACTTTTTTAACTGGATATTTAATTAAAATTTTTTTAATTTTTGAAAAAAATTGCATTTTTAAAGTCTTTGCTGCTTTTTTAAATATTGATCTTTTCGCCCATTTTTTTTTTTTTCTTTTTAAGATTTTCAAATGTGATTTACACAAGACTGCGGATGGATTTTTAGATACATCTAATATGGTATTTAATATAATTCTTTTTACTGATATACGAGGGTTGTTTTTTAAGTAAGGGCCGTTTGAAAATGAAAACTAAATGAAAAAAAAAATTCAAAAACCAAATTTATTTTCAGACACTACATACATTTTTCTACTTTTCAACATAGAAGTCAAGTTTGTTTAAACACTTATTATAATTTATAACTAGATTTAGAAAACCATCTTCATAGAAACTTGCCGCCTGCTCCGATAACGAAGAGGTCACAGCCTTTTTCATGTCTTCGTCATCCTTGTAGTGATTGTCGCCCAGATGATGTTTGAGATAGCAGAAAAGATGAAAATCCCTCGACACAAGGTTGGTGCTGTAGGGGGAGTTAGGGGGGCGGGTCCGAAATTCCCCTGCCTAAAGTGTCCAACAAAGCTAGGGTCAGAGCTGCGGTGTAATGTCTTGGGGTAGCAAAATTCCCTCTGTCAGCATGCTGTGCCTTATGTTTTGAATCGCTTTGCAACAAAAAAATATGACCGTACCTGCACGGGTCGGACGATTAGAAAATCTTGAACATTTTAAAGACACAGACTGTACAGGCTACCTACACAGCTACAAGTGAGTCCAGTTGTTCCCAAGGAATGCCGGGACACAACGCAAGCACACGTTGCGGCGCGCGCGCTTCATATTAGTGTCTACAACAAAACGGCCCTTACTTAAAAAGCAGCCCTCGTACATACCGAAAAACGATTAAATCTAGCACATCGTCATATACTTTTATTTTTTTTTAAATAACTAAAAACCTTAAGGCTAATTCCATGTGTAGATTTATTACATATATAATAAAGAACAGGCACAAAAAAGTTTAAATCTCTGTCTCAAACACAAAAAAGCCTTAACATATTTAAAACAGGTAAATGACGAAAATTCGAACATAGAAATAATGTCATTTAAAGTTATAATTTGGTGTAATTGCGCTGGGTGTATTAAGAAAATTTTCAATATCTCACAATATAATTGCAAAATGGGTAAAAATGAGGTGTAAAAATATTCATAATTAAACAAGCTTTGTTTAAATATTAAAAAAAGAAAATAGACTTTTGGACCAATTTTAAGGTTAACTGTTTCCTTCAAATGATCAAAATTGCATTAAAAGAAAACAAAAGAATTTTTTAATTATTAAAAGACATTCTGATATCGAACTTTTATTCGTTTAAACAAAACGCCGAAACTTTTCTTCTATACAGAAGAATTGTGTTCTCACCAAAATACTTGAAATACTTTGTAGCAAAAACATTGCTAAAAATTTAATTCTAAAGTTTCTACGTTTTTTTTTTTTTTTTTTTTTTTTTTTTTTTATCAGGAGATTTCAAAAAGGATATTCGGTTACCAAAGCAATGGCAATACAAAGCGGACTTACCCTAAATCTGGAAATAAACATTTGAACTTTTATTCGTTTACTATTTATTCAAATAAAAATTGCTGAAGACGGAAAAAGAAAAAGTACGCAATGAAAATTTCTTTTACGAAAATGTTATTCTAAATTTGTTTTTTGAGTATTTTTCTGTTATGACAATATGATTTTATAAGTAAGCATCAAAGAGGTATTTATTTAATAGGGGGATTTATGTTAAACGGAAATTGAAAATTTTAATATTACTTTACTATGTTAAATTTCTTTAAAAAAATCGTTTAAAGATTTAAGTCCACGATTTTGGGGGATAAAAACTTATGTGATATTGAGAAATTGCAATATTTGCATTCTTCTGTTCGCGGAAATGCCGCAAAATTAATTCGGGGAATTTTTTTAAAAGCAGAAAATTTAGTGCAGTGTTGGGATTTGTTAAGTCAAAGATATGAAAATAAAAGACTATTAGCTTTAAGTCAAATAAGTAAAATATTTTCGATAAAGAATATTAAAGCTGGTAATTCAAAATCTTTGTTAAAATTGCTAGATGCATGCAAAGAAGCAAGTCGGAATTTGAAAATTTTGGGATTAAAATCTAATGGTTTGAGTGATTTAATGTTAATAAATTTCATGTTGAATAAGTTATATCAGCCTCATAGTGTAGAGGAGTCAAAATGTACTAAAGTAGAGTCTAAATCAATTTCGAAAAAAAGCTTCTAGATGCTAGTCAAGTCAAAACTAACGTAATAAACAGCGCATTTGTTAGGAATGGTAATAACTGCATATTTTATAGTGAAAGCCAATCGTTATTCAAATGTCCTGTATTTAATTCAAAACCAGTGAAGGAGAGGTGGAAAACCAAATTAAACAGATTATGTGAAAATTGTCTAAGACAAAATCTCAGGGTAGGCCAGTGTAGAATCAATGTTAAATGCAAAAATTGTTCCAAAATGCATCATACGTTATTATATGTGTATAGGACTAGTCAAACTAATAGAGAGTTTGTTGATAATAGTGCGCCAGACATTTCTGTTTCTAATAGTCCGCAGTATCATTCAGCTTTGCAGAATTATAATGTTTTGTTATCTACCTCTCTTATTAATGTAAAATCTAGCACAGGTAATGTTATTCAGTGCAGACCACTTATTGACAATGCTTCTCAAAATTCTCTAATTTCAAAAAATTGTGTAGAAAGATTTAATTTGCCTGTAGGTAGAACGAATGATAGGCTTGTAGGTATAAATGGCATTTCGGCTGAAACCTGCCTAAATTTCACTGAATTTAATTGCTCCCCATATTTTAAAAATGATTACAATTCTTTAAAAGCCATTGTCGTTAATCAGGTTACTACCCGTTTCCCTAACTTCAGGCTTGAAAGGCATTCATGGCCGCACACAGCAAACTTGCAACAGGCTGATCCTGCGTTTCATATCTCCAAATCTATTGACATTTTGCTAGGAGCAGATGTCTTTGCTAGTCTCTTATTAGCGTCACCCATTTTAGACAATCTTGTGAACCCGTTGCAATCCGAACTGAACTGGGATTCATTATAATTGGTCCAGTACCTAATTCATCAAAACCTGCCACGAGCGTGGTCTGCTATGCTGTAGACTTAACTGATTTTTTTAATTTACAGTCTTTTCCTCTTGACATCGAGTGCAGTAAACCAGATGAAGCGGAAATAATCTATCATTATTCTACTCACCATAATTCTGAAGGTAGGTATATTGTTAAATTGCCTCCCAGGATTAACTTTGAATTGTACTACACAAGCTTTAAAAACCTTTTACGCGTTGGAAAATAGATTTTCAAAAAACCCTACTTTAAAAAAGCAGTACATTACTTTTATGGACGAATACCACAAACTCGGCCACGTGGAATTGTTGAAGGCTGAGGACTTAAACATTAAACCTAACTATTTTTACCTCATCATGCTGTCATAAATCCGAACAGTTCCACAACAAAATTAAGAATCGTTTTCAATGCGTCGGCCAAGACATCGAATGGCCAATCCCTAAATTCAGTCCACCTTAAAAGGCCAAAATTACAGGTACTTAATGAAGTTTAGGCTGTATAAAATTCCTTTATCAGCTGATAGCGAAAAAATGTACCGTCAAATCCTAATCTCCAAGGAAGATACCCATTTACAACGAATTTTCTGGCGAAAAGACCCCTCTGATCCGTTGTTGGTGTATTTACTAAAAACTGTCACTTATAGAACTTCTTGTGCCTGATTCTTAGCTCTATGAATTATTAAGCAGTTGTGCGATAATGAGAAAATTAATTTTCCTATCGCGGCCAGTATAGCGCAAACCCATGTGTACGTTGATGATTTTTTAGGTGGTACAGAGTCTGTTGAATCAGCTCGGTCTCTCATGGGTGATCTCCAAATTTTATTTAAAAGCGGTGGTTTCCAACTGAGAAAATGGGCCTCCAACGAACCCCTTGCTATTGAACTCTTGCCAGATTCCTTAAAGGAAAGTAGCTTAACACATTCTTTAAATTCCGATTTATCCCAGAGATTTCTGGAACCGGGAAACAGATTTCCTACGAGTACAAGTTTTAGAAAAACCTACAATTAAACGCTAATTATTATCAATAATCGCTCGTATTTTTTACCCTTTGGGTCTTTTGTCATCTTCCATTGTTATGTTGAAAATTTTATTGCAAGAAGTGTGGAAAGAACACTTGAAGTGGGATGATCCTCTTCCCTCAATTATTCTCGAAACGTGGAATAGATTCTATTCCGAAGTAAGCGCTTTTAATTCTTTGCACATTCCACGATTCATGAATTTCAGCACATCATCGCCTTTTAAACTCCATGGGATCTGTGATGCCTCTGTACGTGCATACGCAGCGCTTGTCTATATAAAAAAATTTAATCCTGCCACGCGACCTCACGAGACATCACACAAAATATTTTTTTGTCTTTTCTGATTTTCGTAACGATGATTTTTTTCGAAACGTGCGATATATATTCATGATCACAGTATTCCCCTACAGGGGATATTTGAAAGCATTACATTGTACAATTTTATTTTTATTAAAATATTTCCGTTGTGCTTAAACTTTTGAGACGGACTGTAGGACGCACATCATATTCTACTACAAGAATCTTGTAATAAACCTCAGAGATTTATATCAATTTCATCATGGTCTAAATACTGCAACATAATTGAAATACGCTGCGGATAGCTTTTTCCCGTAGACTATTATATATTCGCACTCTTTTGAACGATCTAAAACAAGAATAGCTCACACCAGTGTAATAACATTGCCAAGGTTAGAGTTAGATTCAGCTATTTTGCTAGCAAACCTTATTCAAGTATTGGAAGATGCATTACATGACGCTCTCCATGAAAGGATCTTGTGGACGGATTCGACCATTACATTAAGCTGGATTTTGAAACCTCCAACCAAAGGCAATCAATTCGTGCTTCACCGTGCCAATAAAATCAGAGATTTGACCTCAATTGAAAATTGGCAGCATATTCCGGGTAAACATAATCCAGCAGATTATGCAACACTGGGTCTATATCCCTATCAGTTGAAAGATTGTGAATGTTGGGGGTCTGGGCGTACTTGGCTCTATAAGTCTTCTAATCCTTACATTGATGAACCATCTCCAACTTCAAACTTTCCAGTTGAGTCTTTACCCTCCGAAAGTTCTTGTTTATTATATCAACTAGAAAACGATATGGACATTCATACCAGATTGTCTTCATATACAAAAGTAATCCGAGTAGTTCCTTGGATTCAAAGATTCGCCTACAACACCAGATTCCTCTTTAAAAGGAAAGGGTCATTAAATGCGGTTGAATTTAACAACGCTTGTAAAACTGTCGTCAAGTGCTTACAACATTCAGCCTTTTATGATGAAATTAATTTACTTAAACAACACAAACCACTATTAACATCCAGTAAACTGCTTTCTTTAAACATCTTTCTAGATGCAGATAATATTTTGCGGGTTAATGGATGCCTCAACAAACAAAAAACTACGTCATTCGATTCCAGACATCCAATGCTTATTCCTAAAAATAATCCCTTAACAGAAGCTATTATCCGGTACTTCCATCTCTATAGTCTGCCTGCGGTTGATCAAGTTCTTTCCTTAATTCGTCAAAATTTTTGGATTACAGATGGCAGATTAACAGTTATAAAAGAGTTAAGAAAGTGTGTCCGTTGCATTCGAATAGCTGTCGAACCGCTTACTCATATCAAGGTTGACTTACCTTCCTCACGAATTAATCCTTACCAAGCGTTCCAGCGCACAGGGATTCATTTTGCAATTCTTTGGCATTTCATACCTCCTTATGGTCCAAACTTTGGAGGATTATGGGAGTCTTCCATAAAGCTAGCCAAACGGCATCTAACCAAATCATGCCAAGGTACTCTCATGACATTCGAGGAACTATCCACAACAATATGCCTTATTGAAGCATGTATAAATTCTCGTCCACTTATTCCCTTATCAACAAACCCTAATGACTTATCCGTTTTAACTGAAGGACATTTCCTAATGGGTGATCCATTACTTGCTTTATCTGACATGTCATCTCTATATAATAAAAGGCAGTGTAACGCAGGGCGGGGCGAATCCATAAATCTTACCAGTCTCCGAGGGAAGAGACACAAGGGTGAAAGGTTCCATTCTCCCATTGGTTGAGAAGAAACAAGAATCCCGTGATTACTTCTCAAGGATACAAGTCCTGATAATTGAACAGTGGTAGACACTTCTTCCTAACAAATCAGAAGGCGCATTGTATTTCACCACCAAAATAAATCGCCAAGTGTCACTTGAGATTATTTCAAGTATTATGTTGCAATCATATTAAATTTTCTTTGCGACATGTAAGGAATTTTAATTTATTTCTCATATAAAGTGAATCACGGAAAACAAAGATATGGTATTTTAAAAAATATCCTTTTTTCCCTGCAAAAAATTGATAAAACTGATTTTCTTTTTTAAAAAAAAGTAAACAATTTAAATATTTTAGACTTATTATTTTGTAACTTATTTTTAAATTACACATTACTTATATTTTTCTTTTGTATATAAATGTGTATGTAAATTTAAACTTTAAAAAAATCAAACATATTCCATATTTTAAAAGTTAAAAATTAATATTTATACGAAAAGTAAAATTAATAATTTTTGATTTATAGCTTTGCATCAGGAGGAGAGAAGCTTAGGGGATTAGTCGCCCTACCTCCCCGAAATAATATCCTGGCATTTTGTAACTTATTTTTAAATTACACATTGCTTATATTTTCCTTTTCTATATACAGGAGTATGTAAATTTAAACTAAAAAACAACAACAACAACAAAAAAAACATATCCCATATTTTAAAAGTAAAAAATTAATATTTATACGAAAAGTAAAATTAATAATTTTTGATTTACAGCTTTGCATCAGGAGGGCAGAAGCTTAGGGGATTAGACGGATGGGATTCAACTCGCGATACTTATTTATTAATCAATATACATATAAAAAGAAAATTGGAGGGGGGAGGAAGAGGGGTAAACAATAAAAATACAATTTCAAAGTGTTGTTAGATTTGCATCAGGAGGAATGGAGCTTAGGGGATTAGTCGTCCCCCCTCCCCGAAATAATATCCTGGCATTTTGTAATTTATTTTGAAATTACACATTACTTATATTTTCTTTTTTTATATACAGATGTATGTAAAAAAATAATATTTATACGAAAAGTAAAATTAATAATTGTTGATTTATAGATTTGCATGAGGAGGACAGAAGCTTAGAGGATTAGTCGTCGTCCCCCTCCCCGAAATAATATCCTGGCATTTTGTAACTTATTTTTAAATTACACATTGCTTATATTTTCCTTTTCTATATACAAGTGTATGTAAATTTAAACTAAAAAATAAAAACAGAAAGAAAAGCATATTCCATATTTTAAAAGTAAAGAATTAATATTTATACGAAAAGTAAAATTAATAAGTTTTGATTTACAGCTTTGCATGAGGAGGACAGAAGCTTAGGGGATTAGACGGATGGGATTATGGAAGGGGGGGGGGGGTAAACGATAAAAATACAATTTCAAAGTGGTATTAAAAAAATAGTATTATTTGAATAGTTGCAGCAGACTATTTTAATTACGCACTTTTAATGCATATTTATTAAATTTTTCTTTTATTAAGAAATCTTAATTTTGTTATAGTATATTAGACGAAAAACCTGGTTTACCCAGAAATATCGTAAAAGCTAATTGTGTGTTTATTAGAACATAAACTAGCCGAACTTTGCTCTCATCTAAACGCTTCCATATTGTCAATTATTAGGTAGCTTTCTTTACAAAAAAGCTACCTATTGCAGCCGTTCGGAGGAAAGCGATTTCAAAAAATGTTGGTATATTTTCATCGATCATGACCCCCAGACCCCGAAACCACCCTCCGTTCAAAAGTTGATATATATATATATATATATATATATATATATATATATATATATATATATATATATATATATATATATCAATATATATATATATATATATATATATATATATATATATTGATATATATATATATCAATATATATATATATATCTGACCTATGTCACACTGTAACTCTCGTATTTATGAACCGATTTGGATGTAATTCAGTGTGTAAATAGTACATACCAATGTCTCGACCGAGTTCGTTGGCCAGCTTCATCCGCCATTTTGTTTCAAAGTGGCGGCCATTTAATTTTTTTTTAAAACATTAAAATTGGAAATGTGGTACCAAAAAATTGAAAATGAAAAAATATTTTTTTCTGATGTATTTGACCTTTATACAAAGACTCCGTAGCAGTTTTTGTTTCGTCTATATCTTAGAAAATGGCTGAGTTATAGCATTTTGAATTTCTAGCGAAGCTGACATTTTGAAACGTCCTGAATTTTGTCACGCGATAAAAGTCGTATTTATGAACCGATTTGGATGTAACTTCGTTTATACATAGTACAGACCAATGTCTCGAACGAGTTCGTTGGCCAGCTTCATCCGCCATCTTGTTTAAAAATGGCGGCCATTTAAAATTTTAAGAAAAATTTATATTTGAAATGTAGTAGCAAAAAATTGAAAATTGAAAAAATATTTTTTTCTTATGTGTTTGACCTTGATAAAAAGATTCGGGAGCAGTTTTTGTTTCGTCTATATCTTAAAAAATGGCTGAGTTATAGCATTTTGAGTTTCTAGCGTGGCTGACACTTTGAAACGTCCTGATTTTTGCCACGTGATAACAGACGTATTTATGAACAGATTTGGATGTACCTTGGTGTGTACATAGTACATACAAATAACTCAACCGAGTTCGTTGACCAGCCTCATTCGCCATCTTGTTTCGAAATGGTGGCCATTTAAAAAAAAATTTAAAAAAATTAAATTTAAAATGAGATACCAAAAAATTGAAAAATGAAAAAGATTTTTTTTGTATGTGTTTGACCTTAATACAAAGATTCCGGAACAGGTTTTGTTTCGTCTACATCTAAAAAAATGGCTGAGTTATAACATTTTGAATTTCTATTGTGGCTGACATTTTAAAACTACCTGATTTTTGTCACGCGATAACAGGCGTATTTATGAACAGATTTGAATGTAACTTGGTCTGTACATAGTACATACCAATGTCTCGACCGAGTTCGTTGGCCAGCTTCATTCGCCATCTTGTTTCAAAAGGGTTGCCATTTAAAAAAAAAATGTAATTTAAAATTTAAAATGAGGCATTAAAAAATTGGAAAATGAAAAAGATTTTTTTTATGTGTTTGGCCTTGATACAAAGATTCTGGAGCAGTTTTTGTTTCTGAAAATTTGTTCTTTTGTTTATATCTTAAAAAGTGGTTGAATTATAGCACTTAGAATTTCTATCATGGCTAACACTTTGAAACGATCTTGTATTTGTCGCGCGATACCACACGTATTCGCCTATTTCGATGGAAGAAGGCATGTGGATAGTATACATCAATATCTCGACCAAGTTCGCTGGCCAGCTTCATCAGCCATCTTGTTTCAAAATGGCGGCCATTAAATTAAAAAAATTATATTTGAAGTGAGGTGCAAAAAAGATTAGAAATTGAAAAAGGTTTCTTTCTTAAGTATTTGACCTTGATATAAGGATTCAGGAGCATTTTTTGTTTGTCTTTATCTTAAAAAATGGCTCAGATATAGCAGTTTCAATTTGTAAAGTGGGTGACATTTTGAAAAATCTGTTTTTTTTTTCCTGCGACAGCACTCGTATATATCAACCGATTCCGATATGAGTGAGCATGTGCACAGCAATTACAAAGGTCTCGACCAAGTTCACTGGTTAGCCTCATCTACCATGTTGTCTTAAAATGGCAGGCACTTTAAGAAATCGCCGAATTTGGCAGCCAAATATAAGTGACTTTAAATAAAAGCATCTTGGATAAAGCTGACTAATTTCGCGAAATTCTCATTCATAATGATTTAGTATTGATAAAAATTAGTATTGAATCTCCTACTCTCGGCTTCCACTTAATTGAGCTTCGTGTGTTTGAATAATATAAGTTGGCTTTTAAAAAATAAGGAATAGGAAAGCTACCTCTTCCTCCCGGCACTGGCCGGAAGGACTTTTTTTTATCAGTTTTTCAAATTTTAAGTGAAAAACACAATTTTTACCCACCGTCCTAGGACGGGAATTTACACTAGTCTCATAATAATCCATGCATTAGTCTCTCTTCCAGGTGGAAACTATGTATCAAGACTCGGGATAATTTCTGCAAGGCTGGACTAAAGATTATCTCTAAACATTTTCCTTAAGGCATAAATGGAAAAAAGGCAACCATATTACAAAGACTGGTCAACTAGTCTTAGTAAAAGAAACTTCAATTCATCCAAATCATTGGAAGTGCCATGATCGAAGAGATCCATCCTGGTGCTGACGGTGTTGTCAGAGTTGGCACTATTCGTACCTGTGGAGGTACATTCAAGCGTCCGATTCAATAGATTGCTGCTTTACCTGAAGTCCACGCCCCCCCCCCCGGAGGTTATGAATGAACGCCCGGCAGGTGAAACCTTTCGTTACCTTGACAACGAATGAGTGACGTGAAATGATTACGTCAAATCATGACGTACGCATCTATCTACAATTACAGTTTTAAATATTTTTTAAATTTATAGACTAAGTTTAGATTCAACATTAATTAGAAACTCTTAATAAAAATAACTAATTGATCCCATATAAACGAATTAATTGATCAAGAATTCTAATAAAAATTTTCTTGAGACGTCTCCCAAAAACTCATCCGTAATATTGAAAATAAATAATTTTACTTTAAGGACTTAATTACTTAACTTTTACTTAATCGACGAATTAATTACAAAAATTTAAATTATAGGAGGTTAAGATTAAGCTAGTGTTTTAACCTGAGTCTGCTGCTGTTGTTGTGATAATTGCTCATATGACAATTTTAAATTATTAGGAGGGGGATATAAAAGCAATTTTGAAACATGAATAATTTCGGTATCTTTAAATTGGGGTTTTCTATCAGTTTCAAAGTTTTCATCTGATATTTTTAAGGATATGGTAAAGTCCTGAAAATACTTGGGAATGTTTTCCAGTATTTGGATAATGAAATTCTTCATAAATAACAAGATCACCTACTTCAAAGTTTGGCTCAACATAATTTTGATCATAATAATTCTTACTTTTTAAATGGAATTCATAAGTTCGCGCTTTTGAAATTTTAAGGGCTTCCTTAACAGGGGGGTAATAAGTTTGTTGAAGGGGGGAATCATATGGTAATTGGCCAAAGAGTAAATAAGCAGGAGGAAATTTAGTTATTGAATGGGGGTATTATTGTATTCATTTACGACTTCAGCAAGAAGTTTAGTCCAAGGAATTTTAGAGTTAGTAGCGTTAACTTTACATATAAGTCTAGTTACTATCGCTTGATTGGCTCGTTCGCATTTCCCATTTGTTTGTGGGTGGGGATATGAGGTTAAACGCTGCTTGATATTATGGTTCCTCAAAAAAAAAATTAACCTGGAAGAAGTAAAGGCGGCATTCCTATTGCTTAAGATTTTTTGAGGTGTTCGAATATTAGAAATTTGATTAAAACAGAATAATTGTTGTGGAGTTTGAATATTAAAAATTTGCTTTAAACAATTCGTATAGGTTTCAGTAGTGACACTCTTTGAGGGAAATGCCCACACATATCGGGTTGCATGATCGATGACAATATGAAGATATTTTTTAGTTGAATTATAGTAGTTGAATCATCTCACAGTATCAACAGAAAGACATTCAAAAGGTTGATCTGTGGTACACATAGCTTGTTATACGCCAAATTTTTTCTCTCAATGCTTTCTGTTTTTCTGGCAAGTATCAGAATGCTTTACAAAGTTAGTTATATCCTGGGTCATATCAGGACAATAAATATTGGGGGAGATTAAATTTAACATTTTTTGGTTATCAGGGCGGTCAAATTTCTCATGAGCAAAACCAAGCAACTTCCTTCTTAAGGACTACTATTTTCCTAAATCCTTGGCAATTTGAATTCCATTCCCATATAATATTTTTCTTAAGTAATTAATTTAGGGTGTGTCTCATTTATGCATAATTATCAATAAATTTATGGTAAACTTTAATGGATCCCAAAAATCTTTGAAGTTTTTTTACATTATAAGGAGGTTTTAAATTTTTATGACATCAATATTAGAATTACCAGGAGTTAAGGTACCATTTTTGATTTCATATCTTAAGAAATTAATTTTAATTTGAACAAAATTGCATTTAGATAATTTAAATTTAATATTTTCAAGTCTACATAATTGAAATATTTCTTTTAGATATAGAGGTGTTCTTCTAAGGAGGAGGAAAAAACAATTATGTCATCAAAATAATAACAAGCAAAATTAATTTTATGTTTAGTGAGAATTCTTCTAAGAGTTCTATTGAAAATTTGGGGACCAACTTTGACACCAAATCGAAGAACATTTCACTCAAAAAGTTCAAAATTGGTAGCAAAAGCTAATATTTAATTTTAGTTCGTCTCATTTTCAAATACCCCTGCTTGTAAATTAACACTATTCCTTAAAAGTAACAAATATTCTTTTGTTTGTAATTACAATTACAATCAAATCAGAGATTTAATAAATCTGATATTTTGCGCAGCAAATCATTTGTTAAATAACTTACCATTTTTCTGAAATGAAATATTAAATTTTGCATACATTGTGAATAACAAAATGATAAAAAAAAACATAATTTAGACATAAGAAAAAAATAATATAATATTTGGTACATAAAATGAAGTCCTCATCTTTTCCATTAAAATTTAATACTTTAACTATCTGATAAATTTATCTAATCTAAACATGTGTTTTCGAAAACGGATATGAAATTTCTAACTATAAAAAGCTTTAGTAGCTAAATCATATAATCTACAATTTGAGTTTAATTTTTATGTAAATTTGCTTTCTTGTTTCCATATATATATATATATATATATATATATATATTTCCTCTCATGTTTTATTCATTGCTTCATATTGCATATAACTGAAATCCAATTTACTTTTCTCATAGATTTATTGCATAACAAGTAAACATGAATTTCAGCTATCAATACGATATTTTGTTTTATTATTGGCATTTATGTAGAAATCCAATTATTGAATTTATTTCCTCCTCATTTTTTCAGATGTAAAATTAAATAATTGAATGAAACTGGAATTACACATTTTGATATTGTTTGAATGATTGTAATGGAAATACGTGGCAATGTTTCTCTCTATTCTAAAAAAAAGTAACTACCGCTGTCACCGCCGCCGCCGCCGCCGCCGCCGGTTTTGAATTTTTTGTGACCGGAGGTCTTTCTTCGTTAACATTAAGAAAAATAATGCATACAAAAATATGAAAATCGGTAGTATTATACACAAATGTTTGATAAACACGCTGATGCAGACAGATTTCAGATCGAAGAATTATTTAAAGAGATATTTAATGCTAAAGTTGGACAAAATCGTTCCACTAAAAAAGTTTTATAGGAGCAAAAACTGTTCATAGGAATTTAAACATTTTTAGATCATTTTATGCGTTAGAATTTGCCGGAGTGCAGATTGCATTAATTTTTTTATTTTGACTCATTTTTTCAGGTTTTATTTCTATTTTAAATTCAAATTTTCAGCATTTCTAGAGATATTTTTTACAGATTTCAGAAAATTGTACTAATTTAAACTGTTGCCAACTGTATAAAAAGCGCAAGCAATAATGTTTGCTTCAAATTAAAAATTTATTTACACGTGACTATTATAAACAGGAAAAAAACTTTCAAATTAGAATTAAATAATTATGTATAAAAAGCAGGAACTTATTAAAAATTACGTCATAAAAAGTATACACGACACGTGAATTTTAAAAGAGAAAGGATATTGTAAAATAATAAATTCATTAACATGCGTTAGAAGTCTTAGGAGAAATTACGTCATATTTACGTCACATTATAGTTATTACATAAAATGAACTCAAAATAATATTGCAAAAAAGTTTAAATTTAGAAATTGCGCTAGACATTTGTTTAATATTTTGAGAGGATATTTTCAACTATTTTTGTTAGGAAAGCGCAAATAATATTTCATTGCTAACAAAAGTACTTTCACGCGATTATTTAAAAGAGAAAGAATAGCTTGGTAAAAATTACGTCAGATTAAAAACGATTAATTTAAAATGTCTCATTTAAAAGAACTTTCTTTTCGCTTTGTTAAAAAATACCAGGAGACAAAGACTCTGTTTACTTAATTCCTTTTATATTAGCTTATTTTGAAATGTTGTTACACGTGTCTACGTCATCAAGTTATTTTTATTTCGACGTTTTATTTGTATTTTTATTAATGTTGTACGAATTTATTTGTTCTTTCGTTATTTAAAATAAAAATTATGTCAATTTGTATAATTTGGCGAGTGGTTTGGCGATTTATATAATTTGGCGAAATGGGTCGACGGGATAATCAAGTAGTACCGCAGCGGATTTGGCGTTAAAATTCCCCAATCAAAGAGAAATGAATAGAAATTCGTTTATAGGGAGATCGCCACTGTTTTTTAAATTATAATTCAATCTTTCGAAATCTTTTTAAAGCCGATCAAATTAGCGTGCATTTAGAGCCTGCGGTGTCTGGACGGGGGTTGGCGAGCGTAGCTCGTAGGGGGCCGAGCCCCCTAGTAATAATAAGAATATATATGTGGTGTCTGACTTTGTAATACACATTTTTCTGAGTATTTAATCCAATAGATATTTTGCGTTAAAACTTTAAAAAACTATCTCCGTTTTCTCTGTATCTATCGGTGATAAACTAGATCGTAATGCATCTTTCAAACACTTTCCAAGAAAGTGGAAAAGCGTTTATGACTTCGGTTTGTCTGTCCGTCCGTGCTTTAACCCACATAATTATAGTCCGATCACCATGAAATTGATAGAAGTTATTGCATTGATAGATGTTATTGTCTGTGGCATGTTCGGTATTGAAGATGAAGTGTTACTGTTTCTTCACCGAGACACTCAAAAGAATTTCGTTACATTACGGCCTATGGAGTAAAATCGTTTGCGATGTCTTTTAATGATATTACAGTATTTTGAAACATACTGAAGTTTATATATATCACTTAGTTGAACTACACGATGCTTACTATAGCATGGGGTGTGCAGAGAATATATCTTTCATTTACAGAGGCACACAAAAGAATTTGGCTACAGAAGAAAATGAACTATTGAAGTGTGTGAACAATAATTGCTGGACGTGAGTTTTCAGTTGTGGCAAGCGTTTTGCAACTGAACTATTTTTTAAAATATTCCAACAAAGTTGAAAAGTGTTTGTGTCTTTGGTTTGTCTGTCCGTCTGTCCACGCTCTAACACCTAAAATTTTTTGATGTTAGTGACCTCTATTATAGGACGAACCCTATTTCAAATGAAGTTTGTATCGTGTTTAGTTCATTTACAGGGACAGTCAAAATTTTCCGTTACAATACGGCCTAAGAGAAAAGATCGTTTAAAATGATTTTTAAGGATGTTACATGCTTTGAAATATAATAAAATTGATATACATTTATCTAGTGCACTAAAATATGCGTTCTGTAGAATATGCGGTGCAATGAATAATTATTATTCATTTACATGTTCACAAAAAGAATCCCGTTTCATAATGTTACAGGGGTGGAGGCAATTTTTTCCGATGTATTTTAATTATGTTAAATTATTTCATGTATAATGAAATTGATATACGTCTCTGAGGTTTACTATACCTTATTTCATGTATAATACGAAGTGCATAGCATTTACAGAGACACACAAAAGATTTCAGATACTATATTGTAACAGAAGTACTGTAAGATAGCGACGATTGCTGGAAATGCATGCATAATGAAAGTGATATACGTCGCTGAGGTTTACTATACCTTGTATATAAATTTTGTAATTCATATACAGGGCTACGCAAAAGAATTCGTAATGGTTAATGGGTATGATTTCAAATTGTTTAAAGATGGTTTTTAAATGAGTTATGCATTTTAACGATGAATTGCATTTAGTTTACTAAGAAATGTTTGCAGAACATAGATACAATGATACACAGGATCACGCAAAGAATTTGATACATGGCCGTCTATAAATGATAATTTCTGTAAATGTGATTCCAGTAGTTTTAAGAGTGCTTTACATTGAATTAATCTTTAGCTAAATAGTGACGTGTAATAAAGGTACTAGCTTAACTACAGGGTTGTACAAAAGTATACAAGTATGTTTCCATTTATTAGTATAAATTGCTGAAAGAGAAATTTCAACCTGTTATGTGTTTTCTTGTTAAACTAAATTTCCCCATTATATAGTATATATATCAACCTACAGATGAAAACAGGGTTGTTCAAAAGAGTTGGAATACATATTTGCTATGGACGGTAACTTGAGAAATCAGTTTTTTAAATGTTTTATGCGTTTTCTAAAATGTTTACTTAGTTATCTTATGTACTTTATTTCTCTAAATAAGGAGGTTTTGTTAAAGCATTCAGGAAATGTTGGAAAGTTTTACATAATGTATGCTTAATGCATGATTTTTCTTAATTGTTAAATATTATTCGGTGTTTCTCTAGTACATTTCCATTTATTCACAGAAACTGCTGAATGGGAATTTTCAACTGTGCAATTCGTACACATACAAATCCATAGATCATACGTAGGTATGCACAAAAAGAAAAACAAAAAAAAATCGATGTTTCCCGGCTATTGATTTAATAGCAGAAATTGAATTTTCAAATGTGTTACGAGTTTTTCCAATTGTTTTTTTATAAATCATCTTTCACCTCAATAACCTGTTATGTTTTAAATCTGTTCTTCATAATTATTTATATGTCGTGCTGTAATTTCGAAACTCTATTACTGAAAATCTATGTGACCTACGTACTTGTTATAAGAAATAGGAAGTAAGGCCACACTAATTACCACGAATCCAAAATTTTACAAATAACGCATCGTTAGTTTCCGTGATAATGACACCTGAAATGTCTGATAATCTATAATTTTATCACCGACTTACTCACTCACTCATCAAAAAAATTTCATATATCTGCTGCACTTACGGACCTCAAATTTGGTGCGAAGTTCGTTTACAATATAAAACTAAGGAACAAAAATAAATTGTGAAAATCGATTAATTATCCACTTGGGGTGGGGGGACATTTTTACTTTAATATTACGTCTATTAGGTGAAATTTTAATTTGCCAAAAAAGTGCCAAATTTTAATTCCGGGCTGATTTTCCATCTCGTATTTTGATTGGTCAAAGCGTTCTCCGTCAAAGAGACTTTTCTTGAGAGGAAGGGATTGTTTCACGAAAACCATGAATGTAGATAATTTAGATAAGATGTGCGGATAAAGGTTAGGATCATCTGTATTTCAATAGACTTTTTTTTTTTGAAAATTTGTTTAAATTAGGGGTCGATGGCAATATGTATTTCTACAGAAAGAAGATAATTTCCAATAACTAATGAGAAAGGGGACGCGGGCGGGGTCATCTATGTTTCGATAGCGTTCTGCTATTTTTAACACTTTCCAACAAAGTTGAAAAGTGTTTATGCCTTCGGTTTGTCTGGCCGTCTGTCCGCGCCCAAACTCTCGTAAATATACTCGGTTATAATATATCTGTTACGTTTTGTTGCAGTATTCTGAATGTGTTGGAAAGTGTTACATAATCTAAGCTGGAAGCATGAATTTTCGTACTTGTTTTATTTTAACTGACTGTACATACAACGCTAATCTGTTTATTTGGACCTAGGCTAACAACATCTTAAGAAAAATGTTATTTAAAGAAAAATGTTAAGTATGTTGCATTATGAGGCCACAATTGTTGCATTATGCGGTCGTGAAAGAAAATACATACACTTTATGAATTTTCATTACACTGTGACTGAAAAAAAGACTTAAAATTTAATAATTCTTTTTTGCATCTCTTTTATAAGTAACTTTTCCTGAATTCTTTTTAATATATAATAATTATAATAATTAATAATATTCTTTTTTAATTATAATAATTAAAAGCAATTATTTAGTAGTTTAATTGAATACTTATAAATGTGTTCAGAAATATAAATTCATTTTTCAAGATATCAAATTAATGATCAATGTTGTTTCCTTAAACTAAGAAAAATATACGGACCAAGTTCAAAAGTTTCATATTTCCTTTTTAACAAAATTTGAAAAGGAAAATTATCTCCAGGCTACGTTTTGAAATGACGGTTTTTAAGAAATAAAAATACGAGTATACGTTTCCAGGCTCAATCATTTGCGAAGTATATTTTGCAGTCATAAACTTTAAATTTATCAGGAGAAAATAAAAACTTTTGCTCATTAAATAACTCTTAAATGTATAACGATTAAGGGTTTTTATATACATAAAAAAATCAAAATATATCTCCCCTATTTTATACATTTTACTTTATTTTTAGAATAAGAATTATATAATTTTGTTTTCAAAATATAATTTTTTCTTTACTTTAGCCATTTTCAACTCTAATTCTATTTTAAATAATAAAACATCTTACCTTTTATCCCAACTATTTACGAATAGTAATAATCATCTTATTTAAATCAGCAAACACATATGACGAAATTTACCATTCCGAAAAACCGGGGACAGAAAATTGTAGCAATTGGCAGCTACAATATGTAAATTAATTTTAAATGATTTTTCTTATTATAATATACAGTAGAACCTCCATAAGTTGATCGCCCAAGGGTCTGTAACTAAGTGGTTAACATGCTAAGGTGGTCAACTTAGGGAATTTTTATAAAATATTTAGTACAAAATAAAAAGAAATTTAGTGAACTTTTTTAGTATTTTTTTAAAGAAAAATATTGAAACAAATTAGCACTTACTCATTTTTATTTTTACTGAAGGTACATCACATTTTTACAATTTTTGAAAAAGAGTAATTCAATTTTTGTTTGACTCCTCTTTTTGTTCATTAGGTAACTGCAAAAAGCACTTTCACTGTTTATAAGTCCATTAAGCATGCTTGGGCCTTTTTCTACAGCGAAATTTTTAAGTTGCTCCCTTATGAGCTTTACGTAGTCTTATTTCATAGTAGGGTGCTTTTCAGTTTCGTCGTTACTTGGATCATCATTCTCTTTGTCGTGCATTTCTTGTACCTTAGAGTCCTCGCTGTGCTTAGTTGCAGAGAGTATCTCATTGAATATTGCCTCTGGGTGTGGTTCAACAGATATTACTAACTCATCGTCCAGGGTGACATAATCTTTAAAATCAACTCCATCAGAAACTGGCAAGGGAGATAGTGGAAGCTCATCCTCTTGCACCGATGTTGTAGCTGTAACAAATCTAGCTTTCTTGAAGCAGTTCTTAATCGTGGTTGGCGCAAGTTTATTCCAAGCAGAATTAATCCAATGAACACCATTCAAAGCATTTGCTGAAGCAGCAGTTGACGATGCCATTGCAGAACGACCTCAGGTTTCTGCTTTCATGATCACTCATTCCAGAAGTTGAGCTCTGTAGTGCACTTTGAAGAACTGAATAATGCCTTGATCTAAAGGTTGTGTTTGGAGGCAAAAATCTTAGCTTCAGATTTGTGAGATTATTCAATTTCGGGTGGCAGCGGCAGTTGTCTACGATAAGTGGAACAGATCCCTTCTTCTTCCTCATCTCTGCGTCAATTCTTCTAATCCACTTTTCGAACAAAGCACTGACCACCCAAGCGGAATTATTCACTCTCCAAAAAACAGGAAGGTCTTCTGGTTTTACATTTTTTTTAATTCGCGAGGTTTTAAGTATTGCTGATCACCGTAGGCTTCAATTTTTCCCCAGTCATACTAGCACATACAAAGAAGAAACCACAGTCATAAGCGTTAAAGATGTCCTCATCTTTAAAACCTTTAGCAAACTCTGTGAATTTTTCAATAAACTTCTCCACCACTTCAGCTGAAGTCTCATTTGATTCCCCTCGCAAAACTTTTTGACAAATCTCGTATCGTATTCTGAATCTTTCAAGCCAATCAGCTGACGCTTGGAAATCCTCTGTTTCGAATTATTTTGCAAAATTGTTTGCTACTTCCTGAAGCATAGGTCCCGATATTCTTGCATTGATTGATCTCATGTCTTGAAACTAACGAAACGTGGATCCGTTCACATCGTCGAGACACGTTTTTCTGTGTTTTCTTTGGTATCCCCCGTTTTCGGAAGAATATCTTTCCAGATATTCTACCTTGTGTTTTAAAATGTTACTCACAGTTGTCTGGCTCACACTAAATTTTTACGCTGTCTTTCTTTGGCTGCTACCTTCCATAACATTAAGAAGATCCACTTTCTCCTTTAATTTAAATTCTTTATCCATTCTTTACGCCATTTTTAAGGACAATTCGCAAATAAACTACCGGTCCCGTCATGACGCGACATCCAGAAAGAAAGAACAGAATGTGTTTCGCATGACAGCGATGCACGTCGTTTTCCAATTCCGCGTATAGCTACACCGCTACACCGCTACACACATCCCCCACTCTCCTGACATTTTTTCACAGATTCCAAGAATTCTGGCATTTCCATCTCATTATCATACTGGAAGTGAACAATGAATATAGCACCACCAGGGGGGGGGGCAAGTTTTGCTTAGCTAAGGCGAATGACTGATAAAGAAATTCCTGTAAACCGGATAGAGAACAAACGGAGGAAAAAGCAAATTCAAGAAAACATCAGTGGTCAAGTTACAGAGAGTAAAACCTACTAAAAAGTGGTAAACATACAACTTATAGAGATGGTCAACATAGAGAGGTAAATCTCCATTGAAAATGCGTTGTGACCATTCAAACTAATAAATTTCGGTCAACATAGAGAGGTGGTCAACGTAGAAAGGTGGTCAACTTTGGAGGTTTTACTGTAATACAATTACTGTTGATGATTTTTAAAAAAGCTGAATAACACTTGATACAACTATCTTTTCTTTCATAACAATAAATTGAAAAACTTAGAAGTACTTTAGCATGATGTAGCGGTAAAAAAAAAAAGGAAAAAAAAACATGCCACGGTAAAACAGTATCATTTTCGAATTCCATTTATGCGCCACAGTCAATCAGATACATAATAACAAGTTAATGATTTAATCATGAGAATATTTTTGTGCTACAAACTTCATATTTCATATGTTACCTTTACACTTTTATGCAGATTTTTTTCATATGCATATATTTGTTTTCATACGTTCATTGAACAAATTTCGAGGTAATTTGGGTATGATAGTGCATTATACCACTTTGATTTTGAAAATTATGAAGTAAACAAATGTTCTAATTATAGTTTAAACACATGAGATATCAAAATACAACATATTTATTAAAATTAGTTTGAAATAATTTTGAATAATGCAATAAATAAATAGATTAACAAAAATATAAGCAATGATTAAAAATACACTGTTAACAAAGTATAAGACCATTTATCTAGAAACAAAAATAATATGTAAATTAATACGATATTGGTCCTCCATTTTTATTTATAGCCTCAAATACTCTGTTTTTTATAGAAGTGGTCAGGTGATTAAATACAGATTCAGAAATATTGTGCCATTCTTTTAGAATTGCTACTTACAGTCCATTGGTAGATAAAAACTGTTTATTATTACTCGTAGCATAAACTTTGCGACTTAATACAATCGAAATATTTTTAATGGGATTTAAGTTTGGACTTCGACTTGGCCATGACAAAATAGGATTTTTTTTCTTTTTTAAACCATTGCTGGGAGGATTTAGACACATGGCAAAAAGCATTGTCCTGCTGAAACACCCAGTTAGCACCACCTAAAAAAGGTCCAAATGGTACCAAATGATCATCTAACATAACTAATATTGCGCAGAGATCATACATCTCGAAATTCGGGTTAAATCGCATAACCCATCATGACTAAAAGCTCACAAACCATGACTGTAACAAATGCCTTCCATTTGTCGACTGAAGCATTGCTTTGGTTCCTTCTATAAATGATGTCAATAGTGTTTATAATCATCCGAACCGTCATGATTTTTTTCATTTGAAATATCACTTTTATCCATTTCTTGACTTTATATGACATTTTTAGCCCATTTCAGTATTTGTTCTTTATTATGTTTCATTAACCTCGGTTTTTTCAACAGTTTCATACATTTTTCATTACTATTTCATTTCACACTCTTCCAAACTGTTACGTGTGAGGTTCTCTTGCTGAAAGGGTTCGGAATTTCCCGAGTTGAAAGACCCTTTTGAGTTGATAATCGAAATATTTTTCGATCATCCCTTACTGTCAAAATCCCTTTTCTTCCAGATTGCTTAATTTTATCTGAATCACTTTTTCTAAGTATTTCTAAATTTGCACCTTTGCTTCTCAAAAATACTTTCACGATATACAAACACGTACTTTTATAATGATTCTGACGTGACGTATAATACGCTTATTTCCTCAGGTGGTCTTATAATTTCTTAGCGCTCACCTTATATACGTTTAAAAGAATTAGAAGATTTTAATGAAACGTAACTTAAACTTTAATGTAGCAATTATAACAGAATACCTTAGACGATCAATTTTAAATACACGCACTACAAATTTGCATATTGTGTATTCTTCTTCAAAAGTGCAGCAATTCGTTACTGGTCTTATAATTTCTTAACGCACTGCATGGAATACCATTTACATATATTTATTTGTAAGTCAACAGGAAAAAAAAATTGAGATACATTAAAAGTTAATAAAGGACAAACTTTGATTATATCTTAACATATCTTTAATGTGTAGTGGAAAAAATACATATCCATATTTAACTATAAGAAAATGTTACACATATTGGTTAATGGTAACCAGTCGGATAATATGGAATAGCGTTATAAGGAATGATAAAATTTCTAGGAAAAATACGATTTGGGAGAATAACCAAAATTATTGAATGAATAACCCTTAGTACATAATCTATAAATCATCAGATTCTTTGAAAAATTGGTTTTATTTTTAGATTCGGCTTGAAACAGTTGGCTAGCTGATATTCTATATTAAACGAAACACGCAATATTGATAAACATAATCCCCTCACTCGTCAATAATGTATCATTGAGGAAAGCTTAATAACACAGCAATAAATATTACTATTCAACTTTATACTGAACTCGGTTAACATCACTGACAAAGATATTTTGTAATTAATACGAGTTTTATAAAATTTACATGAAAAAAAATTGCAAAACTTGAGAATAAGATTTTATTTAATATAGAATGCGTCAATTATCACGAAGCGTAGAACTAACGAAGCGTACGAAGCTAACGAAGCGTAGAACTAAAAATGTGAAAAATGTCCAAGCCGGGAATCGAACCCGGAAACCTTGGAATAGCACATCAAGTACTCTACCATTTAAGCTACGAGGAAGATGCCCAGCGTAGCACTTCTCACATATGTTGGTAAAGCTGCAACTGCAGCATAAGATGGAATTGTCTTCATGAGCACACAATCCTGCGGTGAAACATGAGACGTAAACCAAACCCAGCATCGGTGAACACATATATAATTTTAATTAATTCCTCAATTAATTTTCAGCAATGACATTACGCTCGAATTTTTTTAATATAGAATACGTGAATTATCACATTGCTAACGAAGCCTAGAAACAACAATTGTGAAATATGTCCAAACCGGGAAGAGATTTATTTCACGGCGTCGCACAGTGGGACGCTTTGATGATAGTAGGAGAGCTGTTGAACATTTTTGAGTAGGTATTTGAGGCACCCTGAAAATTTGTGCAACACTTCTTTTGTAATGCCTGAATACAAAATCGAATGTCTGGCTGAAGGATCGTGGCCCAAAAACTGTGCCAGACAAAAAATGGCACTTGACACGTGTCTGGCACAATTTTTGTGCCGACTAAAGTGTCTGTCATTTTCAAAATATTTTTTTCTAAGCATAATATTATTCTGTCTCAATCTCAGCTTGCCTCAAATACCTTTTTTGGGTAGTCAAAAAATGGCACTTGACACGTGTCTGGCACAGTTTTTGGGCCGACTAAAGTGTCTGTCGTTTTCGAAATATTTTTTTCTAAGTATAAATATTATTCTGTCTCAATCTCAGCGTGCCTCAAATACCTTTTTTGGGTAGTCAAAAAAATGGCACTTGACACGTGTCTGGCACAGTTTTTGGGCCACGATCCTTCAGCCAGACATTGGATTTTGTATTCAGCCATTACAAAAGAAGTGTTGCACAAATTTTCAGGGTGCCTCAAATACCTTCGATAAAATGTTTAACAGCTCTTCACTATGATCTAGGTGGACAAAATCCATTTCTTCGATTATCTTGGAATTTGATAAAACCGCGTGTACTGGTTGCTGAATGTATGTATTTTCGAGATCTTTACTAGTTTAGGCATAAAAAATCCGAAGTGTCGATTAATTGTGACTGTAAAGTAACCATTTGCGCAGTTGGTTTGAGGGAGTTTCAAAAGTTGCACTATCTTCCTCTAAGTTTGAAAGCGTGTCGTGATTATTCTATTTTATTTGAAAGCACGAGATTGCTGATCTAATGTCACATGTTTGTCATGGTCAGATTTAACACATTTTTGTTTGAAAATCAGCGATACCGCTTTTATCAAAGGCTGAAATTCTGGAGGATCCTTGATGTTGTTTACAAATTTCAACTTGATTTTTAACAAATTATTCAGCATTATTCAGCAATAAGCATTTTTTATATCAAAGTGTCATTCATAAAGTATTGAAAAATTAAACAAACTCATGCAGATAAGTAAATTTTTATTAATGAACAAGCATCATATTAACTTTCAGTGCATGTATGTATGTTTAGTTCAAATCTTGCGACTCAATTTAAAATCACATTTAATTATCCTATTGAGCGGAAACAATGAATATATGTGTATTTGGAATGAGAATACAATATTATTATGATTTAAAGAACTTAGACGTTCGGTAAGAATTCTGTTTCTACAGGGCTTCACAAAAATTTAGATTAAATCTTGCAAGTTAATTTTGATCCAATTTCAATAATCTGGTTCTGTTGAAACTTTGCTCAGGATATGTAATTCTGATAACAATGCAAATTTTTTATAATGTATGGAATGTAGCAGTTACGCTTTTTTTTACAGAACAACATAAAAGATTAGTTCAAATCTTGCAAGACAATTTTAAACATTTTCAAGTATCTGATTGAGCTGAAACTTTGTCTATATGTATTTTTCCGATGACAATTCGATTAATTTATAATTTGACTAACGTAGAAATTATGCATTTTTTACAGGACCGCTCAAAAAGGCGGAAAGATTTTTGCTAAAAGCAGAAATTTTAAATAAATTTCTACAAAATTACTATAGCTTACTGAGATACACAATAGCATTTTTAAATTGAAAACAAAGTGTGCAGCAACTATGTGTATTTTACAGGGACACATAAAAATTCAAATAAATTATCGTCGATATGCAGAAATTTTATTTCAAATGGAATAAAATTTATATAGATTATTTATTCACACAACAGCATTTTTTCAACCGAAAATAATTTTGGAAGCATTTATAGGTTTCACAGGTAACACAAAACATTAAAGTTTTTTTTATACGATTTTATTTAAAAAATTCTTTTTCAGGATGACTACACAAATTTCTCGAGAAATTCTGAGTAGAAAAATACAAAAAAGGAATGAATGTTAACTGTGTGCATTAAATTGCTTTTTACTTAAATGTAAAATAAGTATGCTTAACGCATTATATGTGATTTATTATACAGGGTGCCTACTAAAGTCCTACCAACGCCTTTAATTGTCGAATGTTTGCAGCTATACTCATAAAAGTTGTGTCTAGCTATAGTAAAGTGGGTATGCTCTACCAGTTGACATCGATTTGTCGTCACCTTGTGCAAAACAGCTGATTTATTATTCCTGTCTCGAAAACGAGATTCATGCTCAGAACGAGATTCATTTGGCATACATGTTCACAAAATGTCCTTCCGAACTAAATCGATGATGCTCTATAAATTTGTCATTCATTTTTATCGCATATTTCGGACCGTTTTCGAGATAGGAACGCTAATGCCGCCATTTTGCACCAGGTTGCGCTGAAAGTGGTCTCATCTAGTAGCGCATAGCCTCTTTACTATACCTAGACACAACGTTTATGAAGATAGATGCAGTTGTTCGGCAGTTAAGTGGGTGTGAACGGACTTTAGCGGCACCCTGTATTTTTATTTTAAGACATTCATGTTAAATAACCAAATATTTATCACTGTTTGAGTAATTTATTATTGATGCATTAAAAAAACAGCAAAAACTAATTAAACTTTAACGAAGTAATTTTGTCCACGTAGATCGTCAAAACGTCCCACTGTGCGACGCTCCAACAAAAGATATCCAAACAAAACCCAGCACAGTGCCTTATATGACGCCAGATATTGAAATATTCTATATTTTCCGACCATTCTATAATACCAGAAATTTCTCTATATGTGGCTTATAACATGCATATTCTTACAAATCTGTTAATGTGTGTAATAAATATAATAATCCACTTTTAAATTAATTATAAGAACTGTGAATTTTAAAGAATGTTCAATATACCTATCTCACAATACAACAAAAGCTACGCAAACGTATTTTTTCTGCATGATTGAGGTGTTTTATTATAAATGTTATGACATTTTTGTATCAATTAAAAGTAGTAAGAAATTTTGTTGCTTATATACAAAAATATTTAAATCATGTATACAGACGTTGAAGTATTCGATTCAAATAGTTTTCTGATCTAGATCTAACAAAAAAATAGTTACTATCATTAACCTTTATCACTAAACTTTATATTAACTATTTTTATCACCATGTTATCTTTCTAAAACCTTTTCTATTAATATGTATTTATAAAGCTTCTACTTTTATTTCTTACTATCTGTTTAACCCGTTATATGCACGGGAGTTCATGAATTTAATTCTAAAACCAAAATTAAAAATAGCTATTCGGTTTAGTAAAATATTTTTCTACTAATGCTCATTTTTTAATGAAATTTAATTCATCACGTTACTATGGCAGCAGACGATAAAAAGATATATTTGGAATAAGTGAATAAATAGAATAAAAACGTTTGTTGGTGTTTGTGATAAATTGTTTGCCTTTAATTTAAAAAAATTGTAATAATTAAGCGCAATTAAGTAATCTTTAATTATTTGCATGTGAGGTAACATAATTATTGTAATACCCACTTTTTAATATTGATCGTGGCGTACGTAATATGTATAACTGTAATTATTTGTGATGTAAAATACTTATTTTAATATCCGATTCAGCTTTTTATTATTGCAGTGTAGGGTACGTAATATGTATATCTCACATTGGTTAAAGAACTCGCCGATTACGGGTTGAACATAAAGAAAAAAGATTTTTTTTATGAATTTTTAATTGTTGGTAGCTGCTATAACGAAAAATGTTTAAATTGGATAGGAAATTGCTGTTAAATTGGTGTTTTTTCTATTAAGTTAAAGTTAACTATAAATTATTTCGATTCTGGATTGCTTTAGTTAACTCCGTGTTTTAATACACATGTGCACTGTAAAAAAATACAGATGCTACTTTATTTAAGAAAATGTACTATACATAACAAATGTACATATCATTTCACAAATCTGGGTTCCAAACTATGGATTTGTATAGCATTACAGACAGACAGACAAATTTTAATTTTTATATAATAGATTGTTAAAAATATAAATTATTAATTTATCTATGCAAAACACTATAATATGTTTCACGTTTTTAAATATATTAGACTTACATTTAAATATCATTTAGTACATTTCTAGAATATGTAACACCACATATATTACGCTGAAACATAATTTATAGATATTTAAGGCGATATATCAGCTTAATGTGCAATTCTGTATCATATAGAGAAATGCTCATGTAGTTATGCTATTTATTTGAACTGCTAACCTTTCTAAGATGCCAGCTATAAAATAATTCAAATTCGATAAGGTAAATTAACTCATTACTATAATGCCCAAGGAATGAAACTAATATGCATTAGGGTAATCTACAAATCCACGTTAATTGTATTGCGCTATACGTTTATCTAAACATTTATCTAATACTCAGAGTTTTTTTCTTTTAAAATAATAGACAAAAGCGAAATTAAAATGGTTCATATACCAAGTAAAAGTGAAATAAAAATATCAAATTAGATTATACATATATTAAAAACTACTAAATATATAAATTAATTATTCCGCTCTAAAATTTAATGACGTTATGGATATTTTTTCCATAACCTTCGTGTCAGTATCTTTCGTGTGTCGCTTTTACTTTATTCTGTCTTTACAAGAAGAATGTATTGAATTCGTGAAAATTTTCGACTTCAGGTTTTCGATGGATTTGTACATTTTAGAAAGTCCTGAGCACGATTTGATGGTTTTTAGAAAATAGCCGTCTGTCGCTCTTTCTGTGAGTCTGTCTGTATGTGACAAAAATCTTATGGGTGCTCTATCTCAAGAATTAATGCACGGAATTTCACAAACCTTTAATTCAGTTAGACCTAGATATAAACTGGTGCTGATTAGTTTTTGGTGTATATCGCCCAACAGGTGGTGCTGCAATGCTACATTTTTCACGATTACCACAATAACTTAACTCAAGAGATAAAGCATGGATTTTCATATAACTTCAGACTCACTTAGACCTTGATATGAATTGGTGCTGATTATGTTTTCGTGTAATTCGCCCAACAGGTGCGCTGTTGTGCCACATTTTTTACGATTTCTGCAATATCTCCATCTCAAGAACTAATGCACGAATTTTCATGTATATTCAGATTTAGTTAGGCTTTGACACAAGTTGTTGATGATTAGGACTACTTCCTTCCTAACATAGCATCCCAGCATCCAGCATAGCAGCACCCAACAGTTGGCACTGCCATGCTGGATTTTTTATGATTTTTACAATAGATTTAAAATAAATACACGGATTTTCATGAAACTTCAGATTCAGTTAGACGTTGACATAAGTTATAGCTGTTTAGGTTTTGATGTAAACCACCAACAAGTGGCGCTGCTATGCTGCATTTTGCGTGATTTACACGATATTAGCTATAGTCATATCTGAAGAACCAATGCACGGAATTTCACATCTTTAGATTCCTCATTTTGGACATAGATCGCGATTTAATTTTGGCACTGTGCTACCAAATTTTGAAGTATCAACATGTATGAGGTAGAAGAAAGTTATGGAATTGTCACATCCGACTACTTTCCTGTATGATTGTAAATACAAATCCGTTATATTGTTTTTTTAAGACCTCTAAACAAGTGGGTAATTGCGATGAAATCTCGCACAGAAAGTTTCCTTTGAGAATCCTTTCACAGCACTTTATCCTTTAAGTAATAAATTCAAATCGTTAATTTCTAATTTTTAAAACTTTAAGTAACACCATAATATGTTATTTTATATATTCTTTTAACAAATTAATAATGTTCAAGAACTGATCTACAGACAATTGTAACAGCATATGTTTGTATACCCGGAAAGCATATTTATTAACATGATTTAATTTTAGTTTAAAAAAAAAGAAAACTTTAAAATAGCAAAAAAATACGAAAGTTCTCTTGAGGGCGCACAAGACCTTTGAACTTTCAAAGAAGCAATTTTCAGTTTTTTGGTTTTTTTCTCAAAAATATGCATAAAAATCCATTCAAAAATCAGCTTTATTTCTTGATTTATTATAATTTATAGACTATGAGATTAAATGTAGGTTCCTAGATGTAGAAATTTTAAAACCCGTTTTCTCAAATAAGTAAATTTAAAATTTTTGCGCACTGTTACTATCTTATGTAAGGTAATTATGTAAGGTACAGATTGAAAAATGTAAACAAATATCCGTTTCTTTATAGTGTACAAGCTAAAAACAAACAAAAAAAAATTCTCCTATTTTTGGTTATTTATTTTTTTTTTGCATTTAAAAAACTTAATTTTATATTATATATTTAAATATATTTTCTTTTTGTATTTTGTTCTAAAATTTAATTTTAAACAAAATGTTTTCTGTATATTTTGGTTTTAATTTAGAAGTAGGTGTGTTATGATTCTATTTTGTTCAAAAAAAATGTTTTTATATGCAAAATTTAGTGTTTTATCATGCACGCAGTACTTAAAGATTTTAATTCACGCATTTGTAAGATGAATATATAAATTTCTAATTTAAATATTAGCTTTGTATGTAAAACATTTATTTTCCTGGTTAATATAGGTAAGAATATATACTATAGGGGGGAAGGAAAAAAATGACTTAATTGCATATATATATATATATATATATATATATATATATATATATATATATATTGTTGTTGTTGTTTTGGTACGCTGAAAAAAAGCGAGAAACTGAAAGCTCATGTGTCGTTTAATTAAATCCATCGGCCAATGAAATAGAGCCAATAAAAAAAATTTGCAGTTTCTCCAAAAAAGAATTTTTGAATGAAAAAAATAATTGACAAAATATTTTTCAACAACTTTTGGTCATAAAATGGCAAACAAAATTACAGATATTCTGTAAAATTGAATTTATTAGATAATGAAATCTGTTTCAGAGAAAGCATTTCAAACTCTAACGCCAAGCATCTAAACGGGAACATTTTGATTAGCAGACAGATGCGCTACCACAGCTATCTAGCCTGCGCAAAAAACACTGCTATTAATTTTGGTCGGATACCGTTAAATTAATTTATTTAATTAAAATACTGTAAGGCATTTTCAAAATTTTGTAATTTATCGATTAGATATGTTATCGGAGATATTCGACTATAAGTATGCAAAATTTCAAATCTCTAATTTATACAGTTTCTGTAAAAGAACTCTGTGACAGACAGACCGACAAGCACACAGAGGAGTGAGACTAATAGGGTTTCGTCAGATGAACGAAACCCTAGGTTCGCTGAAGAAAATATTTTTCTCTGCGGAAGCTCCACTGATACATTTTGGACTTATTGTGAAACGTAAAAGCATCACATTTTTAGACATAACTATTGAAATGATTCGGAATCGAATTCTTTTTTTAACCGACTTCAAAAAAGGAGGAGGTTCTCAATTCGACACGAAAGTAATTTTTTTAAGTAAGTTGACAGATTAATCCGAAACTATGCGATTGATTCATATGATTTTTTTTTTTTTTTTTTTTGGTAATTGAAAGGGGATACTCTATAATTGATCCTATTTAAATTTCATCAAAATTGGTTCAATACTATTTGAGAAATTAAACAAAAAAATAAATATTCATTTAAAAAATATTTCATTTTCGCAACGCTATCTGTGACACAGCCCTACCTGTTGGGCAATAATAGTCGCTCCCCGTGATTTTCTTCCCTCTTCATTCGGTTTTGCTTCTAGGATTGCTGTAAAGAAATCCAAAAAGCAAAGTTTTAATCGTTAAAATATTCTATAATAAGAAAAATCAGCAAAAAGAAAAAAACAAAATCAAAATTATAAAAATTATAAAAATTATCTTTTAAATATATTAATACCAAGATTTCTGCGGTACACTCGCTTCATTTGAAAAACTAGAATTTTACGGTGAAAGAATTTGTACGCTAAAAAAGGGTGGGCCAAGTTTACAGGGACAATTTTTGTATTTAATACAAAATTGAGTAATTGAAGTTTTTTTTTTTGGTTTAAATGTTTATAATTATATTATTTGATATGTTAATTGTATCTTGATTTATAAGAGATTGTTGTTTCATTATGAAATTTATCGGACTCTTGCGATCAGAAATTTTGTTCAAAACAAAAAATTTAATAGCAATTGAAATATCATCTATCGTCACTCTTACAAATTCAGAAGTATGACATCCACTTGAAATATCCTGTGCAAAAATAAATAAATATTGGTGGAAAATTTTACATATAAAATAAATAAACAGTACTTAGTAATCCTAAGTATTAACTATGCGCATAAATCAAATCAACCAACAACCAGTTTTATTTTCTTCTTTCTTTTATTTTGTTATAATTTTCAGTCAGCAACCGTATATATTACTAGTAAATCTGCAGATCAGGAGCCTCAACGTCATCTTTGGAAGTCATTGTTTTTTAACACTCATTGCGTAATATTCAACTTCCTACAAATCGCTTTTTAAAGTTTTCAAATTACATAAATATTTATAAGCATACAAGATACTTCGTAAAGTTTCAGAAATTAAAAGTGTTGAACAAGTGGTTATACATTGATGTTTTGAAATTCTGATGAGCTACTTATTCTGGTAACTTTTTAATTCAAAAATTGCATTTCTTCAGGGGGGTAGAGCCCCCTGAACCCCCGTAGTCTATTTAAATTTAAATTCGTAATTTTTATTGATTGTGCGGATGGTTATAGTACATCTTAGATTTTTTTACGCTGTGATTTATAAGGATAAGCATAAGATTTTTTTATAAATTAATAAAATTTAAATTTAAAATAAAATATTCATGTTAACCGTACACAGACAATAAATCTTGAAGTGATGCCAAATATGTAACCCTAAAATCCGCTACATTCGGCACAACACAACGACGTGCTTAAAAAAACAGAATAATATTTTTAGTAATGCAGTTTTTAATTAATAACACAATTAAATGCTACCTTAGAATGATTATTGCTTAAATATAAGCAGATCATTTTCATTTTACAGAAAAAATGCACGGATGAAGTCAAAGAATTCGGTCCCTTCCCTGTTCCACGTGCTTGTTTTGTTTGGGCCGAATGAGGGCATTAAAATCTGAGCGATAACGCAGATCGTATTGCAAACTGTTTTTACGGCATACTGCATCTCCATCTATCTCTTTCCTCCGTGAATAATAGTTAATTTTACTTTACCCAAGATATTTTTATTCCAGCATCTTTGTTTTCGATAAATGACGTCTAATTCACCTGCTATGTGTACTTACTCAAAACTTTTCATCTTGTTATATTAAGAAATACTCGAGAGTTTTCTTTTTATTTCCAATATACCGCCATATTAATTTTTCTATTCTTAATTTTATTTTTCATTTTCCTGTTTCACCACAAAACATTTCAACTGAAAATTGTTTAAAAGAAAATATTATTCCGGATTTTGATTTTCTTGGCAACAATTAAAGAAATATTGGTAAATGTTATGGAAAATGTTACGTTATTCTCTATGAAAATAATGAACTTTTGTATTTTTAAGCAAAATATTTGAATAAAATAAATGAAATATTGCCTATTTTTATTTCTGGGCTAAAATCCATCTATATGCAAAGATACAAATGCATTAATTCATCCGTTTTGACGCTGGCTTTACTCAAACATTACACACGCAATTATACTAATATTATTAGGACCAAATACGTTGCTAGGCAACAGATGAAAGAAAAGGGGGGAAAAAAGAAACATGCATTATGTCAAACTGATAAAACAAAATCCTTTATATTATTGGAAAACATGCATAAAATTCCCCCCAATATTATAAACCTAATTAAAAAAATCTCGCAAATATATTGACAAAATTTCAAATTAATTGGAATAATTTAATAATCTTATTTAAAAATTTCAGCATCAAAAATTTACCATTTAAATCCATTTTTCATATGAGCCATTTCTTTCAACAAACGAAAATCTGAAAATCGTCTGACTTGCCATAGAAAAGCATTATAGAGCAAAATAAAATGTTCCATATTTCCCGAACGAATGAACCAAATTTAACCAAAAACTATACAGCTAAGTCCGGGTACCTCATCAACATGCCCAGTGAATTTCAAGCCGATCGGATGCTTTTTGCGGCAGTTATCGCGGAACAGACAGACAGACTAACAGAAACCAAAACTTTTCGTGTCTCCACAGTAAGCCTTCACTGACGTTTCAGCAATTAACACAACAATATTCTTATAGAGATTTCTATAACTAGTAAATCTGCAGATCAGAAGCCTCAACGTCATCTTTGCAAGTCATTGTTTTTTAACACTCATTGCATAATATTCAACTTCCTACAAATCGCTTTTTAAAGTTTTCAAATTACATAAATATTTATGAGCATACAAGATACTTCGTAAAGTTTCAGAAATTAAAAGTGTTAAACGAGTGGTTGTACATTGATGTTCTGAAATTCTGATGAGCTATTTATTCTGGTAACTTTTTAAATCAAAAATTGCATTTCTTCAGGGGGGCAGAGCCCCCCTGAATCCCCCGTAGTCTATTTAAATTTACATTCGTAATTTTTTATTGATTGTGCGGATGGTTATAGTATATCTTAGATTTTTTTTACGCTGTGATTTATAAGGATAAGCATAAGTATTTTTATAATTTAAAATAAAATATTCATGTTAACCGTACACAGACAATAAATCTTGAAGTGACGCCAAAAATGTAACCCTAAAATCCGCTACATTCGGCACAACACAACGACGTGCTTAAAAAAAAAGATGAAGTCAAAGAATTTGGTCCCAAAATGACGTCTAATTCACCTGCTATGCGTACTTACTCAAAACTTTTCATCTTGTTATTAAGAAATACTCGAGTTTTCTTTTTATTTTTAATATGCCGCCATATTAATTTTTCTATTCTTAATTTTATTTTTCATTTTCCTGTTTCACGACAAAACATTTCAATTGAAAATTGTTTAAAACAAAATATTATTCCGGGTTTTGATTTTCTTGGCAACAATTAAAGAAATATTGGTAAATGTTATGGGAAAATGTTACGTTATTCTCTGTGAAAATAATGAACTTTTGTATTTTTAAGCAAAATATTTCAATAAAATAAATAAAATATTGCCTATTTTTATTTCTGGGCTAAAATCCTTCTATATGCAAAGATATAAATGTATTAATTCATCGGTTTTGACGTTGGCTTTACTCAAGCATTATACACGCAATTATACTAATATTATTAGGACCAAATCTGTTGCTAGGCAACAGAGAAAGAAAAGGAAAAAAAATGAAATATGCATTATGTCAATTTGATAAAACAAAATCCTTTATATTATTGGAAAACATGCATAAAATTCCCACCAATATTATAAACCTAATTAAAAAAATCTCGCAAATATATTGACATAATTTATTGGAATAATTTAATAATGTTATTTAAAAATTTCAGCATCAAAAATTTACCATTTAAATCCATTTTTCATGTGAGCCATTTCTTTGAACAAATGAAAATCTGAAAATCGTCTGACTTGCCATTGAAAAGCATTATAGAGCAAAATAAAATGTTCCATATTTCCCGAACGAATGAACCAAATTTAACCAAAAACTATACAGCTAAGTCAGGGTACCTCATCAACATGCCCAGTGAATTTCAAGCCGATCGTATGCTTTTTGCGGCAGTTATCGCGGAACAGACAGACACACAGACTAACAGAAACCAAAACTTTTCGTGTCTCCACAGTAAGCCTTCACTGACGTTTCGGCAATTATTTTCACTTACCAACCCTCTTCCTACATAAATATGGAAAAAAAATGAATAGGTGCCTTAACTACAGATTTCATTACTACAGAAATGTTCATATATACTTTTTTATAATTGTCATTTAACAGTCCATTTTCTATACGAAAAACCAATAAAATTATGCCTGATCGGCGGATTTTATTGAAACTTTAATACAGCCTAAGGTCAATGGAAAAAGATTGATATCTCAATCAGTCTAAAACCCATATGCAGGATTTCCCAGGATTATTGGGACAAACTTTAAGGGGAGGTCGGGGACATCACAAGGATTGAGAATTGCATAGCAACCCATGATTGGAAACGTCATTGTACGCCCCTTGGTGGTGCTTATAAAAACAAGCGTTCGCGTAGACAAAAGAATGTCAGAAATCTTTAACTTACCCCTTCCTTCAGGTAAGCTCTCAACACTTGCTTCTGGTTCGGACTGCCGCATTTGATGACTTAATTCTAGTTAACAACTGACTCAACTAAAATAAGACATAACTCGGTTAATCTACAATACCTCTTTACAATATATTACAAACTATATACAGGTCTTGAACATTTAAAATGCTTTAACTTCAATCGAAACATCACGGAGACGCAACTCCGTTCACAAAAACAAGAATTATTCTAAAAAGTTTTTTCAGTTTCTGTTCACTTCAGTTCGGTACGTAAAAGTTTTTTAAATTCAGGTGTCACTGTTACTGCAAAGGGATACAGAGGGAGCTGTCCGCGACATACTCCCCCCGTTGAGTTTTGCCAGGTCAAACTCAACCACAGTCGTGGACAAGTTCAGGAGGTCCAACCGTTCTGGTGTTCGTATCACTCGTCCAAATTTAGACATTCTAGGAGAATCCCTTTCAACAGAACCAGGAGAATCTTTAAGGTGAGCAGACTCGATGGTTTTCGGAGAAAAGTCATTTGCCTGGAAATTCACTTCCATCGGATACAACCTTTGTACTGGTCGAAGCAACTCACCAAACTTAGTTCGTAACTTTGCCAATCGTACTATGCCGTCTTTACCTGGAAACAACTGGATGACTTTTCCTAGAGGCCAATTCATTCTCTTTTCTTTTGTATTAATTATAACAATATCTCCAACTGAGAGTTCAGGATACCTGTTTGACTTTTTACGATAATTTTTCAGCTGTCCCAAATATTCTAGTCGGAAACGTTTTCTCAAATCTTCACGAATTTTCATCCGATATTCATATCTTCTTTGAAGATAACTTGCATCTATATTGTCCAGATCAGGAACACCACCTTCTTTAATTTCACGAAGAAACATGGCAGGGGTTAAGGGTTCTAATTCAAGATCTTCAGATATGTATGTTAACGGTCTGGAGTTTACAACATTTTCACAATCGCAAAGAATAGTATTAATTTCTTCATATTTCAATGACGCATTTCCTAAAACTTTTCTGATAATATTCTTCATCAATCCTATCATACGTTCCCAGAATCCTCCCCACCAAGGAGATGCAGGCGGAATAAATTTCCAAGTAATTCGTTCTATGGTATGTTCCTTAATCACTCTTTCCCAATCTATTTTCTTCAATAAACAATTTGAACCAACGAAATTGCTTCCATTGTCTGTATAGACAATCTGAGGTCTTCCACGTCGTGATATGAATCGTCTAAATGCAAGCAAGAAACTGTCAGTGGATAATGAAGTGACAAGTTCGAGGTGAATAGCTCGATATACGGCGCAGGTGAATAAGACAATCCAAGATTTTGACCCATTCTTCAAAAACAAAGGTCCAGCCAGATCGACACCTATGACTTGAAATACAGAACAGTCTTTAATTCTATCTTCCGGCAATGGTGGTATTTCAACATCGTGGGGTTTGGCATCAAACTTCTTACATCTTACACAATTCTTCAGAACTTTCCGGATCGTTTTACGACTTTTTAAGATCCAGTATTTCTCTCTTAAGATTGCCATTAATGTTTGAACTCCACAATGTAGTGATTGATTATGTTTCTCAATTATTAGTTTCGTAACGACTGGGTGGTCAGATGGCAAAATTATAGGTAATCTGAAATCCTCCGAGTCTTCTCTCATGATTATTCTGGATTTGAGTCTTATGAGTCCATATGGATCAACGAAGGGTTTTAAATGACGTAAGCGTTCATCCTTCTCTGATTTGAAGCAACCTTTTTGCACAATTTTCCATACAATGACTTCAGCTCGTTTAATTTCTTCAATTTTTAAATTCCCAAATTCTCGTTCCTTTTTGTTAGTTTTACAGTTGTCAATAAATCTCTTCATCCAAGCAGTGATTCTAATTATCTTCTTGAACTGTGAAACTCGAGAAAAATATGGAAATTCTTCATCTAGAGAAATCAAAGAAGATATAACTGTCTTCTTCTTTTCTTTATCAACCTCATCCTTTTTCGGAGTTATATCAAAGGCTGGCCAAAAATCTGGCTCAAGTTTCAGCCACGTCGGACCTTCATGCCATTTCTTAATTTTAAGTGTTTCTACGGAACATCCTCTTGAAATAATATCAGCGGGATTTAAATTCCCAGGAACAAACTTCCAGTTTTCCGGATTACTATGTGCCCTAATTTCTTTGACCCTATTCATCACGAATACACCCCAATTTTCTGTATTTTTAATCCAATACAAGGTATTCATCGAATCCGTCCAGTAGAATATAGGAATATTTTCCAATTTTAAATCTTGCTTAACCGTTTTCATTAGTCTCACTCCGATAGCGCAAGCTAACAATTCAAGTCTACAAATTGTTGTAGGTTTCAGGGGGGCTACTCTTGCACGAGCTTGTACAAGTTGGCACGATACTTCATCGGTGTTTTTACATCTTAAATAAATGCATGTGGCATATGCCTTTTGGGAGGCATCACAGAAGACGTGATAAGACAAATCTGTATTTGAATTAGGATTAAGCATCATATACCGGGGAATTTTCAACTCTGCCAAATGACACAAATCTTTTTCCCATTTAAGAAATTTTTTACTTATATCTTCGGGAAGAGCTTCGTCCCATGTAACTTTTAGCTCCCAACACTTTTGTAGTAAGAGTTTCGGAGTCAGTGTCACACCACATGTAAAACCTATTGGATCATAAATTTTGTGTGCTTCGGATAAGATCACTCTTTTTGAAATGCATTGGTTATCGGATTCATTTATTCCTTTAATGTCGCAACTTAATGTATCTTCTTCTAAATCCCAAATGAGGCCAAGAATAGAAACCGTTTTCCCTTTATTTGAAATTTCCGAAAAAGTGTCATTACCTGTCATTTCGTTCTTCGTTGGAAAATTATAAGCCCAATCTTGCAACTCAAATTTAGCATTCGCTAAAATTTCAACAGAATCACTTTTAAGTTTTCGCAGTTCTTTTTCATTATTTACACTTGTAATTAAATTGTCAACATACCAAGCTTCTGAAATTTTTTCTGCCGTTGATCTAAGATGCTCAGGTACGTCATTTAGTAACTTAGTTAAACTAGCACTCAATAAGAAGGGACTACTGGAAATTCCGAAAACGACTCTCCTATGTCCATACATCTTAAAATGTTCCGGATTACCTTGTTCCCACCATAAGAATCTCAAAAAATCTCTATCATTCGGATTAAGTCCTATCTGAAGAAAAGCTTTTTTGATATCAGAACTTACACCGATGCATTTTTCTCGAAATCTGTTGATAATTGCAGGAATAGTTTCTAGCAAATTAGGCCCCTTTTCTACACAATCATTTATTGACGGAAACCCCTTAATTTTCGCTGACCCATCAAATACTGGTCTTATTTTTGTTGTTGTGGAATTCATTCTAATAACGGCACGATGGGGTAAATAATGGCAGGAATTATTATATTCATTTTCAGGTACAATTTCTATAATTTTTTCTTCCTCCCAAGATTTGAAAACCGCTTCATAATCTTCTAAGAAACCCTTGTCTTTCAAATTTTTTACTGTATTTTTTAATCTTCTCTCAGCGATCTCTAGATTATTAGGGAGTGGGGGATGGCCATCTATCCAAGGTAAACAGACTTCAAATCTGCCTTCGTTATCCTTTTTAACCGTTGAAAGAAAATGTTGCAGTGTTTGTTCTTGCAACTCTTTTTTAGTTTCATTTTCGGATGGATCTAAAATTCCTAGAGTATCAAGATTCCACAATTCAGAAATTTTATAATCTGATACGTGCATCGAAAATGTAAATGAGTTGTCAGTTTTATTTTCTATTTCCAAAGGAACTTTCCCCATAACTGTCCAACCTAAGTAAGTTTCGACACATACTAAACCACATTTTAGTTTTCTTATCTTACCGGTGAGTAATTTTCCTGCAATATCCGCTCCAATAAGAATATGAATTTCAGTTGGGGATGATTCAAACAACATTTTTTCCTTCATACGGCTAGTGTCATTCAAATATATTCTATGTTCTTTAAGCTCATGTAATATGGGTTTTATTTCTATTTGTGGTACATCGGAACAAATTTTAGTTTGATCAAAGGCCTTAAAATTACATTTATAATCACCCTTTACATTACTAAGATTCACAATAAATTGTTTATGGATTTCAGAAACCTCCGTTCCACCAAATAGACTATGAATAATGTTGCTCTCACTTATAATTTTGTATTGCATCATTTCAGCAGCAAACTTCGAAATATACGACTTTTGTGATCCGGTATCGATTAAGCACCTAAGAAACTTATCTTCACTATTTCCGCAGATTTTTACAATTAAAGTTTGTAACAAAACCTTCTGTGTGAATGTTTTATTTGTTAAAGTGACATTTCTATCGTCAATTTGTTTTTTCTCATCTACTTTATTACTCTTGTCACAAATTAAAGAATTATGTTTTCCACTGCAAAACTTACATCTTATTTTTGAAAAGCAATCTTTTGCTAAATGATTTCCCTTTTTCATACAGAGATAACACATTCCGTTTTTTCTCAAACGTGCTCGTTTTTCTGCTACGGACTTAGAACAAGCTGCAGAATTGTGATTAACTGATTCAGCGGAATCTCCGCAAAAAATACAATGATTTATCGAAACCTTCAATGAAGCAGCAGTAGGGACTGTAAACTTATTTATTTTTCTCTCCCTCTGCACTTGCGGTGGATTTTGAACGATAACCCTATCTTGTATTTGAATCGCAGTTTCTCTGCATTCTATTTCTGACCGTAGAAATTCAAGTAGTTCGTTGACTTCAAAAAGATTATCCTGAGTTTTCCGTTTACGTTGAAATTCCAAATTTAACTCATTGGGAATTAATTTAAGCAAAATTGGCGTTAGTAACGTACCATATGTTCCGGAAGTTACTTCAAGTGAATTTAAACTTCTTATTTGAGTTTCAATGTTATCATACAGCTTTCGCAATGCAAAAGTATTATTTACATTTTTAACTGTTTCTAAATTCAATAATTTTCCCATATGAGCATTTATAATCAGGTCTTTACGACCAAAACGCTTTTTGAGTAGATCAATTGCTGCTATATAATTTTCACTCGATAGCGAAAACCCACTAATTGCACTAGAAGCAGCTCCAATAAGGAAGGAATGCAAATAATTAAATTTATCAATGTCAGTTAAGCTATCATTTTGATGTATCGCATTATCATATTGGTTCCAAAAAGATAACCAATAAGCAGGATCTCCATTAAATTTATTAATACTCAATTTCGGTAATTTAATTTTAGAATGAGAGCAAGAAGTCAAATTTTCTGTTGAAATACTTTCATTAACCGAATTTGTTTTCTTAATAGAACGTTCAGGTTCAACTTTTATTTTTAAAGCATACGTTAATTTCGATTTCATAGAAATTATTTTTTCAGCATAACCTTCGGCAGTTTCAAATTCAGTTTCTAATTCGTCGTCATCATCCATTAAATTTTGGATCTGCTCATCTAAAGTTATTAAATTATTATACTTTGAGTTTAACTGATCAATATGTTCCGTAAGAACAGGAACTTCCTGTACTGATTCTGCAAGATACAGCTCACAAGTATTAATTAATTTCGTAGTCGCCGTTCTAGAAACAGCACGTTTCTTCTTTAGTTTTTCAATATCAGACATGTTTAATCCGTAATTTTAAATATAATTAATTTTATAACAACTTAATATAAGAACAATAACTTTCAAAATATATTCAATAACTTTCAAAATAATCCTGTTTTCAAAATACGCTATCAATCAATATTATTAATAATATTATCTTCAACAGAATTAAGCATTCAAGACTTTTATTTATTTTTATACTCAATTCTTCATTATATTCAAGGTCAAAACAAATCATCAACAATTCTTTTCAATAGAACTGAATATTCAAAACTTTCGTCTATAAATAATTTTTCATTCAATTAAGATCAAATCAACACGGCGTCGCTGTTCTCGGGCGCCATAAAAATATATAAAAACAAGCGTTCGCGTAGACAAAAGAATGTCAGAAATCTTTAACTTACCCCTTCCTTCAGGTAAGCTCTCAACACTTGCTTCTGGTTCGGACTGCCGCATTTGATGACTTAATTCTAGTTAACAACTGACTCAACTAAAATAAGACATAACTCGGTTAATCTACAATACCTCTTTACAATATATTACAAACTATATACAGGTCTTGAACATTTAAAATGCTTTAACTTCAATCGAAACATCACGGAGACGCAACTCCGTTCACAAAAACAAGAATTATTCTAAAAAGTTTTTTCAGTTTCTGTTCACTTCAGTTCGGTACGTAAAAGTTTTTTAAATTCAGGTGTCACTGTTACTGCAAAGGGATACAGAGGGAGCTGTCCGCGACATACTCCCCCCGTTGAGTTTTGCCAGGTCAAACTCAACCACAGTCGTGGACAAGTTCAGGAGGTCCAACCGTTCTGGTGTTCGTATCACTCGTCCAAATTTAGACATTCTAGGAGAATCCCTTTCAACAGAACCAGGAGAATCTTTAAGGTGAGCAGACTCGATGGTTTTCGGAGAAAAGTCATTTGCCTGGAAATTCACTTCCATCGGATACAACCTTTGTACTGGTCGAAGCAACTCACCAAACTTAGTTCGTAACTTTGCCAATCGTACTATGCCGTCTTTACCTGGAAACAACTGGATGACTTTTCCTAGAGGCCAATTCATTCTCTTTTCTTTTGTATTAATTATAACAATATCTCCAACTGAGAGTTCAGGATACCTGTTTGACTTTTTACGATAATTTTTCAGCTGTCCCAAATATTCTAGTCGGAAACGTTTTCTCAAATCTTCACGAATTTTCATCCGATATTCATATCTTCTTTGAAGATAACTTGCATCTATATTGTCCAGATCAGGAACACCACCTTCTTTAATTTCACGAAGAAACATGGCAGGGGTTAAGGGTTCTAATTCAAGATCTTCAGATATGTATGTTAACGGTCTGGAGTTTACAACATTTTCACAATCGCAAAGAATAGTATTAATTTCTTCATATTTCAATGACGCATTTCCTAAAACTTTTCTGATAATATTCTTCATCAATCCTATCATACGTTCCCAGAATCCTCCCCACCAAGGAGATGCAGGCGGAATAAATTTCCAAGTAATTCGTTCTACGGTATGTTCCTTAATCACTCTTTCCCAATCTATTTTCTTCAATAAACAATTTGAACCAACGAAATTGCTTCCATTGTCTGTATAGACAATCTGAGGTCTTCCACGTCGTGATATGAATCGTCTAAATGCAAGCAAGAAACTGTCAGTGGATAATGAAGTGACAAGTTCGAGGTGAATAGCTCGATATACGGCGCAGGTGAATAAGACAATCCAAGATTTTGACCCATTCTTCAAAAACAAAGGTCCAGCCAGATCGACACCTATGACTTGAAATACAGAACAGTCTTTAATTCTATCTTCCGGCAATGGTGGTATTTCAACATCGTGGGGTTTGGCATCAAACTTCTTACATCTTACACAATTCTTCAGAACTTTCCGGATCGTTTTACGACTTTTTAAGATCCAGTATTTCTCTCTTAAGATTGCCATTAATGTTTGAACTCCACAATGTAGTGATTGATTATGTTTCTCAATTATTAGTTTCGTAACGACTGGGTGGTCAGATGGCAAAATTATAGGTAATCTGAAATCCTCCGAGTCTTCTCTCATGATTATTCTGGATTTGAGTCTTATGAGTCCATATGGATCAACGAAGGGTTTTAAATGACGTAAGCGTTCATCCTTCTCTGATTTGAAGCAACCTTTTTGCACAATTTTCCATACAATGACTTCAGCTCGTTTAATTTCTTCAATTTTTAAATTCCCAAATTCTCGTTCCTTTTTGTTAGTTTTACAGTTGTCAATAAATCTCTTCATCCAAGCAGTGATTCTAATTATCTTCTTGAACTGTGAAACTCGAGAAAAATATGGAAATTCTTCATCTAGAGAAATCAAAGAAGATATAACTGTCTTCTTCTTTTCTTTATCAACCTCATCCTTTTTCGGAGTTATATCAAAGGCTGGCCAAAAATCTGGCTCAAGTTTCAGCCACGTCGGACCTTCATGCCATTTCTTAATTTTAAGTGTTTCTACGGAACATCCTCTTGAAATAATATCAGCGGGATTTAAATTCCCAGGAACAAACTTCCAGTTTTCCGGATTACTATGTGCCCTAATTTCTTTGACCCTATTCATCACGAATACACCCCAATTTTCTGTATTTTTAATCCAATACAAGGTATTCATCGAATCCGTCCAGTAGAATATAGGAATATTTTCCAATTTTAAATCTTGCTTAACCGTTTTCATTAGTCTCACTCCGATAGCGCAAGCTAACAATTCAAGTCTACAAATTGTTGTAGGTTTCAGGGGGGCTACTCTTGCACGAGCTTGTACAAGTTGGCACGATACTTCATCGGTGTTTTTACATCTTAAATAAATGCATGTGGCATATGCCTTTTGGGAGGCATCACAGAAGACGTGATAAGACAAATCTGTATTTGAATTAGGATTAAGCATCATATACCGGGGAATTTTCAACTCTGCCAAATGACACAAATCTTTTTCCCATTTAAGAAATTTTTTACTTATATCTTCGGGAAGAGCTTCGTCCCATGTAACTTTTAGCTCCCAACACTTTTGTAGTAAGAGTTTCGGAGTCAGTGTCACACCACATGTAAAACCTATTGGATCATAAATTTTGTGTGCTTCGGATAAGATCACTCTTTTTGAAATGCATTGGTTATCGGATTCATTTATTCCTTTAATGTCGCAACTTAATGTATCTTCTTCTAAATCCCAAATGAGGCCAAGAATAGAAACCGTTTTCCCTTTATTTGAAATTTCCGAAAAAGTGTCATTACCTGTCATTTCGTTCTTCGTTGGAAAATTATAAGCCCAATCTTGCAACTCAAATTTAGCATTCGCTAAAATTTCAACAGAATCACTTTTAAGTTTTCGCAGTTCTTTTTCATTATTTACACTTGTAATTAAATTGTCAACATACCAAGCTTCTGAAATTTTTTCTGCCGTTGATCTAAGATGCTCAGGTACGTCATTTAGTAACTTAGTTAAACTAGCACTCAATAAGAAGGGACTACTGGAAATTCCGAAAACGACTCTCCTATGTCCATACATCTTAAAATGTTCCGGATTACCTTGTTCCCACCATAAGAATCTCAAAAAATCTCTATCATTCGGATTAAGTCCTATCTGAAGAAAAGCTTTTTTGATATCAGAACTTACACCGATGCATTTTTCTCGAAATCTGTTGATAATTGCAGGAATAGTTTCTAGCAAATTAGGCCCCTTTTCTACACAATCATTTATTGACGGAAACCCCTTAATTTTCGCTGACCCATCAAATACTGGTCTTATTTTTGTTGTTGTGGAATTCATTCTAATAACGGCACGATGGGGTAAATAATGGCAGGAATTATTATATTCATTTTCAGGTACAATTTCTATAATTTTTTCTTCCTCCCAAGATTTGAAAACCGCTTCATAATCTTCTAAGAAACCCTTGTCTTTCAAATTTTTTACTGTATTTTTTAATCTTCTCTCAGCGATCTCTAGATTATTAGGGAGTGGGGGATGGCCATCTATCCAAGGTAAACAGACTTCAAATCTGCCTTCGTTATCCTTTTTAACCGTTGAAAGAAAATGTTGCAGTGTTTGTTCTTGCAACTCTTTTTTAGTTTCATTTTCGGATGGATCTAAAATTCCTAGAGTATCAAGATTCCACAATTCAGAAATTTTATAATCTGATACGTGCATCGAAAATGTAAATGAGTTGTCAGTTTTATTTTCTATTTCCAAAGGAACTTTCCCCATAACTGTCCAACCTAAGTAAGTTTCGACACATACTAAACCACATTTTAGTTTTCTTATCTTACCGGTGAGTAATTTTCCTGCAATATCCGCTCCAATAAGAATATGAATTTCAGTTGGGGATGATTCAAACAACATTTTTTCCTTCATACGGCTAGTGTCATTCAAATATATTCTATGTTCTTTAAGCTCATGTAATATGGGTTTTATTTCTATTTGTGGTACATCGGAACAAATTTTAGTTTGATCAAAGGCCTTAAAATTACATTTATAATCACCCTTTACATTACTAAGATTCACAATAAATTGTTTATGGATTTCAGAAACCTCCGTTCCACCAAATAGACTATGAATAATGTTGCTCTCACTTATAATTTTGTATTGCATCATTTCAGCAGCAAACTTCGAAATATACGACTTTTGTGATCCGGTATCGATTAAGCACCTAAGAAACTTATCTTCACTATTTCCGCAGATTTTTACAATTAAAGTTTGTAACAAAACCTTCTGTGTGAATGTTTTATTTGTTAAAGTGACATTTCTATCGTCAATTTGTTTTTTCTCATCTACTTTATTACTCTTGTCACAAATTAAAGAATTATGTTTTCCACTGCAAAACTTACATCTTATTTTTGAAAAGCAATCTTTTGCTAAATGATTTCCCTTTTTCATACAGAGATAACACATTCCGTTTTTTCTCAAACGTGCTCGTTTTTCTGCTACGGACTTAGAACAAGCTGCAGAATTGTGATTAACTGATTCAGCGGAATCTCCGCAAAAAATACAATGATTTATCGAAACCTTCAATGAAGCAGCAGTAGGGACTGTAAACTTATTTATTTTTCTCTCCCTCTGCACTTGCGGTGGATTTTGAACGATAACCCTATCTTGTATTTGAATCGCAGTTTCTCTGCATTCTATTTCTGACCGTAGAAATTCAAGTAGTTCGTTGACTTCAAAAAGATTATCCTGAGTTTTCCGTTTACGTTGAAATTCCAAATTTAACTCATTGGGAATTAATTTAAGCAAAATTGGCGTTAGTAACGTACCATATGTTCCGGAAGTTACTTCAAGTGAATTTAAACTTCTTATTTGAGTTTCAATGTTATCATACAGCTTTCGCAATGCAAAAGTATTATTTACATTTTTAACTGTTTCTAAATTCAATAATTTTCCCATATGAGCATTTATAATCAGGTCTTTACGACCAAAACGCTTTTTGAGTAGATCAATTGCTGCTATATAATTTTCACTCGATAGCGAAAACCCACTAATTGCACTAGAAGCAGCTCCAATAAGGAAGGAATGCAAATAATTAAATTTATCAATGTCAGTTAAGCTATCATTTTGATGTATCGCATTATCATATTGGTTCCAAAAAGATAACCAATAAGCAGGATCTCCATTAAATTTATTAATACTCAATTTCGGTAATTTAATTTTAGAATGAGAGCAAGAAGTCAAATTTTCTGTTGAAATACTTTCATTAACCGAATTTGTTTTCTTAATAGAACGTTCAGGTTCAACTTTTATTTTTAAAGCATACGTTAATTTCGATTTCATAGAAATTATTTTTTCAGCATAACCTTCGGCAGTTTCAAATTCAGTTTCTAATTCGTCGTCATCATCCATTAAATTTTGGATCTGCTCATCTAAAGTTATTAAATTATTATACTTTGAGTTTAACTGATCAATATGTTCCGTAAGAACAGGAACTTCCTGTACTGATTCTGCAAGATACAGCTCACAAGTATTAATTAATTTCGTAGTCGCCGTTCTAGAAACAGCACGTTTCTTCTTTAGTTTTTCAATATCAGACATGTTTAATCCGTAATTTTAAATATAATTAATTTTATAACAACTTAATATAAGAACAATAACTTTCAAAATATATTCAATAACTTTCAAAATAATCCTGTTTTCAAAATACGCTATCAATCAATATTATTAATAATATTATCTTCAACAGAATTAAGCATTCAAGACTTTTATTTATTTTTATACTCAATTCTTCATTATATTCAAGGTCAAAACAAATCATCAACAATTCTTTTCAATAGAACTGAATATTCAAAACTTTCGTCTATAAATAATTTTTCATTCAATTAAGATCAAATCAACACGGCGTCGCTGTTCTCGGGCGCCATAAAAATATATAAAAACAAGCGTTCGCGTAGACAAAAGAATGTCAGAAATCTTTAACTTACCCCTTCCTTCAGGTAAGCTCTCAACACTTGCTTCTGGTTCGGACTGCCGCATTTGATGACTTAATTCTAGTTAACAACTGACTCAACTAAAATAAGACATAACTCGGTTAATCTACAATACCTCTTTACAATATATTACAAACTATATACAGGTCTTGAACATTTAAAATGCTTTAACTTCAATCGAAACATCACGGAGGCGCAACTCCGTTCACAAAAACAAGAATTATTCTAAAAAGTTTTTTCAGTTTCTGTTCACTTCAGTTCGGTACGTAAAAGTTTTTTAAATTCAGGTGTCACTGTTACTGAAAAGGGATACAGAGGGAGCTGTCCGCGACAGTGCTGTTCACGAGAACACCGGAGGTGAAATATATGATTTATCGCAATCATTTGAGCAGTGGTCGCATTGAGAAGAACGCGCTATTAAATCTTTTAGATCTAGTAATTTCATGGAACTACACTAAAATGCAACATAGCGGAAAACAAGCGAATATCAAAGTTATGCATCAACTCCTGTATTATCTGCTACAACTGAAATCGAGATTCTGTAATCTGATTATAATTGATAGGATGTTGTAAAATGGTATTGATATTTATATATAAAATTGTTTAAAATTAGAAATTAATAAATCCTTAGAAATTAGAAATTAATAAATCCTTAAATTGTCAAAAGACACATCATGGTAGAAATAGGTACTTTCTTCTATTGAAGATAGGAGAAAGTAAAAATAGTTATAAAATATGCATAGTTTTAGATCTAGGATGATCCTCCACAAAATGATATCGCTGAATTAATTTAACAACTATTCTATGAAAAGTAAAAAAAATAATTGTGGAGAAATGATTAAACTTGGAGAATAATTGTAAGTTAAAATTCGAAAGGTGTCTTTTGACACCTCTTGGTAGAAATAGTGTTAAAAATAATAAATGCTGATTCGTTTATGATTGTCATTAAAAACACAGATATAATAATATTGATATTTTCCTTAATCAAATTATATTCAAAATAAATTAATTTTCTTCATGTGTATCCCAAGCAGCAAATAATTCCTGGCCGAACTTCCGCCGAATATCCTAATCTGACTATTATTTGTCCGGGAGACCTGTGTCCCTGAGATCGACAGTAAAGGCTTTCAGGTCCTCGGCAAACGGACTGAGGATCATAGGATCGTGATTGCTGTGCATAGGTTTTGAATATACTGCCGACCTCTTTATGACAGCCGATTCCAAGCTGTTTTCTTGTTATCTTTCTCCCCTCCCCCTCAGTTTTGTTGCCCTCTTGTTCCTGCGGTTTACTATCTGTGTACTTACCCTTTAAAATTTGTGTAAAAAGTAATAATTTATAAAAGATTTCTCCTCAAGTAAAATAATAATCTATGACTTTGAATTTTTTTTTTTTTTTAAGAAAATATGCACGTAAAAGTGTTTTTTTTTTTTTTCGTGAATATAAATTACTTAGCAAATTTTCTACCTAAATTGATAAATGTTCATCTAAAAAATAAATAAGAGCCCGGCAAATGTTGCAAACGATGTCTTGATATTAGAAGAAATTTCATGTGCTGATTTTTAGAAATATGAATACTCATTCATACTTTAACAAATATTTTGATAAATAAGAACCGAATGAAGTACACTGTTGTACTTTTACCTTAAATAATTAGGTATAAAGACTAGATTATTTTGGACGATTTAGATAAATAAATTGAAAATAAAGTATGTTAGATAATAGCAAAAATTTTTTATATTAAAACAATTATTTGCACCAAATTCGTTTTTACAGAAATATTAGATGATGAGTTAAAATAATAAACTTAACATAGCACTTTTAGAAACATGTCTAAAGTTTTTTTTTTTCTTATTATCAAAATATTTTATAACATTAAGATTATAGTCAGCCTAAACTAATGATAAACTAAAATATTTCACGTTTTCTGCAATGTAACAAAATTCATAAAAGAAAACAATATCTTATTTTAATTTCTGAAATGCATCGACATTTGTTAATAATAAGCAGGGTTTCCATAAATGACAAAAAAAAAAAAAAAAAAAAAAAAAAAAAAAAAAAAAAGAATTAATTCCCATTTTTTAGGTTTTTCTTATTTCATCCAACACCCCCCCCCCCCTTTATTACAGTTTTGTGAGGTAAAAAGTATTCAGTATTTGTATCATACCTACTGATTCAAGGAGGTTATTACAATATTTCCAGTTTTTCCTGTTTTACCATATTCTAACTTAAAGAAAGAGAAAAACAAACGCAAATTGTTCTTTAATGTTTAAATTTTATTATCGAATTTTCTTTTGTTTTAATTTATTCATTTAAATAACAAAAACAATCTAGTATTTCCAAAAAAATTATAATTCATTTTTTTTTAATTTATTAAAGCTAATTTTTAAGTAAGAATAACTATTCGTAATTCCATAAAAATAGTGCACAAATTCCTTCTAACTTCTAGAAATGTTTGGGGTATATATCGAGCGACCGTTTATTTTTAAAAGATAAAAATGTACTAATTTCTGAAGAAAATGCTAAGAAATTTAAACTCACTCACTTCAAATAACTTCTTCGCATGCCACCCATGGATGTATTATTAAATGGATGAAGCACGGCTAGCCGAAGGTGACAACGTTGGCTGTGTTGCATCTCGGGAAAAACGATGTCACGCGATGTCACCTGTAGGCTGCCAAAAGTTGGCGGTTGGCGAAGTGACTATAGCAACCTTTGGCGATGTAAAAAATATTTCAATTTCTCCCTCTTCTGTTTGATTGATGGGCTTATCTGTGTACTTTTGTCCTGTGGACATCGGGCGGATCAGTTGTACAAAAGATGTTTGTAATAGTAAGCTTTTCCATTGTTAGTGGAAATTTTTTCTTTTGACATTCAGCAAAATGTTTTTGTGATCCCAAATCGTCCAGAGGAAAAGTTTCGTTTCCAAAACCCGATAATTTTAAGTAATTTTGTACAATAACAAAACATATTTAATAATTTAAATGTAAATTTTACTTTAGTAATTCATATTCTGATTATAATTCTGAGTTTCCTAACATTTTTATCAAGAGAAATAAAATCTGTTTAAATGTTACGTAGCACGAAATACTGATGTATACGTTAATTGGAATTCTCTTTATTTCCAAAGAATTTTTATTAAAATATTGGAGTTGTTTTCAAAGACAGAAAATATTTCATAATTCCAGCTTATGGGGGAGGGGTCATGTATATTTTAACTAACAAAGTAAGTAAATAAATAAACTTATTTTCGCATATTTTACTGTTCTTAGATTCAAACTGGATATTATTTTCTGACACATTCCTGAATTCATTTTTATTAGTAAATGGATAAACTTGGCAGGTGATCTTATTTTTAAAAAAAGCTTTAAAATGGAATGAAATAACTTTTTTCATTTTTCAATAAAGGTAAAGAATTTTGTAAAAAGGGGCAAAACTCTTTTTACATGCTACATATTCACTAAAATTTTATTTGAAGAATTAGAATCCTTGAAATGTATGTACATATGGATGATAATATCCTTGCTAAATTATTTTAGTTGCAAACAAAGTTAAAAAAAAAATTGCAGGATATTACAGTACTTTTTTTTTCATCATGCTCTGCATATATAATTAAAAATAAATTAAACAAAACTATTAATTTTATACATAAAATACGGTATAGAGATTAATGTTAAACATTATATACCTTATTAGTAAGTGGTTTAACATTAGCCGAATTCATAAAAGTTAAGTTAAATAGTCAACAAATTCCTGAAATTTGAAATATGTAATATGAACTTTTAAAAGTTCACTGTTTTACTTAAAAGGCGACTAAACTAATAAAATAGATGTTACAGGTTAAAAATATATACATTTTGTTTAAAAACTGCTTAGTGCTTTCAGGTTTTCCCAAGTCCTTCATCAGAGAATATTTTAATAACTAAGTGCTGTTTATTTATACAAATACGTCACTTCGTTTTGTTTCTTAGTACTACTTTCAGGCTTTACCAAGCCCTTTATCAGAAAACGAAGTGACGTATTTGTATAAATAAACAGCAATTAGTTATTACAATATTCTTTGATGAAGGGCTTGGTAAAGCCTGAAAGTACTAAGAAGTTTTTAAATAAAATGTATATTTTTAACTTTTAACATCTCTTTTATTATTTTTAGTCACCTTTTAAGTAAAACAGTGAACATTTTAAAGTTCATATTACATATTTTATTAAAAAGAACTGTTTGGTTAAAAATCCCTTCCATAATTATGCTTGCAAGTATCATGCATTCATATTTAAAAATGTGACAGATAATATATAGACAGACATATATGTGACAGATAAAAAGTAATATCAATGAAATTTTGTTTAAAATATATCAATTATTAAACTACTCTTGGTTGCATTATAATTTTTCTTTTGCATTTTAATTTCTGTATAAATATTGCCAATTAAATTTATAGTTTGATGAAAACAAATTCAAAACAAAAACAGTGATCTACAGTCAAGGTTAGTTGGATTTTGTCTAACCCAAAGCAACACAACTTATTTTATTTTGCCCAACACCTATTTAATTAATAATAAACATGTAAATTTAAAGCAGGGATGCACAAACTATGGCCTGCAGGCCAATTTAGTCCTTGGAACCTTCGAAATTGGCACACAAATGTGGATTAATTTAAAATAAAATGTAACATTATCAAATAAATAAAATTATTTCTCCATAATCTGTGTGAATAAAATAATTAGATTAGTAAAATCTGTGTAATTGATACATATTATCTTTTAAAAATATATGCTGAAATACATAGTGTTTTCATGTTTACAACAGTATGTTACTTTGGCTACCAACATACTAATTTAAAAGTTTCTAAAAATTTTATTGAGTCATTCAGAATATTTAAATTTCACGTTTCATTTTTTATAAATGAATATTATGTGAAAAGTATTTGATTAAGGGGAAAAAAATCAGCCACATAATTGGTGGGCCGAGGCCCGTGCATTAATCAGGCCCTGCATGTATAGCTTATTAGTAACTTTCAACTTTTGTCAGATACATAAGAAGTTAAATAATCTGCAGTTTCTGCGATTTGGCTAACAATATAGTATAATTGTCTTAGTGACTAATTAAATGGATAACAGCAATATGTAAATTTATTTTTCCTTGGGGGGGGGGGGGATATTTTGAATAACTGATTTCAATTTATAAATTTTTTTTATAATGGCTATTCTCAAATCTAAAGTTGCTAGTTTCTAGTACATTAATGAAGTCGTAATTAGAGACACGGAACTTGTCAATAACAGATTCAAAGGAATGGAACTGTTTTTCCTTTTCTTATAAAAATGAAGCATTTGTCAAATACTTCACTTGACAATTATTCATTATTTTCACAACATGAAAATTAAGAACGGGATACAGAATCAGTCTATTCAACTACCTATGAACAATAGAAGCTATAGCAATTATCAATATAATTCTAAATATGGTCTATGAAATTTGACAATCAGTGCAGTGATTTTAGTACTATTAGCACTTTCATGCTAACATATGTAAAATCGCAGCCTTGTCTTTTAAAGTGTCAGGAATACAAATCAATTCGGTACTTTTCGGTTAGCCGGGCGCCAGTGTTATATATACATATACATACATATATGTATTATATGCATATGTTGTGTGTATATATACATATTTATGTATGTATAACACTGGCACCCGGCTAACCGAAAAGTATCAAAAATTCTACGGGGACAGCTTTTTTTTTTTCCTCTCTCCTAAGAAATTAAAAAGAATTCTTGTCAAACTATATGAAGGGGGGCAGGGAATAGAATAAATACTATATATCCATTGTTCAAAACTTTTTGGGTAATACTCTCTTCTTACTGGAAATTTTTAAATCTTAACTGTAGGTCCTTAAAAATCTATGACTTGGTGGAAATACATTTACTGTAAAAACATATTTTGACTTACATATAATACATTCAAAATTTTAATGCATATATATTTTTTTCTTACAATATCCAATTTCAGAAATGTAAATTCTGCTTTCAAATACATATTCATGTTGTATGAAAATAAAATTTCACAGCAATTGGGATGTGGAAGAACATGCATATAATAAATAACTATGGATCGCTGTTAAAGAAACAATATATTTACTAGTCACAGCTGTAAAACATTCTTATTTATCACTCTCCCACCCAAACAAAAAAGGAATAATAATCAAAATTATGTCCAAAACTCAAAATATTAATGCCAAAAGAATATTTTCTTACGATTTTTTTTTTTTTTTTTTTTTTGTGTGTGAAAAATTTGATTACCGTTTAGATATTTAAACACTGCAATTCAAGTTCAGGCATTAGATTATTCAAAATCCCCCCCCCCCCCCAAAAAAAAAAGAAAGAAAGAAAAATGAATGCACTTTAACTAACTTAGGTTATTAATAATAATTGAAATCTGCTGTCTTCTGGAATGCAGATTATATTACTATAGCTTTGCATTGCTAAAAGTATTTATAATTAGTCCTGTTTAAATAATAACTTTATAAAGAATGTGGTTTCATTTAATTTTAAATAAAAAATAAACTTTTAACAAAAATGTGTGAAAATCCAGTATTTAATTCTAACAGGATCTATTTTTAAACATTTTTTATTTTCAGATGTTTAAAAATTTATTCATCGCTAACAAATTTTATTTCCTGAATTCTCCAATTCTGCTATTTTATAAGTAATATTCGAATGATTTACATCGAAATTAAATACAAATATCAATCTGAAATATTTCTTTTCGGATAATCATTCAATTAAGATAAAAACTTCTAAAAAGGAGTTTTAAAAATACTACAGAACGACGCCAAATTATCATCGCAAGCAAAATAATTAAACGTTCAGTTATATTGTTTACTTTTCGCTGATCGGTTCTACCAAATGCGAAATAATCTAACAGAAATAAAAACAACGCGCCAAAGTGTGATAAACAGCCTGTTATTGCACACCTGCTTTGACTGCAATTACCCAAGATTCCCCTGTCTAACTCGATCCCTGGCAGCCTATGTTAAAAAGCCTGCGTGCTTCATCCATTTAATAATACATCCATGATGCCACCGTCCCTTCTCCGACAGATTTAAAATGACCTTGCTTAACTTTGAGAATTTGTATAAGGTGGGAGACAAAAGGCCTTGAAATGGGGTGGGAATTCACGTGATTCGTAAATTGACTGAAACTGCAGGGGATATTGGTGTGGGGCACAAACTGTCGGGATTTAGTCAGATAATAAATTCGGCCGATCTATTATTTTTGGAGTAAAAACGATCAAGGTAATCGATAGGTTATTAAGATTTCCTGCCGATATCAGCATTGGACTGCTTTAAAAGAGTATGATCCATTGACATCATAATAATGTCAGTGGGCGATTACCGATATTCCGCCAATAATTCGGATAAACGGCCCAATTGATTTCGACATATTTTGCTGTCTGGGATAAGATTAAATTATATATATGTTATTATTCATAAAGGATCAGAAAAACAAAATGTTAATGTGTGAAAACTAATTTAACATCTATAAAGTAATTTCGTATTCTATTCGTGCAAATTTAATAATCTAAAATACCAACAAAAGTTATCCAAACATGTATTTTAGAAAACAAATAAGAAAATTCCATCAATAAAATCGTTTACTATTTAAATCTCATAAACTATATTTTGCATTTCATTTTTATGTCAATTTTCTTTCTCATTTGTAAATAAATAGATAGTTGTGCTCATGTTTTATTCATAAAATTCTGTTTCAAATGGCTTAAATATAATGTAGTTTTATGAGTGTTTTAAATATTACTTACAAAGGTTTATAAATCTATGAATAAATTGTTTTGTGCTATAATTTAAATTTGTGTGCAAAACCTATTTATTAAAATTATTTTCTGTTTTTATTATACTAACAAGGGATGCAAAACAGTTGAATGGCTACACAATTGAAGAAAATTAATATTAAGTTATTTTATAGTAATTTTATAAGGATGATTAATAAGAATAAATGCGAAATGTGTTTTATTAATAATTCGTAAATAAATTTAAAGGCATATTTCTTATAAATGACATTGATATAGTGCTAAAATCTTAAATATCCATCGATTTTAGTAATAAATTGCGCAAAGTATTTGCTAAATATTTAAAAATATGTCATCAACATATTGATTATCCTTATTTAAAAACAGAATACAAGGTGACCGAAAAGTATTTTTTTTCTGTATTTAGAAAACCATTAAACAGATATAAAGAAGAATATTTATGAGTTTATTATATTTTTCAAATAAACTATTATATATATATTTTTTATCAATATTACAACATGTCATATATGTACGCTACTAGATGCTTGCCACACATTGATACAGAGAATCTCTATTGAGGCTTATAACATTGAGGTTTGCGTAATAAACCTATTAAATTATAGATGATAATTATCTATTATAATGCACTTTTCTTCATAATATTTTAACTTAATGTAACATAAACGAGTTTTAAATGCAACTATTTGCTTCAAGCAGGAACCCAAATTATGTACAAATTGTTTCCTTAACAACTCAGTAACTTTAAAGTAGGTTACCGTTCATAAAAATTATACTTCTGCCTAAAGAAGAAAATAATGTAATCGATTTTTTTTTTTACTTCTGATTTTCGACGGATTTACATATTTAAGAGGTCAGAGATCCCAAAAAAACATCTTTATACAAAATGTCTGTATGTTCGTGTGTCCTTATGTACGTATGTTCGTTTTTCATCATTAAAATTCAGATGAAGTTATGAAGAGAATTGAACCAAATTTCATGCGGCTATGTCCGGCAGGTCCTCCTTCAAATTCTGAAAAATCCATCGGAAGGAGGCGCTGTAATAACATTTTTGTGCCAAAGTACCTATGATTTTATAACTGCTTCTTTAAATATATAAAATATATTGGTTTCTGAGGTTTCTACAGATAAAGCACGCTTTTCGAAGTCGTGGGTAACTCGTAAAATGACATTGTATATTTTCGTTCGTTGCTTATATTATATTTAAGTGGATTAAAAAATTGTCTTTTTGAACAGTCTAGTAATGTGCCAATTTGTTCCTGGACAAATAGACTGTTGGAAAACTATAGAAACTTCCTTCGAAAGCTTTTCGTCAAAACATGTCTTTTGTAAAATAACTGGTATATTTACGTGCAAGCACTGGGCGAACATCTCCAAGCTATTTGGTTCGCTTCGGGCTAGGCAGAAAGTCGTCCTCGCTGTCATCATTCTCACATGGACCATCAGATACGGGCCAATGGGAACAGCCAGGAACAGGAGATCTCGAGCGGACGACTGCAGTACGAGACTCACACGCAACAGTACACTTAGAATTACTCACTTGATGTACCGCCACCGCTTCCCACCTCCACCTTTTATGAAACAGTGATGTATAATGCAGGCATTTTGAAATAGTGTAACATCACTGATTTTTTGATTGCGAGATCAGTTGGTTCTACATGTTTGAACATCGGTGGGGGTTATGTATACAAGATCACTAGTTGATTATGCTAAAATACCAGTTATGACTATGCGAGGTCCAGTTTTTTGTTGTTTTCAGATTTGTCATCAGCAGGCTGAGTATTGGTTCTGTGTACAATGCAGGCATTTATAATGAATTATTGCAGATTTTTACATGTTTTAGTTAGTCAGAACCAATATTTAAATTTAATTTTAAATTTAAAATGTGATTTATTAAGAAATCACAATTTTTCTTTAATTTTTTGCGTAATTTAAATAAAAATTAATCTTTTGTTTGAGACAAAGACATTCTACTAAAGTATTCGGACAGGTAGTCTTCTGTAGTTTCACATATTGATCCAAACTCGACAAATACATGATCGTGTTTGATCAACATTGAATAGAATTCGCTTGAGAAGCAGGCTATATCGAAAACTGCTTTTGGAATGACAAAATTTTTATACTTAGCAGTGTAAACATTCTGGTATTTTCTTGAAAAAGCATACGACGAGTCACCTCTTCGATAGCTTATAGGTGCCTGTCTAGCTTTCTGATAGTCTATACTCTTAATTTGATTAGCTCTACATCGATTCTATCTCTAGAAAAAATTTCGTCACCAAAACACAGAACTCCATTGAATTTAGCTGCTTTGGATGTAGCATTATTTACAGGGTGTTATCAACACACTCAGTCTAACATTACGCAGGCGCTCAGCAGTTTTTATGCAAGCGAATCAAACTTACTATCAGCACAGGTTCGATTGCGCCTGACTAAACAGAACTACATTCCAGAAACACTCGAAACACGCACACTCAGCTAATTACAAGTACCAGATCAATTTAATCACAGGGCAAGACACCTCCAATGTGCTTCATTTTCTAGTATTTCTTTCTTTTATACAAATTGTTCAAAACATTTTATATAATTTATTTAGTAAAATTGTAGTATCGCGCCAATGTTGGCAAAATATTACCTCAAAATTGTGCTCATTCTAAATATTTTTGACAGGGCTTCCACATGTGGCTACATATTTATCTCTTTTTTTTTTTTTTTTGTCTACGCCTATTTCTGAAGAATAGTAATCTACTTTGAAGATTACAACAATTTACCCAGTAGAATATTGATTTGAAATAGTGGTATACAAAATCATGAACAAAATAGTCTTGATTCTAAACTGTGTGCAAATGTAACGCTAAAACAACTAAAAAATTGGTTTGAAGCTGGAAATGTTTACAATAAAATGAAATATTACAGCAAGATTCATTTTTATTTTTTTTTACATTGCCGCAATATTTCTGCGAATACAAATTAAGTAAAATGTTGCAAAACCGTCATCGAATTATTTTATTTATTTAATTAATTTAATTAATTTAATCAATTCAATTAATTAATTTAATTAATTCAATTAATTAATTCAATTAATTCAATTAATTAATTGAATTGATTAATTAATTTAATTAATTTATTTGCCTATTCTTTCACATTACCATTTTTAACTGCTGCGTTAAATACAATTAATCGCACTTTGGGTATTCGTATACATTTCCCTATTTAATCCTTTATGCCCCTACGGTACTTTAAGGTACCATTAAAATAACTTTAATATAAAATTCATTTCATGCATCGCTTAGCAGTAATACTGTTTAGAATGAGTTGTAGGTACTTTACTCTATCTTGTCCTAGCATTATTGGTTTCACAAAACAGAAACATTTTTAAATGGATGATTTCTTTTGTCTTTGCATCTTTTCACATTTCTTCACGTAGAAAGAGAGGGGGAGGCGGTGGATGTTTTACAAGGCAATATTCAGTTAGGCAATATTTCTATATTTCTATTGTATAAACATTGTATTTGAACCTTTCTGTATTTTACAAAGTGCCAAAAAATCATTTTAAATAAAAGATTTGAGTGGAGTTATAACTATTACACAAAATTCCTTTAAATTCAAGTTCAATTAATTCATTTTAATTGGCAAAATCTTTCTATAATTTATTAACTGATTGTGTGTAATGTAGATTCTAAAGTTCACGAAAAATGCTTTAGAAGATAAAATTTTTATGAATTCATAATTTGGGACATAAAGGGTTTAAACCTTCGTATAACGTTAATGGTTTGTATGGTTACAATTGATAATGAATACGAACATTAAGATAAAAGCCGCTGATGCCGTCCAGTTTAGAATGGAAATTATACAGGGCTGTATAATTCATCATCAAAATCAATTAATATCAATATGATCATCAAAACCAATTAATTTAATTTCTTTATTTATCTTGTATAAAATCTCAGTAAAAGTTTTCAAAACATTACAAATAAGAAATGAAAGATAAAGATTTTTTTTAAAAATCAGAATCAATGAAATTAGGAATTATAGATGTATGAGAATTAATTGAAACCGATCTAAAATCAAAATGTTATCAGAAGGTACACGTCCAAATCCCCGACATACACACACACAAATCAATATCAGCATGATTAATATATTTATTGTATTGCAAAATGATATAATAAAAAATAAAAATAATTAACAGATTTGTAAGCGATTACATGTGATTTATTAAAGTGAATGTAAACAAAGAAAATTGTTTTTCGCGCTTGAATATTTAAAATTCCTCGTACAATATATTTTGTAATGTATAAAGAAAAATCAAAAAAATATTTTTTACATATACACGGTTTTTCAGTAGTCCATTTTCCAAATACTACTATTTTCAGAGAAAAACATTTTTATGGTAGATTTTTAGGACATTTGAAATAAAACTAATTTGCGGGGTATGTTTCTACAATATTTGCAAGATAAATCTATAAAGAACACATTACAAAAAATTGAAGGACTGGGATATTTTGCTCTATATTTTGGATACTATTATGTATAAAATACTGTATAATTATATACTGCCGAATTCTACCGACAAATTCAATGGATTCCTAATAGGCATCCAGGGGATGAAAATATTACAATAGAAGATGTCGCAAACAACCTACAATATTTAGTCACAAATACAATGTAATTAATTTTAATAATGACATTTTATTAGGAAGAGAAGCTATAGGATTTTTATTTTATCCTTTTTATTATTTGAATGCTTGAAATTTAACACTCAATAATATTTTTAAAAAATATTACTTTTTTGTGCAAGAGATGATGTTCATACAATAGAAATATAGAAATATTTTCGAACTTAAACTCCATCCTCCCCTCCCCAACTCTTTCTACGTCAAGAAAGGTGAACCAATAATGCTTTTAGGACAAGATATAATATAGTATCTACAACTCATTCTAAACTGTATTACTACTGAGCGATGTATGAAATGAATTTTATAACAAGTTATTTTAATGGTACTTTAAAGTACCGTCGTTGCATAAAGGGTTAAAGAGAGAAAATTATACAAATTCCTAAAGTGCGATTCATTGTATTTAACGCAGCAGCTAAAAATGACTTTGTATTTAAAATATTTAAGCAAAATATTTTACATGTAATTATCAATTAAATAAATTGAACTGATCTAAAATTTTCGTTATATTTTCTGACCATTATCAAGACGTGTTGAGTGTGTGTCAGAAAAAAAAGTTTGTCATTCATTTGCATAAAAAATAAAACGAAAAGGAAGAAAAATATTCGTATAAGAGCTATAAAAGAAATTACCTTGATACCCAGGTTAATATTTAAAAAATGTAAAACAAATTTCATGTAATAAAAAATATATATTATAAATTCTTAGCTGCGTCAAGTTTCAAATTTAGGTTTTTAGAGAATAAGACGGATAAAAATAAAATCCATGGCAACTTTTAATGGTTGTGTAGTTTTAATAAATAAATAAATGAAAATGGATATTGTTATAAAAAAGGGGTCGTAGTGAGTAAAAATAAATTTTCTCTACTCGGTGTTTTTGGGTAAATTTCTGATAAAAAGCAAGGATAATTACACTGCTAAAAAAATTAGGGGAGCAAGCAAAAAAGTGAAGAGAACAGTGCAAGACAGCCATGTATGGGCATAAAATGGATAGTACACGTGTATCAATGCGCAATACAGAAAAAAGACTCAAAAAATGTTGTAACGGAGCTTTTATTCTTTGAAAAGATGAAACGAACATGAAAAGATGGTTTAGGGCAACAATTTGTTTTCATGTAAGTTATAAAAAAAAAGCATTGTTTAGAAATTATGCAAGATTTTTAATATGACGTGTGGTCTCCTCGAACAGCTAAGACTGCTGCACACCTGTTTTCCATGGATGCGATGAGGTTATCGGTAAGACTTTGGGGAATACTGTTCCACTGCTCAAGAATTGCAATCTCCAAGTGCCGGACAGTAAAAGGAGGCTTCGGTCTCGCAGCAATGCGTCTCCTGAGTATGTCCCAAACATGCTCGATCGGATTTTGGTCAGGAAAGTATGTTGGTCATTCCATACGCTGTATTGTTTTAGCGCCTCGGCATTTTGTGTGTACGAAAAAAACGAGCAAATATATACTTGGAGAGCGAGTCTGTCCGAGGATAACTCTGTCTTCCAGTCAGAACTCTTCGCGATCTCTTCAGCATTAGAGTGGATAGTGTCGGACAAACATTCTTAATACTTAATCATAACTAATAGCCTATCAAGTTTAAAAGCATTAAACAATTTTGACAATACAAACTGTTTAATACTAAAAATTCTTCCACAATTTCAAAAAACAGTAAAAGACATCTACTTCAATTGGACAAAAGGACATTCAGGTGTTGAGGGCAATGAGGCAGCTGACCAACTGGCAAAATCGGCAGTAACGGATGAAACACTAATACATACATTTTTACCATGTCCAGCTTCTTCAATAAAATCACAGACAAAGCTGAATCTGTCAAAAAATTGGCAAAAACGCTGGACGGATTCAGACACAGGCCGACATACGAAGGAATTCTTGCCATTGGTTGACCACAAATATTTCGTAAATAATAGATACTTACACATATTTTTAACAAATCACAGCCCCTTTGAGGAACACTTGTACAAAATTAACAAAAGAGACTCCCCATTATGCATTTGTGGCTTGCCGTCAACATCCACTATGTATTATACTGTACATTAACATCGCATTATCATCTCAAAAAACACACACGTATGAATTTACCAAGTTGGTGGCGGGATGTAAAAAGAGAAACCGCAACTAATCAACAAAAGCATACAATGGACGAGGTTTATAGAAATACACGAGTACATCTTGTCAAATCTAGAGCCATTCTAGTCCCTCCAAGTACCATTTTGAAAAAAAAAAAATCCCTTTAAATATTTCGTATTTTCTACATTAAAAAATTAAATTACCAGTATATTTTCTATGAATTTAAAAACATATGTATATTTCCTTCTTTTAGTTCTAAAGGGAATGAAAATTTCAAGATTTTCTGAACTACGCATGTAAGAAGCCATTTCTCCAAGGCGGTTCTTTATTCTGAATTTATTCTGAAAGTTTTCCTGAAATATTAATGAAAAAGAGTACTTTTCAACATTCTGGAATTGAATTTCAATTACAAACGTTCCATGGTATAAACATTGAAAATGAAATATATTTTTTCGGTAAGAAGAAAATGTCATTTCCGAAAATATTTCAGATAAGTTAGTAAAGATAGTTCACGAAATATAAATCTTCCGATTTTTGTTTTTAAACTTTAATTGCATTTCAGATAGTGAAGATATTTTCAAATTATTTTTTATTTATATATCTGATATATAAAAATGAAGATTTTTCTGTCTGTCTGTAATTTTATACAAATCCATAGTTTGGAAGACAGAATTGTTAAATGTTACGTACATGCGTATTATTACAAGGCCGAGGAAACTAAAGTAATCCAGAATCGAAATAATTTCTAGTTAATTTTCAATTAATGAAAAACCACCCATTTTACAGCAATTCCCTATCAAATTTAAACATTTTTAGTTATAGCAGTTGCTAACAATTAAAAATCCACAATAAAATTCTTACCACAACAATAACTTTTTCTATTGTAAGATTTCCACCTGAAAAAGCTAAATGAAATAAATAAATTGACGATTTTTTTAGAAAAACAAAAGTTAAAATTATGTCATAACTTTTCAATTGCAAGATCTCCTCGTGAAAAATGAAAATGGAGTAAATAATTTGGATAATTAAAAGGAAAATTTTATTATTGCGTCATATTGGAAATATAGTGGACGTCAGTAGGTGAATATATAAAGATTTAAAAAAAAAATCGTATTGAAGCATGATAAAAACCCAATTATTGAAATATTGGCATATTTTAACTTTTTGAGCTTCTCTGAATTTGTATTTTGTTTTTATATTTTATTGCTACAAGAAAAAAAAGATCATTTACAATTGTATTATTTTGCGTCTGTTGTATAAATTCATACATTTTATGCTATTTTTTCATTTAATCGATGTGTATAACACTTCGACTGCCCTTTTTACCCGGCTGCCAAGAAGGGTTTTGTGTTTCACGCGTATCTGGGTAAGTGGATTTCTTTATACACTCGAAACATCCCAACGGCTGGATTGATTTTAATGATTGGGGTGTCTAGCGATTCGTCTGAACCGCCCGATGGCTAGGTTTTGTTCTTATAAATTGAAAATGGCGGCCGTAAAATACAAAATGGCGGTAGAGACGAAAAAATTACGCACACTATTGAGTGGCATATCATTGGATAGATCTTTCAAAATGAAGACGATGTTTCATTGAGTATTTTACTTTCAGAAGCTCCGTTTAAATATTTCACAATCTGGAAGTTATGTAGGTAATATCTCTATCTTTACTGCAACTCTAACCTTCGTAGACATCTATAGGCCTCATCAAAACAATGTTTATAGATAGTACTAACAATTAAACACAACTGAAAAGTCATCAATACAAGTAAATAAAAAAATTGGTAAGTAATATAAAAAAGAGTTTCACATTGATGAGAAATAATTAATTAGTTTGCTTTTTACGCAGTAGGGTTGTTTGATTTTTTAAATTTAATTTATTGTTTGATTTATTCTGTGTGTTTAATTTTGAAATTAATTTTACAAAACAAACATTCTTAAAATTCCGGGCAACGCCGGGTACAGTAGCTAGTTAGTTATAAACTTAATTATCGGTGGTACAAGTAAATTTATAAAAGTATAGAAATTTAATAAATTATGGAAATATACGTTCCCAAAATTCCAAGAAACAAACTTTGCATAGACATAGAAAATATCAGATAAACTATATCCAATCCACATAGGACGTCAAGACCGGAATTTTCACATACAGGAAATAGAATAGACGTGCTGGAGACAAGTCAGTATCCTCAATTAAGAAAGTTTCAGTTACGGGTCGGGTTTCCTGTTGCCATGATAAGAAAATTTAGAGTTCCTATTTCTCAGTTTTCATTATAACATGCGGACGTCTAACATGAGACTAATAGAAATTAACAAAAAACAAGTCTGAAAATGTATGTCAAACGTGGCAAATAAGGTTTGTACTATAATTAGTTTTACAAAAGGTTCAGAATTTTGTTCAATACCTGTTGCACCCTTATGCAAAGATGTATAAATGCACAACATATTACGATTATATTTATTAAATTCTGTAATGCGGGCATAACAGGACACGATCTTAAATATAACGTCATCACCATTGTAACGTATAATCATTACCTGTTATGGTATATCATTGAATTCATTATAAATGATAGGATTTCAGAGAAGGGGGAAAACTTTTATTAATATATTTTAAAGTTCTGATTCGATTATCATATTTTAAATGATTTGACGAAATTCTGAGACTATTCTATATATTAAATTTCGAACCATTCAGTAGGGTTGTTTTTGTGCTGTTATAGACGGACAGACCGACTGACGTACCGAACGATGACTCTTGGTTCTACGTATTTATATAATTACGAACGCATCTGATAATGATTTCAGACGACTTTATTAATTGAAGAACCAATATTCAAGATTTAGAATCATATAATTTTCCTAACGTAATACCAATATGTAGGTACTGTAAAAAAGTTATTAAAAAAGATGTAAATAAACGAATTTCATAATAGTTATAAACTGATCGTGAAAAGAAAAAGATGTGTCAAAAAATTCAGCTTATGCTGAGAAAAATATATTACAGGAACTAAGTGTGACGTTTTAGAACAATTTCTTAAGGAGTAATTTGCTTTGTCGCCAAACGATTTGTAAAAAAATACCAGGAAATGAGAGATGAATTCATTAATAAAATATATACAAATGAACAAAAGATTTGATAATTATACTCTATTACATACCCATCAGTCTTAACTGTAATTCTAGCTTGAAATTTCTGTCATTGTAATATTTTTAGTACAATCATATGAATTTTCTCACACACATATTAGAAAAATTCCCAGTCTTTTCCAAACATTCGCTTTAACAAGCATGTCCGTAGTGATAAACAAAACTTATGTTAACGTTCTATGGAATATAGCTATAAAAAACGAGCAATTTTTTATCAATTAATAAAAGAAAAACTCCCCAATAACATCGGTTCGTGAACATAGAGAAAAATGTCAGAAAGGATTCGCGACTGCTGCTGGATTTTGTAATGAACGATTTTGTAATGGATTTTGTAATGCTGGAATTTGGTAGTTGTAATGGTAGTTGTAATGAACTAGTGACTCGATTTTAAACTGTCTCTAGTTATTTTGTGTGTGAGCGTGACGTCAAACATTTAACTTGTGTGGCTGTATACTATTTTATTTTATTTTTCCAAGGTATTTGTGAATATCTTGGAGTCTGCGGTTACGTGTTTTCGCTATTATTTTATGCAAATTAGGCTTGTCGCTCAATGTGTAGAGTGTATAAGGCGAAGCGAAAATGTGTGTATTTGTGTCGTATCTTGGGTTATCAACACCTTGCGTTGAACGATTTGAGTCAAGTCCTGCCTCTGAAAGTATTTTAGACCTGTATGAATGATTTGTTGAAGGAGATTCCTGCAACGTGATTTATGTTTGGAGCGTCTCCGTTGGTAAGAAGTTTCGATTCATAGTATGAATAAATAATGTTTTGTTTGACGAGCGACCTTAAAAAAATATTTTTTTTTTTTTTTTTGTAAATTTCATTTTAAATATTACTAAGGTACATAATATGCATTATGCGGTGCATTTATCATTAAAAAAATGTTATTTTTGAGAAAAAAGTGGAATTTTACGCATCGTTTTAGAAATCTTCGAAATGCCCCCTGCGCGTTCCATATCAATGAAAATCCCCAATGTTTTTTATAGAAAGTTTTTATATATATGAATAAAACTGTGCAGCGAATTTTATATATTTAAATATAAAAGTATAAAAAAATACAATTTTTTTTTATTTTTTCGATTTATTTTTTTAATTTTCCAATTTTTTTGTTACCTTTATATTCAAATATATAAAATTCGATGCACAGTTTTATTTAGATATATAAACCAAACTTTTATAAAAATATTGGTAATTTTCATCGATATGGAACGCGCAGGGGGCATTTCAAAGATTTCTAAAACGACGCGTAAAACTCCATTTTTTTCTCAGAAATATTTTTTTTTTGTTATAAATGCATGCCATAATGCATATAATGTACCCTTGAATAATATTTTAAGTGAAGTTTACAAAAAATAAAAAATCGATTTTTAAGGTTTTTAAGGTCCCTCGTCCCCTTGACAACCACGGATTGTCAGCTAAATAGTGGTGAAGATTTTTAGTTGTATTTAGGTGTTGGCTCCAGGTATCATTTCAGTGTCCAAAGAACCATCAAAGAGGCTTATGTAAGTTAAATGTTTCATATTTCAAAATTGGTAAATATGTGAATGCTCTCGTCTATTCGCTAAAAAGTTTTAAGCCAAATCAAAATGGAGTTAAATTAAAAGTAAAAATGCATTAAGTAAAACTGCAGTATTTTCACATTACTAATTACATATTTTAGAAAGCGTTTTTGAAGAAGAAATCCACATTTATATGAGAAATACATCAATCAAGCTTCTTATGAACAATAGCACTCGAAATACTCTTTTATAAATCAGCTGAAGAAACTGAAGATGGAAAAGAATGAATCAACTGCAGAAAACTGCAGTATTTACACATTCCTAATTACATATTTTAGAAAACGTTTTTGAAGAATAAATCCACATTTATATTAGAAATTCATCAGTCAAGCTTATTATAAACAATAGCACTTGAAATACCCTTTTATAAATCAGCTGAAGAAACTGAAAAGGGAAAAGAATGAATCAACTGCAGAGAACTGCAGTATTTTCACATTACTAATTACATATTTTAGAAAACGTTTTTGAAGAAGAAATCCACATTTATATGAGAAATACATCAATCAAGTTTCTTGTGAACAATAGCACTCGAAATACTCTTTTATAAATCAGCGGAAGAAACTGAAAATGGAAAAGAATGAATCAACTGAAGAAAACTGCAGTATTTTCACATTACTAATTACATATTTTAGAAAACGTTTTTGAAGAAGAAATCCACATTTATATGAGAAATACATCAATCAAGCTTCTTATGAACAATAGCACTCGAAATACTCTTTTATAAATCAGCTGAAGAAACTGAATATAGAAAAGAAAGAATCAAAAACAGAAATATTTTTTTTTCTGTCTGAAGAAATCCGTGTAATCTCACCTCATGATAAAAACATACATACAGAATATACATTCTTGTTAACGTGTATTTATGATTATTGAAAAATTCATTCGATTCATTTAAATACATAAATTAGTTTAAATTGAACTGTTTAAAAGAGTGAAATGAAAATTAGAAATATTTTGAACTCTACAGGGAATCGTAGGCGTAACCATCAATTGAAAAAAAAAACATGATATATATTTTAAATAACGTACTAGACATGGAATGAGTATTATATAATAAAATGACAAGAAGACTAAATTAAACTTATTTGATAAAGTTGAAGTGGCAGAGTTAGATTAAATTAACCTTTCACAGAAACCATCTAAGTCAAACAATAATTTATTACCGAAAAGTGATTTTATTACATAGTGATTTCTAAAGTAAAGACAGATAATTTTTGAGTTCAAGTTTTCTTTAAGGTTCAACGAATCGATTTAGAAAGTAAGTATATAACCTAATTTAATCTCCGATCGTCCAGTAAAGAAAACCTTATCAGTAAGAGAAAAATAAATTAACTTTCTGCAACAAGATTGATTTCCTTTTTGAAACTTTTAAAATATACACTTTCTTGATTACTATATAAATTTCTTGGAATAGGTATTTTGCAATGTTAGTGGTGAAAAAAACAGTTATAGGTTCATGGACGTTAGCAAACAAAATATATATACTTTGACGAAACTTTAAAATTTAAAAGAGTTTGTATGAATTTCCCGAAAGTGCCATAAATTGGGCTAACACTTTCTTGCTGTAAATATATAAAATATATTCCATAAACATAAAATATCTTGAAATTTAGAAAAAGAATCATTCAGAAAAGCCATATAAATTTCACAAATATTTATTAGCAAAAAAATTATTATTTGTGCAGTGACTTGTAAGGAAATAGAATATGTTTTAGTTTAAGATTAATAGAAATGACTGTAAATGGAAATAATTTTATAATATAATCTAAAACCATCCCTTGTAAAATAATAATAAATAATACTATTAAAATTGGTATTTATAATAATAAATACTAATCACGCAATTTTTATGGTAAATGTATTGTAGTAATTATCAGCAAAGCATATAAATTCGTAATGTCTGAAGTAGCTTTATGAAGTCAATAAAAGCGTTTAACATTCATAGACCATAATATATTGGTATTATTTTGACTGCCCTACAAGCGAATTATAAATTGTAAACATTTTATTTTTAACAAGAAACATGCTCCCATGAAAGATTATAACAAATATCAATTGAATCTTTCAGGAGAACAAGGTATATAAACGCATTGGCTATTTTTCTGGAGAATCAGTTTTAAAGGTTTTGGTGAAATCCTGAAATCAGGTACTGGTTTTTTGATGCATGATTTCACATAATAATAGCGTAGGAGGCAATTGCTCCTAACATCTTAATAATTATATATATAGTAAATATATTAACGAATGTTTATGAAAAAATGTGGCTTAATCTTCCTCATTCAGATTAAAATATACATCATTTGGACGCAAAAAGTAAATGTCAGAATTTAATATGGATTATTATCAACTGTTTTATATCTACAAGTTTATATTCACAAATCAAGAAAAACTATAATTCCTTTGGTTCCAGTATAAAACATCTGAAAAATAAATCAGGTTCTTTTCATCAATCGACTTTATACTGCTATCTTCATTTACACATTTCCGTCATCTTCGTCTGCTGTTTCTAAAATATTTTGCTCCCCAGACACCAAGAAAATATCAAACAAAGCTGTGGCTGATAGGTGGTATATATTACATTGTAAACATTTTGTATTAATCTGAACAGATACCTTGTATTTACTGCTCAAGGTGTTTAACGCTCTATTGAAATGAAGACAGTGTTTTCTGTTATTTGCAACATTAAAATTCTTGAAAATGTGCAATTTTGTGATAAAAAGGGCACATACCATAATGGGAACGAATGTAATTTTTCAACAACAATTTTGAAATCAAAAAGGGCATAATCCACAATGGAAATAAATTTCATAGTTAAAATGCGAATTATAACATATTTATTTTTAACCCATGGTGAAACGTTACTTCACAATTTGAACATCTACGTATGTCACCCAATATTCAAATAAAGAGCATGCTAAAATGTGAAATTATTGCCACTCTAAAAATGAAGCAAGAAGATTGTAAACCAGAATGATAATTATTTATCAACTTATCTTCCGATACTGAATTAGAACTAAAACCAATGCATTAAAATCAAAGTCTTTTATATTATCATCTAAATCAAAATCATTTTCAAATTCACCACTATTTGAATCTCGTTAAAACACTCTTCGTTACACAACATCTGTTGATTGTTAGCCATTGTCGATTTTGTGTGACTTGTGCCGTTGTTGACTAATAATAAACTAAATATTTCATTTGGGGAACAGCAAAATTTGGGTATAATGGCCTAGTGTCTCGTTGATTATTAGATACTATCTGTTGAGTTGCTAGAGAACTTTTTAGCCCCGGTACGGTATGCTATTTCTTTCTCCCAGCTTATTTTGTATCGCCTCCAATAAATAACTTTACCTTAGTGAAGCCAGCCGTAAAACAAGCAGTATGATTAAATACCCTATAGTAATTTTTTAAACTTCTAAGCATCGCACATTTTTAATTTTTATACCGTCGTATTGAAAAAAAAAGTACTTTTAAATGCAATTTGTTTGAAAACTGCATTTTCATTTATTTTTGAAATATTAATTTTTTTGTAGTTTTTGGAGCCATTTGCTTAATATTGGCAACAGAAGTACTCCATTTCTGTAGAAAGTAAAGGGAAAATAGCTGTAAAATATTAATTATATCTTTTTATTGCCATTTTTTCATAACAATCGAAAGAAAATGTAATTAAAATACGTGCTATTTTGAAAAAAATATTAACGAATGATTTCTGTTGAAACAAGGAGCTGTTATAAACTATATTTAATTTTAAGTATCTACTTTCTTTAATGACGGCATCTATTTGCTGCATTTGTGTATTATTTCGCGATAGTGACGTCCTATGCATACTTTACTGTAGATGTTTAAGAGTGGATCGTAAATGTGGAATTCTTAAGCGGATGCTAATTCCGTCATTTTACATAAAATAAAAGCGTGTGCTATAAGTCTTAAAATTAAAATATGCTTTGTACTATTTATACATACATTTTTTTTCATTGGGGGAGACACTAAATTCTGAAAAATCAGAATTCCTGTTTTCTAGTTAGGGGCATACTTTCATGAAATTATCTAGATTTTTATCAAAATGTGGCTTACTTACCTTGTTTCCTCAAATTCTACACTTTCCTGGAAACCAAAGCCTTTGAATGTTCAAGAACAGACAAACTAACAGGCGGAAGCACCGAAATCATAAATACTATTCAACTACAACAGAAATTGCTAAAACGAATAAATAAAATTGAAATATCTAGTATTGTATTTTCTTTGAACAACCAAAAACCAAATACCCAAAGATTATTATATATTTAAATTAATTAACTTTCTTTTTAGGAACTATTTGCAGACTAATAAAAAGTAGCTTTCGTTACTTCAAACATTAAGTTCAGTAGGTAATATGGAAAAATATTAATTAAAAAATAGTGTTAAATATAAATTTTTATTTTATTTTAATCAGAAAATTATTTAATTATCTGTGTATTGCTATTTTATGTGATAAGCATAAAAATGATAGTTCCATTAACGATTACCACTATCAAAATTAAAATGTTTTACAATCTAAAAAATAAATATATGTATATTTTAAATCGTTTAAAATACATTTTGAAGCTTTAGTTGTATTTCAACTTTTCTTTCGAAAATATAATCAAAGTTTCTAAAATAAACTTTAAAATTCCTGTTTGGAACCACAATGCACATGAAAGGAAGTAAACAATTTCGAAAATATATTTACATGTATTTATTTTGTTATGGTATAAAAGTAAAATATTTCGTGCTATTTTTTTTTTGAAAAAAAGAAAAAAAAAGTTAAAAATTCATTTTTATTACACTGCTGAAATAAGAGTAAATTGAGATTAAGGCTAATGTCAGACGAACGGCTTTTAACTGACGTATTATCCCTACACAATGCTAGCGGCATTGTGTAGGGATAACACGTAAGGAAAAAAGCGTGCAAAAAGACGTCCGTCTGACATTAGCCTAAGATTCCATAACGCTTGCATTTATTTAAGGGGTGTCAGGACACTTAAAGTTTGAAAAAATGAAAAAAAGAAAGAAATTTTCAACACTTAATATCTTAAAATGCATTTGATTTTAAGACAAAATTTTAATTAATTAATGAAAGATATAAGAATGTTCTTTCATTTCAAGAACATAAAAAATTCAAGATACAGAATTACAATTTACAGGGGGCTCCAAACTGTCAGACATTTCACGAGCAGAAAATCGGCATAACATATTACGCGCAGGATTACCAAATTAGTGTTGCAACTAGAATGATTTTTTTTTTTTTTTTTTTTTTTTTTTTTTGCCTAATTATATTTCAGATTGTAATAATTACCCTTAACCTAAATAAATTTGTATTTAAAGCATTTTTATATTTTTAATACAAAGTTGAATTTAGCTAATGCAAAATTTAGAAATTTTCAACAATATAATCGCCAGAAAAATATATTTTTTAACAATAAGAAGAAAAATTTAGGTTCAGTTTATACAGATTAACATGAAACATATGTTCTGAAAATTTCATGAAAAAATACTCAGAAGTTTTTGAGATATCGTGCGCGGTATGCCCATAAACGTCATTTGGAGAAAAATAGCTTCAAAGTTTCGGAAACGCCGCTTCAGCTATTGGGCGAGTACAATTCTAACAGTTATAACTTCTGTTCCATTAAGAATTTCAAAGAAACAATTACATCAAAATTTTCAGAAAAGATAAAAGTTTAACATCTAGTAAAATTGAAATTTCGAAAAATTTAAAGCTTTAAGTCTCCTGAGACACCTTAAGTGAACAGTGGACATTAAAAATCTAATCCGTCAATTTTCAATGGATTCATTTGAAAATTGGAAGACTTTTTAATGGCAAGGTTAAATAGTTATATACTAAATCTTGTGTTTAAACAATAAAAAGCTTTTGAATTATACATTTATTTATTTTTCTTAAAAAAAAATAATAATGGACAAATTTTAAAATGCCCCATGCGTATTTCTTTTGCATAAATATGACAATATTTATTTATGAGATAAATATTATATTTTACTATGGAAATTAGCTTGAATTGTAAATGTCCGCTGAATGTATATGCAGTAAAAATATATTTTCGGAATTATGCTTTGTTTTTTCTAATATAGTAGCGATATATTTTCATATGTATATAAATTTAAACATAAAAATACCGCTGAAAGGTAACGCTTTATGCTAACATTTTATAGTGTTGTATAACGGATATACGGAGTAAATTTCAAAAGAATTTGATAAATAGGAATGCGCATGGGCTGTTTCAAATGTCAGAAATGTGCAAAGTTTTCATTTTGAGAAATCAGCATTTTAAGAAAAAAAAAGAACAAGTAATATAAAAATTTTGTTTCTAAAGTCAATTCCTACTTAGGTCATCAAAGAAAAATTTAATATAATCCCTTAAACTAATATTAGTTTTTGTTGCATTAAAATATCTCAATTTCTTGATTTTCTATAAGCAAGTAGGTTTAAAATGGAACTCTATGGGAATTTGGCGAAATGTTAGAGATATCGCCAAGTTGGCGACTTTTGACGACTCATTTGGGTCGCCAAATTTGGCGATATATAGCCAAGATGGCGACAAACTTGGCGGTATTGGGCAACAGAACAGGGTCCCCCCTATGGTAACTCCCCCTTATATATATGAAGATGCATTAAATGCTTCAATAACCAATGGCCGCCATTTTGTCTCTCATGTAAAACTAAAATGAATTAATTAAAATTTAATTAATGAATTAATAATAGAAAAAACTGTATTAACATCAATTGTCATTCAGTACAATTTTTAAAAAAATTATTTCAACTTGGTAGGATGAATAATGAGTATTTTATTAACGATTGAAAATTTTAACACGATATATAAATAAATAAATAAATAAATAAATATAGGGAGAGTGAACTAATAGTAGGAATTGAAAAATATATATACAATTACATACAGTTTTTACGGATACAGTAGCTTATATCTCTTCAAAGACGCGTCAGAATTGAAAAAGCTTTTTGAATCAGATAAATTTAAGCATCTATTTTCATAACTGTCAAAAAATGAAAAACAGATTTTTTAGTCAAATTTCATGGTTTTGAAAGACCACTATCATCTTAACCGGGTGAATAAATTTAAAAAAAATAACGAAATATTATGCATAACGGCATAAATTATGAAATACATTCAAACACTTATAGTATGTTCTTAAGAAATGTCCTTTCTTCATTAAATGAAATAAAATATTTAAATAGTAGATTAATATTTAATTAGATAGAAATTTAAAATACAACACAGTAAAAACTAATTTCATGGAATTTTAGCCAATATCCTTTAATGTCTGCGAAATCTTTCGTTCAGCACTGTATACGATTTACACAACTGCAATACAGCAACAATTAGTTAAGATTTAAAATGTATATCACAGCTAAAAAAAACACATCCAACAGGGTTTGGATCATATTCCGTCCCGAAAACGAATTCCATTGAATTATCTGTAAAGAATGGATAAATTCAACGTGCTCAATAATCTTTAGAAAACCTCTTGTAGTTGCATCTTAGTAGTATGCATGAATTTTAAAATAATGGCACTAAAATACATTGCAAACTATTTTTAACTAATAGATCAAAATGACATGTAATTATTTCTCTCTGTAAACGAACTATAATTGTTACTTACTGTATACTGTATAGAAAGAATGTTGCCCTTTACATTACTGATGCATATCAATTTCATTATATTTAAAAAAGTGTAACATTTTTAAATTACGCTGAAAACGATGTGTTTCCTTTGGCAGTAATTTAACAGAATAGTTTCAGTGTCCCTGTAAAATAAATATAAATGATACACACTTCATTTTCATTACCAATAGAAAAAAGGCTGATGTCATTAGCAGTTTTCAAGTATGTATAGTGTTAACAAATATTTATATTTAAAGCTAACTTGCGATTTACCAGAAAACGAAAAAAAAATCTTTTTTATATTTCTTTGTTTTAAGACGAAAATACTTTTCCTATTCAATGTTGTCTTACAGTTTTTGCTGCCAACTTGAGGTTTTTCTTCATAGATTTAAAGGGGCTCAGGGCTTGATCGATAACGAAAAACATGTAAACAGAGCTCTCGCTTCGAGTCCATATAAAAACAGAAGTATTCAATGTAACTAATTTAAACTTTTTGATATTTTTAAGGTATGTTTGTAGTCTTATAAAATTATAAAATGAAGCACTTCAATGTTATGAAACAAAAAATATAGCAAAATTTATATAACACAATTTTCGAAAAAAATTTTAGGTGTCATATCACCATCCGTAAGATATCTTAACGTTAAATTGACATAAGAACCTAATTTTTTCTTTACAATGATCGGGAAACTTTACTCTATATTAAGGATATAACTATCACTCAAACGAAAGCTTATTGAAATAACCTCTCAAATTTGAAAATGTAAAAAACCCTAAAAAGTACAACCTTTTTTTAATAAAAATACTCAAAAAATTAAACTATCTAAAAAATATTAATTCATTCTACAGATAGCCTCAACGTAGCTCTACAAGTCATTATTTTTAAACACACTTTTGCGTAATATTCAACTCCCTGCAAACCGCAATTTAAAGTTTTCAAATTACGTAATTATTTATGAGAATAAAAAATACGAAGTTTTCAGGCGTTAGAGGCGTTAATTTAAAAACGTTATGTAAGGATATTCTGAAATTTTCATGAGCTTCTAATTCTGGTATTTTTTTAGATAAAAAGTAGATTTCTTCAGGGGGCTCCGCCCCCCTGAACCCCCCGTGGTCTCATTAAATTTAGATATGTGACTTTTTATTCATTGTGCTAGTGGCTATCGTAAATCTTGATTTTTACACTTCCGAGCCTTATTTTTTAATACCGGTAAACAGAAGATAATTTACATTGACGCAATTATATTAAAAGTTTTGGTTTTATGAACGAAAAAGTAATAATTTCCTATTACAAATAAAATAATTTTCATTTATATTTTCTGAAATGAGGCTGCATTAGGAAGTACCACTCGTCAAAAAATGTTCGTTCAGGCAATCTAGTTAATGTTTGGCTTTTAAGAATGAAAATATTTATTTCCCGATACAATGGCGTCATTTTCGACAGCGATAATTTTTCGGTGCATAATTTTGACATGTACTATTTGGTTTTCAAAAGTTTTTTTCTTATTGAAATTTTCGATTAAAAATTAAACAATTCTGTTATTCGTGTGCAGACGATAAACCGTGAGATATTGCTAATATTTTTTTAAATTAAGAATTAATATCATAACGCAAGGCCCTTTTATTTCAACCTCAAAGCATATTCGTTTTTTTATGTATGAGGTGAAATTCATCTTCTTTCGTATATCGTTTTATTTCCAGTATGAAGACGTATATTCATGCCTATTATTTATTTCATTTTCCTCTTGCATATGAAGATCTTTCAAATCAAAATTAACTGTTTAGGATAAATTATTATTCCGGGATCTGATTTTCTTGGCAACGTTTAAAAAAAAATAAGATTGTTAAATTTTATAGAAAAATGTTGATTTATTCCTTATGAAAATAGTGAACTTTTTAATTTATAGGAAATATATTTGAACAAAATAAATAGAACATAGCCTGCCTTTATTTCTCGGATAAAATCCATCTATACTTTATAAAGACAAAAAGGCATTAATTCATCCCTTTTTGATGTTCATTTGACTTCAAAGAATTACACATACTTTCACATCTACGATATTTTTAGGTGTAGTTCCGTTACTAGGCAACAGTTAAAAGAAAATTAAAACAATGAAATGTGTACATTCTAAAGAAGTAAATTTATTAAAGAACATATTTCATATTATTGGAACGCATATATAAAATCCCTCCATAAGTTATATACCGAATTTAAAAACTCTGACAAATGCATAGAGAAAATTTCAAAATAATATGAATAATGTATGATTCCAGTTAGAAAATTTCAACATCCATAATTTGCCATTTAAATCCTTCAGTCATATGAGCCATTTCCTTTCAACAAATAAAGATGGAAAAATCGTCTGAAATGCCATAGAAAAGCATTATTGTGAAAAATAAAATATTAAAGAAAATATTTCATATTATTGGAACGCATATATAAAATCCCTCCATAAGTTATATACCGAATTTAAAAACTCTGACAAATGCATAGAGAAAATTTCAAAATAATATGAATAATGTATGATTCCAGTTAGGAAATTTCATCATCCATAATTTGCCATTTAAATCCTTCAGTCATATGAGCAATTTCCTTTCAACAAATAAAGATGGAAAAATCGTCTGAAATGCCATAGAAAAGCATTATTGTGAAAAATAAAATATTTTATATTTTCCGAACGAATGAACCAAATATAACAAAAAACTATACAGCTGATTCCGGGTACCTCACCTACATACCCACTTAATTTCAAGTTAATCGGATGCTTTTTGCGGCAGTTATCGTGGAACAGATAGACTAACAGACTAACAGACAAACGGAAACCAAAACTTTTCGTGTCTCCACAGTAAGCCTTCACTGAAGTTTCGGCAATAATCAAAATAGATGCTAAAAGAAAAATCGATTTAAAAAAAAAAAAATTAAGCCCTGAGCCACCTTAAGGTAGGGGATTTGTGGTTTGGGAGGTATATTAGTGAAAAAAATAAATTCAATCAAATAGAAATACAGTTAGATTTTCACATTTATTTGATTTTTATTATATTTTCTGTTTGATAAAAACATTCTAGATTTCACATTTGATATTTCATGTTTGAAAACTTTCTGCTAAAGATAGGAAGTTACCCATTCGCATAGGATAATGTACTCAATATCACTCAATCTGATTTAAAACATTATAGGATGCCACCTATGTTACTCTATAACGACGTTAGATCTTTATAATATAATTAACATAGGTTATTTACTGATTTTTGTGTATTTGAGGGAAACGCAGCTAGCAAACCTAGGGCGATTTCAGAAAGGCGATAAGATGCAAACTTTATTGGACGTTTGCAGCTCTACTTGAAATCTTTTGTAGATTTGGCATTTCCGCTACAGTAAATCTATATTCAAAGTTACCGTGTTTTGTCTTCTAAAATGTCAGAAAAACTAACTAATTCTTATTCTTTTGTTCTATTTATAATTGAATAAAGTACATTGTAAAAAAAAAAAACGGCATTTTTACAGTACAAAGTACCGTTCGTCTAGCGCACAAACTCGATCACAGTGAATGTGCTGTATCTTTCTGCTGGCGTCCGAATTGCCAGCACATCGTGGTGTTAATTTTACGCAACTACTGTATTTTTCATGTTTGTATAGTCAGGAACCCAAAGAAAGATACAGCGTATTCACTGTGATCGAATTTGTTCTGGCAAATTTACAGTGGTGTTTTTACAGTATGCATTATTCGTAATTTCGTTACTTCCGGTTTGCGACGTATTTAAGACGTTGAATACCAATTCTATTTTGTCTGTCTTTCCGTTTAGGCCACGAAATAAGACTCCCGTTACTAAAACTATAAGTGTCACCCACCGATGACTCACGCGGCATAAACGGAAAGATCGATGTCAGCCATTGGTGACTGACGTGGCATTCAACGTGTTAAATGATTTAGATGTTAGAGATCCCGAAAAACATGTTTTTACAAAATACTTGTTCGTTCGTTCGTTCGTGTGTGTCCTGTTTGCATCATAGGAAAGTGTTTTTGTTGTGCATAGTACTGAACCAAAATCCGCATATACATTTTTGGGTATGCCCAGCTCAATTTAGTTAAAGTTAGGGATGATCCACCAAAATGGAGGGCTGTAATAGCGACTTTTTGTGCAATTTTTATTATTGTATCATAGAAAAGCTTATGAAATTATTCATAGAATTAAACTAAATTTAATATATACAGAGTATCGCAGAACTTAGTGTACAAACTTGGAGGAGAAGTAGTGAACATTGTTAGGAACCATAATTGCATTGGAAAGCGTGGCAGAAACATCACCCTCACGTGATAAAGAAACACAAATATACAGTAGGGTCACAATGCCGAAAGCAGTGTGAAATGCTTTATTGCACAGAAAATAGTAAAATGTATGACTTATAAGCATCACAGGAGCTGTTCGAAATTGCGGCCATTAGCACGGATGCATGCATGAAGCCAATGCAACATGGATTGGCAAACATTTTCGAAGATTCCGGCTGTTGCGTTGATGGAAGGTTCGTGCATCGAGGTCCATTTCAGTATATAAAGCATGTCGTACACAATGGCCTTCATTTCACCCGAGAGTAATTAATCAAGAGGAGATAAATCACGTGTTCTGGCGTTAAGGCGGAGGGACGGCTAAGTTCAATCCAATTGTTTCCAAATGTTCATTCCAAATGGTCAATTATGACCCTTGCGTAATGAAATGGCGTCCCATCATGTTGAAGCCACATTCCGTGTCAAACGTGTGCAGAGACATCTTTAAGCATTTCCAGACGAACCTCCTGAATAAAAGCAAGATACTTGCCAGCTCCCAGTTGAGGTAGTAAGACGCATGGCTCCTCTAAACTGTCTGCACGGTAGCCGTCCACATATTAACAGTGAAGATTGTTGTTCGGCTCGTGGCAGGGATCTGTGGGATTTTTTGTCCGTGTAATTCATGTTGATCATATACATTCGGCGTCTAAAATGAGGAAGCCACGCGTGCCGACATTGAGACCTCGCAGTTAGCACCACCTAACAATTTTCTCTTATGCTTTCCTATGCTATTATGGTTCCTAACGTTAGTCTATACCTCCCCACCAAGTTCGTACACGAAGTTCTGGGACACTCTGTATGTTTTTGGCTATGGCCAGCAGGTCCTATTTTAATTTTGGTGTAATCTCCCGAAAGGGAAAGGTGTGATAGTGATTATTGATTTATGTGGCGCATAATTTGACATGATGCGAGTATAACAGGAAAGTGCCGCATTTTGTATTTGTATCCACGCACTAACCCTCTCCTGCCTATATTTTAACGCGAGTTATGGTAGTTTTTAAAACTTTGAAAAGATTTCTGAAAAGGAGTGTCAAAAATCATATCATTAATCCTATTTTATATACGTAAGAAATTGCAACCTGAATATTGGATCTGTAATTGGAGATCAAGGTTGATTCCTTTTCTCCAACAGATGGAAAATTATGTAGGCCAAGATTCGAACCTGGAACCATTTCTATACGAGCCAATGCTCTATTTACTGACATCCATCCTGGCACAACTCACTCACATATTGATATATTCGGAAGCATAAGTAGTGCAGCCTAAACGGCAGTTTTGATCTTGTCAACTTGTGAGGGAATTGTGTCAGGCTGAATGTAGTCAGTGGTTAGAGCATTGGAGAGTATAGCCAAGATCCCAGATTCGAATCCTGGCCAAGATACTTTTCTTTCTGTTGGAGAGAAATTATCGACTTTGAACTCAAACTCTAACGGAAATTGTTAATTTCTTAGAGGTCAGGGATTTTAAGAACCGACTTTTTTAAAAAACGAATATTAACATTAAAATTTACATATCGCTTATTTCTTTACAGTTATTGTTAATCATGATACACAGAAGAGCATTTGTACTAACTACAAACATTAACTAAAAAAATCCCTAAATTTACAACAAATCCCTAAAGATACAACAATTAACTGAAAAAATCGCTAAAATGAATCGAGAGATAAATTTAAAAAGATTTTTTAATTTGTTAGACATAACGTTTTATTATGTGCTTACCACAAAATGATTTTTTTAAATATGGAGCAAAATGAAATATACACATTTTCACTAGTTTTATATAAAAAGCAGAACATCAATGTAACTTAATACATTTTCCTACAAAAAGCAATAAATATGCTTTCACATTTTTCAGCAAACAATAGCACTACACTATACTTTTTAACATTTCAATTTTATATTGTATTATTATGAATAAACAAAAAAAAGATATAGTAAACAAAACAAAATGAAACATAAACGATTATGCGGGAAATAAATTTTTATCATAGGGTTTTCCTTTCGGATTATTATATTTATTAAGGCAATTTTATAAAATAAGTTTTGAAAACAGCTGCAGTATCTCTCACGTATATGCAATTTGATAAAATCCATACAAATAATTTTAACGATTCTTATGTAATATTTAACATAGATTTTTTTTTAAGTATTTATAATCTTTAAAAAGTTTTTTACACTTTACTTAATCAAAAATCAGTCTACAATAGCTTTATATCATAGCTATATATATCGCTAAAGTTTCAGAATTTTCAAAAAGAACTTTTTTTTTTAAATTTACTCTTAGACATGTATTCTGAGTTTCCTAAATGGCGTAATGTTTTCGTGAGAGAGTTAAATTTTTAATACTGTGTTTTTTCCTAGTACCGAATTCAAGACTAAGGAATAATATACGAGGGCTATTTCTTTCGAACTCCGATGGGTCGTTACATAAAGAAGTGTGAACAACAAAACGGTTTTATAACCAGGAGTGAAGTACAATCAAATTTAGTTTTCGACATAATCAGAGTGATTATTGAGATATTTTTCATACCAGTGGTAGAGATTTTTTTCTCTCTTATGATTAATTTTCGCTTTTCATCTGCAGCCCATAATTCTTCTACTTATTCTGACTCTTTTGACTCCGGAAGCAAGGTTCGTAGGTCCCCAGCCACGTCCCGAGTAAAATACACTCTAAAGAAAGCCAGGTTGAAAAAAAAAATCAAAAATTGAAACCGGACAAATTTAGAAGGGAAATTGCACAAATTAAAGACACCGAAAAGCGGGAAGAGAGAGCTTGGGGCCCTGAAGCTACCGAACGACTCCTGCTGCGTCGAGCTTATTATTAGTCTACTATATTAATACCCTCTTCATAGAAGGTTGCCGCCAACGTGTTGAGATACACTAAAAAAAAAGTAATATAAAAATTTCGTTTTTAAAGACAATTCCTACTTAGGTTAAAGAAAAATTTAATATATCCCTTAAGCTAATATTATTTTTTGTTGCATTAAAATATCTTAATTTGTTCATTTTCTATAAGCAAGTACGTTTACAATGGAAGTCATGGGAATTTGGCGAAATATTAGAGTTATCGCTAAGTTGGCGTCACTTTGGGCGACTCATTTTGGTCACCAAATTTGGCGATATATCGCCAAGTTGGCGGTATTTGGCGATAGAATAGAGTCCTTCCTATGGCAACTCCCCTTATAGATATGAAGATGCATTAAATGCTGTTCAATAACCAATGGCCGTCATTATGTCTCCCCTATAAAACTAAAATTAATTAATTAAAATTTAATGAATGAATTAATATTTGAAAAATCTGTATTAACATCAATTGTCATCCAGTACAAGTTTTAAAAAATTTATTTCAACTTGATAGGATGAATAATAAGTATTTTATTAACGATTGAAAATTTGAACAAGATAAATAAATAAATATATATATAAATATAGGGACAGTGTGAACTAATAGTAGGAATTGAAAAATATATTCCGCTTTTTACACTCTAATGAAAGAGTTTTACCCAAAACACTAATTTAATTTCTTTTACTGAACACTAGACTATCCAACTCGCAATTCCTGGTGCAGAACATGAGTTAAAATCGTATTTTTGATTAAATACTCTAACTGTTTAATCTTTAATCTTTATATTTTTAATTGCCATGCACCATCACACATGCGCAATAATAAAAGTACATTTACATAAAAAAAATATTTAAAAATATAATGTTTAAATTTAATGAAAGCGATGATTTTGTATCACAAGCATATTTGAAGAAATAGAAGCCCCATGTCATAGCTACAGAGATTTTACTCCTTGCAGCAGCTCTTTTTTTTTATTCTGACAATTTCAGTGGTTTAAGCGTGTAGTTCGATTATATGTCTGTTAAATTTGTTTTTATTTATATTATTTTATTATTTCATATTTTATTCATGAAGGTTTAATATTCGCCAAAACTAAAGCTTAACTATTATGTTGTTTTTATTGTATTGTGCAAGCGGATTAATCTTCCGCAGTCAGATTGCACGCGAGACAGACAGATTTTTAAAAAGCCGCGCTGTATAATTATGTTTAAAAAATAATAATTTAGTAAATTAGGGCAGTTTTCATCAAAATGCATAAAAAAACATTTCTTTTTCTATTCGATAGTGTAAAAATTTAAATTGTACGACGTTTGAAAGCTAAAAAAAGTCACAAAACATGAAATTTACAGTCCAGGTTTTGCCAAAGTCACTATCATGTCAATGTTATGCACGGACATGTTTTGGCTTTATAATATTGATTTTTAAGAGTGGAAATTTTTATAGTGCACTATCATTTGAAGTATTTGAAAAATGTTGTATTTTAATTATATATTGAGAAGTATATCAGACTGAAGTAATTGATTAAATTTTTGTTAAGCGTAAAACTATGCCACTTATGAGCTACTCAGCCAAATTCCCGATCAGGCACTGCAGACTTAAAAATATACTAATTTCATCCGATAAAGTACGAGGAATGACGTTTTAATTATAATTAAATGACAGAGGCAATATATTAACCCGGTTTTCAATCATTTCACATTGACATTGTAAGGTCGAATAAACAGCTGTCGATACTGCTGCCGACCTTTTTCTTCTGATTGATTAAATAAGATTAATAATACATTTAAAAATCAGCTTGTATATTATATTGATTAATATTGCTGCTTTCTGGTATTGTACATTGACCCTAATACAAAATTGTTTTAAATAAGTCATTTTAAATGTATCCTTTTAAGCAATTGCGTAATTTTCATTATTAAAAAAAAAAAAAAAAAAAAAAAAAAAAAAAAAAAAAAACATGTATCTATTTTTATTAGTCACGTGAAAATACATTTCTAACAGTTAAATAGGCCATCTCGAAGTATAAAATAAATCTCTCGATTGATCATAATGAAGTTATCGGTTGTGGGTACGAAACATGTAGATCATGTTTATTAAAAGCTATTTCTAACAAGAAGAGGGCGAACCTTGTTAATCACAGATTTTGATTATTTTAATATATGTTGTAGGATAGAGACTCCTTAGTGTCAGGTTCAACGGATTTTACCCAACGCTCCTTACTTCTTGAGAAACCGGGGGGGGGGGGGGTCTAATAATAGTACACAACTTAAATACTTACATTGCATCCGCAATGGCAGCTTGGTCGTAGCTCAGTTGGTACGGCGTTCGCTGGCTGATTTGCAGGTTTGGTACCCGAACGGGCTATATTTGTTTTTATCCTTGTAAGCCTTTAAATGTACTTTTTCATTTTTAGCATGTTATAACTTTAGTTTAAATCTCTAGTATAAATATATATTTTAATTGAAACTGTTTGCCAATATTATTATTTCGGTACTGTAAATATTGCGTAATTTTCCCATTTACTACTTTTAACCCGTGATCATTTAATTGTTGTTTTAAAATTTACTTTCTGTTTTTAATATTCACGTGTAAATATATTTTAGATTGAAAGGAAATATTGGTATCTGCGAAGTTCCACAATTTGGCAACGGTACAAAAAATTACTTTTTCGAAAAATTAAATAAATGTCTAATGTTCAATAATAATTAAAAAAAACTTAAAAAAATTAGTCAAAGTAAAAAACAAATTCCACACTGTACACCGTAAATTTGTCAACTATGTCCCTGGAAGACACGGAATGTACAATTTTTTGTTCCTATAAAACATTTTAACGGAAATATTTTGAAAGACTTCAAAATTAAATAGTTCTTAAAAAGTTTCTTCTATTTAAAAGCTGTCTATTGCAACGCTTCCATTTCTCTATAAAAATACCATTTTCTAAAATATATATTTATATACAATAGTTTTCTTAATATTAGCCCGACATATTTCCGTACGCAAAAAATTCACTTACAGAGGTGGCAGGGTTTGTATTTTTACCTTTCTTCTATCTTTACAGGAAGAAAGTAGAAGATTCGTAAAAATTTTCGACTTCCGGTTTTCGATGGATTTACACTTTTTAGCGGTTAGAGATCCCAAAAAACATGTTTTTACAAAATGTCTGTCTGTGGGTCTGTGACTCTGTCTGTCTTTATGTGACACAAATTTTGTTGGTGCTCTATCTCAAAAACTAAATCACCGAATTTAATAATTTTTTTATTCAGTTAGTCCCTGATATAGATTGGTGCTGATTATTTCTGTGTGTAAATCGTCTATCAGGTGGGCCTGTACGTTGCATTTATCACGATTTCTGAAATAGTTCTGTCTCGTAAACTAATGCACTGTTATCCTTCAAACTTCAGATTCAGTTAGACGTTGACATAAATTGTTGCTGATTATTTTTTGTGTAAATCACATAACACGTGGCGCTGGTATGTTACATTTTTCTGTAAGTACACGATTTTAGAGATAGTCATATCTCGAGAACTAATGCACGGAATACCATACCTTTAGAATCCTCCTGATGAGCATAGATAGCCATTTAATTTTGGCACTGCACTGTAAAAAAAAAAAAAAAAAAAAAAAAAAAAAAAAAAAAAAAAAAAAAAAAAACGGAAATACTACTGGCAATCTAGACGCCAGTACTATTTCCGTTTTTTTACGGGAATTTTTATCCATAAATTACAGAAATATTTCTGTTTTTAATCAGAAAAACGGACAATTTTCTGTAATTTATGGGTAAAAACTCACGTAAAAAGACGGAAATAGTACTGGCGTCAAGATTGCCAGTAGTATTTCCGTTTTTTAGTCCGTTTTTTTTACAGTGTGGGATAGCGCAGTTTGAACTGTATGAGATAGAACAAAGTCTTGGAATGGTAAATCTGACTAGTTAGAATAAGGATGGTTTACTTTCATTACAGAATTCAATATAAATATTATGTCGAACATAATAAATTTCACGGTTAAATGCCGGATTCATTGGACAATATGTATGTAGAGACAGTTTCAAGTAATAAAACTGTCTTCAAAATTGAGTACTTTTATTCATTTATCAGCAACAAGTATCGAAATATTAACAATTTTACGAAGGGAATTGAGAATTCTCGTTTTAATTTAAAAAACATCATTGACAAAGGGAGTAGCTTCTACCTTACAGAAAATGCATTTATATCATGTTGTCCACATTTCTTTAGACTAAGACATTTTATATTATATTCATATATTGAAAGATATTTACCGATGCATAAACTTGAGAAACATATCTACAACACCAACTTACAAAAGACTTTCAGACCAGGGTGGAGCTTCTACTATTTTAAAATTCATATTTCATAAACATTGCCCTTCGGCAATGTGTTAAAATATTTCTCACTAGATTAATTAAAAGTTCAGTTTTTTTAATTAGTTTTATGCGTACATAAAGTAAGAATATTGCATAACATAAACGTTTATTGGAGGAATAAATTCTTATAATAGCCGTTTTCCTTTCAAATATTAGTTTTATACCTTCAATTTAATAAAATAACTTTTTCTAAAAAGCTGGTATTTCTCTTAGTAACATAAAATTTAATAAATGCTTTGGAATAAATTTTACGTTACCTTTGAAAAATAAACATAAAAATATTTTAACTTTAAGTTTTTCCTTCATTTTTATCGATAAATATTGACTAGCTTTTTACTTTCTATTTAAATGAAATTCAGTTCCCGAGAATTTTTTTTTCACAAAAATTCCAGAATCCTCAAAATGGTTTCATAAAAATAGAAAAAGATTTTTATTTCTCCTGTGAGAATTTCGTGATGCATGTTTCGCTTTCACGAGAAGTTAGAAACGAAATAGAAACGATACTTTGATACTGAAATATTACTTTTTTGTTTACTTCTTTTCATTTGAAATTACATGTTGTATATACATAATTGACACATTTTACGCATAAATGTCAAACATCCACTTTTGCAATATTACAGTGAATAATTCATTAAAAAAATTTTAATTTAACTCTTAAAGAACATAAATTATTTGTTTCTCAGTTTTAATCATTGAAAATACAACAGAAATAACTATGTTTTATAAACGCAACTTTAAAACCATAGTTGTCTAGCTCCTAATAATCCTCCGTAGCATGTGGATTAATTTGATCCAGTCTGAATGCCTTTCGAACAACTTTAGAAGAAATTAAATTAAATAAATTCCAATGATTAATTCATTGGATAATTTGAATTTAACTCTTGAAAAACACTAATTCTTTCTTTTTCAGATTTAATTTTTGAAAACATAATAGAAATAACTATGTTTCCTAAACGAAGCTCTAAAACCATAGTTGTCAACCTTCCACTAATCTTCCATAACATGGGTGTTAATTTGACCCAGTTTTAGTACATTTCGAATATTTTTTTAGAAATAAAATTAAAGAAATTCAACACTGAATGCTGAAGTTAAATAAATAAAAATTCCCAAATAATTTTTCTGGTACGAAACGTAGTTAACTCGGGTGAAATTTATCCGCATATTATGAAGGATTAGTGGAAGATTAGCAGCTACCGGGTGTCCCAAAAAGGACTGACTGATTTTAAAATTCAATAACTTGCAAACGGTGACAGATATTTAAAAAATTCTTGCAGGAGGTTTATGCATAAGGTCAAAAGTTTTTTTACAGTGATTTTCGATTTTAGTTAGAATTACAAACAATAGATGGCGCTGCGATCGATAGACGCTAAATACAGGCTCGATTTCTGGTCCTTTCTCTTGTTCCATGCTGAAAAAGGAGATGGAAATGTATTATCCGGGCCCCGAAGTATCAAAAATCGAGCCTGAATTCAGCGTCTATTGATCGCAGCGCCATCTATTGTTTGTAATTCGAACTAAAATCGAAAATCACTGTAAAAAAACTTTTGACCTTATGCATAACCCTCCTGCAAGAATTTTTTAAATATCTGTCACCGTTTACAAGTTATTGAATTTTAAAATCAGTCAGTCCTTTTTGGGACACCCGGTATGCATAAAACAATTAATTTAATGCATATTTACGAAAAAAACTTTAGTTTCTTCATGATATTTCAATTTTAAAATAAAAATATATTATATATTCCTCTGAATAAAATACGTCCTTTATTAGAAAGCAACCCTTCTGATCCATAAATCTTTCAACAACAATTGTTTATATGTATTTTGCTATAACCTTACTAAAAGACAACTTCTCTAAGGATGACAAAACTATCGAGTAAAAAACTATTTATAGAAACTATTTACAAAAAGACTATTCAATAGATATGAATATTTGATTATCTCACATTTGTAAATATAAAAAATATTATTTGACTTGATGTAGTCGAAAACATAATCAGGCACACAATGATTGCAATTTGCAATCTGGTATTTTGACACGCACTGATTTTCAAGTTGCATCTAAAAAGATTTATAAATGGCACCAGAAAATATCAAGTGCTTAAATGAAAATTCTTTAATTACTTTTAATAAAATCCTCATAAGCAAAAATATGTACGATTTCGACAATGTTCCTTGAACTATGCACGAACAAACTAAAAGGCTGTAGATCAGGGAATGATTGGATAAAAGGGTACTCTCTGAGGAAAGAAGTTGTGCACACGTATCACAGTTTGAGATCGACCGATATCAAGCAGCAAATGCCAATGCGTTGTCTTGCATATATATGGCCAAACACGACACATGCGTAACACCTTTAGCGTTACATATACAGGGTAGTCATAAAAAAACTTCCCCGATATATGAACCCCTAGCGGCCTAACAACTCAACTAATCGAAACGAAATTTTACATATACTTGTTTGAAGGTATTCGTTCGATATCGTGATGATTTGAAACAATAGAGCTCTTACGGTTTTAATAAAATAATTTCAAATTTTTCGAATGAGAACACTCATTTTATTCATGCGCAAATTCATCAGCGCATTGAAAAACCATAAATGGGGTTGGAATAATACACGTACGATGAAAATTGCCGGCGTAAAACACTTGTAAAAAATACGATTGCGAGGAACGAAGGGAGTGGCTACAAGACATGTTTTTCAGTAGCCGATTTTTTTCTCACATGTGAACTGAGTAATGTTATAAGCTTTGTTTTGAAAAGTTTTTTGAGTTGTGTATGTGTATACATTGTGAAAATAAAATGTAATGATTTGTTGTAGTGTGCTGAATATTACGTTACATAGGAACTGATTAGAATAGAGTGCGACGATATTGGACTGGCAATTTTAGTCTTTAGTCATACGTGGCGTTCCAACGCCATTGATGGATTTTCAATGCGCTGATGAATTTGCACAGGAAAAAAGGGTGTTGCCATTCGACATTTTCGAAATTTTTTGACCCATAATCGTGATAGTTCTATTGTTCTAAATCATCACAAACTCGAGCGCATACCTTCAAATAACTAAATCTGAAATTTCCTTTCGATTGGTTGAGCGGCTAGGTCGCTAGGGGTACATATATCGGTGGTTTATTTTTTATGACCACTCTGTAAGTATTCCGACACTGAGAAAAAATGTCCCTACTTTAGTGAAAAGTTGTGATAAAACAGAACAAAAACCCACAATAATAGGGATCATATCTAATGTCAAAACCTAAAGCCAAAAGGAAGTAGGGAAATATCATTACACTTCACAACATTGCCATAATCCATTAAAAATAACATCATTTACATTACTTTTTGCGCTGACACATGAATATTCATTCTCAAAACGTTTAATTGAAGAGAAGTTTGTTTCTACTTCGTAAATTCAATGATACGCGAAATTTTTCAGAGACTGTCTCTCCTAGCTATGCACATATCCGCATTTTTGTACTATTTGACTTCTGGAAAGCTATGGCTTTTTAGACCAATTTTCCTTTAAGAAGCAATTCCTCGAAGTTTTTGGATCCACCTTGTGTTTGAAATTAAACATAATATGAAATTTATACATGCTGAGCACTTTTTGTATAAGAAACCGAATCTTTTGACATCTGAAAGAAAAAACATAATTGTGGAAGAATAATATAGGAATAAACAAAAAATTATCATTATACAGGGTGCAATATGTTATCTATCGCCGACCCTTAATTTCTCCACCGTTGGTCGTAGATATATAGTTCCAATTAGAAAAACGTTTCAAATGAGATAAATATTCATTTTGTGGCATTATTTAATCTAAAAAATCAATTTTATAAAAATTATGAAATCTAACTTTTTATACGGTCCCTCAGTCTCTATAGTTATATTTAGTAAAAGTTTATACATATTATAACAGATATAACACAAAAAGTTTGAAATCTGTACTACAAAAATTGACACAGTTATTAAATTTCAAAGGTTGAGATTTTTGCACACGATTTTGTCTTTCATTGAGGGATCAGTTAAAAGATGAATTAAAGTAATTCGAGATCAAAATCAGGGTGCACTGTTTTTTTATGGCGAAACTACCTTTAGTCAGTATCGCCAAATCGGAGCATCACCAAAGAGGGTTATTTCATCTAAAATTTTGAGCTTACTTTCAGGGGTCATATACAAAGAGAAGGATAGAATATTGAAATTAAACAGAAAAATAAATATCAGTTTATCGTAATATCAGAAAACGGTCTACTATAAAAAAGAATACACCAAACCCCGGAATCTGCTACAGTTACTGGTCAAAGTGTTCTTAATTGGTGGCAATGCACAATTGAATGCGTGACAGTATTGAGTTCTGGACACACCTGCTATATACTAACGTATCCAGGACTCAGTACTGTCACGTATTCGATTGTGCATTGCCACCAATGAAGAATACTTTGAGCAGTATCTCTAATAGATTCCGGCGTTTGATGTATTAATTTTTTATAGTAGAACGTTTTCTGATATTAACATAAATTGATAAATGTGACTTATTTTATCGGCGATATCTCATCAATTGAATAAGGCGAAGCAAGCATTTCGAAAAAAACGGTGGCCAACAAGCAAAGCGATTTTCCGTTGTGTGGCAGACATGACAAGTTTTCATGGAATTAGCCATTTATTTTTCTGTTTAATTTGAGTATTTCATCCTTCGCTTTGTATACGACCCCTGAAATTCAGCTCAAAATTTTAGATGAAATAACCCTCTTTGGAGATATTCCGATTTGGCGATACCGGCTAAAAGTAGTTTCGTCGTAAAAAGGACATTGCATCCTGATTTTGATCTCGAATTACTTTAATTCATCTTTTAATTGATCCCACAATAAAAGACAAAATCATGTGAAAAAATCTCAAACTTTGAAATTTAATAACTGTGTCCTTTTTTTCATTACAGATTTCAAACTTTTTGTGTTATATCTGCTATGATATGTGTAAACTTTTACTAAATATAACTATAGGGACTGGGGGACCATATAAAAAATTAGATTTCGTAATTTTTATAAAATAAATTTTTTACTTTAAATAATGTCACAACATGAATATTTACATCATTTGAAATGTTTTTGTAATTGGAACTGTATGTGTACTACCAACGGTTGAGAAATTAAAGGTCGGCGATAGATAACATATTGCACCCTGTATATTATCGATGTACAAACGTCTTTCTCGTTACAAATTACAGAAATATTTAGAGAAATGCCTATAAATTTAATTAAATGAAAATAGTGTTTTGTTTGTGCAAAAGTTTTAAGAGCATGATTAAGAAAGTTTGCATTAGAAATTATTAAATATCGACTTATTTTGTTAAATATTAGAACAACTGCCAAATATTAATTTCCTTATGCATAAGCAAATTGTTCGATAACTTAATTTTTCAAATTTTAAATCTTTAGTTTACCATCTTGTAACCCGAAGTCAAATTAGAAAATTTTGCTAATAGTTTGGATTTTAAAACAGGTTTGTTTCTAAATTGCTTACACGGTATTGATTGGGGCAAGCACTAAAATCGATATTAATTTTAATCACCTGTGTAAGATTACTGAATAAATTCTGAGATGCCTGCAGATAAAAAGTTATTAATAAGGTAATATTTGCCTCTACTATTAAAAAAAATATTCTATGGAAGCATGTTTAGCGTATGTACTTTTAAATAGAAATATATCGCTGAATTAGTTTGTCATTATAAAATGTTATTATTATTTGTTTGTTATTATAATTGAAATACTATGTATTTTTTCTCATATATAAATATTTATTTGTATAAGGTGGTATATTTGTGGCATGAAAAATGAAAATGGATTTATTTAATGTACATTTTGGGGTGTCGCTTCAAGATTTATTACATGCAGTAGCGCTCAAAATTATTTTTACAACATTATATCCACTCTTATTGTTTAATAGTCTTGGATTTTTCTTGGATTTCACGTTATTTCTAGCAAATCATAACTAATTTGTTAAAATTCTCTAAAATGTGGAATATGTTTAAATAAAATAAATTATTGAGTTTTGTATTTTATTATTGCTTTTATATAAGTCAATTATTATCTTTATCAAAATACTTTTGAGCACTACTGTACATTTCTAATAATAATTAAACATTTTTATTTGAAACATACACTATAGTTTAAATAATTTTCGTGTGAAAGACTTTTTTCCTTATTCTTTAATAAGTTAAATTCTAAGGTTCATCAAATCCTGGTTGTAGCCACATTATTTTTTCAGTGTATACTCAACTTAATTAACTGTGTACTTTTACGTTAGTCAGACGCAACTCTCACCAATAGCAGCATTTTGTGTGTGAATTTGAAAACATTATTTTAACACTGAAATATAAGATTGTTCTTCTATTGTATTATTTCTTACTGACCCTCTAATGTCCACTAAACAAGGCGACTTTACCAAAAATATACTTAATTGTTTGTTTAAACTGCTTTCTTAGTGCAAATAATAAAAAATAAATAAAAAATTATGAAAATAATTATTTCAAGTATTTTTTCTATATATATTGGCAAAGTAATGTTGCATATTGAGTTATTACCGTAATTAATAATAATTTTATCGTCTTTACGTGCAAAAACTTTAAAACAATTTATTTCTTAATTAAAACAAATGTATGTATTGCATTTGTTGCATTTCACATACATACATATTTCTCAAAGACATGTGTAAAAATTTACAAACTTTAAAGGAGTTTTTTTTTACATTATTTTAACACTGAAATATAAGATTGTTCTTCTATTGTATTATTTCTTACTGACCCTCTAATGTCCACTAAACAAGGCGACTTTACCAAAAATATACTTAATTGTTTGTTTAAACTGCTTTCTTAGTGCAAATAATAAAAAATAAATAAAAAATTATGAAAATAATTATTTCAAGTATTTTTCTATATATATTGACAAAGTAATGTTGCATATTGAGTTATTACCGTAATTAATAATAATTTTATCGTCTTTACGTGCAAAAACTTTAAAACAATTTATTTCTTAATTAAAACAAAGGTATGTATTGCATTTGTTGCATTTCACATACATACATATTTCTCAAAGACATATGTAAAAATTTACAAACTTTAAAGGGGTTTTTTTTCAAGAAAAGTTTTTTTTCAATATTTTAAAACATTAACCTTAAGCTTAAGTGCAATAAGTGAGAAATCGTTTACAAAATTTCCATATGCATGTTCATAAGCATGTTAATATAATGGAAGTGCATAAAACCTGTATAATATCAACAGGTGCAGTTTATTTAATAATTATTCTGATAATTATTTAGTGCAATTCGAAAATTTTGTTTTTATGTATTTCTTTAATGCGTAATACTACTTTTATTTTTTGCATATTATTTAGAATAATATTATCTTTCTTTTTCTGTATATCCAAACTTATAAATATAAAGATTATTATGGCTAAAATGATATGTTATGCAAATCATTAGCTACACTTAACAGACTCGATGTTTTTAGATTTGTTAATTATAGGGTTTTCCTTAATGTAAAGTTTCAATATGTATTGTGTGCTAAAAAATATTTTTACTTAGCTTTTACTTTTCACTGTTTGCTTATGCCCTAATCTCCAATAATAATTATTATAAATGTAGGAATATACGTGATAGATATATAAAAAATATATAATATAGATCATTACATAAACAAATGAATCAAGATACCTTAAATAAAAATTTTGAAAATAGATGAAATAAAATTGTGTTTTCCAGCATAAAGAAATCCTATCTAAATTATGCATTTTACTGTCAAAATAGAAATTGTTTTGTCGTAATTAAATTATTAGAAACAAAGAATTAAATAATTACAATGCATATATCGAGAACTAAATTCGCATTGCGTAGAACAAACGAAAAACAAAAGAAAAATTGAATAATAAACATTCATTTAACGTAATCTAAAACATACTCATCAATAAACTTGAGATTTTTAAGGATGTAATTTACTTAGAAATTTATTTTCCTATAAAATCACAAAAAATAAATAATTATCTGAGCAATTTCATATGTTTAATTTATTTTCTCCTATTAATTTTAAAAGTAAAATGGAGAATTTATTCATAAAATAGATAATAAAACTGTGCATTAATCAATTGTTTTTAGCTTTTTCTATGTTAAAATATTAAAATGTAAACATAATTATAAAGTTAAAAAAACTTGCAAAAATTTTCAGTTTTGATGCTTAATTATATGTACACTGACATTAAACAAGCACGCAGCAACAATAGAAATCATATGCTTTAAAGCAATTATTTCCCATCTACATAAATTAACTTTAAAACATTTATTTGCCAAATATTAAAAATACAATTACTAAAGAATTGTACGTGATTTTTATTAAATGTTGTTTGTTATTAAAATTAAATCAGGTATTTTGTTATATTACTGTATATCATTCACATTCATCAATTTTAGTTAAAAAATCCACATTTAATGAGATAGGCTTTTTAAATTTTTAACGAAGTTCATGTAATTATTTCGTTGCAAAAATCATGGTTTTAGAAATAAATAGAAAATTCCAAACCGTAAGTAAATTGTGAGAGACAAAGAATTAAAGAAATTCAATTCATAAAATTCCAATAAGAAAAATTATGCGTTAAGCATAGATTATGAAACACTTTCCAACACTTCCTGAATACTTTAACAAAACTTCGTTATTTAGGGAAATAAGGTATATAAGATAACTAAGTAAACATTTCCGAAAACTCATAAAACATTTAAAAAACTGATTTCAGCAGTTACCGTCCATGGCAAATATGTATTCCAATTTTTTTTAACAGCCCTGTATTTGATCTGTAAGTTAATATATAAATTATATAATGGGGAAATTTAGTTTATCAAGAAAACGCATAAAAGATTGAAATTTCTCTTTCAGCAATTTATACTAATTGATGGAAACCTACCTGTATGCTTTTATAATAACCTGTGGTTAACCTAGTATGTTTATTATACGACCCTATTTAGCTAAAGTTTAATTCGATCTAAAACACTGTTAAAACTACTGAAATCACATTTCCGGAAATTATCAGGTATAGACGGCCATGAATCTAATATATCATGAACCCTGTATATCATTTTATCTATGTTCTACAAACATTCCTTCGTAAACTAAATGCAGTTCAGCGTAAAAATGCATAGCTCATTTTAAAAGCAACTTTAAGCAATTTTTGGTCATATCCAGAAACTCTCAAGAATTCTTTTGTGTAGCCCGGTATATGAATTATAGCCTTTATACACACAATATACTATGCATAAATATAGTGAAACATAAAAGCACGTAATATAATTAAAAATGGATTTCCAGCAATCATCGATAATGTACAGTATCTCGGATACAATATAGTATACGAAATATTTTGTGTGTCTCTGTAAATGCTGTGCACTTCGTATTATACATGAAATAAGTTACAGTAAACCTCATCGACGTATATCAATTTCCTGATGCATGAAATAATTTAACATAATTAAATTACGCCGCAAACAATTCTCCCCACCCCTATATTATTATGTAACGGTATTCTTTTGTAAGGTCCTGTAAATTAATAATAACTATTCTTTGCACAAAATGCATATTTTAGTGCACTTGATAAATGAATATCAATTTTATTATGTTTGAAAGAATGTAACATCATTAAAAATAATTTTAAACGATTTTTTCCCATTGGCCGTAGTAACGGAAATTTTTTACCTGTCTCTATAAATGAATTAAACATGCTACAAACTTAATTTGAAATGGTGAACGCGCTATGGTAAACATTTATAACATCCAAAAATTTCAGGGCAATACGGGAATTTTTACGAGAGTTAGAGCGCGGACAGACGGCCAGACAAACCGAAGTCATAAACACTTTTCGACTTTGTTGGAAAATATTAAAAATTAAGTTTACATTGCCATTAAATGAACAAAAACATGCCAGTACAAGAAATAAAAAAAGAAAAGGAATGCATTTTTCAAGGAAATTTATAACTGTAATGTTTACTGGCAATATTCATGATTAAACACGAGATTTCTAAAAATGCATTTTTAGATCAAGCTCACAAGAAATTGGGTTAAAAGACGATTACAAAATTTCATTTTTACATACATAAACCAAGTTCAGTTAAATAAATGCATGATACAATTAGAAATTTTTCCATGTATGTATAACAATAAAGATAGAAGTTTGTGTACGTTTGTCTACCTGTTTGTGTTTGCATATGTTCTAAAGAGACCTCTACAGTATTAGACCAGAAAGTAACTTTAAGACAGAAATTATGCACATCAAAGCCAGTTTCTTGATTTTTCAATTGCATTTACTGTATTTTTATTTGCTATGCAATTTTCACGTTTTCTAACACTTTGCAACATAGTTGAAAAGTGTTTATGACTTCTGTTTGTCTAGCCGTCTATGCGTGTGTGCGTCTGTTTGTGTACCCGAGCTCTAACTCTTTTACATATACTCAGATCGTTCTGAATTTTTAGTATGCTTTTGACGTTTTCAATTGCGCGATCGTGACTGAAAATAAAGTGTGTATCATTTATGGTGAATTTACAAGGACTATCAAAATATTTTGTTACATTACGGCCAAAATCGTTTCAAGCTCAGTTTAACAATATTTGATTATTTCAGACAGAATGAAATTGATATGTATTTACGAAGTGTATTAAAACATGCATTTTGTAGAGCATGGGATGCTAAACATTTGTAACCGAGCTCTAACTCTTTTACATATACTCATATCGTTCTGAATTTTTAGTATGTTTTTGACGTTTTTAATTCCACGATCGTGACTGAAAATAAAGTGTGTATCATTTATAGTGAATTTACAAGGACTATCAAAATATTTTGTTACATTACGGTCAAAATCGTTTCAAGCTCAGTTTAATGATATTTGATTATTTCAGACATAATGAAATTGATATGTATTTACGAAGTGTATTAAGAAATGCATTATGTAGAGCATGGGATGCTAAACATTTATTATTCATTTTCAGGGCCACACAAAGGAATTCCTTTACAAAATAGTTTGCGAGGAAAAGCTGTTTGCTGCGTATTTTAGTTCTGTTACACTATTACAAATAAAATGAAATTAATATACATTACTGAGGTTTGCTACAAAATCTTTGTTGTATAACATCATGTGCAAATCCTTTATGATTCATTTACAGGGATATACAAAAGATTCGAATATAGTACTGCGTCTAAAGTTCTCTCTCTTAGCGATCATTTTTGGAAGTGAGATTTCATTTATGGTATACGCTTTAAGTTTAAATAAATTTTTGCTTACAATGTCTTGTGTATAAATGCATAGATATATACAGGGCTAAACAAAAGAATTCGTAAGCATGACGCAGCATGAGCATGAATGGCTTAAAGGCGGCTTTTAATGAGTTATGTTCTTTCATATTGAATTATTTAGTATACTAACAAGGAGAGGTTCAGTGGCTAGACTCACTAAATACGGCTAGACTCACCGAATATTGTGTTTCTATTATTGAATGTTTGCAACATTCAAGGCCCGGTGCTATGTTGCACTAGAAGCGCCATAATTATAAATTGTTAAAAAATTAATGAGTTGAGTCCAAGACGCCGATTCGAGAACATATAAAACTTGGTTCTCGTTATTTTATTTGTGGTTAGTGAAATTAAATTAGTGATGCAGTCCACGAGTTCTTTAGTTCTTTATTGTGAGTAGTGTGCAGTGATAATTTGAGATCGAGCTATTGACGGGACCAGTTATTTTCAGCCGAATTATACATTTCATAATATCATAATTATACTTTCTTGTCTATATATAGCAGTTATATAAAAACACAAAAAACCTTACAATTTTGGATCTTTAAATCATATAATTAGCCCTGAGGTAGAGGGGGGAAAAGGCTGAATTCGGAATTAATTAGGGGTAAGCAGGAAATTGTTTAAATCCATTTAGTTTAGGTCTATAATGAATATGCTAAGTTCTCCCCTCGTACTAGGTGAGCGTTAGAAAAAATGTACAGATTTATAGAAAAAAAACACCTTTTTTTAAAATACCATAACAATATCTGACAGCGAACTCCGTCAAAAGCATTGCCAATACAAATGTTGCAGAGATTAAAATTCTGTGTAAAATGAGTACCTGCACTTAATATTTTAGTTGAACATTAAGGTCACAATTCTACTTTAAATGTTTTAGACCCGTGGTAATGGGGTTGAACTCAGAATTAATTAGGAGAAAACTGTAAATTGTTTTAATCCCTTCAGTTTAGGTCTACAATGAACGTACAATGTTTTTTCCTCTTACTTGGGCAATTGTTAGAAAATATGTACCTATTTTATTTCGAAAAACATGTTTTTTGAAATTACATTAACAATATCTCAAAACAGCTAACTCTATAAAAAAAATTGTCAATACGAATGTTGTAGAGCTTAAAATTCTGAATAAAATGAGTACCATCATTAAAAATTCTGTTCAACATTAAGGTCGCAATTCTATTTCAAAATTTTTAAATCAAAAGCTTGAAGCCAGGAGAGACCAAGTTAACTTAACAATATCTCAAAATTGCGGTCTTAATATTGAACAAATATACTAAGTGTAGGTGCTCATTTTATTCAGAATTCTAGGCTTTACAACTTTTGTATTGGCAATGTTTTTGATGGAGTTAGCTATTTTAAGATATAGTTAAGTTAACTTGGTCTCTCCTGGCTTCAAGCTTTTGAATAGCGATTAAGGCAAAATTTTGAAATATAATTGCGACCTTAATGGTGAAAAAAAATATTAATGATGGCACTCATTTTATTCAAAATTTTAAGCTCTACAAAATTTGTATTGACAATGTTTTATATAGAGTAACTGTTTTAAGATATTGTTAAGGTAATTTAAAAAAAAAAAAACGTGATTTTCGAAAATAAATATGTACATATTTTCTAACATTCACAAAAGTACGAGGTAAAAAACATAGTACGTTCGTATTAGACCTAAACTGAAGGGATTAAAACAATTTTAGGTTTTCTCCAAATTATTTCCGAGTTCAACCGCCTGAGCACGGGTCTAAAACTTTAAAGTAGAATTGTGACCTTAATGTTCAACAAAAACATTAAACGCATGTACTCATTTTACTCAGAATTTTAAGCTGAACAACATTGGTATTGACAATGCTTTAAACAGAGTGAGCTGTTTTGAGATATTGTTATGTATGCGACAAAAAGTGTTTTTTGTCTATAAATCTATATATATTTCCTAACGCTCACCTAGTACGAAGGGGAAAACAGCATTTTCATTCAAGGTCTAAACAGAAGCGATTTAAACAATTTCCAGGTTTCCCCTAATTAATTCCGAATTCAACTCCCTAACTACTGAGGTAAATTGTACTATAAGGGATTTTTTTTTCATTTTTTTTAAGATCAAAATAGAAAAATCAACAATAATATTCTAAATAAGCATTTAGTAGAAAATTTTCATCAAACGTAAATAAAAAATAAACATTGAATTAAAAATGAATTTAAGGGAGCTGAAGAGTTTTGTAAATTTAGCGCTGTTATTTGAAATAGAAATCACGAAACTTTAATAAATCAAAAGACAAAGTTTTATAAAATTTCTCTACGAATACGTCCCTTTAAGCTCATTTTTAACATACATTTTAAAGAATACTTTATAATTTTCGGTTTTCTCTGCGTATTTTTGCTGATAAAATAGATACATTTTTTAGACCTACTATACAATACGATAACTATTAAAATATCCAGATTTTGAACATTTATTCTGTTACAATGGCTAGCGACAAAACACAAAATAAACATACAATTCTTTAAATCGTGTTGTAAGATATCGGAAACCATTCAAAAATCGAATCGTCGCAAACAGGACGGGCTGCACGGGCTGCGGGAAACCCGTACTCTGGGAACGAAATTTTTGAGAGGCAGAAATGTTTTCATAATTTCATCTAAATTTCAATTAAAAAAATCATAATTGTGAAAAAATGCGATATTTGAGATATTAATAAGATGAAATGATAAAAATATACCTCAATATATGATTAAAAACACTATTCAATAAATAATAGAAAAAAGATTTTATCAGTATCAGTATAGCAACCAATATAAGGAGCACGAAAAATTGAAAGTGACATGGGCACAGAAACTTTTTGATCGGGCCCCGGTAACAAGCAAATACGAAGTAAAATTTGTGCATCTAAACGTAAATTATTTGCAAACATATTTAATATTTCATTAGTGGAATATTACAGGTATCTTTGTTTGTGTGTGTTCAGAATTACAGGATCAAAGTACATGTGTTGCTGGAATCGTGGAGTGATTGAATGGCATCAGAATTTTCGAACACATTTATCTGAAAGTAAGAAAAAGCTTTTCGTCATGTACATAATGAAAGGAAATCATTTATCATAACTTCTGGAGTCATTGTAGCAATTAAGAAACTAGTATGCTGTGGCCGTCACAAAACTTTTTTCTATATAAATCACGCCAATTAAATCATTTAAATAATACAAGAAACTACGTCAATTTAGCACCAATTCATATCAAATTATATCTGAATTTGATCTTTGATGAAAATTCATGCATTAGTTTTTGAGATAGAGCTATAGCCGAAATTGTGAAAAATGTAGCATAGCAGCGCCAACTATCCCACACAACACAGATTCGTCCAATTTTCGCCTAAAGTACGTAATTTGGATGAATGGACGTGTCCAATTGAAGTCTAAAAGTCCTCCGGACTTCAACTAAATTTCGTCAAATTGCGTCCAAATGTCACCCCCCTTTACGTAAGAAGTACGTCTTTTGGGCCATGAAATGAGCGTAAAATGAACATAAAATGAACAAAATTTGGATGAGCCAAAATTTGTCCATATTACGTCCAAAAAATACCTCCATCCGGACGAAATACACACGAATTTTGGCTGTAATATAGGCGTCCAAAATTTGTCCATATTACATCCGAAAACACCACCCACATTTGGACGAAATATAGACCCCTTTTAGCCTTAATCTGAATGTGTTTATTGATCCAAAATACGTAGTTTGGACCAAAATGAGACGAATCTGTTATCTCCCCTAGGCAAGGATGACGTTATATTAAAAAACTGAAATAACAAAAGTTTTTAATATAAATAATTTTGATAGAAATTTACTTAGAATTTTTTCCCCAAAAATCATATTAAATACTTAAATATTTTAAATTAATTCCTTGCCAGGACTCATTCATATAAATCAGTAAAAGCATATATATTTTATACATATTGCTAATAAACTTTTTTTATGATACTTTTAATTTTCTAAGATCTTTAAAGAAAATATATTAATTCCTAAAGTATATGCTATAGCATGATTTGAAAAAAAGAGGCTATACCAGACTTTAATCCGCTACATTCGGCCCAAACACAACTACGTTCATTCACGAAAAAAGAGGAAAATTTTTAGTAATACAGTTTTTAATTCATAATACAATGAAATGCTACTTCAGAATGCTTAAACATAAGCCGATCACTTTCATTTAGAGAAAAAATGCACAGGTGATGTTAATGAATTCGGTCTCTGTTCCAGGTGCTTGTTTTGTTTGGGCCGAATGAAAGCATTTAAATTTGAACAAAAACCGGTTTCATATAGTAAACAGTTTTTATAGCATATATATATGCCATAAAAATAGTTTACTAATTTCAGAACATTTATTTTAGTAAAAGGAAATGACACATTTTAATGTTTACAATCTTATTTCATTATCAGAAACTTTCTATGGATAATAAGGAAATGAAAAATGTAAGATACCTACCAGCATACTGGCTTTTATGTTTTGTGCATTTCTAGATTCTAGAAATCTATGCATTTCTGCTATTTTTACTCTTCACATTTTTATTTTATATACTATTTCTCCTGGAAAAAATATACATATATTTTGGTTTTCGTTTATATTATCATTGGTGATGATAATGCTTCTAAAAAGGTCCTATATTTGCATAGCTGTCAACTGCTACAATTTTTAGCTAGCACTAATTTTTAATGAAAATCTTCGCTTAATAACATATATCTGTAATTAAATCAGATGAAGATTTTAAAATCAAATTAGTGATGGCTAGAACTCGTAGAATTTTGCCGTTGTATTTAGAAATTTTATTATATTATTCATTAGCATACAATATCGTCCACTGCAAAGTTTTACATTTTGTGAACAATGGATTTTTTCTTTTAAATTCTTTGTAAATTCAACTACTCCACTTTTTTTTTTCACTTGAATTAAAATAGCTCTAACAGGGAATATAATTTTCCTTTTAAGGATGGTTACCCTTAAGAATGGAATGTATCAAAGCAATTGAAAATTTTGAGTTTTTCAAATGCTGCTAATTCATGGAAGAAAATGCGATATTCCCTAACAACTTTTATGTATTGTGAATAAAGTTTTACACACTGAAATTTGCATTTGTTGCCAGGTGTGCAAAAAAATTATTTTACATTTTTAATAATAATAACAAACAATATTTTGAAATATCATTAAAGAAATTTAAAATGTAATACGAGCGCAAACTTTGTTTTTCATATGCAGACCTACTCCCTTATGTAAAAATATATATATATATATATATATATATATCCCTGGACTGCAAGATTAACCTTCCATTACTCATGCATGGATTATTAAAAAAAATAAAAAAAAATAGTTCCATTTCATTTATTTTAGTAATTGACTTTTCACTGATTAATGTAAAAATACATACTGTATATTCTGGTATGTAACAATAACTTTTGATAGAAGAAAAATTATCAAAATTTATAGGTGCACATTATGCATCAATTTTAAAAATAAATTATAAAAAATATGATCATAAGAACTAAGACTTTTGATTTAATCAACATGTGATTTATATTTAAAAAATGTTGCTATTAGAGTACATGAAAAATAATAGTATTGTACTTAAAAATAATTTACATCTTATTTTTCACTATGTATCTCATGAAAGTTTTTGCAAATAATCAAACAACAATCTGCACAACATATGGCGATTATAATAAAAAATACAAAAATTAAATCTAACAGTATACGTATGTGTTACATGCCAGAATACAATATCAGTAAAATGGTTTCATATACATTATAAATAGCTTTCAAAAAATATATTTTTAATTATATCAATCAGTTTAAGCTAACTTTGTGAAATAGTGTTAGGGAGTTAGTGTTTACAAGACTCACTAAAAGGAAAATTCTTTTGAAAAGCCATTGGGAGAGGGGGGGGGGGTAAATTTAAAATATTATTGCATATTGTTATACACTATATATTATTGTAAAGCAAAGATAAGAGTACTAGTACAAAATTTAGTATATCACCAAAACTTATTCATTTAAATACTGATTTTTATTTATGTTATCACCAAACTAAGTCTAAAAATTTAATCTGTGCTCTTAATTAAATATCATATATTCAATTAAATATTGAATAATCATTTATAAATGAATTTACATTTTGTACAATTAAATATGTAAATTATCAAATGTATTTCAGATTAACCTGATTATTTGTAGTATATTATAAAATAACAAAAACTATACATTCAGTGTATTTAAGTAATGTTTTGAAATCAAAGTTTATTTAAACTTTGCTTAAGCATTAAAAATGAAATTTATCAAATATTTTCATGCATAAAATATGGTTAAAAATTATGTACAAACTTTTAGTTTAAAATTATTCAAAATCTTTAGTGAACAGAGTACATATATTATCATTGTTATAAAGGAATATACAATAAAGATGCAAGAAATACTTTCAAAAATGAAGTTTTATTTATTTATTTTCCAATCTGGCTCTTGTTGACAACAATATTTTCTTTTTACAATTCATATATAAAATATATTTTTCATTAAAGGCAAAAAGGATGCTATATTTCATTACTATAAAGTAGGCAGGATGATACTGAGGAAACTGTTTGGGGAAAACTCTGTTCTACGTTAATGCTTCTCAGACTTATTTTCATTATATTTAACAGACAGCAGCTTCAAAGCCTATAAATAAAAAGAATAATAATTCATTAAAATGAAAAGATGGATTGTATTTAATAGCACATATCAATAATTCATAACGTTAGATGCAAATTAAAAACAATTTAATTTTAGTTTTAATTTTTGCTTACAGGTAGCATCATCAGACATCTTGTATTATTTCATAATAAAATGAAGTTTTTTCATCCAGCTTTGAATGATATTAAAAAAAACATTTATGTATTTTTAAAAATTACTAGCCAGTGTTTAATTTAATTTATTTATCATTTTTTTTTTTTTTTTTTTTTTTTTTTTTTTTTAAACAAACAACTACTGATGCAATGTTTACAAAATACATAAAAGTCAAGTACTTTATAATGTTCAACTGTGTCCTTTATTTTGAGTATTTAAAGATCTATATTTATATAAAGTAAGGATAAAAAAAGAAAAATCAAATAAAATTTGGTGCTTTCTCATTATAGCAGCCTCCTCAATTACAATTATGTCAAGGTAGCAGTTTCAAACTTGCTAAAGATCATCACCAAGCTTATATATACATCATGCACAATATGTATAAGCCAAATGCTCATATATGAGCCATATAAGTAAATATTTATATCATATATCAGTCATATATATCTTTAAACAAAAACATAATTTGCAGAACAAAAAAAAAAAAAAAATATTTTACACATTGTTTATGCTCGAGAAGGGATAGATACAGTAGATTCGCTCAAATCCGTGCGGCTTGAGACCAGAGGTTGTGCAGATTTCAGAATTTTGTGGATTTCTGGTTTGTTAACATTTTTTAGACAATAATTTGAATGTAATAATGCAATCAAATGTATAATGGATGTTTGAATTAAAGCAAAATATTAAAATAATTAAGTAAAGTAATAAACTAAAATGATAAAAAGTAATATAATTAAAAAAATGATTAAATTATTAAAGGTAAAGGTCAAATAAATAATTAATAATGTATAATTAAACATGCAATAAAAAATGAGATACATTTTCCTTGAATCATTCAATGACACTTTCCTCATAAAGGTAACCCTATTAATTCACATCAAAATCAAAAAGTAAGGAAGTTTTATTTCAGGTTTGCCAGTGTTAATAACTATAAAAAAAATTAATACATATATATATTTGGTTAAAAGGCTGACTAGCAGTGATATCAGCAATATCCTTCTTTTTTTTTCAGTAATAAATTTTTATTTCCTTCATGAAAAACAACGAGTTTAGTCTCATCATATTATCGAGAATTACATATTAAAATACATACTAAATTATATAAAACTAAAAAATCCTGTTACTTTCCCTCTACAGCTTAACTGAAATTTTCATTGTTTACATCTGCGATGATGTGCGGATTTTAGGCGGTTGCAGATTTGAGGAAGTCCTGTATTATAATTTTTCTTCAGCTGCTTCTACAGCTAATGTTAAAGTCTTGCAAAAAATATGTTTAAACCAAATGAATTTAAAAAAATAAAATTCGAACAATAGGATACTTAAACTACCCTAAAAACTTAAATTACAAAGATACATGGAAAATGCAAACCTTTAAAAAAGTCTCAGCTTTATTTCCATTTTATTCGAATGGAATGTAAGTTTTTAGATTAGTTTAAGTATCATATTGTTCGAATTTTATTTTTATTTCTTTAAGTTCAATTGGTTTAAACATATTTGTGGCAAAACTTTAACATTTACTGTAGAAGCAGTAGAAGAAAAATTCTAATATCTATCCCTTCTTGGGACTATACAATGCATGAAATAAACTTTTTTTTTTTTTTTTTTTTTTTTTTTTTTGTTCTGCAAATTATGATTTTTTTAATATATCAAGTTTTATAACTACTGCAATTCAGAGGAATGTATTACAAAATTAATTAGGGTTTGATATATAGGGTATTGCATCACAATTTGTGATGTAACTAAAATCCATAATAAAAACAAAAAATTCAAATTTACTTAAATTTAGTTATCCAATTTTCCACTGATAGTGGTCTCTATGAATGCAAAAGTAAATTGTGTTGCATGTTTGCTGGTTATTTATGCTACTATGAACGGCAATTCTGCAGCATTGAAACATTTCACCTCTGAACTGGGAAAAGTGTGTAAAGGTGAATTGAATTGCCAGATTCATGAATGAATAAAAGAAACTCCAACACAATACTTTAGGAGACTTACATTTATTGTAAAGAACTTTTAAGGAAGGGGCCGTGAAAATACAGAAGTACGGGGAGAGTTTCAATAACTGCCGAATGGGCAGACGCCCCACAGCGGGGCTTGATTTTGATTTACATGGCTCAACGTCAGGAGCAAGAGTGCCTGAGATTTTGTTACCAACACTTACAGATTGGCGAACATTAGTCAACCATATGTATGATGTTTGGCGTAAAACAAATTGGATAGACAAAACAATCATGGAGTTTTACATTGAGTTAAAAACTATGCCATGGCGGGCCCCTTTAGGGTTACACTAAATAACATTCCAGCGGTAAGCAGGGAGGCTTAAAGGAATAGGAACACGTGATTTTTATATGCACATTACAGATCTAACTACAGCTGCAAATTAGTCAGCAATGGGCATATGGTTTGTATCCGACAAAGTACAAGGGTGAGAATTGAATACTAATGCAAGCCCAGAGGCTGGGAAAATATGCATTAGATATCGTCGGCTGCAAGGCGAAGAGACATTCATTTGTATTTTATTTTTCTATTTCATGTCTAGGGAAAATAGCTGCGGCTAAGATCTATTTCTGTCCGTGTGAATTTGAAAGACAGAAAAAGGAACCGAGATAAAATGATGTCTGCATTTAAAAAGAGCTTTAAAAAGTAAAAGTGGAACTTACAGTAGTGAGAGGGGGGGGGGGGGGGGGAATGACTAAAGCCATAAGAAATTAAGTATAAAATGTCAAATTTGAACTAAATATTTTATTTGAGGGGGGGGGGGGGAGAATAATGACAATTTATAATAATCCAGTAAGGTTAAAAGTTGATTTTTTTGAGGGGAGAGGAGGAATAATAAATATATAACGGTAAAGCCGTTATACGGTGAGTGGATCAATTTCTTTTCACCAGTCTCCGACAGAGGAGTTAATTATTGGTAATATTAAAGAAAGTTGAAATCTTTTTGAACTGCTTAAAAAACAAAACAAAAAAAAACATAATAAATTTATCTTGTAATCAACACCATTACATTTTAAATTGTCCTATCAGAGCCTAACACCATTTGTCAGTTTACAGGTGCATAAATGTCAGTTATTGAATACTTGCATTACTAATAATTTAAAACATGAAAAGAGAGACACATCTGTAGTATGATATTGATATCATATATAAATAAAGTTTAATTAATTTGTTTTTATAATAAATATTAAAGTATTTTTAAAGCATAATTTTTTTTTTTTTTTTTTTTTTTTTTTTTTTGTTGCAAGTAAAGTGTGAAACACTGGCTCATTTTGTGTCAGTTATTGGTTTTTTCAAAATGGGGTTATGTCAGTTACTGAAGTTATTCACCATATTTATGAAAAACATTTATTTTTAATAATACAATATATAATTTTTCAAAATTTTGTCAACAGTAATTTTTAAATGTATTTCTACCATCCATTCAAAAAAAAAAAAAAAAAAAAAAAAAAAAGGTAGAATGGATTTAAAATTTTGTAATAGTGATTTGAAGAATAATTTTTAATGTGTCAGTTACTGGGGGTTTCACCCTAAATCAAGTAATAAAGAAATTTAAACAGATTATTAATAGAACATAAATTTGTTTTATAATTCTTTTTTCCATTTTAAAATTTTAAACTATGTATGTATATATAATCAAAAGTTATTTTCTTTGTTGGAAAAGAAACTTGGTATTAGGCTGCCGAATATTCAGTATTCGGTTATTTGGCCACATCACTATTTGTCCCATCCCTAATTACAAGTAATTTTGATTCATTACTGTTTATTGATTATTTTTTTATAAGGCAGGGGGGGGGGGTGTCGTTGGCACATTACAGTTACATAAAATATATTTTTGGAAGCCTTTGGCATGCGAATGTGAAAAGGTTTGCCATCCCTGAACTTTTATAATTGCATTACATTTAACTATTCACTCTCACAATTTTAAACAATTATTTTTAATATCAACATTTTTATTAGTTTGTGGGCTAAACCTTAAAATTCAGGCACGCTGCACCTGCTGAAATCCCAACCCCCAGGCATGTAAAATTGTTTTGTGTTTTTTAATTTACGTATCCAAGGACTACATAAAATATTGGCATTAAAATATTATATAAAAATGGAAATGCTTGCAATTTTTTTTTAATACTAACTTCCAATATATTTCAATTTAACCGTAAAAAATATACTGTTTATTCTCCAAACAGAAATTTTTATGAGTTATAAATATATGTTTTCCGAAACTGAGATTATACACTGCGCTGTAAGCGGGTAATGCTGCCCGCCACAAAATTGAATAATTGTAATTTAAATAGTTCTTTCTTATCTCAATCAAAAAATTTAAACATAATATCATATTAGAATTTATAGTAGATAGATAGACACATTCACACACAGATGGTGTTATATAGTAACAGAATATAAGAAAAGAGATTAGGGATATAAAAAAAAATATTTAAACGGAGTTGTAAATAATAAATAAAATAAAACAAAAAAAATTTTTTCACTCATCATTACAGTTGAAGTACAAAGGTTTAATAAGAAACAGTAACACAAACCAAAACATTTTATTTCAATTTCTAATCGTTGTTTCTAATATTTACTATGTGGAAAAAAAAGTTGCTACTGGCAAAGAAAAAACAAATTCTGTTAACATAATTTGCACCTGGCTAACATAAAAGTACCACATTACTCATTTTTTATGCAAGCTGACAATTGTAAAATCAAATACCCACAGAGATATAAATTGAAAATTTATTTAATAACAGCATTTATGGACTTTAACTGAAAATTTACCTTATTCAAAGTTAAATCCTGTTTGAAAAGAGTTGAGTCCTGCTGAGTCACCTTTTATTCAATCAATAATGATATATATCCACAAAACAGTTGTTTTTCCAAAGACAAGAAGCTTGTATCTACTGGGTGAAAAAGAAGGAAAAAAAATGAGTGGATCCAGTATAATCTTATTTTAAAGCAATTTTAAAATGCATGAATTTTGCAAATATTGTGATTACTTTAACTCATGCACACACACATAAAAAAATAACAACATTAGATTAATTTGTTTTCTTCTCTGATCGAGAATCAAGCATAGATCAATTGTCTTGTTCACAAAAGAAATTAGCACCTGATAAATGTGCTTTCCACAACCAATGTTTTATGTGCATTGTACTATAAAAGAACATAGCTACTCAGTAATGTAAAGATAGTGTTGACTCCAGGCCAATTTGGCAGGAGTCGGCAGCCCTTTATGCACCTAGTGGCTCATTTTAATTATTTTATATCTATTGATTATAAGAAATATTAATTTAATTATTTGGTTTCAGGGAAGTAACGTGAAATATATCAGATGCATGAAAAAAAATCAAGATACTCATCCATCGATTTATCGCATAAAAAAAAAAAAAAAAAGCTTTGAGAGTTTTGCCAGTAAGTCAAAGGGAAAAATTCAGAAATTCACCAACTGTTCATGTAAAAGAAAATCATGAAATTTGTGGATTAGTCACAAAAAAGATCTGCAAACTTCTGCAAAAATTTAAAAAAACCCTGCGAATTTCACCAATCGGTCATAAGGAAATAAAAAACCCCACAAAATTTGTCAACTGGTGAAATAACAGGTGAAAATTTCATTTACACTTGGTTTGAATGTGAAAAGTATCAAAACTACCTTGCACGGTGATATTTTAAAAATAAATATCAATATACAAATTATCAAACATCTTGATATTTTGAAAATAAATGTAAAAAATTTGAAAATATCAAAAATCTTGATATTTTAAAAAATCGGATATATATCAAGATATGTTACACTGCTCAAAACAATTAAAGGATATTTGAAGTTTTATATAAAATAAAGATATAAACGAAATTTTTTTGCCGAAAATAGAAGAAGAGAATCACAAATGCAAATTTTTCTGGTTTTCAAACTGTGGAGTATGCAAATTTTGAGTTCGACGTCAAAAACGTCGCTTCAGCGGCAGCAAATGAAATTTGACTTTCAACTGGATAAAAGAGAATGAAGACAAGGATGATCGGCATTCAGTGATTGCTTTGTTTCGATGAGTACGATGTCTCAGCGAAGTCATTTGACAGATTCATAAGCTTTGAGAATTGTTGGTAGGTTAGAAGGGGGCCAAACTCAAGCCGAAGTAGCACAAGCCATTGGAGTGTCACAAAGTGTCATTTCCAGGATCTGGAACCGTTTTTTGGAGAGTGGATGTGCAGGCCGAAGACCAGGGCAAGGTCGTAGACGGGCAACAACGCCCAATGAAGATCGGTATTTAGCGTTAACAGCTTAGAGACACCGAACCATGAACGCTACTCTTCTCCAACAACACATTCGCTCGGCTACAGGCACCACGATTTCAACTCAGACTGTCCGAAACCGGCTCCATGCTGTAGGTGTGTATGCTCGCCGACCGATGGTATGTGTTAGATTAACATCAAGGCATCGTCGCGACCGCAGGGAGTGGACCACCGAGCATGTCAACTGGAGGATAAATGAATGGAGCAATATTCTGTTTTCTGACGAGTCCCGTTTTTCTGTGCATCCGGATAATAGGCGTATTTTCATCTGGAGGGACCGTGGCAGTAGGAATAATCCTGCGTTCGTGCACGAAAGTGTCAGATTTGGCGGTGGAGGAGTGTTGGTGTATGGTGGCATCTCCATTGGCGGGCGCACTGACCTCTACATCATTCGAGATGGAGTTCTGACTGATCGCCGATATAGGGATGAGATCCTCAGACCTATTGTAGTCCCTTACGCTGCAGCAATCGGAGATAACTTCATTTTAATGGACGATAACTGCAGGCCACATCGTGCAAACCTGGTGGAGGATTTCCTTTTCGAGGAAGGAATCGTTCGAATGGAATGGCCAGCGTGTTCTCCAGACATGAATCCAATCGAGCACGTTTGGGACGCTCTAGGAAGACGAGTTTCTGGCCGCCAACAACCCCCACAAACTCTCCAAGAACTGGAAAGAGCTCTTCTGGAAGAGTGGGGCAGAATACCCCAACTCGTCATTAATAGCCTCATTGAGTCCATGCCTCAAAGGTGTTCAACGTTGCTGGCCGCCCGTGGAAACCATACCCCCTACTGAAAATGATTTTCTTTGAAGAAAACACCTTTTCTTATTCTTTTTTTCTCATATGCACAAATTGTGTTTTTTCCTTTAGTACACAAATGCGCAATAAAATGCATTTTTTTCTGCCAAACATGTGTAATTTATTCTCATATAACCTACTATGTCTGTCGACCATGTATCAATCAGCTAAACAGTTTACCAGATACAAAATCCACCTAAAACTGCAATATCCTTTAATTGTTTTGAGCAGTGTATATCAACGAACCCTGAATGCTTCATAACATAAAATTACATTATTACACCATTACATTATTCATTATTACAAGAATGAATCACCAATCAACCAGGATTTATCGCGACATTATAAAGCATAATATGACATTAAAATAACATTAAGTTGTTTTTAACTATAACATTTTGTGACACATATGGCCCAGTTATAGTCAAATGTGACAGATAATATCAGGGCCGAAACTAGGCTTTTTTTGCCTAGGTTCGCCTAGAGCAAACATGGATTTTGACGCCCCTCCCCCACCCCTCCTCCTCATGCACAATAAAAATTATCGACCGCAGGTAATCTATGCAAAAAAAAAAAAAAAAATCATTTAATAATAATTAAAATGCTAGCAAGATGTATCTAAACAATGCTCCCATAGGATTAACATTAGCTTGAGCATTTAGAGCCTACACTAGTCACACGTAGAAGTTTGGAATGCTAATGTTAAACCTCTGGGAGCGTTCTTTTTAAAATTTCTCACTTGCATATTAATAGTTTTAAATGATTTTTTGCCTTGCTTAGAATAGCTGAGGATTCAATTCTAACCGGGCTAGTGTTTACTTTATCAATTTTGGTTGTAGATTTTATATATATATATATATATATATATAAAGTTACTTTCACAAATTTGAAAACAATGCTTCCATAGGTTTAACATCAGCTTGCAAGTTTCTTTGTATTTCATATATATGTATATATATATCATCAAAGCAGAATATGCTTATAAATGTAATGTACATCGCAAAACATTTCAAATCCTCATTTTCAAGAAAATTCACCATTCAGTCTTAGGAAAAATTGTGAAATTTGCACTCAATGGCTGAAAAAAAAAATATATCGCCAAATTCTTCATTTAAAAAGATTGTGAAATGACAACTGGTCATATGAAAAACTTGTGCAATTCGTCAGTTTATCATGGAGAACAAATCATGAAATTCTTCCGCCTGTTGTGGGAAAACACAAAATTCAACAAACAGTTGCAGGAAAAAAATCCACGATTTTCGCCAATCAGTTACAGATAAAAACCTGGAAATTTGTCAGTGCACCAAGGAAGAAAACTGTGAAAAAACCCCCATGATTTTCTCTAATCGGTCTCAAGAAGAAGCCTCAAAATTTGCCTATGATACAAGAAAAAAAAATCATGAAATTTGCAAATCTGTCGCTGTTTAAAAAATTGCGAAATTCGTCAGTAGATCGTCGGAAGAAACTGCGAAATTCATAGATCAGTAGCAGAAAAAAATCATGATTTTCTCTAAGTGGTCTCAAGAAAAAGCCACAAAAATTTGCCTATTGGTTCAAGAAAAATATTGCGAAATTTAAAAATTTGTCACAGGTATTAAAAAAAAAAAAAAATCGTCAGCGGATTGTCAGGAAAAATAGGAAATTCATTGATCAGTCGTGCAACCCCCCCCCCCCCCCTTCGAGATTTGGCCGATGAGTCTCAAAAAAGCGACGAAGTTTTCCAATTGACTGAAAGAAAATATTGCGGGATTCACTGATCTGTCGTGGGTAGAATGCAAAATTAGTCAATCAGTTGCACAAAAAAAAAAAAAAAAACGAGATTTTTACCAATCGTTCGCAAGAAAAAGCGGAAAAAATTGCTAATCAGTAGAAAGAAACTATTGTGAAATTCATCAGTCTCTCGTCAGAAAAGCTGCAAAATTCGTTGATCAGTAGTAGAGAAAATGTATGATTTTCTAAAATTGGTTGCAAGAAGCTACTGCAAAATTTGCTTATCGGTACAAGGAAAATTTTTCAAAATTCCCCAATCTGTCGTGAAAACGGCCTGTGAAAATCATCAAAAATTGTAAATTCATCGACCAGTCATGGAAAAATCCACAATTTTTGCCAATCGGTCGCAAAAAACCCGACAAAGTTTGCTAATAAGTAGAAAGTAAATATCGCAAAAATTGCCCATTGGTCGCGGCTAAAAAATTGCAAAATCCTTTAGTTGATCTTTTAAACAAATCAGAAATTCGTTGATTCAATCAGTCGCAAGAAAAAGAGAAAAAAATTGCAAATCGATAAAAAGAAAATATAGTGAAATTCGAATCAGTCACGTGTAAAAAAAAAAAAAAAATGTCAGAAAAATCACAAAATTCTTTGATCAGTCATGAAAAAAAAAACGATGATTGTTTCCAATCTGTAGCGCCCCACCAGTGGCCGAGAGGTTCTGCCCTCGAAGCTGGTAGACGGGAAGTGCTGGGTTCGATCCCAATCGCGCCCGTCGGCCTAATCGTTCGGAGTTTCCGTGGTTTTCTTCGAGCCATGGATTTTCCATGTGTAAATACGGATTAGGTTCCCTTAGAAAGACCCCCACGGAGGGCACTCCCCCCGGGCCTATATCCCTCGTGTAGATAATCGGCCGTCAAAAAATCAACCAACCAACCAATCTGTAGCAAGAAAAAGTTGAAACATTTGCCAATCAGTTGGTGGTAAAAAACATGAAATTCATGGATCAGTCATGTGAAAAAAAATATGATTTTTACCAAACGGTCATAGAAAAATATCGCAAAATTCAACCACCAGTTGCAGTTAAAAATCTCAAAATTTGTCAGTGAATTGTAGAAAATATCTCGAAATTCTTCAACCAGTTGTGGGAAAAAAAGTCGCAAAATTTGATGATTGGGTCCGAGAAAAAAACGTCAAATTCGCCAGTTGACAGAGGGAAAATTCTGAAATATTGCGAAAATCAATTGATTGTCGGAAAAAACAGTGAAATTCATCATTTGACCACAGTAAAATCATAAAATTTGCCAATAGTTTCTTTCGGTTGAGTATGTCAGCGTTTTACAAAATGTATTTTGCATTCCTATAAAAGATGCCATTGCACTTCTTCATGTATTAAGAAAAAATCCCTGCGACTTTCTTTTTTTAAATTCCCACAGAACATTTTTGTTCAGACGAAGTTTGTAGCAGAACATTGCAAAGTATTCTGCTTTGGGGATATATACATTTCAGGGATCTGTCCAGACTTCTCTCAGGGTCCTGTTTTTGTTAAATTGTGAACAGTTTTTTTACATTTGTGAAAAATCTAGTCTTAATTTTGTGAATTAAAAATGATCATTATATTCAGGTTCTTTTTTATATGTTTTTAAGAAGATATAGGCATGTAAAATACATATATTTTCTTTATATATGTAAAAGTGACAGGCCAGATTTCACTTTTAAATGATTAAATTTGTGAAAGTTTTAGTTTTCAGCTAAAAAATTTGTAAAAGGCCTATTTTTAAGACAAGGAATTTTGTGAAGGGTCCTTTTTTAAGGTGAAAAGTTTTGTGAAGGGTCCTGTTTTGAAATAAAAATTTTGTGAAGGGTCCTTTAAAGGACCAGTTTCTTCCTAAACAGATCCCTGCATTTTTGTATGAAACGACAAACAAAATCTTCATTTGGTGCCCCCCCCCCCCCTTCGCCTTTCGTTCTGGCACCCGGAGCACATACCAGGGTTGCCGGCTTTTAGCCAGGCCAAAAAAAGCAGGCCGGCTTTTTTTGGTTTTAGCCACTTAAAAAAAGCCGGCTTTTATTTTTCAAAAGGTGGTCTATAGATAATTCATATAAAATTTGGATTAATTTATTTTTAATACATTTATAAATATTTTCTACTAAAAAAATATAAATTTCTATTAAATTTTGTCAAATAAATAAGTCCTTATAACTGCTAGAATGCAACTGTGAAGGCATTATGTCAGAAAAAAAATTATAAATATTCAGAAGAATATATTAAATTAGACTCCAAAGTATTGGTTTGGAATTCTTTATCATAGTTCTACACATACCACACAGTTTACAGATTATATGAAAGAATAAGAAAATATCACACATCAAATTAGAAATATTCTTACATACTGATATTTACTTTTAAAATTGATTAAAACTAAATAGCACATATGTATTTAATAACTGAAATTATCTTATATAATACTTGAGAACAAACACTCACTAATAAACAATTGATATTCTAACTTATAAAAATGATATAGTAAAAAGTTTTTCTGCTACTAAGCTGTTATATAACTTATTCCAGATATGTCCATGCGGACAGATTAAAATCGTAGAATGAACAATGTTGAAAGAGAAATTAGGAAGAATGTAACATTTGAGGAAATTTTAGTACATTGAAGTGTGCATAAAATAAAGAGAACAATTAAAAAAATGGAACAGTGTTAAGGTCAGTGTAAACCAGAGAAAACAATTGGTAAGGCATTTTATTCCAATATGAATGTCTTCATTATATTGAAAAATTGGGTTATATTGATTTCTACCTCAATTAAATGCCTTTAAAACTAATTAAAAAACACATAAAAATGTGTCATTTATAATTAAAATGCTTCACTGTATAAAAGCTAATTTTGGCCAAAAAAAGCTGGTTAAAACCAATAAAAGCCACCGGCGTGGCTTTTTTAAATTTTAGCCGGCATTTTCGCAACCCTGGCACATACCCCCTCTGCTTCTCTGTACTCCCCTAGTTTCAGCCCTATATAATATAAATATGATATAAAATGTATAAATGGCATCCAAGAAGTAAATAATATGCATATAATGATACATATAAGGCACATATATACGAGCATTAGTAGTACTGTTTCTTTTAGGCCATCATTTAACGGCACAGCACCCTGCTTATTCTAAAATTGGCAAAATGCATCCTGTCCTTTTTAAAAATTGTGAAATGAACCTTCAGTTGTATCTAGAACATACTAGTAAAAATTCCTCATACATTTTTCATGCACACAATAATATAACAATTCATGTTGTTCAGCAAAATAATTCAGACTTTCTTTTAAAATTATTAGTATTAAGTAAATAAGTTCACATTACAATATGATAATGAATGAATAAGATTTGAGTAATGATCTTTCATTAGAGCACTAGAAAATTTAAAATATAAAAAGTTTGGTGTCTTAGTAAGAACTCGATATTACATAAATTTAAATCAGTCAAAAAAAGAAGTTGCTATCAAATGGTAAGTTCTTAGAAATTGCGTACTTGCAACACATAATATATTAATTGTCAAAGAATTTTTTTTAAAATATGCCCCTAAATCAATGTAAAATTCGTTTCAACCCAATAAATGTTTTTTTTTTAGTTTTATAAAACTGCATTATGACCGAGAAAAATCATGTAAACAAAGCATTCTTATTTACGTAATCAAACGCTGATCTCTCCAAAAAGTCCAGACTAAAGTCAAAACTATTGATAAATCAAATAAATAACAAAACACAAAATCGTGACAGAAATTTTTTATGTAAAGTATGCACACAAACACAATAAATCTAGAAAACAAAGTCAATTTACTTACCTGCATTCACACTCATTTTCACTATTTCCGCATGGCTTTGATTTCCGCGATGAGATATACAAATCTTCCGCACGTTGATTGATTGATGCGGAGCGTAACTCCACAAAGTGATATTCTGGTAAATAAACAATGCATTAAATTCTTTACTTGTTGAAAGCTGTATAAAAAATTAATAAAACAAACAAAAATAAATAATACAAGTTTCGGTCAATGAGGCCTAAGTCTGTATATGCCGCCATTTTTAGATGGCTGTTGATAGGTTAAGTTTTTGTCCAGATTATGTCCGTACATGACGAGGTCAGGTTTTTATCCCGGAATTAACGAAAATTAGACTAGTACTGTTTCCATCCAGTTTAAGTTATTAAAACAGAAAATTGGACAAACAGGTGAAGGTTTAGTTTGGGAGTTGACGAAAATTGGATTAGTTGCGTTTTCATCCAATTTATGTTCTTAAACTGGAGTCCATATTTTGTAGTTATTTCGTAGTTACGTCTATGTCAAACATTCAACAAATTCTGAACGTATTTTAGCTGGCTGTATACGTCCAAATTACATATATAGACGTATTTCGGAAATAGTAGATGAAAACTGAATATAATCTGGACGTATGTGTTGTGTGGGATTGAGCGTTTTCACCAAAACATAAACAGCACTAATTGATATCAAGGCATACCTGAATCTGAAGTTTGATGAAATTCGTGCATTAATTATTGAGATAGATCTGTAGTGAAAATCCCGAAAAATGCAGCATAGCAGCGCCATCTGTTGAGCGATTTACACGAAAACATAAACAGTCGTAACTCATGTCAAGCATACATGAATCTGAAGTTTGATGGTTGGGCGATTTACACCAAAATGTACAAAACAACAATTCCTGTCAAGGACTAACTGAATCTGAAGTTTGATGAAAATCCGTGCATTAGTTCTAGAGATTCAGCTATTGTAGAAATCGTGAAAAATGCTGTATAGCAGCGCCACCTGTTGAGCGATTTACACCAAAACTAATCAGGACCAATTTATATCAGGGACTAACTGAATATTAATTTTTGTTAAATTCCGTTCGTTAGTTCTTGAGATAGAGCGCCCACAAAATTTGTCTCATACACAGACAGACAGACAGTAAAAATAAATGGTATAATATACAACCGCCTTTCAAGGAAATCATGAAATTATGAGAGTTTACAAAAGACATTTTTGTAATTTATAACAAAAATTAATTGGAGTTCAGTAAAAAGATAAAATATTTTTACGTAAAAAACGGAAACTATAATACTTATCTTTTAGAAAAAATAGTTTTATAATCCACGTTGTCTAAAAATATGTGAAAAGCATCAGGAACTTTATTGAAACCAGGATTACCTGCTGTTAACAGTCATATCCTGTATCTGCTGAAAATGGAATAAGACTACTATACTTTAGTTGAGGCTTTCTAATGTATTTTATAGTCGTAACTATGTTTGATATTTATTTTGTAAAATAAAGCTTTTAAAACAAACATTAAAATCACTGTTTTGGAAACACAATTTTAAGGTTATAAGAGGAAAGATGTGTCTTTGGAAATATTTTCTACACGTATTTCTTCTGTAAATGTATAAAAGATAGATGTATCATGACATTTCCTTAAGAGCGTGTCTAACGTATGAAATGTATTTCTATGGGCAGTTGGAATGAAAGCAAAATGGAATAAAAATTTCAAGCATATTTGCAAAAAATATATTTAAATTAACTCGCGAATTAGAGTAAAAGTAAACTTATTAATCTATATCAAAATCGAAACGTATCCATGAGTGAAGATGACGCCATATTCACGTTGGCAACGACCTGGAAAATTAATTTTTTTTCTAATATTTCTTAACTTGTAAACATTGGATATTTGAAATTGTTAAATCGTCGAATAGCAGAGCACAGATACATACAGATGTTATTTCCATAAAATTCTAAATTAATTTATTGATTCTTTTTTGTTTTAAAAAATATTTTCAAGCTCGATTTTTAAAATACTATTTCTGTCACCCTAAGCCCTATTAAAGAGGATTAACTCGATAGTACTAAAAATAATTATATAGTTCTGCACTGATTTCCTGCTAATATTTTATAAAGAAAGTAAAATATCATTAGAAATGCCATTAAAAAAGGTTTAACAGAATATATATTCGAAATAACATTGAAGTAATCAGAATCAGTTAATTAGCGAAATCTTTGGCCATTTCTTTAGCTATTACTCTCTGATAATCGTCTAATACGAAAGTGCGCTTTAAAAAAAATTTGAAACATTATTTGTATACGTAATTCATATTTTTACATTAAAAATTGCGTTTGGGAGTTGTTACCGGGAAATATAAAAAATCTGTCAAATGTTAAAATATATCTATTACAGTTTGAAACAATAAATAAAAATCATGCATCAGACACGCTTAACACATTTGAGAAACAGATTTCACCCATTACCATCCATAGCGACATATATACTCCACTTACTTGCGCCGCCCTGTATTTGATCTATAAATTGGTATATATTCTATATAATATGTGAAAAATAAGTTTCGTATGAAAATATAAAATGGGTTGAAAATTCACCATCAGCAAGTTACAGCAATATCCGGAAACATATTTGAGTACATTTATACAGCCCTGAGAATTATGTACTACCCTTTTATACACACCACGTATTAAGCTAAAATTAATTCAGGCTAAAACACGATTAAAACTACTGAAATCACATTAGAAATCACTACAGAAATATTTTGGTTTAAATTAACTAACTAAACAAAAAATTAAGAATTCGGAAAGCCATTTTTCATGTGCATAATTCAAAACATTTTGTCAAATTCTTGTGTAAATCCTTTAGCTTTGTAGTCAATGGTCTCTTTAAAACACTGACCATAAACATCTTAATTTAATATTGGACGTTATTAAACATAGCTTGGACATGACATCGTAAATAGCTTTAACACTTTAAGCCCTGACCCGCACAATTGTGCGGGTGATACTAAAGTAAAAGAGAATAACTATTTCCGGTTTTTGTGATATTTAAAACTAAATCTGCACATTTATATGAGTTAATTGGCTTCAGACATTTTGATAACAAACAACTAGGGGGCATCAACTACAGTACAGGATTAACTTTTATGCTTTTAAAAAGACTATATCATCTGACAGAAATAGACAAAAAGTATGTACTGTCGTAATTTCTTTTAAATATGATTTTTTGTGTTTGCTTAGATATAATTATTCTTTTCATATACTTTATTCATGATTTTAATTGATTTTGTCTTTGTTAATTTAATTAGGCTTTACAAATGTTGGAAAACATATGACCCGCACAATTGTGCGAGTCCGGCATTTGCCACTTCCAAAATGGGTTCAATTCTTAATATATAAAATTTTTATTTTTATGTGATTTTTTTTTAAAACAGGCTTTTAGCAATTTATTTTTCATTAATTACATTTTTAAAACAGATTAATTTTAAATTAATAGGCTTGTACTATTCATGATTTCTATTTAAAATTGATAGCATTCGATATATAATATGCACATGTAACGAACTGTATGCTTCTGCTCTGAGTTATAGATGTCATTTATGATTTATAATTTTTATATGAGTTATATGAATATCACGAGATAGATTTTTAAATTTGATAAATTCATTCCATTTTGTCGACACAGCAAGTAAATCACCAGGAATAAATAATAAATCATGGAAAGTTCAGGGCAAATGCACGACAGATTCCGTAGTGTCTGCGTGAATTTACGAGGAGATCAGGGAAATTTTTCCATAGATGAACAAACGATTCCTTTTTTTAAGGCGGGCTTCAGTAAAGCAGTAAATAAAAAACAAACCACACTCCGTTGTTACAATATCACCTGGGATAGTTTTAAATTTTGTAGTATACCTTGTGGGAAAGTACAGATCTGGTCCAAAACGATCTGGGCCTAGGACCTGCTGTAGTCCTTACTCTGGTTCAGACCTAGTTTTATGCAATTCGATCGGAATTTCAACAAAATACCACTGCTGGAAAAACTAAAAAAACGAAATTTGAAGGATCAGGCACAAACCAAACGGAGTGAAGGGCATATCATTTGTCAACGGCTCTTAAGAGGGGTGCGAACATTGAGCACGTCTCAGAAAATGAAATTGTAGTGATCTGTCCAAAAAAAAAAAATTGTTTCAAACATTTTCATTGTGGCTGATGAAAGTTATCTCAATAAACAACAACTTTTTTTGCTTAAACTTCTATCTTTAGGTATTTGCACACATAATATCAAACTACACAATTGTGTAGATTTAGCCCAAAAACGGCTGCATTAATCCGAACCCGCACGATTGTGCGGGTCCTCCCTTGACATAACCTGATATCGGGTATTTTTTTAAATTTTTTTTTTCAATCAAATACGGTCATATACGGATCGATAAGGGGAAACCACCGAAACTTTCAATATCTACCAAAAAAACTCCCGGTCTTAAAGGGTTATCTTGCAGAAAGTACAAACTTTTTCTAATAAAATTATATTATTATATAATACAATTATAGTACAGTATATTATAAATTAAAATGTCAGAAAATTAAATAAAAAGCTTTATATTATGCTATTAAATATTTTGATTATAGATTTTGAATGTAATACTTATAATCGTTCTGGGATTCTTTCATACAAAACCTTACCGAACACATGTACCGAACACATGTACCGAACACATGAAAAACCGAAAACATGAACGAGAGCTGCTCTAAGAAAAAGTCATAGCTTATATTGTGATTTTCTTACAGCGTAACCAATGCAGTTTACATTTTGGAATAAGGGACACACTCCAGGTTAACTTTCTGACATACTTATTTATCTCATAAAACATATTAACGGAAATGATACTAGAAATTAGACGAGGATCAGATGGGAGATGCAGGCTCCTACCTTCATCTTATAATGGATTACTAGCTGAAACTTGTGGTTGAAAATGGGCACAATCTTACTTCATCAAGATCTTGATAATCCTGTAGCATATATCAAACTAACCACACACCATTACACCAACAAAAGAACAACTTGGGTCGCGTTCGATCAAGTTGAAAAAAAGTAGGGTTGCCACTATTTAAAAACCTGCTCTCTGAGACGGAGTTGGAAAATAAATACGATATTACGACTTTATGCCATAATCATACCGCACGTCATATGAAAGCATTCAATGATTGTAGTGCGAAGAATTTAAGTTGCCTTCGTTGAAGTAGACAAAATGTAAGATTGTCGTTAATTAAGTTCGTCCGTTGTTGACCGAGTATTTAATATGATTAGGACCGGAGTACATGACCGGGGTACATGAACTACATACCACAGATGAAATCTCTCGAAGACTAAAATACAAATAACAGGAGTTTGTTTCGTTCAACCTGACCAAATGTAGGATTTCTCGCAAATTAAAATCATGGCCTGCTAATAAAGAGTTAAAAAATAACTACTACTTCACGAATTTGCGTCACCAAAAACATGATCGTACCATATACCATAAAATGATAACTCTCAAAGCTCAAAATATGAAAAACAGGAGTACGAATTACTTGGTCTGTCTTCCCTAATAGGATCGGAAACTAGAATTACAAATGTTTTCGCTAGTTTGATCGCAGATACTTGCGTTATTCGTATTGTGGACTTTAACACATTTCATATATAAGCTATGGAACGATGAATGTGATCAGTAAAGTAGTATTCGTTATAAATTCTCTTTCGGCGGATATATTTTTAATTCATGACAACCATAATTTTGGTCAATTTCACCAAAGTCAGCTTAAGTTATTTGTATTCTGCGAGTCACGAAATTTCATAAGAACTATGGGATGATTATGTGTTTGATGATAGACGGTTATGTCCGTTTTCGACCGCAAGATTAATTTGACAACATTTCTTAACGTCTAGCTGGGAGCAGTCAAGTCTGCATATTTCCTCACATCTAACCGTCGTCTCCTTTTTTGCACCCTTTTCGTTTATGTATCTTATGACGTAAGTATGTAAGCCACAATATCAAATGGAACGTGTCCCTTAAATATAAATTGTCAAGTACTGCGCAGACAATCCTGCCAGAAAGTCTTAATCTAAGCTATGACTTACGCTTATATATTTCGTACATATGACGTAATATTTTGTGTTAAATACTCTATAAACTATTAATGAAATATTTAAATAAAGAAATATAAACTTTTTACTGAAATTAGTTCTATCAACTGGCATATAAATAAAAATTCAGGAGCTCATTTTTTTATTTATCAAAATAATAAAAACAAAGCATATATCTTCGAAAATTTTTACCTGTAAATATTTTTATTGTCCACATTAAAAAATTTAAAAAATTATATTACGAGTACATATCCTAGCAATGTCAAAAAATTATCTTTTCTCTTCTTTTCGTTTTAAAAGGAATGTAATTCCATGATTTTCTAAACGATGTGGGTAACAAACCGTTTCTGCAAGATAATTCTTGAGTTTTATTCTCAAAATTTCCCTGAAGTATTGCTGAAAAAAAGAGTATTATTTCTCTTCCTGGAATGGGATTTCAATTACAAACTTTCCGTGCTGTAAACTTTGAAAAGTAATCATACATTCTATCTAAATCTAAAATAAAGCAGTTGTTAAAACTTTGAATTCACTTCAGTACAACAAGAGTTATTGATATCAGATTTTATATTTCATGATAGTATGAGGTAGCTTTCTGGAGCTGTATACGTCTTGAATATTTGTTAAAAGTTTACAATGCCAGTCCTCACAGACTTTCAAAGAAGCCAAATTGTAGGAGCCTGAATAGATGAATCAACTGTAACTGAAACATCCCAGATTTTATGCTTGTATAGGGGTACAATTTCTAAAATATTGACAGCTTACAAACAGCGTGGCAAGACAAGCTCGACAAAGAAAAACAGTGAACGGAACGTGAATCTAAGAGAAAGAGATGAGCGGGTATGGAAGTGGATTGTAATGCTTAAAAAGAAAACAACTGAAGCCAAAGGGACCGCAGACCTCAACCAGTACCTGAATTCTCCAGTGTCAGTAATTACAGTTAGGAAGCAGCTTCATAAACAGAACATTTACGGCCGAGCAGCAATTCCCTAGCCACTTGTCACAGCTGTTAATGCCAAACATCGTCTAGACGGTGCCTAAACCGCATAACCTGGTCAATTAATAAGTAGAAGACAGTTGTCACAGCTGTTAATGCCAAACATCGTCTAGACGGTGCCAAAACCGCATAACCTGGTCAATTAATAAGTAGAAGACAGTTGTATGAACAGACGAATACACTTTCGCACTTTTCTCCACTACAGGACGGGTGCACGTTCGGAAGACACCTGCACAAGCATTTGATCATAATTGTCTCCTTCCAGTTATGAAGCATGGATTTGGATCTGTCATGGTATGGGCAGTCGTGTCGTGGGTTTCTGATGGCGTAATCCTAAGCCTAAAAGGAAGGATCACTGGGGAGAAGTATAGAGAAATTTAAGCTGACCAAGTCCATCCTATGATGCAAACTTTGTTTCCTGCAGGCGACGGAATTTTCCAGGAAGATAATGCTCCTATTCATGCAGCAGTGCTTCTCCAATCATGGTCTGATGAAAACGAGTACGTAGTGCAACATCTACCTTTGCCCGCAAAACAATGGCACAGCAATCGATTACATTGAATCCCCCGACCTCAATGTAATCGAAACCTCATGGTCTATATTAGAGCGTTCATTCCTGAATCGATATCCTCCGCCATCAATTCTCTCGGAATTTTCACAATATCTCCACGAAAAATTCTACAATATTCCTCTTAACACTATTCAGCACTTGTGTTACTGAATCGGCGTTATTTATTTATTTTTGTTCAAAATCACGCCATCAGATATGAACAATTCAAGATAAAAAAAATGACTGAAAATGACATTTTAATTATTTTGTTTTATTGCGCGTTAACATGTGATTGTCTCGGGTTAAAGAGAAAAAAGGACATGTTTTGATGTATTCTGTGGCAACTTTCTATTTTTTGTAGATTCAAAAAGAAAAAAAAAGAACAAAAAAGAAAGAAAGAAGGAAAATAAATGCTGGTAGCTTGTTTTTCATGAGTTATTATTGCTAAGTTTTTGTAGTTATCTCACCGTAGGAGCTGTGTAATACATATTACAACTATGCGAGCACAAAGGTGCTAATGTGAGTATTATTTACGTTTAAGGTTTACAGTTTAGTAAAGGAATTTTATTCATAAAACCTAAATTACATTACGACATAAATCTGCTTTCGAGTACATTTCGTCTATTTGTTACATTAGTGGCGTCCGCTACAGGATCTCTGTTTAAACAAGGTTATCTATCATATGTAGTTTAAAGGTGTTAGTAATAATTAAATGAAATAAAGATTTCCCATGATGTTTAAATTGGTTAAAGGTTTTCAAAAAGAAGATTTGATCTTCTTAGCTGAGCAATTAGGTGAGAAGTAACACCAGCGGCTACACTTGTGGCGCTTAAAGATCTAATTTTGAATTGTGAGGCATATAAAAAGGATCCTGAATTTGTACAGAGTGTTTTAGAAAATGTCGTTTCAGAAAGAAAGGAAAATGAAAAATTCGAAATACAAGTAAAGGAAAAAAGTGAATCATTGAATATGGAATTACAAGCAAAGATTGAAGGCGAAAAGTTAAAATTGGCGCAGGAGTTAGAATTGGCGAAACTTCAGTCAGCAGTAAACAGCCTAGGTGGAGTTTGTTATCCAATTATCGATAGTTATGCAATGAGAAGAAAGTTTACACTACCAAAGTTAGGGTTGAGAAACTTTCGCGGTGAAATAATAGACTGGTTACAGTTTTGGTGTCAATTTAGACAAATTGATAAAGGTACAGAAATAGCACCAGTAGATAAAATTCAGTATCTGGTGCAAGCAACAATTGCTGGCTGACGAGCAAGTGTAGTGGTCGAGAGTTTTCCGCCAAGTGGAACTAATTACGCTAAACCAATTGAGAGTTTAAAAACCTGTTTTGATAGAGAAGGTATATTGGTAGAAGTGTATGTGAGAGAATTACTCAAATTAATAATATCAATACAAACGAAGGAAAAATTTTCGTTGACATCGTCACATGATAAGTTGGAGTCCTATTTATGGGCTTTAGGTACATTGGATGTCACAACTGACAAATGTGCATCAATCTTATGTCCACTAGTTGAATCCCGTTTTCCGGCAGAATTTCTAAAAGTATGGAATCGCACGAACATATCGTCTGAGGCTCAGGACAGATAAATAGTCCGATGTAGTTTTTGCGAACTGAAGTGGAAGGTGAAGAAAGGGTGTCACTCTCCGTAGCTAGATTTAGATATCTAAAAGTGAAGATCGTAAATAAATCGCAAAAAAGAATCCCACTAATTTTAAGCATAAAACCAGTAAAACTTCGACAGCGGCAGGTCTGTTGACTACCTCTTCCGTAACAGAGAAAAAAGGAGTCTGCATTTTATGTCAGGGAAGACATGTATGTTCGGAATGCTTTTCTGCGAGAGAATTAAACTTTGCGGAAATACAAAAAATCGCGAAGGAGAAGGTGTGCTTTTTCGTATGTTTAGTACCAGGACATACTACTAAAAGATGCCGAGCGATGGTGAAATGCATTATCTGTAATAAGAGTCATGTGCCATTACTATGCGATCAACGTAAGTCATCCGGTAAAGATGATCGAGAGGGAGCTGAGGAGAAGTCTAAAAGAGATTAAGTGAATATGAGAAATATTAGTAAGAAGAGCACCAAGGTGTTTTGCAGACCTTGAAGGTGAAGCTAGTTTGTGAAAGTAAATAAAAGGTTGTTCGTTTATTGTTAGATTCAGCATCACAGAAATCGGATATATTAAAACGCGTGGCGGAAGAAATGAAACTACAAAATCAATTACAAATCAATTCGTCAAGAAAAGGTAATGCATTTTCTGTTTAGCGGTATTACCACTCATGAAAGACAACACAACTGTTACAAAATAAGAGTTTGAGATTTGAACGATGAATTCATGTGCAATTTCGAAGTACGATATCAAATTAGCATATGTGGAGATATTCAACCTGTTACACAGGGGCCATGGTTACAAGAATTAAAGGAAAGTGGCATCATTTTAAGCGATGTGAGTCAATGTTGTGATACCATAGGAGTTTTAATTTGAGCTGATGTTATGGGGAAAATGTTACCTGGTCAAAGAAGAATATTGTCTTCTGGTTTAGTCGCAGTGAAAACATAATTTAGATGGACATTATAGTGGAAAGCACCATGTGAAAAGCCATATTTATCCGAAAACTTGGGAATGGCAGTAATATCAATGTTTGTAAAAGAAGTGGATATCTCAAATTGATGGAGACTTGACTTAATCGGAATTACAGATACCATAGAAAAGAAGTCAAGAGAAGAGATAAATAACCAAACTAAGGACCATTTCTAAGAAACAGTAAAGGTAAACGATGAAAAGCGATATGAGATTTGCCTTCCTTGGGCTGACGACACAACAACACTGCCAGATATCTTTAATTTGGTGATGAAACGTTTGGAAGGCACCACCTCCAAGTTAATCGCCAAGAATATGTTTAAAAAATACGAGAATGTTTTTAATGATTGCATGAACAAAGAAAATATAGACAAAGTTACTTCTTGCAAAACAAAGTCGTTTGGCAATTACTTGCCGTATCATCCAATCATAAAAGACATCATGCAGGCTTCCTGTGTCAGAGACAATTTATCGAACATTGACTAAAAATACGAAAACAAAAATGCAGTGGTGCCATACAGTGAATATAAATACCTATTAAGGAAATGAGTCCAAATAAATCCAAAGTTTTATTGAAGAATCCACGACCTCATTTCTATTAATGCATAAATAAATAATGAGACTATAACATCATTTCGTTAATAAGTATTTATTTTCACTGGATGGCACCACTGCATTTTTGTTTTCATATCTTTAATCAATGTTCGACAAATTGCCTATCACACTGGAAGCCTTCATCTCTGAGCTTTTAGCCACTTAACCATCCTATTTCCTGAAAACAGCTGTAGAAACAACTCGAAACGTAGAATTTATCATTTAGCTTATTAAAGTTCGTGTTTTGTGTACCATTAAGCAAGGTTGTGTGTCTTTATATATCAGTTTCTTGTTGTAAAACCGGCAAAAATAATCCATAAACCTATATCCTGAAATAAAGAAAAGAATCTATGTATCATATTACACTATCGTACGTGGCACAGAAATCGCAATTATTTCCCAAGCAAACATATTATTTTAGGGGGACTAAACTGGTCACCAAGGGCGAATAAGTATTCAGAAAATCCAGTTGAATTTTAGAATCATTTAGTGTCAAAAAATATATTTGAGTAGCGATTTCTATGGAAATAAATATATTCATACCTCTTAACTATATTAGTACTACCTATTACCTTTATAAAGATTTTAATTTATTATTAATAGGGATTTAAGATCAATAGGGACTTTGAATTGAAGTATTTTGTGTAATGCAATCTTAAATTATCTGTACCTGAGAAAAGGCCTTCCAAAAGAATACCAAATGCAGCGCACGCTTCTTTTTTTTATAGTAAATGTATTGTAGTACATATCAGCAATGCATATTAAATTTGTAATGTTTGAAGTAACGTATCTTCAATAAACGCTTTTAACATTCATAGACCATAAACTATTGGAATTATTTTGAGTGTCCCTGTAAATAAACTATAAAATCAAAACATTTATTTTTAACAAGGAACACGCTGTCGTGAAATAAAATAACGAATATTAATTTCGTAGTAACCCCAGATTAGAATATGTAAAGGCTAAAAGACAGACGGACCGAAATTCTTCATATTTTTCAAGTACTGTAGAATTGAATAAATGAAATTGAGTCTACTAAAATGTATATTTTGTTATTAAAATTTTCTAAATATTTTCGGTTGTGCCAATTAAAAAAAATTCTTCTATCTTATGCATGTTAATACTTCAAAATTCGCTATCCCAGTGCCAAAATTGACTGCAATCTATGCTCATCATAAGGATTCTAGAGATATGAAATTACGTGCATTAATTCTTGAGATAGGATTATTGCTGAAATCATTTAAATCATGCAAAATGCAGCATAGCAGCGCCACCTGTTGGTGGTTGTCATGGAAAACCTAATCATCGACAACTTCGCCAACGTCTAACGGAATTATCAGTTTTATGAAAATCCGTGCATTAGTTTTCGAGATACAGCTGTTTCAAAAAATCGAAAAAAAAATCCAGCACAGACGCGCACCATCTACTCGGAGGTTGACAGTAAAACTCAACAAGCAACAACTTGGGTCAATGTCTAACTGAATAAGATTAGATGAAAACTCTTTAGCTATAGCTAATGCGGAAATTTTGAAAAAAGTCAGAATAGCATCACCACCTGTTGGGCGATATACACCAAAACGTAATTATGATCAATATTTATAAACGTATACCGGAATCTGACGTTTGATTAGTTCTTGACAAGGACTAATTTAATCTGAAGTTTTGTAAAAATTCGCGCATTTGTTCTTTAGATAGTGCTATTGCGGAAATCATGAAAAATGCAGCATAGAAGTGCCACCTGTTGGGTGATATACACCAAAAAAACTAATCAGTTCTCGTTAATATCAAGGTCTAACTGAATATAATATTTTGTGAAATTCCGTGCATTAGTTCTTGAGAGAAAGCGCCCACACAATTTTTGTAACCCCCAGACAGACTCACAGACTGATATTTTCTAAAAACCATCAAATCGTGTTCAAAGCCTTCTAAAACGTATAAATCCATCGAAAACCGGGAGTCGAAAATCTTCACGAATCCAATACTTTATTTTTGCAAAAATAGAAGAAAGTAAAAATGTTATATATTTAATTAATGGACTTTTCATTCAGTGATACTGTTTTCCTAATATAATAAAGTTATCCATCAGAGAATAAAATTTGATAAAGGCAAAATTAAATTCATTTGGTAAAGGTGGGGTGTCTGAGAAAGGTTAAATAAATCTTTCAAAAATCAAAGAATACTTTATTACTGAAAAGTGATTTTACACAAAGATCACAGCAATTTCTAAACTAAAGAGATATTTTGACATACCAATTTAAGAAAGATTTCCGTAAGTTTCTTCATTGATTTAGAACGTTGGGATTCCAATGTTATCTAAGGTTATCCAGCTGAGAAGAACTTTTCAGAAGAAGGAAAATAAATTAAACGTTTGCAACAAAATTGGGTTAACTTCATTTCTGCAACTTTAGAGAAAGGATCTTTCTTGGTTTGTTCTAAATTTCCAAAAATAGTTATTTTTGAATGTTTAACTAAAAAATTCTTTTGCCGAAATATTAAAATTTAAAATTTAACACTTAAATGCCTAGTGTTTTCTTTTGGCAACATACCCAATTTTGGCTTCTACAATACTATTAGAATAATTTTAAAGCTATAATGCCTAATTTTGCCAATAAAATACATACTGAAAATCTTATTAAGTCGATTTTCAACATGTAGATAGCAATACTTGTGCTGTTTAAGAATAAAGATAGATTGATTTTTTCAATCGTTGCTACATGTTCTTTTTGTTTTATTTAGAAGCTTGCGAAATACCCTATTTTGTTCTGCAGTGAGCATATAAAATTTATTTCTTATCACACTTCCTAAAATTCTTGTGTGTTTAATATTATAAAATTTTATCAAGGAAAATTATTTTTTCAATTAAAGACCAGTATTGCCGATTAGTAACAAACTGGTTTTTAGCTGTAAAACATACTTAAAACAAAATATGATTTTTTAAAGTATTTTTCCTATGATTTAATTTTAAAAAGCCGAAAAACATTATTAAAATGATTTTTGAAAAAGCAGGTATTTAAGGGTTTAAAAAGTTTTAATTTCCAAAAAGTGTCAAAATTTGAGCTAACAATTTATTTTTGCAAATCAGTCAAAAATAATAGATAAATATAAAGTAGCCTGAAGTAAGATGAATCCCTCAGAAATTCCAGTTAAATTTCAGAATAATTTACAGTGAAAAAATATATTTGCGTAGCAATTTCTGTGAAAATAGATATATTTAAACCTCTCATCTTTATAAAGATTTTAATTTAAGATTATAAGGAATGACTTTGAATGGTAATTTTTTTTTTTAATCTAATCTTTAATCATTGATGCAAATGTAAATATAAAAAAAAGGTAAAAAATCTTAATTACGTCTAAAAATAACCATATAATAATAATATATATTCCAAACGAATTATAGGGGACGTTGTATGTGTAAAATGAAATAAAAATTCGTCCCCGCCTGTAGGCAGGGCCGGCAGAGATTTTTAACATATTAGTATACTTTTAATGTGTTTTTAGTAAAATGACATCTTTTAAGCAAATAATTATTTTTAATATATGTTTTAGATATTTCGTTTTGAATATATATTATTATGCTATGGTTAAATCATTGTGCAACACATTCTTCTTTCGCATGTGATCCCCTGTGATTGGTGTTAAGCTTACATCCAGCGCCACCTGTCTCACACTTCGTAAGCTCTCCTCATCCCCCTTCCTGTTCCTTTGAGACCTTTGCTCCTTATGGATACGTGTTTTCATTGGCTGACGACGGGCTATTATATTTCCCATCTCAAAACGCGTCCTGTGTGTTGTTTTGATTTGATGGTGGTTTATACAAAGGTTTATCATTTTAATTGAGATTTATCGCCAGTTTTTCGGTGCTGTTTCATATGTATCTTTCGTTATTTGTAACGTAAATTTTTGTTTCTAATTTGAAAAAAAATTAGTTAAGAAAATAGTGTTACATATTTAGGCTTTGTTTTGGGTAGAAATTTATTTAATTTCCTAGTATCCAGATTATATGCTACGCATAAATAACATGGTTGCAATAACGATTACAACTGTTTGAATTCTGATATAGTCTGAAAAAATAGAAATATATATATTTTTTAAATCTTTAAAATATATTTTGAAGTTTCAGTTGTATTTCAGATTTTCCTAGCCAAATACTTTGAAAGTTTCTAAAACAAACTTTGAAATCTTTAGTTTGGAACCACAATGCCCATAAAAAGTAAACAACTTTGAAAATATTTTTACAGTTACTTATTTTGTTTTGATACGAAAGGAAAATGCCTCATTATATCTTTTTTGGAAAATGACCAAAAAATAAAATGCTGTATTATTAGACTGCTGAAATAACATGAAAATAAGAGTAAGGTTTGATTATTCTTATACACGTATTTAACCAGAGGAGAGAATAACAAAAATTGCTGAATCACACCATAGATTATTAAACAAATCCCAAAATCATTAGAATATTGTTAAGAAAATTCATTTTTTCATGCAATAAAATAAGATATATAAATAAGCATTTTAAAAAAAATTCCGCAGTAAAAACTCTTTTCAAGCTCTTTCAGCCCATATTTGTTAACCCTTTATCTACTGACGGTACTTATAAGTGCCATTAAAATAACTTGTTATAAAATTCATTTAATACATCGATTAGTAGTAATACAGTTTAGAACCAGTTATAGATGCATAACTTTATCTTTTCCCAAAAGAATTATTGATTATGCAAAACGAAAACATTCTTAAAAGGATAATTTATTTTGCCTTTGCATTTTTTCAGCTTTCTTGGCGTTGGGGGGGGGGGGGGGGATGGGGGGTATATTTCAAATTTGAAATATTCCTATATTTCTATTGTAAGGACATTATATTTGTACATTTCCTAATTCTGCAAAATACTATGAAAAATATTTAAAGTAAAAGATTTGAGAGATGTTATAAATATTGCACAAAATCCCTATAGGGGAGAGAAGCCATTTTTGGACCACCTGGACAGTGGTCCCAAATCGCGATCGAGTGGAAAAAAATAATTTCTGGCTTTCCTGGTGGTTGTATAGCCTTCATTTTTAATTTTATAACATTCTAAATGACATTGCGAATTTAAACTAAATGTAATTGGGGTTCCGGGGGAGGGGATTTTGGGGTGGGCGGAATAGAGGGGCCAAGTTTTTATTAAATTTAAATTTTTTTTTTTCACAGGATTTTTTTTTTACAGGAATGAGAATTTTTCACTTTTGATTATGGGGAATGTTTTCCCTTTTTCAAAACAAATCATCTAATTCAATAGATGATGAAAATGTGAAATTTTAACCCCCATCTCCCTCCCTCCCTGAAAATATACAGATTAAAATTCGCTTTTTAATGTTATTGCAAAGTAAAAATAAAGAATATAAGCAATCAGTAAAATACATAAATTATCAATCAGCTGAATTTCCCCCTCCCCTCCAACACACCCAACACACACACACACACACACGTGAAATCTCTACTTTTTCCATTTGCCTCTATACCAAGGAAATTTTTAAAATATCATTGCTATTTTTTAGGTTTTCAACATCTATTTTCTATGAATTAATAATAAAATCATTAAATTCATTAATTAGATTACTTTAAAAATTTTCGGTTCCCAACCCTCTTTCTTTTCCTTCTGTCTTTTTTCACAGAGAATAATAATATTGAAATTCCAATAAAAATGAAGAATCTGCCTTTGTTACTTTATTTTGGTAATATTAAATAAATAATTACCCCAATATTTTTCTAGTATATTTGAAATTTCAGCTTCTCTCCCCCTCTTCTCTCCGGTATAAAATTCTAACATCTCTAACACTTTTAAAATTTTTACAAAAAACATCAAAGCTATGTTTTAATATAAAACAATTTTATATCTTTTTATCGAAAAATAAAATAAAATCAGTTTAAATAAACCTTTAAAAAAGTGGATTTACACATTTCAAGTAACTGCAGCATTACAACCCAAGGGTTGAGTGAAATTTTAATATATATATTTTGATTTGTTAAAGTATTAAAATATTCGTTAAAATTTAAATGTGCATTTAAATTAATACAATTAAATTAACATTCATATAATAAACTGAAAATAATAAACGTAATAAAAAAAATTACAATAGATTTATATGACGATACTTGAAAATTAAAGTAAAACTTAATAATACTACTTAACCCGTTCGGTACCATGGGTCCATCCTGAAAAAGAGCATACAGTATTTGTTTTAGGCACCAGTAAAGAAAAAAAAAATAGTTAATTTAATTTAGTTAAAATTTAGTTAAATTAAATATTTAGTTTCTTTAATTAGAGCATTTTTTTGATTGATTAAGTGAAGGTAACTCTTTTGAAAAAAGTGGTGCCAACCGAATAAAATTTGCGTAAAAGCCTCCGCTCTCGAAGGGGTTAATAATAAAATTTATTTGTAAGTAGGTAAAATATACTTTTCAAATAATCAGGAAATTAAAAACATTAAATGATATTTCCCAGTTGATTGAATTTCCCAGACATGCATGTTGCTAGAATTTAATATATATATATATATAATGAATTTTAAATATGTACTTTTTAAAATAAGGTCAAGCTTTAATATTATTTTTGATGTAAACAAAAAAAGCAAGGAAAAAATTGTAAAAACAAAAAAAAATATACATATAAATAAAAAAATATCCTCAACACTTACCCCCCCCCCTCCTCTCCCTCCGCGAATTAAAAAAAATGAAATTGACAGTGTTATGTTAATTAGAATGTTGCATTATATAAATACTGACAATTTTGGGTCAGTGCGAAAATTAGATTGACTTTAAACCCGATTACTCATTTTGGACTAATACTGGCAATATCCAATGTCCAACTTCAAACTGCTAGTTCTGGAAAAGTCGCAAAAAGTCGCAATAAATCTCTTGGGATATGCTTTTAGAAGGCTCATTCTACATTTTGTACTATAAAAGTCCGAGGAACTCGGAAGGACTTTTTTATATATATCACTTTTTATGTACAAAAAGTCCTTAAAACTGTGTATTTTTAAAAAAATTCCTCTTTTTTTTATTTTGAGATTTTTGCAATCGAAAAATCAAATTAAATATGTAATTTAATGTTGTTTCAGAGAAATGCAAAGAAAAAAACTAGAAACTATCTGAAATGGTCTTAATTAGGGCGTGAATGCTGCGAATTTGCCTGAAATTCACTCAACAGCAGAAAACGCTAAAAACACCTAACTTCACATAAGCAATGCTAATTCATGTGAGCTGATAAAAGCAAAATATAACAGAATATAAATCTTCAGATATTTTTAAATACTGTAGGATTTATTTCATCTTGAAATACGAAACTTCGATTTTCTGATTTTTGGCCACATAATCGCGATTTGGGACCACTGTGCGCCACTTTAAATGGACCGTTGCCATTCTCCCGTTAATTACAGGAAGAGACAATATCTACCTCTAACATCCTACTCATCAGAATGACACCATTTATGATTAGAAGAAGCATCCGCCTACCACGTGCTGTTACATGACAATTAAAAAAAACACAAAGTTAGCTGTTTTGATCTAATTTTTTCCTACTAAACGTAAATTAATATTTTAAAACTAAGGTAAGTTGTTATATTTTCATATACATATCTAAATTCATCTGTTCATTGCGCATATTTTTCACGCGGTTTTATTTGATTTCGTTTTTCTTCTTAGTCTTGAGATCATCTGTTTAAAAAAAATGGCGCAGTTGTCTTAATTGGACCAATTTAAGTCGTTTAAACTGGACCAAATATAAAAAAGTAAGTAATAAATTTCGATGGCGGTACGCTTTGTACACTTTTTTTTATTATTATGGATTACTATCTCCATGCAAGTTTTTTTTTTTTTTTTTTTTTTTTTTTTTTTTGTATATCTGGATCAATTTCTTTATACAGTTTAGGCCTATATAGACATAAAAATATTTTTACATGTTTCTGCAATAAATTTTGTTTGCAATTTCTTTTATCTTGTGGGTATTTATATTTATTTTCTTTGAATTCTTTATTCCTACGGCGCATTTGGTTTACAGAGTTGAATTCAAACATCTTCCCCCTGCAGGATATTGGCGATTCCGTGCAGGGAGGTGGGGAGACTTTACAGTTCTGGAGGGTGGAATTACACTTTTTTGCCATTAATAAAACGCATAAAATATCAAACCTTCCGGTGGGAGTGGTTATTTCAAGGATCCGTGGGTGGGACACCGGCATTCAACACTGTTTGAATATGTAATGTTTGCGTTTGGTTAATCGTAGTGTATTTTTTTCAATAGAGCATATTTTTTAAACATTTTTTAATATAATGTTGAAAATGTTGAAAACGACGCAGACAAATTGTCTGGAAGAAAAACACCCGCGACAGCTAAAGCTGTTAAAGGTATAGTAAACGAAAAGGAGAGCGTAAGTTGTGAAGAAATTGACCTGCAAGAAGGCTGCAGCTACAAATCCCTCCCCCCTCCAAAAGCCAAAAAAATATTAGACATGCTGTCTCCATTTCAAAATTTAGTTAAATGAATGTACCAAAAATACAATGAAAAAAAAATGAATGAGCCAAAAGACAGTTGTGTTAACATTTTCGCCATATAAAGTAAACCTTGAAATGAAAAAACAACGACAAAAAAGAATTTATTTTGTTTCATTGTTTCACTAATCGCAAACTTTGCCTCTAATAAAATCATTTATATTCCGTAGTCATTAAAAGCACCTGATATTGGTTGGTCCAATTTAGGAGACTGGGGGGTCCAACTTAGGCGATCAGTTGCTGAATTTGGACCGCTTTTGACAAATTTTTCAAATTAAAATAAAATTTAAGATTTTCAAAAAGAAATTGGTCTAAAGATTTATTTAGTTAGTAGATGAATAGATTGGCCCCGTGTAGTGATGTTTTGCAAATGGGTCATTCCACGTAAAATGAGCAAAAATTAAAAAAAAGTCGTGGCCACATACTAACCAATTTTAATAAAATTCGATGCACAGGTTCAATTCATATTCAAAGTAATGCTCTGCAAAATATCTTGACAAAAAATAAATTTTTTTAGCAGTTTTGGACATTTAAAAAACTTGTGATATAGAATGGCATGTGCGCAATCGTCCAAAGTTGCAAGTTTGAAGTTCTGTATCTTGAAAGCTGTTTAACAGAAAGGAATTTTTTTTGTAATTTTGTAAACTCTGAAAAATTATCTTCTTATTTACTGAGTAATAATAATCTAGTAACACCATGATTATTTATAAATTGGTTGCAAAAATTGAAAATTTGTGAATTTTGAGAAAATTAGAATCGTTATAAAAATCAAAGGAATTAAAAAAACCTCTCTGAAATTTATGCCTGATGTAGTATGTCATATGTAGATCGAATTCCCCAAGTTTTAAAGTGGCCATTTATTTCCTTCACCTTCAAAAAAAGTTAGAAACTTTAAAAAAAATTACAAAATCATAATTTTTCCTCTTCTGTATAAGTCAAAAATAAAAAAGGGACAGGCCCGACAGTAACAATATTGCACAGACATAAAGATTAATAACTCCATAATACGTTAAAAAAAATTCAAGATTGCCTTTTGATTCCTAACATAAGAAAAAGGGGTTCAAAATAGTAATGTTTTCTAGATTCCATTCACTATACCTCTTTGAATTCGCCCGCGTATCTTAAAATATTGCACGATTTCATGGGAAAACATATTTAGTGCTGCCATCTAGTTGTTTTACTTGAATTTAGAATTGATATATAGTTTTTCGTTTAGCTTAGCCAGTTCTTTCTACTTTAATTTAAAATTATCTTGAGGCAAAAATAAACTGAAAGCAAGAATAAAAGTTTCTGTATTTAAAGTATATACATTTATTTGTAATATCAAATATTTTAAAAGTTTAATAAAGCGTTCCTTGACTTAAAAAAAAGTGATTGACATATTGCATTTTATCCTCAACATTTTTTACTATTTATTTTTTTTCTCATTAAGGAATAAAAAAGGCATGAATGAAACTTTCGATATTTCAAATATATACTTTTAGCTATAAGGTGTAGCAATTTGCAGCTTGTCAAGGCTGTCCTTCGTGTGTAAAGGATTAATAGAAATATTTCTTTTTTCCCTCAAAAAATTTCAAAAATAATTTTTTTCACGATACGAAATAAAAATACAATTACTAACTTATGCCAGTCTGTTAATTATCATTCACTCCTAATTATAAATAATTTTTAATATATTCTTTCCATTCCTAAGGCTAATAATCGAAATTGAAATTTTAAGCACATAGACAATACCTCGATTTTACATTCACTTTTAATATAAATTTTAATACTTAAATTAACAATCCAGAAATCTATTATTTTACATTTACTCATAAATAGATATGATCTACTTATAGACTGATTTTGATTAAAATCCGTGACATGTGTGCCACAGCTGATTTGCTCATTTTGCATGGAATGACCCAAATATTCCAAATATTAAGTGAATTACACCTGAAAATAAGTGAAGTGGTCCAAATTCGGCTACTCTCCCCTAAATTCAAATTTGATGAATCCTTCTAAATCCTCCAATACTTCTAAAATCCTCCTAAAATTTATTAAACGATTATGTAAATCTTCTAATGAAGTTTCAAAAATTCGCGAAAATGCTTTAGAAGATAAAATTTTCATGAGTTCATAATTCAGTAGATAAAGTGTTAATGTCTGCGCATTGTTTTTATGCATCTTTGTATACGATCTACACACCTCGTAATAGGGTGACCCCACCAGTCGTTGATCAAATTTTTGAAATATTGCGCCATTTCAAACGGAAGCAAGTTTTATAAGTGTCATTAGACATAAAATTTTAAATTGAATGTTGGAGCATTTGTTGTTACATTGTTGTTAGCTACCTGCTGTCAGATAAGCCATTTTATGAAATGTTTTTATTAGAAAGCGTAAAAATTTAGTTTTTGATTAGTTACAAATAATTACGTTAAGTTAAAACAGCCCGCTTCCATCTTGCTCCTTTCAACTAATAATTTTATAAGAATTATTGTTAATCACAGGCCAAGGATGATATCTTAACCCTTTATCTACTGGCGGTACTTATAAGTACGACTCACTTTAAACTTTCATCCCATAGTGAGTATTACTAATATTCTGATGGTACTTTGCAAAAACACTCTTTTAACACTTATTTTTCGGGATACATGGCAGCGGTAGTTCTAGGTTTGTTATTTTAGCGAGGAAGGAGGCCATCTTTGAAGTAAGCTATGTGTTTTGTGCCGACATTTTGTACAGATCTTTATATCTTTGCAAACGCAGTAAAGGATATAAGATAGGTGTTGGGATTTTTTTTATGTGTTCATTATGATCTTAGAATACGATTTGAATAGCTATTTTAGAGGAACAGTGTAAGTATTTGATTTAACATTTGAATTACTCTGTGGTACTTGGGTTTTGGAGAAAAACTTTTTGTTTTCTTTTCGTCAATGTAGTTATCCATCGTTTTTATCAGCTCTCTAATGTAATTACTAAATTGTAGTGTAGTAATGATTTTCTTGATATTTATTTTAAGTTTCATTGTTATTTTTTTATAGGAAATCGAAGAAGTCGTGGCGTCGACTCGTTTTTGCTGTGCTAGAAATGACATGCGTAAATTCCTATATTGCATAGGTTGAGATGCAAGAGAACATGTTGTTCCTGGAAAACAGGTGTTGCATAGCTAAAGGACTACTAAAAAGAACGAAACAAAAAAAATAGTTTTTTTAATGCCATCAAATTTGAATTTTTGCTCATTCTTCATGTGTAAAATAAAACTATGTCAATTTACAATTTTTTTCTTGTTAACTTGCGAGTGTCTTCTTGTTATTTTCCATTTCTAAGATTTTAAACTTTACTTACAATAGAATGTGGGTTTTCTGTTACAACTATATGTTAGTCATAGTGTACTGACGGTGCGTTAAAGTACCACTTTAATTAATTACCTCTAACGAATTAAAATTCTCGTGGCTGAGTATTTTTTTATGTATATCCTTTACTTTTATTGTAGTAACCGCAAAAAAATATATGAAAAAATCTGCAGTAGATCATGGCTGTTCTGCAGATTGTTCTCTAAACTTTCCTGAAATTCTATTGGCCAGTAAACTTGATCTTTGAATCCGCTTACATTGCCAGTTTCCTAAAATTTCCTATCGTAATTATACTGGCTAATAAACTTTATCTCTTACATTGTCTGTTTCCCAAAATATCCTGTAATTGTATTGGCTAATACCCTTTATCATTGAATCCGCTTCTCCTATATATATTTCAGCAATTTCCTTTTTTTCAGCAATCATATTTTGTACTAATGACGGTACGCTATGGATACCGAAACTAGTTTGTAGCAAGAAATAAAGTATTTTGGAGCTACAAACGTTGTTTATTATTTAAATTTCAAGTTTGTACTAAAAAGTACAAAAGTAATTACAATTTAAAGAAACTTGTGATTTACCAGCAAATCTTATCAATATCTCATTATTTTGAGAAGAAAATATTTTTCATATTTAAAGTTGATTTACATTTAGAGCTACCAACTTCGGAGTTTTCCTCCTAGATTTATGTTGGGGAATTTGTTGTTAGGGAGATGGACTTATTGAGTAGGAAAAAAGCATTTCCATTCTTTTAGAAGCCCAGTAAGATGTTCATACTTATTTGAATTTTACTATATTTTCTGTCAAAGAAATTTTATTTTAAATTTAATATTTTATATTACCAAACTGCCTATTAGGGATAGGAAATTAATAATTTTGTAAAAGAATATATGAATATATTCAAAATTACTTGATTTGTTTAAAAGTAAAACTAGTTAGCAGCTATATTTCATTGTAGCGACGATAGTTCGCTCCGTATAATATTTTGTAGGTGATAACACTGATAATTTGAAGGGGAGGAGAGCTGGGAATCAGTCGAATCTAGAACAATTTGTGTTGGTGAGGAGGTATAAATATTTAATGGAAGGTTGCAACACTGCTTACAGTCTATTATACCTTTGGAAGTTCCGCAAATATGTGGTTATTCATAAATCTCTTCGGGGTTTCGAAGCGCTGTAGTAAAAAAACTGAGACGGATAAAGCAAAAAAAAAGAGCATTTGAAAGAATACAGAAACAAAACAGTCTTCAGAAAGTTTTACTTACTTAACTTACAGGTGCTCTATGTGTGAACCCTTGGCTACACGGCATACATCAATGCGATAGTCAAGTTCCTGCCATACTCTATTCAACATAGTACTATCAATGTGACGTTCGCGCATGACTTCTCTGTTCAAGCAGCGCCCCCCCCTTTTTTAGAAAGAGGAAAAACTAATCAGAACACGGAATCGCTCCACCTAAGAGGGTGAATGATGAGAAAGACTTTGGCCTTTGCCAGTCGTAAAAATTGAAATGAAACCATTTAAGTATTTTTTTACATTTGTTAGCATTATTTGTTTACTGTTTATTTACTGTTATTAGCATTATTTCTTTACTGTTAGCATTATTTGTGCTAGTGTTTGTAACAGTGACGCCCTCCTTGTTAAAAATAAAGTGTGTCAAGTAAAGAAAAGGCCAAATATTAATATACGCCTCACGCGACTCGACCATTCCCGGTCATTACAATCAATGTTCTTTGAACTTATTGTCCCACACATGAATTATATTATGAATTGGTCCCTGTGTTCAATATTGCGTGAGAAATTCCCCCTGAACCAACATTACTCATCCAAATTTTGAAAATTCTAAGCCACAAAACGCTTTCTGTACGCCTGTAAACGCTATTTGTATTTACTAACTGCCTACCAGCAACCGCTGACATTGACTTGATTTGTTTCTGTATTTTTTCAAATCTTCTTTTCTGCTGTATTTGTCTTAGTAGTTTTAATACAGCGTTACGAAACCCCGGAGGCAATTATGAATAACTATGTATAGACTTCCAAATTTTCTATGCTTTGACTTCTACACTGTAAATACATCACTATATGTCTACACTGAACACTGCTTCAGCATGCTGCCTCCAACTTTATGGAGTAATTTAACTTACATAATGGAGTAATTACTACTGATATAGCTACTGATCTAACATTTTCGTAATTGTAACTATATGTCTATCATTAACGGTTTAGAAGATAGCCATTGAACACCGTTGAGAGTGGACACCCTGTATAACATTATCTTTTACGAGTTAAACACGATTTCGAAAAGCGGTTTCTTATCATCAGAAACCTTTAGATTTCTGAGATTTAAAGATTATTTTTATAACAAAAGTTTATATTGCTGTCAGTTACTTCTCGAAAAGTTTACGAGTGCTTATTCACAGGATATTAACCCATTTGTGCCTGAATTTTTGTTTTCTCATTTTTTTTTTTTTTTTTTTTTGTAAAATCACTTTAAAATGTTGCAAAATGAACTGGAAAAATACTAAAAAAAATTAAGCTTAATTTTTTTTGTATTTATTTGATAAAATGTAAAAGAACTAAATATGAGTATTTCTAGTAGAATAATATGCATACTTGTATATTTTGCTTATATTTATATTTAAAATATTTTTAAATTGTATATTATGTACTATAATTAGTATTTTAATGAACTACAAAAAATATATAGATATTTATTTCTTTGCAGAGACTAATAACGTTACAACTATTATTAATAATAAAAATAAGAATAATCGTATTGCAGACTTAATAACAATTTATTTCATAAATATCTTCGAAAGGAGATTGCATAAATAACTCTCTCCTAAATTTCTAACAAAAATATGTGCCCATTTGTGCCTAGAACCCTATATTTTGTACATTACAAAAATGCATAAAAAATAGGCTTGAACATTTAATTTCGCAATTTAAAAAAATACATATTTCAAAAAAGTCCACAAGATAAGATTATAACATGCGATTTTGGGTCCATGATAGAAAAAATACAAATAAACTTACTTTTTACATTTCGCCCTCTTGAAAAATTAAAAATCTATAAACACCGAAAAAAGCATTAATTTAAGCAAATAAATATCCACCTTGTGCTGTCATCTCTCGGTTATAGATAAAGACATTTATAAATAATGATTTCATGCAATTTTCATGTTATAAAGAAGAAGAAAATTATACAAATGCATTAAAATTTGAAACGTCCCAAAAATGGGACGCTAGGCATAAATGGATTAATCAGTTTTCTCATCCCGTTTTTTGATATCGGGATTTCGGGTGCTAATAATTCTATTATCTGCTGCGTAAAAAAGATTTTACACGTACGAATAACAATTTTTTAAATGTTTTTATTTAATTTATTGTGGTTGGACATGAAGACATTTACTAATTTTAATGGCTGAAAGGTGTACGGTTAAAAAATTAAAACCTGTAAAAATAAGTTTATCCGAGTGTTTACATGTTTAGATTCAACCCGAGTCATTTTAAAAACAAATAAATAATAAATAATTAAATTTTAAAAATCAAAAAACCGGGTACTTAAAAAGCGAACTAATTAATTATTTCTCAGTAATATGAAACTATTTCTTTTTCAAATCCTACTATTAGCTCACACTCTTGCTATATATATCTTGTTCAAATTTTCAATCGTTAATAAAATATTTATTATTCATCCAATCAATTCAAATAAATTTTTCTAAACTTGTAGTGGATGACACTTGATGTCAATCCAGTTTTTTTTTCAAATATTAATTCATTAATTAAATTAAATTAATTAATTTTCAATAATAGAGAGAACCCTCTTCTTGATCAAGGTTTTTTAAGACCGAGAGAGCCCTTTTCTTGATCAAGGCATCTTAAGCGCCACTCAAGCGGAAAGAAGAATGAGAGAAAAAAATATTATCTTATTTTCCTAAGTACGAATTGACTTAAAATATTTTTTTTATATTACTTGTTTATATTACTTGCCTATTTTTTCTATTTACTTGTATTGATGACTTTTAAGTTGTGTTTAATTGTTAGTTCCTATCTATAAACTCTGGTTTGATGAGGTCTATAGATGTCTATGATGGTTAGAATTGCAGTAAAGCTAGAGATCCTACCTACACAACTTCCAGGTCGTATAATATTTTAACGGAGCTTCTGACTCTAAAATAGTCAATGAAACATTGTCTTCATTTTGAAAGACCTATCCAATGATATGCCACTTAACAGGTTGCGTAATTTTTTCGTTTCTACCGCCATTTTGTATTTTAAGGCTGCCATTTTGAATTTATAAAAACAAAACCTAGCCTATAACCATCGGGCCGTTAAGACGAATTGATAGAGACCTCACTCATTAAAATCCATCCAGCCATTGAGATGTTTCGAGGGTATAAAGAAATCCACATACACGCATACACATGAAACACATAATCCTTCTTTTTAGTCGGGTAAAAATATCCTAAAATTGCACGGTCTTTGAAACGCCATCATTCAATTTTTCACGTACTCCTTCATATTATGCAAGCTATTTTTTATTTTACTTTGCGCCAAGACCGTGCAATTTTAGATTATTTTTATTTATTTGATTTGAAAATGACTCGGGTAGAGTCGAAACATGTAAACACTAGAATAAACCTATTTTAATGTTTTTAATAATTTAACAGAAAACCTTTCAACAATTAAAATTAGTATATTTTTACAAGGTGCTCATTTGTTATTCATTTACATGGGACAATATTTATTTGATATTATATATAATTCTATTTGTAATCAACATTTTTGATTCTATAAGTTTATTGGAATTTTGGTTTCCTATGCAATATTTTTTTATTTCCAAGCAGTTTTCGTTCGTAAAGAAACAGCCTTTGTTAGCATGTACGTAGCTATATACATAAAGAAACATTTATATGCAAATAAAATCCTACACTGACACAAACAGGTTTTATTTTTACCTGACGAATAGGGACTGATCCTTCATTTTTTTTTTTTTTATATATAATGCAAAAATATTCGCATTTATAGTACTAATTTATCCTCATTTTCAAATCCTCTGACTCGCTATAGCATTATACGAAAGGATTTATGTTAAGAAAATATATTATTTTGAAAAGTTTTTGTTATTTTTTGGAAAAGCACAAAAATAGAAACATTTTATTAGTAAACCTTTCGTATACATCTTTCAAAGCTTAATGTTACTGTTGAGAAATTGAAAGCGTATTCCAATACCCATTGATAATTCAATGCGATCTGAGAAAGGAACCGGTTCTAAATGTATTCTATTTGTAACCAATATTTTTGATTCTATAAGTTTATTGCAATTTTGGTTTCCTATGCAATATTTTTCTATTTCCAAGCAATTTTCATTCGTAAAGAAACAACCATTTTTAGCATGTAGGTAGCTATATACATAAACAAACATGGAATATTTTTTTATGTATAGGCAAATAAAATCATACACTGACGCAAACAGGTTTTATTTTTACCTGGCGAATAAAAACTAATCCTTTTTTTTTTTTTTTTTTTACTAGGTTGAGAAAAAAGTTCTGAGAAATTTGTGAAAGATGCGTTGTTATGCGCAAATTGACAACAAAAGCAACAAGGACTTTTCTTCTAAGTAGAGACCATCATAATCCACGACTTTTTCCCGTCGTTCTGCCAGATTCCGGTTTTGCTGGAAGTACCATGGCGGCTCCCTGGAATCGAAAAACTCTTGATATGCTTCTTCAACTTCATTAAAGTATTCAAATCGATGGCCCTTAAAAAAGTGTTGCCTTGATCGAAAGAGACCATAATCGGATTCCTGAACTGCTATAGATATACCACTAGTACTTTTATATACGATACAAATTCTGGTAACTATTAGATTAAAAATTTCGCAGGACTTTTTGCTAAACCGCCTAATTTGTTATTCTTTTACATAGGACAATATTCACTTGAGAATTTATTTTTCGTCTTAATAATCGCTTTAGAAAACGGATTAATTTACTACAGAAACTAAACGGAAACGTTTGCAAATGTTACAGGCAGAAATAGAATTATTACTTTCATAAATGCTTCCTCAAATCTTGAAAATCTGTTGTCTTGAAAATCTGTCTTTTATATTCTATAAAGACATTCTATAAAGACAAAAGAACAATTCTGGGAATAAAGAATAAATCGGAAGATATTATATTATGATATAACATAAGGTTATTAACCCCTTAATTCTCGTTCTCGAAACAGGTACTTTTTTGATGGTTTTTCCAAATATTAAGCGACCGTGAAGGGGTTTAATGATATTAAAGGTACATCAAGAAGTATTTCTCCTTTGCTTCACAATGTAGGAACATTTTATACCTAGGGCTGAATTCAAGCATTCTTTAGTACTTTTCCTTTATACTAACACCATTGTCACTAAGCGTAATAGTTGTTATCAAATATAATATTTGAAAAACAAAAGCATTTTTAGTTCGACAGTGATCATTTAAAATGTATAATATTTTTAAATTATTGACTTTCAATAACTATATTATTATAAGAATACAAATATGATTAAAATAAAAAATCAAATAAATATTATACAATAAAATAATAAAATAAAACTGAATTTAAACTGCAGGCTTGAAAAGGTTAAGGACTTATTGCAGTGCGATATAAAATTCATCCTTTGTCTAAAGACGTCGTCACATGAACTCTATGAGATAGGATAGAGAGATGAGATATTACATCATTTTGAGACGGAACATAAGAACCTAACTGATTAGGTATGAAATACAGTGTCAGAGTTAACAAAAGTATATTTGAGGTTTACTGTAAAATGTTTCTAGCCGACATCTCAAAAAAATTTTTTCTTTACATATAATTCCATATACCTGAAGCAATTTTATTGCAGTTTCTTAATCATGAGGTAACTGCCAAATTCTAGAATCCATCTCAGCGCAGAAATAAATTTAAGTTATTACTTAAAATATATTTTTCATTCGAAAAACACTAAGATGTTTTGCTGGGTTATGATTAAATAATAATAATAATGATAAATTATTCACGTGTAATAAATAACGAGTCGCAATATTTGGAGCGGTTTGAAATAAAAATCCTTTGCTCGCTCAGTGTTGAAATAAATGGTCGCATTAGCAAATAATTTAAAATAGTGATGGTATAACAGAAAAGTGCAGCTTTTTTCCTTGTTTCAAAGTACTAGCCTTCTCTGGAGTATAAGTAAGCCCAAGTTACGATAGTTTTTGAAACCTTGAGCAAACAAGTCAAACACATTTCTGCATTAGATGAAAGATTTAATTCTTGACATTATTTTCTATTTCAGGTAAATTTTACGAGAAAATACGGATATATGCTATATACAAGATGTCAAAAAACTTCAATTACAGAATTGGAATGGAATAGAATATAGATGGATATTAATCTGAACCTTATTCACATAAAACAAGTAAGAAAAATCATGCGTTAAGCATAGATTATGAAACACTTTCCAACACTTCCTGAATGATTTAACAAAACTTCGTTATTTAGGGAAATAAAGTAAATAAGATTACAAAGTAAACATTTTATAAAACGCATAAAACATTTAAAAAAGTGATTTCAATATTTACCGTCCATAGCCAAATATGTATTTCAATTCTTTTGAAAAGCCCTGTATCTGATCTGTAGGTTGAATATACACTATGTAATGGGAAAAATTAATTTAGCAAGAAAATGCATAACAGGTTGAAAGTCATCTTTCACCAATTTATACTAATAGATGGAGACATACTTGAATACTTTTGTACAGCCCTGTAGTTTACCTAGTACGTTTATTACATGCCACTATTTAGCTAAAATTTAATTAAAACTAAAATACTCCTAAAACTATAAAAATTACATTTCCAGAAATTATCACCCATAAACGGCCATGTTTCCAACTCTTTGCGTGGCCCTGTATATCATTTTATCTATATTCTACAAATATTTCTTAGTAAACTGAATTCAGTTCATCGTAAAAATGCATATTTCCTTTAAAACCCACCTTTAAGCAATTTATGCTCATACTCAGTAACCTTTATGAATACATTTCTGTCGCCCTGTATATGAACTATAGCATTTATATACGCACTTTATAGTATGCATAAATATAGTGCAAAAAGCGTACATCATAATTAAAAATGCATTTCGAGCAATCATTACTAATATACAGTAATTCAGATACAATATTGTATCTGAAAACTTTTCAAATACACCGCAAACAATCCCACCTATACCATTATGAACGGAATTCTTTTATGTGGCCCTTTAAATGAACAGTAACTATTCTTTGAACCGCATATTCAACAGAATGCATATTTTAGTGGACTTCATAAATGAATATCAATTTTACAATGTTTGAAAGCGTGTAACACCATTAAAAATCATTTGAAACGATTTTTTTCCCGTCGGCCGTAATGTAACAGAAAACTTTTGACTGCCCTGTAAATGATCTAAACATTCTACAAACTTCATTTGAAGTAGGGAACGTGTTATGGTAGAGGTCACTCACATCCAAAAAATTCAGAACGATCTGAGCATATTTACGAGAGTTAGAGCGTGGACAGACGGCCAGACGGCTTGACGGACAGACGGACAGACCAACCGAAGTCATAAACAATTTTCAACTTTGTTGGAAAGTGTTAAAAAGAGCTTGACCAGAAATGCAAACAGCAAGAGATAGAAAAGAAACAAAAAAATTATTATTAACCTTTTGCATATACATAAGAAATTCCACCCTCAATGTAGTTGGTGGTACACGGTAAGATATATTTTTTAAAGTTACTAAAATGTTTCTAGGAAACTGGGGATCCTGGAACTTTTTATGTAACGGCAACAACAAAAATCCATGTAACAGATACACTTTTGCACAGTAAATCAAAACATCTGTAAGATTACTAATTTTTTTAAGAAACTAGGATGCCTAGAGCTTTTTATGTAACTGCAACAACATAAATATATGTAATAGACACACTTTTGCACCGTAAATCAAAAAATCTGTGAGATTACTAAGACTTTTTTAAGAAACTAGGATGCCTTGAACTTTTTATGTAACTGCAACCCGAGTTACAGATACAATTTTAGTAAGATTACTGTAATTTGAGTGGATTCTTTTGTAAAGCGGAAGATTTCTGCAGCTATAAAAACACTAATTTTTGTAGATTTACATTTTTTTTCTTTGTACAGTCTACGGATAAAATTTTAGTAAGCAAACAGATTTCTGTAACTTTACATCTGTAGAATGATAGATTTTTTTTTTTTTTTTTTTTTTTTTTTTATTAACAGTGTAAATGTTGATTAAGTTTTCTCGAACAGAGGGAAAAGGATCTAAACAGGGTTTGAACCTGGAAGATTGCATGTACAAGCAAATTATGTAACCACTTAGCTATAGAGACTACATCCAGCTTGAAACAATTGGCTCCCATGTTGGTATCATCCTAAGAATTATTTGTGCGTAGATAAAAAGCTGTTGAAATGGCAGATATTATGATGTCAACATGTGGAAGAAATGCCTTTGGCTGGTGGTATTCAATGGTGAAAGCGTCGGCGCGTGTAGCCAAGGTCCGAGGTTCGAATCTGGAGCTAGATACTTCTAACTCATCTGGAGAAAATCAAATCGACTATGACCTACGTCAATGACGAATATAATTAGTGTTTTTAGAACAGATGTTTTAAAGAATTACAAGAATCATTATTTTTTAAAAGACTCGTATCTACATTATAATTTACAAACCTCTTATTTTCTTTGCTGGTATTGTTAGACATGTTACTCCGAACAACATTGGTAAATTTAATTTAAAAAACATCCCTAAAATGAGTAAATTATTAAACGATAATTTTAAAAATTTTATTTTTTAATTTTTTAGTGCATTTCGTTTAAAATGTACTTATTACAATTTTTTTTAAACTTGGAGTAAAAGGAAGTATACAGATATTCATGAACTTTCGTTAAAAAGAAAAATGTAGTTTAACATAATAAAATTTTCCACAGAAAACAATAAAAATACTTTTACATTTTTCAACAAACAATATCGATATCCTAACATTTCAAATTTATATTTTATTATTATGAATACATTAAAGAGATATAATAAATAAAACATAAAATAAAATATAAACGGTTTTACGGGAAATAAATTTTCATCATAGGGGTTCCTTTTGGATTAAATCATTTTAGAAAATACGTTTTCAAAACAGATGCAGTATTTCTCATGTTTATTGAATTAGAGAAAATTCACACGAATAATTTTACGATTCATTCTGTAATATTTAACATAGATTTTTCCTTTATGTTTAAAAATATTTATAGCCTTTAAACAGATTTTTATATTTTACTTTAGCAAAATGCACTCTACAATAGCTTTATATCATAGTTTGATAACATGAATTTTCAAAACGATTTCTAAAAAAACATTCCTGCAGGCGGAGGTAGATTTCGAAGTTAAGTACTAATTTCACCAACAAAAACTAAATCAAGATTAGAGATAAACCCAATTTAACAAATTCTTCTGCCACTTTTGACGAGTTATTCTTTTCATTTTTCTGTAAGAGCTGGTTTTATCACAATCATGTTTCATACAATAATTTTTTTTCTACCCCTATTTTGGTTTTATTTGTTTTTGATGTAAGATTTGGTCCTATCATAAACTTGCAAACATAAATGTTGTAGATAATATTAAGAATGTTTATAATAAATGCAAGCGGATTTGATACCTTGTGAATTGACGAAGTTATCATTTTTTTTTCTACTTTTTCAACACCCCCACTTTTTTGTCTTTTTTTGTTTGTTTGTTTGTATCTGCGGTTCAGAGTTGGTCTTTTCAAACACTTGTCAATATAAAAGTTGTACATCGTAATAGGAAGTTTTATTATAAGTTTAAGCGAATTTGATGTCTTGAGAATTGGCGAAGTTATAATTTTTTTCTCTCTAAAATCCTATGTTTTTCGCACCTTGAGCACATTTTTTAAATCAAAAATATGTGATACATATTTGGTCTTGTGATCATAATCCCTTTCTCTAAAAGTAATAATAACTTTAAACTGATTTGATATGTATTATAATGAGGAAGTTATGGGGTTTTTTCGTTTTTCACAAAACTCCTCAGTGTGCCCAGTTAGAAAAAGTTTGCAAAAAAATGTAAAAAAAAAGTGCACAAAAAGTAAGCGTATTTGGTACCTCTGCTTATGCATAATAAGTGCAAACTGAATTCCGCACAAAAAGTGCATACCTAAATTGTTCACTTTTTATGCACAATCAGAGGTGCCAAATACGCTCGGATTTTGTTCACTTTTCTTTTTTCACTTTTTTTGCATACCTAAATTGTGCAATTTTTATACACAGTCAGTGGTGCCAAATACGCTCAGATTTTGTCTACTTTTTTTTACACATTTTTTGCCTATCTAAATTTTATACTTTTTATGCACAATCACAAGTGCCAAATACGCTCAGATTTTGTGCACTTTTTTTTTACACTTTTTTTGCCTATCTAAATTTTATACTTTTTATGCACAATCACAGGTGCCAAATACGCTCCAAAATACGACCTGGTCTGGTACCCCGTACGACCCTATACTTTGGTCTGGTTTTGACTTTAAGATGGCCCCCTAAGTAAATTTTACATACATCATTTAAAAGCAGACTTTATTTGAAATCCTTTTGTACCAGTTAGTTTATTCTGTTACAATTAATTTCAGAGTTAGTTGGGAGTGTCTACTTTTTTCCCCACGACTGTACATAAAATCCGCAAAATATGGATGATAAAACGGCAACATACAAAATGAGCAATAATTTGTAAAATATATTTGCGAATATGTATTCATTCCTAAATTGTAAATATACGAAATATTTTTCTTCTATAGTGCTTCTTTTTGTCAAAGAAATCGTAATAACTATTTCAGAATGTTTCCACATAGAATAATAATTTTAAAATTCAAATTTGTCCTGAAGCGAAATTTCTGAATAATAAGATTTGAAATCCTCCAAGGCAATCGTTTCTATGATAAATGACATGCCATCTGTAGTTATGGTCGTATAAAAATCTAGTTATTATTATTTTTTTTAAGTATCTTATGATAAATGCCGTTAAATTTTGATTAATTATATGCTATTTTATTATTATTGTGAATCGCATATTTTATATAGTTTTATACAGCATTTATTTTACTTATCGTATATAACAAACGATACAGCGAGTATCTTAATTTTTGTGGAATTCGCTCACGTTTATTTTAATTTATTTTTACTGTCACTCTTTAATAGAATTTGGCAATGGTTCGAAAAATCAGTATAAGTTTCTAAATTTATTTTTACGTTTATCAGGGTTTATTGCGTCATTATATTATTATACTTCTAAGAAGATTTAATATTAGAGATTGATAATATTATATAAAGAATAGAAACAGAGACCTCAGACACACCGAGGTCGATGGATTTTTTTTTTTTTTTTTTTTTTTTTTTTTTTTTTTTGTGTGTGTGTGTCTTTTCTGTCAAATTCTGTTTTCGAATGCCTGTTAGACCTAGTATCTGAAAACATTATGTAACAATGTCTGCAAATGTATGTCTGCAAATTTTTATACTTTGAAACATCGCACATTATAAATTGTTATACCGTCGTATAAAGGGGAAAAAATGCTCTTTTAAATGCAATTTATTTGAAAACTGTATCTCAATCTAATTTTAAGATATTAATTTTTTTTTTGTAGTTTTTATTACTTTTTTGTAATCGTGGCAACTGAAGTACTCCATTTATGTTGAAAGTGAAGGGAAGAAAAAGCGAAAATAGTATATTGTTGTATCTATTTGTTTCCACTTTCTCATAAAAACAGAAAAAAAAAATTATTAATATGTGTGCTATACCAAGAATATCGTCTGTTATAAAACCGGGTGAGTTTTGGCTTTATTTCGTTTTTGTTTATCAATTAAATGATTTTTAGTTTATTGCAATTTAACTTTACAAGCGATACAAAACTTTTTTATAAAAAATGTATCTTAAAGAATATTTGTGTGACTTATTTTCTCCGAATTTACTTAATTCGTATCAAAAATTTGAAAGAATGCAATTTTATTAATCCGCGTGTAATTACATTTTTCGAATTTTGGAAAAATATAAATGAATGACTTCTGATAAAACATGGAGCTATTATAAACAAAAAAAATGAAGTCATATAAGCCATTAGATACCCGAGATTGTTTTGCCGAGCTTCTAAAATTACTTCATTGATTTCAGCTGGGTTTGTGTATTATTCTGCGTTAATGATGTCATTTGCATACCGTTCTACATATGTTATTTAAGGCGGTATCGTAAAATAGGGCTTGTTTAGCGGATGATATTGAAGTCATTTTTTTAAAGCATGTATTTTAATTATTAAAACTGAAATATGTTTTGTAGAAGTGCGTCATTTTCATCCCAGCTGCTTTGAAAATTTTCAGAGGTTAAAATGCTTTATCTTTGAAAATAACGAAATCACACACTGATAAAACTCAATGTTTTACAAACATATAGAGCGACTTCATGAAAGAGCAGTAACATACAGCGTCCATGCTCTTTGTCCGAAAATTATATTATAGAAATTGATGATTATCTCTTGGATGAATTTACTTCGCCAAGCAATCAATGACGATCTTGACAATATTTCGAGATTTAAAATAATATCATGTTCCCCAAGTTTTTGTCCAAAATTCTCTCTACTAATAAAATTTTATTGCTATTCTTAAGACATGTTACTGTAATTTTGTCAAAATAACATAATTTGTTAAATTTAATTTTTCAAAATTGTACATACGCTATATATTTAAAACAAAATAATATTTTTTAGTCATCTGCTCGAGCTTTCCGCAGAACCAAATTTCCTAATAAATTTTTTAACTGAAAGCCGTGCTGTTTTTTTTTTGTATTATTATTATTACTATAACATTATTATATTTCAATTTTAAAAGTAATCTATGAAACTTCTTCAAAATGATGGTAATGACATATCTTTCATTACTGCAAAGAAGAGAGAAATAAGGAGGTTTATTTATCTTTATTTATGTAATTATCTGATAAAAATTCAAAATTGTTGATAAAATTGTTGTATAGGGTTTAATGGCGCAAAATCCCATTAGGGAGATAATATTTTGAACGGAAAATTAAGTACTGCTTTTGAAAACACGCATTTTCCTCATAAAGTTTCCATATATTCTTTTCCTTCTGTATGTGTACTAAGTTTCAGACACTAGGTGAAATGCTTAAGTAAGTGAAAGAGACGTCATATTTAACCCTTTCGGTACGCAGCCCGAGATATGCTCGGGCATGCATTTTCCCGTCAAATTAATACTATTTGTTTATTCCCACCAATTTTTTTTAGCGAAAACTTTGTCTGATTTAATCAGGACATTTTCCCTGATTACGATGGTGAAAAATTTCTGCTTTAAAGAAGCGGTGATAACGATTAAAAATTCTGTAAAAGACGATCATCGGGAATAATTACTTACGCTTCGAGAGCGTTAAAAGAAAATATGGTTTTCCTGGATTAAACTAAACTTTTTAATATAAATGAGCAAAAAACCCCCATAAGTATGGCAATTTTTACTCTCCTATACCGAGATTAGAATCTCGAGTTAAGAGTGCGACTGTTCACATGAAAGATTTTGCTGACAACCGGGACTTCATGTTTTGAGCTAAAATAATTTTTAAATGATCAAATTAAAATACCATTTTTACTTTCTTCTATCTTCAATAGAAAAAAGTATTGTAGTCGACATTTTTTTCGACTTCCGGTTTTCGACGGATTTACACGTTTTAGGGGTCAGAAATTCCAAAAAAACATGTTTTTAGAAAATGTCTGTCTGTCCTTCCGTCCGTCTGTCCGTGTGTCTGTCGCCGTTGTACCATCAGAAAGTGTATGAAGTTTTGTAGAGAATTGAATCAAATTTTTATTTTAAGTTTTTGGCTATGACAAGCAGGTCCTTCCAGAATTTGGAAAAAATCGCCGGTAAGGGGCGCTGTAATAGCAATTTCTGGGCGATTTTGAATATTGTACCATGGAAAAGAGTATGAAGTTATGCATAGAATTGAACCAAAAATTTTTTTTTGTCCTTGGCTATGGCAAGCAGGTCCTTCCTTAATTTGGGAAAAAATCGCCGGCAAGGCGCGCTGTAATAGCGATTTTGAATATTGTACCATTGAAAAATGTATGACGCTATGCATAGAATTGAGCCAATTTTTTATTTTAAATTTTTCGCTATGGCGGGCAGCTCCTACCTGAATTTGGAAAAAATTCGCACGTAGGGGGCGCTGTAATAGCGATTTTTGTGTGATTTTTGTGCCATTTTGAATATTGTACCACCGAAAAGGGTATGAAATTATGCATAGAATTGAACCAAATTTTTTTTTAAGTCCTTGGCTATGGAAAGTACGTCCTTCCTTAATTTGGGAAAAATTCTCCGGTAGGGCGCGCTGTAATAGCAATTTTGAATATTGTACCATCGAAAAATGTATGAAGTTATGTATAGAAATGAGCCAATTTTTTTTTAAATTTTTCGCTATGGCAAGCAGGTCCTCCCTGAATTTGGAAAAAAATCGCAGGTAGGGGGTGCTGTAATAGCGATTTTTGTGTGATTTTTGTGTCATTTTGAATATTGTACCATTGAAAGGGCATGAAGTTATGCATAGAATTGAATTTAAATTTTTGTGTTTGTGTTTGGTCATGGCCCGAAGGTCCTCCCTGAATTTGGAAAAATTCCGCCGGAAGGGGGCGCTATAATTGCGATGTCTGTACGATTTTCATTACTGTACCATCGAAAAGTGTATGAAGTTATGCATATAAATGAACCAAATTTTTTGTGTATATTTCTGGCTATGGCAAGCAAGTCCTCCCTGAATTTGAAAAAAATCTGCCGGAAGGGGGCGCTGTAATAGCGATGTCTGCACCATTTTCATTATTGTACCATCGAAAACTAATGCTTAAGCATAGAATTGATCCAAATTTTTTGTGTATATGTAAGGCTATGGTACGTGTGTCCTCCCTGAACTTGAAAAATTTCCCCGGAAGGGTGCACTATAATTGCATTGTCTGAGCCATTTTCATTACTGTACCATCGAAAATGGTATGTAGTTATAGATTTGAACCAAATTTTTTGCGTATGTTTCTGGCTATGGCAAGCATGTCCTCCCTGAATTTGAAAAAATAAATCTGCTGGAAGGGGGGGAGGCGCTGTAATAGCGATGGTTGTGCATTTTTTTTTTTTTTTTATTGTACCATCGAAAAGTGTATAAAATTATGCATACAACTTAACCAAATTTTTTGTGCATGTTTTTGGCTTTGGCCAACAGCTCCTCCCTTGAATTTGGATATATCGCGTGGTAAATGGGCTCTGTTACAGCGATTTTTGTATACTATTCTTGATTTTTCGTAGTTCTATTGCCTATCAGAGGTTCGTGCAGCGGCGGGAACTCGCTTCCTGCTAAGCCGGCTATTCGCAAACAGTTGATAACAGAAAAAGGAAAACTATTAATTTTAACGAATATCATGATATAGATTAACTGTTTTTTTGTCCGCTTAATTGACTGAAGCAGAAATTTATGATGAAAATCAAAGTTGGTATAGTATTGAACTAATAATATTCAATTATTAATATGTGTAACTACTTTTCGAAATATGAAGATTTATAAGATGGAAGAAAGTTTTGGGATTGGCACATCCAACTAGTTTTAAAAAGGTGATTGCGTGTATGAGACGTTAATTTTTAAATTTGTCTGTATCGCGTAAAGCTCAATTAAATAGGATTAATCCGTTTGCCCTTAAAACAACATAAAGAGTTCATACTTTTCTTACGACTAATATTCCGTAAACAAATATAAAACTTCCTCTATGACTAAATAAATGAAATATTATAAATAAAACATAAATTTAACAGTCATCTAATTAAACTTGGCGCTTAAAGCTCTGAAATTATCAAAAAATAAAAGGATGACGTAGCCAGCAAAATCTTGGCCTAATAACTGTTAACATGTGGCTAATACGAAAATAATCGATTTTGATAAATTTCAAAAGTTTATTTAATTGTATATTCATATTTTTCATATGAAAAATACTTTTTTAGGTGCATTCGTAATTATATAAATACGTAGCACCTATAAACATCGTTAGTCCGTCTGTCTGTCCGCCTGTCCGCCTATAACAGAGCAAAAACTACCCAACCGAATGGTGTGAAATTTTAAATATATGATTGTTGCAAAATTTTGCCGAGTTATTTCAAATTTTATGAAAATCGGACGTTACAGGGACATTAAATTTTTCCCGTTACATTATGGCGAATGGGAAAAAATGTTGCAAATGCATTTTAATGATGTTATAGCCTTCCGAATGATCTGAAATTTTAAATATATAATTGTTGCAAAATTTTGTCGAGTCATTTCAAATTTTATGAAAATCGGACGTGTCAGGGACGTTACAGGGACATTCAATTTTTCCCGTTACATTATGGCGAATGGGAAAAAAATGTTGCAAATGCATTTTAATGATGTTATAGCCTTCCGAAAGGTTTGAAATTTTAAATATATAATTGTTGCAAAATTTTGTCGAGTCATTTCAAATTTTATGAAAATCGGACGTATCAGGGACGTTACAGGGACATTCAATTTTTCTCGTTACATTATGGCGAATGGGAGAAAAATGTTGCAAATGCTTTTTAATGATGTTATAGCCTTCCGAATGGTCTGAAATTTTAAATATATAATTGTTGCAAAATTTTGTCGAGTCGTTTCAAATTTTATGAAAATCGGATATATACCCAGCAAAGAGGAAATTGCTGACCAGCAGCTAGATATCTGCTGGCAAGGATGGAGAAGTGCTGGCTAATGGTCTACCATTGCATGACCACTGCTGGACAGCTTCAGTCAACTTTGCTGTTGGAAATCATTAGATATAATTCTGGTGGGCTTACGTTTTATCTCCTGCGCTGGAAGTGCAAGAACTTTTGCAGTATGATTGCTTTGAACCCTTACGCTAGGTGGCGTTGCGAATATCGAAAACATTGAATATTTAAACACAAATCTGAAATGAATAACTTAACACGATTTAAACTGTGAAGCTATTTTTTTTAACTGCAAATAATGTAACACCACTGCCACCTACAAAATAAATAAATAAATGTATAAATAAATAAAATCTTTATTTCAACACACTTTTTTCTGCTTAAATCTGGTTTTACTAAGTTACAAAGGATTTCGGTTTTCATAATTTACACAGTTCAGAATCAATAATAAAAAAAAGCGTATATAATATATACGACTTCTATACAATACAATAATTTCTATACCAGTTTAATGATTGGGAACGTAAATCACAAAAGAAACAAACTTGAAATAGTGTAATGAGAGCTTGAAAACTACGAGCGGTCGCAGCATACGTTGAAAGTATTTGTCCATGTACGATCACGAAAACCAAACAGCATCGAGTGCGATTACTACTTGGGAGGGTGACCACGTGGAAACGGCTGCAAGTTCAAATATTTCTATAGACATTTCTATTATAAATACTTCTACATATATTTCTATAGCTCTTGGTGAAACTAGCGTATAGAAAAAAGAGCCGTAATACTTTTTATAGAATTCTATAAGAAATTTTTGTAATGGAAAGGGCTGGGCCAGCAAAGGAATAGCAGTGGGATAGGTGCTAGCACTGCAGGAAAAGTGCCGGGTTGAAGTAATGTCATGGCATACCAATGCTGGCCTGCTGTTGGCCGTCACTGATGGGCGAGCTGCATCCCGCACGGACATTTTTTACGGGTTTAAGTAATGGCACCATTGCCCTTTACGGTTGATGGCAGTGCTGTCTGCCATCTTCTTTCCAGCTGATGGCTCACTGTTTCTTTCTTTGCTGGGTAGTTTAATGACGGAACAGTCAAAATTTTTCCGTTACGTTATGGCCAATGGGGAAAAAATGTTGCAAGTGCATTTTAATAATGTTACAGCCTTCCGAATGATCTGAAATTTTAACTATGTAATTGTTACAAAATTTTGTCGAGTCATTTCCTATTTTATGAAAATAGGATGCATAGTTTAATTATAGGGACAGTCAAAAGTTTTCGTTACATTACGCCACTGGGAAAAAAAATATTTAAAGTGCATTTTAATGATGCTGCAGCCTTTCGAACAGAATGAAATGGATATGCACTATGAAGTGCACTAAAATATACATTCAGTACACTATGTGGTGCAGAAGATATTTATAAAACTAGTTATAGTACGAACGCACCTCATTTGCCACGTTTGACGAGCAATTTCCAGCTTGTAATTTTTAGTGGACAGTCAAAAAATATATATATTGCACGTAAAGAAAAGTGTTAAGTAGTAAAAGTAGTAGTATAAAAATGGTTTTCATCTATATTTTGCAACCCGGGAAGCCCAGGTACGATCCTCTAGTATATATAAAAAGCAATGTCTCTGTCATAGCCAATCATCGCCCAGCCCAAACCACTGAACATCAAAGCATAAAAATTAGAGAAAAGATAATTCTTATGACATAAGTGAGCACAAAGGAAAGACCTTTGAAAATTCACCCCCTAAGGGGGTTAAAGCAGGTTTCGAAAATTTTAGAGCATGTAGCCATATCTCAGCAGGTGTTTTAAGTAGGAGCGTGAAATTCCAAAAAATAAATATACTAAAAAAATTATTAAACACGTGTATCAGCGATTTTATAAATTATCGCTCACCAAAGGGGTTAAAGGGGGGTTCGAAACTTTTAGAACATTTGGCCCATATCTCAACAGCCGTTTTAAACAGAAGCATGAAATTCCAGAAAATAAAGATACTAAAAAAATTAAACACGTGCTTCAGCGATTTTAGAAATGCCCCCCCCCCTAAGTGGGTTAAAGAGGGGTGGGCGAAAATTTTAGGCTATTTGGCCATATCGCGGCAATTTTCAAACTTTTTCAGAAACCCTCATGTGATATATCATCCTAAAATCCTCGGACCATAGTTTCATGTTATGAATCTTCCTCCCTATTTTCATCCTACTTCACCCCTCTTAGGGATTCAATTTTCTAACTGAGCTCCTAATGAAGCTACAGCGAGTTTCGATTTCATTTGAAAACTTGGCCGAAGTTCACAGTCCTCCTCACTGTCCTTCAATTGGTATAATATTTTTTTTTTTTGACTCCATACAGTTAGGGTGATTTTGACCCTTTCCTTGTCAAGTGGCAAGATACGTAGAATAAAGTTCTTTTAGCTATCTTGAGGAAGGAGGAGGTAATGGATTTTTTTTTCATGTGACATATCATTTGAAAGCTTTTAACCTTCAGATTACTAAGCAGCCTCACCACCCTCTTAACTCTTTTTTTCATCAGTAGAAGGCCTTTAAAAATTTGAATTTGTTCATTACACCCCCATGCAATTTCCGAAAATTATGAAAAAAATTCCATAACTAATCTCAACAATTAGCAGCTTCTTCCCAATTTTCACACAGTGAGGAGGTACGTATTTCAGACAACATCGTGTTAAAGATATAAAATCATACAAATTTAGGTTCATTTGTGAATAATTTCACGGGCTCTGGCAACGCCGAGCGGGTCAGCAAGTTTTATTATGAAACGCACACAATATTACTGTAAAACATACACAATTTATAATAAAATCACACAATTTTATTATAAAAGGCACACTTTTTTTTTATAAACCCACATATATATATATATATAAACGCACAAATTATTTTATAGTAAAAGACAATCATTGTCCAGAATACAGCTGTCTAATCTATAAATATTAGATGATTTTCTTAAATTTGCAATATCTAGTCTAACAGAAAGCAATACGAAGCAAAACCACGCCAAATCACCGGATTTCCACAACAGGCAAAAAATCGCTGTCTTGGCGCAAAAAATAAACCTCGTTGCGCTTAAGACACCTGCAGCAAATAATGTTACTTATTTACTTATTAGTTTATTTATTTATTTAATGGATGTAGACATTTGAATCATTCAAGACTATGGCGAAATATGTTCCTTTAATTGCTGATTTCAAGAAATGTTTTTAACAAGTTCTAACGTGTGCATTGTTGGTGCAAATTCAGATAGTGTCTAATATACCAATTTTAATTACTACCAGGTGTAAATTAAAACATTAAAAACAGTAAAAGTTGATTTATTCAATTATTTACATGTTTTGATTCTACCCGAGTAATTTTGGAAATAAATATTCTAAAATTACACGGTCTGTGAAACGGCATCATTCCATTTTTCACGTAGGGTAGACCTGGGCACGTTTACGCAGTAAACTTTTTCCGAAACGAGCTATACCTGGCGTGCAACTAGTCATGACAGATTTTTGCTGCTCCCTAGTGGGCATTCTCAGAACTTTTTGAGCGTCAGTCGAGCTTCGGTCTAGCATGGGGAAAGGATAATCTGTTTTTACGTTGAACTTATTGAAACTTATTGTGAACTAAAAATACTTAGTTAAGGATAAACAAATATATGAACTTTAGGAGAATTTTATTCCTTTTTGAGAACTGTATTTGTATGAACAGAAATGCTATTAATTTTCGATGCACGTTAAAAATAAATCCAAACATGGCAGCGGAGCACGTTTATGCATTGACATCGTGGCAGCTTTACGCACGTTCAAAAAGAAGAAATTACGTAAAAGTTTACTAGTTTCTATGGAAGCAGAACAAGAAGACAACAAAGGAAAAAGTATAAAACCAAAAGCCGCAAACGGGAAAAAGTTTGTACACTCTGGAACATAGAAAATAGTGATGAATCTGATGTCGAAGATGAAAACTGTGTATGTATTTATTGTTTGAAATCATGCAACCAATCCAAAAAATGTCAAGACTGGGTTCATTGTCTTAGATGCAATATGTGATCCCATGACAAGTGTACAAAAAGAAATACTTTATTATTTGTTTGTAAAAACATTAACAGTGATGATGAAAATGACTGAATATTTTCTGTTTTTAATTAGCAATTAGCCCTATGCTTTCAGTTTAGCCTATAAAATGTTCTTTAATTAATTCTCTTTATCTTTTTAAGCAGTGTTTTAAGTTATAAATAAAACATTTCAATTTGATTAAATATTTATTTCACTTACTCCTTGGTATCACTTATAATATGTGTAAACGTGCCCCACTTCCAAAAGATTTGGACCCCAAAAAATTGTTTTTACGATTCAAAACACAAATAGGGCAATAACTGAATACACAATTTTTGAATTTATTAACAGATTTATAAAACCACAATGTCTAAAATTCCGTGAGATAAAAAATAAAAATTAAAAAATTCATTGAAAAAAAATCGACGTAAATGTCCCCCGTTCTACCCTACTCTTTGATATTATGCTAATTTTCCTTCATTTTACTTGGATGTTTATTTTTATTATCGTAGCCATTGAGTTGCTCGACACATAATTTTGATAAGTTAATTGATGCTGGATCGAATTTTAGAATATGTTTATTTATTTGTTTTGAAAATGATTTGGGTTGAGTCGAAACATGTAAAATGCCATGTCGCGCGACGCCATGGCAATGCCACGACATGCCATGTCGAATAAACCAATTTTTACTATTTTTATTGTTTTAATTTACAATTTTTAGGATTTAATTAGTATATAATTACAAAGTGTTATTTTTTTATATATTTAGATTATATCTAGTTCTAGAATATATCTATTGTTAAATTATAGTTTGATTTCATAATCTCCAAAGCTATAAAGTAAGTTGTTAAATCCTTTTGTTGAATTGCGTTCGCCTATACAAACCCGTTGTCTGCGCTTTATTTCGCCGCATAGTATCTTCAAGCCCACTAGCATAGTGGTCAGCACTCCTGTCTTCCACGCTACAGGTCGCGAGTTCTGCTCCCGGTTGTGTAATGTTCACTCAATCTTTCGTCACGTCGGTGTCGATAACTAAACACCGAGGACCTCTCGTTGGGCTGACCACCTACCCGTGGCACATGCTGCATAGCACCTCGGAGCCCAAGGTCAGGTAAACAGAATTGGACACTGTAGGCCCTGATCCTTCACAGATCGTACAGCTAAAGGTTTTATTTTTTACTATCTTTAAGGAAATAAGATAATTATTTTATTCGAAAATTGTGGTAGCCCCAGTGGCAGAAACACCGCGATACGGCGACATAGTCGCGGACAGAAAAAATCTTTTGCGGACAACTATTGTCTGCACTAATGAAATCAATTAAAAAAAATTGTCCGCAATTTTCAGACAATTTTTTCCCGCGAAAAAAAAAGCGAATTTTGGCAAAATATTGCGTAAAAAGCACGAATTTCGGCAAAAGATCAGGTAAAAATCGTGAATTTTAGCAAAATATCGCATAAAAAGCGCGAATTTTGGCAAAAGGTCGCATAAAAAGTGCGAATTTGGGAAAAAGGTCGCGTAAAAAGTGCGAATTTTGGCAAAAGATCGCGTAAAAAGCACGAATTTCGGCAAAAGATCGCGTAAAAAGCGCGAATTTCGTAAAAGATCGCATAAAAACCACGAACTTTGGCAAAAAATCGCATAAAAAGCGTGAATTTCAGCAAAAGGTCTTGTAAATGGCATGAATTTTGGCAAAAGATCGCGTAAAAAGTGTGAATTTCAGCAAAGAATCGGGTTAAAAGCTTTAATTTCGGCAAAAGATTGGATAAAAGGCGTGAATTTTGGCAAAAGATTGTGTAAAAAACGTGAATTTTGGCAAAAGATCACATAAAAAGCGCGAATTACGGCAAAAGATCGCGTAAAAAGTGTGAATTTCGGCAAAAGATCTCGTTAAAAGATTTAATTTTGGCAAAAGATCGGGTAAAAGGTGCGAATTTTGGCAAAAGATTGGGTAAAAAATATGAGTTTTTGCAAAAAAGCGTGAATTTCGGCAAAAGATCGCGTAAAAAGTGCGAATTTCGGCAAAAGATTGCGTGAAAAGCGCGAATTTTGGCAAAAGTTCGCGTAAAAAGTGTGAATTTCAGCAAAGAATCGTGAAACAAATGCAAATTTCATCAAAGAATCGTGAAATAAGCACAAATTTCGTCAAGGGATCGTGAAATATATGCAAATTTCGTCAAGGGATCGTGAAACGAACGCGAATTTTGTCAAATGATCGCGGACACAACGCAATTTTCATCAAAAGATCGTAGAAAATGCGAATTTCGTCAGAGGATCAAGAAAAAATGCATATTTCATCAAAGGATCGTGGGAAAAGTACGAATTTCGTCAAAGAATCATGGAAAAAACGCGAATACTGCCAAAAGATCGCAAAAAAACCCGCAAATTTCGTCCAAAAATTGCGGGAAAAACTCAAAATTTGTCAAACATGTCATTTTAGCTTTCTTAGCGTTGAAAATTTGTGGAGAAAATTTTTCAGTTCGGTTCTATTGTAAAAACATTATATTTGTATATTTACCAATCATATAAAATACAAAAAAAAAAAATTAAATTAAGTATTTGAGGGGAGTTACATAAATATTTCACAAAATCCCTACAAATTTAAATTTAATTATTTAATTTTAATTATCAAAATCCTTCTAAAATGTGTTAAATGATTGAGTAAATCTTTTAATGTAGTTTTAATAAATAGTCAAGTGCGAGTATTACTCCCGTTCAGAGGTTTGCGTACAATTAATATATGAATTATTAACTGTATTATTAAAAAATCTTTTTTTAAAGACTTTATAAAAATCCATACAATGTAGGGTTGGGTATAGTTATATATACTAGAAAAGTCTGAATAGGTATACCATAAAAGTTCAAAATGATATGAAACTTAAATAAAATCAAATATTGCTATTCTCTATAACTCTTTTTTTAACGTTATCCTGATCTGTTTTCTGATGAACTTAAGTCGGTACTGTCAATAAAAGTAATGCATAATTAAATTTCATTTGTCATTACATAAAACTAAAATCAGCGCAGTAATAATCTTTTCCTTTTAAAGTGTATCTACAACAGAACACTTGTTCAAAGATAAAACTTAACATTGTGCTAAGTGCGCTTCGAAAGGAAGTCGCAAAGTTGCAAAGCCGTCTTGTCCGTGCCGCGTTTTTCCAGTTAGATTTTTAATTAACTTTTAAAGACAACGGGAGGCGTATTGAGAGATCCACTCAATGGAAACTAGTCGAGAATGACATAGTATTTATGTGAATGTGATTAAATCTAATTAGTCTGTTTTTAACTCACGTTTATTGTTTTTATATGGCTACTGGGAATTGTATTACACAAATATATATCTTTAAAATTTGTTATCTAGGCTTTAAAAGCCGATGGTATATAGAGTACGCGGCCCCTATTATCAGGTGCGTTCAAACCGTCCGTGTCTTTATGGGTTAATATTTCGGCTAATTACCAACAATGTTTTTTGAAAATCTTTTTCAACAATAATTTTATACTTCTGCTAGGATAGGCAACTCCAGCGCTTCACAAAAACTTTGCTGAATGCCTGCAAATCGAAATTTGCTTGTAACGGAAAAATGCACTTTTCTCAAAAACTATGTGACCTAGGGTAATCGCTCTAGTTTTCCTGCAAGGATCAAATTAACATCTTCTACCTCTATTTTTTTCATCATTTTAATTTTAGTAGATTCGGAAATATATGGCAGGGGACATGTTTTTGCACTAAATTTTCGATGATATCTCTGAAAAAATAATACATAAAATTAAAAGAAATGTATTTTTGAGTTCAGCGTTACGAATTCTTTCACACGATGCCCCACACGATATAAAAAGAACACATTTTTTTTAAGTAACTTAATAAGCCCCTCTATATTTTTCCTAAACATATGTGTGAATGTTTAATAACCTGAAAATATGTGGGTCTATAGTCTTTATTACTTCCCCCCAATTTCAATTTTCCGTGTTCCAAAGTTTACGAGTAAAAGGGTGGGAACAGACAGACACAGGAGTGATCTTAAAATGGTGGATCTTATAATTTTACTTTTTAAGCACGGAATCCTAAAAATTTACGAAAAGTTCTTTAGAAGATGAAACTTTCATGAACTGATAATTTGGGACATAAAGGGTTAACAAACAGCGACAACAACAAAAAACCTAGAGTTTCTATTTCATAGATTTTAAGTTCAATTATAAAGACACCAAACACCAATAAGCACAATAGTACAAGGACGACAGTAATTGTTAATTTTCATTCAGCTATGAACAACATAGCAAAAGTAAATAAGTTTTTAAGATAATACGCTTTTATAAGCGTCACCATTTTTCTTAAGTGCAACGATTAGTTATAATTTATTACGTCAATCCATGTTGTTCGAAAATATTTTCTTTACAGTTAACCAATTTGGGATGAATCCGGATTATGAGAAATTCAACCGTTTTATTTTTACTTGACGGAGAGCGCATAAAATTGTATAATTGTATAATAAATTTATGTAAATATATATATATATATATATATATACTCCTATTATAAAGAGGAAAAAATTGTTTATTTGTCGGAGGTAAGCTCAGGAACTACCGAACCGATTCCAAAAGTAATGGTATCAAAACAATGGTGTTAGTCCAACTTAGAACATAGGATATATCTTATGTCGGTGCCACAACCCCAAATGGGGTGGAGGAGCAAAAAACGTTCTAAAAATGCGATATTTGCGTTACGGAAGGGCCTAGAAATTTGAAATTTGGAATATTAGTTACTTATAAGATATAAATGATGTCTAAGAACAGTTCTTAAACAATTCGAAATTTAAAAGGGGTGAAAATGTACAAAAAGCGTTCTAAAAAGCGTTCTAAATGGTAGTTTCTACATAATCTCAGGAAATACCAAACCGATTTCAAATGTAATGGTATCAAAATGATGGTGTTATTCCATCTTAGAACATAGGCTATATTTTATGTCGGTGCCACTACCCCAAAGGGGGTGCAGGAGCAAAAAACGTTCTAAAAATGTGATATTTGCGTTACGGAAAGGCCTAGAAGTATGAAATTTGGAATATTAGTTACTTATAATATATAAATGATGTCTAAGAACAGTTCTTAAACAATTCGAAATTTAAAAGGGTTGAAAATGCACAAAAAGCGTTCTAAAAAACGTTCTAAATGGTAGTTTCTACATAATCTCAGGAAATACCAAACCGATTTAAAAAATATTGATGTCAAAATGATGGTGACAACGATTGCTCCAAGATAGGCTATTTTTTATGTCAGTGTCACTACCTCGAAGGGGGTGCAGGAGCCAAAAATCGTTCAAAAATTGCGATTTATGCGTTACTGAAGGGCCTAGAAATATGAAATTTGAAATATTAACTACTTATTAGACATAAAGGATTCCTAAGAACAGTTCTTAAACAATTCGAAATTTGAAAGGAGTGAAAATGCGCGAAAATTGTTCTAAAAACGTTCTAAATGGTGGTTTTTACACAATCTCAGGAAATACCAAACCGATTTAAAAAATAATGGTGTCAAAATAAGGGTGTCAAAATGACGGTGACAACCCTTGCTCCAACATAGGCTATGTTTTATGTCAGTGCCACTACCCGAAAGGGGGTACAGCAGCAAAAAACGTTCTAAAAATGCGATTTTTGCGTTACCGAAGGGCCTAGAAATATGAAATTTGAAATATTAGCTACTTATTAGATATAAAGGATTTCTAAGAACAGTTCTTAAACAATTCGAAATTTAAAAAACGGTGAAAATGCGCGAAAAGCGTTCTAAAAAACGTTCTAATGGTGGTTTCTACACAATCTCAGGAAATACCAAACAGATCTAAAAAATAATGGCGTCAAAATGATGGTGACAACCCTTGCTCCAACATAGGTGATGTTTCATGTCGGTGCCACTACCCCAAAGGTTGTGCAAGAGCAAAAAACGTTCTAAATTGCGGCTTTTGCGTTACGGAAGGGCCTAGAATCGTGAAATTTGGAATGGTAGTTCGTTATAAGATATCAATGATCTCTAAGGACATTTCCTAAAAAAATCGAAATTTAAAAGGGGGTCAAAATGCGCAAAAAGCGTTGTAAAAAACTTTCTAAATTGCGATTTCTATGTAATCTCAGGAATTACTGAACCGATTTCAAACATAATGGTGTAAAAATGATGGTGACAGATCTTGCTCCAAGATAGGCTATATTTTATATCTGTTTCCCCTACCCCAGAGAAGATGCAGGAGCAAAATGCGCGAAAAGAGTTCTAAAAAAGTTCTAAATGCCGATTTGTCGGCAATATCTCAGGAAGAATGAATCTGATTTCAAACGTAATGGCAGGAAATTGATGCTGACAGCCCCTGCTCTAACGTAGACGCTATTTTATGTCGGTATCACTATCACCAAGACGTTGCAGCAGCAAAAAGGCGTTCCAAATTTCGATTTTTGTGATCGGTAGGGGCTAGCAACTTAAAATTAGGCAAGGTACATATTTATTAGATATAAATGATCTTTAAGAACAGTTTCGAAAAAATTGGAAATTTAAAAAGGGGTGAAAATGCGCGAAAAGCGTCCTAAAAACGTTCTAAATTGCGATTTCTACTCAAGCTAAGGAAATAACAAAGCTATTTCAAAAGTAATGGTTGCAAATCAATGGTGACAGTCCCTGCTATAACATAGGTTATATTTTATGTTGCTGTCACTACCATCTGAAGGTTTCAAAAGCAAAACATGTTCTAATTTGCGTTTTTTGCACAAATGAGGGGTTTAACACTTTGAAGTATGGCATGGTATTTACTTACAAGATGCAACTGCTTTCTAAGAGCAGTCGAAAGAAAATTCCAAATTTTAAAAAAATGAAGTGAGTGAAAAGCGTTATAAATTACAGTTTTTTAGTAAACTTATAAATTACCAAACCGACTAAAAAATAGTGATGACAAATTTTGGTGATAGAACCTGCTCAAACATAAGCTACATTTTATGTCTGTTCCACTACCACCAGAGGGTTGCAGGAGCTAAAAACTTTCTAAATTGCGATTTTTGTGATAGTGGAAAGGCTAGAAACTTTAAATATGACATGGTAGTTACTTATAAAATATAAATGCCCTCGAAGGAACGTCGAAAATAAATTCGAATTAAAAAGGGGTGAAGCGAAGGGAGGTGCGAAAAGCATTCTAAAAAAGTTCTAAATTACGATTCTATGCAATTTCAGATAATATAAACCGATTATAAAAGTAATAGTTGCGAATCAATGGTAACAGTCTCTGATCCTACATTGGCTATATTTTATGCCGGTGATTCTACCACCTGGGGTTCACAGGAACAACAAACGTTCTAAAAAAGGGCTTTAAAAGCTTTTTAAATTACGTTTCTGTGGAATACTAGGAAATAACAAACCGATTTCAAAATTAATGTTGGCAAATGAATGGTGACAGTTCCTGTTTCAACATAGCCCTTTATGTTGAGAGAGGTGGTAGGACTTGGAATTTGACATGATGGTTAATTTTAAGATGTAAGAAGATGGTTTCTAAAACATTCAAAACTTCAAATGAATACTGAAATGAGCGTATTAATTGAGCATAAATGTTTCAAAATATTTTCTAAATTATCATTTATTTAGTTTTATTTCATTTTATTAATTTAAGTCTCATTTCTGCCTAATACAGTGTAATAATGATGTTTAGTCAAACTGTGTTTTAAATAGTAATTTTTTAATTATTCCTAAAAGTAATAAGTACCTTTTAATAAAAAAATCCTTTTAATAAAATAAAATATTACCTTTTAATAAAATAAAAATTTAGTTAGTACCTTTTGATAAAAATTAGACATATACATATCACTTGGCATATTTCAAATATTACGCGAGCAAAGCCGCGGTGTTTGCTAGTATATATATATATATATATATATATATATATATACACATATTGTTTAGTTTCCATTTAAAATCAGGCAACATGAATAAAAAAAGACATTTTTATTTAGAAATTACGTTATTATAATTAATGAATATTTAATTTTGAGCCACTTGGTTGTATCGTTTCAAAAATAAGGGGATCTAAAATAAAGGGGACAGGAAAGGAAAATAATAGTATTATAACTATTCGGGTATTCAAAATTGTTTTCTCAGCGTATCATCATAATTAAACATATATTATTATATTACTAGAAAATGAAGTTCTGAATATATTTTATTGTGTATACGCAGTTTATAGAACTGTTCCACAACATCAATTGCGTAAGAAAAGAAAAAAAAACAAAATTCTACTTTTACATACACAAGCCAAGTTAATTGAAAAATGTATGTAAAAATACACTGGTCATCAAAATTAAAGGATAATGAGAAAAAATATGCTCACAAAGTTAATGTTACAACCAATGCCAATGCTGCAATTATTTATGTTAATTAAATACTATTGAACTCAAAATTGCACTCCGCGCATACGTTAGCGTCAAAAATATGCAAATTAGATGGTTGACAGTGTTGTGCGCAATGGACGTATGTTGAAATTCTGGTCTGTAGTTTTGTTTAAAGCGAATGTGGTGTCTGAGTGTGATCAGTATTCATTAGTTATGGCTCAAAGGCATCATTTAAGTTAAGATCAAAACTGGCCAGTAATTGGTAGAATCGAGGAAGGCCAAACACAAATGGATTTTGCCCAAGATTTGAATATCCATCAACATGTCATATCAAGAGCTGCAAGCCGCTTTTTTAGCACTGGATCCGTTGAAAGATAGCCTGGTCAAGGGAGACCAAGAGCAACAACTGCATCCGAAGACAGAAGTTTCGGAATTGTGGCTCGAATAAACCACGAAGCGATTACACTGGTGGAAACTGATTTATGAAAACACTGTTTTTTAACAAAAACTTCTGTAATATTCATTAAAATTTAATCAAATTTCATGGGATATACATAGTATGTATAACAGATGAGTTATAAAAATAAAACTTCATGCATAATATTAACATAAACAAAAAGTCAATAATTTGATTTTCGTAATATCAAAACATGGAAATTGATTTATGAAATATGACATTTCATTGGCTATTCCGAAGTAATATGACAAAAAATTGCATAAAATAAGTAATGTCACATGCACAGCAGACACAAAAAGCGTTATATATTTAAAGCAGTACGTTTCAGTCATACTTTTCACGATGGGTAAACGAAAGATGTTGCCTGAAGAAGAAAGACCTAAAATCGATGCATGTCTAGAATGGAAAAGTCAGTTCCGGAAATTAGTAAATTAATTAAAAATCAGTTGGTGATATATATAACTATAGAAAAGATCCAGTAAATTATGGCAAAAACTTTAACAAAAATTACAAAATCCACATTTAAGTAAAGGATAGAAAAGGGGGATTCTTCAACTTCCATCGAATGCTGGTCACAGTTCAAAGCAGATTTGTGCAGATATATCCTTTCCTGTTACTTCTAGAAGAGTTAGGCAAATTTTACATACTTCACGGAGCTTGCGATAGTCGAAAATGAAGTCTGCTCCAAAGTTACGTCTGCGTGCTGAGCAGATGCGTTTGCAGTATTGCGAGAAGTACGTGGAAATAGGTGACAGTTGGAAGAAAGTAATTTTTTCCGACGATAAAAGATTTGATTTGGATGGAGAGAATGGTTTGAAGTATTATTAGAGGGATCTCCGAAAAGAACCAAAATCTACATTCAGTAGAAATTTTGGTTTGATAATTTGGGCAGCGATCGCTTATGATGGAAATTATGTTTTTAAACGATCTCCAGAATTCTTTTGATTACAGTTTACTTTTAGAAAATTCACTTGCATCTTCATGCAAAACAATGCAAGTATTCACATTTCATATACAATGAAAGATTAGTTTGACGAATAGAATATAGTTCTTTTAGATCATCCACCGATTATTCCTGATCTGAACCCCATCGAAAACGTTTTGGGACTGCTTGTTCGGGTGATTCATGCAAATGGGATGCAGTTCATATCACTTGTACAATTGAAAGCTTCAATCTGTCAAAGCTGGAAATTAATTGATCAGAATTACATTCAAAATTTTGTTTTACCAATGCCATCTAAAATAAGAGAAACTCTGATGAATAAAGGTTGTTTTACTAATTATTAATTTGAATTAAATGTTATCGTTCGTAAATCAATTTCCATCTTTTTTTGTTACTAAAATCTAATTTTGACCTTATATTTTAGTTTATTAGTATGTGTGAAATTTTATTTTTCTAAATTATTTGTTGTACATAGCATGTATAATGTATGAAATTCCATTCATTTTTAATGAATACAGTAAAAGCTCTTTCATCCGGCATTCTATGTTTCGGCATATTCTATAATCCGGTACTCTATCTCGAGGGGTTTTTTCTTATGATCTTTCTTGACTGGAATCACTAGGTTGCGAGCAGTTCACTCAGCATTCTGATGTCTCTTGACCTTGACCACTAGGTCGCGGTACTGTGGTCTTAGTTTAGTTCGCTTCACTGTTTATCGTGGCTCAAATTGTGGCCTAATGGCGGAGATGATGATCAAATGTTCGTGGTGACTAAAGTATAGTGCTAGATTTGGTAGAAGTCGTGCCAAACAGCGCTTAAAGAGATATACTTCGCGGGGAAGTTATAGACTGGAAGATAGATTGGAATCGACGACAGCGTGCCAGTGGTCGAAGGAATCGGTAACGCACTGATTATAAAAAGTGTTTTGAACCCACAAGAAGCCCAGGTTCAGGAGGTTTAATCGGATAAAGGAGGAGCCGTGGAAGATGAATCTAAAGTCTCATGGAAAGGAAAACAGGCTTCTGGTGCATTAGATACATTCATAAAATTTGCCGAATCGAACAAAAGCTACAACTCTGCAGAACTGATAAATCTGTGTATAATCTGTAACGATTTTTTGATGTAAAAATCCGAATCGTGGAAGAAACGTAAAGTGAGTGATTTTTTTTTATGTAATGTTCATATTAATTTTCTAATACAGGAACAATGTGATGTACATATAAAGTATATATTAAATAATTGGAATTTTATTTTGCATTCTGTTTTTCTTTAATTCTCACAGCTGTCAGAATGGCGAAATGCAGAACAGTATTTGTTAGACATTTATACAATTTGCACAGGTTCATAATGTAGGCGAACACAAAAAAAAATGCATTGACGTTCGATAATCCGGCAAAATCGCTAATTCGCTATGTCCCGAACGTGCCGGATTAAAGAGCTGCTACTGTATTATAGAAGTTTTTGTTAAAAAACGGTGTATTCTTAAATCAATTTCCTCTAGTGTACAAGAGATTTGCTTTGAGACATTCAGACTGCCACATAAACTCGATTTAGCCGTTCTACTGCTGCAAGAAAGCTTATCAAGGGTGGACTTTATGCGTGAAAACAAATAGTTTGTGACTCATACCAGCTTCAAAAGATGCCCATTTAAACTGTTGCCCTCGTCATGTTCAATGAAGCCATGAAGGCTGGGCTCTAGTATTGTTAGCTGACGAGTCCAGATATAGTCTGAACACTGATTCTAGACGTGTTTTGATTTGAAGAGAGGAAGGAACACCCAACTTGCCGTCCCTTGTCAGTGAAATATCAAGTTCGAGTCCAGTCTTCTTCGTACCCTTCAACATGACGACGGCAACAGGAACAGCCCCTTTGGAAGCTGCTGTGAATGCGACACAATTTATTGGTTTACTCGCATACAGTGCAACCGCGTTAAGATTTCGTGCAGTAGAAGAATGGCTAATTCGAGTTCCGGTGGCAGCCTGAAGGCCTGAAACTAAATCTTTTGAAGTCGTTTCGCGGTTTCTTCGAGCCGACAATGACAGAAAACGGTCTTCGGATGCAGATGCTGCTTTTCGTCTCCCTTGACAACGCTGTCTATCAACGGATCCAGTGTTATTTGCCACATTTGACCTTCACTTAAAGTATTCCTTTGAGCCAAAATTAATGAAGACGGATTACTCTCAGACACCACATTCATTTTAAACAATAATACAGACCAGAATTTCAACATGCGCCCATTGCGCACGACATATTCAATTACCTAATTTGCCGATAATAGTGCAATTTTGTATTCAATAGTATTTAAATGACGTAATTAATTCCAGCATTGGGCATTCGTTGCGACATTAACTTACAGAGCATAATTTTTCTCGTCATCCTTTAATTTTGATGACCAGTATAAATACAAATGTAATATTCAAACTTTTTACTTTATGTAAACTAGGGGATCGTACCAGGGCTTTCCGGGTTTAAAAATATCGGTGAAAACATTTTTGACTGACATTTTCCGTTAATAAAGCGTTTGAATAAAGAGAAAATTTTTACTTAAATTTACTGGTGGAAGTTAACCCGGAGGTAATAAATTCCTGAGAAAGTGGTTATAGTTGCAGCTTAATTATTTTTATGCTATGTTAATGCCCCTTTCTTAATAGATCCATGGTCGTAACATCATCTCGTCGTCCCATGTTTGGACCACTAATAAAGAAATTGATATGTTGCTTTTTTTCATTTTTTTACTCATGCAGCGGAGTCATGGACAACGTTCAAAACTGGTTCCAGTCTCAGCCTAAGTACTTCTATTTGCAGCGTATTTACTTTGTGGAGCTGTTGGAGAAGCTCCTGTTTCGCAGTTGAGATTATGGTTGAAAAATATTTTCATTTGGTTTCTCTGGTTGCTGTATATTTTTCCATTTCATTGATCCTAATATTTTAAACAACGATATTTTTTGTTTATGAACACTAAAACTTTACTTTTACCAAATTGCAGCATTTAACTCGAAACCATGTAAATTTGTCAGTATACACGGTTCCAATTAGCATGAACTGTTGATTTTTAAAATAAGTTGTTTTGTATAGCACTATGAGTGTCTTGCAAAAGGCTAAAATTGTAATGTTGTTTTCTCTGTATTTTGTTTTCGGTAACATAATATGAGAAATTTTAAATTTTTAGTCTACTCTCTTGTAACTACATAAATATTTGTATTGTTTTAAGTGTAGGAGGTTTAACATTTTCGTAAGCGGGCTTCACGTGATATATAAAAATAAAATCATGTTTGTTAATTATCGAAACTATGTCAGTTTGTCATGTATACACGGTTCCAATTAGTATGAACTGTTGATTTTTAAAATATGTTGTTTTGAATAGCACTATGACTGTCTTGCAAAAGGACAAAATTGTAATGTTGTTTTCTCTGTATTTTGTTTTCGGTAACATAATATGGGAAATTTTTAATTATTAATCTATATCTTGTAACTACATACAGATTTGTATTGTTTTAAGTGTAGGAGGATTAACATTTTCGTAAGCGGACTTCATGCGATATATTAAAATAAAATCGTGCTTGTTAATTATTTGAAAAACCATAAATATTTAGTAAATTAATATACAGTTTTCATTCAAAATACATTTGAAAATCACATTTCTTTTCCTATTCGAAGCTGTAAAAATTAAAATTATGCGATTTTTGGAAGATAAAATCATTCCAATAAAAGGGAAGTTTAAACTCCAGGTGATGTCACCATCAGTATGACGTCAGCTTTATTCACCAATACGTTTTGATTTTATAATATAGATTTCTAATAGTGAAAACTTTTATGGAAAAGCCTCATGTAAAATATCCGAAAAATGTTGTATTTTATTTTATGTATTTACATCAGTATGAAATGATTGTTTAGATGTTTTCTTCTTCCACAATGCAATATAAAATGCCGAACATAAGGAATTGCAACGTTTTAGGCCGGCTTTATTGCACGATATGGAAAATAAATTTCAAGTAATAAAACTATTATATATATGTTTATATAACTATATACTATATATATATATATGTTTCCATTTTTGAACCAGAAGTATAAAAACATTAAAATATTTATTGCTATATGCATTAAAATTTCAATTTCTTCCTTTTGTTTTATGAATACACGAAGAAAGAAAGAGCAATAAAACATAAAAGCTTGTGCAAGGAATAAACTTTTAAAAAATCGATTTTCTTTTCGAATATTATGTTTATAAAGTCAATTTAATAAAAAAAAAATTTCTAAGCAGCTGGTATATCACTTAGTATAATCAAATTTAATAAAACGTTTCGAAATAAATTTCACATTTCTCTTTAAAGTATCAAATATCTAAATATGTTTCTTTATTTTCTTCTTTTTTTATCGATAAATATTGACTGCGCTATAACCTTTTTTAAAACAAAATTCAGTTCACGATGAATTTAGCTCACGAAAAATCCATAATACTCAAAATGATTTCACAAAAAATAGCAGAATATTTTTAGTTCTTCAGTAGGAATTTCGCGATGTTCATATTTCACAAGATGGTTAAAAAATGAAACTATGCTTTGGTTTGGAATTAAATATTTTAGGCGTTTTTTACATTTCAGATTAAATAAGAAAAATTATTTTTGTTTTTTAGTGTCAGTATCTTTTTACTGATGTAGGAGTTTCATTTCTTTTGCAATGGATAATACCGTGAACTAAAACAAAACAAACAGCTATTGCTGAGATTTGCTCCCGACTAACTGAAAATTAGGAAATAGTCATACTGTACTGTAAGACCTTGTAAAATTTCACTTCATTTGGAATCATTCTGAAGGTAAATTAACAATTTCCTTTAAACATTGACCAAATATCTATATATTTATTTCTGTTATGTAGTGCGAAAATGAGGCTGAATTTATAGCTTGCCATTTAGCAAAAACCACAGTGACGATTCTCAATGGTTAATTTACGGTTATATGACCCGACCCATTCAGAAAAGAAAAATTCAGAGATAATCTCTTTTTAGAGACAAAACTTTTGATCGATCTATGGATAGTAATGTCACTGGTTCATTTAATGATGACGTGTGTATTCAGTAAATCAGATTTCTGATCAAGATTGTCTTTTAGACACAACAGAAAACGTTTTGTTTACATTGTATAATCGTCGAAAATCGAGTCTCTATAGGTGTTTTCCAAAGAGCAAAGTGAATTTAAACTGTGTATAGGTGATAATTATAGGTGATAAAATACATTTTTTTTTCAGCGAATTTTTCTATTACTTTTGATGCATTAAAAATAGTTGTAGATTTCTTATGTTAAAATGATTTCTGATAATATTTATTTTGGCTAGATTTGATACAAACTGTTGAGCTCTCTTAGTGAGCTGGAATGGCATAGAGGTACCATTTTGAAATGCGCTTTAATGCATGGAGCTGAGCCCCATAACATTTAATAACTTAACACATGCTATCTATCAATATAAAACTTTCACTTATCCAACGTTTAATTAATCAATTAATAAAAAAAAATGAATTTAAATTTTAAGGAACATTTTTTTCTCTGATTCAATTATGCGAAACATCAGAGAAATAAATATGTTCTCAAATCACGATCATACAACTAAAATAGTTGAGCGTTATCTCTTTGTTATATTATTGCCTAAAGGACAATTTCACTGTGATGGACAGTAGAAAAAAATATATAAATATAAAATAATTGATGGTCTCACTTTTGTGAAACTAAAAGGCATTATTTGACTTGATATATTAAAAAACAAATTTGAAAACATAGGACTCGAAACTTCAGATCTATTTATTTTGTTCCACACAAATTTACAAGTTGCATCTTAAAAATATTTATAAATGACATCAGAAAACAAATGAAACAGAAAATATCAGGCAATTAAATAAAAAGTCTTTATTCACACTAAAAAAATCTCCTTTAGCCCAAAATAAAAGAGTTTTAAATTGTCCGAGAAGGCTAATTTACATGTCAGATAATGGCACCGGCAGTGTTATTCACGGACATGTCTTCATCTTATAATATAGATTTTTAATGCTAGTCTAAACTGTTAAGGAATAGCATAATTTAAAATATTTGAAAAATATTGCATTTTATTATATGTAATTCATTATATAAGTATAAAATGATAGTTTGTATCTTTTCTTCTTACACAATGCAACATAAAATGCCGAGCATAATAAATTGCATAGTTGTATGCCTGCTTTATTGGAAGATATGTAGCAGCAATTTCAAGTAATAAAACTATCAATGAAAAGTAGTATATATATATTTATTATTTTTCTGCCATAAGTACAAAAACGTTAAAATATTTATTACTAAATGCATTAACATTTCAATTTCTTCCTTTTATTTTATGAATACGCGAAAGAGGAATGTAAAATGAAACATAAACACTTGTTCATAGAATAAAGTTTTATAAAATTGATTTTCTTTTGGAATATTCTGTTTATGAAGTAAATTTAATAAAATATTTTTCTCTTAACAGCTGGTAAGTATCATCAAATTTAATAAAATGCTTTGAAATAAATTTAACGTTTCTCTTTAAATTATAAAATATCCAAATATTTTATTTTTATTTTTATTTTTCGATCAATATTGAACGTTTTTTAAACGAAATTCAGTTCACGATAAATTTATTTTACAAAAATTCCAGAATTCTAAAAATGATTTAATAAAAAGAGTACAATATTTTTAGTTCTTCAGCAGGAATTTCTCGCCGTATGTTATGCTTCCACTAGATGCTACAAAAAAATCTAAAAAAAAAAAAAAAAAATGCTTTAATTTTGAAATAAAATATGTGTATTATATAAGGTAGGGGAGTACACAGTGAGACAGCAGCCATTTTGACATATAGTTATAAGTTTTTCTCTTAGCTGGAAGACACACTGAACCACTTCATCTTATGTAACACGTGGATGTAGTTTCGGCACTTCTGTTACTCGTCGAACAAAATAGTAAGTAATTATTTATTTTGCAGGGGTTAAAGTTACATAAATGTCCATTTAAGAGTTTATTTCTTTCATTATAGAATATATTTACTTAGCCAAACCTAGTTATATCTAATGATAGACTATGTCGACAAAACGGCACAAGCATTCAAAGCTGTGAAATTGATGATGAAAGAGATATGGCATCCATTTTGTTAAAACGTAACGAAAGTACACAGTGAAACTTACAGTTATGGTACACAGTGAGACGTGCCTTATTGTGTATCTACTATGCTGTTGTGATATAAAAAAAGTTATTTATTACTAAAAGAAGGTTTTTTCTCTCCGACTCTGTCTGTGTGTGTGTGTGTGTGGGGGGGGGGGGGGTGCGATGGCTAGTGAAATCTACTAAACGTAACAGGCTGAAAATTTGCATGAAGGTACCCCAATGTCCACCATTGTTCACCCGAAAGTCATATTTTTAAAATATTTTTAATCTAGAAATATTAATTAGAAGTCATAAACTGCAGAAATTTATTGATAGAGTGTAAAAATGTATGATTTATGAAAATATATACATTGTCTCACCGTGTACCACTTGTAGTACACAGTGAGACAATTTTCGTTACTCCGTTATTCTGCTTCTGTGCTTTTATAAATAACTTTTTTAAAACCATTTATACATTAATGTGTAGCGTATTTGTGTGGCTTGAAGATGTGGCAAAAATTCTTTCAAAAGAATAAAAATCGTTGCTATTCGTTAGGTAATAACAATTTTCGTCTCACTGTGTACTACCCTCCCCTATATATTTTTTGATTAAATGAGTAAAAGTTATTTTTGCTTGTTTACGTATCGGTACTTTCTTTAATTATTTAGAAGCTTCATTTCTTTTACCAACCATGACATCGTGTGGCAAAACAAAACAATCAGCTATTGTCGAGATTTGCTCCCGGCTAACCGGAAATTTACGAAACTGTCATACCGTACTCTAACAAACCTTAAAATTTCTGATCATTTTGAATCATTCTGAAGATACATTAATATATACATAGCTGCCAACTTGTACGGATGTTTCTTACCACTAAAATTTAAAAGAAAATTTTAACTTATTTAAACGTTAAATTGCCTTGAATTTCGGTGATTCAATTAGTTAAAATATATTGTGAAATTTTAGTGGTATGAAAAATATGTACAAGTTGGCAACTATGTATATATATTTTTTAAATATTGAATAAGTATATTTAATAATTTGACACATGCTATCCATCAATATCAAACTTTTAGTTAAGTGATAATTTATTAAATTTAAGTGATTACTTAATTAAATAATTTGAATTTAACTTTTAAAGAACATAAATTCTTTTTTTCTCAAATTTGAATTATAAAATATATCACACAGAATGTTCTTTGATTGCGATTATTCAACTAAAATAGTTGAACGTTGTCTTTTTGTCATAACTTGCCCAGAGGAAAATTTCATTATGGCGGACAGGAGAAAATAAACTATTTAAATATAAAATAATTGAAGCTCTAACTCTTTTGAATGTACCGGGTGCCCCAAAAATGACTGATGGATTTTAAAATTCAATAACTTGCAAACGGTGACAGATATTAAAAAAAAATGTTGCAGGAGGATGTAAGATGTCAGGAGTTTTTATGCTGTGATTCCGAGTTTTAATTACACATAACAGCGATAAATGGCGCTGCAAGCATTAGGCTTTAAACCCATGCTCAAATTTTCGGCATTTCTCATCTCCCATGAGAAAAAAGGAGAATAAAATGTTTTGAATGGATTCCGAAATACCAAAAAATGTGTCTGTAATTAGCTCCTATTTCTCGCAGCGCCATCTATTGTTTAAAATTTGAACTAAAATCAAGAATCACAGCAAAAATCTTCCTGACATCATACATAACCCTCCTGCAAGAATTTTTTAAATATCTGTCACCGTTTGCAAGTTATTGAATTTTAAAATCCATCAGTCATTTTTGGGACACCCGGTAAAACACATTATATTACTAGATATATTAAAAAACAAATTTTAAAAAGTAGTGTTGTGAAGGGATTCTATTAAATCTGTTATATCGATTCCTTCACAACATTCCCGTTTGAATGCATCTCCATTTATGTTTTTCCTCCATTTTTTCTGAATCTCATTTGTTTTACCTCAATGGTTTCCGAAGTCCGTCAGTTTTCAAAGTTAATTTAAGTTACTCTTCTGCTCTTCTAAAATTTATCATTTGTTTATATCGATTTTAAAATATTATTTTAATCGATATTCATTTTGCCATTTCAAATCAATGTTTTATTTTATTTAATATTCATTTAGTTTCAATCGTTAGTCTTAGTTCATGTACTTCTACTTCAACTTACAGTCATATTTTTACCGCCCTTTCCCCTCATTGTTTGGTTGAAGCCTCACAAATAGTTTTCCATATTATTCTGGAAGATTCCAACCAACCAGCGTCTTTTTCATTCGACCGTTTGTCATCTTGGCAGATTCATCGCTTTGTTCAATAATGCTATTTTATTATGTGTTTATTTGTTGGCGAATTTTGGCTGTGCCTGTTGGTGTGTGCTTTGTAGTGTGTGGTAACCCACACCACGCGGTCTCTGCAAATTATTCATGCTAGTACAGTGGTATTCGTAGGAGTTCGTGCAGTGTGGTATTAGTTTGAGTCGTCCCATCTTCGCTATTTTTTTTGTATCGGAATATGAAGCCTGAAGGGATTCCTTATATTCAACATTGCAGCTACCTTTCCATATAACAAACAAATAAGCTATTTTTCTTTTATATTACTTTATTAAGTTTGTTTATGAAACTAAATTATTTAAAATAATAATGATACAGGCTTGAATCACTGTGCTACACGTGGAAAAAAGAAAATAAATCCGTATGGAAATAAAGAATTCATTTTATGAATGTTAAACAAGCATGTGGCCAATTGAATGTTACTATTTTATTTATTCAAAGAAAAGATTAATATTCAACTGGAATTCCAAAGAATATACATTGTAAGGGAAAATTAACATTTTTAGGATCATGAACTCACTAAAGTTTCTTTAAAGAAAAGTTCCTGTGAGTGGTCAAATATATCTTAATTTGAAATGTATATATAAATGCTCACAGTTAATAAACTGTAGTTTAATTAAAAATATATGCCCTTTCTCTTATAATATCTTCACATGGTCACATGGAACATCAGTTGAAGTAAAAATCGTTTTTTTATGTGACCAATTATCACCAGGAAAACAAGTTTATTTGCCTTTAGATTCAGTCTCCAATTTACACACTTCTGGTATTTGCTTTTGTGTGGTAACATGACTTTATTAGCATGCATGTATTCTTTACCAATATATATAAAAATATACCGAATTACAACATGAATGAATGAAATATAAGTATTATAAATATATATAATTAAAACAGATAACATTCGAAATTTCAGTTATTTTGTCCACTATAAATGTGCAAATTGCATCTTACAAATTTCAATAAATGTCATGAGAAGACTAATGAAACTGAAAATATCAAGTTACTGAATAAAAATTATTTAATTACGGTAAAAAAAAAAAAAAATCTTGAGTCATAGTTAAGTTTTGACGACATATCTAAAATTGTTCGAAACTGCTCGAGAAAGCTGAGATATACGGAGAGCGCAGGTGCTAGATACCGGATGTGTTGGATGATCGAGTACAGTTATTGTGATCAAACAAGTTGCAGACGAGAATCGCAGTTTGATTCCTGTCGTTGCCATGCAGCAAACGCCACTATTTTGCTTTGCCCAAGCCCATCTCTGTCCAAACACGATGTAAGCATTTTAGGATCATAGTTGCCAAATCCGTGTCCCTACACTCAGTTACAATGTCCCTGCTTTTAAAGAGAAATTATGATAAAACAAAAGAAACAAGATAATACGGATCATATAGAAAACCGAAATAAAGCCAAAACTTTTATCTGCCAAATGGGGGAACTTGATTAAATTAGGGAAACATCCTTGCAGTTTACAACACTGCCTGAAACGATATAAAATAACTTGTTGTTTATACGCTGCTTTACTGCATTGTAACATAAAGGCTCATTATGAATACGTCCAGTTGTCTGCACACTGAAAAAATTTATTCAAGGTTACTCCAAAAAATTGGTGGCACAATTGCATCCTCCCCTTTATTGAGTAATTTAACTGATATAACTGGTGTTGCGTTACACTATGCACCATTATTGCACCATTTATATCTGTTCCAATTACATCATTATATAAGTTAAATTACCCCATATAATTGGAGTAATTTAACTTTGGCAATTGCTGCCACCAATGTTTTGGAGTAACGTTACGCAAATTTTTACAGTGCATAAGTGAAACTTGTTTCTCCTTTGCATATTGTAGGCTACTTGGAATTTCTCGATTATTCTGCACATATACACGAGCATATTCTCTGTTTCAGTCCCTTTTGTCTTTTAGAAATCGAATGCGTTTTCGAACAACTTTCATTTTAGAATCGATTCCTCGAAATTTTTACGCATTTTGTGTTTCATATTTGAAATTTTTCACGGTGAGAAATTTTTGTATCTCAAACTCAATATTTTATTAACTGAAAGAAGCAGCATCAATTTGTCGCAATAACCTTGTTTATAAGTAGAAAATTATTATTATATAGTACTGATGCACAAATGTCTAACTCTGTGTACAATCTGCAGAAACATACGGAAAAGTATATAAATGTAATTAAATAAAAAATAAAAAACATTTTTGTTTGCATAAATGTTAAAGGAATATAATTAACACTATTTCTACGGTATCCAATAACACCTTTTTAAAGTTTTGATTTATGCTTATTTACGCGTAGTTTGTGATTGTAATAAGCATTAAAAAATCTTCAATACATTAACATAATTTGTAATTGTTTCAATCTAAAAATTACAAATGAAACACATAAATCGAATTCTTCTAAAATGTATCATTTGACATTGGTAGAAATAGTGTTAAGGAACTTCATATTGGAAATCCGTAAGTATCAGCTCATTTTAATAAATATTTGAACAGCTATGAAAGATTCATTTCAAATATTGATTTAATAAATAAAAATTTTCGATAACTTAATATGAGAAATTTTAAATCTTTAGTCTGTGCTTTTGCAATCTGAATTCAAACGAGAAAAGTCTGCTAATATTTGAAAATTGAAAACAGGCTAGTTTCTAAATTGTTTACAAGATAGTGATTAGAGTCAGCACGGAACTCGAAATTAACTTTAATCAGGTGTGTGAGATTATTTAATTAAAAAATTTTGAGATGCCATCAGATACAATGTGGTTAGTAAGTTTTTAAATGTTTCTCCTTTAAGTAAGTCTATAAATGGAAGCATGTTTAGCATATTTATTTTTAGTTAGAGGGGAATCACTGAATGTCTTTCTTAAGAATTGTTGGAAATTTGAAAGCTTGAATTTTTAATTTCTTCTATCATTACAAGAAGAAAGTATTGGATTCATGAAAATTTTCGAATTCCGGTTTTCGACGGATTTACACGTTTTAGGGGTCAGAGAACCGAAAAACATGTTTTTACAAAACGTATGTCCGTGAGTCTGTGAGTCTGTCTGTCTGTGTGTGACACAAATTTTGTGGGCGCTCTATCTCAAGAACTAATGAATGGAATTTATTAAAAATTAGTATTTTGTTAGTCCCTGATATAAATTGGTGCTGATTAGTTTTTGGTGCAAATCCCTCAACAGATGGCGCTGCTATACATCATTTTTCACGATTTCCACAGTAGCTCATTCTCCAGAACTAATGCACAGATTTTCAGCAAACTTCAGATTCAGTTAGTCCTTGACAGGAATTGAGGTTTTATAGATTTTGGAGTAAATCGCTCAACATGTGGCGCTGCTAAGCTGCATTTTTTGCGATTTCCGCTGTAGCTTTATCTCAAGAACTAATGCTTGGATTTTCAACAAACTTCAGATTCATGCATACATTGATATGAATTACAGCTGTTTATGTATTGGTGCAAATCGCTCAACAGGTAGCGCTGCTATGCTGCATTTTTCAGAATTTCCACTATAGCTCTATCTCAAGAACTAATGCACAAATGTTCATCAAACTTCAAATTCAGATATAATTTGATATGAAATGATGCTAAATTTACGTAATTTCTTGTATTATTTAAATGATTTAATTGACGTGATTTATATAGAAGGAAGTTTTGTGATGGCCACAACATACTAGTTTACTTTCAAAAGAAAATGCACAAAAACATACATTTTAACAGAAAAATGAGTAAAATATGTTTATATATTTAAAAAATACTGGACTACCTTCATTAGTTGATATGATTTATTGTTTTTTACAATATGCACAAATTAAAATATAAACCCAAATACAGTTCGACTATATCATTGAGTGAGTGAATATACAAGCATTATTTAATTAGACTGGTTTTTAAAATAAATTATGAAATATAATGAGCAGCAATATAAAAAAAAATTATGAGTTGTCTATTATAATATGCTTATCATGAAATAAATTAATAGCACAAATAAGAAAAAAAAAAAAGATATTGTTTATGAAATAACCTTTGAAATCCGCGAAAGGCGCAAAATTTTAATATTTTTATTGTTTTAAACGTGACAAAGCTAATTTTTACAAGCTTAATATTACTAAAACGTTCGTTATTTTCCTACCGTAAATTGCTTAAAGGAAATTATTGCTCAGTTAATAATACTTAAGGATTATCCCCGTTAAGCCTCGAAAAATATTTTCAGTGAGGCGTTTTAAATATCAAGCCAATTTCATTTGTAAACTTATAATTACTCTAACAATTTTTAACCAATGTACTAAGTACTATTCATATTCAAATCTAATCTATTATTTTAATAAATGTTTCTTTGGTTCTAAATGATAAATAATCAATATCCTTTGCGGAACACAAACATACATTTAATAACAAAAGTAACACAAAATTGTACTACGCGCCATACGAAACGATATATCTAAACAATTATATATGTCAACAAGAAAGTCTTTCATTTCGGTGTGAAAGTGGAGAGTTCAAACTGAGCATGCGCTGGCTAATTAGGTGTTTAGAGTATTAGTCGGAAAAATTACTTTTGGATAAAATAGTATATATATTATTTTGAACTTCAAGACATAAGAGAATAAATCTCTGGATGCGAAACAATAAACTACAAAGTATATAAAATTTTATAACATATTAAAAATCATTAAGCATGTATTAAAGACACGGAAGACAAAAAATATTTTAGCAAGTACTTATAGTCACGTACTGCATTATTGATGTTGAAAATTATATGCACAACATTTATCGTTAAAATACAAGGGGGGAAAAAAGTTACACTTCCAAGTCATGGCCATTTTAAACCACATATACATACATAGGCGGCTATTACAACATACAATGTAAGTTCACTTTTCCATATATTTCCTATAAAATATATGTCCCTATAACAAAAACGGAAATAGTACTGGCATTTCGATTACCCGTATAATTTCCGTATTTTAACGGAATTCTTTTTACAGTGTCTAGCCATATTGTTTTTTCAATATATCAGCAAGTTTAATTAAACCTGTATTTTTTCATTAGCTGGGAAAAATTTCGGCAATAGAGGTTTTTAATTTCGATTGTATAAATTGAAAAAAATATCATTTCATGTTGAAGTAAAATGTTTTTGGTTATCTTATATTATTAACCCTCTAATACCCGCTAAAGACGTTTACAAACAAATTAATATATTATCGTTTAAACAGTGTTCCTTTAGGTTAAATAAATTAGCAGTTGAGTGTCACGCGAATTCTTAGGGGAATCTCCGTGAGGCCACGCGCGTTGCTTAGGCACGCTGGTATTTATATAAAGATGTTCACGAAGAAGGACATCAGTATTATTGAATTCCGGAAAAAGTTAGCAGCGTACCTTTCAAGTTGCCGAGAAGAAGGCATTCAACTGGCAGTATTGCAACAATGTCTAAAAAAAACAACGGGACAAACACCACAAAAAAACTGGGAAAGCCTCCGCAATGAGAAAAAAGTCCTTCCGGCCAGTGCCGGGAGGAAGAGGTAGCTTTCAAATTCCTTATTTTAAAAAAGCCAACTTAAATTATTCAAACACACGAAGCTCAATTTAGTGGAAACCGAATATAGGAGATTCAAAACTAATTTTTATCAATAGTAAGTCATTATGAATGAGGATTTCATGAAATTAGTCAGCTTTATCCAAGCTGCTTTTATTTAAAGTAACTTATATTTGGCTGAGATGTTGATGTATATTATCCACATGCCTTCTTACATGGAAATAGGCGAATACGTGTGTTATCGCGTGACAAATACAAGATCGTTTCAAAATGTTAGTCATACTAGAAATTCAAAGTGCTATAATTTAACCATTTTTTAAGATATAAACAAAAGAACAAATTTTCAGAAACAAAATCTGCTCCGGAATCTTTGTATCAAGGCCAAACACATAAAAAAATCTTTTTCATTTTCCAATTTTTTAATACCTCATTTTAAATTTTAAATTTAATTTTATTTAAATGGCAACCCTTTTGAAACAAAATGGCGAATGAAGCTGGCCAACGAACTCGGTCGAGACATTGGTATGTACTATGTACCGACCAAGTAACATCCAAATCGGTTCATAAATACGCTTGTTATCGCGTGACAAAAATCAGGTCGTTTTAAAATGTCAGCCACAATAGAAATTCAAAATCCTATAACTCAGCCATTTTTTTTAGATATAGACGAAACAAAAACTATTCCGGAATCTTTGTATTAAGGTCAAACACATACGAAAAAAATCTTTTTCATTTTCCAATTTTTTAGTATCTCATTTTAAATTTTAAATTTTTATTTTTTTTAAATGGCCGCCATTTTGAAACAAGATGGCGGATGAAGCTGGCCAACGAACTCGGTCGAGATATTTGTATGTACTATGTACACACCAAAGTACATCCAAATCGGTTCATAAATACGCCTGTTATCACGTGACAAATATCAGGACGTTTCAAAATGTCAGCCACGCTAGAAATTCAAAATGCTATAACTCAGCCATTTTTAAAGATATAGACGAAACAAAAACTGCTCCCGAATCTTTGTATCAAGGTCAAATACATAAGAAAAAAATATTTTTTCAATTTTTAATTTTTTGGTACCACATTTCAAATTTAAGGTTTTCTTAAAAATTTAAATGGCTGCCATTTTTAAACAAGATGGCGGATGAAGCTGGCCAACGAACTCGGTCGAGACATTGGTATGTACTATGTACAAACGAAGTTACATCCAAATCGGTTCATAAATACGCCTTTTATCGCGTGACAAAGTTCAGGACGTTTCAAAATCGCAGCCACACTAGAAATTCAAAATGCTATAACTCAGCCATTTTTTAAGATATAGACGAAACAAAAACTGCTCCGGAATCTTTGTATAAAGGTCAAATACATAAGAAAAAAATATTTTTCCATTTTCAATTTTTTGGTACCACATTTCAAATTTTAAATTTTTTAAAAATTTTTAAATGGCCGCCATTTTGAAACAAAATGGCGGATGAAGCTGGCCAACGAACTCGGTCGAGGCATTGGTATGTACTATGTACACACCGAATTACATCCAAATCGGTTCATAAATACGAGAGTTTCAGTGTAACATAGGTCATATATATATATATATATATATATATATATATATATATATATATATCAATTTTGAACGGAGGGTGGTTTCGGGGTCTGGGGGTCATGATCGATGAAAATATACCAAAATTTTTTGAAATCGCTTTCCTCCGAACGGCTGCAATAGGTAGCTTTTTGTAAAGAAAGCTACCTAATAGTGTAAATCATGCTATGACAAAAAAGCGACACAATGTGGTAGAGCACTGGCCATAAAAAATGACTAAACAAGTTGTGAAATTTTGTGATACATGCGAAGGACAAACGTTTTAATGTTTATCGTATTTCAATAAAATTCATTAAAGGGACTCAGGTGTTGAAACCTTTTCAAAAAAGGGATTTTTTTTTTTTTTTTAGTATCTATTTTGATTATTCAATTACTTCTGCACACAGTGCAAAAAACCGCATAAAAATATTTGCATTTTTAACGGAGTTATAAGCATTTATGTAACAATCACTTTCATAGCCGCATCCATTTAATTACAACTTTGAGTCGCGTTTTCTCAAAACTTGATTTTTGACGACTATCCGTAAGATTAAATAACAACTACTTGATGGAATGGTTTAATTTTTTTCTTTGCATCCATATAACATCATTACCTATAGAACGAATTCATATATTTTAGATAGCTTAATATTTTGCGTATTTATGAGAGGAAAAATCTTTTATTTTTTAAAGTTTTTTAAATTTTCAAATTTGAGAGTTTTTTTTAATAATGTTTCCTTTGAGTGATAGTTATATCCTTAATTCATTCTATAGAGTAAAGTTTTCTGATCATTTTAAAGCAAAAGTTAAGTTATGTCAATTCAACGTTAAGATATCTTGAGGGTGGTGATAGGACACCTAAAGTTTTTTTCGAAAATTGTGTTATATAGATTTTTCTGTATTTTTTTCTTTTATTACATTGAAAAACTTCATTTTATAATTTTATAAAACGACAAACGTACCTTAAAAATATCAGGAAGTTTAAATTAGTTACATTGAATACTTCTGTTTTTATATGGATTCGAAGCGAGAGCTCTGTTTACATGTTTTTCAGTATCGATCAAGCCCAGAGCCCACTTAAAACGCATTATTGATATAATCCTGTAAGAAATAAAAGTTAAGTAAATTTTAAATAAATTTTCAACAATTATTTAAAATAATATGTATTTTTTAGTTTTATATCATATTTTACACTGTCAGTCATCGGCGACTGACATGGCCTAAACGGACAGTTCAGTGTGTGTCACCAGTGAATGACATGGAACTCAACGTATTAAATATGATGACAAATTACAAAAGAATTTTTTTTTTAATATTTGTTCAATGTATGCTAGAGTGCTAGAATACAAATCGATTGAAATTAATAAGAGTTTCTTTTTTTAACATTTTTACAATTTTAAACTTTAAAACAATTTTTCTCTTTGTTAAATGAAAGCTTTTGCATTTGTCTCATTTAAAATATATAAATTTTAGATTAATGTTGTATGTGGTAAATTTAACATCTGGGGTCAGTCTATATATTAAAGGCAGTTATATCTAAATATTCATTATTAAGATATTCCTGAAATTTTCATCTTATACTTATTTTTCCTTTTTTTTTTATCAGACAAATATAACACAAAAGAATTTTTTCAATACTTCAACAATTCAAAAGATTCAACGTAAAACGTTGAAATTCGTAAATTATATTTAAATCAAATGAGTGTAAAATCATTTACAAAATTTCGTCTTTACATGCATGAACATGCATACTAAGTTAAAATCAGTAAAATAGCGTCGGGATAATGTATTTAGTGCGTTTTTTTGTAATTATTCACTGTAATTTGATAATGTTATATGTATGTACTTTTAATTCTGTATACATACTGTTATTTTTTTTCATACTATTTTGTGTATGTTTAACCATGTTTTTATAAACTTACCATTCTAACAATCCTTATCTTTATATTTATTTATCATGTAAATTACTAGTTGCACCAAACAGATCTGGTATTTTGGTGGATTTAAAACTCAGTAATTATAAGGTTATTTGTAATATGATGTTTCAATAAGAATTGTGTGCATCTAAAAACTGCGGCCGATGCTATTTTACTGATTTTAAAGTAATATGGTTCATGTATGTAAAGACCGGTTTTTGTACATGATTTTTCACTCACTTTGTTCCAATAAAATTTATGAATTTATATTTTATAATTTGGAGGTTTTGAAATTTCTGAAGTATTGAAAATGTTTATTTTATGTTATTTTTCCAGAAAAAAAAATAAGTTTAAGATGGAAATTTTAATCAAGTTTAGTAGTAAATATTTATACATAAATGCATTTAATATATATATTCTAAGATATTAAGCATATTAGATACATCACTGAGGATAATGTATGCATTTTAAAAGGGACAATTACAACAGATTTTAATTGGCATCTACATATTCATTGATCAGTATATACCATAATCGCCCATAATATTTATAGTAAATATAAAATATCTTTGGGATAGATAGATATAATAAATGTTATATATATTAATACATAAAGAATGAAAAATTATAATTAAAGTTTATATAAAAATTTAGAAGTTAGATTAAATAAAAAATTAATTTCCATCTTTACAGAAATTGTCGTTAAACATTATATTTATAATATGCATTTTACTGTCAAAATAGAAATTTCCAAATTGAATTTAAATTATGAGGAACAAATAATTAAATAATTACAATACATATAATGAAATTTAAATTTGAATTACCATAAAACAAACGAAAAACGACAAGAATAGTTTTTAAAAACATACTTATGTAACGTAAACAGACAAATAATCATGATTAAAATTCAGATTTTTAAAAATATAATTCACTTAAAAATATATTTTGTATAAAATATGAAAAAATACATAATTATTTCAGTAATTTCATATGTTTAATTTATTCTTTTAGATTAATTTTTAAAGCAAGATGCAGAAGTTATTTCCTAAAGTAAATAATATAGCTATGCGTTAAACAACTGTTTTTCCTTTTTCTTTGTCAAATTCTTCAAATGTAAAATAATTAGAATTACGAAAAAAAGAAATTATTAAAAAACTCATCGCCGATTTTGCAATTACTTTTGCTTTTCATAAAACAAGCAATTAAGAATAGAAATCGTAAACTATATTTTGTAAGGGAATTTATTTATTAAATTAACTTTAAGACATTTATCCTCTAATTTAAGTTTCAAAATAGTAAATAATTGCTTAAAATTTCTACGTAATTTTATTTTTTTTAAATTTCATATTAAATGAGAATTGAATTTAAATAATATTAAAATTATTTTTATTATACTGTATACTAAACATATTTATATTTTTTAATTTAATAAAAATAAACATTTAATGAGATAAACGGGGGAAGCTTTATTAATTTTACTAAATTATCAAAGTTTATTAAATTCAAGAAAAAAAATGTCGCTTTTAAATCTTCATTTTTAACAAATTAAATTAAACATTTCTAACTTACTTTATCTTATCTTCTTTAAAAAACATTTATACTGTCTAGCTGGGATATGAAAGTCTCTAGAACCTGTCTCGGCTCGGTCCTGCTGCCAAGGTAACTGGTCAGTCGACTTTATTTTAGGGAAGTCGCGCATTTTCCTTTCACCCGTTCAACCGACCATTCCGAGAATTAGCGGTCTTTGTTGTCCTATGGATGAAGTTCCCTCCCTACATGTTTGGAACCTTCGAAAGCAGGAAACGTACGCAAAGTTTTCTTATCTCGGCCACACAGTATCTCTATGTAAAAAAATAAATAAATAGTAGTTTAAGAGACAAACACTTTACTACTAAGGTACTCCAAAGAAGGAGTACGGGAATATAAAATTCATTTTTGATAAATAAAAAGTCACATTACTTAGTGGCATTACGCTACATTCTCTTGCAAATACTATCTATATTATAAAGGACAAGTGTGTCCTTGCGTAACGCTGACGTCATTTTGACGATGGCAACATACTAAAAAAATGAAGTACTCAAGAATGAATAAATCAAAATATACTCATATCGAATTGAGTATGTTTGGATCCAAAATGAACTTATGCTTTCTCAATTTTGAAACATCACATGTTATTAAACACAAACGAAACGATAATTTTGTACTTTGTAGTTCTTTATTTCATTCATGGCGGCTTAAGAGTGTTCTTAAAAAAAACAAAAAAAAAAACAATGTAACATACCATGGAAATCAGAGGTATAATATTACATTTTTATTCCCTGAAAGGAACTACATCCTGTGACTCTTTTAAAATGAGTAAGGTTATATTGTGCTGTTGTTTATAAGTTATTCGTATATTCGGTCTGGTCTGTGTGCTAAGTGAGATGGATTTGTTCGTGGAAACAAAAATTAAAAGAATAGGAGTTTCAATATTTCGCCGACAACTTTGAAAGTAGGTTTTAACCCGCTTATGCCTAGCGTCCCATTTTTAAGACGTTTCGATTTTTTTTTTTTTTTTTTTAGTTTTCTTCTTTTTTACAACATGAAAATTGTATGAGGTAATTGTCTATAGACAATTAATTCACGGTGACAATGTCTTTTTCTATTACCTAGTGATGGCAGCATAAGATTCATATTTATTTACTTAATTACCTTTCTTCGGTGTTAATAGATTTTTCATTTTTCAAGATAGCGAAATGTAAAAAGTAAGTTTATTTATATTTTTTGTATCAAGGATCCAAACGAATAAGTCAAAATCTTAGCTTGTAGACTTCTTTGAAATACGTATTTTTTAAATTGCGACATTATATGTTCAAGCCTATTTTTTATGCATGTTTGTAACGTACAAAGTATAGGGCGCAAGGTGCAAATGGGTATTTATTTCTGTTAGAAATTTAGGGGGCAGTTATGTAAAGTTCTTTTTAAGATGATTTTGAAATAAATTGTTTTTTAGCCTCAGATAGGTTTATTCTTCATTTATTAGTAATAATACTTATAATGTTATTAGTCTGTGAATAAATAAATATATATATTTAGTAGTTCAATAAATAAATATATATATTTAGTAGTTCATAAAAATACCAAATATAGTATATAATCTACAATTTAAAGCTTAATTTATATAAATTTAGACAAAACATATAATTATGCAGTTTTCCACATATCGGTATTCCCATGTTTATTAAGTTTGCATTTTATCAAATAAATACAAAAATCTTTTAGCGTAATTTTTTTTAGTATTTTTCCAGTTCATTTTGTAAAATTTTAAAGTGATTTTTCCTACAAATTTGAGAAAACAAAAATTCAGGCATAAATGGGTTAAATATGTTAGACGTATTTCACCTTATCCAGCAAAGTGTTTGTGCGAAATTCGTTGCTACTCACAGTTTATTATTTATTCATATCTCAATTCTAAAAGCAAAGCAGATGTAAGAGAAAATTCGCTTATCTTGTATTTATGTTTTATATCCGTGGTTTATCTGGAACCCCTCATCAGGGTAATATCATCTGTAAATTCTAGTCATTTCCATTCTGATCCATTGCTAATGGTATAGTATTCTGTGTTTTTTTTTAAGCGCACGTGATTATCTTTGTGACTTGTAAAAGAAATGTAGACTGAACTTTTAAAGAAAGAAACAGAATTTAATTAGTTACACTTGCAGCATAAAAATCGCCGCATCTCTACTTTTGAGAGTCTAGAATACAAGTAAATGTAAAAAATATATGTTATACATTATTGAAGATAAAAAACAGGAAATTAGTATCATTAATCTTAATATTATAGTATTTCTATTTATAGTTACTCACACAGTTTAGACTATTGATTCTTCTAATATCTTAATTTCTTGGATATGCGATGAAATGTTTATAAAAAAGTATTTATTTAGAATCGTAAAATTCCTTGTTTTAAATAACAAGTTTTTTTCTTAATTGCTTTTATGAATCATGTTGATAGATGAAAAGCAATTTACTGAGTTTGATTTATTTTATAGCCTTCATTTGGAGATTAAATTTCGTAATATCTGTCAACAAACTTCATTTTGTAAAATTTTAAAGTGATTTTTCCTGCAAATTTAAGAAAACAAAAAAAAATCAGATATAAATGGGTTAAATATTCAATACATTTTTTTTCTTGTTTAATGTAATCAGCTATGCCTTCTGTAAATATCACGTTAATGTAAATATTACATTTTTACCAGTATTTTAAACTGATTTAAAAGTTCTTGGAAACAATGCTTGTTATAATATAATTGATTAGTGTGTATTGATAATAATTTTACTATTTTTTCTTAGTTAATAATCAATTAAATGTTTCTTATTAACAATTTTGAAGAAATGAATGTCAGATTATTTTTACTTTAATCTGTGTCCCTTTACTTTTATTGTCCCTGTTACTTGATTCTGTAGTGTTCCTTTACTTTAATTGTTCCTGTTACTTTAATCTGTAGTGTTTCGTGACTTTAATTGTCCCTGTTACTTTAATCTCTAAAGTGTTTCTGGGGATGGGGGGGGGGGGCATTTGACAAGACATTTGTTTTTCCCATTTAACTTACTTTAGTTTTGTAAGTGCTTTATGAAATGTGTTACTAATCAACCATGTTGTACGTCATCTTGTTTTACTTCATATTTTTTAAAAGAATGTTGTTTTCAAACAAATTTAAAATGTTTTAAATTGCTGTGCATAATTTAATATTTGCATTGATGTAATACTTACAGAAGTTAGAGCTGATTGCATAAAATTAGAAAAAAAAATATTGAAAATTTCACAGATATCATTTACATTCGAAGATCATATTTAAAATATTAAATAAAAATGAGTACATAAAAGCTTCATATTTGCATACATAAGATGAAAATTGAACACATAAAGTTTAATTATTGAATACATAGATGGAATAAAAAATGAGTATATGTGCTTCTGAATTTTGAGTACATTTGGATCGGAGCTATTTTAAGTATGTGCGTATTTTAAAAAAAAGCAATTTTTACTCAATTCTGAGATCCCATTTTTGTCTAATGCAGCAAAAAATTAACTTTAACATTGACTGCAATTTCTTTAACTTCTAGACATCGCACATTTAAAATTTTGCACCACCGAATGTTAAAAAAAGGCACTTTCAAATGAAATGGTATGTTTAAAACTGTATTTCAATTTGTTAAAAAAAAAATGTATCGTCATTTAACACCTTTTACTGATTTTTAAATAATTTTAATATGTTGTAATCAAATTATGCAATTACTCCACTGAACATCATAAATTAAAAAAGGGGATTGTAAATATTAATATTTTGTAAAACTCCTGGCGCGAAGCCAATACTCGAGATTCGCTTTTAAGGGGACAAGGGACCATAAAATCCTTAAAATATTTTTATTTTATTTTTTGTAAAGTTCACCTAATTATTATTCAATGGTACATTATATGCATTATGGCATGCATTTATCGCAAAAAAAAAAAGTATTTTTATGAAAAAAATGGAATTTTACGCGTCGTCTTAGAAATCTTCGAAATGCCCCCTGCGCATTTCATATCAATTCCATGAAAATCGTCAATATTTTTTATAAAAGTTTGTTTTATATATATAAATAAAATAGAGCATCGAATTTTATATATTTAAATTTAAAGGTGTAAAAAAAAATAAAAAATTTTGAAATGTTTTCGAAAAAATTTCAAAATTTCAATTTTTTATTTCATTTTTTCTCTCAAAAATAATTTTTTTTTTCGAAAAAATTTCAAAATTTTTAATTATTTTTTTACCTTTAAATTCAAATATATAAAATTCGATGCTCTATTTTATTTATATATATAAATCAAATTTTTATGAAAAATATTGAGGAATTTTCATTGATATGGAACGCGCAGGGAGCATTTAGAAAATTTCTAAGACGACGCGTAAAATTTCATTTTTTTTTTCTCAAAAATAAATTTTTTTTAATTTTTTTTTTTCTGACAAATGCATGCCATAATTCATATAAAGTACCCTTGAATAATAGACCGGGCGGCGGCGACACGAATGACTACGTCATCCAGTTACGGGATGAAATCATGATGCAGGACAAGATTTTTAGGAGTAGATTAAGGAATGACTGGTCTGCCTCGACATTTCTTGGTACGATAGGCGCAGCAGCAGGCGCCAACTCGTGTACAAATGAAAACCCTATAAACATAGTATTTTACATTACATTGCCATATATACTACTTCATATCGACTTTCAAGATGAATTAAGGGTTTAGGAAAAGCTTATTAAGAGTATGTGAGGAAAAGACTGATTTGGCATAACTTGGTACAAAGCGCGAAGAACGGGGCGCCAATTCGTTATTTTCACCGTGTTATTACGTCATCGAGTTACGGCGTGAAATTTTGGCAAATGAAACATACCGATTATTACAATACGAATATTTCAGTTTGCTTCGTCATATCTTGGTAGGAGATGAGCAGAGCGGGGCGCCAATTGTTAATTTTGGCGGTATAATCACCTCATCGAGCTATGACTTTAAAATTTTGCACATTAAAGGAACATATCAGTACAATGAGGATATTTCAGTCTGCCTCGTCATATCTTGTTACGAGACGAGCAGAGCGGGGCGCCAATTTTTAATTTTTGCGGTATAATCACGTCATCGAGTTACGGGATGAAATCATGATGCAGGACAAGATTTTTAGGCGTACATTAAGGAATGACCGGTCTGCCTCGACATTTCTTGGTACGATAGGCGCAGCAGCGGGCGCCAACTCGTCATTTTGGCGTCACTATCACGTCATCGAGTTACGGGATGAAACCGGTGCCAAATTAAAGGTGAAAAATAGTCTTTTAAGAATATTTTGGTCTGCCTGCGCATATCCTGGTAGAAACCCCCGGCAGACTAAAATCTATAATAAAATAATACGTCATAATGTACAAATGAAAACCGTAAAAACATAGTATTTTACATTAAACATTAAACATTCCGATCAGTACGATACGAATATTTCAGACTGCCTCGTCATATCTTGGTAGGAGATGATCAGAGCGGGGCGCCAATTTTTAATTTTGACGGTATAATCACATCATCGAGCTACGACTTTAAAATTTTGCACATTAAAGGAACATATAGGTACAATGAGATTATTTCAGTAATTATTTCAGAATTTTTTTACATGAAACAATAGTTTTTGTCAAGCTCTAGGTTTTTGTCTTAATAAACTTTTCCTAAACCCTTAATTTATCTTAAAAGTCGATACGAAGTAATATATATGGCAATGTAATGTAAAATACTGTGTTTAAAGGGTTTTCATTTGTACATTATGACGTATTTTTTGTTATGGATTTTAGTCTTGCCGGTTGTTTCTACCAGGATATGCGCAGGCAGACCAAAATATTCTTAAAAGACTATTTTTTACCTTTAATTTGGCACCAGTTTCATCCCGTAACTCGATGACGTGATAGTGACGCCCAAATGACGAGTTGGCGCCCGCTGCTGCGCCTATCGTACCAAGAAATGTCGAGGCAGACCGGTCATTCCTTAATGTATGCCTAGAAATATTGTCCTGCATCATGATTTCATCCCGTAACTCGATGACGTGATTATACCTCAAAAATTAAAAATTGGCTCCCGCTCTGCTCGTCTCGTACCAAGATATGACGAGGCAGACTGAAATATTCTCTTTGTACTGATATGTTTCTTTAATGTGCGAAATTTTAAAGCTGTAGCTCGATGATGTGATTATACCGCCAAAATTAAAAATTGGCGCCCCGCTCTGCTCGTCTCGTACCAAGATATGACGAGGCAGACTGAAATATTCTCATTGTACTGATATGTTCCTTTAATGTGCAAAATTTTAAAGTCGTAGCTCGATGATGTGATTATACCGCCAAAATTAAAAATTGGCGCCCCGCTCTGATCATCTCCTACCAAGATATGACGAGGCAGACTGAAATATTCGTATCGTACTAATCGGAATGTTTAATGTTTAATGTAAAGTACTATATTTATAGGGTTTTCATTTGTACATTATGACGTATTTTTTTGTTATGGATTTTAGTCTGCCGGGGGTTTCTACCAGGATATGCGCGGGCAGACCAAAATATTCTTAAAAAACTATTTTTCACCTTTAATTTGGCACCGGTTTCATCCCGTAACTCGATGACGTGATAGTGACGCCAAAATGACGAGTTGGCGCCCGCTGCTGCGCCTATCGTACCAAGAAATGTCGAGGCAGACCGGTCATTCCTTAATGTACGCCTAAAAATCTTGTCCTGCATCATGATTTCATCCCGTAATTCGATGACGTGATTATACCGCAAAAATTAAAAATTGGCGCCCCGCTCTGCTCGTCTCGTAACAAGATATGACGAGGCAGACTGAAATATCCTCATTGTACTGATATGTTCCTTTAATGTGCAAAATTTTAAAGTCGTAGCTCGATGAGATGATTACCCGATTATGATGATGATTATACCGCCAAAATTAACAATTAGCGCCCCGCTCTGCTCATCTCCTACCAAGATATGACGAGGCAGACTGAAGTATTCGTATTATAATAATCGGTATGTTTCATTTGCCAAAATTTCAAGCCGTAACTCGATGACGTAATAACACTGTGAAAATAACGAATTGGCGCCTCGTTCTTCGCGCTTTGTACCAAGTTATGACAAATCAGTCTTTTCCTCACGTACTCTTAATAAGCTTTTCCTAAACCCTTAATTCATCTTGAAAGTCGATATGAAGTAGTATATATGACAATGTAATGTAAAATACTATGTTTATAGGGTTTTCATTTGTACACGAGTTGGCGCCCGCTGCTGCGCCTATCGTACCAAGAAATGTCGAGGCAGACCAGTCATTCCTTTATCTACTCCTAAAAATCTTGGCCTGCATAATGATTTCATCCCGTAACTCGATGACGTAGTCATTCGTGTCGCCGCCGCCGCTATAATATTTAAGATGAAATTTACAGAAAAAAAAATTGAAAAATTTGGAAATTTTTTCGATAAAATTTCAAAAATTTTCATTTTTTATTTTACCTTTAAATTCAAATATATAAAATTCGATGCTCTATTTTATTTATATACATAAAACAAACTTTTATAAAAAAAATATTGGGGATTTTCATTGATATGGAATGCGCAAGGGGCATTTCGAAGATTTCTAAAACGACACGTCAAAATCCATTTTTTTTCTGAAAAAATATTTTTTTTTGTGATAAATGCATGCTATAATGCATATAATGTACCCTTGAATAATATTTAAGGTGAAATTTTCAAAAAAAAAAAAAAAAAAAAAAAAAAAAAAAATATTTTAAGGTCCCATGTCTCCTTAATAAATTTCAAAACTTTATTTCAAGACATAATTGATATTTTTCATATAAAAATGCTTTTTAGTATTATTAGTGAATAATAATAATAATAATTCGCCAAAACCATTTAATTTCAAATTCATAGTAATGTTTTAATGGTACTACTTAGTTATCCCGACGACCAAATTCGCCAAATTATATAAATCGCCAAACCACTCACCAAATTATACAAATTGGCGTAATTGTTATTTTAAATAACGAAAGAACAAATAAATTAGTATAACATTAATAAAAATACAAATACAACGTCGATATAAAAATCACTTGATGACGTAAAACGTGTAACTTTCTTACAGTCGAGTGAATGTGACATTTACGATCAACCATTATTGGCATTTAATCTTACAGTCTGGCGATAGATTTTTGGTCGATGGGATAACCAGGTAGTACCGTTTTAATTTACCACTCGAAAAATAAAAAATAAATGCTAACTGGCGAGTTTAAAAAAAAAAAAAAGCTATTGGCGAGATTTGCATCCGGCTAACATATAAAAGTACCAAGAATTCTTTGCGATCATGGTAACTTTTATGTAGTTTTATTCGAAAAATAACTTTTATTCTTTAATCAAAATGGAAATCTTATGAAAAGGGGAAATGATGGCGATAGAATAATATTTGGCGACTTATCCCTATTATAGAGATTGTTTTCAATTCTAAAAACAGTGCAAAGAATAATATTTCCTAACGATAAAAATTTATTTTCACGTGACTATTAAAAACAGAAAAAAAGTAAGATAATATATTAGATGTAAAAAAATCTATTAGAGTTTTAAATTTAAAAAAGAATTATTTTTTTCTGTAACCCGGTGCAAGACCGAGATATATTTTAAAATATTTATCACTGGAAAATATTTAAAGTATCTGAGACTTGAAAATTATTTTCTCAGTATGTAAGCCAGATTTATTTTTTATTAATATGTTAACTAATAATTAACTTTAAAAATATTAAATTATTGTATTGTCGTTTAGAACATACAACCTACATCGTTTTACTCCAAAATAGAAAACTTCAAATCATTATAAATCATGAGAAAAGGAGATTTAAAAAAATAAAATACAGATATTGAAATAGCAAAGAGACAAATTAAAAAAAAATTGCATTTTATAAAGTACAATTAGTAACACAGTACAATTAGTAATAAATTAGTAACACAGATAGTATTTGGCAATTAGTAACGAATAAATTTGAGATTTCTTAAAATGTTAGAAATGTTAGAAAATTCATTTTGACATGCATGATCTGAATTATGTTAATTAAACGCGCGTAAAAATTAAAAATATCGGCATGTGTTGAAAATAGAATATAGGGGAGGGTATTACACAGTGAGACGAAAATTATTATTACTTAACAAATGGCAACGATTTTTATTCTTTTGAAAGAATTTATGCTACATATTTAAGCTACACAAATACGCTACACATTAATGTATAAATGGCTTTAAAAAGTTCTTTATAAAAGCACAGAAGCAGCATAAATGAGTATCGAAAATTGTCTCACTGTGTACAACAGGTGGTACACAGTGAAACAATGTATATATTTTCATAAATCTTACATTTTTATACTCTATCAATAATTTTCTGCAGTTTATGACTTCTAATTAATATTTCTAGATTAAAAAAAATAAAAATATGAGCCTCGGTTGGACAATGGCAAACTTTCAGCCGCTGACGTTTAGTAGATTTCATTAACCATCGCACGTCCCCACACGCCAAAGAAAAAAACCTTCATTTTATTAATAAATAACTTTTTTTTACGTCAGAACCACATAGTAGATACACAATGAGGCATGTCTCAATGTGTACCACAACTGTGTGTCTCACTGTGTACTTTCGTTACGTTGTAACAAAATGGATGCCATATATGTTTCATCATCAGTTTCATAGCTTTGAATGCTTGTGTCGTTTTGTCGGCATAGTTTGTTATTAGATATAGCTAGGTTTGGTTAAGTAAATATATGCCATAATGAAATAAATAAAGTCTAAAATGGACGTTTATGTAACTTTAACCCCTGTAAAATAAATAATTACTATTTTGTTGGACGAGTAACTGAAGTGTCGAAACTACATCCACGTGTTGCATAAGATGAGGTGGTTCAGCATGTGTTCCAGCTAGGAGAAAAGTTTTAACTATATGTCAAGATGGCTGCTGTCTCACTGTGTACCATGTCTCACTGTGTACTCCCCTACCCTATATTGTAAAGCAAAAATATGCTGAAAACAACATTATTTAACTTCATACAAAACAGATGTTGAATGTATTTTGGAAGATTTAAACAATCTTCGTGATGCGTAAGGATGCTCCTACCACTACGAAATCCGGAACATGACTACTGCTTGATAAAAACTTTGATGAGTTTTTAATTTCATTTTCTGTAAGTGCCGGTTTTATCAGAATCATGTTAATACGATAATTTTTTCGTCAACTCCTATGTTTACCCCATTGCCAAGAAGGGTTATGTGTTTCATGCGTATATGGACATGTGGTTTTCTTTATACTTTCGAAACATCTGAACGGGTGCGTGGATATAATTAGGTCTCTATCGATTCGTCTTAACCGTCCAATGGGTATAGGTTAGGTTTTGTTTTTATAAATTCAAAATGGCGGTAAAGACGAAAAAATAAATTTCGCACTATATTGTATGGCATACCATTAGATAGGTTTTTCAAAATGTAGACGATGTTTCATTGATTATTTTACAGTCAGAAGCTCCGTTTAAATATGACACCACCTGGAAATTGTGTAGGTAGAATCTCTAGCTTTACTGCAACTCTAACCTTCATAGACATCTATAGGCCTCATCAAATAGGAAGGGACTATTAGATAGGAACTAACAATTTAACACAACTTAAAGTCACCAATTCAAGTAAATAAAAAAAAAATAGGTAAATAATATAAAAAGTTTCAATTGATGAGAAATAATTAATTAGTTCGCTTTTTATGTAGTCGTGTTTTTTTTATTTCTTAAATTTAATTTTTACTTGTTGTTTAATTTGTTTTACGAAACCTCGCTCTTTGAGTTATTTTGAGCTATGGTTTAACCAGAGCAATAACTGTTGGAATTAGATTTCACAATCATATAATTACAGTTATTTTTGCAAACGTTTAAACTCTACATTTATCAGTCTAATTTTCATTCATTAATTTTGCCAGTTCATTAATAGTTTTTGATATTTTTATGAGAAATTTGTATAAAGATTATTATGTGATAGACAATAAACAGGTTCTCTGTAATAAAATATGATAAATGTATCTATTTTCTTGAAAAGTTTCTGAAAGTTTTTTCAAATTTTTATTTCTATAAAATGAGTTTAATTCTGATTATGTGTGAAGTAACGTATTTCTGCCTACTCTGAAGACTGATGATTATCAATTTCCACTCACCTGTCTCCGTCGTTAACCGTACCACTTTGTACATTTTGTAAAATTAGCTGCAGTTAGGTCTTTTCTGACACATGTAGTTTTTATCAAACATACCATGTATCCTCATGTATTTAATATTATACTGTACGAAACATTGTATATTATAAAACGTTGGACAAATTTGTTTCTGTGTGAAACAGTGTTGTAAATTATAGTGTATAAACATTTTTGTAAAGTATATTGTAAAAATAGTCCTTATTTTTTTACTGTACAAAGCAGTACTAAGCAAAACATTATACAAACACTGTTATCGTACAAAACATTGTCGTAAAATGCATTCTTTAAAATATTGTTACAAAAAGTACCTACTTTACAAAAATTGTATGTACTTAACAAAGCATTGTTATATATGATCGTGTAAGGCACTTTTATAAAAAACTGGACAAAAGATTGTGGAAAGCACTTTTATAAACAACTACACAAAATATTTTAACTTTACAAAACATTGTTAGAAAAAAAAACTGAACAAAAAATTGTTTAAAACGGTACAAAAAATTGTTATAAAAATATACAAATTTCGTACTGTACAAAATATTGTTACAAAACAACACTATTAACGACTAACACTGTTGTATAAACGGAGAAAATATTGTTATAAAATTACTGTAGGAAACATTGTTAAAAAAATACATTGTACAAAACAGTGTTACAAAAATGTACTCTACAAAACATTGTTACAAAAATAACCTTGACAAACATTGTTATAAAAATGTAAAAAAAATTGGTTTAAAAATGTGCTATACAAAATATTGTTATAAAGGTATTTTACGGAACATTGTACAAATAAGTACAAAGCATTCTTAGAGAATATTCGTACAAAACCGAACAAAACAATGTATTATATAAGCATTAATATAAAATCTATAGAAAGCATCATTATAAAATCTGTCAAAATCATACTTATAAAAAATATGTGCAAATCATTGGTAAATACGGAACAAAATATTCTTATAAAATATACACTTTCAAGTTCAGTTGAGTCATAACTTCATCGCGTTAAACACATTTAACTAACTAAAATATCCTATTTAGGGAACAGATGTTATATATTCCCGCAGCTGCCATCTTAGATTTTTTTGGCGTGAAAACCCTTTTCACCCCAAGTAAATGTCGCCAAGCAGATTTATGCGCGTACTAGGCTTAATGGGGTTGCCAGCACAAGTTACTCGTCGGGGTTGCCTTATTGATAAACGCCAACAAAACATCGCCGAGAAATCCAAGATGTCGGCCGCGGGTATATATAACATCTAAGCCCTATTTAGTCATAAGAAGTCGGAAATTGTACATCATACGTAGCAAATGAGGTGCGGTCGTACTATAACTAGTTTTATAAATATTCAGATCTTTGTGCCATAGCTGTTGTATACTTATGCAAAAAGGCATGAATACAAAATATATTATGATTATGTATATATTAAATTCAGTAATACGGAAATAATAGGACCCCATGTTAAACTGAACGTCGGTACCATGACAACCTAGAATTATTACGTATCATTGGATATCATTGAATTAATAACGTATGCTAGGATTTATTTTTAAGTTAAGGATACATTTTTAAATTTTGATTCGTTATTCATAAAATTTGAAATTACATGATAAAATTCTGCAACGATTATACACTGACCTCCAAAAGTTAATGTACACGGACTAAATGCGTTCGATTGCACACGTTTTGTCGAATATCTACAAAACTTATCGGCGAATTGTTCTTGAACTTCTGGGATGAAAAGAACATGTTTCATTTCATATTTCTCGATGACGATTTAGTCGGGGTTACAATTAGGGGGCTAATAATAAATTTAATAATAAAATAATATTTGCGGCCACCTATGTAACAGTAAAGGCTGGAAATGGTTTGTCACTGAGGTAAATGACTATATGGGTCCTATTCAACATTTGTATGCATTTGTGCAAGCATAGCACTCATATTCGTGAAGATGTTAACGTTTTTGTGAAAACTCAAACTTTTTTTTTATAGCATACAGAGTTTTCAATCAAATTTAACACAACTTTCCAAAAACCTGACAAAGAACAGTAGAAACAGTATACTGCAATTAAAACATGAATATATTGAATATTTGATGAGATATGGGCATTTTTATGAGATAGTTTTTAACTGCGCATGCGCGGCAGATTTCAAAATTTTTATTTCAGAATTTGGTAGTCAGATATTTAGGGCAACTTATATAAAGTCTAGTCAAATGACGCGAAAATTCACAAAGATAGGGTCGATATAGTGAGTTGCTTCTTAAAAAATAGCTTTATTATAAGGGATTTTACACAACTTTTCAATGAGCTCACTATATCTTTCTAAGTTTTCACAACATTTGACTGGACTTTTTACAGAAGTTGCCCCAAAATACTGAGTACCAAATTATGAAATAAAAATTTTGAAATCTTCCGCGCATGCGCAGTTAAAAATTATCTCATAAAAATGCCCATATCTTATCAAATTTTCAATATATTCATGTTTTAATTGCAGTATACTGTTTCTACTGTTCTTTGACAGGTTTTTGGAAAGTTGTGTTAAATTTGGTTGAAAACTCTGTATGCTATAAAAAAAGTTTGAGTTTTTCACAAAAACGTTAACATCTTCACGAATATGAGTGCTATGCTTACACAAATGCATACAAATGTTGAACAGGACCCAAATAGTCATTTACCACAGTGACAAACCATTTCCAGCCTTTCCTGTTACATAGGTGATCGCAAATATTATTTTATTATTAAATTTATTATTAGCCCCCTAATTGTACCCCCGACTAAATCTTCACCGAGAAATATGTAATGAAACATGTTCTTTTCATCCCAGAAGTTCAAGAACAATTCGCCAATAAGTTTTGTAGATATTCGACAAAATCTGTGCAATCGAACGCATTTAGTCCGTGTACCTTAACTTTTGGAGGCCAGTGTATATATTCAATCTCAAACCATTCGATTGAGTAATTTTAGCACTGTTATATGCGAACCGATGGACAGACAGACAGACGGACAGAAAACGACTACATGTGCTACATATTTATATAATTACCAACTCACCTAAAAATGATACTGCTAAAAGGTTTAAAAAGTTCTTCAACGCGCTTTTTGTTGATCTGCTACTGTAAAAAAGCATACTCTGCATTTTGTGTACAATATATATTGTAAATTATTGTTGATTAAGTTTTCATAGCCAAGCTCATCTTAAATTTCCAATCGCCAGGAATATTTAAAAAGAAATGCATACATGCATGCATGCGCACATATATAGGGGAAGGTGGAGTAGGATGAGAAATGGGGAAATATAATAATTCATTATTTCTTACAGTTAATCACAGATGATATCACGTGGCAGTCTTCTGGAGGCGCGACATGCACATTAGGGTGCAGTGCTCGCCTATGGAAAAAAAAAATCTTCAAATCAAAATTGGCTGGGGTGGGAAAGTTTCTCTATCAGATCCTCATTCTCAATATAAAATATCTTTGGAAAATATTAATATTAAATACTGCCCCAAGGTCATTGAATATTGGGAAAAACGTAAAAGTAATTATACTAACTCAACGACAATACTTTTTTTTAAATATATGAAATTTGGGTAATTGTAATTGTTTTATACTTTTTACTTAACCTATGTAAGAAAATATGATTTGAAATTATTCTTAAAGAATTATAGTAATAAGGTAAAAATAATTTACTATTGCAATTTACAAGCAATGAAGTTACCATTTTATATTAGTCCATAATGTTTTTTTGTTTCGAAAACTGGCATTTTTTCCTGAGACTCCAGACAAGTTTTAATGAAACCATCATGTCTCAAAGGACCACAAACAGCAGAAGAAGCCTCTGTAACAAGTTTCACACATCTTCCAGTGGCTTGATTGCGACAAGGGAATAGTTTAATCTTAGGTAAGATATCTTCATCTATTGCTTTTGGAATTGTGAGAATGTTAAGATAAAAGAATTTTGTTAATGGTGATTCAGTGACGGTCACTTGAGCCCAATTAATAAAATCGTTATAGTCTTTGGCTTCAAAATTGATCTCAGGTAACTCAAACGCACGTAAAATATTTCTTGACTTTCGAGATTTTATTATTCTGCGTAGTGCCAACACTCTTACATTGCCAACATTCTTACATCTTACATCAGCCAACATGGCAATAAAAATATTTTCCGGGTGTAAACCAAAACCGGGTGTTTCCAAAAATAACCATTTCGTTGAATTACGGGATCTATTATTGTTTGTAATTCCTTTGGTAAATATCGTGATAACATAATTGTTTGTTGCAAATGCTTAGCTCCGTAAATGCATGAAGGCTTAGTTTTAATTTGAAATCATATAGTTGCATAAATTTTTAGAATAAAATTTGTCAGAATCAAAAAATTTCCAGACGGTTCACTTGAAGAAACATATAGTCTAAGAATTCTATTTGCTATTGTAAGCCACCTAGAATGCACAATTTTACCGGGATTTCTTTTATACAATTTTTCGGGACACAATCCCGAAGAAATTGCTTCACATATCTCAAGCAAATAGAGTTGATCCGTGTTTAAATCATTTTTATTAGAAATTCCTGGGAAAGTACAGCTTATTATCTTGTAATGTACAAGAGGAAGAACCCTCATAGCATGCATGGTCACAGTGGTCACGTCACATCTGTGACCGAAATGCCACCACTCAGTGATGTCACATTGTGAATGAGATGTGAACTTCTTAGAAAACTTAAAAAAATTACAAAAAATCTTCAAAACATGTTGTTACTGTAAAATTTTATTTTTCTGGCAATAAAAAAGAATTGTTATGTCACTGCATGTAACGTAGGTCACGACACACTCACAAAAAAAAATTGTAATAAATTGTAAAAAATTGTAACCCATATTGTAAGTCACAGTGTGAGAAAAATATGAACTTCAAAAATCTTTGAAAATGAAGAGAAATGTTTTAAAAAGGCCCGCGTTACAGCGGCATAAGGAATGAAAATATATTAGTGGGTAGCAAGTAGTAAATTCAGACACGAAAAGATGGTGGGGGGGGGGGGGGGGCATATAAAGGAAAATACACGGTACAAGTATCAACAAACTAGATTTCCATGCTATATTTTATCAATTTGATATCTAAGAGTGTGAAAGTATACTTTTTTCCTGATTTCAATTTTATCTAGTATTGCAATTTAATATAATAATCCTTCTCTTATTCTGATTATTATAAAAGTGTTTCTCGGAAAAATGGTACGTGCTGGAGCAATTTGGATAGCATATTTAGAATTAGGAATATTAAATATATACACTTTACATATTTAGTTTGCAGGAAGGAAAATTTTTAATTTATTTTTACCGACCACTGGTATTCGAAACACTTTTGTGGCTTCAAACTAAAAAATTTCTATTATAGTTAAGTCTGCAGCTTTTAATGAGCACGTAGAAAGAGTCTTCAGAGTTTAGTCATACATACATTTCTTGCTTTATAATTTGCATTCAAGTCATATTTTTTCCTGTTAGTGTACCTATTTTAAGTAACTATTTTTTAAAAAAATTCTACTTCTTTCAGACTTTTAAAATAAAATTAGCATTTTCCGAATAAATAAAAATAATACAAAATTTATACAAAACCCATGATATAATTTATTATTCGTATTTCAAATTTGTGTTTTAGAGATATGACTCTAAAAAAAGTTATTTTAAGAATTGTTTTATTTTACAGGAAATTAACATGAAAAGAATGACGATTGACAAAGAAATTTTTTTATCCCCGATATTTATTTATATCTTTTTATTTTTTAGGAAGATATTTTGTATTTGTGTGAAACAATCTTTACTTAGAAAAAGGGAGGGGGGGGGGTGTTAAAACTGATAAAAAGAAAAGGTAAAATAAATTGGAAAATTCTTCAAATACAAAAATTTAAATACAGACAGTCTCATAAAATGATTGCACATATAAGTTCCATATCTGTTTATATAAAAGGAAATAAACTCACACCTGCCCCAAATCGTCTGCCACGATACCGCAGGGTAAACAGAGAACTTTTTGTTCTAACAGATGCGGTAAGTTACTAGTCTAAAATGTAAGCTTTTGCGTGTGCTTTTTTTAATGGAAGAAAAAGACGTCGCCATTTTCAGATACACACGGATATTAATAATTAATTTATGGAGCTCAAAAAGTAAGTCTTATTTAATTTAAATTGTTTGTTCCTGTTTTGTATATTTGGTGAGATGAGTTTTAAATAGTTTTATATTATACCTATAGAAAGAGACTGTTCTGGGATTGTTTTTCAGATTAGAAATTAACATTATACTGAATGGGAAATGCCGTTTTACATACTATAGTAGTGAAACTTTTGAAAGACATTTTTTCATTGCTAATAATATTTTAAATTATTATTTAAAATCCTAAATCTTCATATCAATGTTTTCAGATTTAACATTTGCCAAAATTATAAAATAATAGGAATTCCTTGTAACATATGGAAAGATTTTTGAGAAATTGTTAAATCTAATAATACATTTAATTCATCTATTGTACTTTGTTGTTGTTTAATAGTACAATTATAAATACTAATTATATAGTGTTTTTCAAATTGTTATATTTATTTTTTTAAATTGTATGTAAGCACGTTTTTGCTGTTCGTGATTTTAATCAAACATTTAATTGTAGACATTCAGAATCAGTTATTAAATTTTCTTCGATTGTAAACTCATTTTCTACGTTTTCGATACACGTTCGATACTTCGCATTAAAAAATAAAATATGACAATTAAGCATTGAAATAAAGTGTTTTTCATGCCTGATAACAAGTTTATAGATTAAACTGCTTTACTATACTTTTTAAAATTTGATATTTATAATATTTATAAAAAAAAATATTTATAATTTATGATATTTATAAAAGTTGATATTGTACTGTTCTTTAGCGATAATTGCTGGAAATGCATTTTTAATTATAATATGCGCTTTTATGATCCACTATATTTATGCATAGTATATGGTGTATATAAAAGCTATAATTCATATACAAGGCTACACAAAAGTATACGTAAGAGTTAAGGGGTATGGGCGCAAATTGCTTAACCCCTTCGCGACGGGAGCCTTTTACGAAATGTTTATTACTTTGCTACCGGTTTTAAAAAACAGAAGTTTGTGCCTATTCAAATCGGGAAAATGCTCGGATTAAATAAGGCAAATTTTACAGTAAAATTTTACTGGTGAGGATAAACGAGGATCCTTAGGCCTATTTCCGGCACGTATACGTGTCGCTCGTCCCCAAGGGGTTAAAGGTGTTTTTTAGATGAGTTATGGATTTTTATGTTGAACTGCATTTAATTTACTAAGAAATGTTTGTAGAATATGGATAAAATGATACACAGGGTCACGCAAGGAAATGGATATATGGCCGTCTATAAATTATAATTTCTGGAAATGTGATTTCAGCAGTTTTAAGAGTGTTTTAATTTGAATTAAATTTTAACTAAATAGTGGCGTGTAATAAAGATTCTAGGTAAACTACAGGGTTGTACAAAAGTATTCAAGTATGTTTTTATATATTAGTATAAATTTTTGAATGAGAATTTCATCCTGTTATGCATTTTCTTGCTAAACTAAATTTTCACATTATATGATAGTATATATCAACCTACAGATTAAATACAGGGCTATTCAAAAAAATTGGAAAACATATTTGGCTATGAACGGTAACTGCTGAAATCAGTTTTTCAAATGTTTTATGCGTTTTCTAAAATATTTGCTTAGTTATCTTATTTACGTTATTTCCTTAAATTACGATGTCTAGTTAAAGCATTCAGGAAGCGTTGGTAAGTGCTTTATAATCTATGCTTAACGCATGATTTTTCTTACTTGTTTTTTCTATTTCCCAGATCAGTCATTTCCTATAAATCATACCAAATCTATTTAGCTCATATTAACAAAATACAATATACACGGGAATAAAAAATTTAAATAAATATGGCTTATCTTATTCTTCTTTAAATAGGAAATGTATTAATATCCGTTAGACTCCATGTTCGTATTTAATAAAATAATAACAAATCACAACACACAAAACATTCTTAATATAAAGCTTGAACTCAAGATCAAGCTTAGAACTTAATAATAAAGGATGCCAGTTGATAAGCATTGTTTTTTTTCAGTGTAAAAATTAAAAGTATTTTAAAAGAATAGGACTCCAAAATAGCGATACATTGCTAAAAAGTACGGTAAAAAGATAATATTGTATATTTCAAACAAAACTTTATTTTAAAATTCATCACAGTGTTTATAACAATAATCATCACGGTATTAATGCTTGGAAATTTTTTCAGAGAGAAACATTCGCCTTGCAAACAATATTTCAAATGGAAATCAAATTTCAAATTGATTGCTTAAAAGGCGCAAAAGCCAACATAGTGAAAAAAATTCCATAACGGTACTTGAATCCGGGCCATCAGTATAGCACACTGACATTCTACTGACTAAACCACATGGAACGAGACCCAGCTTGGAAAATTTCTTACTAGTACATGTTGGCAAGGCTACAAACGCAACACAAGATGTAATATTTATCATGAGCCACCGACATGGGGCAAACACGAAACTTAATTAAATCCAGCAGCGATTCAAACTATATGAATACTTGGAAATTTTTCCAGAGAGAAACATTCGCCTTGCATACAATATTTCAAATGAAAATCAAATTTCAAATTAAAATTGCATTTTAAGCAATTAATTTGAAATTTGTTTTTATTTGAAATATTGTATGCAAGGCGAATGGTTCTCTATGAAAAAATTTCCAAGTATTTATATAGTTTGAATCGATGCTGGATTTAATTAAGTTTCGTGTTTACCCGATGTTGACGGCTCACGATAAATATTCCATCTTGTGCTGCGTTTGTAGCCTTGCCAACATGTACTAGTAAGAAATTTTCCAGGCTGGGTCTCGTTCCATGTGGTTTAGTCGGTAGAATGTCAGTGCGCTACACTGATGGCCCGGATTCGAGTCCCGGCTTGGAATCTTTTTCTCTATGTTGGCCTTTGCCCTTTTAAGCAATTAATTTGAAATTTGATTTTCATTTGAAATCATCACATTGTTTATGACAAGTTCGTCACAAATGACACATATTTCACAAATTAGTCACAGTGTGACGTCAAAGCATTGTCGCTGTCGTCACAGGTTAGTCACAAAGTTAATGCCAAAATAGTCACAAATGACACACTTTTCACAAATTTGTCACACCGTGACTTCACAGAGTGGTCACAATGTGACGTCACAAACGACCTCTAAAACGGCCATAACGACCTCGCATTCTAGTCACTATGACGTCACATCGACGTCACGTGACGTCACATCGACGGTCACAAAATCACAGTGTGACTTCACAACGACGTCGCCGTGACGTCACCATGCCTTACGGGAAGTTCACAATCTTTTAGAGATTTTCTAATAGATCCTGTAAAACTTTGAGGCCCATTTGTTATACCGTCAAGATGCTCGAACAAATGGCGCAAGATAAGCTCATTGGCATGTATTTGGCAAATAAGCCATTGAAGTGGCTTTCCTTCTTTTTCTTCTAAAAATCGTATGACACCTCCTTTGTAATCCGTGTTAACTGCAGTTCCGTCGCAGCCAATTGCAACAAGCTTACTGGTATCAATATTTTTTGTAGTTAATTTTTTTGTATTTATTCACTTAAAATTAAAGCCTTTCCAGATTGTAACGAAATGTGCCCCAAATACTCAGAACCTGGTTCTTTTATTAAGCTTATGTGTTCCTCTAACACAACTTTTCGCCGTGTGTCTTCCATGATAAGAGTTTTGTCCATCAAAATATAAACCAAACTGATCGGTTTCTAAATATACAGAAGTATTGATTAATATGGATCTTTCTTTTTGCCGTGCTCGTCTAATTTTATTTCTGTTCACAACATTTGATAAATTACTCCCGGATATCAAGCCAATGTCTTGAAGATTAGCAGAAACAATCGCTGCTCCAGCTCTGTCGGAAATACCATATCTGACCAAAGTTTTAGCGACCACGGGAAATTCCTTATCCTGAACGTGAACAGTATCATTCTTCGATAATGTACTAGTACATGGCTCATTTTATATGTATACTATGCGCATTTTTTAGTCATTTGGCTTTTACTGGCACTGGCTGTGGCTATGGCTAATGCAGGGCTCCCAAATAGTCGGCCAACTAAATACCAATAAATTTTAACATAAAATTGTATGGTAGGTTTGCGCTAGAATTAACTTTCAAAGGTGATTTCGGGGCGATTTGTAAGAAAAAATCTAAAACGAAACTTTTTCTAAAAAAATATTGGTATTCAGTTGGCGGACCATTTGGGAGCCCTGCTAATGGGCTAATTTCAGCTTTTGTTTTATCTTCAAAAACTTTCCTTTTTTTCTTTCTTATTATGACAGCAAGGTTTTGTTTGGTAGTCTTCATATCGATACCACCAATAGCCATATTTCGGTTGGTACGTTGATCAAGCGAAACATTCCTTTCTCTTGGTGGTATTTTTTTCGTTTTCTCGCAGTTACAAGACTCAAAACATTTACACTCTCACGACGCAATATCAAAAAGGGACTTTGCTTCTTCTTGGAATATTTTAATTCTCTCACGATACTTGTAATCGTCTTTTCTAGACGCAAAAGGTTTTAATAAGTTCCGATACTTATCACAATATGATTTTTTTTTCGAAATACACAACGATGGTCTATAATTGGAAGCGAAGACAATTCCCACAGTTTCACGACTTTCTCGGCAACTTCCACGCACGTGTCACCAACAAGATTTCTGTATAGTTTTTGATGTTTTTTGTCACGATACGTCCATAAAAAACGCAACATTACATCTTCATATGTCGGCAAAACATTAGGCGGTAAATCACGTCCTCGACCGAATACAAGACACGTTGTATCACTCCTTAACATTAGCAATGACATCGCTTAACTTTTAAGAATAAAATAATTTCATCTATTATCAGTCAACAGCAACACACGTCTCTTCGAACTCATAGTTCTTTGCAGATTGCAGACCACATATTAGGGTTGGGTTGGGTTGATTTTTGACGGCCGATTATCTTCACGAGGGATATAGGCCCGGGGGGAAGTGCCCTCCGTGGGGGTCTTTCTAAGGGAACCTAATCCGTATTTACGCATGGAAAATCCACGGCTCGAAGAAAACCACGAAAACTCCGAACGATTATGCCGACGGGCGCGATTGGGATCGAACCCAGCACCTCCCGTCTACCAGCTTCGAGAGCAGAACCTCTCGGCCACTGGTAGGGCCACCACATATTAGGAAAAAAGCGCGAAAACTTTACAGACATTGCGGCGGCGCCCCCATGACATTTTTTTTCTTTTGAAGAAAAATATGTTTTTAGATAATTTTGCATATTACACATTTGCGTAATACCTTGACAATAAATATAAAATAACGATGATTTAAAGACCATACCTTAGATTAAATTATCTTTATAATACAGTTTTAAAACAGTTTTTAAAAACAAAAAACAATCACTTTAAAAAAGTTAGTAATTTTAATGCTTGTAAATTGTAATAATAAATTATTTTTTCTTGTTATTCTTCATCTTCAAATATGATTTAAAAATATATATTCTTACGAATTATAAAATATAACACAATTTTGTTGTTTTGATTATGCTTTACAATTACCTAATTTTTATACATTTTTCAAAATTTTAAAGTCATTGGGGGCAGTATAAGACAACTTGATTTGATATAAATATTACATAGTTTTACTATAATCATACAATAAAAATAATTTAAGAAGTATACTTTAAAATTAATTTAATATTAATAATATTTGTGCATGTTATGTGTTTGACAAGAAAGTGGAAAAACGCAAAACTTTTACGTTTTTTCGCAATATTCAGTGACCTTGGGGCAGTATTTAATATTTGTATTTTTCAAAGATATTTTATATTCAGAATTAGGATCTGATAGAGCAACTTTCCCACCCCGGCCAATTTTGATTTGAAGCAAAAAAAAAAAAAAAAAAAAAAAATTCCTCCACCATAATGCACATTTCCACTTTGAGGAATGTTATGTGCATTAATTTGTTCTTAGTGTTTCAGTAAAGTGTTTGACCCTAACAACGTTAGGAATCCCTATTCTACGGTACATTTATGAGCTTTTTACCCGACTGCCAAGAAGGGTTATGCGTGACACACGCATCTGGGTATGTAGATTTATTTATAACCTCGAAATATCCCAACGGCTAGATGGATTTTAATGAATGAGGTTTCTATCGATTCGTCTTAACCGTCCGATGGTTTTAGGCTAGGTTTTGTTTTTATAAATTGAAAATGGCGGCCGTAAAATACAAAATGGTGGTAGAGACGAAACAAAATTTTTACGCACCCTATTGAGTGGCCTATCATTGGATAGGTCTTTCAAAATGAAAACGATGTTTCATTGACTATTTTACAGTCGGAAGCTCCGTTTAAATATTACACAACCTGGAAATTGTGTAGGTAGGATCTCCAGCTTTACTACAACTCTAACCTTCATAGAAATCTATTGGCCTCGTCAAAACAGTGTTTATAGATAGGAACTAAGAATTAAACATAACCTAAAAGCCATCAATACAAGTAAATAAAAAAATAGGTAAGTAATATAAAAAATAAGTTCAAATTGATGAGAAATAATTAATTAGTTCCTTTTTACGCAGTCGGTTTTTTTTTGATTTTTTAAATTTAAATTTATTCACTGAAATATTTTTTAAGTAGAACTCAAGACCTGCGTATTAACAGGAGATCCATTTATTTGCAATTACTGGTTAAAAAACGGTAATTTAGGTAATTTCCGTCATCTTACACCAAGGCTGTGGAATGATGACGAAAATTACCTTTTTAGATATAATCCTGGGGTTTGCCCTTTTAAAGTGAAAATATTCATGGTAACAGGCAAGTCTGCGGACGAAGTTCTCGTGCAATTATCAGTTCATAAATCCATTCCAAGTGGCTAGGAAAAGTTATAGAAACTTAACTTCATCATCTTATCCAGCATCCCCTACATATTATCCGTACATGAAAACCAGAAATTTGGATCAAATATGAGAACATACAGAATTTTAAAAAAATGGTCATGTTTATTTTGAATATATTGTTTCGTAAAATGTAACTATATGGAAATGTTTCTGTACAATGATTTATATTTTTCTCAAAGAAATTTGAATAAATATTTCAGAATGTTTCCACATAGAACATGTGTTCAAAATTCAAATTCAAATTCAAATTTATTTTGGAGCGATATTCTTGAATAATAACTTTTAAAATCCTGGAAGGCATTTGGTTCTATGATAAATGATGTGTCGTCTGTGGTTATAATCCTAATAAAACATCTTATGTTTTTTTAAAGAATCTTTGTGATAAATTATGTTAAAGCATGATTTATGACATGTCTTCCATTGGATATGTCATTTTACTGTGAATATAAATCGTATATTCTTTTCCAGTAAGTTTTAGAAGCATTTGTTTTACGTATCTTATAAAACAAACGACATAAATAACTTTTTTAACATACGTGGTGTTTGCTCGGAATCGTCTTAAATTAAATTTACTCGTGTTTTCTTTTCTTTTTCTTTTTTTTTTTTTTTAATGGAAGTTGGCAGTTGTTCAGAAAATCGCGATTAGGTTTATAAATTTATATTTTAATTTATCAATGTTCTATAGAATATATACAAGGCTGAAAAAGGAATTCAAATATTCATGGAAATCGCTTAAGGGAAGCGTCAATTGTGTTATTTATCTTTAAATTTAAATAATTATTTGTATATTATTTGGTATGAATAAATTCTATAGAAAATATACAAAGCTGTACAAAAGAATTCAAATATAGATCCGTATATTGACGTAAACTGTTGAAGGGGAAATGCGAACTGTGTTATCGATTTTAAATTTGACTAATACTTTCTATATTTCTTCGTGTGTGTAAATTGTATAGAATATATACAAGACTGCACAAATGAATTCAAATATACAGTCGGACCTCTATTTAACGAAGTCGTTAAATCCCGAACAAAAGTTCGTTATATGGAAAATTCGTTAAATAGAGTGTCACCCTTTAAAATTCTTTAAACTACGTAAAACACATTTTAAGTCCATAGACACTAAATATAATTAAAAAAGTAATTAGTCACACTTTTTTTATAAATTATATCTATTTGTTTTACTTATTTTACCCATCAAAAAGAAATCTGCAAGGGGAATAAGAATGAAACAAAGCATTGTCTGGAAATACATTGTGTTTTCAGTTAAAAAAATAATTTTACATTAAAATTACGATTTTTTATTATGGTTGATACGCTGTTTGGAGGAATACCACATTTTAAAGCAGTATTCTTTTTCTTCATGCCTTTATCCACCTCATCAAGAACAATTTTTTTTTCTTTGATGCTCAAGCACTTTCGCTTTGGCATTTTTGAGCTACAAGAACGAAATTACCAACACGATTGATCATGATCAACAATCTAGAAAACCGGAAACTATAGTTTAAGGACACGGGACAGCTCCATTTAGGGTTAAAAGGAAATATTGAAAGTTTACTCTTCTTGGATGGGAAGCAAATAATAACAACGATTTTACTGCTCTCGGTGAGTTAGGTGCCTGGTAAGACCTGTTCATGGTCACTGATCATCATAGATAGCAGGAGAGCTGTTGAACATTTTTGAGTAGGTATTTGAGGCACCCTGAAAATTTGTGCAACACTTCTTTTGTAATGTCTGAATACAAAATCGAATATCTGGCTGAAAGATCGTGGCCCAAAAACTGTGCCAGACACGTGTCAAGTGCCATTTGGCACTTGCCTCGTGTCTGGCATAGTTTTTGTGCCGACTAAAGTGTCTGTCATTTTCAAAATATTTTTTTCTAAGTATAAATATTATTCTGCCTCAATCTCAGCGTGCCTCAAATACCTTTTTTGGGTAGTCAAAAAACGGCACTTGACACATGTCTGGCACAGTTTTTGGGCCGACTGAAGTGTCTGTCGTTTTCAAAATATTTTTTTCTAAGTATAAATATTATTCTGTCTCAATTTCATCGTGCCTCAAATACCTTTTTTTTTTGGGTAGTCAAAAATGGCACTTGACACGTGTCTGGCACAGTTTTTGGGCGACGATCCTTCAGCCAGACATTCGATTTTGTATTCAGCCATTACAAAAGAAGTGTTGCACAAATTTTCAGGGTGCCTCAAATAACTTCCCAAAAATGTTTAACAGCTCTTGGACTAAGAATGTGTTAAAAAACAGAATAAGTTTGAAATGTCCAATAATATTTTAAGAAATAGGGAAAATAAATTTTTGAGCCCTAGGAAAAGTTCGTTAAATAGAGAATACACTTCGCTATTTGGAGGTTATTTTACGAAGAAATTTGCAAAATGTCCTTGGTTCCAAGTAAAAGTTCGCAAAATAGAGAAATTCGCAAAATAGAGGTTCGTTAAATAGAGGTCCGACTGTAATTTCGTTTATTGATGCAAATTGTTGAAGGGGAAGTGTGAAATATGTATTCAATAGGATATATACAACACTGCGAAAAATAATCCAAATACAGTACTATTTATTGATGAAAATTGTTGTAAAGAAAGTTACAACTGTGTTATGCGTTTCATAAGTCAGCTAATATTTTTTATGTTATCTATTATACAGTATGTCCACGTATAACATGACCGACCTTTATTTTCGCAACCGTTGGTCCTAGATGCATACTTCCAATTACAAAAAATGGTTTAAATAAGGTAAAGAACTATTTTTAAAGCGATTTGGGTCAAGAAAAACATTTATTAAAAAATTACGAATTTTAAATTTTTATGCGGTCCCCCGGTCCTATAAGTGATACTTATTAAAAATTTACTGTGACACTAACAAATAAGACAAAAAAAGCCCCATTTATTTAACATTAAAATTGACCGAGTTATGAAACTTTGAAATGCATGACTTATACCACTTTTTTGCATATCAAAACGGATGATTTCGACCATGCTTTCAGGGGTCGTGTATAAAGTACTTAAACCTATCTCAAGGTATCTGCGCTTTGAAAGAAATCGTACATCTATTACGATTGAGTTAAATTTTATTAGTTAAAATTAGTTAAAATAATTGTATTTTAACATGTAAACACATGTTAAAATACAATTATTTTAACTAATTTTAACTAATAAAATTTAACTCAATCGTAATAGTTTTATTTTGTAATGATTTGAGGCTATGATTTCTTTTAACTAAAATTAGGTTATTTTCATAAGGTTTTATTTAACTTGCAATGATCGTCTTTCCAATTTAAAATTTAACTTTAACTTGCTTTCAAATGTCCTATCGAAGTTAAATTTTATATATTGAGTTAAATCCAATGACAAAGCAATATTATTATGATTTTCGACTCTTACCATCTTATACATACTTATGTTGGAGGATAACACAAAAAAAATCGGATAGATTACCGTCAAAAAGTTTAAGAAACTGTTTTAGATTAGATAACATAAACCTGCGATGGTTGTGTTATTTAACTTTTATAATTACATTTTATGTATTTTTTAACGCCGAATCAAAAAATTACCTTCACTTTTAATCATCATGTCAAGATTTTTCGCAAACCGTAAATTTCAAGGCTAATTTCAAACAATTTTCAAACAATTTCAGACAATTTTCAAAAGCTAAAAGACATGACACAAACCAAAATTTTAAAGACAGTGTAATCTAACAGCATTTAAAAATATGTATCATTTTGTAAAGAATTGAGGCTGTTGTTTTTCATCCTTTTATTTAACCAAAAATCTGTTATTTTTATCCTCTTATAATGTTAAGTACAAATTGTACATTTTGCAGTAATACGTCAGAATGATTAAAGATTTCAAATTTATATTGCAATGCTAATTTTACTCTCAACCATTTCTTTAATATATCTGACGAAACTATATTGCTACTAAATTTATGAATGGTCCCTAATATGCAGCAAAAAATATGCTCCAACTTTAAACAGCTATTACTCGGTCAATTTTAATCGTAGAATAACGGGACTTTTTTTTGCCTTACTTGTCAGTGTAACAGGAAAAATTTACTAAATATAACTTATAGGACCGGGGCACCGTATAAAAATTTACATTCTGTAATTCTTCACTAAATTGTTTTTTCGCTTCAAATTTTTTTAGCTTAACCCTGCACCTAATTTTGACCATTTTTGTAATTGGAAGTATGCATCTAGGATCAACGGTTGCGAAAATAAAGGTCGGTCAGGTTATACGTGGACACACTGTATATGCAAATCTATAGATTAAATACGACGCTGTACAAAATTATTCGAATATTTTCCCGGCAAGTAGATGGTAATTGCTTAAATGGGATTTTCAAATATGTTATGCATTTTCAAAGTTCTTTAATGAGACATCGTCTTTCAATTTATTAAACTGAGAACTTTTATCATAATATTCTGAATGTAGTGAAAAGAGTTTATAATAAATGCTTGACGCATGAATTTTCTTTTTTGGTAATAGATGTTTATGATATCTCTTCTTTATGATTTTCTTTTTGACATAATATCCGTATCGTAGAATCGTACCTGCTGGTTGCGCTTTTTCCGTTTTGTTATAGAGAAATTTTTATAAAAACGTTTTGTTATAATTTTAATTAATAAAATGCAATTTGAAAATTTACTTCTTTTATTTTTTTAGCTTTTAGTATATTTTATAATTAATTTATATAAATATTATTTAATATAATTAAAAAAACTAAAGAAATTGAGAATGGAACCATTATGATGCTTGGGAAATCAATTACCAATTGTGGAAACACATTCGCTTTCTTCTTATTTCTGTATACGTTCGTTTTAAATAATCCATGAAATTATTGTAGAAAATAAGTGTTTATTGTGGTGTTATGGGATAAAAGGTATATATGAGTCATGTCGGATTTCTTTTAAATCAAAAATATAAACATATAATCAAAATTTAATTTAAATTCATAACTACGGTCTAAAAATATTTTTTTTTGTGTGTGTGTGTGTGTGTGTGATCGAAAACATAACTCTCCGCACACTATTTCAGAACTGTATTACATGAGGAAGAGTTTAAATATATATTAGAAAGCTTTATAAATGTGAAGTTAAGTTAATACAAAACACTCAACGGGGACTTGAAAAGGTAGCGTTCTATCAAAACGACTTCAACTATAAGCTAAAAAACTGTTCCGTAAAGCAACAAATAAATGCTTGATGCACCTTTTGTATACTACAAATGTCGCATTATGACTGTTCTTAACTGCTCTGCTCAACAAGCGAAAAACGTTTTGACATATTTACAAATCCATTTTTTAACGAAAGATATAAAATTAGAAAACCTGGCATGGAAGCGATTTGGAATGAAACTGTTTTTTCCATTTTTTGATCAATCAATTACCTTTTGAGTTATAAGCGAATTCGATCACGTGACAAACCCGTTTTTCGCCCGCTCTTAAGTGCTCTTTCTCACTTTGCGCGGAAATACGGTTCAAAACGACCACTTTAACATTATTTTCTGAAAGATCTATTAGGTCTGCAAAAAAAACGAAAAAAAAAAAAAAAACAGCTCAACGACATAGTTTCTGAACAACAACACCAGCTAGTTTCATGCATTTTCGAACAAAAATAAATTAAAACTTATGTCAGAAAGTTGTCCTTTTCGATTTGAGAACAACCTTAAAACACCGTGACAAACGTGTGTATTTTCTACACGCATAGCAGCTTAACCAAATATTTAATTTCTTATTATTTTACCGTGTTTATGTGATTATGCACATTATTACATAAACATAATGTAATAATACACATTATTACATTATGTTGTATTATTGATATTGTATTATATTATTATTATATTATATTATAATAATAATAATTATAATATAATAATAATAATAATAATATATTATTATTATTATTATTATTATTATTGTTATTATTATTATTATTATTATTATTATTATTATTATTATTATTATTATAACAATTATTATATGTTTATTATTAATTATTATTATTATTATTTATAATAATTAATTATTACAAATTATTATTATTTTTAATTGTATTATTATTATTATTATTGTTATTATTATTATTATTATTATTATTATTATTATTATTATTATTATTGTATTATTATATTATTATAATTATCATTATTATTATTACAATTTGTTAATTATTCTCGGATTGTTCTATTAGTTATTATTATAATAAAACACTCATACTACAATACATATTAAAACACACATACACACATAAATAACGCCTGCATTCATCAGTTAAAGGTATCTATATAATAATAGAGAAAGAAGTTTGTGTGTGAGTGAGTGAGTGTGTCGACGGTGTTCTGAAGAGACCACCGCACGCAGAGCTACAAAATTTGGGGAAAAGATACGTCTATATACGAAGTTTTGCACCTCGAAGCCCGATTTTCGATTTTTTGATTAGATTTTTTTTATTTAATTTTTTAAGCGATTTTTAGCGCTTTTTTATGTTTCGAGGCGATTTTTCCATATAAGTGAGAAGAATATGTTTCTTTTCTTTTAACCCAATATAGTAAATTTTATTCTCTATTCAAAAAAGTTTATTCGGAATTCGTGCAGCGGTTTTTGAATTTTTAGCGAATTTTTTATGCAATTATTGAACAGCATTTAATGCATTTCCATACCTACAAGGAGGTTGCCGTAGAGGACAATGTTCTGTCGCCAAATGCAGCCAAGTTTGTCGCCAACTTGGCGGTATATCGCCAAATTTGGCGACCAAAATGAGTCGCCAAAAGTGACGCCAACGTGGCGATATCTCTTATATTTCGCCAAATTCCCATAGACTTCCATTGTAAACCAATATGGATTACTTGCTTACAGAAAATCAACAAATTGAAATCTTATTCTATAATAATTATCTATAATAAAAAAGAAAGAAGTTTGTGTGTGAGTGAGTGAATGTGTCGACGGTGTTCTGAAGAAACCACTGCACGTAGAGCTATAAAATTTGGGGAAAAGATACCTCTATATATGAAGTTTTGCATCTCGAAGCCCGATTTTCGATTTTTTGATTAGATTTTTTTTAATTTAATTTTTTATGCAATTTCTAGCGCTTTTTTATGTTTCGAGGCGATTTTTCCATATAAGTGAGAAGAATATGGTTTCTTTCTTTTAAACCAATATAGTAAATTTTGTTCTCTTTTCAAAAAAGTTTATTCGGAATTCGTGCAGCGATTTTTGAATTTTTAGCGAATTTTTTATGCAATTATAGAATGGCATTTAATGCATTTCCATATCTATAAGGAGGTTACCTTGGAGGGACACAGTTCTGTCGCCAAACGCAGCCAAGTTTGTCGCCAACTTGGCGGTATATCGCCAAATTTGGCGACCAAAATGAGTCGCCAAAAATGACGTCATCTTGGCGATATCTCTAATATTTCGCCAAATTCCCATAGACTTCCATTGTAAACCAATATGTATTACTTGCTTACAGAAAATCAACAAATTGAAATATTTTAATGCAACAAAAACTAATATTAACTTAAGGGATTATATTAATTATATTTAAGGGAATCCAAGTAAATGAAATTGTCAATAAAAGTAACATGATACAATGCTTAGATTGTTGTATTTTATTGATATTTTCGACGAAAGGGTTGTCAGTGGTCATTTTGGCAAAAATTATAGTTGATAAATGAATTGAAATGGCTATATCCGTTAGAAAATAATGTAAACAACTCGCAAATTAAAAGAAAATAACTGTTATTTGTTTAATGAAAAAAAAGAATCAAAAACCTTTTTAATGCGAGATAAAATTTATAAAATGAAAATGTTTAATTTAAATATGAAAGGAATGTTTATAAAACTTAAAAAATAAATTAGTATGAAAGAAGCAATTGATACATTATTTGGCGATTTTTCGCTTCGCCAGGTTAATAAAAATGTGCCTGAATTAAATTTAATTATCATTTTTATGTAATTTTTCCCATCGTATTTCTTACAGGAGAAAGGCTTTAGTTGTGAGTTACATGCTATTTAATTATTACCTCGGTCGCCAAACAATGCAATTTTAAGCCACAAAGGCAGAAGCAAGAAATAAGCCAGGCGAAGGTCGCAATATTTTTTTTTAAGTATAGGAGAACATTTTGGAGTAAATCTTTATATTCAAATGTAAATTATATAAAAAGGAGTTAAAATTATAACTATGCAGTCAAGTATTTAAATTTAAGTGTAAAAATGTGCAATATACACACATATTTTATAATATTCGATAATCAAGCCACTACCAAATGACATATTTACTATATTATTGAAAGTTTTGTTGCCACTGATGTCATATACGCTCCATGGTACATAATGGCTCCAAAATGGCGTTATTTTGCCTGACATGATAACTCGGCTATTGGTGTTTATTTATTAATAAATTGTTTATCTACTTTTATTTTCTTTTTTACAGTTATATAAACTGTTTTTTTCTATAGATATTAATTAAACTTTTTATTATTTATTGCTATTTCCTTTTAAAATATCAGACAACAAGGTTGAAGAGTAGTTGGTATATTTTTAATATATGGGCTTTGGTGAGTTAGAAAAAATGGCCTCGGCGAGTGAAGTGAATTTTGGGTATATTTACTGGCAAACTGTTTACTTTTCATATTTCATATAGGTATAAGCATTTTTTTTTCAATATTTATTTTATTTATTTATATAAAGAAGAGCTATTTATTTGCTTTTAAATACGAACAGAAATAATTAGTGGTTCTACCTGATTATCCCGTAGACCAAAAAAAATATAGCCAAACATAAGATTAAATGCCAATAATGGGTGATCGTAAATGTCAAATTTACTTGACATTAAACACTTTACACGTGTTTGTTACGTCATCAGGTGATTTTTAATTCGATATTTACGTTTCTTCGCGATCTGCTGCAATTTTTTGACTTTCCATTTTTGACCTATAATACTAAAATAATTTCTACCTTCCTTTCAATAAAGTTTGTTCGGATTTCGTGTAAAAATTTTCAAATTTTTCGGGTATTTTGTATGTGATTTTTAGTGTAGTTTAGGGATTTTCTACCATTTTTTCCACATTAGTGAAAGACGTTGATAGAAGTTGAATCTACTTTCAATCTTCGAACACAATATATAATTTTTTTTCTCTTTTCAAAATTTGTGCAGCGATTTAAAATTTTTTCGCGATATCTTATTGTGATCTTCGGAAGTTCGTGCTGTTTTTTTACGTACCCGGGCAACGCCGGGCAAGTTAGCTAGTATATAAATATTATAGAGACATAGAAACAATAAATACAATAAACCGAACTGGAGTGAAAAATTAGCCAGAACCAGGAATCGAACCCGGGACCACAGTATACAAGACTGCTGCTCTAACCTCTGAGCTACTCCGGCCGATGCCTGAGTCTGCAATTTCTCACTAATAAACCATGTTGGGGAAGTCACCAGGCTTGGGTAGCTCAATGGTTAGAGCAGCAGTCTTGTATACTGTGTTCCCGGGTACGATTCCTGGCTCTGGCTGATTTTTCACTCCAGTTGGGTTTACTGTATTTATTGTTTGTATGTCTGTATAATATTTATATATACATTTAGTTATTATTATTATTATTATTTATTATTAATGTTTTTATGTTATTATTATCGTATTATTATATTATTATTATTATTATTTATTATTAATGTTTTTATGTTATTATTATCGTATTATTATATTATTATTATTATTATTATTATTGCTATAATTATTATTATTACAATTTGTTAATTAGTGTTGAATTGTTGTATTAGTTATTATTATAATTATTATATTATTGTTATACTTATTATTATTACAATTTGTTAATTCTTCTCGAATTGTTGTATTAGTTATTGTTATAATTATTATTATTACAATTTGTTAATTATTCTTGAATTGTCGTATTAGTTATTATTATTATTATTATTTATTATTATTGTTATTATATTATTAATTATATATTATTATTGTTGTATTGTTAAACCTTGCCAAATTTAACTGAGAAGTTCGTATGATAATAAATAAATGGAATTAAAAAGATCACTTTAATTAAACAAGAAAAACTGTACGGAATATCGCTGATACAAGTTTTAATTAAAATTAAGTAAAACAAATGAGGGGGCTCACAACCACAGTAGACCAAGTGCATTTTGAATAAAAAAGAGATAGTCCATTAAGAAGCTGCATAAAATGTGTTTTATTCACTCCCACAGTGAACCAATCCTGTTTTCACATACTTTCTCATATATGGCATTTGTTTACAGGTTTGGTTTGCTGTGGGAGTGAATAAAACAGATTTTAAGCACCTTCTAAATAGACTATCTCATTTTCAAATTGCAGTTTAGATCTTTTATTTTATCGTACACACTTTTACATTTCAGATTTTTAAAATACTGATCGGCATTTACATTTTAAAACTAATAACCACGTGAAATTTCAAAATTTCTATCCCTAACAATTCCAAATAAACCGTGATTTTGAATCTTTCTAGAACGTTTTACATTTATTTCTCACTTTAAATTTTTCAACATTTTAAAAAGAGTTCATAATGAGTGTTTGCAACTTAAACGTAGCCACCACACCGATTTTCAAATTTCTAGCACAAACAATACCACAGAAATCTCATTTTAGAACTTTGTTATTCCTGCACCGTTAAGAGTTGCTGTATCGTCATAAAATGCACTCTTTCTTTGGAGCAGAGATGGTCACCAATATTTTTTCTGACACTACTTTATTTTTACTTGGCTAGGTAGTTTCAGAGATGATACCCCACAAACACCCAAACGTTACTGCCTCGCAAAGATGTCATATACGCGCGATTTCTTTCTGACGTCAATGTCATATACGCACCGGGTACTTAACTGGCGCCAAAGTGTCGAGATTTTGCTTGATATGGTAACACGGACGTTGTTGTTTATTTACTAATAAATTGTTTATTTACATTTATTTTTTAACTATGTAAATGTTTTGTTCTATATTTATTAATCAAACTTTTTTTATTTATTGTTATTCCCCTTTTTAAAAATATATATGTAACTGGTATTCAAAAACGAGGTTTTCGTCAAATTGGTGTCGGAAAAAAATCGCTGCAATATGGGGTGTGTATGACATCTGTGCCCTTATCTAATACCTGTTAGCAGATACATTTTTGAAATTACATACATAAACCAGTATAATACTTCTTCAGTGTTATTTTCATAATCGTAATATCATTTGGCAAAAAATCTCACTTTCTTAAACTCGAATTGCGTCAAGCTTTTTAAAAAACAGCAAAGTCCATGTAACAATGAAATTTCGTGAAGGGTATTAAATGCATGGTAATAAAGCATTTAGGTGAGCGCAGGTGATAAATCGTCAAATATTGTTCTGATCGACATCTTTCGTCATGCATTCTTTTAATTTAAAATACACACATGAAATACATTTAAAAGCACGATTTGACTAATTTAATTAAAAATACAAATAAGTAGATAAATAAAAATAATAATAAGAGATAACAGCATAAGTCAAAACATTTATTTCAACATCAACACAAGTTAAGTTACACGTGCGGTAAAAAGGCGGTTTTTTACAAATAAATAAATAAATAAATAAATAAATAAATAAAAATTAAATAAAATACTCTTGGAAAAATTTGAACCAGGCTAAAAAATGTACCGTAATTAATTCAAATATTATAGGAATATTCCGTAATCTGGTTTTCAACCAATGTTGAATTTTTAAAAAAACTTTGCTTAACTCCAATTAAATTTCATTGCTGTAGCTTTTTTTTTCTGAGGGGAGGGGACGGAAGGAAGGCGACATTGCATATATTTACATTTAAATTTTAAACTTTCCTTTATATAACGGTTGTTTCCATGAATAATTAGCACCTTGATGATCGAGTTTCACACTAAACATATGTAAAAACTGCTTGTGTAGTTTGTGTACTTAAAAGCATTATTACTTAGTTATTATAACTCCCATACAGTTAGGATAATTCCGGGATTTATGCCGCACATTTTTTTGAATTTGTGTATAAAGTCCCATGGTGGACATAAAAAAAAAATCACGCTATGCTATTTAATGTTAAATATACAACGCGTGTACTGCGACAAAAAATTATTAATATTTTTTAACATTTTTTCTAAAACATTACACTGCGACGCATCACCCGTACATTCAGGCTGAGACGCCGTACTTGTGCGGTAGTTATGCTGCGCTTGTAATAAGAACAAAATGAAATTATAAATAAAAATATAAAAAAAAATATTTATATCTGGACTATAATTAACGATTTAGTAACAAAATTAAACTAAATGAGTACAATGAAGCGTATTAGCAGATTCAAATTAATAATTGGTGCCTACTTGCACTATTGAAATTATCGACTTATTTTTTTTTACATTAAATTTTAATTGCTATTTCAGCAACAGCATAACATCGATGTATTAAAAAGGAAAAAGAAAAAAAAGTAAAATTGTGTTGACATAATTTATTTGTTAACCCTTTCGAGACCGGTGGCTTTTACACAAATTTTATTCGGTTGGTACCACTTTTTTAAAAGAAGTTATCTTTACTTAAATAATCATGAAAATGCTCTAATTAAACAAAGCAAATATTACTTTTCTTTTTTACTGGCGCCAGAAACAAATTTTGTAAGCTCTTTATGAAGGCGCTTATATGCACCTATGGTCCCGAATGGGTTAAGAGACCTGTTTTTCGACTACAATCTACAGAAAAAGTGTCGAAAAGTACAGTCTTTATGTAACTACGTTTAAACACATGATGCAACGTAGCGAATTACACTTCCTCTTTTTTGGAGTAGTTTTCTAAGCATTCCTTTCAAAGAGCGTCTGCGTTACGCGTAATCCAATTTTTCATTATTATCATCTTGACTTGCATCTTTCCTGCCCTTCTTATTTTATATTTGCCCCCGCATGTTTCTTGCCCTTCTTACTTTTTATTTTCCCTTTTTTCTCCATTGGTTTTAGTAAACTTGATAACATGCCTCACATGGTTAGTCTGTGCAAAAATAAAAGGAAAAGTTAATAACACTTAATCATTCTGTACAAATGAAACTGCGGCATGTATACCGGAATAGCAGAGCAGCGTGTGTCCCATTTTGCATGGTGCGGACGTCGGCCATCACAGTTACCTGCCATCGCTAAGGGGAATGGCGTAACCATACACACAGTACTCTATACAAGTCCTACACTTAGTTTTGACTTCGAAATTATGCATGCATTTAGTAATTAGTGTATGAAAAATATTTAAACATAACGTGTTTAAAAGTTTGGACAGTGAAATCATGCACTTACGTCAAATTAAGGATTGTACTTCTACAAGCAAACATCGAAATGGGATTCATTGGTTAAAATAACCTCATTGCGCACCTATACTGTGCGTTTGACGACCATCTATCGATAATTACAAGAAATAAAAGGGGTGCAACATCTATCCCGTATGCGCCGACTCTCCCGGAGTTTCTCTATAACGATGTTGCTGTTAGTATTACTGTTGTTTGACGTCAATCTTGCCTGTGTATCTGAATACGAATTATTGTCCATTTTTCTTGCACGAAGAGTGATTATAACATAATTGTTTCATTTTGCTAGTATGTTTACCAATTGCAATATTGATACTTTTAAGTTAGTCAAGTGCAGGTGATAAATTGCCAATATTGTTTTCTATACCGTATTCATCTCGCATTCATTTAATTTAAAATATAAATCTTTCATTCACTTGATTTAAAATACAAATTTTAAACTAATTTCACTCTACTTTAACAACATTACTTTGCCTTGCCTTTTTTTTAAGCTTTGTGCAGTTTTGGCTTCAGAAAGTGAGATTTGTCACAAAAAGATACAATCCTGACAATTTATTACAAACCCGATGAACGTTTATGCTTATTGTTTTACAAATAAATATAAACCTTTTTGGCACACGTGTCATATACGCCCCACACTGGCGCGATTTTTCTGGCGCCAATTTTGCGAAAACCTCGTTTTCGAATACCAGTTACATGTATATTTTTAAAAAGGGAATAACAATAAATAAAAAAAGTTTAATTAATAACTATAGAACAAAACAATTTAAATAATTTAAAAAAAGAAAATAAAAGTAAATAAAAAAATTATAAATAAATAAACAACAACATCTAAGTTACCATACAAACAAAATAACGACACTTTGGCGCTAGTTAAATACCCCGGTGCGTATATGACATTTGCGTCAGAAACAAATCGTGCCAACTTGGTGCGAATATGACATTTGTGCGTAAATGTCTTGTATACACAAAATAAATTGTTTAAATCTTTAAAAAGTTGCTTGGATACATGAAACAATGAATAGGTTGCCAGAAAATATGCATGGAGAGTTTACTTCTCTCGCCAAACACATTTTCTTTACCTATAAGACGCCTATTCTGGAAAAGTACAAATTTCGGTACTTCTTAGTTATCCAGTCGACCAAATTACTGTCGCTAAATTGTAAGATTAAATGCCAATAATGGTTGATCGTAAATGTCACATACACTTGACAACTCGTGTTTACGTAATCAAGGGTTTTCTATTTCGACGTTTTTTTTTTTTTTTTTGTATTTTTATTAATTTTATACTAATTTATTTGTTCTTTCGTTATTTAAAATAAAAATTATATCAATTAGTATTATTTGGCGGGTGGTTTGGCGATTTATGTAATTTGGTGAAATTGGTCGTAGGGATAATTAACAAGTACCCAAATTTCATTTAAAATACTAAAAAGAATAATCTAAATTAATTAAGAATAAATGATGCCACAAATCAAAATTGGTTATTTAAACAACAAATCTGTATAAATACTAGGTTGAACAAAAAGTTCTGGGAAATTTGTGAAAGTTGCGTTGTTATGCGCAAATTAACAACAAAGGCAACAAGGACTATTCTTCAAAGTAGAGACCATCATAGTTCATGACTTTCTTCCATTGTTCTGTTAGAAACCGAATTTGCTGGAAGTACCATGGTGGCTCCTTGGAATTGAAAAACTCTTGACATGCTTCTTCAACTTCATTAAAGGATTCAAATCGACGGCTCTCGAAAATGTGTTGCATTGATCGAAAGAGGCCATTATCGGATGGAACCACTTCTGGACTGTAGGCGAATTGGATGTGTGGAATGTGTGTAATGTGTGGAAGAATTTCGACGCCGTCCAACTGTGCAAACTCACCGATGGTTTTCAGAATCGTTAGACCTTTTTCCAATAATACCGGATAAACACACGTAAATCAGGCTTTTCGACAGTCATTTTGGAGCCGAAATTCCTGAACTCCTATAGATATATCTGTTAGAAAAACTAATATCTTTCAGAATTAGATAAACTCATCATTAATCAAGATAAACTGTTTTTCCTGTTTTCAAAAACACTTAATGTCTGTCATAAATTAGACTTGATTCTTACTTCACAAAATTACTTCCTTGTTTGTGTAATATGTCAATCAAAAACTGATAAACATTTAGATTAAATGACTGCAATTGTGACAGATGAAAGAAGTATATTAATAATTTATAGACTCTAAATAATATTGATTGTTTTATTAACATAAGTAATCAAGATTTTTTGTTTATGTAATTTAATCATATATCAATAATATTCTTTTGTAAGATATAATTTTCTTCAGTGTTTATATAGACATGTAATCAGATGGGAGCAAAGATGTATGCTCCAATTTTGTATTTTAGAAACATATAAATATTACAGTTTAACAAGAATTGTTACAATGTTCCTGAAAAATTCATCGGATACATTAGGAATTAAAAATTACACCTATTAATAAAAGAAAACACAAGTTTATTTTACAGGATAAATCTCAAAGATATTTTATATAGCAATTGGATATACATATTGCATTCAATGGATATGATAAAGATAGTACCAGTTTCTACGTGAACGATCAAGAACCAAAAGGTAAGGAATTTACCTTATCTTTATTTTGTGATTTAACGTGATTATTGTGTTTTCACGTTAAGTCTCATCTTTTATCCAACAATACCACTAGTACTCCTATATACGATACAGATTGTGGTAACTAATAGATTAAAAATTTCCCAGTACTTTTTGCTCAACCTAATATTTAAACATCAAAAAATTGTTTCAAATTTTCACACGCAAAATATAAACGTTGCTTTTGACGATTAAAAAATGCTATTGGGTAGATTATCATAAAATCTGAAATCCTAATTTATTATGGCTAATAATATGGCCTTTTTCTTTGAAATCGAAAAAAAAAAATCAAGATTTCTTTTCCTGTTTGATTAAATTTAAATATATATATATATATATATATATATATATATATATATATATTTTTTTTTTTTTTTTTTTTTTTTTTTGCACTTTAATATTAGTGCGTGCACATTTTCTGTGCTCCATGTGTTGTAATTCGGTTTTCCACGAAAACATCCAGTCGGTGAAAATGACATACACTAAATTTCGATGACGTATGTAGATAAACTGTGCTTTTTTATCAGTTTTTAGCTCACAGGCTAACAAAGCCTGAGAGCTAATGTGCCCGCCTGTTCTGTATGTACGTACGTAACGCGATAACTCTTGATAGAAACATCCGATTCGCTTCAAATTTTTTTTCTAGGTTCATTGTGATAAGGCTCTTCCCTGATTAGTTTTGGGGGTTCACTGGTTAAATATAAAGGGGGAAAGGGGGGCTAGTTCCCCCCCTTAATTTAGATAAATGGGTTTTTCATGCAGAATTCTTCGATTTGCTCCAAATTTGGTATACCGGTTTATTATATTAAGGAGCTTCCCTGATTAAGTTTGAAGGTTCATTACTTAAGTATAAAGGGGGGAAAGGGGGCTGACCCCCCTAATTTAGATAGATGGGTTTTTCATACAGAATTATTCGATTTGCTCTAAATTTGGTATACCGGTTTATTACGTTAAGGAGCTTCCCTGATTAAATTTGGAGGTTCACTACTTAAGCATAAAGGGGGGAAGGGTGGCTAACCCCCCCCCCCCCCCCCCTTAAGTTAGATAGATGAGTTTTTCATGCAGAATTATTTGATTTGCTCCAAATTTGGTATACCGGCTTATTATGTTAAGAAGCTGCCTTGATTAGATTTGGAGGTTCATTAGTTAAGTATAAAGTGGGGTATGGGGGCTGACCCCCCTTAATTTAGATAGATAGGTTTTTCATACAGATTTATTCAATTTGCTCCAAATTTGGTATAACAGTTTATTATGTTAAGGAACTTCCCTGATTAGATTTGGAGGTTCATTGGTTAAGTATAAAGGAATGAAGCGGGGGCTAATCCCCCTTCATTTATTTTATGAGGATCATTATTCTTTGAAATAAGAGTATAATGTACAATTAAAATGAATAGCCAGTGAGCTCAATGCCATCAGTTTAACTGGGCATTTTTATTTTTATTTTAATATAAATTTTAAACGAATTGTAACTTATTTTTCATAGTAGGTGCATTCAGTAGATTACCCTCATACGTAGCTTCTGGTACAATCAGAACCGAAATCCGACAAATATTTTTTGATTTATGCTTGACGAAAAATTTTAATATCCATCGTAGCTGTTTTTGCCCGGAAAGTAATATTGCGTTCTGCATTAGCCTTCGCTTCGCTCAGACAATTATAATTCAAGTTTATAAAAAAATTCCAGAAATCAAGCAATAATTTTTCCTTACTGAGACGATTCATTCTTGTCTCGTCACCTAGAAAAGAAGAGGCAAAAAATTCTAGATCATTCCAGCTATTCAGCTTAGTTGTTTACCCTATTGGCTTAGCAAGGAAATGTATATTTCTAGTTTAGGTATTCAGAAAATTACCACCTGGCGGTGTATTCTTGTTTTCACACTACAATAGTTCGTGGCGGCGAATTTTGATTTTTATAGGTCATTCGATTCGTCTCACCGAACTTAGTAATTTTATGCCTCGCATATCGGCTATTGAGTTTTTATGATGAAAGGGGGCCGTGTCAAAGTTCAAAATTTCGTTCATTGAAAAACAGATGACTTCAAAGAAGTAATTGCGATTTAAATTTACTAATTGTTTTTACAGTGCCATACATTGCCAATAATTACTATTAGGTTATATTATTGCTGCTGTTATAAGAAAATAAAGACGAAAACTACACCATCCCTACAGATTACAGTTTTAACTCGTTGCACTCGTCTGACTGCACAGCATCTTTCTTTTCAAAAAAAAAAAAAAAAAAAAAAAAAAAAAAAAATTGGGCACCAGTAATAAAGGAAAATAAAATTAGCGTTATTTAATTTGAACATTTTTGAAATTGCATACTTGAAGGAAACTTCATTTAAAAAAGTGATGGCAGCTGAATAAAACTTGTGTAAGAGACGCTCGAGTAGAAACGGTTAAAATTCAAGAAAGAAAGCAGAGCGGTTTAGAATGCGTCCTCGAGTCCGTTGAAGAAACCTTTGCTCGTTGTGCGGACTGAAAGAAATATTTTTGTTCTACTCAGTTCTTCGGAATGAGCAATGTATCAAAAATTGACTATCATCAGTGCATTTCAGTGTAAGAATCATAAATAAATTTAAATCTTATTTCTTTGAAGGCCGCTGGTTTTCAATAAACGAAATTTTAACCTCTTTCTTCCCAAAGCTAAAGTAATACTGCAAATTCTCATTAATTGGTTTTAAACAAACAAAATGACATCACAGATGACAGAAAAAAGAACTTTTCGGAAAGTGATACTTTAAGGGACTAGTAATTTAGGTTTACAAATAGGGATCTAAAATCACAAATTCCGTTAAAGTATCAATTTAATTATCACTAACCCAAATTCACACAATCACAAATTTAAGGCCTTTAATCAAGTGAATGATATACAAATCCTCAAAACATTTTATTGTAAAGGATTTAAGTTAAATAAGTATGAAAATTTCTCAATTTCTTGGCCACACCCTCTTGAAGGTGTTTTGCAAACTCAGATGAAAATAACATCAATTTTACGAGGAAATTAGCTTAGATTTTGCCATTTATTGGTTTGCTTTTAAAGCAAAAAACTATTAAAAAATGAAGACTATAATAATAATATAGATAATATAAGAATATCGATAATTCAGCTATTAAGAAATGTAGTCAAAATGTAAAAAAGTCAAACAGTTTAGTTTTTTATGAGAGTAGTTATGTAGTAGAGTAGTAGTAGTTATTTATGAGAGTAGTAGTATTAGTAGTTATTAGTTTTGATAGATGCTCACACACGTGGACCAGGGTAGCAAAGAGGTTAAAATCTGACCAGTCCCCTTGTCATTATTAAAACTCAAAGCCGATATGCGAGATAGAAAATTAATTAGCTTGATGAGACGAATTGGATGCGCTATAAAAATCGAAATTCACCACCACGAACTATAGTAGCTTTACTTGTCAGTGAAGTGTTCAATATGAGCAATGTTAATCATCAAAAGGAGCGATATAGGCCACAATAAAAAGTGAATGAGAATAAAAATATGCGATTTCTACAAACACATTCTTTTGCGCTCAATCCCTCTTCTTAAAATAAGCAAACTGGCACCCAAATAAGTAAATATCAGTAACATATGGTACGAAAATCTTCCTTTGAATTTGTTTTTTATTTTATCTATAAAATTACTTCTTCGTTGAGTATTTCTATTGAAAATACAGGGTTTCCGGGCTAAAGGTATTCAAAAGTGACGGCATATTTAGCGGAACTATTCATTAATTTTTTTAAAGATATATTTAAATAGAAAGACCATCTGATCAAGTTTTAATATCAATACATTTTGATGTATGGTGTTGTTGGATTTGGAGGTTTGCCAGTTTCAGATACCAAAGTTACGACTCCCCCCTCATCTGCCTATTCCATTGGTAGATGGATTTTGATGTCGCAGGATTGACATTCAATTGCGTTTGCACACGTCGCTGAACACCCATCACAGCGGGTGCAAACACAATGTAATGTCGATCCTCCGACATCAAAATCCATCTACCAATGGAATAGGCAATATCCCATTCCTGTAGAAAAAAAAAGGAAATATACTAATTTCAAATGCTAAAACGTATAAATTAAAGCTTTAAAACCCAGTAAAAATACGTTAATTTCGACTTGTTTACATATTTCGATTCTAACCAAGTCATTTTCAAAACAAATAAAAATATTCTAACATTTTACCTTCTATGAAACGCCATCATTCAATTTTCCACGTAATCTTTCATATAATCGACATTATTATTATTATTATTATTATTTTTACTTGTATGTTTAATTTAATTTTAATTCCATAATCATTGAGTAACTCGAGTTAAATAATGCTGCATCGTTACATAGTGAATAACATAGTTAAGAAAAATTAAAGGAAAAATAGTTGGAAAATACTAGATTATTATATCTTTTGGCAACCATTTCCCCATAACAAATGAAAAATGTGTAATTACAATTCGTGTTATTTTGAAAAATTCTAAATCACAGATTTTCTATAAAACATGGAGCTATTATAAACTATATTTTATTTTAGGTATCTATATTATTATTACAAACAAATGAAGCCAAACGAAACATCAGATAAGCCGATTTTTTGTCGATGTTCTTGAATGACGACATCTCTTTTTGCTGGATTTTATGGTCTGCTATAGTTACGTCATATACATACTTTTCTGCAGATATTTAAATCTGGATCGTAATGAGGAATTCTTCAGCAGATGCGACTGACGTCATTTTATAGAAAATAAAAGCGTGTGTTTTATGTCTAAAAACTGAAATATGTTTTGTACTATTTATATTTATATACACACACACACACACACATATATATATATATATATATATATATATATATATATATATATATTTCAACGGGAGCGACACTAAATTCTGAAAAATCCGAATTTCTGTTTTCTAGTTTTATTATATAGATTCATTATTTTATGCGTAAAATGCATATTTCTAGATTACAAAACTAGTATGTTGTGGCCATCACAAAACTTTCTTCTATATAAATTACGTCAATTAAATCGTTTAAATAGTACCAATTCATATCACAATATATCTGAATTTGAAGTTTGGTGAAAATTCGTGCATTAGTTATTGTATAGAGGTATAGCGGAAATTCTGAAAAATGTAGTATAGCAGCGCCACCTGTTGAGCGATTTACACCAAAACATAAACAGCACTAATTTATATCAACGTATACCTGAATCTGAAGTTTGATGAAAATTCATGCATTAGTTATTGAGATACAACTGTGGCGGAAATTCTGAAAAATGCAGCATAGCAGCGCCACCTGTTGAGCGATTTGCACCAAAACATAAACAGCACTAATTCATATCATGGTATACCTGAATCTGAAGTTTGTTGAAAATCCAAGCATTAGTTCTTGAGATAGAGCTATTGCGGAAATTGCAAAAAATGCCCAATAGCAGCGCCACCTGTTGAGCGATTTACACCAAAATCTATGAAATGTCTATTCATGTCAAGGACTAACTGAATCTGAAGTTACATGAAAATTCGTGCATTAGTTCTTGAGATAGAGCCATTGCGGAAATCGTAAAAAATCCAGCATAGCAGCGCCACCTGTTGAGCGATTTACACCAACACGTAATCAGCATCAAGTCATATCAAGGACTAACTGACTCTGAAGTTTCATGAAAATCCGTGCATTAGTTCTTGAGATAGAGCCATTTCAGAAATCGTAAAAAGGCAGCATAGCAGCGCCACCTGTTGAGCGATTTGCACCAAAAACTAATCAGCATCAATTTGTATCAGGTACTAACTGAATATGAATTTTTGTTAAATTCCGTGCATTAGTTCTTGAGATAGAGCGCCCACAAAATTTGTGTCACATACACACAGACAGACAGACAGACAGACAGACAGACTCACAGAGTCACAGACAGACATTTTGTAAAAACATGTTTTTTGGAATCTCTGACCCCTAAACCGTGTAAATCCGTCGAAAACCGGAATTCGAAAATTTTCATGAATCCAATACTTTCTTCTTGTAAAGATAGAAGAAAGTAACAAAAATATATATATATTGTACTTTACATCTGTTGTCTTTAAGGTACTATTACTTTTATTACTCATATCAAATTAGTAATCTCTTAATAAAACTATTTCAATACCGTACAGAAAGAGTTAGTAAATCAAAACTTCCTAAATCAAAACATGATAATGTTTGAGAAATTTTAAACTACATTTATATCTAAATAAAGAAAAAAGTAATCTGGGGTAAATGAACCTAGTAGGTAACTGGGCAGTAGGCTATTTTATAAACTACCTTTAATATATTTCAAGTTTTAACTTTTGCCAAAATTGCACCCGCATCTCTACTTCTTAAGACAACGTATGTGAACTCAATAATAATTCTGTATTTGCCGTGGTTGCCGAAAATTTAGGTTTCTTTTTTTTACAAACAACGCCGATTTGGTTGAACGACCTCGACTTTTTTTCTAAATACCGCAAGTAATTTTATTAAGCAACCTTTTACTTTTTTAAAATTATCGATATAAATACAATAATATTCTTAGGTATCTATACATAGTTACTTTACGATTCAAATGTAAGGCCGGTGTTCCAGTTACCGCATATTTTTTTCAAGTATGTTGCAAATGGGGCATGTATCAAGGGTAACTGAACAATGTGGGATCCAGTTACCCCCAAAAGTTACAAATAATTTTTTGGAGTTTCGCTTACTATATGAAATTTATTTCTCCAATTTATTTAGTTATTTATTTTTTTTTTTTGTTGTTGTTGCTTGAAATGAAAAATATACATAGGGGAGAGCGGGGTACAGTGGACCTAAGTACACAGTGGACCACCCCTTATATTTCACTTATTTTTAAATTTTTAAAGCTTTTCTTTTAGGCTAATTGATAACAGCACTGGATTGATTACTTATAGCCTTCAAAACACATCGTTAGCTCAGAATGATCACTTTTATCCTGACTGGTTGTTTTGAGATCTTAAAAGTAAAATTTTTCATCATCATGTTTTTCTTTATTGAGTAATTAAAGTATATGGATAAATAAGATAAAAAAAACTTTTTGAAAAGATAAGACACATGTCTTTATTTAATTTAAAAGTTTATATGCTTAAAAGAAAACTTTAAATAATATTTTTACGAGTATGTATTGAACTCCAACATGGATCACAGTGGACGGCCCACTGCTGGGGTACAGTGGTCCGCAATGCATACTGCTCCTGTAATGAAGAATTTTCAAAATATTTAAAATTGCTTATTCCTTATAAAGAAATATTGTTTTAAAATAGTTATTTAACTATAAAATAATCAAAGAAAAATGACAATTTATTTTACCCTACAATGCATAGAGTAGCCATTTGGCACACTTTAAATTTCATGTTATATATTGTTAAGATTATAATGAAGCCGTCTGACACTTTAGTTTTCTCCTAAATTATGTATAACAGTTCACGTGTGATTTTTAAAATAAGTTTTCATGTTCTATATAGCAGTTTTTTTGGAGAGGGGGGAGGGGGGAGAAAAGGAGAGGAATGAAAATCATTTCATTGTAGAGTTAACATTGTAAGAAATATTTTGAAATATTTTGTTTTGTATTTACTGCATTTGTAAAATTTAACTGTAGCCTAATAAGTAATAGTTGACCTCACTGTATTGGTTATTTACAGCTTCAGAGAACATGGTTTGCCCATAATGAACTATTTTATCCTGTCTATTTTGAGCTTCTAATAAAGTTTTCATCATCATATTTGTCTTAATGTTTGCTGATTTTTTTCGTACTCAATTAATAACTTATTTGCAATCACTCCGGTATCTTATATTGTTATTTTCAAAATTTAATATTTTTTTTTTATATTTCTTTAATTTTATGTTTTTTGTTTCAAAATGCTACTTTCAAATTTGTATTATTGCGTTATTTTGGAGATAAAGAGGAAATAAAAAGGAATTAGATTAATTATAAATAGATTTAAATTGTATTTCAGACAAAAGCTAATAATGGATCACTGTGCCTCAGTCGGTGGACCAGTGTACCCCGCTTCCGAGGCGCACTTGTCCATTTTAGGAGTGTATATATATATATATTTTTTTTTTTTTTCGAAAAATGTATTGGGAACTATGTTCTGCGAAAATTATGAGGCATGTAGACAGGTTTAAAGAATATTGAAAAAAATTTCAGGTAGATTGGTCTCTGAGGTAGATTGGTCTCGTTAAAGAGAAAAAAAATTAACTGCAAAAGTGGTCCACTGTACCCCGGGCTTCCCTATATAATACCTTATTAAACATACATAATAAAAAATTTAAAAAGCACGTTGGCGGATATAAAACGAAATTTCTTAAGTGAGATAGCTAAACTTCGAAGTTTTACAATACAGATGAAGATGCGTACATACGGCAATGTGATTTTATTTAAAAAAATGTCTTAACCATATATATATATATATATATATATATATATACATATATATCAGATATTAAAACATGGTTACATTTTCCGCAGATTTATTAAACGTATCAAACTTTCATTGAGGTAAATAAAAAAGAGAATGAGATACTTATGTATTTATGTACCCGTTTGTTCATAGATATATTTTGTTTATTTGTTTTCCTAAAATACCCATGTAACTTTTATACTTATTACCTATACTAAAGTACATAAGTACTTACTAAATTCTTGTGTTTTTTTCATAGATATATCTAATAATTTTAGATTTGGTGCTTTTTATAGACACCTTGACAGCAAAGGTTTCCCTTAGAATGCTCTTTAGTTTATATATAATTTACATGTTCTGCCTTGTTTAATTTTTTTTTAAATTATCTACTCTTTTTCGAAGAGAACCTGATACCCATATTATAAAACACAAACGCGTGTGGAACAAGTCTAACCTAGACCAGTTGACCCATTTTTAAGGGGCAACTAAACCCATGACGGAAGAAAGATTAAATATACATATATAAATATATATTACATTTTAATCATTTTAATCTCTCTCTCTCTCTCTCTCTCTATATATATATATATATATATAGAGAGAGAGAGAGAGAGAGAGAGAGAGAGATTAAAATGCAATCTTGATAATTTCTGTCTGTCGGAACGAACGTAACTGAACACGTTTTCAAAGGTGTTCAAACTTTAATTCACATGAACTGGAAAACTTCTAGAAACTAAATTGCCAGAATCTCCACAGTCATATTTTAAAATCATGGTCCAGTGTGTAACCTTCCTTTTAAATTAAAGCATTTCTTTGGACAATACAAAAAGTGCCAATACTAAATTATAAATAATTTTATAAGTACATTAATGAAGTAATAAAAATAAAATTATCTACGTCTGCATCAAATCTCCTTCTTTATTAAATTTTTCGGTTATCTAATCAACCCTTGATCTGGGAGGTTATGTGATTACTCTTAAACTTTCACGCTTAATTAAATAAAATTATTTGGAACAAGGCCAGAGATATTAAATTATGTTATTACATTTGTGACAAAACTTTATTAAAACTCATTTACAGCTGTTACCGGATTTTCCCGTCAATAAGAGATTTAAAGTGATTTATTTACTAATGAAGAATTTTTCAGATTTAATCATGTTTGTTAAGGCCTTGTTATAATGTGTTTTAACCACATTTCCTTAAAGCGGACATTCTAAGATTTAATTTATTTTATGGATTACAATTGTAAGTGTGAAGAGTTTGTAAGATTTAAAAAAAAATTCTTCCCCCAGAATATAAGTTTTTATAAACTTAAAATATTACATAAATATATTTTTCTCAAAATCGAACTTTCTTTAAAAATATATAACAATTAGAATTCATTGATTTGCACAGTTATTTTGAAGGACAGTTCTGCGATGTATTTGAAAATTTCGTCTTGAATAAATATTTGACTAAAAATCTATCAGCTCGAATGTCAATTTTTATAAATACCTTATTTATTTTCTTCTATCTTTACATCAATGAAGTATTTGATTCGTGAAATATTTCGACTTCTGGTTTTCGGAGGGTTCATACATTTTAGAAATTCTTGAACACGATTTGACTGTTATTTGAAAACATCTTTAAATCTGGGGTTCTGTGAGTCTGTCTGTTTGTATGCGGCACAGATTTCGTGGGCGCTCTATCTGAAAAACAGATACACGGAACATAATAAAACTTTAGATTCAGTTAGTCCCTGATAGAAATTGTTACTGATTGCGTTTTGATGTAAATTTCCAAACAATTTGCGCTGCTATGCTGCTTCATTCGGCTTTTCCTCAGTAACTATATCTCAAAAACAAAAGCACCGATTTTCATAAAACTTCCAATTCGGTTATACCATGATATAATTTGGCGCTGATTACATTTTGGTGTAAATCGCCCAAAAGGTGGTGCTGTTATGCTACATCTCTTCAGATTTCTTCAACAGATCTTGCCCAAGAGCTAATGCACATATTATCGTCAAACTTCTGATTCAGTTAGTCCCTGATATAAAATGCAACTGACGAGTTTTGATATAAATCATCGCCCAAGAGTTGACGCTGCTATACCGAATTTTTTCATGATTTTCTTAATCGTTCTATCTCAAACACTAATTCAGGGATTTTCACCAAACTTTAGATTCAGTCAGACGTTGACATAAGTTGTTGCTGATTATGTTTTGGTGTAAATCACCTAAAAGATGGCGCTGCTATTTCGCATTTTTCAGGATTTACACGATTTTGGCCATAGTTATGTCGCAAGAACTAATGCACGGAATTTCATATCTTTAGAATCCTCATGATGGGCATGGATTGTCATTTTATTTTGACACTGATATTCATTCACTGGGAATTTTGAAGTATTAATATGTATGATATAGGAGAAAGTTTTGGGATTGGCGCATCATATAGTTTTGATTTTTCTTGATTTCTTCTTTACATTTAGTAAATACCTGGAAACCCATGTGAGGTTTAGTATTGCAACTGATAAAATTATTTTTTGGATACTTGAAAAAAAAAACGATAATTTAATTACAGCTTTTAATCAAAAAATGTTTAATTTAAATGCGAATGTACTATGTCAAAAGTCTTTTCAGAAACTTCTTGTGTGATACCAAAATCATCGTTATGCGTGGACTATAAGCATAGAAAAATAGATGTTGACACTAGAAATTATGTACATAATTAAACTTATTCACAAATTAATTTTTGTCCCGTTTCAATGATTATTTTAATCTGTTCCGCAATTTTTACAAAATTTTAAGAAATTAGAAATTAGGAAATTTAAAATTTATCAAAATTTTTTATACAATTGCAGTGAAACATGCCTTGGATATCAGCCATTCACTATAAAATTGTTACCAGATAAAAAGATAATCATATTAGTGGGTGTAAATCAATAACTTATGATACTTTCTTATACGAGTAACATGCTTCATCAATTCCGAACTAAATTTTCCCACTCAATATATATAATCATATAGACGCGATGATTTATTACACTGGTAATTTCGATACAAAAACATAAATCACCGTTAAGTAGAACGCAAAGTTAAACGTTTTAAAGAATTTAAATTTAACCTGTGAACAGTGGAAAATTTAAGATACTGAATTATCTGTCATTATCTATAACTTTTTAATCTTTTAACTACTTAAAATGCAAATAAAATACTTTCATCATGAATTATATTTTAATGAGTTATATAATGTTGGGAAAGTAAGGGTAGAGTATTCAGTGAAGGTAACGCGGTCATTTGCGATTTTTCTGCTATATAGTGCTCTCACCATGCCGGAACTGGGCAAAACAGTTGTCACGGATACTGTTAGTTTTGATAGCAACTTTGAAACTCAATGCTGCATTTTTTCTAGTTCTGAACTCATTTTATTGTTTTTCTCATTTTTGATTTTAGGCAAGTAATAGAATTTCTTCATTATACTTAATAATATGTAGTGTTATAGTAATTTTCTCTTATGCTGGTGGATTTAAGTGAAATATCTTTTTTAATGATGTGTGTTTCAAAAGGCTAAGTCGGGTAAAATCGCTAACTAGGCCTCAGTTTTTGTAATGGCGGCATTCAGAGAAAAGTGGCCACAAATATATCTATCGATATGGCCAGATGGCTAGTTTGTCCGAAAACAATTTTTTATTCATTGTTCATAAGAAAATACTACTCAAAAGTATTTGATTTGAAAGGAAAAAGACAGTCGATGGTAATAACTTCTGCAGTGAAAACCTTACACTAGACATTTGCAGTCTGCACGTCTATTCCTCTATTTATAACACTGATACTCATTACTGTTTACTTTATCTTGTAACGATTTAATACATAAACTATTACAAAACATAATACTTATTATTAATGTGTATTACATTAATTTGTGTTGATTACATATATGAGGAAAAGTGAGTAAGTAGGACACAAACTTATATGAGAGGTCGGATATTAGTAGTAAATTGTTTGCAAATATGACAAAATGTGGCAGCATAAGCCAACTATAAGATGTTAATTTCGAATTTATGAGACAGCAGCTGTACAAGCTGAGCAGAGTCGTTCAAATGTTGTTGACGAAGAGCGCAGTGGCCGTTCAGTTGAGATTTCGACAGAAGAATCAGTGCGAAAGATTCAGGAAATGGTCAGAGTTGACATGCGAACAAACAATAGACAGCATAGTAATCATTCCTCAACCTTCTGCACTGATTCTTCCGTCACAATCTCAACTGCACAGCCAATTCGCTCTTCGTCAACAACTTTTGAACGACCCTGCTCATCTTGTACAAATGCTGTCTCACAAATTCGAAATTAAGAGCCATTATTTTGAAAATCAGACAAAGTAATATAGTTGTATTTTTTGATTTGCTTGATATTTTTTATGTGAAAGTAGATCACATTTAATGAATAATGTGCAATTTTGAAGCCCTGAAAAATTTTTCCCTTCACTGTAAGAAAATGTCAAAGTTCAAGGTTGTGACCGCCATTTTTCATGAAAAGTGAAATGCGTGTATGTTTGCAATGCTAAAGCTTGGGAAAGCAACGACATCCTAAAATTCTTTTGTGGTGATATGTTAGTATAACACTACCTGCTTAGTAATCTGTATTCGTTTCCATGGGGCATTGTTATTTTAGATTGTCCTGTTCCCTCAAAAGGCAATGGAAATGACGTTTTCGTCCGTTTTCCGCACGTATTTTCTTATTTAAGCAATAGTACCCCAAAATTTTTCTTATAGAATATCAAAGTGTACTACTAGGACAAGCTAAATAATATAAAACTTTACCGGAATATTGCTGCTGTTAGCAGGAATAGACTGTTAAATATTCAAAAATTTCAAAATAGGCAGCATTTCAATTAGTCTTTTCTCAAAACAGCGTCACGGTTCAATAAAACAAAATATATCACATAGTAGTTGGACGTATGGACAAATACATGGAAAAGAAAAAAAAGTGGGGTCTCGTCATATTTTTTGAAAAAAAAATGTCAAAAGTCACAAAAAAGATAGGAGTTTTTTTCACGCCACTGAGTTTGAGACGCTATCTGAGTTGTAATAAATTTTGAGGAAAAATTTAGTGTTTTTATAAAGCGTGAGGTCATTTTTTGTTCCCCTTTTTTTTACAAAGTTAATTATGAATTTTATTAGAAATTGGCATCAATAAATATTAACATACTTTATTAATTTTCTTTTCTTCACAACAATGAAGTAATCCAACTGCTACCATTTTGAAAAAAAAATCATAGAAAATTTTAAAATCTTAAATTTAAATATAAAAATGGGAATATTAAAAAAAATAGCTAGTGCCGCAAATCTACAAAGAAACAGCTTTCATTTAAAAAATAATTATTAAAATTGGTTCAGAAAAAAGCTCAAGGTAGATGTCTAAAAAAAAAAAAGCCTTATCTTTCAAATATATAGATTTAAACCCGCAATGTTATCTCTATGGGAAAATTTCGAGCTGACATTTCATGCCATTATGGTTGACGAATACTTATGATTTTCAATACGCGCCGAGATTTTGGCACTACCAACGTCCATTTAATTTTTTGTGTCGATACGACAAATATTTTTCACGCTATCGTGTTAACAATAAGTGTAATTTTTGCAGGGTAGCCGGGGCTGTGCTCCGACAATTAAATAAGGGTTTTAATTTATTTCTTTTATTTTGGGATTTTGTCAATATATTTTTCGGATTTTTTAAATTAGGTGTATGATTTTTTGCGGAACTTTACATATGTTTCACAATAATATAAAACATTTTATTTTATGAATTTACTTATATTTCATTTTTTTTTTCTTTTAACCGTTTCGTAGCAAGTGCATCTCATCTATAAATATCTAAATGTGAAAATATGTGTGTTTTTTTTAAGTCAAATCAAAGTCAAAAGGAATGAATTACTGAATGCATTTGTATAGATATTTGCATATAGATTGATTTAAACGCAGAAAGGGAAATATTATTTATATAATATAGAATATATTATATAATATTCCCTTTTTCATTGGTTGCAATTTCATTTTCGCAAATGTGTATATTAATTGGCACAAAGTTTTATATTTTTATGACTGAAGTATATGTAAGGCCATACAAATAAGAAATTCCGTATTATCTCCTATAAAATGTGATAAACTGTTGGTTAATTATATACGTTTTTATTAAGAGGGGCAGAGCTGCCAAGCCTCTGGCGTTCTGGATACCAGTATTTTAATGTAGAAAATGTTACTTTATTTAATAGGAACATTTGCGCGATTTAAAAGACCAACATTTTCTCTAAGATAATAGTGGTGTGCAAATAGCCTGAGACTTGGCATGCCTGATGGGAGTGAAATGTTTTACTTAATGCATTTATCTCTACTTTAATGCTACGTGAACGACGTCCCGTGTAACAGCATGTAGAGCAGTGTTGAGAGTGGGCTATTTTTTTTAAATTCAGATTTCTTGATTGGCACCACTTTTTTGAAACTGTAAAAGTCCTTTTGTTTTCGCCTTTATTAATATGTCATTAAATAAGGCGTATTTTACCATTTCAAAAAAGCGGTGCCAATCAAGAGTCTGATTTAAAAAAAGTAGCCCATCTGGCAACACTGTTGTAGAGTATAAAATAAATTCTTAAAATAAACCCCATTACGAAAAATCAAACAGAAAGTGCGGCTAAGGGAAATAAACGGTTAGTTAACCTTTCGTAATTTGATCTGAAACATAGGTTTGCGTCAAATATCAACGGTATTTGTAACATTACGATTTTAAATTAAATGTGGATACTATTAAAAGGCTATCACAAAAAATATTTTACGGCGCCAAATCACGTTTATCTATTTAGTCAATTGGAAGTAGACACGATGATGAATTATTAACCATTAGGTTTAGAAGTCTCCCTACTTTAGGGTGATTTTAGTAAGTTAATGCTATCGAGTACATATTTAGATATTTAGATTAGATCTTAGATATAAATATTGCAGAATGGCAATCAAAACTATTTTTTGGAAACAAAAATTATAAAGGTGTTAGATTTCTAAATTAGATGTCTCAGTTTACATTTCCAAAACTTCTTTATCCATTAGATACAGGTGTTTGTGATTAGCAGGTAAGTAAATACTGCTGTATGGATATTAGGATAACGTAAAATGCTTGTCCAAACTGTTGCTTATCCTTATAAATCGCAGTGTAAAAAGAAATCTAAGACATACGATAACCATTAACTTAATCAACAGAAAATTACAAATGTAAAATGAATTACAGAACGAGGGGTTCAGGGGGGCAGAGCCCCCTTTAGTCTCTGCCCCCTGAAGAATCTGCTTTATCATATAAAAATTACCAGAATAAGTAGCGCGTGAGAATTTCAGAATATCATTACATAACAACGTGTTTAATTTAACTCTTCTAATGTCTGAAACCGTCGAAATATTTTTTACTTTTATAAAAGTTTATGTAATTTAAAAACTTTAAATTTTCGTTTTTATAGAAAGATTAATATTACGCAAAGTGTGCTAAAAACAATGAGTTGCAGAGATGACGTTGAGGCTCTTGATCTGCAGATTTACTAGCATAAATAGATTATTTTTCTCTTAGACCATTAAACAAGTATTTAGACTCCAGATGAAGCAAAATTGATCACTTTTTTCTCGAAGCAGTTTAATGAATCATACAGTAAAACAGATTTAATAATTTACGCAAGTAACTTTACACTTTTTGATTTTCTAGAAAACATTTGCATATTATGGATTATTTTCGGTTAGTAAAAAGCTTTACCTTTATTACAACAAATATAACTTAATATGTCCCTAACCTATACTAATATTTGAATACAACAGAAAAAATATAGATAGCAATTTGTTAAAGAAGAAATAGCGTGCATCAGTCCTTAAAATAAAAATTCGAACAGTATGAATCTAGAAATAAAGTGTCTAAATTGTATTCTTAATTTCTGATATTTTAAATAACACTTTTATTCTCAAATTATAACGCAAGAACTTTTTTTTGTTTTTTACAAGTCACAAAATATATATTAAACAAATTTTTATATTTTAATGAAAAAAAAAAATATATGTATATATATATATATATAGATACATATATATATACATACATACATACATATATATATATATATATATATATATATATATATATATATATATATATATATATATATGTATGTATGTATCTTGAAGAACTGCTACATTTGTCATCTGAAACTACAAGCTGAAAGGGACTTCTTCAAATTTCTATAATATTTTTCTCTGTTCTTCCAGCAAACATAATTACAGAATAGAGATTTCATGTTAACCATTTGCTTATAGCATTTTTCTAGCATCTGGAATTTATTACGCACTTGTTTAATATATGCATTTGAAATCGCTATTAATCGTTTTCAGATGACACTTTGTAAAAGAACTACTTTGAGTTATTTGATCAAACTTCCACAGAACTATGTGTAATTTTAACAAATTGTCTAAAATATAATCTAAAGGGTCTAGCCGGGTAAGCATAGCGAAATGGCTCCACGGCCGATGTTTGAAATAACATGTGTGGTAATAAGGTTCATCATGAGAATACAATATAGGGTGTTTTTAGTGATTGACCTTGAACTGTCCATGAGATATTCGGCGAATTATGCGCCGGCGCTACTATTTTTCAAATACGTTTTTCTCAAAAAATGCAAAAGTTATAAAAGTGAAACCAACGCTAATTATTGAAGAATATATTAGTTCACATTATACATTTTTTTCACATTTTTAACCAAATTTTAACATAGAAAAATAAAAAAAAATATATTTTTTAATTATTGATGTAGTAATTTTACATTTACATCAACCAAAAAATTAGATAATAATGTTCATAATATGTACTTTTAAGAAAAAAAATCGTTTAAATCGAAGATGCTGTTTTTGAGTTATAACAAAAATAATGCTTGCAACTTGCTAAAATATTCATAAATTTCCCTGTTTGCATTTGCAGAAATACGCTACTATCAATGAATTGGTCGAATCCTGACATTTTTTCACTCGGGCAGGATGCACAGTACACCAAAATAAGAGAATATTTCCGTACATACCACCTCCCTATAGTTTTGTTTCGTGTTTGTAAACACGAAACAATTCTATTATTTTGGCGTACTGCTCATCCTTCTCGCGTAATAATATCAAGTCAATTGTCCAGGTGAAGCTGAATAGGGGCTGCAAATATCAACTTTTTGGCAATTTCGGACACCACCCCAACCTTTCGTTATCACACATTATCATACCTCAAATCCCCCTCCTCCTAATAATATTGTTATCAGTGTCTAAAAATTCTTTCAATTTTTACATTTTTTTCCCTTTTTTTTTCTCTTTTTATGCGTTTGCAATCATACGCAGATATTGCTGTACCTTTTTTATTCGCATAATTTATTGATTTAAATGACGAGAAGAAATTTAATAAAAATACTATTAGGGTAACGTGCCCTATTATCGTTCCCCAGTCAATTTTAGGTCCTTGAAAGATGTAATTTTCAGTGAAAATCTATCAAATTTGGATTTTACATACACTACCTACCCACGCATATAGAAACGTCGGTAAATATCGTACAAAAAATTTTAACAATGCGAAAAATTGTTTTTTCAAAAGCATCTAAAAATGCCAAACAAAATTGGTTCAAATTTCGTCCCCCCCAAAAATCCAATACGCTGAGGCATAGCTTATAACTAAATCAATTTTTTTTCTAAATTAGTAAGTAGTAGGTTGAGCAAAAATTTCTGGGAAATTTTTAATCTAACAGTTACCAGAATTTGTATTGTATATAGGAGTACTAATAGTATATCTATACGAGTTCAGTAATTTTGGCTCCAAAATGCCTATTGAACAGTATGATTGGCGTGTGTTGATCCGTAATTATTGGAGAAAAGGTCTAACGATTCTGAAAACCGTCGGTGAGTTTGCACAGTTGGACGGCGTCGAAATTCTTCCACACTCCGCCTACAGTCCAGACGTGGCTCCATCCGATTATGGCCTCTTTCGATCAATGCAATATCTTTTTCAAGGGCCGTCGATTTGAATCCTTTAATGAAGGTGAAGCAGCATTTCAAGATTTTTTCAATTCCAAGGAGCCGCCGTGGTACTTCCAGTAAATTCGGTTTCTGGCAGAATGATGGAACAAAGACATGGACTATGATAGTCTCTACTTTGAAGAATAGTCGTTGTTGCTTTTGTTGTTAATTTGCGCATAACAACGCAACTTTCATAAATTTATCATAACTTTTTGCTCAACCTAGTAATTTAATTTACATTAAATTAAGGCACACAGAAACGCACTAATTATCAGTGGAAGAATAACATAAGGAAACATTAGCATAGTTTTCAACCTCCCGAATTTTTTCATAGCAATATTTTTATTCAGAAATACTTGCTTTATACAATCGCAGTTTTAACGAAATTAAATAAAGAAAACATTTTTGTAAGATTTTACTTTTATCTAAAAAATCGGGAGATTGGCCACTATGCCATTAACGATCCAAACATGGGGAAAAAAATAAGAAAAATGTCATGAAAAAGCATTCCTAATTTCGTCCTTGGGACGAAAATAACAACTGAAAGGGAGACGAAATTTGGACTACGCTACTTCCTAAAACTACGGATCTTCAGTTCCCGTAAGATGCACTGAGCGTCCTGAAACTCACTGTATGCTACCTTCAAGATATTACCAACGTAAACTACATGCAATGGATAAGAAATAAATACTTACAGTACAGTAAATAACGTTCTACAAAACGACGTAATAAGAACTCGGGTCTTCTAAAAATAGGAAATTCGCCGTCTTTGATTTATGTATGCGGCTTGGCAAAAAGAACTTTCAACACTGACCCCTTTTACCTTCCGTCCGCTGTGCCTTTCGTCATAAGTGGCGCCACTTTCGCAGAAACGGAGAAGTTAAGGGGGACGAAATTAGGATAGAGGACAAAATATGGGCAGTTTACCCTATATAAGAAATAACGTTACATCAAATAACATTTAAAAGAAATACTTATTATTTAAAAGTGTAATAATAAAAGTATAATAAATATAATAAGTTTAATAATAGCTCTTTGTTACATAATGCATTGAACAGTAATATCGTCTTCTTGCACTTTGCCCTTGCCGGGGTTAAACAGAACTTCTTTTAAACAAAAACAAGTGGCCAACATGCTTCCCCACCTTTTACTAGCAAAAATAACAAATATCATTTCGAATCTGGTTTCTCTAACAACGAATTACATACGCATATGGCAGGAGAATATTAAAGGTGAAAGTTGGGTTATTCCATATTTTGGAATGAAATGTTTTATAATCATACAATGGTTTTAAAAATAACTTTTATTTTCAA